>CP125979.1:251201754-253601754 GCA_030063025.1 Avena longiglumis
ATAGTGCCCCAACTTGTGAACCAACATGGTTTTACATCACCCTATGACCTAAACAAACACAAATCAAGAGAGACCTATGTCGGGATACCCCTGTGAGAGGAACGTCTAGGGGGGTAGACGATCCGAGTGTGCACAGAGATCAGGGTTTCGCCGGAGGAAGACCACGAGAACATCGGAATCAGATGAAAACTTGCATGTGTCCCTAGCATATGTGTGTGAGTGTGGTGAGAGGTTGGTATAGGTGCTTGCATGTGTCCCCCCTCGCATGCATGCGCTCTAACCTAGAGGCGAAGGTTCCGGACCCGTATAAGGGGGGAATCTCCCCGTTTAGGTGAAACCGGGTAGGATAGTGCCCCAACTTGTGAACCAACATGGTTTTATATCACCCTATGACCTAAACAAACACAAAACAAGAGAGAGCTACGCCGGGCTACCCCTGTCAGAGGAACGTCTAGGGGGGTAGACGATCCGAGTGTGCACAGAGATGAGGGTTTCGCCGGAGGAAGACCACGAGAACATCGGAATCAGATGAAAACTTGCATGTGTCCCTAGCATATGTGTGTGAGTGTGGTGAGAGGTTGGTATAGGTGCTTGCATGTGTCCCCCCTCGCATGCATGCGCTCTAACCTAGAGGCGAAGGTTAGGACCAGATAAGGGGAATCTCCCCGTTTAGGTGAAACCGGGTAGGATAGTGCCCCAACTTGTGGACCAACATGGTTTTACATCACCCTATGACATAAAAAACACAAATCAAGAGAGAGATACGCCGGGCTACCCCTGTGAGAGGAACGTCTAGGGGGGTAGACGATCCGAGTGTGCACAGAGATCAGGGTTTCGCCGGAGGAAGACCACGAGAACATCGGAATCAGATGAAAACTCGCATGTGTCCCAAGCATATGTGTGTGAGTGTGGTGAGAGGTTGGTATAGGTGCTTGCATGTGTCCCCCCGCGCATGCATGCACTCTAACCTAGAGGCGAAGGTTCCGGACCCGTATAAGGGGGGAATCTCCCCGTTTAGGTGAAACCGGGTAGGATAGTGCCCCAACTTGTGAACCAACATGGTTTTACATCACCCGATGACCTAAACAAACACAAATCAAGAGAGAGCTACGCCGGGCTACCCCTGTGAGAGGAACGTCTAGGGGGGTAGTCGATCCGAGTGTGCACAGAGATGAGGGTTTCGCCGGAGGAAGACCACGAGAACATCGGAATCAGATGAAAACTTGCATGTGTCCCTAGCATATGTGTGTGAGTGTGGTGAGAGGATGGTATAGGTGCTTGCATGTGTCCCCCCTCGCATGCATGCGCTCTAACCTAGAGGCGAAGGTTCCGGACCCGTATAAGGGGGGAATCTCCCCGTTTAGGTGAAACCGGGTAGGATAGTGCCCCAACTTGTGAACCAACATGGTTTTACATCACCCTATGACCTAAACAAACACAAAACAAGAGAGAGCTACGCCGGGCTACCCCTGTGAGAGGAACGTCTAGGGGGGTAGACGATCCGAGTGTGCACAGATCAGGGTTTCGCCGGAGGAAGACCACGAGAACATCGGAATCAGATGAAAACTTGAATGTGTCCCTAGCATATGTGTGTGAGTGTGGTGAGAGGTTGGTATAGGTGCTTGCATGTGTCCCCCTCGCATGCATGCGCTCTAACCTAGAAGCGAAGGTTCCGGACCCGTATAAGGGGGAATCTCCCCGTCGAGGTGAAACCGGGTAGGATAGTGCCCCAACTTGTGAACCAACATGGTTTTACATCACCCTATGACCTAAACAAACACAAAACAAGAGAGAGCTACGCCGGGCTACCCCTGTCAGAGGAACGTCTAGGGGGGTAGACGATCCGAGTGTGCACAGAGATCAGGGTTTCGCCGGAGGAAGACCACGAGAACATCGGAATCAGATGAAAACTTGCATGTGTCCCTAGAATATGTGTGTGAGTGTGGTGAGAGGTTGGTATAGGTGCTTGCATGTGTCCCCCCTCGCATGCATGCGCTCTAACCTAGAGGCGAAGGTTCCGGACCCGTATAAGGGGGGAATCTCCCCGTTTAGGTGAAACCGGGTAGGATAGTGCCCCAACTTGTGAACCAACATGGTTTTACATCACCCTATGACCTAAACAAACACAAAACAAGAGAGAGCTATGTAGGGATACCCCTGTGAGAGGAACGTCTAGGGGGGTAGACGATCCGAGTGTGCACAGAGATCAGGGTTTCGCCGGAGGAAGACCACGAGAACATCGGAATAAGATGAAACTTGCATGTGTCCCTGGCATATGTGTGTGATTGTGGTGAGAGGTTGGTATAGGTGCTTGCATATGTCCCCCTCGCATGCATGCACTCTAACCTAGAGGCGAAGGTTCCGGACCCGTATAAGGGGGGAATCTCCCCGTTGAGGTGAAACCGGGTAGGATAGTGCCCCAACTTGTGAACCAACATGGTTTTACATCACCCTATGACCTAAACAAACACAAAACAAGAGAGATCTACGCCGGGCTACCCCTGTGAGAGGAACGTCTAGGGGGGTAGACGATCCGAGTGTGCACAGAGATGAAGGTTTCGCCGGAGGAAGACCACCAGAACATCGGAATCAGATGAAAACTTGCATGTGTCCCTAGCATATGTGTGTGAGTGTGGTGAGAGGTTGGTATAGGTGATTGCATGTGTCCCCCCACGTATGCATGTGCTCTAACCTAGAGGCGAAGGTTCCGGACCCGTATAAGGGGGGAATCTCCCCGTTTAGGTGAAACCGGGTAGGATAGTGCCCCAACTTGTGAACCAACATGGTTTTACATCACCCTATGACCTAAACAAACACAAAACAAGATAGAGCTATGCCGGGCTACCCCTGTCAGAGGAACGTCTAGGGGGGTAGACGATCCGAGTGTGCACTGCGATCAGGGTTTCGCCGGAGGAAGACCACGAGAACATCGGAATCAGATGACAACTTGCATGTGTCCCTAGCATATGTGTGTGAGTGTGGTGAAGGGTTGGTATAGGTGCTTGCATGTGTCCCCCTCGCATGCATGCACTCTAACCTAGAGGCGAAGGTTCCGGACCCGTATAAGGGGGGAATCTCCCCATTTAGGTGAAACCGGGTAGGATATTGCCCCAACTTGTGAACCAACATGGTTTTACATCACCCTATGACCTAAACAAACACAAAACAAGAGAGAGCTACGCCGGGCTATGTAACTACCTCGGTGAATTACGCTCCTAGTTACAAGCCTGGATGAGCGGAAATGGTTGAAATAGTACGGTGGGGCCCAAATGCCACTCACAGGTAGACCTTTCGGCCGTCCCAACCATTTCCAATCATCGGGACAAGAACGGGCGGCGTAATCGGCAGGCGAAGGGATCAACTACATACACAAATGAGTATGTATGCAAGCCACCATACAACAGTACATCAGAGCCATTCCATCTAAAAAGAAAGGAAATATAGCAACGCCATACGGCAAGATTCAAATGTCCTAGATAGATATAATAGTTTAGGATATCTCCTCATACATCACACATCAGAGTATCAGGCGGAAGCGGCAAACAAGATCCGAGTACGGATAAGAAGCAAATCGGCATAAGATGCCCCAAAAATAAGCACATCCCGCCCACAGATCTCACGGATCCCCGTTCCCGGAATCTCTACACCGAACGATCGTTGCCCACATCATCCGCCTCCTCCACCCAGTATCCATCTTGTGAGTGTACCTGTTCATCTGAATCAAATAATTTATCGTGTGAGACCCTAGGGGTACTCAGCAAGTCTTAATGCCTCTAAAGGGGACACAACCTGGGGTGACGCAATTGCAGCAAAAGATAAACCCTAACAGTTCTATAGATACTCGCTAACCATCCGCCTAACCATAGATAGACGGATGTCCGTGAAATAATGACAACAGTTATAACAGCAATACCATCAGATCCATCCTCCTCCTCGCTTACCAACGAGGAAGCGGACGAACAACCCCCATCCGTTGGTAGTTTTATTATCCATTCCATGAGTGTTGCACTATTTACTAGTCAGTTACTTAGTCAAGTTAAAAGAGGTACTTTAGTTATGCTTGTCTATGATCGAGAAACTGTGCTCCAAGTCATCCATAACCGCGGACACGGCTTTCAGAAAGTTTTACCCTGCAAGGGTGCACAAATAGCAACACACACTCGATCAACCTCGGAAAAACCAAATCAAAACCCAACAAGGCTTTCACGACAAAGCAATCACAGGATTCAGAAATATTTCAGGGGGCCACCCCATTAAGCTACCCGAACGGTTAGTGACTTTAGACGGACTCAAGGTTGCGTGCTGGTCAGAAATCGGGAACCCGAAAATGTGACTAGGCTTGTCGATACCGCGAAAACACTCCGCTTACCTTAACAGTACAGGTGCTCCTCGCACAATCGTAAATAAAGCAGTAAAGCATGGCATAAGTACAATATAGTAAATAAAACCTCAAACTAGTTTGTGGCCCTAAGAAATAAGACTGAATCAAGCTCTGGCTCAGGGGGGTCCCATAAGCCTCCCGGATGTGGATAGCGCGAAGAATCAAGGAACAGGAATCAAGTACTCGGGGTCCTACGGGACACAAGTGAGCAGGAAAAACCAAATAGCAGATATTGCTCACCGGTGCCACTTTCATTAGTTATCCCATTACTACTCAAGTTAAGTTGTTTAGGTACCTCGTTATCCAACAGACACTCACATACCCTACACATGCTGTTCTACGACTCGCATGGCTCAAACAACTCCTGTAGTAATGGCTCATGGGATGGAGGAACAAGCTTCGGTGGGGTTTAATAGTAAAGGCTATGCAATACTTGGGATTCAATTTAATGCAATCGTGACTCAATG
Source organism: Avena longiglumis (assembly GCA_030063025.1). NCBI lineage: Eukaryota > Viridiplantae > Streptophyta > Magnoliopsida > Poales > Poaceae > Avena > Avena longiglumis. The sequence continues at coordinate 251,206,603 of CP125979.1, forward strand.
ATGCAAGAATAAGATAGAGGCAATAGGTACTAAATGTATGCAAGCATGTGGTAGTGCTTGCCTGGCAGCTCAGTTGAAGCGAGAGAAGGATCTGGGTAGTGCTCCTGGGTTTCTTGATATATCCCCTGCTCAGTGTCTATTCGAAGAAGAACCAAACAAACAAGGGCCAACATAAATACAGTGCACAAGCATATGAATAAAATGCGACAAGCAAACAATCATGCCATGATGAATGATGCACAAGTTGCATGGCAATAATGTGGCATGGCATGGGTGAGGTGTAGAATACAAGAAATAAACATTTTATTGAGTTTTGGCCACATTTTATCCTCATATTAGTTGCTGTTTACATTATATTTATATGATGCATGCTGCAATTCAGAACATGGAATGCATAAACAGAAAGGTCTCGTCGAGCTGATCATTTTAGACATATCATTTGTTAAATTTGGAGTTTTAAATCAAAAGTTATTAATTAATTAAGGTGAAGGGCATTTCTTGTAATTTTAGTCAACTTGAAAATTTAAGTGTTCAAAATATATTTTGGATAGCATATTTGAATTCCTCATATTTTTCTGATTCAAAAACAAATATTATTTGTATTGTTTGAATTCATATTTTAAAAGTTATTTAAACTCTGATTTGAATTTGAATTTAAATCATTTTGAAAAGATTTGAATTAAAACAGACTAGACAGAAACTTTTGTTACTTAGCTCAGATCTAGCCACAGACGCTGGCCAGTGGGGTCATGCTGACTGGACGATACGGGCGCACAGAAAACTTCTGTCACCGCGAGCTAAGCCAGCCACAGAGGCCGATTGTGGGGATAGGCCAGGGGACCACGTGACAGAGACGAGCGGGCCAGGGACTGACAGGTGGGGCTGGGCTGGAGCGCGGGTTAAGGGTTACAAAACCAGGTTTTTCGAGAATTCCGCGCATCGACTAGTGGGCCAGCGGACTGGGTTAAGCATCAAAAAGACGCAAGGGGGTATCTGCAAAACGAGGGCGCGGCACTGTGGATCTTCCTCGCGGACAGATCGGTGCTCGCGCGTGGTGCAGAGCGGGGTGGGAGATCGAACGCGGGACCTAGGGCTCGCGCGCGGAGGGCGGAGCCACTGCGCTAGCCTGGGCTTGGTGTCAGGGAGGATCGACGCGGCCTAGATAGGGTGCTATGCGGGGCGGAAGCGAGCAGAAGCTGTGCTCGCCGTCGCACAGAGCGTGCTCGATGAAACGCATAGCGGCCCTAGACGACGACAGCGCGGCGGAGCATGTCCAGGAGGTTTTAGGGCTCACCGAGAGTTGGTTGACGGTGTTGGATCGGGTCGGCGAGCAGCGGATCGGCGCGCAGGCGCCAAGCTAGGGTTTGGGCTTGGGCGTCGACGGTGTCCAGCGTCCTGGCCTTCTCCTTCCTGGCTCCGTGTACAGGGTGACGTAGGGGAGCTGCGTGGTCTTCCTCGACACCTTAGAGCGCCACGCCACCAGCTGGATAAGGAGGGGGCGGTGGAGGCCGAGGGTTTTGCCGGCGATGGTGTGGCGGTGGTGAGGGATGGCAGGGAGAGAGGGGAGCGTCCTGGGTAGATCTGGGGGTAGCGGACGAGGCAGAGGTGGGGTGGATAGGAACGGAGGAAGGGAGGGGTTGGGCGTGGTGGAGGGGAAAGGTGGCGGCCGCTTTGCTCCTCCTTCACGTCTTGTGTGCTCTGGCTGGACTAGGGCGGCAGGTGGGAGGCTTCCAGGTGGGGTCGACGTGAGGGCAAGGAGGCAGGGACAGGCTCGGGCTGGAGGGGCCCCTATGGCATAGAGAGAAAAAGAGAGAGGGAGGAGTAGCCTCGGGTTAGAGCTAGGGTAGGAGGGGAGAGGGGTATGGATTGGGCTAGGGCTTGCTTGGGTGGGTAGCTAGGTGGCATGGTGGGGCCAGCTACGTGAGAGAGAGAGGCCGAGAGAGGGGGTAGACTTAGGGTTTAGGTGAGAGGGGGATGTGAGGGTTAGGGTTAGATGGGGGTATGTTTAGAGAGGATGGGGTATGGTTAGATGGGTAGGTGATAGGGAGGATCTTAGCTAGAGGGTAAGAGAGAGAGATAGATGGAGTGGTTCCTTTTGACTAGATCAAGCATGATCAACACAAGCATCAAACAAGATAGCCAAAAGAGAGAAAAGAAGAAAAGGTGGTGATGGGGTAGATAGAGATGGTGATGAGGTTTAAGCAAGATCAAAATAGATCAATCCCAAAAGAAGGGATAGAGATAGAGATGAACCACTCAAATAAGGAACTAAAAACAAGGAGGGCCAAAGGTGGCAAAGGTTGCATGGCCCATGCAAGATGAGAATTACCATGATTAAAATATTGTAGAAACAATAATATTATCATGGCATTATTTATTTGCATCCTCCAAAGTTGGAGTAAGGGTCAAGCAAAAGGATTTGTAGAATTGGACCCACCCTACCCACATGAGCTAGAATAAAAGCCAAAATAAAATACAAGCCCATGGGGATTAGGGTGGTAGGATTATAAGGTGGTGACAAAGAAAGGTGGTGGAGTTGAATAAAAGATATGCCCCCAACTCAACTTGGGCATTAAACCATCTATCAAAAACCAAATACAATATCAAGAGGCAAATACAATTTACAATGCATATGAGAGAAGAACCAAATCAAAAAGGGTTTTATACGATGCTCAAATGCAAGGTGGCATGATGACATGAGCATGATAACATGATGATGCAACAATTATATGTAGGAAGTAGCCATTATATTACTAGACCAAGTAGCATTACAGTTGTTAGACAAATGGGATGCTACAGGCTACCCCTGTGAGAGGAACGTCTAGGGGGGTAGACGATCCGAGTGTGCACAGATCAGGGTTTCGCCGGAGGAAGACCACGAGAACATCGGAATCAGATGAAAACTTGCATGTGTCCCTAGCATATGTGTGTGAGTGTGGTGAGAGGTTGGTATAGGTGCTTGCATGTGTCCCCCCTCGCATGCATGCGCTCTAACCTAGAGGCGAAGGTTCCGGACCCGTATAAGGGGGGAATCTCCCCGTTTAGGTGAAACCGGGTAGGATAGTGCCCCAACTTGTGGACCAACATGGTTTTACATCACCCTATGACATAAACAAACACAAATCAAGAGAGAGATACGCCGGGATACCCCTGTGAGAGGAACGTCTAGGGTGGTAGACGATCCGAGTGTGCACAGAGATCAGGGTTTCGCCGGAGGAAGACCACGAGAACATCGGAATCATATGAAAACTTGCATGTGTCCCTAGCATATGTGTGTGAGTGTGGTGAGAGGTTGGTATAGGTGCTTGCCTGTGTCCCCCCTCGCATGCATGCGCTCTAACCTCGAGGCGAAGGTTCCGGACCCGTATAAGGGGGGAATCTCCCCGTTGAGGTGAAACCGAGTAGGATAGTGCCCCAACTTGTGAACCAACATGGTTTTACATCACCCTATGACCTAAACAAACACAAAACAAGAGAGAGCTACGCCGGGCTACCCCTGTCAGAGGAACGTCTAGGGGGTAGACGATCCGAGTGTGCACAGAGATCAGGGTTTCGCCGGAGGAAGACCACGAGAACATCGGAATCAGATGAAAACTTGCATGTGTCCCTAGCATATGTGTGTGAGTGTGTTGAGAGGTTGGTATAGGTGCTTGCATGTGTCCCTCCTCGCATGCATGCGCTCTAACCTAGAGGCGAAGGTTCCGGACCCGTATAAGGGGGGAATCTCCCCGTTTAGGTGAAACCGGGTAGGATAGTGCCCCAACTTGTGAACCAACATGGTTTTAGTTCACCCTATGACCTAAACAAACACAAAACAAGAGAGAGCTACGTAGGGATACCCCTGTGAGAGGAACGTCTAGGGGGGTAGACGATCCGAGTGTGCACAGAGATCAGGGTTTCGCCGGAGGAAGACCACGAGAACATCGGAATCAGATGAAAACTTGCATGTGTCCCTGGCATATGTGTGTGATTGTGGTGAGAGGTTGGTATAGGTGCTTGCATATGTCCCCCTCGCATGCATGCACTCTAACCTAGAGGCGAAGGTTCCAGACCCGTATAAGGGGGGAATCTCCCCGTTGAGGTGAAACCGGGTAGGATAGTGCCCCAACTTTTGAACCAACATGGTTTTACATCACCCTATGACCTAAACAAACACAAAACAAGAGAGAGCTACGCCGGGCTACCCCTGTCAGAGGAACGTCTAGGGGGGTAGACGATCCGAGTGTGCATAGAGATGAGGGTTTCGCCGGAGGAAGACCACGAGAACATCGGAATCAGATGAAAACTTGCATGTGTCCCTAGCATATGTGTGTGAGTGTGGTGAGAGGTTGGTATAGGTGATTTCATGTGTCCCCCCTCGCATGCATGTGCTCTAACCTAGAGGCGAAGGTTCCAGACCCGTATAAGGGGGAATCTCCCCGTTTAGGTGACACCGGGTAGGATAGTGCCCCAACTTGTGAACCAACATGGTTTTACATCACCCTATGACCTAAACGAACACAAATCAAGAGAGAGCTACGCCGGGCTACCCCTGTGAGAGGAACGTCTAGGGTGGTAGACGATCCGAGTGTGCACGGAGATCAGGGTTTCGCCGGAGGAAGACCACGAGAACATCGGAATCAGATGAAAACTTGCATGTGTCCCTAGCATATGTGTGTGAGTGTGGTGAGAGGTTGGTATAGGTGCTTGCCTATGTCCCCCCTCGCATGCATGCGCTCTAACCTAGAGGCGAAGGTTCCGGACCCGTATAAGGGGGGAATCTCCCCGTTGAGGTGAAACCGAGTAGGATAGTGCCCCAACTTGTGAACCAACATGGTTTTACATCACCCTATGACCTAAACAAACACAAAACAAGAGAGAGCTACGCCGGGCTACCCCTGTGAGAGGAACGTCTAGGGGGGTAGACGATCCGAGTGTGCACAGAGATCAGGGTTTCGCCGGAGGAAGACCACGAGAACATCGGAATCAGATGAAAACTTGCATGTGTCCCTAGCATATGTGTGTGAGTGTGGTGAGAGGTTGGTATAGGTGCTTGCATGTGTCCCTCCTCGCATGCATGCACTCTAACCTAGAGGCGAAGGTTCCGGACCCGTATAAGGGGGGAATCTCCCCGTTTAGGTGAAACCGGGTAGGATAGTGCCCCAACTTGTGAACCAACATGGTTTTACATCACCCTATGACCTAAACAAACACAAAAAAAGATAGAGCTACGTAGGGATACCCCTGTGAGTGGAACGTCTAGGGGGGTAGACAATCCGAGTGTGCACAGAGATCAGGGTTTTGCCGGAGGAAGACCACGAGAACATCAGAATCAGATGAAAACTTGCATATGTCCCTAGCATATGTGTGTGAGTGTGGTGAGAGGTTGGTATAGGTGCTTGCATGTGTCCCCCCTCGCATGCATGTGCTCTAACCTAGAAGCGAAGGTTCCGGACCCGTATAAGGGGGAATCTCCCCGTCGAGGTGAAACCGGGTAGGATAGTGACCCAACTTGGGAACCAACATGGTTTTACATCACCCTATGAACTAAACATACAAAAAACAAGAGAGAGTTCGCCGGGATACCGCTGTGAGAGGAACGTCTAGGGGGGTAGACGATCCGAGTGTGCACAGATCAGGGTTTCGCCGGAGGAAGACCACGAGAACATCGGAATCAGATGAAAACTTGCATGTGTCCCTAGCATATGTGTGTGAGTGTGGTGAGAGGTTGGTATAGGTGCTTGAATGTGTCCCCCCTCGCATGCATGCGCTCTAACCTAGAAGCGAAGGTTCCGGACCCGTATAAGGGGGAATCTCCCCGTCGAGGTGAAACCGGGTAGGATAGTGCCCCAACTTGTGAACCAACATGGTTTTACATCACCCTATGACCTAAACATACACAAAACAAGAGAGAGCTACGCCGGGCTACCCTTGTGAGAGGAACGTCTAGGGGGGTAGACGATCCGAGTGTGTACAGATCAGGGTTTCGCAGGAGGAAGACCACGAGAACATCGGAATCAGATGAAAACTTGCATGTGTCCCTAGCATATGTGTGTGAGTGTGGTGAGAGGTTGGTATAGGTGCTTGCATGTGTCCCCCCTCGCATGCATGCGCTCTAACCTAGAAGCGAAGGTTCTGTACCCGTATAAGGGGGAATCTCCCCGTTTAGGTGAAACCGGGTAGGATAGTGCCCCAACTTGTGAACCAACATGGTTTTACATCACCCTATGACCTAAACAAACACAAAACAAGAGATGAAAACTTGCATGTTTCTTCTATAACAGTAGACACCAAATAATATATTTTCATTTGTTATATTAGTAAACATCAAATAAAGTTTCTTGTAAATTTTTTTATTAATAAAAAAAATCGCCCTAACTACGCCGACGGCTGCCCTCGGCGTATGCCTGGCCGTCGGCGTAGCCTCACCCGTTTTTTTGACCCACGGCCCACCCCGGGCCACTCGTTTCACATCGTCAATCTATCCCCAACCCCCTCCCCACCTCCCGCCTCCCAACACCCTCCCCATGCCCTGACCCGCCGCCACCCGCCGCCGGTCCCCGAGCTCGGGCCCGCCGCCTCCAGCCCCCCTCTCTCCCTCCCGCGAGCCCTCCCCCACCTGCCTCCCCACTTCCCTACCCCACCCGCCGTCACCACCACCCCAGCCCGCACTGTCCCCAAAGCTCGGGCCGCCTCCGCTAGCCCCCCTCTCTCCCCTTGCCCTTCCCTCAAGACCGCCACCATCCTCACCGACCCGCCACCACCCCTACTGCCCCACCCCTCCTCCCACTTCCCCACCCCCAACCCCACTGCCCCGCCACCTCCCCCACTGCTCCACCCCCTTCGGCACTGCCCCACCCCTCCCCCACTGCCCCGCCCCTCCACCGAGCACACCCTCCCTCCATTGGTTAGTTTTTTTTTAAAAAATTGTTCTTGTTTTTATTTTAGTTTGTAGTAGTTTGTAGTTTTAGTTTGAGTTTGTACTAATTGTAGTTTATGGTTTTAGTTTGTAGTAGTAGTTTGAAGTAGTAGTTTGTAGTAGTAGTTTATAGTTTGTAGTATGTAGTTTTTCTTATGTACTAGTAGTTTGTAGTAGTAGGTTGTAGTATCTAGAGGTAGTTTGTAGTTTGTACTATGCAAAACAATAGTTCATGTTTAGTAAAATATATGAAATTTGCTAAATATATGTTGTATATGGTATGTTGTTTGTAGTTACCGGAGGGTGAGCGTGGGGAGTGTTTCGACGACTGTTCCCGGATCATCTTCTACGATTTGATCACGCTTCAAGGGTGAGAATATGTTCGCCTCTCTTGTACCTAGGTTTATTTTCGTGTCTAGATCACCAAGTATGTCGCGTCACCTTGGCGTCATCCCGACCGTAAGCGTTACGCGACTTAATATGCATTAGTGGTCTCGCATATTTTGGACCGTAACGCTTATGGCTTTTATCGGGCAGTCGGCGGATTCGTAGTTGGGTTTGGTTCTCCCTGGCTCTACCTCGATTCGAGATAGGATTTCGGTGGTGCCTCCTCGTTGTTCTCCGGATGCACATCCTCTTGGATTTTTGTCGAGACGTGTATCGGGAGAGCAGTAGGGAGGTGCTGCCGAAATTCTGCTTGGATCGGGGTAGAACCAGGGAGAACTTACCCAATCTACGGATCCGGCGGCTGGTTAGGACCCTCTTTTCCTATTGGACATGTAGGTTGATGAATGCGTAAAAATTTGAAGCATTTAATCTCCTGTTTGATATAAAATGTTATATTTGTTGTTTGTCTCCCAACAAAGCAGAAGAGGATGGCTGATAATGGGTGGATGTACATTGGCCGTATTAGTGCGACTAATAAAATAGACGATTGGGTACGGAACACTCATTTGTTAGTGAATGAGTTAGCGCGTGGTTCGAAGGCAATGGTTTAGGCACTTTGTCCCTGCGCTCATTGCACTAAGCGTCATCGTCAGGGAAAGGATGACATGTACAAACACCTTCTGCAATATGGGTACATGCCTAACTATGTCACACAAGTCGACTTTGCTCGGTACGAACGTGACAGAGGTGAGGTGATGCGTCAGCGGCTCAATGGCAATGAGCACGATGGGATTAGAAACATGCTAGATGATCTTATCGATGCCGACCAGCCGAATTCGCCACCTCCACGGGAGGAATCACCAGAACCGGAGGAACCGGAGCCAACCGCGAAGGACTTCCTTGATATGATGGCCGCGGCTAAGAGGCCTCTGTACAAGGGTGCAAAGATTTCTCAGCTCAATGCCATCTCTTAGTGTCTAGCCGACAAGTGCCAGTACTCCACCACCCGTTCTCACTTTGAAGCTAATCTGAGAACATGTGGTAACATGTTGCCCGAAGGGCATTGTCTGCCTAAAACCTTTCACGAAATGAAGAAACTCATGAAGGAGCTCAACATGGATTATGAAAAGATAGTTTGTTGTCCAAAAGGCTGCCTTTTGTTTTGGAAACAGTTTGAGGGTGACAAGTACTGCTCCATTTGTAAGGCCTCTAGATATGAAGATATAAAGGGGAAGGATGGTCAGGTGAGGCAGTCGAAGGTCGCTAAGAAGATATTTCGGTATCTCCCATTCATAAAAAGAATCCAGCGGCTTTACTTGAGGGAGGAGACTGCCAAACAGATGACATGGCACAAGAAGGGGAAAAGATACGAGGACGAGCAGGGACGGAAGAAGATGGGACATCCATCTGATGGTAAGGCATGAAAGAACTTCGATGACAAATACCCCCGGTGGGCAGAAGAGGCTCGGAATGTTAGAATTGCGATAGCAACAGATGGCTTCAACCCATATGGTATGTCGACGGCCTCGTACAGCTGCTAGCCGGTGTATGTTATTCCGCTCAATCTCCCTCTCGGAGTATTAATGCAACGGAAGACCATGTTTTTGTCGCTGATAATTCCAGGACCTAAGTATCCGGGGAAGAACTTGAGTGTCTACATGCATCCGATTGTGGATGATTTGAACCGCTCTTGGATACACGGGACGTTGACATACGACCGAGCATCAAAGAGAAACTTTTTGATGAAAGTTTGATTACAGTATACTATGCATGACATGCCCGGGTACGCCCTAACGTGTGGATGGTGTACAGCTGGTAAGTGGCCATGCCCAGTGTGCAGGCACCGAATTGAGTTACTTTGGCTAAAGTCGGGTCGCAAATATGTTGCATTTGACATGAATCGACAGTACATCAAAAGAAATCACTCGTTCAGAGAAGATAGAAAGAACTTCAATAAGGGCAAAGTTGTGCATGAAGTAAAAGAGGTACCAAACTTCGAGGGTGCAGCTGTTGATGCCGAGATACGTGCTCTCGTGCCCGCGGCACCGGGAACTGGCCATCAATTTGCGGGATATGGTGTAACGCATAATTGGACTCACGTGGCAGCCTTAACGAATCTCGTGTATTACAAGGACCTCGAACTTCCCCATAACATGATGTGATGCACACCGAAAAGAATGTCGGGGAGTCCCTTTTTCACACAGTCCTGAACATTCCTAGGAAGTCAAAGGATAATGTCAAGGCTAGAGTCGATGTTGAGAAGCTTTGTGATAGGAAGAGATTACACATGCAGCCTCGTACTGTCCGTCGAAAGAATTGGTTCAAGCCGCATGCCTACTACTGCCTTGATAATGTCCAAAAGAAGGAGTCATTTAGGTGGCTCAAATATGTCATGATGTTCCCTGACGGTTATTGTTCGAATATAAGTAAGGGAGTCAATCTTTTGATGGGACAAGTCAACGGGCTCAAGAGTCACGACTATCATATATGGATTGAGCGGCTGATGCCGGTGATGGTTCGAGGGTATCTCCCCGAGAAAGTATGGCGAGTGCTTGCGGAGTTGAGCCATTTCTTCCGCACCCTCTGTGCTAAGCAGATATGTCCTCTGGTGATTGAGAAGCTGCAAGTTCAGGTGCCGGAGTTGCTATGCAATTTGGAGATGATCTTTCCGCCAGGCTTCTTTACTCTGATGGCACATCTCATTGTGCACCTCGCGAACGAGGCACTCTTGGGGGGACCGGTGCAATTTCGTTGGCAATTTTGTATTGAGAGAGAGTTTAAGTATATTCGAAAGATAACTGGAAACAAAGCAAAGATTGAAGCATGCATAGATGAAGCAACATGCCTTCGGGAGATGGCAGACGCCGCGACAACCTACTGGCCCGATGATGTTCCCACTATGCATAACCCGTCCTCTCGTTACAATGTCAACCTGCCCAAGAATGACCCCAATCTTGAACTATTCCAATTTCCCGGTGGCAAGGCCGGTAAAGGACTAAAATATAGGTTGCCGAAGGAAGAGAAGGATTGCATAATGCTCTATGTGCTTATGAACATGAAGGAAGTGGTCGATTTCATTAGGTAAAATGGTGAACACCCTATTTCTCTATGCAGCTAGTAACTCGGTCTCCGTCTAATGCTTATTTTCTCCTTCTTAGCGATTTCACGGATGAACAGTGGCCGGGACCGACTGATCCCTCTCCCATGGAGTTGGACACTCTACTGAAAGAGGGTGCTCCCGGAAATAAAAAAACTTTGTGTCCTGGTTTATGGAAAAAGTAATTTCTAACCTGTCCCTCTTACCTTGCAATATGTGACTTGTCGCTCTTATTACACGTAACTCTTGAACGCAACAAATTCCTCTTGTACAGAGGGGTGATCCCAACGTTGAGATGTCGGATGAGCTGAAATGTGTTTCCCAAGGTTGTATGATGTCGTCATGAAGTATGAGAAGTATGAAGTGAATGGGTTTCGCTTCCATCTGAGACGCACTGAAAAGGCGACGAATGCAAAACGGTAAATCTTGGGGTGTTCACCAAAGGAGTCGATTCCCTTGATTACTACGGAAGGTTAGAGAATGTACGAGATGGCCTTCAATCGTTTAATGTCGAACTCAATCTTGTTGTGTTCAAGTGCCACTGGTTTGACCCAAGGGTGGACCGAGAAGTACCCTTCCATTGTGTTAGTTGAAGTTAGGCCTTCAACCACCTATAGCGCCCGGCGTATTGTTGTTGCTCACCAAGCCAACCAAGTTTATTATTTGCCCTACCCATGCGAAAGCGAACTCCGGGCTGGGAAGTCGTGTTCAGTATCTCCACATGGTAACCTACCGATTCCCTCGAGGACGATTACAACAACATTAACCCTGTAACGATTTAGGAATTTTCTATCAAGAGCAAGAGGACTTCGGACACTTTGATTTAGAACCGGTTGATCTTGAGGACCTTGGGAATGATGTAGAAAATCGGGGTGAGTCAGTGGTGAATCTACATGACATAAGTATGCTCGAGAAGCTCCATACCGAGAATGACAACGATGATGAGCCTACACCCTTCGATGAGAATCCAGATTTCTACTCAAAAGATAGTGATAGTGAGAATGAGAATGAGAATGAAAATGATAGTGAGTATTTATTTTTTAATGCATTTTATTTTGTCTTTGTGCTTAACTGTTTTCTTAATTGCATTATGCCTTTATTCTTTGTGTATACATTTTATTATGTATTTGTGCTTAACTGTTTTCTCTTACTTAATGCAGGTGATTGAACAATATGAGCAGCGGCAAGGCAACCAGTTCGTCCTTGCTTAATGCGCTGAAGCAGCGCAAGAAATGAGCTACACGGAGTGGGAGACAACCAAATCCCAATCCGTGTTACCCCGATCTTGCTCCTGCTGGCGGAGGACGGGGTCGAGGACGAGGTGCCACGGGAGGAGGCGTGGACTTTGACCCACCACCCTCTACTTATGGCGACGTGGCTCCTGAGTTGTTCCTGACAGAGCAGCCTTTCAGGGCCGAGAGGGAGGCAGAGTCTGAGAGGGAGGCGAGGACCGAGAGGGAGGCGGGGACCGATACAGAGGCTGACACTAGACGCGAGTTGGTGGGGCCGAAGAAATTGCGGAATCGTAGGGAATCGGGAGTCCCTGACGAGAAGTTTGAGCCTAGGACTCAGGAGGCGAAAGCCCTTATTATTCTAGATGGCCTTGAGTAAGTGTACTAATTTGGCAATTTAAAACATTTTATTTCATGTTGGTCATAAATAATTATTATGTACTAATGTTTATTATTGTGCAGCAATTGGACATTTCCTCCGGGGACCAAGGCTCGCCTTCCTAACATCCTTGTTGGAGCTCTGATTAGGAAGTTCTGGCCGGGCATCATATTACCCGCAAGGGTGACAGAAAGCTAGCTACTACTTGGGTGGACTACCAGACTACCCGTGTCCCGGGCTTTCCGACAACTGCTGATGCTGTCATCACCAAGTTTTGGGTAAGGCATATTTCTCGAGTTATGTTCATACTTGGTGACCCCACCGTGCTAACTCATGACTCTTATGCATGATTTAAGTGCTTTTATGGTGTGGCCGAGGAGGAACAGGAGAAGGCACAGAGGACTTTGCTTGGGGCTTGTGTGAAGTTGACCCCCCAGGTGTGGTACAACCAGAAGGTCACGGCCGCTAGCCACTTCTGGGCTGATAGGGGCGTGAGGGTTAGGAAGGAAGACATTGTCGGTAGGAATTGCAGCATGGACGCCTCAAGATTCTAAATAAGAAGGTCAAGCCTACCCTCAACACGAGATTCGGCCGTCTCAAGGCTACCTACCCCGCCGACGCCCCCCTATCCCGCCTCGTGGCCAGCCTCGTCGATCCAGAGAGGATGTAAGTTTTTCTCGTTTTCATCATCTTTATGACTTTTGTTCCTGCATGGCTAACCGCTGACGAGATTCCTTGTATTTGAATTTGTAGCCTGAGTTAGACGCGGCCTATGATGCCGCTCATGAGGAATATCAGGTGGCCTTTCGGCAGCATCAGGAGGCGAATGCGATCTACATGAAATACATAAATGTAAGTCCGAACCTTTATTTTTGCAAAAGATATAAGTCCCACTTCCCCCCGTTTGTTGTACTACGGCCTGACATATAAACTATCTTGCAGGCCATGTTGGTGAATATTCAAACTGGCCAGAATAGAGATTTAGGGCCCGTGCCTCCCATGCCAGGTCCGGCGCCATTTTTGCCATCGAAGGACAGCTACGCTAGGACTTACTACGCATCGACACCGGTAAGTTCTTTGCTAACCCACTGGTTATCGCTTTACTTTGCCTCGCAAGTTGCTAACATGTAGGCAACATGTAGGGAACGGGAGCTTCTAGGAACTGGCACTTTGGCCACGCCTCGCCGGATGGGCGTCAGATCACACCGCTTCATGACAATGGTCCATCTCCTGGCCATTCTACAGGTGGTTCTCCCGAGCTTCACACTTCTCCTACTCCCTCGCCAGGTGGCTCTTCTGCTGCTTCTACTGGGCGCAACCCTCGCCAGAGGTCGCCACTTTTCACCAGGGGAGATCTCAGATACACCCCCTCTCCTCCAGAGTTGTAGGGATGTGTGATAATGTCGATGCATGTATGAACGATGTATGGATGATACATGTTTGAATTATGTGATCTTTGTTGTGGATGATACATGTATGAATGATGTTTGAATTATGATGTATGGATGATGTTGATGCATGTATGAATTATGTTGATGCATGCATGAATTATGTTGATGCATGTATGGATGATACATATGGTGCTGTGATGTGAATGGTGATGTGCTGTGAGTGGTGCTGTGAAAAGGCAGAAAAAAAATACTGTGCAGCTGCTATGCCGACGGCAATGCCCTTGGCGTAGCAGCTGCCATGTGCCATATGGTCGTGGCTACGCCGAGGGCATGGCCGTCGGCATAGCAGTTGCGCCTACGCCGATGGCCCCAGCCGTCGGCCCAGCCCGCGTCTTGGGGAGGCTAGCAGCTGCCACGTGTGGTTCTACGCCGAGGGCCAGGCCATCGGCGTACGCCTGGCCCTACGCCGAGGGCCGCGGCCATCGGCCCAGCCCATTTCCTGGGGAGTCCCAATAGCCACCACGTGCCCTTGCTACGCCGAGGGTCGCGGCGTCACGGGCCGCTACCGATGGGCTGTGTGGCGGCGACGTCTTTCGCCGACGGCTCGTACGCCGACGGGCCCGCCTCGGCCGTCGGCGTAGCTCTACGCCGACGGTTGTCACATACGCCGACGGCCATTTTTGCTCCGCCGAGGGAGACCTTCGCCGAGGGGGCTACGCCGACGGCAGCCCTCGGCGTAGCGTATGCCGAAGGCAAAGTGGGCTACGCCGAGGGCTTTTTGCCGTCGGCGTAGCCATCGCGTGCTGTAGTGACACCCAGTTTGACAGTTTGCAAAAATATGCTCAAGTGCGCGTGCGTGCATGCTTAGAGCTGGATCAAAAAAAGAATATATCAAGCAAAAGGGAGTAGCAACGTAGTCATCGTAGCGGTCTCAGACCCCACCGTTGCCGCCGCTAACGGAAAGCTCCTGGTTGCGCCATCTCCATCGCCCCGCGCGTACAACTTGCGCTGCCTTTTGCATTCCAACCGTTTTGAACGCATTGGCCATGACGTGGAGCTAGCCTAAAAGTCATAGTAACCTAAAAGTCAGTTATTAATAATTGAGAAAAGTGACTCTATTCCAAATAATGTCGTTTACTGCAATGATCCAAATTTAACAAAGTAGAACAAAAGGAGAGTACTACACAACAATCATTGTGTAGGCCTCTTGTATACATTTCATGATGAAAGCACGATTTCCTGGTTACGCAGTGTATTACATGCATGTGTGGGAGAGAAAACTCGCTTTAGTAACACACCGCCATGCATGGGTTCCTCTTAAGGGCATAGGAAATTTGTAGGATTAAATCCTATAGGAAATTTTCCTATGATGGTTGTTTGATTTGTATGATTAATTCCTATAGGAAACTTTCCTAGGAAATCCTTTGCACTAGATTGCATAGGAAATCCTTTGCATAGGATATGATTTGTTTGATTTGTATGATTAATTCGTGATGGGTTTCGCGACATAGTAAATCAAATTTTTCTACGGATGCGAACAGAGGGAAAGCCAAGATCTAATCTAGGAGATGCAATCAACAAGAGAGATTGGATTAGATCTTCATACCCTTGAAGATTCGCACAGCGGAACGTTCGTCGGAACATGGGTGATGTAGTCGTACCCGCTTCTCCTCCTCGCGATCCGATCCGATCTAGCACCACAAGTGGCAGTGCCTCCGTGAGATGCACACGTGCAGCACCTCGATGTCTCCTCCTTCCTCGGACCAGCAAGTATGGTGGAGAGATATATTGGATCTACAACACGACGGCGTGGTGTATATGGTGGAGAATTTCTGCAGCAGGGCTTCGCCTACAAACAGTCGGGAGGGAGAGAGGAAGGGCAGCAGGGCAACTAGGGTTTGGAGGCAAGGTGTAGGGGGAGGGGGCGCACCAGCCCTCTATATATAGAGGGGGGGGGCGTCCAGCCCTTGCCCCTCCTCCAAGCCTTGGGTCGGTGGCCAAGGGAGGGATAAGTGGGGGGCAAGGACTCAGAAACCCTATCTCTAGTTTAAATGAGTTTAAACTCTCTAGGATCGGCTGGGCCCTATGGGGCCTTGTGCCCCTGGCCCAATGCGGCCAGGGCACTACCTCATAGGCCCATGCCCCCTCCCGGAAGGTGGGGCCATGTTGGTCCCCTTCCAGAAGGTTCTAGAAGCTTCTGATACAATACTGATTAACCCGGAACATTCCGAACTCCAAAAACTGCACTGCCTTATATGAATCTTATTCTCCGGACCACTCCGGAACCTCTCGTGATGTCTCGGGTCCCATCCGAGACTCCGAACAAAAACTCATAAACAAATTATCCAATCTATCCTAGCATCGAGACACGTTAAGTGTGTGACCCCGCGGGTTCGAGAATATGCAGACATGATCTTTTATCAATAATCAACAGCGGGGTCTGGGCACCCATATTGACTCCCACACATTCATCGATGATCATATCGGATGAACCACGATGCCAAGATTCAATCAATCCCATATATATATTCCCTTCGTCTCGCGATATTTTACTTGCCCGAGATTCGATCGTCGGTACCGTCATACCTAGTTCAATCTCGTTCACAGCAAGTACTTTACTCGTTCCGTAAACCGATATCACTTTGTGATTAACTCCTTAACCACATGCTTGCAAGTGGTGTTGATATCGATTACCGAGTGGGCCCAAGTATATCTCTCCGACTTGGGAGGGACAAATTCCATCTCGATACATACAACCCAATGATACTTTAGATCACCGAGAGACACCTTTATGATCACCCTCTCATAGGATGACGTTTGATGACCTCAAAGCTTTCTTCCGATACCAGGGAGTTGTATTATCTCATGGTCTAAGGAATACAATATTTGACATAGGAAAAGCTTCGCAAAGATGAACACGATGATACGATCTAATTGCTTCGCTTAGTTTGGGTCTGTCCATCATATTATTCTCCAGTGATATGATCTCATTATCAATTGACAACTCATGTCTATGTTTAGGAAACCTTAACCATCATTGATCAATGAGCTAGTCCATAGAGGCGTACTAGGGACACGGTGTTGTTCACAAACCACACAAGTATTAAAGTTTCCGCTTAATACAATTCTAGCATGGAATATAAAATTTATCATGAACAAGAATTATAATAATAACATCTTTATTATTGCCTCTAGGGCATAATTCCAACAGTCTCCCACTTGCACTAGAGTCAATAATCTAGTTTACATTTGGCAACAATCTCACACCCATGGCGAGGTCTTGATCATGTTTTACACGTGGAAGAGGTTTAGTCAATGGATCTGCGACATTCAGATCTGTATGTACTTTGCTAATCTTCGATCTTCATCGCAATATAATCTCGGATTATATGAAACTTATGTTGATATGCTTGGTCTTTGGATGATATCTTGGTTCCTTAGAAAGTGCTATGGCGCCAGCGTTGTCACACAATATCTCCAGTGGGTCCAATGCACTTGGAACCACGCCAAGCTCAGTGATGAAGTTTGATCCAAACTCCTTCACTTGACGCTTCTGCAGCAGCCATGTATTCTGCTTCCACGTAGATCCTGCGATCACGCTTTGCTTGCAGCTTCTCCGACTCTGACTCCTCCATTCAAAATATAAACGTATCCCGTCGAGATTTGGAATCATCCTTGATTGTCAAAACTAGCATCGACGTAACCTTTTACGACAAGCTGTTCATCACCCCCATAGACTAAGAACATTTCTTTAGTCCTATTTAGGTACTTTAGGATGTTCTTCACGGCTGTCCAGTGTTCCACTCCTGGATCACTTTGATATCTGCTCTTTAAACTAAGAGCATTGGACACATCCGGTCTAGTACACAACATGGCATACATGATGGAACCTATGGCCGAGGCATAAGGCACCTTGCCATAGCTTCCCTATCATTTACCGTAGCTGGACACTGAGCCTTGCTCAATATCTTACCTAACAACATAGGCACTGAACCTTTCTTTGCCTTGTCCATTCTGAACCTTTTCAGAACTTTGTCTAGATATGTACTCTGGCTTAAAGCTATCAGGCGTCTTTGTCTATCTCTATAGATTTTGATGCCCAATATATAAGCAGCTTCACCTAGGTCTTTCATTGAAAAACATTTGTTCAAATAACTCTTCACATCGTTAAGCATGTTGATGTCATTTCCAATAATCAATATGTCATCCACATATAGTACCGAAAGCGTCCGAGCTCCCACTCACTTTCTTGTAGATGCAAGCTTCGTAGCAGTTTGGAACAAATCCAAAGCTCTTGATCACTTGATCAAAACGAAGGTTCCAACTCTGAGATGCTTGCTTCAGTCCATAAATGGAACGCTAAAGTTTGCATACTTTATCAGCATCCTTAGGATCGACAAAACCTTCAGGTTGCATCATATACAACTCTTCATCAATGTTGCCATTGAGGAACGCAGTCTTGACATCCATCTGCCATATTTCATAATCATGAAACGCAGCAATTGCTAATAAAATCCGAATGGACTTAAACATCGCTACGGGAGAGAAAGTGTTATCGTAGTCAACACCTTGAACTTGTCGAAAACCTTTCGCGACAAGCCGTGCTTTATAGACGGTAACATTACCATCCGCGTCCGTTTTCGTCTTGAAGATCCACTTGCACTCAACGGCCTTTCGGTCGCTAGGAGGGTCCACCAAAGTCCATACTTGGTTTTCGCTCATGGATCCCAATTCGGATTTCATGGCTTCTAGCCATTTCTCAGAGTCTGGGCTCATCATTGCTTCCTCATAGTTCGTAGGTTCACTGTCTTCTACTAGCAAGACAGTCAAGACAGGGTTGCCGTACCACTCCGGAGGGGCACGCGACCTTGTCGACCTGCGACGTTCAATAGCAGCATCATCCGAAGCTTCATGATCCTTGTCATTAGCTTCCTCTATTGTTGGTGCAGGCGGCACTGGAACAATTTCAGGTGCTGCGCTACTCTCCAATTAAAGAGAAGGTTCAATAACCTCGTCAAGCTCTACTTTCCTCCCACTCACTTCTTTCGAGAGAAACTCCTTCTCAAGAAAGGAACCGTTCTTAGCGACAAACACTTTGCCTTCGGTTCTGTGATAGAAGGTATACGCAATAGTTTCCTAAGGGTATCCTATGAAGACGCATTTCTCCGCTTTGGGTTCGATCTTGTCCGGCATCAACTTCTTGACGTAAGCTTCGCATACCCAAACTTTAAGAAACGACAACTTAGGTTTAGCACCAAACCACAGTTCATACGGTGTCGTCTCAACGGATTTAGATGGAGCCCTATTTAAAGTGAATGCAGCGGTTTCTAATGCATAACCCCAAAATGATAACGGCAAATCAGTAAGAGACATCATTGATCGGACCATATCTAATAGGGTTCGATTCCGGCGTTCAGACACACCATTGCGTTGTGGTGTTCCGGGTGGCGTGAGTTGTGAAACGATTCCACTTGCCTTAAGATGCGTGAGAAAATCATAACTTGAATATTCACCTCCACGATCGGATCGTAGAAACTTAATCTTTCTGTTATGATGGTTCTCCACTTCATTCTAAAATTCCTTGAACTTTTCAAATGTTTCAGATTTATGTTTCATTAAATAGACATACCCATATCTACTTAAGTCATCGGTAAAAGTGAGGAAATAGCGATATCCACCGCGCGTCGAAACACTCATCGGTCCGCATACATCGGTATGTATGATTTCCAACAAGTCCGTTGCTCGCTCCATCATACCGGAGAACGGGGTTTTGATCATCTTGCCCATGAGGCATGGTTCACATGTGTCAAATGATTCAAAATCAAGAGATTCCAAAAGTCCATCAGAATGGAGTTTCTTCATGCGCTTTACACCAATATGACCTAGACGACGGTGCCACAAATAAGTAGTATTATCACTATCTACTTTGCATCTCTTAGCCTCAATGTTATGGATGTGTGTTTCATCCCTTTCGTGATTTAGAAGAAATAAACCATTCACAAGAGGTGCATGACCATAAAGATGTTACTCATATAAATAGAACAACCATTATTCTCCGATTTAAATGAATAACCGTCTTGCAATAAACACGATCCGAAATAATGTTCATGCTCAACGCAGGCACATAATAACATTTATTAAGGTTTAAAACTAATCCGAAGGTAAAACTAAGGAGAGCGTGTCGACGCCATCACATCAACTCTTGATCTGCTACAACGCCAAGATCGTCACCTCATCCCTCGCAAGCCGCCGTCTATTCCGTAGCTCCTGTTTCGAGTTACAAATATTAGCAACTGAACCGGTATCAAATACCCAGGCACTACAACGAGGGCTAGTAAGGAAAACATCAATAACATGTATATCAAATATACCTTTGATGGTGCCAGCCTTCTTGTCCGCTAAGTACTTCAGACAGTTGCGCTTTCAGTGACCCTTGTCCTTGCAATAGAAGCACTCAGTGTCCGGCTTAGGACCAGACTTGAGCTTCTTTTCAGCAGGGGCATTGCGCTTGCCATCGCCTTTCTTGAAGGACTTCTTTGCACCCTTACCTTTCTTAAAGGAGGGTTTGTTGACCATCAACACATGATTATCCTTCTTGGTGTCCACCTCCGCAGCCTTCAGCTTTGCGAAGAGCTCGGTGATCGTATCAGTGGAACTGTAACACCCTCAGAATCGGCCCTATGCAAGTTTTAGCGAAACCCGCCAAACCCGCATAGAAACGATTCAAAGGTGCCCACCAGGCACTTGCGTGCGGGTGGAAAACGAAGCAATAACATTATACAACAGTCCTCGATGGGACCCACAGCATAGATATATATACAGCAGCGACTCAATGAGTCAAGAATACAGATATAATGTACAAAGATTCAAATCACCTTGAAAATGATAGAGCGTCCGACTACGGACAAGATGCAAATGGGGCTAAGAGCCCTGAAGAATAACCAATGGCGTCCATAACCCTGCCCAGGCCAAGCCGGAAGGGTAACCCTGCCAACGACGTCGAAACCTGCTAAAACAAAAGGGGTGCCGACAAGGGCAAAGGAAAAAGAGGAGCGTCAAGATCTTGAGGCCAAGACAGCGAGGCTAGAATTCGGTCCTCGCCTACATAGGTATGGTGGATCAAGCGGCAAAGATGCAATCGAGCAACCTATAGAGACTCGATACTACTGGCGGCTATCAGAGAGGGGTAAGGAAGACCTATTCGGATCCAACCTGATAATATCATCAAACAAACCCATCCCGGCGTTTCCCCCTCGAGACCAAACGAGGAAGTCAACCGAGGAACTCACACAGTTGGCAGTTTTACTTATTCAGTTATAGTTGCGGCACTTTACTAGTCAGGTTTAGATAATCATCCTGATAAAGTAAGCAGTGGGCACTTTTAGTTAACCATTCCGTTGTAGTTGCGACACTTACTAGTCAAATACAATTGGCATGAGATATCCCAAACCCAGCAGTTGTTGGTACTTTTATTAAGCAATTCCGTTATAGTTGCAATACTTACAAGTCAGGTACAACGGTCGCAAGCGACAACTCAAGCAAGCACTTGTTGGCAGTTTTATTTAACCATTCCATTATAGTGGAGCTGATTACTAGTCATCATAAAGTCAAATTTATAGCACTACTTTAGTTATGCTTGTCTATGATCGAGATATTGTGCCCCAAGTCGTCCATAACCGTGGACACGGCTTTCAGAAAGTTTTAACCCGGCCGGGGTGCACAAATAGCAACAAACACTCGATCAACCTCGGAAAAACCAAATCAAAACCCAACGAGGCTTTCACGACAAAGAAATCACAGGATTCAGAAATATTTCAGGGGGCCACCCCTTGGAGTACACCCGCAACGAAGTAAGCTAGCTCCGAGACGGACCCGAGGTTTGGGTGGGCCGGTGTGGCGGGAACCCAAATCTGGGCTTGTCGACACCGCGAAAACGTGTCCCGATCCTAACAAGACAAAGGTGCTCCTCGCACAATCGTAAATAAAGCAGTAGCATGGCATAAGTACAGGATAGTAAATAAAACCTCAAACTAGTTTGTGGCCCCAAGAAATAAGACTGAATCAAGATCTGGCTCAGGGGGGTCCCATAATCCTCCCGGATGTGGATAGCGCGATAAATCAAGGAACAGGTATCAAGTACTCGGGGTCCTACGGGACACAAGTGGGCGTTTGGAAACCAAATATTATCTATCACCCACCGATGCCTCTGCTTACTTCAATTTTAGTTGTTAAACAGGAATTAAAGTGAATGATAAGTAAAGCCATGATCAACTCCAACAACAAACATGCGGCAATACTCCAACAACTGTGGCACTTGACAACACGCAACATCACTTGAGCAAGCGACTACGACGCGCAAGTCCAACTGTCTACCAAACAACAGGTAATAGGATGTGTCCATGGCAATATAAGGCTGCAAGGGATATCACGGGTACGAAAACTAGAGCATCGCAACACAGATAGCAATAGATCAACATGAGGGAATAAATACTATAAAAGTAAGATAGGTAGAAAGGGGGAGATGCTCGCCTGGAAAACATTGCCGAAGGGTTCATCCGAAGATCGGGCGAAGCTCACATCAACTCAATGGCCCAATCCGCGAAGAAGCAAAACGCTAGAAGAAACACCGGATGCACTATTTAATACAACGGCAGAAGATCGGCATGATGCATGAATGATGTATGACATGGCAAAGGTGCGATGCACTTAGGTTAATATAAAGTGGAACCGAGGTCCCGACATTTAATTAGGTGTTTCATGTTATTTATCTACCCCGCAAATTAAATGTTGTATTAACATGGCAAGATAAGTTACCGGTTCGCTACACAAATTTAAATGAGGCCAATATAAGGCTAGATTTGCCCGCATATGGGCCCCATATTTAATTATTAGGTGAATCGGCATAAGGCCCCCAAACCACACAAGATGCATGCGAGTATGACAATTTAATATGCAACAAGTTGGATTATATTATAAAATAGGGTTTCGGAAAAAGGGGTTCACACATTGAGGGGTCTCGACGAACTTGAGGTTCCGGGGTTCGGGGTTCGGTCTCGGGGCCCGGATCTGGGGTTCAGGGTTCGACGGAAACGTTCTCGGACTCCGGGATCGTTCTCAGATAACGGAGGTAGTTCTTGTCGCATCCGTGGCCTTCGGGTCATGTCGACGGTCCTGGCGTTCGGGCTGAAGTACTTGTCGCGTCGGGGTCTCGGTGTCCGGGGTGAAGTACTCGGCGTCCTCGAGGGAGTACTTGTCGTTCCGGGCTCTCGACGAATCTTGGCGTCCGAGAAGAAGATCATGTCGCATCCGCGGTCTTCGGGTACGGGTTCTCCGGGCTCCCATGTAGGAGATCTTGTCGTCGCGTCGAAGAACTCGGGTTCGGGGTCGGGTGTCGGTGGACTACTTGATGTTCTCCCTTAGAAGATCTTCGGGTTCCGTGAAGACGAGCTTGTCGACCTTGGGTCCGGGTAGGCGATCTTCTTGTCCATGTAGGGGAACTTGAGGTCTCTCGTGGCTTCGATTGTCGTGTCGGTGTCGACCTTGTCTTTGGAGGGCGGCACCCACATCGCAGCACCACAAGAACACAAACACGCACGGGGGCGGCCAAGGCGTGCCCAGAGAGGACGTTGGCCACTTGCAGGTGAGTCGGGGACGACGCGCTACAGGAGACAAATGCTTGGACGGGCGTAGCGAGGTGGCGTGAGCAGCCTCAGTGGGCAGCGAGGAAGGGGGCTGGCTGGCTGCGGCCGAGGAAGGAGCCGACGAGCTCGAGCACGGCGGAGGCGGGAGGCGACACGGAGGCGGCGAGGGTGCGGCGGAGGCCGAGCAGGCGAGGAGGAGGCGCGGCTGGGCGAGGTCGGGCCGGGGAAGGAGGGAGGTGCGCCGTGGCTGCAAGGGGCGGACCGGGCAAGGCAGCAGGGCGACGGAGCGGAGGGGCTCCAGTGCGGGAGGCTGCCGGGAGGGAGCGCGCGGGAGGTGGTCGGTGGGGAAGAAGGAGCAGGAGGAGGAGGAGTGGGTGGTCATGCCAGGTGGGCCGGGAGGCGCGCCGGAGAGGCGACCGTGGCGGAGGTCGGGTGGCTCCGCATGGCGACGGAAGGAGGAGCCGGGTGCGAGCCGAGGCCGGGCGGGCTGGGAGGCGGCCGTCCAGGGGTGACGCTGGAGGGGGCACCTGGTGGGCGGCAAGGCATGAGGAGGGAGTCGAGGTGGAGGGAAGAGGGACGCGGCGGGGCAGGTGAGTGGCGGGACCAGGGTGGTCAGGGATGTCGGGTCCAGGGGGGGCCGGCTGGGGCCAGGTGCCAGGTAGAGAGGGACCAGGAGTGCTGCGTGTGTGTGGTGTTGGGTGTGTTGTGAGGGAGTGGGGGTGGGTTTAGTCTAGGTGGCAGATGGGGATTGGTTGAGGGAGAGAGATGGGGTGAGGTGGCGAGCCGCGAGTGGCTGGGGTGAGGTGGAGGGGGTGTGGGTAGATTAGGTTGGGTAGCTTTAGGATTATGAGTGGACCGATTTTAATTTCTGGGGGTGGTCGTTCGGGTTGAATCGGACCGTTCGACTGCCCCCACTAAAAATAATTAAGTGTTTTATTTATTTCAAACAAGCCTTTTGCAAGCTGATAGCAGACAAAGTAAAAATATAATCCGGAGACCCGGGTTTGTGTTTGAACCAAGACGGGGCGTTTTAGAAAACAAAAATAGGTTTTTCTGCAATAGTTTTATGCAAGCAAATGCAAGATGATGACGATGCTCAAATGCAATGTGGCATGATGACATGAGCATGCGGTCAGGATGATGCAATGCACAAATATAACGCGATTTTCTAGTAGTGGTTTTGCGGGATGCCACAATTCGACACCACTAAAAATGGATCTCGCCCTCGAGATCCGCCTCATGGTACCGGAAGGAAGGTCGGCGATCTGCGTCTTCTCGCTTCGTTTAGATCCTTGCGACACCACTAACAAGAGGTCGTTGTCCGTGATCGTCGGGAGAACACTCCGGGAACAAAAGGTCGAAGGTAGAGGTATCAACAATTAAAGCCACCTCTAACTTCCGTGGACGGAGTAAAACTGCTGGATCCACTGATTCGATGTACAAGAGCGAATGATAAGAGTAGTCGGATGGTGATCAGTCCATCGCGCACCCAAACCATTACTCTGCACACGAATAGGCGGATTATGCAACCCTCTCGGAAGCAGACTAAAGATCTCGACAATCGAGGTACAGAAACAAAGGAGTGATGCAGACTCTGCATCGGATCTGGTGTAGATGATGACGTCGTGTCGGAAAACACCGGAAGGCACAAACAAGGAACAAAGAATGGTACCACAGCATTTGATTCTCGCAGCTTGAACACCGGACGATAGAACACCGTTATCAAAGGAAGCGAAACCTCAAGGTACGACGAATCCCAACCACGAGAAATCTCGGACTCAAGAAAAGACGAGAGCGGATTCCAAACACGAGAGGTAAGAGGAGAATAGCAGAGGGTAAGGAATAAAATCACCTAACCGTAACTATCCAACCAATTTTGCAAAAATAGTTTTGACACTCTACTTCGCCATTAGCTAGGTTATCCCACAGTCGGACTTGTGGGTATCGCAACGCCGAGCTCGATACCACTCAGAACACCCTCGACCGGCCCTATGCAAGTTTTAGAAACCCGCCAAACCCGCATATAGAAACGATTCAAAGGTGCTCACCAGCACTTGCGCAAGGGTGGAAAACGAAGCAATAACATTACACAACAGTCCTCGATGGGACCCACAGCACAGATATATATACAGCAGCGACTCAATGAGTCAATAATACAGATATAATGTACAAAGATTCAAATCACCTTGAAAATGATAGAGCGTCCGACTACGGACAAGATGCAAATGGGGCTAAGAGCCCTGAAGAATAACCAATGGCGCCCATAACCCCGCCTGTGCCAAGCGGAAGGGTAACCCCGCCAACGACGCCGAAACCTGCTAAAACAAAGGGTGCCGACAAGGGCAAAGGAAAAGAGGAGCGCCAAGATCGAGGCCAGACACGAGAGGCTAGAATTCGCGGTCCTCGCCACATAGGTATGGTGGATCAAGGGCAGCAAAGATGCAATCGAGCAACCTATAGAGACTCGATACTACTGGCGGCTATCGAGAGGGTAAGGAAGACCTATTCGATCCAACCCGATACTATCATCAAACAAACCCATCTGGCTTCCTCGAGACCAAACGAGGAAGTCAACCGAGGAACTCACACGGTTGGCGCTTTACTTATTCAGTTATAGTTGCGGCACTTTACTAGTCAGTTTAGATAATCATCCGATAAAGTAAGCTGGGCACTTTTAGTTAACCATTCCGCTAGAAGGCGACACTTACTAGTCAAATACAATTGGCATGAGATATCCCAAACCCAGCAGTTGTTGGTACTTTTATTAAGCCATTCCGTTATAGTTGCAATACTTACTAGTCAGGTACAACGGTCGCAAGCGACAACTCAAGCAAGCACTTGTTGGCAGTTTTATTTAACCATTCCATTATAGTGGAGCTGATTACTAGTCATCATAAAGTCAAATTTATAGCACTACTTTAGTTATGCTTGTCTATGATCGAGATACTGTGCCCCAAGTCGTCCATAACCGCGGACACGGCTTTCAGAAAGTTTTAACCCGGCCGGGGTGCACAAATAGGAACACACACTCGATCAACCTCGGAAAAACCAAATCAAAACCCAACGAGGCTTTCACGACAAAGCAATCACAGGATTCAGAAATATTTCAGGGGGGCACCCCTTGGAGTACACCCGCAACGAAGTAAGCTAGCTCCGAGACGGACCCGAGGTTTGGGTGGACGGTCAGAGCGATCGGGAACCCAAAACTGGGCTTGTCGACACCGCGAAAACGTGTCCCGATCCTAAACAGTACAGTGTGCTCCTCGCACAATCGTAAATAAAGCAGTAGCATGGCATAAGTACAGGATAGTAAATAAAACCTCAAACTAGTTTGTGGCCCCAAGAAATAAGACTGAATCAAGCTCTGGCTCAGGGGGGTCCCATAATCCTCCCGGATGTGGATAGCGCGATAAATCAAGGAACAGGTATCAAGTACTCGGGGTCCTACGGGACACAAGTGGGCGTTCGGAAACCAAATATTATCTATCACCCACCGATGCCTCTGCTTACTTCAATTTTAGTTGTTAAACAGGAATTAAAGTGAACGATAAGTAAAGCCATGATCAACTCCAACAACAAACATGCGGCAATACTCCAACAACTGTGGCACTTGACAACACGCAACAGCACTTGAGCAAGCGACTACGACGCGCAAGTCCAACTATCTACCAAACAACAGGTAATAGGATGTGTCCATGGCAATATAAGGCTGCAAGGGATATCACGGGTACGAAAACTAGAGCATCGCAACACAGATAGCAATAGATCAACAGGAGGGAATAAATACTATAAAAGTAAGATAGGTAGAAAGGGGGAGATGCTCGCCTGGAAAACATTGCCGAAGGGTTCATCCGAAGATCGGGCGAAGCTCACATCAACTCAACGGCCCAATCCGCGAAGAAGCAAAACGCTAGAAGAAACACCGGATGCACTATTTAATACAACAGCAGAAGATCGGCATGATGCATGAATGATGTATGACATGGCAAAGTTGCGATGCACTTAGGTTAATATAAAGTGGAACCGGGGTCCCGACATTTAATTAGGTGTTTCATGTTATTTATCTACCCCGCAAATTAAATGTTGTATTAACATGGCAAGATAAGTTTCCGGTTCGCTACACAAATTTAAATGAGGCCAATATAAGGCTAGATTTGCCCGCATATGGGCCCCATATTTAATTATTAGGTGAATCGGCATAAGGCCCCCAAACCACACAAGATGCATGCGAGTATGACAATTTAATATGCAACAAGTTGGATTATATTATAAAATAGGGTTTCGGAAAAAGGGGTTCACACATTGAGGGGTCTCGACGAACTTGAGGTTCCGGGGTTCGGGGTTCGGGGTTCGGTCTCGGGGCCCGGATCTGGGGTTCAGGGTTCGACGGAAACGTTCTCGGACTCCGGGATCGTTCTCAGATAACGGAGGTAGTTCTTGTCGCATCCGTGGCCTTCGGGTCATGTCGACGGTCCTGGCGTTCGGGCTGAAGTACTTGTCGCGTCGGGGTCTCGGTGTCCGGGGTGAAGTACTCGGCGTCCTCGAGGGAGTACTTGTCGCCCGGCTCTCGAATCTTGGCGTCCGAGAAGAAGATCATGTCGCATCCGCGGTCTTCGGCACGGGTTCTGGCCCCATGTAGGAGATCTTGTCGTCGCGTCGAAGAACTCGGGTTCGGGGTCGGGTGTCGGTGGACTACTTGATGTTCTCCCTTAGAAGATCTTCGGGTTCCGTGAAGACGAGCTTGTCGACCTTGGGTCCGGGTAGGCGATCTTCTTGTCCATGTAGGGGAACTTGAGGTCTCTCGTGGCTTCGATTGTCGTGTCGGTGTCGACCTTGTCTTTGGAGGGCGGCACCCACATCGCAGCACCACAAGAACACAAACACGCACGGGGGCGGCCAAGGCGTGCCCAGAGAGGACGTTGGCCACTTGCAGGTGAGTCGGGGACGACGCGCTACAGGAGACAGCTCGGGGGGAAGGGCACGAGGTGGCGTGAGCAGCCTCTGGGCAGCGAGGAAGCGGGATCGAGAAAGTGGCTGCGGCCGGAGAGAGGAAGGAGCCGACGGAGCTCGAGCACGGCGAGGCGGGGAGACGACTGACGGCGGCGGGCGGTGCGCCGGCGGCCGAGCAGGCGGCCGGAGGAGGGCGGCCGCTGGGCGAGGTCGGGCCGGGCGGAGGGAGGTGCGCCTGTGGCTGCAGAGGCGGACCGGGCAGCGGGCGACGGAGCGTAGGGCTCAAGCGGGAGGCTGCCGGGAGGGAGCGCGGGAGAGGTGGTTGTCGGGAAGAAGGAGCAGGGAGGAGGAGGGAGGTGGGGCGCGCCAGGTGTGGCCGGGAGGCGCGCTGGCGAGAGGCGGCCGGCGGGAGGTCGGGTGGCTCCGGGGCGCGACGGGAAGGAGGAGCCGGGTGAGCCGAGGTGGGCGGGAGGCGGCCGGGTCCGGCGGGCTTCGACGCGGGAGGGGCACCTGGTGGCGGGGCTGCGCTGCGCGAGGAGGGAGGCGAGGTGGAGGGAAGAGGGACGCGGCGGGGCAGGTGAGTGGCGGGACCGGGGTGGTCAGGGATGTCGGGTCCAGGGGGGGCGGCTGGGGCCAGGTGCCAGGTAGAGAGGGACCAGGAGTGCTGCGTGTGTGTGGTGTTGGGTGTGTTGTGAGGGAGTGGGGGTGGGTTTAGTCTAGGTGGCAGATGGGGATTGGTTGAGGGAGAGAGATGGGGTGAGGTGGCGAGCCGCGAGTGGCTGGGGTGAGGTGGAGGGGGTGTGGGTAGATTAGGTTGGGTAGCTTTAGGATTATGAGTGGACCGATTTTAATTTCTGGGGGTGGTCGTTCGGGTCGAATCGGCCCGTTCGACTGCCCCCACTAAAAATAATTAAGTGTTTTATTTATTTCAAACAAGCCTTTTGCAAGTTGATAGCAGACAAAGTAAAAAAATAATCCGGAGACCCGGGTTTGTGTTTGAACCAAGACGGGGCGTTTTAGAAAACAAAAATAGGTTTTTCTGCAATAGTTTTATGCAAGCAAATGCAAGATGATGACGATTCTCAAATGCAATGTGGCATAATGACATGAGCATGCGGTCAGGATGATGCAATGCACAAATATAACGCGATTTTCTAGTAGTGGTTTTGCGGGATGCCACAGGAACCAATCTGGTTATGAGTCACTACAAAACTTTGTAGCTGGGAGGGAGTGATTGCAGAACCCTGTCAATCTTGAGCTCCTCTGGAATCGTGCATTCCAGTTGCTCAAGGCCTTGAGTGTAGCCCGTCATCTTAATGGCGTTCTCACTAACGGAACTCCCTTCCTCCATCTTGCAGTTAAAGAACTTCTCGGAGATCTCATATCTCTCATAACGGGCCTGAGTCTGAAACATGGTTTTCAGCTCCTCGAGAATCTCAAAGGGCCCGGATACTCTTCAAAACGATTTTGAAGTTCCGGTTCCATATCAAACAACATGGTGCTCTTAATCACACCGTAATCATCTTTGCGCTACTGATAGACAGCTTTCTCACCGGTAGCGATGCAGGGGGTCACCTAACGCTTTCCCAAGGACATAGTCCTTTTGTCCGCCAGATAGAATGATTCTTAGATTGTGGAACCAATTGGTGAAGTTAGACCCATTGTTTCTAAGCTTTTTCCTTCTCAGCAAAAACGTTGAAGTTGAAGTTGGACTTGGCCATGTGATCTACAGTATTTGCAAGTACAATTTAGACTATGTTCATGATAAATAGTTCAACTTAATCAAATTACTAGATGAACTCCCACTAAATTCAACATCCCTCAAGTTGTTTAGTGAACACGATCCAAATTCACCACACCTAATCCGATCATCACGAGAAGAGATGTGGTTTCAATGGTGGACAACAAAGTGTCGATCATATCATTCATATGACTCATGCTTAACCTTTCGGTTCTTGTGTTCCGAGGCCATGTCTCAGACATGCTAGGCTCGCAAGCTAGACCCAAGTATTTCCGCTGCAGTAAAACTGGCTTGCACCCGTTGTATGTGAGCGAGAGTCTATAGCACCCGATCATCACGTGATGCTTGGACACGACGAACTTTCGCAACGGTGCATACTTGGGGAGAACACGCTTTTATCTTGATCTTTAAGTGAGGAATCATCTTATAATGCTACCGTCATGATCTAAGCATAATAATATACATAAAAGGATAAACATCACATGCATATAACTTTATATGACATGGTATAGCCAATCTTCAAGAATGATCTCCATCTTGTGCGCTCCGCATGATCTCCATCACTCCACCATGATTGCCTCCACCACGAATAGCAATCGCAACTATTGCTAACTACTTAGCGATAAAGTAAAGCTATTACATGGCGTATAAGAAGTTGACTCAAGTCATACACAATTATAAAGACAACCATATGGTTCTCCTGCCGTTGTGTACTCATCGACATGCAAGTCGTGAAACATTACAAAACATGATCATCGCATACAATATACACATCACATCTTGGGCCATACCATATCACGTAAAACACTCCTTCAAAAACAAGTTAGACGCCTACTTTGTTGTTGCATGTTTTACGTGGCTTATGGGAGTAGATGCTAAGAACGATTCTTACCTACGGAAAGCCACAACGGTGATATTATGGTTGCCAAACTCCGGTGTTAATCCCATGACAACTATAGTGAGAGAAACTGACATCCACCAGCCGCATGTGTGGTACAAGCCACACGTCAAGTGCGGAGCCGGTCTCGCGAACGACGTCGCGTAAGGTTGGCCTGGACCGCTTCAATCTCACTATCCCGCGTCATAAGAAGAACACAAACAAGAGGCTTGCAACAGAAAACATCAACGCCCGCAACAACCATGTCGCGTTCTACTCGTGAAACACATCTACGTATAGATCTAGCTCTGATACCACTGATGGGTTTCGCGGCATAGTAAATCAAATTTTTCTACGGATGCGCACAGAGGGAAAGCCAAGATATAATCTAGGAGATGCAATCAACGAGAGAGATTGGATTAGATCTTCATACCCTTGAAGATTCGCACAGCGGAACGTTCGTCGAAACGTGGGTGATGTAGTCGTACCCGCTTCTCCTCCTCGCGATCCGATCCGATCTAGCACCACAAGTGGCGGTGCCTCCGTGAGATGCACACGTGCAGCTACTCGACGTCTCCTCCTTCCTCGGACCAGCAAGTATGGTGGAGAGATAGATTGGATCTACAACACGACGGCGTGGTGTATATGGTGGAGAATTTCTGCAGCAGGGCTTTCCCTACAAACAATCGGGAGGGAGAGAGGAAGGGCAGCAGGGCAACTAGGGTTTGGAGGCAAGGTGTAGGGGAGGGGGCGCACCAGCCCTCTATATATAGAGGGGGGGGCGGCCAGCCCTTGCCCCTCCTCCAAGCCTTGGGCCGGCGGCCAAGGGAGGGAGAAGTGGGGGGCAAGGACTCTCCCCCTTCTAGAAACCCTATCTCTAGTTTAAACGAGCTTAAACTCTCTAGGATCGGCTGGGCCCTATGGGGCCTTGTGCCCCTGGCCCAAAGCGGCCAGGACACTCCCGCATAGGCCCATGCCCCCTCCCGGAAGGTGGGGCCACGTTGGTCCCCTTCCAGAAGGTTCTAGAAGCTTCCGGTATAATACCGATTAACCCGGAACAATTCCGAACTCCAAAAACTACACTGCCTTATATGAATCTTATTCTCCGGACCACTTCAGAACCTCTCGTGATGTCCCGGATCCCATCCGAGACTCCGAAGAAAAACTCATAAACCAATTATCCAATCTATCCTAGCGTCGAGACACGTTAAGTGTGTGACCCTGCGGGTTCGAGAATATGCAGACATGATCTTCTATCAATAATCTGGCGGTCTGGCACCCATATTGACTCCCACACATTCATCGATGATCATATCGGATGAACCACGATGCCAGGATTCAATCAATCCCATATATATATTCCCTTCGTCTCGCGATATTTTACTTGCCCGAGATTCGATCGTCGGTACCGTCATACCTAATTCAATCTCGTTCACAGCAAGTACTTTACTCGTTCCGTAATCCGATATCACTTTGTGATTAACTCCTTAACCACATGCTTGCAAGCGGTGTTGATATCGATTACCGAGTGGGCCCGAAGTATATCTCTCCGACTTGGGAGGGACAAATTCCATCTCGATACATACAACCCAACAAATACTTTTCGATCACCTGAGAGACACCTTTATGATCACCCTCTCATAGGATGACGTTTGATGACCTCAAAGATTTCTTCCGATACCAGGGAGTTGTATTATCTCATGGTCTAAGGAATACAATATTTGACATAGGAAAAGCTTCACAAAGATGAACACGATGATATGATCTAATTGCTTCGCTTAGTTTGGGTCTGTCCATCATATTATTCTCCAATGATATGATCTCATTATCAATTGACAACTCATGTCTATGGTTAGGAAACCTTAACCATCATTGATCAATGAGCTAGTCCATAGAGGCGTACTAGGGACACGGTGTTGTTCACAAACCACACAAGTATTAAAGTTTCCGCTTAATACAATTCTAGCATGGCATATAAACTTTATCATGAACAAGAATTATAATAATAACATCTTTATTATTGCCTCTAGGGCATAATTCCAACACCTAGCATCTCCGCAAACTTCACTCGTCCCAAAGATTTAGTTAGGATATCCGCAAGCTGATCATTGGTGCAAACATAGTTAACTTCAATCTTGCTCTCCTCTACACACTGCCGTATGTAGTGATACTTCATATCAATGTGCTTACTCCTGTCATGATGCACCGGATTCTTGCACAATGAAATTGCAGACTTGTTGTCAATATTGAGCACCACTTGTTTCGCCTCCCGATTGGTGAGATCACCAATTAGACTCCTTAGCCACACACCTTGACACGCCGCTTGATTCAGCGAATATACTCAGCTTCACAGGATGACTGTGCCACCACTTTTTGCTTTTGTGATAGCCAACTTACTATGCTTCTTCCCAAGAAATATGCCACGCCCGAGGTACTCTTACGGTCGTCAATATCTCCTGCCATGTCGCTATCACTATAGCCAAGTAGCTTCACCTCCTCCTTCTCTTTCGAGTAGACAATATCAAAGTTTGTAGTACCTTTGATATACCTGAGTATATGTTTCACGGTTGTCCAATGCTCCATTGTGGGTGCTTCCATGAAGCGACTCACATAGCCAATGTAATAGGCCAAGTCCGGTCTTGTGTTAATGAGATACCTCAAACTTCCAACCACACTCCTATACTCCGTTGCATCAATCGCAGGTGCTTCACTCCTTTTGCTTAGTTTAAGACGAGGTTCCATCGGAACATGAGTTGGATTGCATTCTTCCATGCCACACTTCTCGAGTATCTTCTTTGCATATGCCTCTTGGCATAGCGTGATCTCACACAGCTTTTGATGTACCTCGATCCCAAGGTAGTAGCTCAACAAGCCTAGATCACTCATCTTGAATAACTCCTTCATCTGTAGCTTGAACTTTGCAATCTCCTTCTCATCCGCTCCAGTTATCAATAGATCATCAACATAGATGCCAACTAGTATATGATCCCTTCCTTTACCTCGCTTATACATCGCATGCTCCAGTGGGCTCTTCTCGAATCCGAGAGAGAACAATGTACGATCAAGCTTGATGTTCCACGCCCGAGGGGCTTGCCGTGGCCCGTACAACGCCTTGTGTAGCTTCAAAACCTTGTGTTCTTCTCCCTCTTTGATGTATCATGGTGGTTTCTTCACATAAACTTCTTCTTCTAACTCCCCATTCAAAAACGCGGATTTCACATCCATGTGATGCAATTTCCAAGATTCTTGAGCTGCGAGAGCAATAAGTAATCTCACTGATTCCATCCTTGCAACGGGAGCAAACACTTCTTCGAAATCCACACCTTGCTCTTGCACGTATCCCTTGGCCACTAGCCGAGCTTTGTGTTTCACCAACTTCCCGTCGGCATCCTTCTTGATCTTGTACACCCACTTGAGCCCTATCGCCTTGTGATTGTTGGGTAGATCGACAAGCTCCCATGTATTGTTGTCTTTGATCGATACCAACTCCTCATCCATAGCACGACGCCAACACTCCTTCGTATTAGCGTCCTCGAATTTCGTCGGCTCCTCGGTGAGTAAACACCGACCTTGTCCTCTCCCTCGCACACGC
Source organism: Avena longiglumis (assembly GCA_030063025.1). Taxonomy (NCBI): domain Eukaryota; kingdom Viridiplantae; phylum Streptophyta; class Magnoliopsida; order Poales; family Poaceae; genus Avena; species Avena longiglumis. The sequence continues at coordinate 251,240,788 of CP125979.1, forward strand.
GCTGTACGAAGGGTCTCCGGCGGATACAACTCCAGTACACTTTGGAATTTTTCTGGAGTAGGTGGCCGTCTCCTTTCTTCCCATGCACTTGGAGGAGACGTGGAAGCTGACGTAGTACTTGTTTCAGCGTCTACTGAATTTCCTGCAGTTTGCCGATTGTCGCATGTTGAGACGTGACATCGCCGCCGCGTCCACTTCGATGCCGCTAGTCCCTCGGACGGAGTGTGCAGCTGATGGGCCACTTGCGCCAGGCTCTCGTCGCTGCGGACTAGATGGCGACATCGAGCCTCCGTGCGCAGCGTGAGGTGCTGCTCGTCTGCGGGACTCCTACGCGAGATACCTCTCCAGCGTAGGCCGCCTGCTCACTTCCGGACTTCCATCTTCAACCAGCGCCTAAATCCGTAACGCCACGGACGTTTCTTGATCATCTGCATGCAAATCATCAGACTACAGTAAATATTTCATCAGAAATTGATTGTACCGGTTCCACAGAGCCCCAATTCCATGATTTCTCCTCCTCGAAGACGACGTCGCGTGTCACCACCACCTGTTTTTTCACTGGATTGTATGCGCGATACGCCTTCGAACCGTATTCATAGCCGATCATGACCATTGGAGTACTTCGATCCGCCAACTTGCTAGTATGCCCGGTCACCGTCTTCACATGCGCCACGCACCCGAAAGTGCGAAGATGATCAACCGAGGGCTTGCGCCCGTACCATGCTTCGTACGGCGTCATACCAACTACACTCTTAGTTAGCGCCCTGTTCAGCAAATGGACAGCTGTACTAACTGCCTCACCCCAAAACCTGCCTGGTATGTCTTTGCTCTTCATCATGCTGCGTGCCATGGCCACCACGGTTTGGTTCCTTCTTTCCACAACACCGTTTTGCTGCGGTGAATATGGTGCGGTGAGATACCGCCGGATCCCATGAGCTTCGCAAAACTCCTTGAATTCATTGGATTTGAACTCCCCACCCCGATCGGTACGGAGGGCCTTCAACTTTGCCTCGGACTCCACCTCGGCTGCCATCTTCACAATCCTGAACGCTTGCAAAGCTTGATCCTTACTCTTCAGCAACACAACCCACATGTATCTACTAAAGTCGTCGACGATGAGCAAAAAGTACTTGTTCCCGGCGGGGGTCGCCGGCGTGATTGGTCCGCATAAGTCTCCATGCACCAACTCAAGAACCTTACTTGCTCAATATTGTCCCTCCCTTGGAAACGGGGATCGTCTTTGCTTCCCAATGAGACAACCGTCACACACCTGCTCAACATGATCAACACACGGTAAGCCACGTACCATCTCCTTCTGTCCAAGTTGTCGTAGAGCTTGGAAATTTAGATGTCCGTAGCGAGCATGCCACTTCCACGCCGAGTCTTCCATGCTTGTCATCAAACATACTGTATCCGCCCGATTGAGATTGAGGATGTAGAGTCTTTTCTTTGACCTCTCCACCTTCATGATGAGATGCCTTTGGCGGTCATATCCCCACGGGAACTCGTCCTCCAACACGATCTTGCATGCACGCTCCGCGAGCTGACCAAGACTGATAATGTTGGTCTTAAGCTTGGGAATATAGTACACGTGAGTGAGTACCTTGTGACCTCCATCCTTCAACTCAAACAGGATAGTGCCTCGTCCTGCAATCTCCACCTTCGACCCATCACCAAATCGAACGGAGCCTCCAACCGTGAGGTTCAACTCAGAAAACTAAGCCTTGTCGCCGGTCATGTGGTTGCTAGCGCCTGTGTCGAGGTACCAAACGTCGTGAGCCGTCTGCATCCTCTGCGGGAAGACCTTCTCTTCCACGAGCGTGACGATCTCCGTAGCTGACTCCTGAGGAGTTGATTCCTTGGTGGTCATTAACTCGCAAGCTTTGAGCATGAGCTTCATCGGTCCATCATCTCCTTCCTTCGCCATGAGAGCCTTCTCCTTTGAACGGTTAGGACACTCCGATTTGAAGTGCCCGAGATGATTGCACTTATGGTAGCGAAGATTCTTCTTGTCGAATTTCTTCTTTGGCTTCTTTGGCTTGCTGTCTGACTTCTTCGCCGGGACCAAACCATCGCCACTGCCAGATGCTTTATCGCTCCTCTCCTTGGCGACCATTGCCTGCCACTAGGCACGTGTAAGCATGAGGTGCTCATCTTGATTCGCGTCGCCGTAGGTGATCTTCATCCGCTCGTCATGCGCCTTGAACCGTCCAACCAGGTCATCCATCGTGAGGGTGGTGAGATCAACGCATTGCTCGATTGCCGACACCACAGATATGTACCACGGCGGCGCCGCTGAAGAACGACATACAACCGGGATATCTTCCAGCTTCTCACCTTGCGCGAATCCGCTGATAATTGTGGCTACCCTCGAGGCAAAAGCGCCCAAAGGTCTCATCTCCTTCCATCTCCAGGTTCTCGTACTTCTTCTGCAAGGTTTGTAGGGTCGCCCTGCGGACGCGCTCGTGCCCAAGATTCAACGTCTTGAGTGTCTCCCACGCCGCCTTTGCAGAATCCTTCGAGATCAGGTGCTGCATCACATCCGCCGGCACCACGGAGCCGATGGCCGTGAGTGCCTGTCGGTCCTTGCGGTACTTCTACGCGCCCTTCTTGAACTCGTCGCCGCCGGGATCGACAGCCTCCCAGATGTCGTTTCCCTCCATGGCCCACTCCATCCGTTTCTCCCACGTCGTGTAGTTGCCGCGATCATATCGCGGGTACTGCGACAACACCGATGCACCCGCAGCCGCACCGGAGAACTCGTCTTGCTCCTTGCACGTCATGACCTCCCGTTACTAGGAGATCCTCCTCGAGGCTATGATACCAATTGTTGGCCCAACCCCAAATGCCGAGTGCAGTCCGGCGTGACGACAACGAAGTATTCCGGCGAGTTGCGCGCACGTATAAGAACCAGCTAACAACGATCAACAAGCTAGCTATCTAGCCTGATCAAAAGAACTAGCTCTCTCAACTCACACGAGTACGTACGGGAAAAACAATGTTGATGGATACAGGGCCCTCTCGGTCCTGTTGTTTGTATTGAATCTCACAGTTGTCTTACAAGGCTACTACATGGGTGTATATATACCCGACAAGACGATGCAACGTCAATACGAATAGGTGTTGGACTACTAGTCCTACTCAGAACACACACACGCACACGACACCGTTCCGTGTCCTATCGGGATTATTATTCCTAACATACAATAGTTAGGGTGTATAATTCTCACTACCGGCTACACGGTAAGTACAAAAACCCATGGAATGAATCAACGTATTCCATGCCGGCTACACGGTAGTCAATTCCATGCCACGTTGCCAACCATGTCAACATACCCGTGATTTTGTCTGAATCTTTTTTGTCTGAATCTTTCAACGCTGATATATAACCAAACTTCGCCTCTGCTTCACAGATTCAAGTACTTGAATGCCAAATAACTACTTGTCTTATTGCTAACCACTAACTCCATTTAAAAATAATTTATTTTTTATCCTAAGTTAAACTACTTTAAATTTGACCATGTTTATCATAAAATATATTAACACTTAGAACATCAATTTTGTTTTATTAGATTATTCATACAACTCATGGGTTCGTTGCGTAAAACAAAAAATTTCCTACAGAATAGCAAGAGATAATCCCACAAAATATAATCTACTAGATGTAAGTAACAGGCAAAATAGATCTAATCTACTTACCCTCGAAGAACATGAGAGTTAACGATCTAGAGATCATGGGTGATGTAGTCGATCGCTTGCGACAGTTAGATCTTGACATTCGAGATCCTTGTATCGAATCGACGGCACCTTTTTGGTATCCACACATTCCGCTATGACGTTGTATCCTCCTTCTTGATCCTGCAAGAGATGGTGGAGATCTCCACGATAATCTGGCAGCACAACGGCATCGCTACTATGGTGGTGGAGAAAATTCAGTAGGGTTTCACCGTGAAACAAGAGAGAGAGAGAGAGAGAGAGAGAGAGAGAGGCCAGCAAGCAAGGGTGCGCCGCCCCTGCCCCCTCCCTCTCTTATAAAGGAGGCCAAGTGAGGAGCCCTCTCCCATCTAGGGTTTGGTGGTCGGCGCCCTGCATGGGCCATTTTGGCCATGGAGCCCTAGACCATGATGGCCGGGTACTCCCCACTTGGGCCCATGTGGACCCCATCATGCATGTGGGTCCCACCATGGACCTTCTGGAAGATTCCATCAACATAGGATATTCCATACTTTCCTGAAACCCTAAAATAGGAAGTGCCATATATAATTCTCTGTCTCCGGACCATTCCGAAGCTCCTCATGATATCAAGGATCTCATCCGAGACTCCAAAACAACATTTGATTCACGACATCGTAGGTTAGGGGCATGGCATACATATATTTGTCAACACCACCATAGCCTCATACAACAACAACTTTGAGAGGCCAGGATCTAACAGGAGAGCATGTTCCCATGCCCCTTGTGGTCCAATACAAATTTAGGCAAGGATCTGGCGGTCATTGCCGAGGAGGCGGGTGTCCACCTGTCATCTGTCGCTGACAGACATGTGCCACAACTATGGACGGTACAGGTTGATGGGACGAGATAGGAGCTCATCCAGGACTAATTCACGGAGATGATCAATCGGACATTGTACATATCATCTCCACCAGATATAGTCATCTAGGCATGGCATAGGGTTTCGCGCAATGCGGCCTAAACTTGGGTAAAATCCATCATGTGTTCTCATGGGTCAATTGGGTTTGATGTGCGTTGTTCCACTTCCACGTGCCGAACTGGAAAGAGGGTGGTTGAATCCCCGTTGTACACTATCAATGTAATCACTGCCAGTTGCCACGTGGATTCATCGATGAACGCAAGACTCCTGAATTGGAGGAATCAGCCTAGAGTGGATGCAAATTCCCGCTTGATCTTCAACTCTGGTAGCCACATGCCCCATGGGCGCCAAATATCATGGGAAAATCACAGCATTAGCCATCAGGGATGGCTTATGAAGGGTGGAGTGGAGCACTACAAGGATTTCAGGGACGATATTGGTACGCAAGGTGTACCAAGATTTGGCCCCTCCCGGTGGAGATAAAGTTGTATTGATGATACTAGATTGATTGCAAGGTCTCGCCTACTTAGCTAGATGCTAAGGAGGGAAGTCGTCTATCCTAGGTTTCAATGTTGCGTACCTTGAAGGGTGAGTCTAGCATGAATTATATACAGCCGGATATACCGGGCTTCAGACAGAGTCCCTTCAGACAACTATCTTGTGCACCAAGCCATGGCCACCGTCTTGATCCCGAAGTCTTCCCATATCGTCTTAGGGCATGTATAATGGTAGAGAAGGCGGATTTTCTCCTAAAGCTCTCCACATAATCTAGAGAAGACAATAAAAATAAGTTGTATAATGAATTATCTCTTATTATCATCTCTAAGTATTAATGTGAATTGACTAATTATAGTAATAAATTGTGTTGATAAGGGACCGGAAGACACAAAGTAAAAAGGTCAAAATAGCATCTCTTATTTTTTAAGGGATCATCCCTTAGCTAAGGAAAGACAACATTTTCTTTTCTAATTCTATCTCCTCTAACTAAACGAAAATCCAACGTGACAATGATAAGAAAAGACTGACATCACCGCGTTATTGTATGTCACTTGTACGTGTAGCGAGGCCTTCTCCGGGTTCGTCCCCGCCTCAGTGAGTATACCCGATTGGTATCCCAAAGTCAAAGATGCCTCTGCTAGTGTGTGCTAGAAGAGACGACAGTTTTGCGTGTTAGATTTTTCTTCTTCTGTGTCACGTGTTAGTTTAGTTCTTTTGTATGGAAGATCGAGGTACACAGAACCTTGGATTATTGCTTCCTACCAAATGTAATGTCCGGTCTTTGCTAATAAGATCGATGCCAACGGCAAGGTATCCCGGATACCGTATCCGCGTGAGGCCAGAACTGCAGAGAGCCATATGAAAGGTACGTTTGTGGTTAGCAAGGAATGTAACAGATACAAGGACGGTGTTCATGTTTCTTTTAAGAATATATACAGATACCACGCGGGTTGTACCGTACGCGTACGTATTGACCGGAACGAGTATCATCCCAAGGGGCACCACGACGACGCCATCAAGGAGAGACGAGAACCTGGTGGGTGAAAGCCACCACGGACTAGACGCGGCGATGGCGCGGGGAGGCGGGTGAACATGCCGCAATGCCGACACGGAAGGAAATCGATGCCAGTGAGGCAATGACCTTCAGAGAATTTTTTTTACATGGCTTCGGAGCATTTTTTGCTTTTATTATAAACAAATCCACCACACTGTTAAACAGGTACAAAGTGATGAGAAAGTCTTTTATAAAACAGATCAATCAAATATAAACAAAAAATACAGGGTTATCCACACCCCGCCAAAGCACATGAAACTACTAACTAGAGGTGTCATCACGCCTCCTTGTAAAACTGCCGGACCTAGTCACACCAAACCCACAAAGTCGTTGCCGGAGAGGCCGTATGCCCTCTTGCTCCACGCTGTGGAGTGCCGAGCCCACAGTTGATTCTGCCGATGACGGGGAGTAGTGGCGCCAGAGTCGCGTGAATAAGATAGGTGGCCGCCAACAACACATCATGCTAGGATGAAGTGCCTTGACATAGGATCCAAACTTGCCTACCAAAGATATCAAAACGAGACCAAGAGGTATCGGAGCTCCACGACGGCGCCTCCATGAGGATGACGACGCGGCACGCCGCCGCCGTCGAGACCGAGAGGTCAAGGATTTTCACCCAGAGTCCCGACATGGGGAAGCTAACTACAATGGCTCCCTAGGAGGATAACACCCGCAGGCACCGCCACTGGTGCCGAAGCACTGAGGTTTCGCCCAGAAAAATCTTCACACCACACCCGGTACCCCAGACCGCCACTATCACCAAGCCAGGACTCCATGGCATAATCTTCGAGCCATCTTTGCCGAAATGCCGCCAACACCAGGATCCCCCAGCGCACCCTCCTCGCCACCGTCGTCCATTATCTCGCACCATGGCTAAAGAGTGAGACCATAACTACCGCAATGCCACTCGCTGGAGAGCCAACGCACAATCCTCCTTCCAGAGTCGCCGCTCTCACATCCATTATCTCGCACTCGGTGAGAAACATATGCGGCTATCGATCATATGATAACATGTACGAGGGCGGCCGACAAGTCGCCTTGAGGGTAACTTAGGTGCGATGAGCACAAGGACATGACGTCTCTGTGCTGCTACAGGACACACCTCGCAGGTCCCAATTGGGTTTATAGGACGCCACCGGATGTGGGCCTGTCTAGCCTACACCTGGCGCCCCAGCCACCACGCACCCAGGGGGCTCTGGACCGTCCGCCATCATGGGAGACGCCAAGAAGATGTGCTCCGGCCAAGGCAGCCCGACCGAGATCAGGCCCTAAAGGTCCCAGATCTAGCCCTATGAAGCCCCGCCGCCATGGAGCAACACCCTCCTTTGCACCACCGCTCACCACCCTCATCAACCTCCCTACATTGTGCCACACCTGCGCCGGCGCCGCCATCAACATTTCCACCGTGTCCAGCCACCACACCAAGTCGAGGTCGGGTGCAGCAACACACCGCCACCGGCCGGGAGAGGCAGCTTCTTATCTCCACTGTAAGCACTATTGACACCACCAAGACGACACCAAAAGTACAAAAAAATGACGTCTCAAAGAACGAAACAATGCACAAGATTCGTCATCGCCCGACCATAGATCATAGGTTTCACCTTGGAAACAATTCCTCACTTACAAAACAATATCTTCAACAAGTTCATTGCCATGCATAATCAATTAAGACCAGACCTTAAATTTTCATCCCGAAAGGTAAGATTGTAAAGTTCTCATGTGTTGTTGCTCCCATTTTATATGTCGCTACAACGAGCCACGAATCACCAAGCCAGCTTCTTATCTCCACAAAGACTAGAACCCCCATTGGTAATGCTCAGTTATCAGCTTTCATGATAGTCTCCGCCTCCAACTTCACCATGTACCAAAAGACGTGTTCCATGATGGTAACAGATATAATAGCTTCACAACGCTCCCTCTAAAACCAAATTTTCATAAAACTACATGGTTATGCACAGATGGATCTCATCCTATCCAACAATCACCAGTCATGAGGTTCCCATGGAAGTTCGGCGGTGGAGCCTTCCGAAACTCGAAACTACGTCATGATCAACGAGGGCAGGCATCAAGTAGATCTTCTTCTTGATGCGAGAGAAACCCTAGGACCGCCTCCACCTTTATTCAGAGCCAGCAGGCCCCCACGCCGCCGCAAGGGCCAGAAAGTATGCCACCACTAGCATCGACCGCCGCCACAGTGGTCAAGTCACGCCGTGATGCAATTCGAAGGAGTCCAGACACTGTGAGATTCCTGGGAGTCATGCATGTACACAACAGAGCATCTGGCCGCTAGGGACATGTCTGTGTGAGCACTCTCTGGTATTTACAGGTCCAAGGCCATCGATGGCAGAGCCTCACTCCAGCGGACACGGTCTCAATGGTTGAGATCATGTGATGTGGGCTTTAAATATTTTCGAGCGGTTAATTTTTTTCCATATGACTCCAATGAGCCGGGTTCCATTACCAGAAACGATAACGAAACATATGTCTTACCGTACACAACAACACAGAAAGAACAAGAAAAAAAGCGACAGCCAAACAAAGTACCGAGACACCCCAAAACCCACCGAGGGGGCCTACATATGTTCAACATAGCAGAACATAACCATAGAAACCTCTCAAAACCAACACGAGCACAAATAGAACTGTGTTTTTTCATGTTGCTTCTTCAATGTTTGACACAAGAATCGCCTGTTCATATCACCCACACTAGTCCCCAATCACATTGATGTCATCATCCATCTCTCCATTCTTGACCCGCAACATTGCAGCTTGCCTGTCCATCTCATGCACTTGTGTTGCCATTTGTTGCAGATGATCAGCTCCATTCACTAGCACATCTCTGTCCCGCTCATTCTGCAAATCTGCCAAATACTGAAGGAAAGCACACATGTAGCAAATTAATCCCAGAGAGGAAGAGACCATCTTTCCTTCAAAACAAGCACGATTCCTAGTTTTCCATAGATCCCAACAGAGGGCAACAACACAAACAATATGAACATTATACTCAAAGTGGGGAAAATTCACAATCCACCAAAAATATTGGATAAAGCAAGAAGGTTGATTACTAGCACCTAAAAAAGATACAATAGTACTCCACATATAAACTATTGCAGGACAAACAAAAAGTAAGTGATTGATTGTCTCCTCTCCAGGACAAAACTAACAGATAGAGCTACCCACCCACTTCCTCTTTTTTATATTATCTTTGGTAGCAATAGCATTATGCCAAAAAAGCCAGAGCCAACTTTTGATTTTAAGAAGCAGTTTTGCTTTCCATAAATGCCGAAAAGATCTATCTAGGTCCTCATCGGCAAGTTTGTTATACATGGATTTAACAAATAAAACACCAGATTTAGTGAATTTCCATTTGGGTTTATTTTTCTCATCATTCAACGAATTAGAAGCCAGCATATTCCTCAGAGTACGGCACCGAGAAGACAAGTGAGGTGACCACCATCTCCTAAAAAGTAAAGAACCATCCGAAGTCTGACATTTTCCTAACCGTACAAATATTTTGATTGCAAATATCAAAAAAATCTGGAAATTTCTCATAGAGGGAGACATCTCCAAGCCACTGATCATGCCAAAAGTTAGTACCCCTACCACCATCAATCTCTATTTTTTCCCAGCAAGGTAAACATGTTTGAATTTTAGCAAGTATTTCCAAACATCTGAGTCCCCCTGTTTCAGACCCAACTTCCAAATACCATGAGTTATACCATATTTTGCCGTAACAATTTTCTGCCAGAAACCTTCTCCAGATTCTAGTCTCCACCACCATTTACATAGAAGGAAAATATTGAAAAGTTTCAGGTTCCTAATCCCCAGCGCTCCTTTTTTCCTTGGTCTACAAATCAATGGCCCTTAACCATATAATTTTTTTTCTTATTATTATCCCCTTCCCAAAAGAATGTCCTGATTATCTTAGTAAACTCTTCAGGTTGGTGTCAGCCATGAGATACATAGACATATGATATATCAACAAACTACTCAGAGAGGATTGGATAAGGGTATACCTCCCCCCAATCAAAGAAGAGTTAGCAACCCAGACATCAATTTTTTCTTAAGTTTATCATGCAAAAGTTGCAAAACAGCAACATGAAGCCTAGTGCCACAAACAAGGACACCAAGGTACTTAATAGGCCAATTACTGAGCTGGTAACCAAACAAATCAGCATATCTCAACCGCTTCTCTCCATCCTCCAGAACCATAATGAGTTCACTTTTGTTAAAGTTAATTTTCAGCCTAGACATTGCCTCAAACATATACAAAATTATCTTAACATGAATTAACTGCTCAATATCATCCTGAATTAGCAAAATTGTATCATTAGGATATTGTAAAATAACCACCCTAATGTCTACGCACTTCTGTTCTTGTAGACAGTTGTTGGGCCTCCAAGTGCAGAGGTTTGTAGAACAACAACAAGTTTTCTCTTAAGTGGATTACCCAAGGTTTATCGAACTCAGGGAGGAGATGGTCAAAGTTATCCCTATCAAGCAACCCTGCAATCAAGATACAAGAAGTCTCTTGTGTCCCCAACACACCTAATACACTTGTCAGGTGTATAGGTGCACTAGTTCGGCGAAGAGATAGTGAAATACAAGCGGTAACGGTGCTAGAAAATAGCTTGACGGTGAGGTAAAGACTAAAGGCAACAAGAAGGAAGCAAGCAAACATGCAACATATCTAGATGCAAATGGTGTTTCAATTTTTAGAAACAAGGCCTAGGGATCATACTTTCACTAGTGAACACTCTCTCATAAATATATTCTCTTCATGATAGTACTCTTAACTACTCTCCAGTTGGACACTCTAATCCACTGTAGGGCCTTCCCCAATCTAGATAACCCCACACTGTCACCTTGAGTGCTAGATGGTTCCAACAAACACCACAATTTCATATAGACAACCAACTCAAAATATACTCATGATAAATATATATGTAACCTAGCTTAAGTGCCACACACATAGTGTGCACGCTGTCACTTTCACACACGTGGGGAAAAGCATAGATCTATTAAAGAACGATGAGTATTTATGTAGACTCTAGCCTAAGTGCCACCATGGCGTGCATGTTGTTACTTTCACACACATGGGGAGAGCAGAGATATTTTGAAATACTTGAGTAACAGAGTAGATCTACTTGATTACAAAGCTCATGACCACAATAATATCATGCATAGAGAGAGATGAACACATAGCTACCGGTAGAGCCCTTAGCCTCAAGGAAGAACTACTCCCTCTTCATCATGTGAATCAGCAACGGTGATGGAGATGGTGGTGGAGATCGATGGAGATGGCTCCAGGGGCACTTCCCCGTCTCAGCAGGGTGCCGGAACAGAGACTTTCTGTCCCCCAAATCTCCCCCTCGACGACAGCGGCGCTACAGAGGTTTTCGTGGATTTCTTCTGGATGATTTAGGGTTTTCTCCCCGGGGGCTTCTTATAGGCGCATATGGCAAGGTCGGTGGAGGTCCAGGGGGCCCACACCCCCTGTGGGCACCACCAGGGCTGGCCTGCGCCTAGGGGGGTGTGGCCACCCTGGTGTCCTGCTCCAACTCTGCTTCGTGGTTCCGTGCTGCTCCGGGAAAAATAATAACTTTGGCTTTTGTCCCGTCCAATTCCGAGAATATTGATTTTACGCCTTTCTGAAACCAAAAACAGAAGAAAACAGGCAACTGGTACTGTGCATCTTGTTAATAGGTTAGTACCAGAAAACATATAAAAATACCTCAAAGTGTAGACAAAGCAAAGCAAAGAAAAGCAAAGCAAAGTAGATACTAAACAAGCATGCAACATCAAAAATTATATATACGTTTACGATGTATCAAGCATCCCCAATCTTAACTCCTGCTCGTCCTCGAGTAGGTAAGTGATAAAAATAATAATTTTTGAGGTGACATGCACCATCAAAATCAAGATCATACCATTTGCAAGAATTGAAAGCTGGGATCAAAGAACTCTAAACATGAGCATGAAAGATGAAGTCTAACAATAAGACAAAGTAACTATGCATGCAACATGAAAGAAAAGAAACAAAGATCATGAATAACATGCATTGAAAAACGTTTGTTTGTTTCACATACAGAAAACATGGCATAGTGGAATTTAGCTTGTCCCTTATGGAGTGGAAAATAGATGCATAGGACACCTTCAAAGTTCATAAGAGTGACTAGATATAAATATCACAAGAACAAGTAATATCAACAATATGCATCAATCAATAAGTTTTGGGACAATGCACATAGAAATAAGAATGGCAACTATGCTCTCTTAACTGGTGCCTAAAGGTAGAAGATGGAGACTCAATATAATAGTGGAAGAAAGGCCCTTCAAAGGGAAGCAGGGATTTCAAGTCTCAAAAAGAGCTTCCAAAAATTATGGTACTTGTTAGCTTTCAGCCCTCATTGCCCCTATCATAAGCATCTTGAAGTGATTACGGTTAAAGTGAACAAACTATGGAGTATATGCTTGACAAAGTATAAGTTGGCAATCTCATGTCCCTTGCATACGAGGGCTGCACCTCATGCTACTCAACTTTAGTTACCTGTAAGTTCTTTTCATAGTAAGTACATGCGTATAATAGAGAACCGCCAATGGGGTACCCCTTGCACATGGTACAGGAGCTTTCCCATAACCAAAATGACAAGGCAAGCAGAAAATGAGCATGTCAGGGATCTTTCTATTTGCTATTTACATAGGTTTTTATTGAGGATGCTTCACAGATTGCTCATTATGGTGATGTTGCAAGTTTCCACCATGATTAGGCATGGCTTAGGCTAGCGGCCCGGGCGTTTCTCTAACACAAAATACATAACTCCATGGACTTACAAGCTTCCTTTTTATTTCACACCGGCGATATCCATAGACAAAAGAGCATGATATCAACTATGTACAAAGTACAAGTGCAATGTTGAAAATGTTACCCATGAAAACATGGTTCTGCTAATTCCAACATATAAGTGCAAGCATATACAACATAAATGACACAATGGTTCAAGTTTATTAGGGGCAAGGAATATAAAGTGTGCCATCAAGTTCGTGAGAGCTTTAATCACTAAGTTTTCACATAACAAAATACTTTTTAATTGGAAGACAACTGAAAACAAGAATATACTTGGAATGGTGTAACACACCATGCATAGGAATTTATAGTGGACACTTTGGAATAACTTGGTTTCTTGGGAGTTGGAAGCATGAGTAGAGCTTACTCATACAAGTGGAGGATAGCAAAAGACTAGGAGCAACCAACTAAGAGAGCAATAATGGCCATAATCATGCAGAGCGACAAAACATTACTAATTAAAGCATAGAGTGGTACTACAAGTCAAGGAGTAAATGATCATAGAGGCTATGGTGAATTGTTCGTAGTCATAACATGGTGTGAGCATGTGCCAAGTCAACCCAAACAAAGCATCAAAGGAGAATACCATAATACTATGCTTTTGTATGCTAAAACAACGCATGATTCTTTCAAGGCACATTAAGCAATCCCAATTGTTTGGAACAAGTCATGATACAACAATAATCACTAAGCATAAGGTCAAAACAACACCTAGCATGACATGCTAAAGTCTAAGCCATAGTCAAAACAAGCTCCCTTTTGTACCACTTAAGCATGAAGCTTCCTACTCATTTCCAACACCAAGTGACTTATTTGAAACAACTCACAAAGATAATAATCAATAAATATCAGTGAGAAAGTCTCACAAATCCACAATGAAGAAAAAAAAGTTCTAAGCTGAAAGCATAAGAAAACTAAAGTTAAACACAGTGCTAGCAAAAGAGAACACTCACAAAACAATAAGAATGAAAACTAGAGTGTTCTAGGGAATGAAAACATAGCGTGTCTCTCTCCAAAAGAAGTGTGCTGTGATCCAACCAAATTATTGCAGCAAGCAAACAAAACAAAAGAAAACAAAAAACAAAAACAAAGACGCTCCAAGAACAACACAACAGTGCATGAAACAATAAAAATGAAGTGTCTAGAAAGACCTGAGATTTTTATTGATGAAGAAGGGGATGCCTTGGGCATCCCCAAGCTTTGACGCTTGTACCTCTTGAATATTTCTTGGAGTGACACGGGGTGGCATCCCCAAGCTTGAGCTTTTGTCCATTCTTCATCTCATTACATCATTCTTTCTCTACACCTGAAAATTTTCCTCCATACAAAACTTCACACAATCTTCATTAGCAACATTAGTGTATTTAAAAGATAATAGACCTTGGGTTTGGATTTAGAAAATAAATCTTTACTAAAAACACAAGCTACTATAGCAATTCCCTCAAAAAGCTCAATTTCCTAAAAAGAACCCAAAAAGGAATCCATAAGAAGCAAATGCAAATAATGGCAGAAATCTGTCAAAACAGACCAGCAGGTAGAAAACGATTTTTTCGAAGACCTTATGTTGCTCAACTAAACAATTGTTGAACTAACGAAAGTTAGATAACATACCGGGGAATTTATTTAGAAAATATCAGCTCAATCCTACTTACAGATATTCCTCACGAATTTTTATGGTGGATCACAAAAATATGTTTCAAGACATCAACTCCCCAAATCTTACTTCCCTCTCATTAGAGGTTATTCCTGGCACAAAAAGCAAATAAAAAGGATAAGGAGAGGTTACTACAGAATTAATAACTTCCAAGACTCAAGAAAACTCTTGGGTTATCTCCCAACAAGTACTTTTCTTTAACGCCTTTAAGTTAGGAATGATAGTTTGAGAAGATGCTCACATAAGAAATATGAATTGAAGTAAAGAGAGCATCAAGAAGCAAATTCAAAACACACTGAAGTCTAACCCACTTCCTATGCATAGGAATCTTGTAAATAAACAATTCATAAAAGCACAAAGCAACAAGCATAGGAAATAAAAACAAATGCAACTTCAAAATTTCCAACATAATGAGGGGAAACTTAATATTTTTGAGATGCATAAGACCATATTTCTCTCTCTCATAATAACTTTTAGTAGCACCATGAATAAAGATAATAATATAACTATCACATAAAACATTCTTATCATGAGCCACATGCATAAAATGATTATTACTCTCCACATAAGGATATGCATTCTTATTAATTATAGTGGGAGCAAATTCAACAAAATAGCTACCATTGTTATTCTCATCACCATAATCATCAAATATAGGAGGCATATTGTAATCACAATTAACTTTCTCCTCAATAGTAGGTGGACTGAAAATATCATATTCATCATTGTAATCATCATATATTGGAGGTTTGGTATCATCATAAGCAACAAAATAGCTATCTTCCAAAGCTGGGGGACTAAAGAGATCATTTTCATCAAAACTAGCTTCCCCAAGCTTAGACTTTTCCATAGCATTAGTAACAATGGTGTTCAAAAAATTCATACTAATAACATTGGTATTAGCATGCAAAGAAATTTCCATAGGTTTTTTAATTTTCTTTTCAAACCACTCAAGTTCTAACTAAGGAAAAATACTAAAAAGCTCTCTAATTTTGTTGTTGTTTTCCATTAAGCCTAACTAGTGAAAACAAGAAACAAAAAGACAAAATTGCAGAATCTAAAGGAAATAACTTCGAGAACTCACACCGGAGGATGTGAATACCTTTTACCTTACCTCCCTGGCAACGGCGCCAGAAATAGCTTGATGTCTACACACTTCTATTCTTGTAGATAGTTGTTGGGCCTCCAAGTGCATAGGTTTGTAGAACAGCAGCAAGTTTTCCTTTAAGTGGATTACCCAAGGTTTATCGAACTCAGGGAGGAAGTGGTCAAATTTATCCCTCTCAATCAACCCTGCAATCAAGATACAAGAAGTCTCTTGTGTCCCCAACACACCTAATACACTTGTCAGGTGTATAGGTGCACTAGTTCAGCGAAGAGATAGTGAAATACAAGAGGTAACGGTGCCAGAAAATAGCTTGACGGTGAGGTAAAGACTAAAAGAAACAAGAAGGAAGCAAGCAAACATGCAACAGATCTAGATGCAAACGGTTTTTCATTGTTCAGAAACAAGGCCTAGGGACCATACTTTCACTAGTGAACACTCTCTCATAAATATATTCTCTTCATGATAGTACTCTTAACTATTCTCCGGATGGACACTCTAATCCACGGTAGGGCCTTCCCCAATCTAGATAATCCCACACTGTCACCTTGACCGTTAGATGGTCCCAACAAACACCACAATTTCATAGAGACAACCAACTCAAAATATACTCATGATAAATATATATGTAACCTAGCTTAAGTGCCACACACACGGTGTGCACGCTGTCACTTTCACACACATGGAGAAAAGCATAGATCTATCAAAGAACGATGAGTATTTATGTAGACTCCAGCCTAAGTGTCACCATGGTGTGCACGCTGTCACTTTCACACACATCGGGAGAGCAGAGATCTATTGAAGCACTTGAGTAACAGAGTACATCTACTTGAGTACAAAGCTCATGACCACAACAATATCATGCATAGAGAGAGAGATGAACACATAGCTATCGGTAGAGCCCTTAGCCTCGAGGAAGAACTACTCCCTCTTCATCATGTGAATCAGCAACGATGATGGAGATGGTGGTGGAGATCGATGGAGATGGCTCCGGGGCACTTCTCCATCCCGGCAGGGTTCCAGAACAGAGACTTTTTGTCCCCCGAATCTCCCTCTCGGTGGCGGCGGCGCTACGGAGGTTTTCGTGGATTTCTACTGGATGATTTAGGGTTTTCTCCCTAGGGGCTTCTTATTGGCGCAGGAGGCAAGGTCGGTGGAGGTCCAGGGGGCCACACCCCTTGTGGGCGCCACCAGGGCTGGCCCGCGCCTATGGGGGTGCAGCCACCCTTGTGTCCTCCTCCAACTGTGCTTCGTGGTTCCGTGCTGCTCCGGGAAAAATAATGACTTTGGCTTTTTTCCCAACCAATTCCGAATATTGATTTTTTGCCTTTCTAGAACCAAAAACAGAAGAAAACAGGCAACTGGCACTATGGCATCTTCTTAATAGGTTAGTACCATAAAGCATATAAAAACATCTTAAAGTGTAAACAAAGCAAAGCAAAGTATAAACAAGCATGGAACATCAAAATTTATAGATACGTTTATGACGTATCACACCCCTTTATCAATCAAAATGAGACACTTGACCAGTCACCCGGCCAGTGCTCTGTGCTCGAAAAATCATCTTAGCCAACCCCTCAGCAGTAATATTAAAGAGGAAAGGGGAGAAATGACCCCCTTGTCTCACCCCCTATGGCTACTGATGAGTCCAAAATTTAAGCATATTTACCTATTGTTTTGCACAAATAGTGTAGGGATATTTGTATTTCACTGTGTTCGCACGTACCTTTTCTATTTATTTCAACAGGACCCCAAATTACTCAGTCTATTATGAACATATCAATTAAAGCTGTCATATTATACTATAATATGATATTTTTAAGTGATAAAAGTCATTTTATGGATTTACCTTCATACCTAGGAGAATACCAAGCGAGGAGAAGCATACAGTGCCCTTAACGACCAGCGGTACGGGCGGGGTCCACTCGTACTGTACGCCCGTACCATGTGCCAACATCTTCGTCTCGTCAAATACTTTCTCCTAGCAAAGACAACATGGGATTCGACATTCACAACCACCAGAAACCACGAAAACCAACATCAAAAAGGGATCTGAAGGATGAACTTTGTTGGGAGAAATCCCTGCTGATCCACGGATCATTGGAGGACAACGCATCATCCCCTTGATCATTAACCGCCGCATCTACATCACCACCATCACTTTCATCTTCCATTCATTAGATCTTGTTGTAATTCCAGATTCAATTGTGATTTTCACTACATCTATTTCATTACTTTCATCCATCCATTTAATTATGATGATGTTGTTGATTGCCCCCATGTGTGAGTAGTTCCTTTGTTCTTGGGGAGATGGAGAAACCCTAGCACTATTATGAATTTGCAATAAAAATGATATATTCTTGTATCCATATGACTTGCCGGTCTATGATTTATTTATGATTTGTGTTTGATATCTCTCTTTAGATGGTATATGAAAGTCGACCACATACCATTTGTCCTTGGACTAAAGGAAGGGAGAAATCCTTTGGACGTGCTTTGGGATCGTACCCAGAATAGCCCCGTGACAGATTAGCGTTGACTCGTGAACTACGCGGTCAAAGGAGGAATAAATAGGGACTCCCTAAGCTTATTACGATATCCACGGGGAAACCCTTAATTGGAGTGGTCTGTATGGGTGACTTCTCTCAAGCATCGCAGTGGTTATTTAGGGGTGACGTCACTCTTGGCTCAACAAAGTAGCTTTCTACGAGCCTTGTAGCGAATATTTTATTATGAAGCTCTCTCCACACATCTCATGATACAAGAACTATGTTATTTTAAATTATTAATAATGAAAACACCATGCTAGAGGAGTATCCTACATCCCCGAGAATGTTTTAGCCCTATTTCATTCACCCACACTTTCATACAAACTTGCTACTTCCTTTCTTTTAATTTTTTTAATTATGTTTCTGCACACAACCCAAAAAACTTTTAAACACTCTTTACTTGAGATCAAAGTCAACTTAAAAGTATCCTTTGGTAGATATTAATGAGGGGCATAAAGACCTTTACCAATAGCTCTCTGTGGGTTCGATATCTTTACTTTGAAAGTAGCTACAATTGATCTATGCACTTGCATTCATCAAGCTATTTTCTGGCGTCATTGCCGGGGAGCTAAGCGCTTTTGGTCTTTGTTCTTAGTTGCTTATTTTACTATTTGTTTTACTAAAGTTGCTTACTAGTTTCAGGTAAGCACCATGACTACACTCGGACTGATAAATCAACTCGGTGCAACTAAATGCCTCAGGAAGTTCAATAGAGGACTTGTAAAAGAATTCTCGAGTGGGGGCAAACCAGAATACAAGGTCAACCCTCGCTTTATCGCCATAATTAAGGAAAAGAATTTTGCAGGAGATGATCCATATGAGGATCCTTACACACATTTGATGCATTTTACCGAGCTATGTTGGACTCTTAAATTTAGAGGCTATTCTGATGATGAATTAAAACTTAAATTTTTTAGCTAATCTATAACTAATACTGCTCTAGCCTGGTATAGAATTTCCCCTACAGAGACAATAGTTACTTGGGAGAAACTTAAAGGAGAATTGGTGATTCGATTCTGATGAGGCTCAGATCACTGTAGAGCTTCGTTGGGAAACCCCACGAGGAAGGTATGATGAGCACCGCAGTAAGTCTTACCTCAGTATGAAACCAAGGTTATCGAACCAGTAGGAGGAAGGAAATGACTCAAAGGTGTTGCTAGCAACTTGGAATCCTACACAACACAAACTCAAGACTTTGTCCCAACGAACAGTGAGGTTGTCAATCTCACTGGTTTGCTGAAAACAAAGGATTAACCATATGGTGTGGAAGGTAATGGTTACTTGCAGAAAGTAAACAGTAATAGTTGATGAAGTATCAATTATAAAGATTGGACCGGGGTCCACTGTTCACTAGAGGTGTCCTCCTTAAGATAAATAACATAACATATTGGGTAAACAAATTACAGCGGGGCAATTGACAGGACTGAACAAGGCATAACAATGCGATACTAGACATTCATGATCCTATGAGATTTGATTGGGCATTACAACAATATACATAGACTGCCATCCAACTGCATCTATGACTAGTAATCCCCCTTCAGGTTATCATCCGAACCCCCTGCAGTATTAAGTTGCAAGCAACAGATAGATAACTGCTTTAAGCAATGTGTGTAAAGTAAACAATATAATTGTTCCATGAAAGATTGTTGTTTTCTCCCTAGTGGAAACATCACATCTACAACCTTAGATATTTTTGCCACTTCCCCAGATTCAATAGAGGCATTAACACACTATCGAGCATAAATACTTCCTCTTGGAGTCACTAGCATGTACTTGGCCAAGATAGCTACTAGAAATGGAGAGCATGCAAGATCTCAAACAACACAGACATGCTAGAACCAATAATCAAGAAGACAAGATAGAATCATTAATCAATCTGACATAGTAATCTCAATATCCATCATATCCCCACAAACACAACATGCATGATTACAAATAGATGATCTTGATCATGAACGGAGCTCACAAGATCTAAACATCATAGCACAAAGGAGATGAAACAACCATCTAGATACTGTATGGATCCATAGTCCAAGGTGGAACTACTCACGCATCATACCAGAGGCTGGCATGGTGATGAAGAAGGCCTCCGGGATGATCTCTCCCCTCCAGCAGGGTACCGGGAAGAGCTTCAGATCCCCCCGATCTAGGTACGATGGTGGCGGAGGCTACATACTGTTTCGTGGAGATCTGATTGGGTGCTTAGGGTTTCTGCATCGGGGGCTTTTATAGGCGAAGAGGCGAGGCAGAAGGGCGGCCAGGGGGCCCACACCCTGCCCAGGCGCGTCCCAGGGTCGGACCGCGTGTGGGGGGTGTGGACACCCTGTGGATCCCCTCCGGTCGTCCTTCGGTCTCTATGTTCGTCCCGGTGAAATATTGACTTTGGATTTTGTCCCGTCCAATTCCAAGAATATTTCTTTACTAGCTTTTCTGAAACCAAAAACAGTAGAAAACATGCAACTAGCATTGTGGCATCTTGTTAATAGGTTAGTGCCGGAAAACGTATAAAAATATCTCAAAGTGTAGAAAAAACATAGCAAAGTGGATACTAAACAAGCATGGAACATCAAAAATTATAGATATGTTTACGACGTATCAAGCATCCCCAAGCTTAACTCCTGCTCGTCCTCGAGTAGGTAAGTGATAAAAAGAATAATTTTTTAGGTGGCATGCACCATCACAATCAAGATCAAACCATTTGCAAGCATTGAAAGCTGGGCTCAAAGTACTCTAAACATGAGCATGGAAGATGAAGTTCTAACAGTAAGACATAGCAACTATGCTGCAACATGAAAGGATACAAACAAAGATTCATGAATAACAATGCATTGAAAGATGTTTGTTTGTTTCACATATAGAAAACATAGCATAGTGTCATTTCAGCTTGTCCCTCATGGAGTAGCAAAACATAAATGCATAGGACACCTTCAAAGTTCATAAGGGTGACTAGATATAAATAGTTCAAGAATAAGCAATATCAACAATATGAATCAATCAATAAGTTTTGGAACAATGCACATAGAACTAAGAATGGCAACTATGCTCTCTTAATTGGTCCATAAAGATAGAAGGTGGAGACTCAATATAAAAGTGGAAGAAAGGCCCTTCAAAGAGAAGCAGGGATTTCAAGTTTCATAAAGAGCTTCCAAAAATTATGGTACTTGTTAGCTTTTAGCTCTCATTTCCCCTATCATAAGCATCTTAAAGTGATTAAGGTTAAAGTGAACAAAGTATGGAGTATATGCTTGACAAAGTATAAGTTGGCAACGTCATGTCTCTTGAGTACGAGGGTCACTCCTCATGCTATTCAACTTTAGTTAACGGTAAGTTCTTGTCATAGTAAGTATATGTGTATCATAGAAAACCGCCAACGGGGTACCCCTTTCTCCATGATACAGGAGCTATCCCATATAAAAATGACAAGGCAAGCAGACAATGAGCATCTCAGCAATCTTCTTATTTACCATGAGAAAATGGTGTTTTTTCTCTTCTTTCCTCTTTTCAATATCTCTCTTTTTTTATAAGAAAAAACCTCCATAGATTGCTCACTATGGTGATGCTGCAAGTTTCCACCATGATTAGGCATGGCTTAGGCTAGCGGCCCAGACGTTTCTCTAACACATATACATAACTCCATGGACTTACAAGCTCCCATTTTATTTCACATCGACGACATCCATAAACAAAAGAGCATGATATCAACTGGGTAGATATTTACAGGTGTTAAAAGCATTCCCGTGACAGCACGGTTCTGCTAATTCCCAACGTATAAGTGCAAGCATATACAACATAGATGACACAGTGGTTCAAGTTTATTAGGGTCAAGAAAAATAAAGAGTGCCATTAAGTTTGTGAGAGCTTTAATCACTAATTTTTCACATAACAAAGTGAATTTTTAATTGGAAGGTAGATAAAACAAGAATATACTTGGAATGGTATAACACACCATGCATAGTAATTTATAGTGGACACTTTGAAATAACTTGGTTTCTTGGGAGTTGGATGCATGAGTAGAGCTTACTCAATACAAGTGGAGGCTAGCAAAAGACTGGGAGCGACCAACTAAGAGAGCAATAATATCCATAATCATGCAGAGCGACAAAACATTACTAATCAAAGCATAAAGTGGTACCACAAGTCAAAAACTAAATGATCATAGAGGCTAAGGTGACTGGTTCATAGTCATAACATGGTGTGAGAATGTGCCAAGTCAACTCAAACAAAGCATCAAAGGAGAATACCACAATACTATGCTTTTGTATGCTAAAACAACGCATGATTCTTTCAAGGCACATTAAGCAATCATAATTGTTTGGAACAAGTCATGCTACAACAATAATCACTAAGCATAAGTTCAAAACAACATCTAGCATGATATGATAAAGTCTAAGTCATAGTCAAAGCAAGCTCCTTCTTGTACCACTATAAGCATAAAATTTTCTACTCCTTTACAACACCAATCAACTTATTTGAAACAACACAGCGAAAGTGGGGGTACGACTACTTTATTCAAGCAAACTAAGCAAACGAAAACCAAAATCAAAAACTAAGACGCTCCAAGAACAACACAACAGTGCATGAAACAATAAAAACGAAGTGTCTAGAAAGAGACCTGAGATTTTTATTGATGAAGAAGGGGATGCCTTGGGCATCCCCAAGCTTTGACGCTTGTACCTCTTGAATATTTCTTGGGGTGACATGGGGTGGCATCCCCAAGCTTGAGCTTTTGTCCATTTTTCATCTCATTACATCATTCTTCCCTACACTTGGAAATTTCCTTCATATAAAACTTCACACAATCTTCATTAGCAACATTAGTGCATTCAAAAGTAATAAACCTTTGGGTTTAGTTTCAAAATATAAAAAATTTCATTAAAAACACAAGATACTGTAGAAATTCCCTTTAAAAAGCTCAATTTAACAAAGAGAACTCAAAAATAAATCAATAAAGAGGCAAATGCAAATAATGGAAGAAATATGTCAAAACGGACCAGCAGGTAAAAACCGATTTTTTAGAAGACCTTCTGTTGCTCAAATCAAAAAGTGTTGAACTAATGAAAGTTAGATAACAACCTGGTGGATTTACTCAGAAATTTAGAGCTCAATCCGACATATAGGGATTTTTCACGAATGTTTACAGTGAAGCACAAAAATTTGTTTCAGTACAGCAACTTCCCCGAATCTTACTTCTATCTCATTAGAGGTTATTCTTGGCACAAAACCACACAAAAAGGATAAGGAGAGGTTATTAAATAAGTAATAACTTCCAAGACTCAACTAAAACTATTGGGTTATCTCCCAGCAAGTACTTTTCTTTAACGCCTTTAAGTTAGGCTTAATAGTTTGAAAAGATGCTCACATAAGAAATATGAATTGAAGTAAAAGAGAGCATCAAAAAGCAAATTCAAAACACATTTAAGTCTAACCCACTTCCTATGCATAGGAATCTTGTAA
This sequence comes from Avena longiglumis, assembly GCA_030063025.1. Classification (NCBI taxonomy): domain Eukaryota; kingdom Viridiplantae; phylum Streptophyta; class Magnoliopsida; order Poales; family Poaceae; genus Avena; species Avena longiglumis. Next base: position 251,264,546 of record CP125979.1, read on the forward strand.
GAAAATAAATCAAAGAAGCACATAGTAACAAGAATGGGTAGATAAAACAAGAGCAACTTCAAAACTTTCAGCACATATAGAGGTGTTTCAATACCATGAAAACTTCTACAACCATATTTTCCTCTCTCATAATAATTTTCAGCAGCCTCATGAAGAAACTCAACAATATAACTATCACATAAAGTATTCCTTTCATGATCTACAAACACATAATTTTTATCAAGCTCAAAAATAGTGGGATTAAATCCTTTAAACCCACTTTTAACAATTTTATAACGAGATGACTGATCATTCTCAAGAGGTATGGGGTTCCAAGATAAATTCAAGACCCCTCCAATCTCATTTTCAATAGTAGTACAATTAATATTATCAACCAATATAGGACCATCATCTAGAGCTTTATCATAAACATTTTCTAAGCAAAACTCTTTAGTACCATGCATTTAGAAGTTAGGCACAAATAAAGGATTATCATAGATAACAGGAGCACAATTATTATCACAGGTTTTACCAATAGTAGACATTTCAAAGAATCCACAGGAATATAACATTCATCCTCCTTTGGTAAACAAGGGGGATAATTAAATAATGTAAGGGATAAAGAGTTACTCTCATTAGAAGGTAGGCATGGGTAGCTAATCCATTCTTCCTTCTCTTGATCATCACTCTCCTCCTCTTTTTCATCTAATGAGCTTTCAGGTTCAGTAATTTCTTCTTCCATAAACTCCTGCAAGGCATTAGTCTCTTCCGTTGTGGAAAGTATCTATTAATATATTTAAGAATATAGCCATTTTCTTCCTCATAATTATCAAAGAAAAATTTAAGTATATCATAAACCTCATATTTATAAGGTGAATCATCAGTATTTTCAAGCAAACTAGCAAGTTCAAATGCACCCTTCCAAGCAATAAATTTTTCAATTTGTTCCACATCATAAAAGTCATAATTTCCTTTAACAGAAGAAGAAATGGTAACATTATCATTATACTCACATTGAAAAGGGAGGTTTTTATACCTCCTACAGCAAAAAGATTTATCATAGCAAACAGTAAAATCATAAAAGTGTTTCCCTTTTTGTGACAAGCGGTGTTCCTTATAATAATATTTTTGTTATTCCGTGAACCCACCTTGCCAATAAGAACTAGTTTCAAAGAAACCAACCATTGAAAGAAAGCATGACAAAGCAAGGCAATAACAGACCAACAACTATAGTAGGAAATAATTTTTTTTGTGTTTTTGATAAGAAAAATCAAACCAAACGAAACTAATTTTTTTTAATTTTTGGTAAAAAGAAGCAAGAAAAACAAAGCAACACAAAAACAAAGTAAAGAGAATGGTTGTGAAATACTCCCCTTGTGAATCTATCCTTAACTCCCCGGCAACGGCGCCAAAAAACGTCTCGATGCGGCTCAGATCACTGTAGAGCTTCGTTGAGAAACCCCAAGAGGAAGGTATGATGAGCACAATAGTAAGTCTTCCCTCGGTATGAAACCAAGGTTATCGAACCGGTAGGAGGAAGGAAACGACTCAAAGATGTTGCTAGCAACTTGGAATCCTGCACAACACAAACTCAAGACTTTGCCCCAACGAACAGTGAGGTTGTCAATCTCACCGGTTTGCTGAAAATAAAGGATTAACCGTATGGTGTGGAAGGTAATGGTTGCTTGCATAAAGTAAACATTAACAGTGGATAAAGTATCAATGATAAAGATTGGACCGAGGTCCACAATTCACTAGAGGTGTTCTCCTTAAGATAAATAACATAACATGCTGGGTAAACAAATTACAGCGGGGCAATTGGCAGGACTGAGCAAAGCATAACAATGCAATACTAGACATTCATGTTCCTATGAGATTTGATTGGGAATTACAACAATATACATAGACCACCATCCAACTGCATCTTGACTAGTAATCCACCTTCAGGTTATCATCCGAACCCCCTCCAGTATTAAGTTGCAAGCAACGGATAACTGATTTAAATAATGTGTGTAAAGTAAACAATACAATTGTTCCATGAACAAGAGATTGTTGTTTTCTCCCTAGTGGAAATAACACATCTACAACCTTAGAGATTTCTGTCACTTCACCAGATTCAATAGAGGCATGAACCCACTATCGAGCATAAATAGTCCCTCTTGGAGTCACTAGCACTTGGCCAAGATAGCTACTAGAAACGGAGAGCATGCAAGATCTCAAACAACACATACATGATAGAATCAATAATCAAGAAGACAAGATAGAATCATTAATAAATCTGATATAGTAATCTCAATATCCATCGGTTCCCCGCAAACACAACATGCATGATTACAAATAGATGATCTTGATCATGAACGAAGCTCACAAGATCTAAACATGATAGCACAAAGAAGGAGAAACAACCATCTAGCTACTGTATGGACCTATAGTCCAAGGTGGAAATACTCACGCATCATACCGAAGGCTGTCATGGTGATGAAGAAGGCCTCAGGGATGATATCTCCCCTCCGGTAGGGTGCCGGGAAGAGCTTCAGATCCCCCCGATCTAGGGATGATGGTGGTGGCGGCTACGAACTGTTTCGTAGAGATCTGATCGGGTGCTTAGGGTTTCTACATTAGGGGGCTTTTATAGGCGAAGAGGCGAGGCAGGAGGGCGGCCAGTGGCTCACACCCTGCCCAGGCACGGCCCAGGGTGGGCCCGCGCGTGGGGGGAAGGGGGGAGGGTGTGGCCACCCTGTGGCTCCCCTCCGGTCGCCCTTCGGTATCTATGTTCGTCCCGGTAAAATAGTCAACTGGCACTGTGGCATCTTGTTAATAGGTTAGTTCCAGAAAACGTATAAAAATACCTCAAAGTGTAGACAAAACATAGCAAAGTGGATACTAAACAAGCATGGAAGAACAAAAATTATAGATACGTTTACGACATATCATATTCTTTCCTAAGGTAAAACTGTGGAAGTAAGAAGGGCGATAAGAAACTTCAAAAACCGCCCAGGTGAAGGCTTGGTAAGGGACTTCAAAAGGTATAAGACCCTACTTTATGAATGTCCCCATCATGATTTACTTGAATGGTACGTTTTACATATCTTTTATGTAGGACTTAATTAAGAAATTAAACATGAGATAGACACCAATTCTGGAGGCTCCTTTATGGAGTTAACTATAACTAAAGCTTGAGAACTTATAGAACATATTCACCGTAATAGATAAACATGGGGATTTGATTTAGGAGGTGAAGAAGGTATAGAAATTGAATATGATTGTCTCAATGCTTATAAAGAATCCGGTAAGGTAAAAGAAACTGTTGATGAACTTCAACTTGATGATGATATTGTTTTGAAAATTCTTCAGTCTTTTATAGAACATATTGAGGTTCCTAAAAAGGATTGGTTCCTTCATCGTCATGTTATCATGCATATGTCTATCTAAAACTATTTCCGAAGCCTATTTTATTTTCTATATTAGCCCTTCTTATTTCAAAGTATAAATCTCGGTCTTGTTTGTACCTTTTAATTGCCTAGAAAATATTTGTAAAACGTTCTATAAGTCAAGTAAAAATAATATTTTTGACCGGGGAGGCAGTCCAGCCGGCGAGGACAGAGGCCCAATCTGCTAGGCCAGAGGCCCAACCGGCCGAACCACCTACTACCCGGTCCATCTAAAGTAAAACCAAACCCTAATCCTACCCTAGACCCACCTACCACCCCTCTCTCCCCACCCCGCTGGCACACTCCCTCCTCCCTGCCGCAATCCCCACCACCCATCTCGCTATCGTCCGCCACCATGGTATCCACTCGACCGAATGACACACCGGGCCTCACCTCTCACAAGAACGCCCCCACTCCCCTCGTTATTTCCTCAGCCTGGACCCACCCTGTTTGTTGCCACTTCTTCCCACAATTCCCGTGACCCACCCCCGCTCGTCTCCTCTCTCTCTCTCCTTCCTTGACTCCCTCTGGACCCCATCTCCCAAGCACCGGATGCTGCTGCCCCACATCTGTGTTTCTTCTCCACAAGACGTCGGCTCCTAGCCTCTGTCCTGGCCTCCTCCTCTCGCAGCACAACCCTGCCGCTGGCGCCTTCCCTTCCGAGTCGTCAAGCCCCAGCCGCCGCCAGGGGATCCCCTCGCCTCCTCTGGGCTCTCCTCCCCATGCGCGGACCTTCCTCTGCCGCCAGAGGCCCTCCGCCAGTCTGTATCCTCCCCGTCGGAGCCCGCCGTCGCGGCCTCTCCCTCTGCCCGGTGCCGCTCCCCTTGTTCCGAATGCTGACACGAGCATCACCGCCCTCCTCCGTCCCTCCTCGCCTCGCATCGCCCGCCTCCGCCACCAGCCAGGCTCCGCCCGTGTGCGCCTCCGCGTCCGATCGGCGACCTGCGTGCCATCTCTCCCTTTCGCAAGGCCGCGGCCTCCCCACCTCCACCTCGCCCCCCCGGGCGCTCCAGCACAACGCTATCGCCTACTGCCTTCCCGCGATGCCTCCGCCCTCCTGCTCGTCGCTTGGCCAGGCTCTATTGTCGACCTTAGTGCGCCGCAGGCACCTCCCCGATGCCACTATCCAGTCAAGAGCACCGGTTGTTTTGTTCTCAGTCGTGTATATGATGTGACCAAATGCCTCTAAAAATCCTCGAATAAATGTTTGTTGACTAGGGTTTTCTATCGTGATGTTTCGAAGACCAGTAGCGCCATATGAGAGGATGCCTTCCTGTTGTTCCGTGCCAAGCTATCGACTTCGTCTGTTGTACCTCGTGTGTTTGTTGCTCGCGCACCGTTCAATATCCATTGCCAAGTTCGGACCGAAGATCGTGTGCCGACAAGATCTCCGGGGCCATTCGAGAGACCGAGGCCGACACGAGATGAGAACCCGAAGATCCACACCCGACCATCGGTGCCAATTCCGAGAACTCCGCCTCGGAACATCAAGTTCTCCGTCACGACACGCCAAGATCTCATCCCCATATCTCAAGTCCAATCCTGGCGAATCCGAACCCCTCTGAAGACTGATCTTGCCGAGACCGAACCCCCTCTAAGCCCCCCCAAGATCTTTGGACCCTAATGTGTGACCCTCTTTCTGAGACCCTTATTTTATAAATGAGATATACTTGTTGCATTTAATTTGTACATGGTTGCACACATATCATGTGGGTTGGGGACATTATGCCGATTCACCTCATAATTAAATATGGAGACCATATGCGGGCTTTTCTAGTCTTATATTGGCCCATTTAAATTTGGGTAGAAAACAAATGCCATATTTTGCTTTATTAAGTCAACATTTGAAATTGCGGGGTATCTAAACAACATGAACCATATAATTAATTGTCGGGACCCTGGTTCTGCTTAATATTGCCTAATTGCATCGCATCTTTGCCATGTCATGTATCATACATGCATCATGCCCGATATTCTTTCATAGTATTAAATAGTGCATCCGATGTTTCTTTTAGTGCTTTGCTTCTTTACGGATTAGGCCGATGAGTGGATGTGAGTGTCGACCTGATCTTTGAATGAACTTCGGCAGTGTTTCCTAGGTGAGCATTCTCCCCCTTCTACCTATTTTACATTTCTAGTATTTGCTTCCTCCTATTGATCTATTGCTATCTATGTTGTGATGCTTTAGATTCCGTACCACTTTATCTTCCTTGCAGCCTATATTGCCATGCACACCTCCTATTACCTGTTGTTTGGTAGATAGTCGGTCTTGCGAGTCAAAGTTGCTCGCGCAGGTGTTGCTTCACGCCGTCGATGTTCCATGATTGTTGGAGGAATGTCTCATGTTTAATGTTGGAGACGATCATGAATTTAATTACAACTTGATATTAAAATGCTGGGAATAGATATAACTAATGAAGAGGCATCGGTGGACAATAGATATGATTTGGTTTTTAACTGCTCACTGGTGTCTCATAGGACCTCGAGTACTTGATACTTGTTCCTTTACTATCGCACTATCCGCATGTGGGACCATGAATCCCCTTAGTCCTAGCTTGTGTCATATTCAATTTCTTGGGGCCACAAGTAGTTTGGGGTGTTATTATTATCATGTACGTATGCCATGTTTTATTGTTTTATTTACTATTGTAGAGGCCCAGTCACACTTTCGGGTTTCGAGTCGTTTACAACCATTGTCGCAAAACCCTTGGTCCGTCACGGAGCCGGCCAACTTCGTAGTGGGTAGCTTAGCAGCATGGCCCCCTGAAATTATTTATGAATCTTGCGAATGCTTTGTCGTGATGCCTCTTTGGGTTTTCATTTGGTTTTTCCGAGGTTGTCGTGTGTGTGTTGCTATTTGTGCCCCTACAGGGTAAATCTTTCTGAAAGTCGTGTCTGTGTTTTTGGATGACTTGGAGCACAGTATCTCGATCATAGACAGCTATAACTAAAATAGTGTTGTAAATTTTCTTTGACATGTCTAGTAATCAGATTAACTACAACAGAATGAGTAAATAAAAGTGCCAACAACTGCTGGATTTGGGATATCTCATGCTATTTGTTTCTGACTAGTAAGTATTGCAACTGCAACGGAATGGTTAACTAAAACTTCCCACTATTTACGATATGAGGATGACTCATGCTATCTATATTTGACTAGTAAGTGGTGTAACTACAATAGAATGAATAAAAATACCAATTGTGTGAGTTTCGTCGGTATGACTTCCTCATTTGGTCTCAAGGGGGAATACTAGGATGGGTATGTTTGGTGGTAGTATCAGGATGGATCCGAATATGTTTCTTATCCTCTCTGATAGCCGTCAGTTATATCGAGTCTCTATAGGTTGTTTAGTGCATACTGCGTTGCCGCTTCAGTCCACCATACCTATGTAGGCGAGAGCCGCCGAATTGTAAGTCTCACCGTGTACTAGCCTCAGTACTGACCGCTCTCTTTTTTATTTGCCCTTTGCCGGCACCCCTTTTGTTTAGCAGGTTTGAGATCGACGTCGTTAGCAGGGTTGAAAGAGCACTTCCTATCCCTAGTGATTTTTGGTGCTTTATAACAACACACATATCGGACTAATTATTTGCCAAGTGTATCACAGGTTGTATTGAAAAAGGTTTTGCAGCGAGACAGCATGGTTGGACAAACTGTCCAAAACTTTCTGCCTGGCGCGGTACCAAAAAGCGGTAGTACCACTTTTTTCTACCGGACGCGGCAGTAGGTTTTGACTAGTTGTCAAAAAGCCTCTGCCGGGCTAGGTACTAAAAAGCGGTAGTACCGCATTTTAGTACCGAGCACGACAGAAGTTTTTTGACCATTTGTCAAAATCTACTGCCCGCTCCGGTACCGCATTTTAGTACTGTTCGCACACGAACACGTCACCGTGTACCCTTGGCACCGAGCGCGATGCGCGGCAGCACGCGCCGAGGGAGGCTCGCCGGAAGCGCGATACGCAAGACAGTCCGCCAGGCGCTTTTAAGACCGAAACCCGCCGCCGGGAGGGACCCGTCGGCTGGCTGGACTATGGGCTGCCCTAGGTCGGCCTGACCGCCCCTAGAGCCTCGTGGATTCGCAGCCTCCAATCTTGAAGAACGACGAAGAACGAGAAGAAACATACAAGGGAGAGGGATAAAGAGTAGATGAACACAGAAAAGTAGTAGATTTGTTTGTTCGATTGGTGTTGGTTCAATCGGCCGTCACCCCTCGTGTATATAAGGAGCGGCTGGACTTTCCATGCAAGAAAGAAGGCTGGATCCACGTCCAAACCCTAGTTGGGGTCCAACTCGAACAAGCAAACTCGAAATTTGCATAACTGTTCGGTCAAAAACTTGCCTGTAACTTCTGGACCACTTTTGAGACAGTAAACGAGCTCAGATCAAAATATCATAAAAAGTAAAGTTGTTAGTCTAGAAAATACGAAGAACTTTCATGCTTTGCAATTTTTCATATGACCTGATCTTCATTGCCTTTTTCTCTTATTTTCGTATCAAACTCGGATTGCGACCGAACGAATTTAACTCAATTCGGCCGTATTTTAATTCTGGAGGTCGTATACTTGCTCGGATGAAGATGGTTCCAAAAGCAAAGCTGTTCGCCACGAAAAACTGAACAACTTTCATGTTTAACACTATTTCATCCGAGTTGATATTGAACGCTCAATCTTGTTCGTAAGCAGATACATTAGTCTAGCGGTTTTCAGACGAATTTTGGATTTCCATCCACGCCAAAGGTGAGACAAGGTCTGTGGTCCAGCGACCACTCGGTTCTGTCCGTGCTAATTTGGCCTTTGGCAGTATTTTGATTCTAACTTTCGGATACTAACTCGGATTGAGATGATTCAAAAAGCAAAGTTGATTGTTTCGACGAGACGCACAACTTTCGTGTTCTGAACTTTTTCATTTGAAGTTATCTTGAATAAGCCATAGTTGAAGCCTCCATATATCAGTCTCTGAATCTTCTCTAGACACTAGCATAATCAGCTATTAAGCCTGACCATCGCTTGACTTGATATGGTACCTCTTTGATGATGATTAATATTCCTTGTAGTGGAATTTTCCGAGTGTGTGTCTCTCGCCATTTTCCTTGATTAGCTACGAGCCTAAAACGATTGCCAACACATGCCCCCTGTTTTCTGGCAGAGCTTGCGTGCCAGAAAATAACTTGCTTCACTTTTAGTCTAAGGACGATGTCAACACTCCATCGGCCACTGGTTGTCTTATGGTGATAACTCCATATTGGCCATTTTCTGTCTAGATTTGTTGCCACTTGGGTATAATATCTTCAAATGATTTGCATTGAGAACAACCACTTCATCTTGAATATCACAATTGTCTTTGAACAACTCCCACAATGATCCTCGCCTGGTCTTCATCCAAGTGCTCAAGAAGAATATCACCAACCGTTAGGAAATAAAGATCATTACCTTTAAAGAGTATTTGAACACATGAACTGTCATGTTCACCCTTTAGTTCAGATTTTCATGTAATAGACATTGGATTTCCTTTGTTGTTCTCCTTCACCTGCACTAGATTTTTCATTAGCGGCCAAAATTGTGGTCTCCAATCTGGCCTTATCTATGTTGGCAAAAAAAAGCATCGGCTCTTGTGGAATATGGAATATATTATGAATAATATGATAGCCGAATGTTTAGTTGAGCCAACTCATTTGCACTTCAGTTTTCATGTCTAGATATATGAGCAATGATAAATCAATCCAAGATGAAATTCACATCTAGACATGTATCAAGATAAATAACAAGTGATTCGTCGAAACCTTGGTAAACGATGGACATTGTTGCACTACTCACAACGAATCACTACAAGCCTCAATATTTGTAGCACCTATAGCAATAAAAAGTTCTAGCACGAATATCAAAACTGCAAATTCGGCATGACTTTTTGTGCAAGATATTCTAAGCAGGATGAGACTTCATAGAACAGTACCATAAGGAGATAAATAAACAATACCAACGCATTGACTATTGCTTTTAAAACTGAAGAGTCAAAATGTAATTCCCATGGTACTATAGAGACAAGATCACTATCAATATCATGCTCAGCATCTACGCCAATAATGAAATTAAAGACAATTTGGTCTTTTATATATTTTAAAGGTTTATAAGCCAAATTATGAACACATAATCATAAGCACAGTTGCTAATGAATGCATACCATGTCTCAGTCTCAGTAACACTAAGGACGATGTTAGAACACCACATCGTCCATAACTGGATAACAATCTAAGGGCGATATAATAAATATCGGCCATATATCTTTGCCCCAATGGACATGTATAACCCATCCACCAAAGTGTGTAAAGCCGAAGTAAACAAAAGGACGAATCTGATTATGTACTTCAAGTGTTCGGCCTCTTGGATTAGCAAAAAATTGCAACTAATCAAATGAATAATGGTTTGGTAATACCCTTTCATGATGTATACAATTATGATGCAACCAAGGATCAAAATAAAACCATGGTGGGTAACCAATCATACCCGGGGATGAATTCCATGGCATAGGAATTAAAGGAGAAGTAGAATAATATGGATGATGTGCTGGCAAAAGTTTTTGATAGTGATACCGAATTCTTTGGCCCGATCGCTTGTTGGCTTTATTCTTTTTGCTCTTTGCTTTTGCTGCCCTTCTTATGATAGGATTTCGCACATCTTCCTTGCCTTGAGGGTTTACTTTGAGAACCCATGCCATGTTTCTTTTCTTCAGCTCCCCGGATCTAAGCCGATATAGCTTCCTCTCCTGCCAATGTGATAAGCCGAGTGGGCATCTCGGCTGTGGTTTTATTTCACACAATGGCATGACTCTATTAATCTTCGGCACTTTCGACTTGGATTGTTTGGACTCGATGATTGGGACATTGAAAGTTACTCGCTTCACTTCCTTTCCCTTAGTGGCCAATGTCAATTCCGCTGGCTTTTCATTATTTGGAGTCGAGTCTGAAACAACACACTTGCGTCCATCTTTTTTGATTTGGTATACCTGCTTGACCACCTCCTTCTATACCCATGAACTCCGGACCGATTCTTTTCTATTAAAACGGTCTTTGACATGTGACTGGTGATCAATTGACCTTCTTGGAGCTGCATAATTTGGGTGAGATGATCTATAATTAGATGGATAACGTGCCCATGAATCATACCTTTCCCATGATGGATATGAATAAAAATTAGCATATGGAGGTATCCATGACATTGGCATTGGTGGCCCAAAATGAGGAGACGAATTTGTTGCATTGAACTTCTCCTTTCACCAATCCCTGTCTTTAGAACTTTGCCTTGGGGGTGATCTTGATGCTTTTGCACTAATTGGCCGATAAGAACTTTTTGCTTCACTCTCTTTTTTATATTTTTCCAGCATCTGTGCGAAAGTGACTTTTGGTTTGCTACCATTGTTCTTATTGCGGCCTTTGTATTTTTGAGCTTTGTACGCATCAATCTTCGAATTTTGTTGTTGCCCCCCAGTGCTTGATGTCTTCATTATAGCTTCAATGGAACTCTCGCCTTCAAGAACATTTTCAACATGCTCTTCAATAATATCTTTAATTGAAAGCTTGATCCCATCATCCTCGGTGTGTACCTGATCATCATCGTATGAATCGGCTATAGGCAGCCGATGCAATGTCGTTTGGCCATCAAGACCAATCAAAATAGATTACTCATCAATTTGTGTTTCAACAAATTTCAATCGTCCTTTATTAACAGTTGATTGTACTATTTGATGAAACGTGGTGCAACTCTCTATACTATGATCGAACGAATCATGCAACTTGCAATACATTCGTCCTTGTAATAATGGCTCAGTATTGTCATCAAGAATTCTAACATAATCAATTTTCAATACCATATCAAAGATATGATCACACATACTCAAACTGTGGGTACACCTTTTATCTTCTAACCGATCTTGTTGAGAGAACGGCTTTGGAATTGAGCAACCGAATTGTTCAGATTTCACATCATCTAATTCGGTTATGCATTGTTTTCTGTGCTTATCTTCCGATGTATTCGAATACAAAGTTACACTAGCATCGGATTTTTCCAGAGACAATAGCCTTGGCTTTAAATTTCTGAAACCAAAATAGTTAAAACACATATGTCTCACTTGATACCAAATGTTAGCCAAGTATGAAATAAACAAAGCTACCCATGTAAATATAAAATGCATATAAAACACTAGGGATAACTTATAATGTGATAATTTGTTACTATCGGTCTCTGTAAAGGGTACAGCATGTTGACCGATAAGTCTTGTGAAAATTATATTTCTAACAAATAAATTAGCTCTCTCGATTGATCTTTCATAGCTCATGAGAATTTTGCTAAGAGATGTATCAATATTAAAGTCTTGACCAAATCGGAATATAAGTAAATTATTTGCTAAATGTACCTCTTTGGAGATGTTGGAAGCGTATGATGGCCGGATGTCCTGAACAATATCTTGCTCGGCCTCTAGATAATTCTCCAACGCCTCGTCCTCTTTGTTTTCTGGATTTTGTGCCTCTTCACTTTGATGCTCTTCATCAACCGAACATTGTTCGGCTATATCTTGTTTTTGTTGATGTTCACAAATTTCTTTGGCACAACACTCATAGGGCAACACGTAAGCTTCCTTACATCTAGAAAAATCAAGCATAGCAGTTTTGCTAATCTTGCCATGCTCTTGATCAATGAAGCTTGCTTCTTCTGATTCGATAGATTCAACATATGTATTTTCTGATTCGGCTTTTTCAATAACCGAATTAACCATCCTAGTTGAACCATTGATGTTTTCTTCATGAATTTCACTAGAGAGCAAAGCTTCTTCTTTTTGTCTCAATGTAGCAGAGGTTTCAACTTGATTGCTGCATGGATGAGATGAGTTGATTCCTTCAACTTGAGTATTATTGTCTTGATGTTCCTTTCCAAGACTTGAAAGAAACTGCTGCAGTTCTTCCTCTTCAAGTTTTTTCTTATATGCTTCATGATCCTCTTTCAGCTTCTTTTCAAGTGCTTCAAACTTCTCATCATGTTGCTTCTTGAGTGTCTCAAATAACTGGAGATGTTCCTCCGATAAATCATTAAACGTAATGACCTTATCGGCGTTAACCTCAGTAACACATGATTGCCCCCCAATGCTTTTAGTTTCTTTTGGCAATGTAGTGTTGCCGAAACTTAGAAATTGAGAAGGGGAAAACCTGATATTGTTTACTTTGCGCTCCTCTTCACGCTTCTTGTTGTATGCCTCATAAGATTGTATTGTAGCAAGATCATGGGGCCTCTCTTCTAGTTCTCGGTGAAGAGAATTGAGCTTTTTGAACTCAGCTGCAAGTTTTTCCTTCCAGTCATTTGTTCCTGCATAATAATGACCCCCAATACTTTTTGTATCTTTCGGCAATGAGGTGTCACCGAAACTTTGCAATTGTGTGAGGGACATATCATACGCTACAGTACTAGATAAAGACACATTAGCTCCTATTGATTTTCCACTTATTCGGCTATAACCATTGTAAATGTGTGGAGCCGAACTATGAATATCACTAGTTGCATATGGTGCTGAAACATTACTAACATAAGGTGTAGCATATGATGATTGTGAGTAATTGGGCAAATAACTAATTGTAGCATGTCCAATTTCCCTATCCATCAGCATGTTTGAAGGTGAACCTACAGATTGCAAGTTATTTGCCGATGAATATAAAGATGAAACAATTGGTTGCATGCCATTGAAATTTCTAAAATCACGTGTTTCATGCGGATTAACAGAATGCGTCATGTTGTTCATCGGCATATGAATTTCTGGGGTTGCCGATGCATGAGAATTCGAATTTACATGTTGCAAGTTACTAAGATGAGTTGAAGCATGTAGGTTATTTTGCATCGACTTTTGCACATAGTAAAAACTAGGGCTAGCCGATACAGTACACATATCAAAAGATCTAGCAACATCAACATAAGAGTAATCTGCATCTACGTGGAAGATTGAGGATTCATGATACCGTTGTTAATTGCAGCCTCTTAATGACGCTCTCTTTGTATCAAGAACGGGCTGGAGATCGTTCGAAGCTTCACTCCCCAGCGGAGTCGCCAAAAAGTGTGTTCGCACACGAACACGTCACCGTGTACCCTCGGCGCCGAGCGCGATGCGCGGCAGCATGCGCTGAGGGAGGCTCGCCGGAAGCGCGATACGCAAGACAGTCCGGCTGGCGCTTTTAAAACCCGAAACCCCGCTCGCCCGGGAGGGACCCGTCAGGGCGGCGCGGCGGCTATGGGCTGCCCTAGGTCGGCCTGACCGCCCCTAGAGCCTCGTGGATTCGCAGCCTCCAATCTTGAAGAACGATGAAGAACGAGAATAAACATACAAGGGAGAGGGATAAAGAGTAGATGAACACAGAAAAGTAGTAGATTTGTTTGTTCGATTGGTGTTGGTTCAATCGGACGTCACCCCTCGTGTATATAAGGGGCGGCTGGACTTTCCGTGCAAGAAAGAAGGCTGGATCCACGTCCAAACCCTAGTTGGGGTCCAACTCGAACAAGCAAACTCGAAATTTGCGTAACTGTTCGGTCAAAAACTTGCCTGTAACTTCTGGACCACTTTTGAGATAGTAAACGAGCTCAGATCAAAATATCATGAAAAGTAAAGTTGTTAGTCTAGAAAATACGAAGAACTTTCATGTTTTGCACTTTTTCATATGACCTGATCTTCATTGCCTTTTCCTCTTGTTTTCGTATCAAACTCGGATTGCGACCGAACGAATTTAACTCAATTCGGCCGTATTTTAATTCTGGAGGTCGTATACTTGCTCGGATGAAGATGGTTCCAAAAGCGAAGTTGTTCGCCTCGAAAAACTGAACAACTTTCATGTTTACCACTATTTCATCCGAGTTGATCTTGACCGCTCAATCTTGTTCCTAAGAAGATACGTTAGTCTAGCGGTTTTCAGACGAATTTTGGATTTCCATCCACGCCAAAGGTGAGACAAGGTCTGTGGTCCAGCGACCACTCGGTTCTGTCTGTGCCAATTTGTCCTTTGGCAGTATTTTAACTCTAATTTTCGGATACTAACTCGTATTGAGATGATTCAAAAAGAAAAGTTGATTGTTTCGACGAGACGCACAACTTTCGTGTTCTGAACTTTTCCATTTGAAGTCATCTTGAATAAGCCATAGTTGAAGCCTCCATATATCAGTCTCTGAATCTTCTCTGGACACTAGCATAATCGGCTATTAAGCCTGACCATCGCTTGACTTGATATGGTACCTCTTTGATGATGATTAATATTCCTTGTAGTAGACTTTTCCGAGTGTGTGTCTCTCGCCATTTTCCTTGATTAGCTACGAGCCTAAAACGATTTCCAACAAGTACCTAGCGCGGCAGAGGCTTTTTCCAACTTATAAAAAGCCACTGCCCGCCCCGGTACTAAAATGCGGTAGTACCGCACTTTAGTACCTAGCGTGGTAGTAGCTTTTTACAAGTTGACAAAAGCCACTGGCTGCCTAGGTACCGCATTTTGATACCTAGCGGGACATAGAGTTTTTGACTAAGTTGCATATGACATTGTCCTCTCGCGGCATCAATATGTGGCACTACCGCTTACGTCCGGTAGTACCGATTCTCAGAAGCGGTAATACCTCTTTACGACAGCACCACATATTGGTACCGCTGTGCTAGGGCATATGAATTTTGAAGTTTGCTCTTCCGGTACCAGGTCCGGTAGTACCGGAGTTTTCCGGTAGTACCGCTTGAACTTCCGGTACTACCGCTGCATTAAAGGCTCCAACAGCCAGATTTCTCCTACGGGTACAAATACCCCTCCACCTACCTTGGGACAAGTTGCTCATTTGCATTAAATTCAAGACCACCATTGGAGCCAGCAAATCCACAAGATCTCCTCAATCCACCACCCAAAGTCTTTGATCTTTGGGGAATCGAAGGAGGAGGCCCTGATCTACTACTTCACCAAAAGAGATCTTCATTTCCCCCTCATTCCATTGAGGGCCCCTTTGCTCTAGTGTTTTCTTGGAAACTCTAATTCTAGATTTGGTTCTTACAAGCTTGTCTTTGATTGTATTGACATCTTGCTTGTATTTGGGAGCCTCCAATTCAGTTGTGGATGTGTGCCCCAAACTTGTAAAGGTGTCGGCTTCCACCTTGAAGGCTGCCTATATAGTGGAAGGTGGATCGATCCCGTTGGGGTGAGATTCATCGGAGAACAAACGAGGCCTCTCATGGTGTTGGTGGTTTGAAACCACCCCCTCTCCAAACGTAGACGTACTTCCCCTCAAAAGGAAGGAACTACGGGAAACAAATCCTTGTGTCTCCGCGTCCACCACTTTGGTTACTTCTATCCTTTACCGCACTTTACTTACTTGCTCTTGCTTAGTTGTGCATTAACTTGTTCATGTTTGTCATATAGGTAAATTCACCTTATTTGCATTATCTAGAGAATTTACCTTATTGTCAAACTCTAATTTGAAAAATAAGAAAATTTGAAGTAACACCTATTCACCCCCCTCTAGGTGCCCATACGATCCTTTCAATTGGTATCAGAGCCTCGGCTCTTTATTTGGGTTTTACCGCCTAAGAGAATATGGGTAGCCATGAAGGGGATGGTGGTGGTGAGCCCACCACGGTGACCATGGAAGATCTCAAAAATTTGGAAACAAGATTGAGCTCTTACTTGGTCAACGAAGTCAAGAAGATGCTTGAGCAAGTTCTTAAAGACAAATATGGCGCATCACCCCC
The DNA here is from genome assembly GCA_030063025.1 of Avena longiglumis. NCBI lineage: Eukaryota > Viridiplantae > Streptophyta > Magnoliopsida > Poales > Poaceae > Avena > Avena longiglumis. Next base: position 251,280,694 of record CP125979.1, read on the forward strand.
ATCTCCTCAAGAGGATCCTCCATCCATTTTACCTAAAGGGAATGCTTCGGTATCACCCGAGGGTATGATGGTGGGGGGTAAACAAGACAACTATAACTCCTCCACACTAAATGATGGGGAGAAGGGTGAGCACAGTGATTCATGGTACTCTCCCGACCCTCCAATCCCTCACCCTCATGTGTACAATAGGGGTGACCCACCTAAGCTTGAAGAATCTGCTACTTTTGCTCAATGGCAATCACTAATGAGAAATCATGTGCGCAGCTCTTGCATTGAACTATGGAACATCATCGAGCATGGACTATTTATTCGGGATCCAAACAACTTGACAAGAAGAGAGATTGTCAACAGTCAACTCAATGCCACTGCCTTGCATATGATTCAACAAGGATTAGGTACAAAGGATTATCCACACATTGAGCACTTTAGCATTGCCAAGGAAGCTTGGGATGCCCTCACTGTACTGTTTGTTGGAAATGAGAGTATGAGGAGGAACCGGTATGATGCACTAAGCAATGAAGCCGAAGGCTTCTACATGATGGAAGGTGAAGATCATGAAGACATGTACCGAAGGCTCAAGACCACCGCCACCGCTTTTAGAAATGTGGGTGCCTCACATGTGGATGATGCGTGGATAAAAAGGAAATATGTGAGTGCACTCATGCCCTTTGAGACCACTGACTTGAAGAGCCTACAAGGAAGGCACAACTACCATCTCATGACCTCCAATGAAGTTATGCAAGATATGGACGCTTTCTAAGTTGACGCTAAGAATGCCAAAGATGCCCGTGATCGTGCCCTTGGTATGAGCAACATTGTCAATGTTTCTTTGAAGGACAAAGTTGTGGACCATGGGGATGAAGATGATAGTGATGAAGGCCTCTCCATGGACCACCCCGATGAAGTCAATATTGCTCATAGTCAATATATGGCCTTCTATGCAAAAAACTTTTGGAAGAACCCCGCCAAGGCCAAGATGGAAATGCAACGTAGAAGCAATCCAAATGGGAAAAGAGAAAATAATACTAGATTGAGAACTTGCTTCAATTGTGGTGGTCGCTATCACTTTGTGGCAAGTTGCCCTTATGAGAAAGAGAAGATCATGGGGGTAAGCTTGTGTTGAAGAATACTCTCAAAGAACCTTACAAGAAACCTTTCAACAAGAAGTCAGGATAAATTGTCTTGATCAATCATGAAGAATACTCCTCCGACAATGAAGATGATGAAGATGAGAAAGAGGAAACCTCCAATGGTGTGGCTGCTTTAGCCACCACTTCTACTCCGACATTCTCACTCTTCGATTCTCCAAATGAGAATTCTCCCATCAAGAACGTCACTTGCCTTATGGCAAGAGGAACGGAGGTATCCTCATCATCCCACTCTACTCCCTTAGATAATGATGAAATTGATGATGAGATGTCTCTTGATGTTAAAAAGGAATTAATTGCCTTTGATGAGTTTATGACTAACCTAGAAGGAGATGCTAAGTTACATTTTGGAAACATCTTAGATCAACTTTCCCATACACAAGAGCTTCTAGATGTAAGATGTAAACTTGGGCATGAACACATGATTGAGCTAGAGGCTTTAAACAATGCTCTAGAAGAAGAACAAGAGACTAGAATGTCACTTGAATTAAAACTTGAGGGGCTTGATGAGGCCAATGACATTATTGTTAATAAACTCATCAAAGAACGTGATCATGCTATTTCTAAATACAAAAGGGCTAGAAAGGACAAGATTGAGTTTGGTGTGGTTCATGAAAAACTTGCAGAGGATTTTAGTTTGCTTGACAAGGCTCACAAGGCTTTGGAAAGTAAATTCTTGCCACTCATAAAGTCCCATGAAACGCTTCAAACTCAATTGGCCAATATTCCTTCACCTAGTAACGTCACTCCATCTAGTAGCACAACTATTCTTGAAGAACATGCTAGGTTGAAGGGGGAGCTAGACAAGGCCACATTTCCTCAAGGCAACAAGTCCATTGATGATCTTTTGAGTAAGAAAAGGCCTAGTGGTGAAAAAGGGGGCATTGGTTTTGTCTCCAAAACTAAGAAGAAGAACACCAAGAAAATGAAGGCCAAGCCCGCACAAGATACCAACAAGGCCATTGTGGATTGTAAGACCACAAGTGGTAAAACTATGTCTCATGATGACTTTGCAGGAAGTGCTAACCCTCACTATGTTCTAATGCGAGATTTTTATGGTGATGTGTATGCACAATATGTTGGGCCATATGATGGCTATATTGCTTGGTCTATTTGGGTTCCCAAGACCCTTGTTACTAACAAAAGAGGACCCGTTGAAAAATGGGTACCTAAAAATTAGCTTGATCTTTTGTAGACATATGCTTCCGGAGGGTCAAAGTGGGTGCTTGATAGTGGTTGCACAAGTCATATGACCGGAAGCTCATCTATTGTCAAGGACTTAAAGCCAAATGATGATCAAATCTCAGTAACATATGCCGACAAGTTGTGGCATCCCGCAAAACCACTACTAGAAAATCGCGTTGAATTTGTGCATTGCATCGTCATCATCATGCATTGTTTGCATAAAACTATTTCGCAAAGCCCGTTTTGTTTTCTAAAACGCCCCACTTTTGTTCTAATGCAAACCCTGGGGCTCCGGATTATTTTTTTTTGTTGCTATCGGGTTGCAAACGTTCCAATTAAATTAAATAAAATATTAAGTTATTTTTAGTGGGGGCAGTCGAACGGGCCAGATCGACCCGAACGACCACCCCCAGGATTTTAAAACGGTCCACCAGACAAATCCTACAGCTACCCAACTTCCTACCCACCCTTGCCTCCACATCACTCTGGCCAATCAGAACATGCCACCTCCCCTTTTCCCTTCCCCCCACCCAACCACCAACCGCCACATCAGCCTCCACTCCACCACTCTCTCCACCAGCCAGCCCCACAGCCCTGTCCCTACAACACACGCACTACACGCACACAGCGCCTCCCCCAGTCCCCCTGAACCGCTCTGTCCCCACCTGGCCCCACCCCTCTAGACCCAGTCCACCCCTGCCACCCTACCCACTTCCCACTCCCTCCTCAGCTGGCCCGCGTCCACCTCTGCTGGGACCCACCACAGCATCCCTCCCCTGCACGCCCGTCCCTCTCTCTCTCTCTCTCCTCTCTCTTTCCTGACCAGCTCCCCACCCGACGCGCTCACCGCCTCCTCCTCCTCGGCCCTTCCCTTGGCAGTTCCGCGCCTTGGCGAGCTCGCCACCCTCGCCCTCGCCGCACCTCGCCTCGAGCCTCCTCCTCGCGTTCCTCCCGGCGCCCGCCTCGACCTCCACCGCCCGTCCCGCTTCCGGGCTCGCTCCGTCCGCATGCCGCCTCGTCCCGCCGTCGCCCGCATCCTCGCCGCCTCTCTGGGCCGCCTCCCATCGACTGCGCCGCCGTCTGCGGCGCGCCGCCGCCACGCTGCCTCCTCCTGCTGCGACCTCGTCGGCGCCTCCGAGCCCCGCCGCCGGAGGATCCCCTCGCCGCCCTCCCCTGCGCATCGTCTCGCCACTGCCGCGCGCGCCAGCCGCCCGAGCTCGCTGCGTCCCCAACCTCGCCGCACCCGCCAGGCCCGCCGCCGCCTGCAAGCCGCCTCCCTCCGCCATGAACCCCAGCGGCCGCCTCCACCCATGGCGAGCTCACCCCATGACCGCGGTGCGGCCCTGCATGCCCGCCGCCGAGGCCCATCTCCTCCCGAGCTGCCTCATCTGGAGCACCTCCGATCGCCGAGCTCCCTGCATCCGCGCCGTTCGGCCCCAACCCCGTGGGCCCGAGCCGCCAAGTTCTGCCTTCGGTGCCCGGAACCGAACCCCTCGCCAAGATCTTCCGAGGCCCAGATCTCGACAACAAGACCGACTATGGGCAGCCCAAGAAGGACCATCGACGAGTTATACCCGATCTTCACGGAACCTAGACGCCGAGACCCCTGGACCCGTCGATCATCTACATGAAACGCTGAAGCCGTTCCAAGTCTACCGAGGACCTCGCCAAGGTCTACTGAAGAGTTGTGCACCAAGCCTCGCCGAAGGCACATGCGCCTATTCAAGATCGTCAGCAGGGACCTCGAAGACCGAACCCAGACATACCAAGTTCTTCGACCCGGAGGTCGCAGACGCGACAAGTTCTTCACTCCCGAACGCCAAGACCGATACGATCTACCCGATCCGTCGAACCCTGGACCCCGAGACCAACCCCGAATCCCGAAAACCCCAAGATCGCCGAACCCTAAATGTGTGAACCTTTTTCCCAAGCCCTATTTTATAAATGCTACATATAAACTTGTCGCATATTAATTGTCTTGCATGCATACATTCATGTGGTCTGGGGGCCTTATGCCGATTCACCTCATTATTAAATATGGGGCCCATATGCGGGCAAATCTAGTCTCATATTGGCCTCATTTAAACTTGTGTAGCGAACCGGTGATATATTCCGCCTTGTTAAACAACATTTAAATTGCGGGGTTTCTAAATAACTTGAACCATTTAATTAATTGTCGGGACCCCGGTTCCACTTAATATGACCTAATTGCATCGCACCTTTGCCATGCCATTAATCATACATGCATCATGCCGATCTTCTGCCGTTGTATTAAATATTGCATCCGGTGTTTATTCTAGTATTTTGCTTCTTCGCGGATTGGGCCGTTGAGTTGATGCGAGTGTCGACCTTCTCTTGACCTTCGACAATGTTTTCAAAGAGCATCTCCCTTTCTACCTATCTTACTTTTATAGTATTTATTCCCTCCTGTTGATCTATTGCTATCTGTGTTGCGATGCTTTAGTTTCCGTACCTGTGATATACCGTGCAGCCCTATATTGCCTTGGCCACACCCTATTACCTGTTGTTTGGTAGTTAGTTGGACTTGCGCGTCGTAGTTGCTTGCTCAAGTGCTGATGTGTGTCGTCATATGCCACAGTTGCTGATGTATTGCCGCATGTTGATGATGGATTTGATCATAGTTTTACTTATCGTCACTTTAATTTCTGTTTAATAACTAAAATTGAAATAAGAAGAGGCATCGGTGGGTGATAGAAAATATTTGGTTTCCGAACGCCCACTTGTGTCCCGTAGGACCCCGAGTACTTGATACCTGTTCTTTGATTTATCGCGCTATCCACATCCGGGAGGTATATGGGACCCCTGAGCGAGCTTGATTCAGTCTTATTTCTTGGGGCCACAAACTAGTTTGAGGTTTTATTTACGATCTGATTTTATGCCATGCTACTTTACGTATTTAAATTGTGCGACAGATAGCACCTGTACTGTTTAGGTAAGCGGAGTGATTACGCTATCGACACCCGAGTTTCGGGTTCCGTCGCTTCTGACCATTGTCGCAAAACCTTGAGTCCGTCTCAAGCTTGCTTACCGTTGTGGGTGTACTCCAAGGTGGCCCCTGAAATATTTCTGAATCTGTGATTGTTCAGTGAAAGCCTCGTTGGGTTTTGATTTGGTTTTCCGAGGTTGATCGGCGTGTGTTGCTATTGGTGCACCCGGCCGGTAAAACTTTTCGAAAGCCGTGTCCATGGATATGGACGACTTGGAGCACAAGATCTCGATCATAGACAAGCATAACTAAAGTTTATCGCTATAAATTTGACTTTATAATGACTAGTAATCAGCTTCACTATAACGGAATGGCTAATAATACGCCACAATTGCTTGTTTGAATTGTCGTTTGCGACCATTGTACTGACTAGTAAATCTTGCAACTACAACGAAATGGCTGAATAAAAGTACCAACAAGCTTTGGGTTTTGGGTTTATCTCATGCTATCTGAATCGATTAGTAATTGTTCCAACTACAGCGGAAGGATTAACTAAAGTGCCCACCGCTTACTTTATCGATGATTATCTAAACGACTAGTAAAGTACCGCAACTATAATCGAATAAATAAACGCCAACGGTGTGAGTTCTCCGACTTCCTCGTTGGACGAGGGGAAACACCGGATGGGTTTGATTGGTGTTAGCTTGTTGGATCCGGTTAGGACATTCTCACCCTCTCGATAACCGCCCGATTATCGAGTCTCTATAGGTCGTTTAGTGCATGCGCCGCTGCCGCTTGATCCACCATACCTATGTAGGCGAGGACCGAATTCTAGCCTCGCTGTCTCGCCTCGATCGACTCTCCTTCTTTTTTCCTTTGCCCTTTGTCGGCACCGCTTTTGTTTAAGCAGGTTTTGAGATCGACGTCGTTAGCAGGGTTACCCTTCCGGCTTGGCCTGGGCAGGGTTATGGACGCCATTGGTTATTCTTCAGGGCTCTTAGCCCCATTTGCATCTTGTCCGTAGCTGGACGCTCTATCGTTTTCAAGGTGGTTTGGATCTTGTATATTATATTTGTATTCTTGACTCATGGAGTCGTGTTGTATATGTATCTGTTCTGTGGGTCCCATCGAGGACTGCTGTGTAATGTTATTACTTCGTTTTCCACCCGCACGAAAGTGCCTGGTGGGCACCTTTGAATCGTTTCTATGCGGGTTTGGCGAATTTTTCTCAAACTTGCATAGGTCCGATTTTGAGGGTGTTACAGAGTGGTATCAGAGCTCAGCAGTTGCGATACCCCACAAGTCCACTTCAGAGGATAACCTAGCTAACGGCCGAAGTAGAGTGTCAAAACTATTTTTGTAAAATCGGTTGGATAGTTCTGACTAGGTCTGATTTTACTCCTTACCCCTCTGCTATTCTCCTCTTACCTCTACGCGTTTTGAATCCGCTCTCATCTCTCTCTTCGAGTCCAGGATTTCTCGTGGTTGGGTTTTCTGTCGTACCTTCAGGGTTTCGCTTTCTCCCTTTTGTAACGGAGGTGCTACGATCATCAATCTGCAACTTGTCTGTTGTACCCTTCCTCCAATCTTTTGTTCTTGAGCTCCTTATCCATATGTGTTCCTTGCTGGATATCAGTGTCGTTGAAAAACATATGAGAAGGACGAGCTTTGGTGAAGTTGGGGTTAACCATGAGCATGTGTTGTTCATGCCAATGGAACCACCGCGAAACCTAATCAGTGTGCCTTTCATACGATTTCTGCTGGCAACACCCCCTTGTTTCCGAACCTCGCTTGTCGAGATCTTCAGTCTAATTCCGAGAGTTGGATGCTTAATCCGCTTATTCGTGTGCAGAGTAATGGTTTGAGTGCGGGATGGAGTAGCTACCCTACCACTGCTCTTATCATTCGCTCTTGTATGTCGAATCAGTGGGTCCAGCAATTTTACTCCGTCCACGGAAGTTAGGGGTGGCTTTATCTGCGATACCTCTACCTTCGACCTTTTGTTCCCGGAGTGTTCTCTCGACGATCAGGAGCCACGACCCTTTGTTGGTGGTGTCGCCGTTTTCAAGATGAAGAAGGAACCATCGTTAGTGGTGTCGCGAAGATCTACACAAAGCGAGAAGACGCAGATCGCCGACCTTTCTTTCCGGTACCATGAGGCGGATCTCGAGGGCGAGATCCATTGTTAGTGGTGTCGAATTGTGGCATCCCGCAAAACCACTACTAGAAAATCGCGTTGAATTTGTGCATTGCATCGTCATCATCATGCATTGTTTGCATAAAACTGTTTCGCAAAGCCCGTTTTGTTTTCTAAAACGCCCCACTTTTGTTCTAATGCAAACCCCGGGGCTCCGGATTATTTTGTTTTGTTGCTATCGGGTTGCAAACGTTCCAATTAAATTAAATAAAATATTAAGTTATTTTTTAGGGGCGTCGAACGGGCGGATCGACCCGACCACCACCTGGATTTTAAACGGTCCACCAGACAAATCCTACAGCTACCCAACTTCCTACCCACCCTTGCCTCCACATCACTCTGGCCAATCAGAACATGCCACCTCCCCTTTTCCTTCCCCCACCCAACCACCAACCGCCACATCAGCCTCCACTCCACCCCTCTCCACCAGCCAGCCCCACAGCCCTGTCCCTACAACACACGCACTACACGCACACAGCGCCTCCCCCAGTCCCCCTTGACCCCTCTGTCCCCACCTGGCCCCACCCCTCTAGACCCAGCCCACCCCTGCCACCCTACCCACTTCCCACTCCCTCTGCCGGGCCAAGGCCCACCTCCCCACGGGACCCACCCAGCATCCCTCTCCCTGCACGCCCCCGTCCCTCTCTCTCTTCTCTCTCTTCCCAGCCTCTGGCCTCACCACGCTACAAGGCAGACTGGCCTCCCTCCTCCGGCAGCCCTTCCCGCCTTGGCAGTTCCACGCCAGCCTCGCCACCTCCGCCTCGCCAGACTCGCCTCGAGCCTCCTCCTCGTTCCTCCCGCGCCCGCTGCTCCGACCTCCACCGCCGTCCGCCGCTTCCCAGACTGCACTCCTCGTCTCGCTGTCGCCCGCATCCTCGCCGCCTCTCTCTGGCCGCGCCCGCCTCCATCGAGCTGCCGCCTGCCAGGCTGCCGGCGCCCACGCTGCCTCCTCCCGCTGCGACCGCTGGCGCCCTCCGTCGAGCCCCGCCCGGAGGATCCCCTGTCGCTGCCCTCCCTGCTCAGATCGTCTCCGCCACCGCCACGCGCCAGCTGGCCGTCCCGAGCTCGCTGCCCCTAACTCGCCGCACCCGCCAGCCCGCCGCCTGCAAGCCGGCCTCGCTCCTCCGCGAACCCCGGCGCCGCATGCGCCTCCATCCCAAGGAAGCTCACCCCGCCAGCCAAGGTGCGGCCTCGCATGCTCGCCGTCGAGGCCATCTCCTCCGAGCTGCCTCATCTGAGCACCTCCGATCGCCGAGCTCCTGCATCCGCGCTGCTCGGCCCCTAACCCGTGGCCCGAGCCAAGTTCTGCCTTCGGTGCGGGAATCGAACCTCGCCAAGATCTTCCGAGGCCAGATCTCGACAACAAGATCGACTATGGGCCCAAGAAGGACCATCGACGAGTTATACCCGATCTTCACGGAACCTAGACGCCGAGACCCTGGACGTCGATCATCTACATGAAACGCCGAAGCCGTTCCTAAGTCTACCGAGGACCTCGCCAAGGTCATCAAGAGTTGTGCACCAAGCTCGCCAAGGCACATGCGCCTATTCAAGATCGTCAGGGACCCAAGACCGAACCAGACATACCAAGTTCTTCGACCGGAGGTCGCAGACGCGACAAGTTCTTCACTCCCGAACGCCAAGACCGATACGATCTACCCGATCCGTCGAACCCTGGACCCCGAGACCAACCCCGAACCCCGAAAACCCCAAGATCGCCGAACCCTAAATGTGTGAACCTTTTTCCCGAGCCCTATTTTATAAATGCTACATATAAACTTGTCGCATATTAATTGTCTTGCATGCATACATTCATGTGGTCTGGGGGCCTTATGCCGATTCACCTCATTATTAAATATGGGGCCCATATGCGGGCAAATCTAGTCTCATATTGGCCTCATTTAAACTTGTGTAGCGAACCGGTGATATATTCCGCCTTGTTAAACAACATTTAAATTGCGGGGTTTCTAAATAACTTGAACCATTTAATTAATTGTCGGGACCCCGGTTCCACTTAATATGACCTAATTGCATCGCACCTTTGCCATGCCATGCATCATACATGCATCATGCCGATCTTCTGCCGTTGTATTAAATATTGCATCCGGTGTTTATTCTAGTATTTTGCTTCTTCGCGGATTGGGCCGTTGAGTTGATGCGAGTGTCGACCCGATCTTCGGTTGACCCTTCGACAATGTTTTCAGGCGAGCATCTCCCCCTTTCTACCTATCTTACTTTTATAGTATTTATTCCCTCCTGTTGATCTATTGCTATCTGTGTTACGATGCTTTAGTTTCCGTACCTGTGATATACCGTGCAGCCCTATATTGCCTTGGCCACACCCTATTACCTGTTGTTTGGTAGTTAGTTGGACTTGCGCGTCGTAGTTGCTTGCTCAAGTGCTGATGTGTGTCATATGCCACGCTTGTTGATGTATTGCCGCATGTTGATGATGGAGTTGATCATAGTTTTACTTATCGTCACTTTAATTTCTGTTTAATAACTAAAATTGAAATAAGCAGGCATCGGTGGGTGATAGAAAATATTTGGTCGAACGCCCACTTGTGTCCGTGAGGACCCCGAGTACTTGATACTGTTCTTTGATTTATCGCTATCCACATCCGGAGGTATATGGGACCCCGAGCGAGCTTGATTCAGTCTTATTTCTTGGGGCCACAAACTAGTTTGAGGTTTTATTTACGATCTGTACTTATGCCATGCTACTTTCAGTATTTAAATTGTGCGACGGATATAGCATCTTGTTTAGGTAAGCGGAGTGATTACGGTATCGACACCCCGAGTTTTCGGGTTCCCGATCGCTTCTGACCATTGTCGCAAACCTTGAGTCCGTCTCAAGCTTGCTTACTTGCTATGGTGTACTCCAAGGGTGGCCCCTGAAATATTTCGAATCCTGTGATTGTTCGTCGTGAAAGCCTCGTTGGGTTTTGATTTGGTTTTCCGAGGTTGATCGGCGTGTGTTGCTATTGGTGCACGGCCGGTAAAACTTTCTCAAAGCCGTGTCCATGGATATGGACGACTTGGAGCATGTGATATCTCGATCATAGACAAGCATAACTAAAGTTTATCGCTATAAATTTGACTTTATAATGACTAGTAATCAGCTTCACTATAACGGAATGGCTAATAATACTGCCCACAATTGCTTGTTTGAATTGTCGTTTGCGACCATTGTACCTGACTAGTAAATCTTGCAACTACAACGAAATGGCTGAATAAAAGTACCAACAACTGCTGGGTTTTGGGTTTATCTCATGCTATCTGAATCTGATTAGTAATTGTTCCAACTACAACGGAAGGATTAACTAAAAGTGCCCACTGCTTACTTTATCAGGATGATTATCTAAACCTGACTAGTAAAGTACCGCAACTATAACTGAATAAATAAAACTGCCAACGGTGTGAGTTCCTCGGTCGACTTCCTCGTTGGTGACGAGGGGGAAACACCAGGATGGGTTTGATTGGTGTTAGCTTCAGGTTGGATCCGGTTAGGACATTCTCACCCCTCTCTGATAACCGCCAGTCGTATCGAGTCTCTATAGGTCGTTTAGTGCATGCTGCCGCTGCCGCTTCAGTCCACCATACCTATGTAGGCGAGGACCGCCGAATTCTAGCCTCGCTGTAATCGCATCGACGCTCCTTCTTTTTCCTTTGCCCTTTGTCGGCACCCTTTTGTTTAAGGGTTTTGAGATCGACGTCGTTAGCGGGGTTACCCTTCCGGCTTGGCCAGGCAGGGTTATGGACGCCATTGGTTATTCTTCGTGGCTCTTAGCCCCATTTGCATCTTGTCCGTAGTGACGCCTATCGCTTTTCAAGGTGGTTTGGATCTTGTATATTATATTTGTATTCTTGACTCATGGAGTCGTGTTGTATATGTATCTGCATGGGTCCCATCGAGGACTGCTGTGTAATGTTATTACTTCGTTTTCCACCCGCACGAAAGTGCCTGGTGGGCACCTTTGAATCGTTTCTATGCGGGTTTGGCGAATTTTGCTCAAACTTGCATAGGTCCGATTCTGAGGGTGTTACACAAGTCAAAGTCTAAGGTAATAGGTTTCGGCAAGGTTGTGGTTGCTCACGACATTACACTTGTGAACGTCATGCTTGTTGAAACCCTTGGATACAATTTACTTTCATTCCGTGCTCTTGGAAAGATGGGCTTTGCCGTCTTTATTGATGTTGATATTGTGGTCCTCTTGTGGAGCAAGTCGCTCAAGGTCGCTTTCGTTGGGTACGTTGAACATGATTTGTATGTGGTGGACTCTTCGGGGCAAGCCACTACAAGTCCAATGTGCTTATTCGGAAAGGCCGATGTGTTTTGGTTATGGCATCGCCGACTAGACCATGTCAATATGATAACTTTGCAAAGTCTCCATAAGGAGGGCCATATTGTTGGACTAAAAGAAAATGTTTCCTTTGCCAAAGATCGTGTTTGCAGGGCATGTGTTCTAGGGAAGATGCATGACGCTCCTCACAAGCCTAAGAACCACATCAAGTCTACCAAGATCTTGGAGCTCCTCCATGTGGACCTTTTTGGTCCTCCATCTCATGCAAGTCTTGGTGGGAAGAAATATTGTTTGGTGATCGTTGATGACTTTTCAAGATATTCGTGGGTGTATTTCTTCAAGTTTAAGAGTGAGACCCAAAAGACCTTCATCGACTTCATCAACATGGTCCAACGTCAATACAATCTTCTCGTATTGATCATAAGGAGTGACAACGGCACCGAGTTCAAGAACTACACCTTGAATGATTTCCTTAGTGATGAGGGGATAAAACATCAATATTCCGCTGCATACACCCCTTAATAAAATGGTGTGGCCGAAAGGAAGAACCGTACTCTTATTGAGATGGCTAGGACCATGTTGGCGGAGTTTAAATCTCCATACAACTTTTGGGCCGAAGCCATCTCCACCGCTTGCCATGCTTCAAACCGGCTCTACCTCCGCAAAGAAATCAACAAGACTCCATATGAAATACTTACTGGTAACAAGCCCAACATATCTTATTTCCGGGTGTTCGGTTGTAAGTGTTTCTATCTCATAAAAGGTGTTCGGTTGTCCAAATTCGAGTTTAAAGCATTAGAGGGTATTTTTGTTGGCTATGGTCTCGAATCTCACACTCATAGAATCTATGATAAGCTCTCCGGAGCCGTCATAGAATCTTGTAGTATGACCTTTGAAGAATATGATGGTCCCCAAGAGGGGCGTGTTGATGCTTGTGATGAAGATGATGAAATGCCTCAGGATGCCATAGGAAGAATGGGTGTGGGATACATCCGCCCCGTTGAGGAACCCCTTATGGAGGATCGAGAATAACTATGCTCCACTCATGTGGAGCCCTCATCTTCACAACATCTACATGCTCCATCCACAGAGGAGGGCAATAACACAAGCCAAAGACAAGATATGGACCCTCAACATGATGATCTTAGTGACAATTCTAGTCAAGGGGAGCTTGATTCATTCGCCAGGATGTCAAGTGGTGCCAAGGCAATTACTCAAGGAAGATCTATACAAACTGCTTTGAGACAAGCTCAAATTGATGCTAGAAGAGCACTTGATCAAGACCAAGGTTAATCTTTGCCTCCCAATATAGAGGATGATTCTGACGATGATCAAGGTCAAGATGATGGTCAAGACGAGGATCAAAATGACGAAGAGGGTCCTCCAAGAAACAACACGGAGATCCACGCTCGTCACGAAGCTAGAAAGGAAAGAATGTTAGAATTAAGAGACCACTCTCTACAAAATGTTGTTGGTGACCTAAGGAAAGGAATTTCCACAAGAGCACAATTGAAGAGGTTCAATGAACAACAAGCACACATCTCCATGATTGAACCTAAGAAAGTGTGGGAAGCTCTTGAAGATTCGGATTGGTTAGAAGCTATGCACAAATATCTCAACAACTTTGAGAGAAACAAAGTATGGAAGTTAGTTGAGAAGCCAAAGGATTGCCGCAATGTTATTGGAACAAAGTGGATATTCAAGAACAAGCAAGATGAGCATGGAATTATAGTAAGGAACAAGTCTAGATTGGTTGCACAAGGGTTTTCTCAAATTGAAGGCATTGACTATGGAGATACTTATGCACCCGTGGCTCGCCTTGAGTCCGTCCGTATCCTTCTTGCTTATGCAGCACATCATAACTTCAAGTTACAACAAATGGATGTAGAGAGTGCATTTCTTTATGGTCCATTAAATGAATTGGTATATGTTAAGCAACCCTCGAGATTGAGGACCCCAACTTCCCAAACCATGTCTACAAACTTCATAAGGCACTCTATGGGCTCAAGCAAGCCCCACTCACGTGGTATGAGCACCTTAGAGAGTTATTGTTTGACCGTGGATTTGAGGTTGGGAAATCGATCCCACTCTTTTTACTAAGAGAGTCAATGGGGAGCTTTTTGTATGCCAAATATATGTTGATGATATTATCTTTGGTTCATCTAACAAAGCTTTCAATGATGAATTCTCAAAGCTTATGACTAGTAGGTTCCGGATGTCTTTGATGGGGGAGTTGAAAGTGTTTCTTGGCTTTGAGATCAAGAAAGTTAGAGGAGGGACATTCTTCAATCAAGCCAAGTATACTCAAGATATGCTAAAGAGATTCAAGATGCAAGATCTAAATGGAGCCCCTACTCCCATGGCTACAAAGACTCATCTAGAACAAAATCCAAATGGTAAAGATGTGGATCAAAAGGTTTACCGGTCTATGATTGGTTCTTTGCTTTACCTTTGTGCATCTAGACCCGATATTGTGTTAAGTGTAGGTGTGTGTGCAAGATATCAAGCGGCTCCTAAAGAAATCCATTTAATGGCGGTCAAGAGAATCTTTCGATATTTAGTGCATACCCCGTTTTATGGTCTTTGGTATCCTCGAGGCTCAACATTTTCTCTTTGTGGATACACAAACTCGGATTGGGCAGGTGATAAGGATGATAGAAAAGCAACATCCGGGGCTTGCCAATTCCTTGGTAGGTCCTTGGTCTGTTGGTCTTCTAAGAAGCAAAATTGTATATCTCTCTCCACCACTGAAGCCGAGTATGTGGCGGCTGCTAGTGCTTGCACCCAATTGCTATGGATGAGGCAAACTTTAAAGGAATACGGTGTCCATTATGACAAAGTGTCTCTTCTATGTGACAATGAAAGTGCCATCAAGATTGCCTACAACCCGGTGGATCACACAAGGACAAAGCATATTGATATTCGCCATCACTTCATTAGAGATCATGTTGCTCGAGGTGATATTGATCTATCATATGTGTCAACCAAAGATCAACTTGCCGATATCTTCACGAAGCCTATTGATGAAGCAAGGTTTTGCTATTTGAGGAATGAACTAAATATCGTAGATTCAAGGAGCTTGACTTGATTATCTTGCACTCTCACCTATGACTCGACCCTTATTTGGTTTAGTTGTAGGCATGGATATAGGGGGAGTGCGGTTCTAATTGATTGGACTATCCCTCCCCCCATTATGCCCAAAGCAATAAACATCATTCCTATTAATATCATTTTGTGATATGTGAGCTTAAATGATGAGTGTCGGTAATGGACCCAAGATATATGTTCGTGGTGCCAAGCCGAGTATACTCATATATGGTGGCTTAGGCCACCGCCCCCTATCATTTGAGAGGTTTTGTGCTTACTCGTGTTTGTCATATTCTAGTTGGTTTTGTTTGTATGCTCGTGCACTCTCATTTGGCTCCTCATATATTTTTAGTATTTTTAGAGTGCATTGGCCCATATCAGTGTGACTCACTCAACCCAAGCCATTATTATCCCTCGACAAAACTCATCTACTCTACACAAGAACCTTCCACTTTATACATCCTGGCTCTCTGTTCTGGGGCCTACGGTACTATCGCCTTGACTAGCGGTACTACCGCAAAGGGCTAACGGTACTACCGCTTCTGGATCAGTTTCCAGGACCTTATCTGGAATCTCCCTAGGTGCGGTACTACCAGTAGTTTTTTACGGTACTACTGCCTTGCGGTACTACCGCTCGTAAATCCGGTACTACCGTGCTGCGTATCGGTTAAGATTTGAGACGCGAGGAGAGGCACCTCTCAGTGCCTCATTATTCCCCCGTCTCCACTTCTCACCACCGCCGCCGCCGGAGCAGGAGAAAGCCGCCAGAGCCCCGCCCCCTTCTCCTTTTCCCGGATCCACACCGGATCCGGTCTCCTCGTGGGCTCCTCCTCATTCTTCACCGCCATGGACACCGATACTACCGCCCTCCTCTTCTTCACACTAGTTTTCTCCATTGAATCTAGGGTAACTTTGATTCTTGGCCAAAACTTGTGTTCTTGAGGTTGTACCGTGTGCTTTCTACCAGATCCACCTCTTAGACCGATGGAATTCCTATTTTATATCAATTTTACTCCCCGTACATGGATCGATGTTTCAGATCTGCACTGTGGTCACCGACCGGTAGTACCGGGAATCTTTTTACGGTACTACCGCCTGTGAAGATCCGGTACTACCGCCCTGTACAGACAGCAATTTTTTTTCTAAACCAAGAGTTCCATCACCTGTTTGTCTCGGGTTCTTGTGCCCTTACCCCTATGCTATCTCCCTCGTTCTTTCATAGGTGCAGGGGGTTCCCGGGGATCATGCAAACGCTCCAAAGCTCACCATGAGATTGAGGACTATGAGTCAGAGTCGGATTCCGCGGCTGAGACTGAGTCAGAAGAAGAGATCATGCCTCAACCTAGCACCCATCTGAAACTGCAAACAACTCGTGGTCGTCGGGGTGGGGGAGTCAAGCACAGTGCTGGTCGTGGTAAGGCTCCTCCACCTCCTCCTCCCTCTGGTCCTCACAAGAGCCACAGTTCAGGGCCATCTGGGCCAAAGCTGCTATCTGACTTGTCTGAGGTCGACTTTCATGAACTGAGGACTATCAATCCATATGTGGTTGCTCGCTCTCATACTCGGGAAGGTAGCCTCTTCTATACGGATTTCCAGGAGCGTGTGTTTCATGAGATACTCATGAAGGATGAAAAGCTTGTGGTCCCTCAAAAGTGTATCGAGATGAATCATGTGAAGAAGAACCTGCAATACTTTGGTGAAGCCCTTGAGATCTGCACCAACATTGGCTTGCTTCCCATCATGCAGTTCCGGTGCAACTATGACCCAATGCTCATTACTCAGTTTTATGAAACCGTTAACTTTGCCAAGAATCAGACTCGGACACTCACCTGGATGACCGAGGGTGTTGTCAAGCAAGCAACTTTGGCTGAGTTTGCGGCTATTCTCGGGTACGAAGACCGTGGCATGGACACTCCCATTGGCTTTCAGTGCCACAACAATGATCGTCCCATGAAGAAGGATGCTCTTGCACCACTGTACATCCGGGGGGCGGAATTCCTGGAAAGATCAAAGGGCTCCTTCCTACATATGACATCTTGCATCACATTTTCCGTGAGACTTTTGCCCCCCGAGCTGGGAATGTTGATGAGATACATGCCTTCATGGTGGATAACATGATCGCCATATTTCACCACCGTGACTTCGGCCAACCTATGGATGTAATGGATGTTATTTGGAATGAGATGGTCTGTGCCACCTACCAAAGGAGGGTGCCTCCTTTTGCTCCGTATATCATGGCTCTCATTATTAGCAAGTGCCCCGTGATTGCCCATGACATGCCTTCTCTTCGCCTTGTCACTCACCGCCACAAGAATCTGTTGATCAAGACCCATCTCCAACCACGCAATGCGGATTTTCATATTGTTGATGAGGATGTGAACCCTGTTGAGGAGGGATCCGGTGATGACTATGATGCCCATAAGGATGCTGACTTTGTGGTCTCATGTTGCAAGCCTGCTCAACCATCTTGGGCCAAGAGGATCGAGGCCAAACTCAAGAAGGTATTCTACTTCCAAGTGGACAATCAGAAACGCATGTACGAGGCCCATGTCTATGCCAATAAGTCATGTGCTCGTTAGAAGGAAATGATGGAGGCTCAAGGTTTGACCGTCTCCAAGGGCTCCGAGAACAACATTACCCCAGAAGACCAATGGATATCCACGCACAGCCACTGGGATGATGATGCCACCTCCTCCTTCCGTGCCCCGCCGACTCATGAGGATGCATGGGATGATGATGATGATGATGACGAGTGATCTCCGGGACGTTAGTGTTGCTCTTGTCCCTTTTTGGCGTCTTGATGCCAAAGGGGGAGAAGTTGCACATTAGGTATGGGTATGCGATATTTGCGTGGGAAAAGTCACAAGCTCGTTCTTGCCATTGATTTTTATTCGCTTGTAAACTTTATTTGCTTTCCTGTTATTATATGTGAACCTTGTGAACTAACTATTTGTGCTATGTATGGTGAGACTATGTGCTTATCATATGGATCCATATTGTGTGTATTATGGCTATTCTCTATTAATAATCAATATTGATCATCACATGTCATTAAGCAAAGATATGTGCTCTAAGTGCGACTTCTACTCCGAGGTAGCTTATTAAATAGAATGGGGCTTGATTATACATATCTAGGGGGAGCCCCATCTCTATCTTGTCATCATTATATTACCTTGCAAAATGTGTGTTGTCATCAAACACCAAAAAGGGGGAGATTGAAAGAGCATTTCCTATCCCTAGTGATTTTGGTGCTTTATCACAACACACATATCGGACTAATTATTTGCCAAGTGTATCACAGGTTGTATTGAAAAAGGTTTTGCAGTGGGACAGCATGGTTGGACAAACTGTCCAAAACTTTCTGCCTGGCGTGGTACCAAAAAGCGGTAGTACCGCTTTTTGCTACCGGACGCGGCAGTAGGTTTTGACTAGTTGTCAAAAAGCCTCTGCCAGGCTAGGTACTAAAAAGCGGTAGTACCACATTTTAGTACCTAGCGCGACAGAAGTTTTTTGACCATTTGCCAAAATCTACTGCCCGCTCCGATACTAAAATGTACCGCATTTTAGTACCTAGCACGGCAGAGGCTTTTTCCAACTTACAAAAAGCCACTTCCCGCCCCGGTACTAAAATGCGGTAGTACCGCACTTTAGTACCTAGCGTGGCAGTAGCTTTTTACAAGTTGACAAAAGCCACTGGCTTCCTAGGTACCAAAATGCGGTAGTATCGCATTTTGGTACCTGGCGGGACAGAGAGTTTTTGACTAAGTTGCATATGCCATTGTCCTCCCGCGGCATCAATATGTGGCACTACTGCTTACGTCCGGTAGTACCGGTTCTCAGAAGCGGTACTACCGCTTTATGGTAGCACCACATATTGGTACCGTTGTGGCTAGGGCATATGAATTTGAAGTTTGCTCTTCCGGTACCAGGTCCGGTAGTACCGGAGTTTTCTGGTAGTACCGCTTGAACTTCCGGTACTACCGCTGCATTAAAGGCTCCAACGGCCAGATTTCTCCTAGGGGTATAAATACCCCTCCACCTACCTTGGGACAAGTTGCTCATTTGCATTAAAGTCAAGACCACCATTGGAGCCACCAAATCCACAAGATCTCCTCAATCCACCACCCAAAGTCTTTGATCTTTGGGGAATCGAAGGAGGAGGCCCCGATCTACTACTTCACCAAAATAGATCTTCATTTCCCCCTCATTCCATAGAGGGCCCCTTTGCTCTAGTGTTTTCTTGGAAACTCTAGTTTTAGATTTGGTTCTTACAAGCTTTTCTTTGATTGTCTTGACAGCTTGCTTGTATTTGGGAGCCTCCAATTCAGTTGTGGATGTGTGCCCCAAACTTGTAAAGGTACCGGCTTCCACCTTGAAGGTTTCCGATATAGTGGAAGGTGGGTCGATCCCGTTGGGGTGAGATTCATCGAAGAACAAGGGAGGCCTCTCGTGGCGTTGGTGGTTTGAAACCGGGAAACAAATCCTTGTGTCTCCGCGTCCACCACTTCGGTTACTTCTATCCTTTACCGTACTTTACTTACTTGCTCTTGCTTAGTTGTGCATTAACTTGTTCATGTTTGTCATATAGGTAAATTCACCTTAGTTGCATTATCTAGAGAATTTACCTTATTGTCAAACCCTAATTTGAAAAAGAAGAAAATTTAATGTAGCACCTATTCCCCCCCCCCCTCTAGGCGCCCATACGATCCTTTCAAGGGTTACCCTTCCGGCTTGGCCTGGGCAGGGTTATGGATGCCATTACTTATTCTTCAGGGTTCTTAGCCCAATCTGCATCTTATCTGTACTCGGATGTGTATCGTTTTCAAGGCGATTTGGATGTTTGTACGGTATATATGTATTATTAACTCATGGAGTCGTTGTTGTATATATAAGTTTCGTGGGCTCCATCGTGGATTATTGTATAATGATATTACCTCGT
This sequence comes from Avena longiglumis, assembly GCA_030063025.1. Lineage (NCBI taxonomy): Eukaryota > Viridiplantae > Streptophyta > Magnoliopsida > Poales > Poaceae > Avena > Avena longiglumis. The sequence goes on from CP125979.1 coordinate 251,300,501, forward strand.
TTTCCACCCGCACGAAAGTGCCTGGTGGGCACCTTTGAATCGTTTCTATGTGGGTTTGGCGGGAGTCGCTAAGACTTGCATAGGGCCAATCTGAGGGTGTTACAAAAACTACAAGAGTAAAATCATCATCATCAATACCAGCATACTCCTCAACAGCATTAACATCTTCTTCTACCATGGTATTGGCCATATGCTCAGATGGAATTTAGTGATACATATCACAGATGATTGAACAATATGGGGTTGAGACAATTCTTCAGAAACCTCATCACTGTCGTCCGAGCTTGTTCTACTTGCATCCATGGCACTGTCCTAAGGAGACTCCACAACGGGATCCAGGTTGGCTCCAGGCAATCTGGAAAGATGTTCTCTCTATTCATACTTTTTATCACTGTTTGACTCAAGCAATTGTTTGAGAAAATCCTCATAACTCAGTTCATTCTTCAAAGGTTCAGCTGAAATATCCACCACACCAGGAGCCAGGGGCGGACCTACATAGGGCTGAGTGGGGGCCTGGCCCAGGCCCCCACTTGATTTTTGATTTTCCTGCTTAGAAGCTTAGTAATTTACAGTAAAGGCCCCTAGTCAGCCCCAATAACAGGGCCCCCACTCACTCAAGGCCCCCACTTATTTTTTGGGCTGGGTCCGCCACTTCCAGGAGCCATAATTCTGGGCCTGTTAATGAATTCCAAATATTGACAATAGTAATCAACAGCAGGGGGCAACTTGCTGGCCTGGCTGGAAGAACCAGTAGTAGAGTTATCAAATGAAGAAGGAATCAGCCCAAATTGCTTCATTTTTCACCAAGTGATGGAGTATCCTCATCACTGTCATCTTGCTCCACCCTCTCATCCACTGCTTTCCTTTTACCAAGTTTGTCAGCTTCTTTAGCAAAATTACTCACAGCCTTAGGAACATCTCTCTGCCATTTGCTATATTCCAATCCAATTCGCATATGCAGATAAAGCCCTGATCTACAAATTCAAGAAAAAGGCATCACCTGCTAGCAGTGCAGTCTTGCTTTATTTGTTTGCATTCTAAATTATCTCTAATAAAGTTAAAACAAGTCTTGGTTATTCTGGATTCATAGAATTGACACTGCAGAGAGGCGGGCTACACACGAGCTAGTCGAGACGAGGCCTGCTGGCTTGATGACAAACACACAAACACACGATGCTGGCAGCCCAAAGAAGCCATGGTCTTCCTGGGTAAGCCGGCGCTGCTCCAGCGCAGCCGGTGGTGATTCAGACCGACGCCGCTCTCCCTCAAGAGAGCACGTTTAAGTCTGATCTTCTAATCTCATGTAATACTAAAGTGTTGTATGACGTCTCATGAAAGAACTCATAAAATCCAGGGAAACACAGGTACGGTCACCACACTTACTGTCAATTCGAAATTGGTGATATCAGCCAGCAACATCTTCATTCAGGCTCCGGCAGCTAGCTACTGCCTGACATGTCTCCAGGCTGAGGCTTCGATCGATCGGCTCTTCTCCTTCATCTGCAGCACAAGTGGCTTTCCTCGCTGATAACATCGCCATCGTCAAGGCAGCAGCATCCAGGGATGTCAGAAGCAAACCCAAGTCATTTGGGATAATTTTTTCCAGATAGTAGCAGATTATCTCCAGGTCTCCCTGAATCTTAGGCTGCCCATGTACCACATATCTCGAAGACTTCAACGGACAACTGTGCTCATCAGGTCCTTAGTCCTTACACAAAATGTGTCTGAGTCTGTCATCAGCTGTGTCAGTTCAGCTCTCATGGGAATTGCAGCTATCCTGTAGCTAGCTTTCCAAAATACTGTTAATACATGGATATGCACTGCATGCTATGCTGTAACGCGCTCCCTGAGTTGAAATGAATGGCCTTGGCACATCTCTCTAGTTAAAAATGCAAATGCTGATGCCGCAGTGGAGACACCATGCTATAATCTCCGGAGACGGCCATTGCGGGCGACATCAAGATGTCCAAAGTTCAAGAACAAATATGTATGCACTTGTGTATGTTTTATTCGATGGAGTTGCGAAGAGGGAATGGTAGTTTGAGAGGCTCGGCCGTTGAATACTCGTATGAAAATAAATCAACAAAAATACATAGCCAACTCGATGACGGACTGTAAAGTTTTCCTCCGCATACAAAACTAAAAATAATAATACGTATCTTGTTAGTCTCTATGCATGCTAAGTTGCTGAGAGATGATATGACAATATATTTCTCATCATGCAGTAGCAGTATCTGCAACAAAACTGTAGTAGATCTTCATGCATGCCGGGAGATAGACTTCGGGCATCTCCAACTCTCAATGATTCGTCCTCTGCTTCTGTTCTGAAATTCGTCTATTCTATTCTCTCCCAAACAGAGCAGCAGAATCTGAAGGGCTCGTTCGTTCTGTGGGGAATCAAACCAGACGTGGAACTAATCCAGTCTTGGATTGGGTTGATCCCGGGCCATCATCAAATCCATGCCAGGCTAATCCTTGATCACCGGTCCAAACCATGCGTGTTCGATTAAGCCACATGGAGCTCGCCCTCTTCTCGTCCTGGAAAACGTTCCACGCGGAGGCTGGCGATTAAATTTTTCCATACCGACATAGTGTAAATGGGCTGGATTGAATGGGAAAACAATACATTGCTGGAATAAACGAAGATTTCAAATTGACAGGGCTGGAAAATTTGTCCCGCCGGGCTGGACGACATGGATTGGCCAGTAATCCCACTCAATCCATGACTTCCTGGGCTTAACCGAACGAGGCCTAAAGGTTCAGAATCATCCAAAAGGCGCAGTTTTTTTTTCCTTTTACATGGGATTATCAGCAGGCATAGTTGCTTCAGTCAAAGCTGGTCATAGCATGTCACGCGGGCAGCAAGACCGTAAGACTTCGCCCGGACCCAAAGATCTGAAAAAAGAAAGAGTGCTCATACCAGGCATAATGTTCTGAATTTATGATAGCAAACGTCTTCGATTTGAGCTAAGCCCCTCACACATTGAAGATCAGTCACTGAAGAAAGTATGCCAAGCAAGCCCTTGATGTGTTCAGTTAAGTCTTAATATACCAGCCTAAAAGATAAATGAAAAAAAAGAATGCGGTTGTAAGAAAAAAGATAGGAAAATGATACTGTTCCCCCGGGGATCTCGTCGTCGCGTCCCCCGGGTCGGAAACCATTCGATCTTAGTTGATCCGGCCGTCAATTTCGTGCCACGTGGCCCTCTTACTTGCAGTTGCTACACGGCTCCACGATATACGAGTCGGGTGGTTCCTCCTCGCACGATTGGAACATTGCTCGCGGAGGAGAGGCGACGGAGAGGCGACCGAGAGGCGAACGCGGTGCGACGCCGCGCCGCCGCCGAACCCTTCATCGTCGACTGTCGGCGACCGCTTCCGAGCGCCGCCATCGGTTCGTGCTCCCCGGCTCTGCTCCCTCTCTCCTCTCTCCTCTCTAATCTCTCTCTGCACTGCTTTCCCGCAGAGTAACCCCCGACCGCTGCCGACCGGTTCATCCTCGCCCGCCGCCGACCGCTGCCGAGCGCCGCCGCCCATCCTCGGTTTGTTCCTCCGTCCATCCTCTCTAATCTCTGCTCTCTAACCTCCCCTCTCTAACCTCGCCCGGCTCTCTGATTTTGCGCAGAAACCCTAGGCGGCAGGAGGTGATGGGACCGTCGCCGACGAGCGATGCGGCAGGAGGGATAACCTCCGGCGGCGCGAACGTTGAGGTGATCACCCGGCGGCGGCCGCCGTTCTGTTTTCCGCTTCCATTTTTTGCTACTTGCTACAGGGATTTTTGCTACTTGCTACTGGGATTTGCTACTTCGGTAGCATGATTAGTACTAGGATTAGTACTATGATTTTTGGTACTAGGATTGGTACTAGGATTAGTATTAGTAGTATGATTAGTACTAGGATTTGCTACTCCAATAGTTTTGCTACTTGTGCATTATGATTTTGATCCCAGTAGTTGCTACTCTAGTGTATATGTTTGCTACTTTTCATTTTTTTGCTACTCTAGTATGATATAGTGTACTGGGATTTGCTACTCTAGTATGATATAGTGTATATCCCAGTAGTTGCTACTCTAGTATGATATAGTGTACTGGGATTTGCTACTTGCTACTGGGATTTGCTACTACAGTAGCATGATTAGTACTAGGATTAGTACTATGATTTTTGGTACTAGGATTAGTACTAGGAGTATGATTTGTACTAGGATTTGCTATTCCAGTAGTTTTGCTACTTGTGCATTATGATTTTGATCCCAGTAGTATGATTGGTAATCCCAGTAGTTTTGCTACTTGCTACTTGTGCATTTTTGGTAATCCCAGTAGTATGATTAGTAGCCCAATGTTTAGTAGTTTTGCTACTGCAGTATTATGATTTTGCTACTTTAGTACTATCATTTTGCTACTTTAGTACTAGGATTTTGCTACTAGGTACAACCACCATTTTGCTAATGTATAAACAAATTTGCTAGTTAAGTAGTAGCATTTTGCTACTTTAGTACTAGGATTTTGCTACTAGGTACAACCACCAAAGTTGCTGCTAACTGTCAGTTTTGTTAGCAGTATTCAGCTGTAGCATTTTGCTACTTGTGCATGTTTCAGCAGGTTTTTGCTACTAGGTTGATATGTTGACATGCTATATGTAGTTTTTTTAGATTGTTTTGCTAATTTTGGTTTGTATGCTACATGCTAGGTTTTTTTGGTTATATATGTAGCTTTTTTTTTTTGCATTCTATTTTTTGGTTGGTTGCTACATGTAGCTTTTTTGGAGGTTGAGGTCACACCATAACTATACATGTTTCTATTTTCCTTTTGCTGCAGGTTGCTGCTGTTGATAAGAGCAAAAAGAGCAAAAGGGTTGTTGTGAGCCGCAAGAAAGTTGGCGAGGGAGCGAGTAATGTCAAGGATGATATTTGGATGTCGAAGGACCGTTTCGGTGCCAAGCGTTTGCGTATCCTTGCGGACAACCTTTCTCCAGCCAAGAAGCATATTATTCAGTCAAAGAGTGCATTTCGAGCATTGTTGAATGTTGCACAGTTTAGGATTCCTAATGAACTTACGGATTTTGTTGCTGCACATACTTCTGCTCGTCTCCGTGAGTACAAGCTTCGGAAGAAGCAGATGGTGTTTACCACGGATATGGTCAGGAAAGTGTTTGGAATCCGCTGCGGGAGCAAGCCTATTGATCTTTCTATTACTGGAGGTGCAGATCTTGATGATATTCGAGACCTCTACCATGCTGGGAAGAAGAGGGCAGAGTTAGCAACTGCTATCAATATCTTGAAGAATTGTCTTGTCTGAGATGAGGAAACCATCATTCGCACTTGGGATCTTGTTTCCCTGGCCACTGTTGTTGCTCCAAAAAGCTCGAACCATGTTAACTTGGAATATGTTGGTCTCATGGCTGACCCAACCAAAACAGATGAGTATGCTTGGGATGAGTATTTGTTGGGTTTGTTGATGCAAGCTGTGAGCAATATTCAGAAGAAGAAGAAGCAAGCACATGTTCTTCCAAAGGACTGTAACAAATTTGAGTTTTGGATAACTGGCCCATTCATTCTTCTTGGTGTAAGTTATCTCCCATCTTTTATATTTGTGTGTAGCGGTTTGCAGCGTTTGTTTTGCTACTACTAACTTTATTTGGCCTCTTTTTGTAGATTGCTTATATGGATCATTTGGATTTCCCACCCTGCGATCGCACGTTTGACAAGTCATTGCCTAGAGTATGCTCTGTCAAGACCAGTGACTTTATTTTTGTTGTACAAAATGACTCGGATAGGAAGATTTTATCGAACAAAACTGTTTTCGGCAGGCGAGATGTAATGTTCTTTCCAGCACCACAAACATTCTATTCTTTCATTAATCCTCTTAATGTTAACATTATTTTTTATTGTGTGTAGTTCCTCCCATTGTCTGCAACACCTTATGGTACTGCTCCTGGTTATGATGATTTGAATAAACCTGCTCCAGTGGAAGATGTTGATGTTAATCCTTTTGCTTCATTGAATGAATGGCTAAATTTCCCTAGCATCCAGGATTTGCAGGTATGAAATTGCTATTGTACTGTTATTTGTTTTCTACTTCAGTGCATTGATTTTGCTACTTAGCTACATTGCTCTGCTACCTCTTTTTGCAATCAGCCTTATGTAGTTCTGTTAACATGTATTATAGGTTTTGCTACTTTAGCTTATAGGTTTTGCTACTTTAGTATATAGGTTTTGCTACTTCAGTGTATATGTTTTGCTACTTTATTTTATTGGATTTGCTACATAAGCTTTATTAGCTTATAGGTTTTGCTACTTTAGGTTACAGGTTTTGCTACTTTAGTTTATAGGTTTTGCTACATTAGCTTTATTGGTTTGCTACCACTCTGAAAATTTTTAGTGTACTTCTGAACTGAACTGTTTTGCTACTTTAGTTATTATGTTTTGCTATTTTAGTATATAATTGTTGTTACATTAGCTTTATGAATTTGCTACTCCTTATGCGTTAGCCTCGGTGTTAGGGTACCGAGGCGGAGTCGCCGTCGACGCGATAGCGGCGGCGACGCTACTCTAACCTCGAAATTTCGCCCGTACGACGCGGTAGCATCAACGGGCGACGAAACCGAGCCGCTGGACTAGAGTTTACGCTTTATATATGTTGGAGACTTAGGGTGGGGGTGGTGGATAAGTTACCCCAAATTATCTACCCGTATGCAAAAGAAACTTAATGGAATTTTATTACACCATATTTTTTGAGGATTCGTCGCCCGTACGCCGCGATAGCGGCGACGGGTGACGAATCCGAGCCGCTATGCTTAGAATTTCATCATTTATCTTGTCTTTGGTTTACTAACTTGCTTCTAATGTTTGCTAACAGGTTCCCGCTTGTTTCAAAGCATTGTATGAGAAGCACAAGGTAATTTTTGAAGCAGATGTTGATGTGACAATGAAGAACCTTTCTGCTGGATTGAGGCGCATGCAGGCTCAACACATGGCTGCCCTTTTGGTTGATGTTGAATAATCAAGTAAAGAAGAAGCTGGACCAAGTATTGTTTTTCCAACCAAAAGTACAGCAGATGATGATCAGGTGCAGGATGATGATGGTTCAGAAACTGAGGATGATGAGAAGCTTTATGCTACATCGGAGCCCGAGGACCATGGTGTTGCTGCAGCAGCTGCTAAGGATACTGATGGTGCTGCAGATAATGTTGTGGAGCAAGGTGGTGCTGCAGATGATGCTGTGGAGCAAGGTGGTCCTGTAGCAACAAAACATGTCGATGTTCCTCAAGCAGCAATAATCATTGATTCTACGAGCAAGGGAGCTGATGCTACTGAGAAGCCGGATGTTGTTAGCCCTGACAGGTCTCCACTTCACAGCCCCAGGAAGGATATTTCTGATGAAGCTTGGGCCAATGCTCCGGACAAACCCCCGTTTGATCTTTTCGAGCCTGGGACCAATGAGTATGCAGAGTTTTGCATTTCAAAGTCTCTCCCACCTTCCTATGATGCCACAACCGCCGCCGTGACCACTGCCTCTGATGCCTCTGAGAGTATTCAAGCAGCACCTTCCACTTTGGTCAATCTTGCACCTTTCGCTTCAGTAGAGCCTGCGACACTTGTTGTTCCCATTGCACCTGGTATGAACATTTTCTTGTAGTTTCTTAGACATGCTTCCGCTTGTTTGCTTCTTAGATATGCTTCCGCTTGTTTGCTTAAGACATAATTGTTTTCTCTTTTTGCAGTTGTTGTTAACATTGAGTCAAGTGTTAAAGGAGATGGTAGCTCGGGTTTGTTGACACATGAGAAGAAGACAAGGTTTAAGAGGGCTGCCAAGGAGGAGCTCACACCTCCAAAGTTGAAAAAGATGAAGGTCTCTGAATATGTAGAACAAACATACTCCACATTTGTGATGAATGGTCGGAAATTCAAGGGCCATCTGAAGGATAGGGCACCGTAAGTTTATGTTTTTTGCTACTCTGAAGTAATGTTTTTGCTACCTTGCATCTAGCTAATTTCTACATGTGTCTATGTGTTTTGCTACTTACTTTTTTCACTTGTAGGATATAGTTTTCCATTGAATCTTCTGCAGCTTGAAGTACCTGCTACCTTAGTTCATTTTTTTGCTACTTTACATTGAATTGTTTGCTACTTTAGTTCATAGTTTTTGCTACTATACATTGAACTACCTGCTACTTTAGTTCATTTTTTTTGCTACTTTACATTGAACTGTTTGCTACTTTAGTTCATATTTTTTGCTACTTTAGATTGAACTGTTTGCTACTTTAGTTCATGTTTTTGCTACTTTATGTAAAACTATCTGCTACATGTGCATTCCTTTGTGCAGGCCAGTTTTTGTGGAGATTGGGCGGTATTATACCTTCTACAGAACTTTCCAAACATCGCTTCGGCCGCGCCAAAATCTAGATAGTGACGAGGTTTAATCTCGTAAATTCCCATTGTTATGGACTTGGGTTTTGGAGAAGATGGAGATGCTAGAGATCACGGAACGATTAGCAAACAAGCAACGCGGGACACGAGGTTTACCCAGGTTCAGACCCCCGGAGGGAAAACCCTACTCCTGCTTGTCTGCTCTTGATTACGGCGGAACCGAAGATTACAGGGGTGCGCAGATGCAATCTGTCGTGGAGGTGTCTATGCGAAAGTATGAGGTGATAGATCTAGGTCGTGCCCTCCTAGCCTTTATATAGAGTCAGGCAGGTCCCAGGCACAGACCGAGTCGGTTACAGGTTTTAGGGTTTACCCCTTTGAATTTTCTATCTACTCTAGTCTTGCTCTCCAAGGATCCGAAGGCGTCATGGGCCTTGGCCACCCGAAAGTCTTCATGGGCCGGCATATATTTGCCGTGGGCCTTCCTTGGGCTAGACCAGGTATGCTGAGATCATGTACCCGCAGGGTATAACCATGTCAGTATCCCCCGAGTGATCATTCGACTGAGGACTCTTCAATCCTTCGGGTGCAACTCTGTCTTTCAAGAGAAATGTGTAGGGATTGTTGATGTGTGTGCCTGACTCACCCGACGGATCAGGGTCAGTTAACTGTCTTAGGACAAAACAACACGATCTTCTTCAAGTTCGAGTCCCTCGACTCGAACCCGGAACATATGCTAGCATAATTCGACTCAGGCCGCGGAGGACTTACAGGAGTGGAATTCCAGTGAATTTAAATGATGTATCCAACGCGTCCGTCGGGATTTTTCATCGCGCCTGTTGGCACGGATTCATACTAGCAGAGCGCAGTCATGTGCGTTACCAGGCCCTCAGATGATATCTATAGGTCTTATCTTTGCGTCGCAGACACAACATCCGAATGTTTATCACCGCGGAGGTGTTTCGGGTGACCAAGGAGAATGTTTCTCACTTAGGGTTAATTGGGGCAAAGTTGTCGAAAAAATGTTGTATGCTGATCCGAAGGATCGCAGTCAAAAATTCATAGGGTGCGCAACCAGTGCTCCCTATGGGAGTAGCCCCCGAGTGTCTCTTCGAGTCGTAGACTCGAGCAGAGACTTTAATTCAGCTGTTGCTCAGCTTCAGGTCCATAGGACACAAATTTTTCGGATGTTTTAAATCCATTCTCCCTATGGGAGAAGCCCCCGAGTCCGTAGTGGAGTCGTAGATTCGACGTAGGACTCGAAGAAACAGTTTAGTGTTGTAGTGTTTTGTTCATTTTTCGGGTGCGCGGCCAGCGCTCCTGATAGGAGTAGCCCCCGAGTAGTTAGTCGAATCGTAGATTCGAGTGAGTACTCTTAGCTTTGTAGCCGAAGAATTGTGACTTTTGCTAGCATAGCTGTTGATGATGTCAGTGCTGACGATCAGTGACTTCAAGCGTCTGCTGCGCCAGAGATGACGTGACTGGACGAACATGGGTCCCACCTTCTGACCTTGAATTGACCGGTCACGCGCGGCGTGTAGATAATTACGGCGTCTCCTCGATTTCCGCGCATAGTGGATGGCGTGTGAGCGTCGGTTTGTTGCGATGCTGACAAGTGTATGGTCAGATCTTGTCGTTGGCGTTAGGTCTTCTTAATGGATGGTTATCGTGCATCTTCTTCGTCCTTATAATCATTGGGGGAAAAATTAGTCTGTTTTCACCGCAGCCATTCTTGTTTCACTGCTCCGTTGTTCTCTAAGATTTCTTGCTGCGCGCTAGAATATCCTCAGGCATTTCCTTCTTCGATCCTACGTTCTTGTCACCGGCGCCGCAGCACCGCAATGGGGAAGCCTAAGAAGTCTTCTTCTGCGGTTGGTACCAGCGCTGCTGGAGGCAAGAAGAGTGATGCCGCTACCCGTGTCACCGATGGTGGCTGGCAGCGATCGGAGACGCGGGAGAGTGATCTCTGCAAGCTTCGTGAGCGGGGCTTAATCCCGCAAGATAGGGAGGCCGTCAAACTCCTAGGCAACGAGGTAATTCCCCGTCCCCCGCTGGGTTTTGGGTTATGTTCCTTGCGTTTGTTCTTCGGGGCTTTTCCTTCCCAGTCCACGACTTCCTTCGTGGACTGCTTTTTCTTTACGGCATCCAACTGCATCATTTTCCCCCCAATTCTCTTCTGCACGTCGCCTGTTTCATCACTTTCTGCGAGTGCTGGCTCGGTATCGAGCCGCACTTTGGCCTCTTCCGGAAACTCTATTCCATGAAGAGGCTATCTGGTTCTGATGGTGTTTATCCCATTGGGGGTTGCATCATCTCCCTCAAACCCAATCTTCTTTTCTTCTCTTTTTCCATGTCTGAATCTGTCCAGTACTAGCGGAGGCGATGGTTTTACATCCGCGACTCCACGGTTGCTGGGCAAGATTTTGGTCTTGTTCCTTTCGACCCCTCCCAAAAGATCGAGCCGAAGAGGTCCTGGAAGAACCAGATCTTGGATGGCGAGGTAGCGGAGATAGAGTCTCTCTATCGTCGAGTGGAGGATCTCCAGCTAATTCCTGATAAGGAGGTGAACACTGTGGATATCATCTACACTTTCCTCAAACGTCGGGTGCAACCGCTCCAGGCTAGGGCACACCCGATGTTCCTTTATGCTGGTCATCGTGATCCGACGAGGGTTTCGGCTGAATAATTCTCCAGGGGAGATCTCGACGGTGTCCTTCGCCCGCTGCTGAAGTTCAAGGCTGGAGAGGATATCCCGGGGAAGTCGCTGACTTCTCCGTTCTCTGATTCGCGTCCTGTTCCACAAGTGTAGATCCGGGACGTGTGCGTAGCGCTATTTTCGACTGCATTGTACTTGCATTTGTTTGCTAACAAATTTTCTTCTTTTGTGCAGGAGTTCAAGGTGCCAAGCATGCCACCGCTTCCCGAATTGTTTCCGGCTGCACCGGACAATGAAGTAGTGGATTCCATGTCCGAGCTGCCATCGGCGCGGTCTCCGGCTGAAGAGGCCAACGAGTAGAGCGAGGACCACACTCGCAAGCGGACACGGAGCTCCAGCGAGTCTTCATATGCCTCGACTCCGCCGACTCCTAGGAACCCACGGTGCCTTGATCGTCATAGTGATGGGCATGGGGGCTCTTCCTCTCTGATTCCTGCCGTTCCCGTGCGGGCTGTGGCACCGCACCCACCGACGAAGCGGAAGAAGGAAGAAAAGAAGGAAGAGAAGAAAGAGGAGAAGAAGGTCCGGAAGACCCCTCCCGTCTTTGACTTGAGCGAGCTTGACTCGTAAGTTTCCTTAGCCTTGTGTTGCCTTTTCTTGTGTATTTACCTTGCGCTTAGTTAATTTGTCACTGTGTAGCCACTCCTCTAATGAATCCTCCAGTGATGGTGCTCGGGAGATGATGGGGGAGTCGAAGGTCGTGCTTCCTCCTCCTCAAACGGTGGCCACCTCTGAAGGTGCTGCTCCACACCCTTCTCCGCAGGAGGTTAGGCTGGTTGCGCCTCAGAAGGCTGCAAGCGGACCTTCGGAGTCGCCGTCGAATCATGTAAGTAATTCTGCTTCCTGCCACGGGGGGATCCCCCGAGCCTTTTTGGATGATCTATTGATTATCTCCTTTCTTCATACCTCGGGGGGATCCCCCGGGCATCTATAGGGTAGTTTGTTGTTCGTTCTTCCTTTGAGTCTCAGGGGGATCCCCCGAGCACTTTCGTGTGTGTAACTTGCTTCTGCTCGTTCTTTTGGCCATAGCCCCCGAGCCCCTCTTTTGACTAGCAGGTCTTTTTTGCAGCCTTTTGTGCAAGGTGCCATTCAACTGGTGCAGCAGCACCTGGCGTTGGAGGCCAGCCTCAAACAACTTCAAGGTATTTTTATACCTTGGTCTTTGTTTCTTCTTGCATCCTTGTCCTTTTATTCGACATTTGTATTGTTTATTGCAGAGGATCACAATACCTCCCTTCGTGAAATTGATGCTCTCAAAAAGATCCTCGGTCAAGCGGAGAAGAAGGCCGAGGTCGCCGTTACTGCAAGGAAGCACCTCGAGTTGGAGTTGGCCAACGCGGCCGAAGCTAAAGAGCGCCTGCAGCAAGAGGCTACGGACCGCGAGGAGCAGCTCGCCACTGCCACGGCTTCGCGCGAGAGAGAGGTGGCCGACAAGCTTATGGTGGCTGCCAAGGCTGTTTCAGGTGAGTATCTCCACCTTCGTCTTTTTGATTTCCTTGTCTTTCTTTTGCAGTGCTTTTTTTCATGCTGCTTCCTTTGTTTTCTTAGATGTCGCGGGCATTGAGTTTGATCGCGGTGCTCTGGAGCACGGGATTGCTCTGGATGATGCTACTGCAGCGGTCGAAGATTGCTGCAACACCATCGTCAACTCGCTTGCCAAGGCTAAGGAGGTCCTTGGGCGCTTCTACAAGGAGGTTATCCCCAAGGGCGTGGCCCTTGATGATGTTGATTCCCTGGCGGAGGCGTTGTCAGCCGAAGCACCTGTGGCATACAAGCGCAAGAAGAAGGGCATCGGCGCATCCGTCGGGCTGGCAATGGCCTTGGCGGCTGGAGCAAAGCTGGACCTTCATCAGGTCACTTCCCGGATGCCAACGACTGCTGATGGATTCGAGGTAGCCTTCGCCACCTATGCTGCTCGCTGTAAGCGTTACGGGCCGAAGCTGATTGATCTGCTGGCTGAGTACGCGCTAAGGCGGCGGTCGGCTCCGAGGCGACTCAGGGTGCCGCTTCGTAGGCGTTGTAGCTGTAGGATAGTTGTAGCTTCTTTTGTTGTAATTATTTTGATGAACAATCCTTGTGCCACGTAGTGGCTTTTGCTGCACTTTAATGAATTTGTTGATTTCTGTGCTCCTTTATCTGCGTGTTCATGTCTTTGTCTTTCTGTTACTCTAGGGTCCTTCGGGTGATGATCCCGTTGACACTTCGTCTGCGGCGCAGCTGCGGCCATCCTTGGATGATGCATCGCAGCTTGTGTTTCTTTGAGACCGTGTCCGTAGCCTCGAGAAAGAGTTGCTAGTGGTGTGTGGCCATGCTAACGTTTGGAAATCCAAGGCGGATCGAGGCGCTGCCAGAGAGGAGTACTTGATGATGGAGTTGCTTCGCTTGTCCGAGCAACTTTAGTGTGAGTTTTTTGAGCTGTTGCCCGTTACTTCGGATGCGCCTGTTGGCATTTCATCTTACTCTTTTGTAAGTGTTGCAGGTGCTAACATTGCTCCAAGGGAGGAGAAGGAGCGTGTTGCTGTTCGGATCAACTACTTAACTCAGCAGGACATGGAAGCCGGCGGGTTCTTCTGGATGGACCGTGACCGTGCCATGGTCCTTGCGACGGTGCAGGATCGCGTTCACCAAGTATCGCGGGTGCTTCGTCAGGTGAAGACTTCACTCGCGTCGGTTATGCATGTGATGTTTCCGCTGGATGATGCACCGTCAACTCTCTCTGGTCTGCTGTCGAAGTTTCGGAACATGCATCATGTCAAGGAATTGGTGCGGCATCAGCTCGTCATAGGGGTGAAGGCTGCGTTGTCCCTTGTGAGGCTACATCGCCATGATTTAGATCTATCTGTTGTGGCGGCTGGGTTGCCTCTTCGTCCAGATGGTGATGAGTGGGATATGCGTCCGCATTATGCGGCTGTAAGACAGTATGCCGAACAAATCGTAGATCTGTTTGAGCAGCGTGCTCAAGTTATTCTTCAGGATAGGTAGTACCTGTAAAAAAGACAGATGTAAAATTTGTATACATTTGACTGGGAGTGTTTTGCCCTTTGTTATAAAGGTTTGGTTGTTGTTTTAGCACGTAGTGCTTTGTTCATATGCGTGCCCTTTTCGTTAGCCTGACGTGGTCAGCTACTCAGGTGTACACGTGTTATCCTCAGTCGACGAAGTCGTGAGGTGGGGGGTGCCCCCGAGTGCGTTTGTAGCATGGAGTAACAGTGCGAATAGTAAACAAAATTTTGGGGCGAGACACTTAGCTTTATTCATATCGTAATAGAGGAGGTACATTGTTCGGCTGAGTAGCCTTGGCTAAATAGCCTTATTGAAAGTAAAGAGGGAGGTAGCTAGGGGTAGAACCGTCGCAGTTGTGCGACGTTCCATGGGTTGGAGTATGCGACTCCAGACTCCAGACTCCATGTGCTTGAGGCGATAGGCGCCACCTGGGATGACTTCGGTGATGATGTAGGGTCCTTCCCATGGCGACTCGAATTTATTCGGTCGCTCTTGCTTGAGTCGCAAGACTAGGTCTCCTTCGACGAAGGACCTTGGGCGTAGCTGATGGCTGTGGTAGTTGTGGAGACTCCACTGGTACACCGCTGATCGAGCTGCTGCTATGTCTCGCGCTTCGTCGAGTGTGTCGACGGCGTCTTGGAGTGCGGTCGTGGATTCGGCTTCGCTATAAGCGACGACCCGGGGGGCCTGGTGGCGTACTTCGGCTGGTAGCACGGCTTTGGCTCCATGCACCATGAAGAACGGCGTGTAGCCGGTTGAGCTGTTTGGTGTGGTACGCACGTTCCATAGGACGGAGGGTAGCTCTTTTGTCCAGGCTCCGGCGAGTCGCTCGAGTGGGCTCATGAGGCGCTTCTTGATGCCAGCGCCGATTAGGCCGTTCGCCTTTTCCACCTGCCCGTTCGTTTGCGGGTGCGCCACGGAGGCGTATGTGATATTGATTCCGAGGCCTCGCAGAAGTCTTGGAATTCTTTGGAGATGAAGTTCGATCCATTGTCGGTGATGATGCTATGCGGTACGCCGAACCTGTAGACAATGGATTCAAAGAACTTGACGGCAGTCTTGCCCTTTTGGTTAGTGACCGGCATGGCTTCAATCCACTTGGTGAATTTGTTGACTGTGACCAGGAGGTAGACGTGCCCCCCTTTCTAGGACCTTGGCAGTTTGCCGATCATGTCGAGGCCCCATTGGGCGAAAGTCCAGGCCAAAGGTATGGGTCTGAGCTCTGACCCGGGTGCGTGTGATTTGTCGGCGAACCTTTGGCACCCGTTGCATCTTTGGACGATGTCCTTTGCGTCGTTCATGGCCGTTGGCCAGTAGAATCCGGCTTGTAGATCTTTGGCGACAAGGGAGCGGCTGCCTGCGTGGTGGCCGCAGATGCCCTCGTGGATGTCTTGGAGGATGGTTTTCCTGTCAGCGATGGTGACGCACCTTTGTAGTACACCGGAAATGCTGCACTTGTACAACTCGCCATTGATGATGGTGAAGGATTTTGACCGACGAGATATGCGCCGGGCATCCGTCGGGTTATCAGGAAGTTCTCCGTCTATCGAGTATTGGAGGTACGGTCGGGTCCAAGTTTCTTCGACTTCCATGACCTGCATCAGGTTGACCAAGGCGACCTCTGTGTCTGGTTTTTCGGGTCCTTCATGACCTTCGGGTAGCGTATCCCCCGAGTGTTCTGCTTCTTCGGGTGATCCCTTGGGGAATTTCCGCTTGATGGATGGCACAAAGATCTGTTCGAGGAACACACCTGGCGGCACCCGTGCACAGGTGGAGCCGATGTTGGCAAGTCTGTCGGCCTCCTCGTTGATTTCTCTTCCAACGTGCCAAAGCTCGCAGCTATCAAAGTCTCCTTCGAGTGCGTTATAGAGTGCATGGTACGCAATCATGTTGGCGGCATGCACGTCGCACTCGTTCATCGTCTGCTGGACGGCGAGGTTGGAGTCATCGTAGATGACCAGGCGCGTTGCGCCGCAGATTTTTGCCATCCTCATACCATGGATGAGGGCCTCATATTCTGCCTCGTTGTTGGAGGCTCGAAACTTCATCTTATCGCCCTGCGGGGAGGTCAGTATGACCCCAGATCCCGCTCCAGCTTCACGCTTGGATCCGTCGAAGTGCATCGTCCATGACTGCGTCATGTCGGGGGTGTCTGGCAGCTGCAGCTCCATCCAGTGTACGAGGAAGTCCGAGAGGACTTGAGACTTGATCGAGTGGCGTTTCTCGTAGATGATGTCGATAGGTGACAGCTCGATGCCCCACAGGGCATGCGTCCTATGGATTCTGGGTTGTTCAGGATGCTGTTCAGGGGTGCCTCGTTGACGACCATCACTTGGTGCTCCTGGAAGTAGTGGCTTAACCGATGAGCCGTCATGAACACGCTGTAGGTGAGTTTTTGGTAGTGAGGGTACCTCTGTTTTGTTGGTGTCAATACCTCGCCGAGGTAGTAGATTGGGCGTTGGACCCCATGGGTCTTGCCCTCTTCGGGTCGCTCGACCACCAGTACGGTGCTCACCACCTGGTGTGTAGCTGCTATGTACAGCAGTAGAGGCTCGCGCTCCTTTGGTGTAACCAAGACGGGCGAGGTAGAGAGCAGCCGCTTTAGATCTTCGAATGCGTCATCTGCCTCAGGCGTCCACTCGAATTTGTCTGCCTTGCGTAGCAGCTGGTAGAATGGCGGTGCTTTCTCGCCCATGCGACTGATGAACCTGCTTAATGCTGCAATTCATCCTGCAAGCTACTGGAGACCCTTGAGGTTTTTCGGCTTCTCCATAGCCATTATGGCCCGTATTTTCTTCGGTTCGCCTTGATCCCTCGTTGGGAGATGAAGTAACCAAGCAGCTGACCCGATGGGACGCCAAAGGCGCACTTTTCGGGGTTAAGCTTGATCCTGTAGCAGTCGAGATTATCGAACGTCTCGCGGAGATCGTCGATGAGCGTTCTCGCCTCCCTGGTTTTGATGACTATGTCGTCGACATAGACTTAGACATTGCGACCGATCTGGTCCTTCAGGAATGCCTGCATGCACCACTTGTACGTGGCGCCTGCGTTCTTTAGCCCGAACGGCATTGTGTTGTAGCAGAATACTCCGAACGGCGTGATGAACGCCGTTTTCTCTTGATCTTCGACCTTGAGTCGAATCTGGTTGTAGCCTGAGTAGGCATCGAGGAAGGAGAGTTTCTCGCATCATGCAGTCGAATCGATGATCTGATCGATCCGTGGGAGAGGGAAGTGGTCCTTTGGGCAGTGCTTGTTCAACAACGTGAAGTCCACACACATCCGTAGGATGTCCGTGTCCTTTTTGGGGACCATCACTGTATTGGCGAGCCACTCGCTTTCTTTAATCTCCCTGATGAAGTTTGCAACGAGTAGTCTGTTGATTTCAATCCCGATGGCTTCGGCCGCGGCTCGGACAGTCTCCGGATGGACTGCTTGACGGGCTTGGTGTCTGGAAAGACGTTGAGTGCGTTCTCGGCGAATTCCCTGGGAACTCCTGGCATGTCCGCAGGACACCGGTAATTTCCAGCTCACGGAGGAATTGACGGCGGCGCTTTCCTATGCGGGGCTGAGATCGTTGGCGATCAGCGCCATCTTGGAGGCATCCATCGGGTGGACCTGCACCTTCTTTGTGTTGACAGTGGAGTCGAAAGACATATCAGGTGCGTTTTGCCGTGCGACTGGGGGTGCCCCATTGTCCGTCACCTCGCGGAGCCTTACGAGCTCCTCTTGCATGCCGAATGACTGGGAGATTCTGTTGAAGTCCCTGTCGCAGTGGTCTGATCGGGTGAATCTCCCGTGGACCTTGATGATGCCCCTAGGTCCTGGCATCTTGAGTAGCAGGTACGCGTAGTGTGGTACTGCCAGGAATCTTGCGAATGCTACACGCCCGAGGATGGCGTGGTATTGTGATGGTCAGTCCACCATTTCAAACTCGAGCCGCTCGCATCGGAAGTTGTCCAGTTTGCCGAAGATGACGTCGAGCCATATCTTTCCCAGGGGGAATATGCCCTTTCCTGGAACGATGCCATGGAACGTTGTGTCTGACTGTTCCAGGTTGCACAGCGGGATCCGCATTGTTGCTAGAGTGCTTGCGAACATCAGGTTGATGATGCTCCCGCCGTCCATGAAGACGCGGCTCATCTCGACACCTCTGATCTGCGCCTCAAGCACCAGGGCAGGATGACATGGGCGAGGGACCTGGCAAGGGTGATCCGAACGGCTGAACGTGATGCAGGACTCCGATCCGCTGAGGTACTCAGGGATGGCGGGTGGAGCTGTCACGGCCAGGTTGATCTGACGGGTGATTTTCTTCTGCACCCTATTCGTTGGGCGCCCCTTCTGGATCATCAGTGCTCCTTTCGGCGGGGGGTACCCGTGCCCACCGTTATTCTGTGTTGGTGCGACTGGGTGGTTCGGGCCTCCTATAGGTGGCGGTGGAGGAGCTCCATGCGCTATCTCGCCTGGTGCGAGTGCGTTCCCAAATCCAGGGTTTGGGGCTTTTTGCCTCATCTGGGCCATGCTTTCGCTGAGTTTCTGGAACTCGCGGCAGTCCTTGAGCATGTGTATTGCTTTCTTCTTACCATCCTGCTTGTCGATGTAGAAGTGGATGGTGCATGGACCCGGCAGTTTTTCGTATGCTGAGGGTCCGTCGTCGCGACCACGGCACTGCCACGACTGTGTTGGGTGTCCTCCATCCCGGAAATTACCTCTGCGGTATCCGCCGCTGTTGCGGTTGGCGTCGCTGCAGCGGTTGGCGTAGCCAGCTGCGACCATGTCGGGTCCATCGCGATCATCGTAGACGCGCGATCTCCTCTTGCTACGTCATTCTCGTCGTCGGCCGTAGTCGTCCTCTTCCTCCGAGTGCGCTCGGTGGACGGAGTCCTCGCCATCGGCCCACCTGTTGGCGATGTCCATGAGGTGGTCGAGTGTTTTGGGCTTGACGCGCCCAAGTTCTTCCTTGAAGTCCTGGCGCTTGACGCCGTCCTTGAAGGCGTCGATGGCCCTTTCTTCAGAGATATGCGCCGCGGAGTTCTTGGTGTTGGACCAGCGCAGTATGTACGAGCGAATGGATTCGCCCGTTTGTTGAGTGCAGGCTCGCAACTCCTCGATCGAGGCAGGCCTCTTGCTGGTGCCTTTGAAGTTTCAGACGAAGCTATACGCCAGCTCCTCCTAGCTTCGGATGGATCCTGAAGATAGGATGCTAAGCCAGATCCGAGCTGCGCCTCTCAGCTGCAGCTGAAGGCATTGCATGGCGGTTTCTTTGTTTCCACCGTGCAGCTTGACGGACAACAAGTGGTCGCTGAGCCACGCCTTGAGGTCTTGTGTGCCGTCGAACTTCGGACTATCCGAAGGAAGCTTGAAATTGCGTGGCATCCGTGTCCGTCGAATAGATCTGCTGAAGCATCGGGCTCCGCAGAGTTCTCCTTCGTCTTCGTCCATCTCGGATTCAGACGAGCATGCGCACTTGGCTCGCGCTTTGTCGATTTTGCGCTGTGTGAGCGCGTTTCTGGCGTCATAATCGCGGCTGCGATGGCGCGAGCTCTTGTGCCTTCGAGGAAGGTCATGGTCCTCATCTTTGGATGAAGGTGTGGGGCTGCGGTCGAATTTGACCGTAGCTTTCTTCTTCGGCTCCGTAGGAGCTTCTTAGTGGAGCGCAGCTCCGACGAGTCCGAGTCCTGTAAGTGCGGACTTGTGCATGGCTCTTTTCGGGTCCCCCTCCGGAGGTGGGTGGGACGCGAGGTACGCGGTGGCTACCATGATCGCATCTTGCGGCATTTTCGGGATGATGTTGCCGTCGGCATCCATCTCCATGAAGGATGCGTTGAGGGTCCGGGTCACCTCACGACACTCCTTGGGGTCCATGTTCTCCATCCGGGAATGGTGCTTGTTGCCGTGGTTGTCGAGCTGGAGCCGATGCCCATGGTAGAGAGCGCAGCTCGTCGCGCACTGGACTCCGAGGCTGATTGCTTGCGTTTGTCAAGCACCTCTTGCATCTTGACATGCTTCTTGTGCTCCTCGATTAGGAGCAAGTGGTATGCCATCAGCAGGTCCTGTGAGGCATTTGCGGGCAGGATCGTGTTACCTGCCATGGCGTCGCGTGCTTGGGCCCATCCTTCTTTGCTGAGGTGGATGACCTGACCAGCGTCATCCCCTTCGGGTGGGGGGGACTGGCTTCTTCTGTTCTCGTTGTTTCTGTTCTGCGGGTTAGATGGCGGGTTAGGTGGCGGGTTGGGCGCTCGCTGATCCACGTCACTCTGGATGACTACGGCGCATTGGTAATGCTCGTAGATCGGATCGCAGCTGCCGCAGCTTTCAGATCCGGAACCGTAGGTTCCTTCCTCCGATGGTGGATTGCACAGATCGGAGTTGCAGCTGCTATTGTCATAGGACTCATCTGTTGATGGCGATGTGTGTAGCACATGGTGTGGGGCCCATGAAGCGGGAATGATTGATGGCAGGGGCACCCGCTCTGGGAGGCGGAGGGTGCTGGTTTGCCCCACCTAGAAGCAGAAGCTCCCGAATAGGATCTCGAGTCCGTCGCCTACGGGCTCGAAGTCCTTCATGGTGGCCGTTGAGTGGGCGGTGAAGTCGAAGGCGCCGAAGAGGAGATGACTCTCCGTCGCCGCGGAGTTGTAGATCGCTCGGGTTGGGACCGTCACGATCCCACAATCAGCATCCCCAGTTCCCACAGACGGCGCCAATGGACGAGGTTTAATCTCGTCAATGCCCATTGTTATGGACTTGGGTTTTGGAGAAGATGGGGATGCTGGAGGCGGAACGGTTAGCAAACAAGCAATGCAGGACACGAGGTTTACCCAGGTTCAGGACCCCGGAGGGAAAACCCTACTCCTGCTTGTCTGCTCTTGATTACGGTGGAACCGAAGATTACAGGGGTGCGCAGATGCAATCTGGCGTGGAGGTGTCTATGCGAAAGTATGAGGTGGGAGATCTAGGTCGTGCCCTCCTAGCCTTTATATAGAGTCAGGAAGGTCCCAGGCACAGGCCGAGTCGTTTACAGGTTTTAGGGTTTACCCCTTTGAATTTTCTATCTACTCTAGTCTTGCTCTCCAAGGATCCGAAGGCGTCATGGGCCTTGGCCACCCGAAAGTCTTCATGGGCCGGTGTATATTTGTCGTGGGCCTTCCTTGGGATGGACCAGGTATGCTGAGATCGTGTACCCGCAGGGTATAACCATGTCAGATAGTGATTTGATGAATGTTTGGATTGACAAATTTAACCATGAGTCGGACATTGTTTGCAAGAAAAGTGCACGGCAGAAGAGGAAGTAAGCTTTCACGCAGCACTTTGTGGTAAGTAGCACTTTTCTTGATCTTTTACTTGCTCAATATTCATATGACAGCTACTCTGCTACATTATTGTTAATTTTTTATGCTATATTAGTACTAGCATTTTGCTACCTTTTGTGTGCTTGCTGAACTAATACAGATAGTAGCAATTTTTACTTGCTTTTGCTGTAGCCTCATACTACTTTTTTATCTTCAACATAAAACAGGAGAAGCTTATTGTTGATCCAAAAGCATTCAATGCTAAAGCATGTATGGATGAGTTGAAAGAGCAGAATGCAAAGTTCAAGATTTTCAAGTGTGACCTTGTGAGTTAACATCCTTGCTTCCTATCTTGTTCATGTTTGCTTTCTATACAAGATGCTAAATATTAATTCATGTTTGAATGTAGCTATACTTTCCTATTGTGAAGTTCAACCATTGGGCAGTTCCTGTATCAACCTAGTAGCAAAGCAGATGCATATTTTTGATTCAATGAAAGGGGCCAAAGATGCTAGTGTGGTGGATGATTGTGCACGCAATCTGGTTAGTAATCCAGCTACACTTGTTCATTGTGTTTGCTACATTTATAGTTGGGCCTTTTATTTGTTGCATATCATTAACCATGCAGTGTGTTTGCTTTGTTTTCTAGTTCGCAAACTTTGCAATTCTTGTGAAGCAATCAAAACTAGCAGACAATATCAACTTCGACACTTACCTGCTAACCAATCCTGATCACCCGCAGCAAACTACCATGTAAGATTTTGATCATCTTTTTGTTTCACTTTTTTTTCAATCCTTGTCCTGATCACTAGTTTCAACTTTTGCTACATTATTGTTTTTTAATTGCTACCTAAGTTCACAACTCTTGCTACTTTAGCTTCCTACACTTGCTACATTAGTTTCTGCTTGTTTTTTACTAATCTATCTGTTTGTTTTTTGATAGATTTGGTTGTGGATTCTTCAACATGCTCTTCATGGAAACCTTCACCGGCAAGGTCATGCTGGAGTTCGACAACAATGCTATACCACTTCTAAGGAAACTTCTTGCATCTGATCTGATTGAGGCAAGGCAAAACAAAGGATCAATGCTACATCTTATAGAAGAAGAGTTACAGAAGAAGCATAGTTAGGTTGAAACTGATGTAATCGTTGAAACTGATGTCGTCCTTGTGATATTATTTTGCACTTTGTAATGGTTCAAAGTGATGTAATCGTGGATGTGTTCGTTGCTGCAGCATCTGTGGATTATCTTTTGAGGATAGGTTATGTTGGATGGATAAGTGCTACATGTTTGGAATGGTTTTATATATAACTTTTGAAGTTTGAAATGTTGATTATTGTCTTCTGAAGCTTCAAATAGTGTGATTGCTTTGATAAGTTCTGTACATGCTACATACATGCTGCATAAATGCTAAAAATGAGTATTTACCTAGACATGCTGTCAATTTTTTTGGCCACCCCAGGTGTTAATTTGCTACATCTGTGTAGCCATATTGCTATATGCATAGAAATGGTGTGCTACCCAGGTGTTAAAGATTTGCTACTAGGTTTAATGTAGCAAATATTCCTGTGACATTCATTCATAAGAACAAGTTTTGTCTATGGTAGCAATTTTATATACAAAATGCAGGCTGTATGCTCCAAAGTGGCAATACTTTTGCTACCAACAATATTCTGTCATATCACAAAATTCATATCTTGCATCAATATGATGCTACATCTATACTGTACGTATGCTACATAGTAATGACAAACATGCTACTCTCTAGTAGTACATGTAGTTTCAACTGTATAGTTTCAACTCTATTTTCGCAGCATTCCCCGCAATCAGTGCTTCCATGGAGACGCATTGTTTCACGGTGTGACCTTCTACATTGCAGTATGGGCATTTTTGCTTTCTTGGATTCTTCTTCTTCGGCGTTGCATCAGTTTTATTCTTCTTTGTCTCTTGAGTTTTTTTCCTCCTTTTGGCATTTGCTTCATCACGAAGCTCAACCAATGGTTTGTTACGCTTCGACTTCTCGGTTGGTCTTCCTTTTGGCTTTACCCTCGCAGGGTTCTTGAGCGTGCTACTCGGAGCATCATTACGTTCTTCTTCTTGTTGTTGATTGTTTACACCATGTTGTGGAGGAATACTTTGCTCTTGTAGCGAAATTTCTGGCCCTCCTCCTTGTTGCTCTACTTCTTGATCCTGTGTAGCATGTTGTGTGTTCCTCATATTTGCTACAACACGCTTCGCATCATCAATCATCTTGGAAACAACAACATACGTTTCATCACTGAAGCAAGCATCCGAAGCGAGTTCATTCATCTTTCTGCACAATGCATTGTACTTGAGAGTATTGGTTCCTGGGATCCCAAATCTGATGGTATTTGTCTCGGGATCAGGTGCAGGCATTGTTGCTGCAGTAGACCATCTTCGTAGCATGTATCTCTCTGGAATTTGCTGGACATTTCAGTGCACCATCACCCTCACTATATGATGGCATATAAGGCCACACATCTCAAATGTGTTGCATCCGCACTTGTAGAACTCATCATCTAAATTGACTTGCACCTGGTAGGTTTTTACACCATAACCAGAGTTTGGAATGAGATCAAAGCACATGCCTTCACCCTCAACATGCATTGGATAAAACCTTGTAGATTTCTCAATCATCTTTTGGAATCTTGTGAAGATCTCCCTCGTGTAGAACTCCATCCCCTGCTTTTCAATGTTGTAGCTGCAAAATAAGGTTTGTTTTGCTGACTGTCAGGTTGGTTCTACATCAGGTGTTACATTATGCTACAACAGTTTTAAAAATCTGCTACCACAGATATAAAATAATGCTACTGGAAAATCTGTTTGTAAAGAGAAAATCTCACCTTCCCCATAGTGGTGCCGTTGTTGTATCCATGGTGAATGCTGCATTGTCTTCTCTGTCTAGCATCAGGTTTTGGCACAACTCGTATTGCTGCACGAAGTTCCAAACTGAGCCACTTGGGCGAATTAAAGTTTTAAAGTACGAGTTGAGGCCTTCAGATCTTCCTATTGTGCTTGTAAAGGGAAAGAAAATTTGTTTGAAGTACACAGGTGCCCACATTTTTCTGCTCTTCCACATGTTCTGCAAATGAGTGTTCTCAGCCATAACAAAAGTTTCCAACATATGCTGCCAGCATATCTCAAATTCTTCTACGGTGTTCGTTCTATAAATGCATGAGGAGAATGCTGTAGCAAATGGGCTACATTCTCTCAAGTGAGGACCAAGCTTTGTTCTTGCTAATCGTAGCACATGGAAGATGCAGCATCTGTGGACCGAATCAGGATATATGTTTGAAATTTCTGCAGCCATTGCTTGGTCTTGGTCTATCATGATATGGTCTGGCGCCAAACCGTTCATTGCTTCCTTAATTTTGGTGAATACCCAGCTGCATGTTTTAATTGTTTCATCAGGTAGCAAAGCACAGCCCAACACAATTGTGTGTGTGGTTGTTGATGCCCACAAGTAGAGCAAAGGGCATGTTGTACTTGTTGGTACTAAATGTAGTGTCGAAAAACACCGAGTCCTTGTACTTGGGGTACAAGGCCCTTGTCCTGCCATCCACCCAAAAGAGAGCTCTCACTGCATTGTTTTCATCCACTTGCTTATCAAACAAGAATGTAGGGCTTTCAGCTTGTCTCCTTTCAAAGTACTCAATAGTCATTGACATGTCTCGCAGCGAAACTTTCTCACGTAGCATAGTCCTTATGTTGGACACATCACGCTTCACAAAACCAAGGCACCTCGGGTTGCCTCCGTGCACACTTCCGAGGCATCCCATCATCTGAGCTGTGCTAATGTTTTGGTTGTGTAAAGTTTGGATGAACTGAAAGTCCTCCTCGGTAACCTTCCTATGAGACCGGTAGTACCGTCTTCTCCCAATTTGCTTCAGCAACTGGTGTGTGTGATCTCCTTGAAAGACCGTTACAGTCCATATTCTATTTCTCTTTCCAACAAGCATTCTACCTTTACAATCATGCCGTAGCACCCTATTCTTCTGCCTCAAATCTGCTACGTCCATTTTGAGGCCAGCTTGTTTGCTATGTGACTTCTGTGCACTGAAATTTCTCATGTCTATTGGACCTCCTTCTCCAGAACTATCCTTAGTAGCATTTTTTGTTTCGTCAACTGGTTTTTCGGCATGGACACACTCAAAAACCCTACTAAGAATTGCATCTTTTGGGGCACCTCTTGCTGTGCTATACTTGGTGTTACCAATCCGTGTACCAAACCCGAGCTTGAAAGCATAGTCATTGTATACTTGCTTCGCAACTTCAAGGTCATCAAATGTCATTCCAACATATGGTACAAGAGGCTGCGACCAAATCTCTTCACCACCTTCTTCAGCAACAAATGAAGCATTGCTACTAGCTGCACTTTCTGCTCTTGTAGCAAATTTTTGTCCAAAGGTTCCTGCAGCAGATCGTGGTGGAGCAATCTTGTAAGCAGATTGTGGTGGAGCAATTATTCCTTTAGCAGCATATCCTTCAGGACCGTATCCATCAGCAGGTTGGTTGAGGTCGAATCCTCCCAGTATACTGTCAGCAACAAACCCCTGCAATTTAAAAAAGAAAAAGTTTAGGTCAAAGCATAATGTGCTACATAAATGTGTTACATGTACTATCACCCTAATTTGCTACATTAATGTGCTAGTATCACCTTAATTTGCTACAATGTAGCATCACATCTGCCTAAACTTTTTCTGCAGTGTAGCACATTGTCCAGCAAAGCATGTTGTAGTACCCCTAATTTTTCTTTTGCTACAATGTAGCACCCTTATTTGTTTTGAGGTTGTTTTCCTACCATCTGCCTAGCAGCACCCTATTTTGCTACAATGTACAAGCCAATTAACTAGTATTTTGCTACATATATAAGTATTTGCTGCTACCATGTAGCACAAACATGAACAACAATGGTGGAAACCTAATCTAGAGCTTACCGATGGTGCTGGAGGTTCTTCCTCAGGATTTTGATTGAAAAACACTGGAGGATTTGTGTGCTAGGCTAGATTAGGTTGCTGCGCTCGATTGGAGACATCGGCGTTTGCCGAATCGGAGCGCCGCCGGGTGAGAGGATTTGATCCCCCACTAGAAGCTACGATTGGCGGCAGTATAAGGTGGTGAGGCTGACCAGGAGGGGGGTAGAGTATGGTCCCTCGAATATGGCTCATCTCCGGCGCCGGCGAACGAGATCGATGGCGCAGTCACCTCCGTCGTCCTCACAGGCTCCCGCACGACGCGACTCCCAGGTTGCCTCCGTTTGTTTTCAGTTTGCTGCGTGCGAAACGGTTTCTGCTGCAACGTAGCAAAAGCGGGCGTGTGTACCGGTTAGACGGTTCGATCTGATTAGATCGGACGGCTCCGGACCCGAAGGATTTTGGGGAAATATCCCTGGGGGGACGCGTAGCGCTGTCCACCAAGAACATGAAGGAAGGATAAGACCAAGCAAAACACCATCATGACCATGATTCATGTATAATACAGCCAGGGTACAGATCACACTGTTTGTAGGACTGGGACTGAGGAGCAGGGAAGAAAGACAGTATACTTATCACACAGCCTGCCTTAGGGTGGAACAATCACAGCAAAACAAGTGCAGCTCTCGGACAGTGAGTCTAATAAGTAATAAGGGTTTTAGTTTAAAACAATTATTACAACCAATCTAATTTCTACTACTGCTTCTGCTGCTGCTACTACTACTTCCTTACTAGTTCGCAAGTCCACGGCTAGCTTGCTCTTCCATTTCGTTAAATCACAGACAGACACGCAGGCAGTCAGGCAGGCAGGCTACTGGAACATTTTTCGCGACAGGGCCCTGTATTCCTGGCTCCTCGACCACTCGTCCACCTCGCGGGCTCGCATGACGGGCAACGGGTGCGACAGCTCCCTCGTCTGCGCGTTCCTGCAGCAAAACCAAAAACAAAAAATATCAGTTCATTCCACAGAAGAGCAACCTCACGGTCTAAGCATTAGATACACATAGCTTTTCACAACGTCAGGTTCTGACCGGATGTACCACCCGACCGGGTTCGACGAGGCCTTGTCGTACGAGCGGGCCTGCTCCAGGAAGGCGTCCACGTTCAGCTGGTTCGCCAGGGACGGGCACCCTCCCGCCAGCTTCATCAGGACCGAGATGACAACCTCTTGACAGTAACGCAACAGACGACACTATCAGATCAGACGCTGGATGATGATCAGACAGCTACACTTCCTGGAGGAGGCCAGTAAACAAAAAACTCTTTCCTAAATGATACTACCTTGGGGTCTTGTACTACAACAAGGGCTGCCCTGTCGCAAGTCAGCTCCGCGGCTCGTAGCCATCTGAACAGCTGCTCTTCCAGGTAACCAGCAACCATGCCAAGACCTGGCGAGAGTGCACACCCACACATGCAGATGTAGTTACCATCAGATGACTCTCGGATAGATTATGTGGAAGAAAGATTCAAGGCCTACCAGGGACAGTGTATGCGCCCACCGTTAGTATGTTGGCAAAGGTAAGCCAGACGCCATGGTCGCACTTGAGGTGACCCAGCTCATGTGCCAAAACAGCCTGATACAAAACGGACACACCTCCACATGAGTAATACATACATTATTCAGCCTGCAGCGATTACCACAGCCTTTTTGGATGCTTCATCTAGGAAATTTGATTTGTGTTTTTCGTATCAACGGAATCGAGAAAAAAAAATACACCACTTCAACAACTGACAGATGCTATCTATCTATCTATCTATCTATCGATCACTGTGTTAACACACACATACATATTCGTACCTGTAGTTCCTTTCTTGTGAGCAGCTCCACGAGGCTCGTGTGAACCACGACAAATGGCTTTTTGCCGTTGATTGCTAAGGTGTAAGCGTTAGGAACAGGATTTTGCCGTACGTATAGGTCCGGAGATTCTATGTTCAAGATTTGTGCAGCTTCAATCATGAGCTGGTGGAGTTCTGGCAACTGAAGACAAAGAAAACATTATGAGTTCAGTCTGGGCACATTAACATGTGGTGATTTACATACATGTGATCAGTTCTGACAGAGAGACCTGGTTTTCAGAGACGAGAACTGAGGATCCAATGTTCTGAAGAACCATAACTTGCTCGGAAACCGGCCCTACATTAGAAAATAACAAACAAGCAAAAAAAACTGTTAGCTTCTGGGAGTACATATGTACTGCTAGACTGATAGGGCTCATCATCAGTATAACTGCCTACTTGAAATAGAGAAGTGGAGTACCTAGCAAAGCCTTGCCTATATCATTGAGACCTGGAATTGCTTTGAGCAGCGAAGTATTCTGCAAACAAGAAAATGGAAGGACATACCTATATGAGAAGAGTACCAAACAACATGTGCATGCAGAAAATAAAAGAAACAGAAACCAGGAACTGACCTGCTTGTCCAGCGGGTGGCGGATGTCGTCGGCGTCGAGGCCCTGAGTGGCAGCGGCAGCAGAGGCACGAGCAGAGATGGCAGAAAAGCTAGCTCCACTGATCCGGCGGTGGGGGCATCGGTAGTAGGTGGAGGTGGAAGAGGACGACAGCTTAGGGGTCCAGCAGCAGCGGCGGTGGATGGGTTGGTGAGGGAGCGTGGGGGAGAGACAAGCCGCCATGACCACGGAGATAGCAGTAACTAGCAGTAAAACGATGGAACTGGCAACTGGAACTAGTAAGAAAGAAAAAGGAGCCAGTCATTTGTATGGTTGCCTTCTTCATAATCATCTTCTTCCTCCATGTCGCTGTCAGCTGTTCAACAGACGTGCTCCATCTCACACCGCTTTCTTGTCATAAAATTTCTGGCCCAAATGTTCTCAGGACTTCTCACACTGAGAAGAAAGGCTCTCTCCATTTATTTGATTCCCAAAAGAAAAAGAAAATATATGGCCATGCTTTCTCCTGGCATGTATGGACTAGCTACCACAGATATAAAGGGATTGGGTTGAAAATAAGCCACTCCTTTGTCTGTCTAATAAGAGGAACTTCCAGAGGATGTCTCTATGTACCATCAACCCCATCCTTGATATAGCCTCTTTCAGTTTTATTTCACATAACATGGCTAAAAAAGAGCCCATCCTACCAAATGTAACATGTAAAAAAAAAACAGTCATTTTCCAACCCTTTCGAGTAATGGACAAACTATACAAGTCATCGACAGTAGTCATATAAAGCTCCCAAATGCTTGGAAGTTCATCGTTAACAGTCTTATCCTGAAACATAACACAAATGTGCTTTGCTAAATCAACGATTTGCTGCTTTTGACTTAGGAAAATGGACAGGTATGCAAAATTAGCTGGTCAAATTTCAGTTACCATGGAGTACAAAGGCAATGGTAAAAAAAACATGCCTAATTAAAACAAAACTTGTCATGTAAAACAAGGTAACTAATATCCTGAATTTTGGGAATAATGCTTCCCTAGGTTGTTTGTAAATTAAATGGGGAAGTCTCAAGCCTTATGTACAGCAAGTATGGTTTATCCTCGAAAAATGGCTAGCAGACTTACTTCCAGCTACACAGATGCAAGAAAAACACCGAGTACAGCATCACATTTTGAAAACTAAATAAGGAACACTACTAACAAAAACTCCAGCAAGATGGCAGTGCACCTGATAGATACGCCCTGACAACTTTTAGTTGTTTATCGGCACATTCTGTGTGCATCCTTCATCGCGCACGGAAGCCTAATCCTTACCAATAGTCTCCGCATGAACAAACTCCATCCTTGAAATGGTGGAACCTGCTTGAATCTCTTACAATGATGTCTCTGTTCACAATCTTCGACATCATCTTGATGGCAGCATGGCAGCTCAGGCAGGCAGATAGATTCTTCATAACTCTAATTGGCGTCCCTGGTGGGGTGTTTATCAGAGAAAATGCAATGGCCAATCTTTCACTGCGGTTTTTCATACAATTTTTTGTCTCTTTGTATTTCATACAATTTTTCGTCTCTTTGTATTTCATACAATACGCTGTGGTATTTCAGTGACTCCAACTTTAGGTCATCATC
This sequence comes from Avena longiglumis, assembly GCA_030063025.1. Lineage (NCBI taxonomy): Eukaryota > Viridiplantae > Streptophyta > Magnoliopsida > Poales > Poaceae > Avena > Avena longiglumis. The sequence goes on from CP125979.1 coordinate 251,330,888, forward strand.
CACTTGATGGAAGGCACAGCTAGTGTCAGGCTTATATCCTTGTTTATCCATCTCTTTGTACAACTTCTCTAGCTCGTCTTTAATCTCAGCTATCATTGGGTTGGTTTGGTCATTCGAAGAAAAGCTGTAGATCTTTTGTTTGAATTCAACCCGACTCTTTCCTAAGTCCTCGATCTCTCATGGTCTTCTTCACTCGTGCCGCATCTTCCCATTTACCAGCTTTCGCATATATGTTGGACAGTATAACGTACGGTGTTGCGTCTGTGGGCCCCATGCTGAACAATTTTTCAGCTGCCACTCTAGCTAAATCCTGGTTTCCATGGATCCTACAAGAGTGAAGAATAGAGCTCCAAATGATTGGATCATCTTCAAATGGCATCTCACTCAATATTTTCTGAACTTTATCGAAACATCCCACCCGACCTAATGTATCGATAACACACGAATAGTGTTCCTTCCTGGGGGATATGCCATACTCATGTTCCATCAGTTCAAAGTATTTCATACATTCTTCTGCAAGACCGTTGTGACTGCATGCTGACAGTACACTCAAGAAGCTGACTGAATCCGGTTTAAATCCGTAGCGAAGCATACCTTCAAACATCTTGATTGCATTCTTTGCCTGCCCATAGTGTGCATAGGCTGAAATAACAGCGTTCCACTAGATGGAATTCCTCTCAGGCATCTCATCAAATGTCCGGAGCGCCTCATCCAAATAGCCACACTTTGCATACATGTCAAGAAGGGCACTTCCCGAGAACACGCTGATCTTATGAGGTCAGAATGCAATTGCCTTCCTAACCCAATCATTGCAAGGCTCGAGGAAGCCTTAATGATGCTTGAAAATGTCACCATGTCCGGGCTCCGACCAGCTCTTCTCATGTCACAGAACAGCTGCAGTGCTCCTTCCTGCTGCCCATTCTGGACATGGCCAGTTATCATCGCTGTCCATGAGACGCCAGTCATGTCATTTTTGTTGGCAAAATTGGTCTTTGCTGCATCCAGCATGCCGCATTTTGAGTACATGTCGATCAGAGCGTTGACCACAAGATCCTCTGAAGAAAGGCCAAGGAGGACCAGCTGAGCATGTATCTGCTTCCCAAACCCAATGTGAGGCAGTGAGCCAGCAACACTCAGCAAAGTAGAATAAGGCAAGGCCAGCCTGTCGAAACCGAGCACCTGCATCTCCCTGAACAGCCGCAGCACGGTGGCCGCGCACCGGCTCCAAGCACAGCCTGCGATGACGACATTGTACGAGACGTTGTCGCGCTCCGGCATCTCGTCGAATAGCTTCTCCATCTCGATTTGCAGTAGAAATCCAGCAGCGAGTTGTTGACGAACACGTTGCACGCAGAGGTGGCTCTGGCAACGAGGGCATGGACCTGGCGGCCGAGGTGGAGATCGCCAACGCCCGTGACCACGGTGAGCATGCTGGAGAAGGTGAACTGGGTGGCGTCGAGGCCTGCGCGACGCATATTAGCAAACAGGTCCAGCGCTTCCCCGTGCAGGCCCTCCCTGGAGCACCCCATCATCATGGTGTTGTATGTGATGGCGTCCCTGGGAGACATCTCTTGGAACACCCTCTCGCCGGCGGAGAGGGGGCCGTTCTTGCAGTAGGCGCCGAGCAGCGTGTTGCAGATGAGGACGCTGGAGCGGAGGAGGCCGAGCTTGACAGCGAAGGGGTGGAGCGACACGGTGGTGCCGGAGTGTCACGCACGTAATGTGCAGTAGATGGGTTGCGTGACTTAATGAGTCAGGTGTGGCGTGCGGTGCACGTGTACTGCGTGTGGCCTGCGTGCCAACTGGGTGTGTATGTTATATTAGACTCGAGGCTGTAATAAGAGAGGCATGATCTGAAATGAGAAAGAAAAGCTGGACTCTAACTCCCTCTCCTTTTCCCTCCCGTTCTAGCTTTTTCCTCACGAAAAGATCATCCGATCCCTTCGCTGGCAATCACACCGGCAAGGGTGGTACAAGTGGTATCAGATTCACTCGATCCAAGGGGGCTCCTGGCTGCACTGTTCTTCCCAATTCACCGATCGAGCTCGCTGTAAAATCCCACTAGGCTTTCGAGCGGCGTGGTTGGCACCGATTGGTGAGGAAGCAAAACGGCGCCGTCCAAGCCTTCCCCGCAGACTCAGATGGTTCTGGCGGCGATGGAGGTTGCGGCGACGGCGACGGCGGGGTCGCTCACCGAGTGCAGGCAATCTGTGGATTTGCTGCACGGGCGCGTGGCGGTGATGGACACGACTCAACAGATCTTGGTGGCGCAGATCGGGCTCATCGAGGAGGCGGTGCAGGCGAACTCCAAGGCGCAGGCAGACGCGGCTTGCCAACTCGCCGAGTTCGACGAGCGGATCTCGGCCACCATCGAGCGGTTGGAGCGCTCCTACTCTCGTTCCCCACCACCGGAGGACGAGGATCCAGATCCGGAGGCGCCAAGGATGATGGGGAAGGCCACGCTCCAACCAACATCTGCCGTATGGTTGGGGAACACACCTGGAGCTTCGGCGTCCAATTTTGCACCAGGCGTACACGGAGGCACCACAAGCGGCGGACCTAGGGGCGCTGGCGGCGGTGGACCTGGAAGCGCGGGTGGCGGTGTGCTTGGGGGTGTTGGTGGCGGTAGACCGGACGGCGTTGGTAGTGGTGGTTTCACAGGCGCTAGCGGCGGTAGACATGGACACCAGGAGGATACATTCACAAAACACAATCTCAAGATGTCATTTCCCCGTTTCGATGGCGAGCAACCAAAGATCTGGAAGGACAAGTGTTTGGATTACTTTTGATTGTTCAATGTACACCCCTCGCTATGGCTGGTCTCTGCGACCCTGCACATGGACGGCAACGCGGCCCTGTGGTTGAAGGCATATCTCCTTCGCCACGACATCAACACATGGCCGGATCTTATGGCCGTAGTGACCGAGAAATTTGGCTCAGATGAGTATCGCAAGCACCTGAAGCAGCTTCTGGCACTGAAACAACGAGGCACGGTTGCAGAATATCAGGCGCAGTTTGAGGCTCTTTCATATCAAGTCTCTATACAAAATCCCAACTACGACGAGCAATTTTTTGTTACTCAGTTCATCCGAGGCTTGAAAAGTGACATTCGTGCAGCTGTGGAGGTGCAAGTGCCAGGCACTGTCGAGCGGGCAATCTTGCTGGCTCTTGTACAGGAGGAGGTGTTTGCTGATTCCAAACCCTGGGTTCAGAAGAAGGTAGCAGCATGGCGCGCTGATCAGCCTGCACCTCGACAGGAAACCAACAAGTCAGCATTGAAAGTGGGAGGAGGCGACTTCTGGCGTGATCGTCAGTTGTGTGATTACCGCAGGGCCAACAGCCTCTGTTTCAAGTGCGGGGCAAAGTACGAGCCGGGCCACCAATGCGCTCAGAAACAGACTACAGAACTCCATGCTGTGCAAACTGAAGAACGGGCTGAGATCATGTCGGAAGAGGTGCTCAATCTGATGGAGTTACACGATTTGCACCAAGCTGAACAGTTGAGCCTCTTGATCCATGCGATGGCTGGAACTGAAGGCGTAGAGACACTGAAACTCAGAGCATTGGTGGGCAATCAGGTGTTGCTCATTTTGGTGGATTCAGGCATCAGCAGTAGTTTCTTGAATGGAAATCTCATTGAGCGGCTCCACTGCAAAGTGCAGCAAACTTCCACAGTGCCTGTCAAGATAGCAGATGGGTCTCTCCTGCAATGCTTTGAGATGGTGCCTGAATTGGAGTGGTGGTGCCAGGGAGCAACTTTCAACACAGATATGTGTGTACTTGAACTGGGAGGCGTACGACGCAATCTTAGGCATGGACTGGCTTCAGCAATTTGGTCCCATGGTGACCGATTGGAAAAACCATTGCTTAGCTTTTGAGCACAAAGGGAAGTTCCTCAAAGGGAGTGGCAACGCCTGAGAAAGAGACACTGGAAGAATTGCATGTGGAGCAACTAGTCAAATGGTATAAAGGCAATGAAATTTGGGCGATGGCCATAGTGCAACCAACCTCTTATGACACTAAAGCCACGGTACCTCCTGACATTCAGGCAATATTGAAAGAGTTCGAGGATATTTTGCCACCCCAACAGAGCTGCCGCCAGAAAGGGAATATGACCACGCCATTCCACTGAAATCAGATGCCGAGCCTTTCAACGCCAGACCATATCGCTACTCACCAGCGCACAAAGATGAGATAGAGAAATAGGTCAGGTCCATGTTGGAATCAGGAGTCATTGTTCCAAGCATGTCTCCCTATGCCTCGCCCGTGCTCCTCGTTCAGAAAAAAGATGGCTCATGGCGTTTTTGCATTGACTATCGTCGACTGAACGAGCTCACCATCAAGAATATGTTCCCAATGCCTGTTATCGATGAATTGCTTAACGAATTGGCGGGGGAAACTGTCTTCTCTAAGCTCGACCTTTGAGCTGGATATCACCAGATCCGTATGTTGCCAGAAGATGAGCATAAGACGGCCTTCAAAACTCATTAGGGGCATTATCAGTACCGGGTCATGCCGTTCGGGCTATGCAACGCGCCGACAACATTTCAGTGTGTCATAAACCTAGTGTTGAGTCCCTGTTTGCGCAAGTCAGTACTGGTGGTCATGGACAATATTCTCGTCTACATCGCTACTGTTGAAGCACATGTTGCTCATCTGACAGAAGTATTGTTCCTTCTCCGTCAGAACAAGCTTTTCATCAAAGACATCAAATGCTCTTTCGCCTGTCGCAGTCTCGAGTATTTGGGCCACATCATCTCGGCGGACGGCGTCTCCACTGACCCCCCGCAAAACAGAAGCTATGGTGAACTGGCCTCAACCAGCATCGATCACGGAATTACGGGGATTCTTCGGTCTGACAGGGTACTATCGCAAGTTTGTCAAAAACTATGCGATTATCGCTCGGCCCCTCACCAACCTGCTGAAGAAGAAGAGTTTCCTGTGGTCTGATGCGGCGACTGCGGCTTTTCTGGCACTTAAAGAAGCTATGTGCTCCACTCCAGTTCTACAACTTCCCAATTTCGACAAACAATTTTTGGTTGAGACAGATGCCTGCGGGCTGGGGATTGGGTCCGTACTTATGCAGGACCAACATCCGTTGGCGTTTCTCAGTAAGTCGTTGAGCGCGTCTCATCAGCAATTGTCCATCTATGACAAGGAATTTTTGGCGCTGATCATGGCGGTGGAGCGGTGGAGACCATACCTACAGCGCGGCGAGTTCATCATCAAGACAGACCATCTGAGCCTGTGCTACCTCGATGAGCAAAACCTGCAATCCCCCCTGCAGCGTAAGGCGATGGCGCGCCTGATGGGCCTGCAGTTCAAGATCATATACAGGAAAGGATCTAAGAATCTCGCCGCGGATTCCCTCTCGCGTGTTGGCCACCTCATGGCAGTGCAAGCACGCGCTGAAGTACAGCCAGCCTGGCTGCAAGAAGTGGCAAACTCCTACGCCACTGATCCTGATGCGCAGAAACGTCTCACCGAGCTCGCCATAGTCAGCCCAGATGAACATGGCTATGAACTGCAAGAGGGACTGATCAGATTCCATGGACATGTCTGGATTGGGGCTAACTCTGCGCAGCAGACAAAATTTCTCATTGCTTTCCACTCTAGTGCAATCGGCGGCCACTCTGGCATCCAAGCTACCTACCAGCGCATCAAGAAGCTGTTCGCCTGGCAAGGAATGAAGCAGGCTGTCACAGATTTTGTTCATCAGTGCGCGGTGTGCCAGCACGCGAAGCATTCCAACCAGCATCCGCAAGGACTGCTCCAGACGCTTCCGGTGCCGGCCAGGGCCTGGCAGGACATCACCATGGATTTCTTCGAAGGCCTTCCTCTCTCTGAAGGAGCCAACACCATTCTAGTAGTGGTTGATCGCTTCACGAAGTACGCACATTTCCTACCCCTCAAACATCCTTTCACAGCTCAACAAGTGGCACGGATATTCGTCGACTCTGTGGTGAAATTGCATGGGATGCCAAAGTCAATTGTCTATGATCGTGATAAGATCTTTACAAGAATTTTTTGGCGCCTATTGTTTGACAAATTGGCAATTTCTTTACAAGCTCAACCTTTGAGCTGGATATCACCAGATCCGTACGTTGCCAGCAGATGAGCACAAGACGGCCTTCAAAACTCATCAGGGGCACGTTGAGCACGGTGGAGACGGAAACGTTGTCGGGGGCGACTCCCTCCCTGAGCATGTCGCCGAAGAGGGGCACGACGTTGGCGGCGTGGCCGGGAGCGGCAGCGAGCGCGCCCATCATGACGGTCCATGTGACGGCGTCACGGAGGCGGGACGGGGAAGAGAGGAAGAGGCTGTGCGCGACGGCTAGCTGGCCATACCTGGCGTAGCCGGAGAGCATGCGGTTGAGGGAGAAGGCGTTGCTCCGGTGGGGCACCATTCGGTCGAACAACTCACGGGCCTGCGCGAGGCAGCCGGAGGAGATGAGCGAGTGGAGGTGCAGGTTGAGCCGGTAGGTGGCCGTTGACCATGCGCGCATCCGGCGGCCTGGCGGCTCCGCTGCCGCCGCCACCGCTAGCGGCATTTGTGGCGGCGATGCTCTGGGTCAGAACTGGATGAGGCGTCGTGAAGTCTGCGTTAGCGATGTGGCGAGGAGCAAGAACACGCAGTCGCCGTCCGGGAGACCAGGCGTCAAGGAGGAGCTCATCATCGGCCGTCGGCCAACGGGCGCCCCTGGCGGGCCGCCCGCGCCAGCGGATCGGAACAAGCCCGACACGCACGCGTGGCGGGCCGTCTTGCCCATGGCACGCTGGTGCCGTCTTGCGGCAGCCGGCTGCACGACGCGGGCCACGCCGGAGAGCCAGGGGGAGCGGGGCTGGGCGGGATTTTTCAAATTTTCAGGGAGCGGGGGGCGGGGGGGCGTTTTTGAATCCATGGTGGGCCCAGGCGGAGCGGGGGCGCCGGCAGGGGGCCTTTTTTTAACCGTTGGACTGTTTGGTTAGGGTTTGAGGGTATTTTGGTCCTTTTTTTTGTATTTTTAGGGTTTTAGGTCATTCTCAACCCACCACCCTCATTCTCCACACCACCACTCTCATGGCTGCTGAACCAAATTCCAACCAACCGATACCCCCCAACCCCAATCAACCAAGAAGAAGACGCCACCTTTGGGAGCAGGACTACGATGAAGAATTTGTTATGATAGATGGTGTCGAAGTGCACCAAGTTAGGTGCAAAAGATACGACCGTATCTTCATCTTGCACAAGGGAGGTGGAAATGGTTACTTGCACATGCATGTCGAGTTTCATCCGAGACAAGTTCGAGGAAACTAATTAGTTGATGTAATTTTTCTTTTCTTTTCGAGCGGTTGTACTCTTTTTCCTTGCTAGGGATGTAAGGTTTTTTAATGAGGCAACATCAATAAAGCTCAGTTTTTATCCCATATAAAAATTTGTGTCATTTTACTATTTTTTTTGCATTTTTTGACATTTTTTAGCATTTTTTCGGACTCAAATCGAAAAAAATAGACAAAACAGGAAAAACAAACAAAACGGGCCAGAACAGGCCCCGCGAGCCAAACGTGCCGCGGGCTGGCCCGTGTAGCGCCGGGGCCGGGCTCGGGCCGCCAGGCGGGACACGCATGCCGGCCTGGCATGACACGTGGCCTGGCGGGCCACGGCGGGCGTCGTGCTGCCGGCCCGTTACAGCGTGCGGGCTAGGGCTGGCCGGCTGGCCGTTTGACGACTGTCGGGAGGACCGGATCGCTCAGGTGGTGTCGGGAGGCCGTGTGTGAGGGAATGTCAAGGCCAGAAGCCCAGGCCCTGCTACATCTCAGCCCTCTCTCTTCCTTCCGACTTTTTTTTCTAAACATTTTTTTGACTGAATATATTAATATAACCGAGATACCAATTACACACAGTTTTTGCACCAACCAAATATCAAAGACACACAGAACCAAAATATAAAATAAAAAGAAAAAGAAAGGTCAATGTAAACCATCGTCAAAGGCAACACTCGAAGTCAAGATTCTTCAAAAGTGAGGCCTTCAAGAAAAGAAACAGTCCATCGGTGCCATTGTTGTCCGATCAAGATCTTTTGATTTTTATCCTGAAAAAAGTCCACACTCTCAACCAATTAAGATCAGACATTAGATTTTTACTCTGAAAGATAAAACTCTACACTCCTCCAGTGTTGTCGCCCCAAATAACGAACCGACTGCTGCAATCATGAAACACCAATCAAAGTCTTCATCGTCTTAAGGAACCGGTCCGCTACTATAAGCCCTCCAATCTCAGCCATCATGATATTTTCTACCATTGTCAACCCCATAAAAATTGAAACACCGACATTTTAAACATTTCTTTCTTCGACTCGGGTAGACTCATGGAGTAGTACTAATGTTATTTTCAACAAACTTTGAAGTTTTTTATTGTGCACTAAATTATCTCTAATTTATGTATTTTGTGAGGAGTCTGGACATTCCTTCCCGTGATAATCTTTCTAATGGAGCATCCTTAGAGGGCGCGCTCTTTTCTCCGGTTGATCTCTTGGTATCTAATCCTTTTTCGTATTTATTGGTGTGGTTTTAGATCAGTCTCTTCTGATTTATGGTTGTCATCATTGACGATGGTTGTTGCACGGCGACTTTCCGTCTGTCTATTACGAGAAGGTTTGCTCAGTTTCGATGATGGATGAACGAAGATGGCGACACGCCTTTGGCTCATGGTATGTCTGTAGTTATCTCTAGGTTGTCAAAGAGCTTTCTATAATTGATTTTTGTTACTTTTGGCGCTCTCTATTTACTATTGTTGCTAACTATTAATAAATCAGTGAAATTTTCGAAAAAAAAGTCCATGCCATAAGACTTAAACCTGCGTGGATTGGTTCACCGGTCACCACAAGTAAACCTGGGTCAAGAAATGAAAGGGGTGGAAGGAATGTCTGTTATCAAAGGCTGATAAGAAAATCATGATCAAGGCAGTGGCGCAAGCAATTCCTACTTATGCAATGCCATGCTTTGATCTCATGAAAATATTTTGCAAGGAGATTAGTTCCATGATATGTTGGTATTAATGGAGTCAGTAGGATGAAAAGAACAGATGCCACTAGATTGGATGTGAGAGAATGACACGATCATAGTTGGATGGGCTTCCGGGATCTGCACGTTTTCAACCTTGCCATGTTGGCACTTAAGAGCTGGAGGCTGCTCCATAATCCGGACTCTCTCTGCCGTACTATGTTGAAAGCATTGTATTTCCCTGACACTTCGATCTTGCAAGCTGTGCCAAGTCCTGGGATGTCATACACCTAGCGTAGCATTCTCCGTGGACTCGATTTGTTGAAGGAGGGCATTGTTTGGAGGGTGGGTTAAGTGTTGAAGTGTATAAGTGGAATGCACTAGTCTTTTCTATCAGTTCGGACTTTTGGTTACGTTGGCTAGTGTATAAAGCTTGACATGGTATCAGAGCTTAAGGTCTCGAGTTCGAGTCCTGGCTTTCGCAATTTATCCTAAAAATTGTTATAGATCCCTCTGTGTCCACGTATAGGCCTCTTGAGTCATACGTGAGTTTCACGCGCCGTCGCTCTCTTCCGGTTGCACGTGCTGACTTTCTCCCACTGGTAGAAAACGCCCCATTGGTCCCGGTTGGTAAGGGGCATTAGTCCCGGTTACCCAACCGGGACGGGGCAATCGGGACTAAAGCCCCAACCTTTAGTCCCGGTTGCCCCGTACATGTGGCGGCGTCAGAGGGCGAAGGGGTGGAGCATTAGTCCCAGTTCGTAACACGAACCGGGACAAATAACCTTCTGCCGCGGCTTAGATTTGGCATATTTCTCTGTCGCGGCAGAGAATTTATTTTGGCACATTTTGTTGCCGCGGCAGCATTTTCGCCACTTTTTGTGCCGCGGCAGAGAATTCATTTAGGTTGTTTTATTGTTTATTTAGTGTTTTGCACATATGAATGAAGGAACCGTTATATTACACAAGATCATCATGACAATATTACATTACTCGAATCGAGTTCATGCACTACATACAAAAGTTGCTCTTTTTACAATCCCTATTGTCTATACACAGCCGAATAGTATTTCTCTTTTGGGTTTAGGACTTATGCATCTAAGAAACCCGCCAATTCCTCCTGAATTGCTCGTACGCGATCCTTTGGCAGAAGACCGTCCCGTAGACGTTCGATCTGATTTAAAAAAGGAGTCGACCTATATGAATAAAACTAAACACAATTTGATTGCAATAAAAACTATAGAAATTGTTTACGTACGTGGAGTTGCTCTAAATTTCTGCCCTTCTCATCGCACGTCTGCCGGATGAACTCGCAAATAAGTATCCACATAGATTGTTACCTGGTCCCTGCGTCAGGCACTTAACGAGAACAGAGTTCAATCAAAATAATAATCAAGCATGATAATAACTATATCAAAACTAGAATCAAAGAGATGCGCGGATATAGCTAGTGGTGCTTACATCTAGTGGTTGAAATGTAAGCTCCTCTTTCCAAACACCCCTAGCCTTGTTGGTGAACCGTTTCCAAGTGTTGCCCGGCGAAGAAAACGAATAAAAAAATTTATTAATTACTTGATATCATAAAATTCACGAACGTTGCCGATATAGTGTCGTAATGATTAGAATTATCGCTGGAGAAATATCTGCATGCCCTTCCACATCTCAAAGGGTTTATGTTTCGAGTCCATGACTAGTACACGCCCTTTGTCAAGTTGAATGATTAACAGAATATAGTGGAAGCTGCGAATGCATAACTAATCAATTATATACTTAACATCGAGTAAGCGGAATAGAAAGTGTATAGAAGACAATAACACTCACTCGAAGTTGTAATAAAAAAGTATTTCCCTTCTGGTTTCTTGAAACCTTAACGCGTGTACTATATTATCCTCCGTATCCTGGGGGCTTGTTTTGAGATTAGCTTCATGAACCCAAATATGGGTCAATGAAGCCAATGTCATAGATTTATCCTCTGCTGCATTCGAGAATCTTCATTCTGCATATTACAGTATGATTATATACATGCAATAAACAAGGTGAGATAGCTGGAGACTAAATTAATTACAGAATTAGTACTTACAGACAATAGGCACTGATGATCGATTTGTCCAAGGCGTCTTGATTGAATAATTGAAATAGTTCATCAAATTCAATGGATATCATGTCATCCTTTTCTTTCCCATGATGCTTTTTTGTAACCCTCAGCACTATCCAGTTAGCCCCGGCCTTTGTGGCATGCATGTACCAGTTATGCAATCTTCGCATTTTTGTTGGAAGATTATTTACCTCCTCAGGTTTGACGAGAGGTTTGCCGTACTGGTATTTGTATGCTACTTCACTCACGGGGAAGTACTCTAACTGGGATAAGTACTGGGCAATACTCATACCTTGAGCAGCGGCAGCTTCTCCGTATTGTGCAACTACCTCTGGATCATATTTGCTCCATATTTGCTTGACCCCACATTGGTTTGGAAAATCGCCTTAAGAGGGGCGCAAGACTGTTTTGCTTGTTCTCCGAGCTGGGCAACAGATTTCTCGCTTGCATCAGTACTGCTCTTCGAGGCTTTTTGTGCCGCATGTGACTTGAGAATAGAACGCTCATAGTCTGATGACAGCTTTGGCTCGGGTTGATGAAGAGTCTTTAGCATTTTCAACACTTTGGCTTTTTCTTCTTTGGTGCTGGGGAACTCTGGCTGTTTCGGCCGCCTCAGCTTAGCGAAAAACGCTGTCGTTTCCGCATGAACGATGGCCGCAGTCTCCTCTTTAGTACAGTCATAAGCTCTCTTGGGAGGAACCTTTGGTACTTTTGGAAGAGGCTCTTGTTTACGTTTCGGCGATCGCTTACCACGACGCAGAGTAGCGGTACGCTTACGCTTTTTATCCTGAGGCGCCGACTATGGCTCCCGCGGTGATGGCTGCGCCGGAGATTGGTGAGGCGACGGAGCCGGGTGAGGCGACGAAGACGGCTGCCGCGGCGGTGACGACCTCGCTGGAGACGGGTGAGGCGGCGTCGAAGATGGCCTTTGTAACACCCTCAGAATCGACCCTATGCAAGTTTCAGCGATTCCCGCCAAACCCGCATAGAAACGATTCAAAGGTGCCCACCAGGCACTTTCGTGCGGGTGGAAAACGAAGTAATAACATTACACAACAGTCCTCGATGGGACCCACAGAACATATATATATATATATACAACTGCGACTCAATGAGTCAAGAATACAGATATACAATACAAAGGTCCAAATCACCTTGAAAACGATGGAGCGTCCGACTACGGACAAGATGCAAATGGGGCTAAGAGCCCTGAAGAATAACCAATGGCGTCCATAACCCTGCCCAGGCCAAGCCGGAAGGGTAACCCTGCTAACGACGTCGATCTCAAAACCTGCTTAAGCAAAAGGGGTGCCGACAAAGGTCAGAGGAAAAAGAGGAGCGTCAGTACTGAGGCCAGTACACGGCGAGGCTAGAATTCGGCGGTCCTCGCCTACATAGGTATGGTGGACTGAAGCGGCAGCGCAGCATGCACTAAACAACCTATAGAGACTCGAAACAACTGGCGGCTATCAGAGAGGGATAAGAAAGACCTATTCGAAACCAACCTGATTCTACCACCAAACAAACCCATCCTGGCGTTTCCCCCTCGAGACCAAACGAGGAAGTCAACCGAGGAACTCACACAGTTGGCAGTTTTACTTATTCAGTTATCGTTGCAGCAATTACTAGTCAGGTATAGATAATCATCCTGATATATTAAGCAGTGGGCAATTTTAGTTAACCATTCCGTTGAGGTTGTAGTACTTACTAGTCAAATACAATTATCATGAGATATCCCAAACCCAGCAGTTGTTGGTACTTTTATTTAGCCATTCCGTTGTAGTTGCGATACTTACTAGTCAGGTACAATGGTCGCAAGCGACACCCAAACAAGCAATTGTTGGCAGTTTTATTTAGCCATTTCATTATAGTGAAGCTGCTTTCTAGTTATTATAAAGTCAAATTAATAGCACTACTTTAGTTATAGTTGTCTATGATCGAGATACTGTGCTCCAAGTCGTCCATAACCGCGGACACGGCTTTCAGAAAGTTTTACCCTGCAGGGGTGCACAAATAGCAACACACACTCGATCAACCTCGGAAAAACCAAATCAAAACCCAACGAGGCCTTCACGACAAAGCAATCACAAGATTCAGAAATATTTCAGGGGGCCACCCCATTAAGTATACCCGCAACGAAGTTAGCTGACTTCGAGACGGACTCAAGGTTTGTGGGGCCGGCTGTAAACGACTGGGAACCCAAAACTGGGCTTGTCGATACCGCGAAAACGGGTCACAATTCCTAAACAGTACAGGTGCTCCTCGCACAATCGTAAATAAAGCAGTAAAGCATGGCATAGGTATAGGATAGTAAATAAAACCTCAAACTAGTTTGTGGCCCCAAGAAATAAGACTGAATCAAGCTCTGGCTCAGGGGGGTCCCATAATCCTCCCGGATGTGGATAGCGTGAAAATTCAAGGAACAGGTATCAAGTACTCGGGGTCCTACGGGACACAAGTGGACGGTTAACAACCAAATAACATCTATTGCCCACCTGTGCCTCTTCTTACCTACTTCAATTTTAGTTGTTAAACAGTAATAAAGTTATGATCAACTCCAACAATAAACACATGGCAATACTCCAACAACTGTGGTACTTGACGACACGCAACAGCACTTGAGCAAGCGACTACGACGCGCAGGTCCAACTATCTACCAAACAACAGGTAATAGGATGTGTCCACGGCAATATAAGGCTGCAAGGGATACCACGGGCACGAAAACTAGAGCATCGCAACACAGATAGCAATAGATAAACAGGAGGGAATAAATACTATAAAAGTAAGATAGGTAGAAAGGGGGAGATGCTCGCCTGAAAACATTGCCGAAGGTTCATCCGAAGATCGGGTCGACACTCGCATCAACTCAACGGCCTTATCCGCGAAGAAGCAAAACACTAGAATAAACACCGGATGCAATATTTAATACCACGGCAAAAGATCGGGCATGATGCATGTATGATGTATGGCATGGCAAGGATGCGATGCAATTGGGCAATATTAAGTGGAACCGGGGTCCCGACAATTAATTAGACGGTTCATGTTGTTTAGATACCCCACAATTTAAATGTTGTTTTAACATGGCAAAAGACAGCACCGGATCGCTACACAAATTTAAATGAGGCCAATATAAGACTAGATTTGCCCGCATATGGCCCCATATTTAATTATGAGGTGAATCGGCATAAGGCCCCCAAACCACACAAATATGCATGCGAGATGAGTGATTAATATGCAACAGGTTTTATATTTAGCATTTATAAAATAGAGGCTCGGGAAAAGGTTCACACATTAGGGGGTCTCGACGAACTTGGGGTTCCGGGGGTTCGGGGTCCGACAGGGTTCAGGGTTCGACGGGATCGTTCTCGGACTCCGGGATTTAGGGTCTTCGAATCGGGGAAGTAGATCTTGTCGCACGAGCGTCAATGCTTCCAGGAAGGAGAACTAGTCGTCCAGGGTCTCGGTGTTCGGGGCAAAGTACTCGGCGTCCTCGAGGGAGTACTTGTCGTATCCGTGAAGGAGAACATGGCGTTCCGAGGAGAAGATCTTGGCATCAGGGTTCTCGGCGAACTTGTCGTGTTAGGTTCGGTCTTCGGGGTCCGGACTTCGCCTCCGGGAACGGGTCCTCAGGGTCTCAACGAAATTGGTGTTCTGGCATCTCTGAGTCGTGGTTCTTGGCGCGGCGCCGGGTTCGAGGTGTCGAGGCTTCGGAATTCGGGACGGCGATCCGTGAGGTAGAGCTTGACGTCCGAGAGGTTCGGCCCGGCCACGGCCATCGGGGTCGCGTCGAGGGGGCGGTCGCGTTGACGGGTTGGTTAGGAGGCAGGAGGCATAGGGCTTGGCGGCACGAATCCCTAGGCGACGGTGTGGCGTCCGCGAACGGCGAGGTCGGGGCCGGGGAAGACGGCGAGGAGGCGCGGCTCGGAACTCCGCGGGGGCCGACGCACAGGACGGGGAGGAGGAGACGAGAGGCGGCGGCGGTGCTTGGCGAGGGAGGGGGACCCGACGGCGGCTTGCTGGCCGAGGCCGACGGCGTGAGGCGGATGAAGGCGACGAGGGCCAAGGCCGATGGAAGCGAGGGCGTGGGGCCGCGGGAGGGAACACCGACGAGCTGCTGCAGGCCGCGCCTGCGGACAGAGAGGGCCGACGCGGTACAGGAAGGAGCAGAGGGAGGCGGCCCAGCGGACGAGGGCGGCGGCCGGCGGTTGAGACGAGGGGGGGGCGGCACCCATGGAATCAAGGAAAGCGCCGCGCCGGCAGGAGGTCGCGGAGGCCAGCGTGGCGTGGCGCGCCGGTTGCTGGGGACGGAGGAGCGAGGAGGCGGAGCGAGCCGGCAGAGGAAGCGCGGCCGGGCTCGGCGAGCTCGGCGAGGAGGTGGCGCCGAGGCGGGTGGCGAGCTCACGCCGAGGAGGATAGCTCGGGTCGGAGGCGGAGAGGGTGGAGGCGGGCACGGCCGAAGCGCAAGGCGCTGGCGGAGAGGTGGTCGGCTGGGAGGCGGGAGGAGAGCACGCTGAGGCGGAGGCTTGGCGTCTGGAGGCGAAGGCAAGGCCTTGAGGCGGCAGTGGCGGGAAGGTGCGAGCGGGAGGGAAGGAGGCGATCAAGTGAGGAGAGGAGACCGGGCGGAGGAAGCTCGACGGAGGAGGGGAACGGCGCGAGGACGGGCGGCCGGCGCCGGAGAGGGCGGGGCCCGGCGGTGGAGGAGAACGGGGAGGAAGAGGGAGGAAGAGGACGGGGTGGGGAAACGGGGCAGGTGGTGGGCCGCGCGGGGGTGGGGCTGTGGCCAGGTGGGGCCGGGGTGGGTGTGTGGGGTTGGGTGGTGTGTGTGTGCTGGGAAGTGGGGCCAGGGGGAAGAGAGAGAGGATTGGTGGGCCAGAGAGGGTGGGTCCAGGTTGTAAGGGAGAGGGGTAAGGTGGGAGCTGGGTGTGAGAGAGGGAGTGGGGCTGCAGGTGGAACCTGGGGGAGGTGGGTTGGTGGCTGGTGGATTGGTGAGGTGGCGGGGTGCGTGATGAGGTGGAGGGCACGGTGAGGTGGCGAGCTGCGGTTGGTGGGTAGACTAGGACTGGGTAGGCATAGTTTTTGGGTAGGCTGGTTTGCACTGGGGGTGCCCAACTGGGTCGGATCGGCCCGGTTCGGCTGCCCACCTAAAATAATTAAATATTTTATTTGTTTAAAACAGGGCTTTTGCAAACCGATAGCAGACAAAATAAAATAATCCGGAGACCCGGGTTTTGCGTTTGGAACATAGACGGGGCGCTTAGAAAACAAGAACAGGTTTTTCCGCAAATAGTTTTATGCAAGCAAATGCAAGATGATGACGATGCTCAAATGCAAGGTGGCATGATGACATGAGCATGCGGTCATGATGATGCAATGCACAAAAACAACGCGATTTTCTAGTAGTGGTTTTGCGGGATGCCACAGCCTTGGCGTGTGATTTCGAAGCACTATACATTCCTTCGGCCATAGAATGGTGACGTTTGTTGCGTCTCCCAGTACAGTCACATCCCTTTCACCTGCAGGGTAGTCAAGATCCAAAACTTCAAAGGTGGGCATGATTTCATCCACCCCGACAACAACGTATCCCTCTGGAACCGGACGACAGTGGTAAGTTGGTGTGGGTCCAATTGGTAAGACATAGCCGACCGCCACCTTCATTGATATGTTCACAACTTTGACATGTAGCTCGCAGTGTGTCATCTCTGTGATATCATCCACTGGGTAGCCAACAGGAGCCATCGTCGGTGCACCATTGTCATCGCCATTGTCATCACCCGGGACCTCGGTGGAAGCCACACTGCTTTTTCGATTATTCGATAGGCCGGCAGCATCAAATGCAGTGTGCTGCTGAGATGGGCCGGTAGTACTTTGCTCTTTAAGTGCGTTAATTTCATCTTGTTGTTGCTTTATTCGTTCTTCAATTATACGCATTCGCTCTTTCTGAATATCTGCTTCAACTTCCGCCCTGTCCTTTCTCCTCTAACGACTTCTATCAGGATATTTCTTCCTCTCTTCGGGAAACCCAGTCCTCCATGGTTGGGAGCCTCTTGTGCCTCGTGTTCGTCCATCATGTTCCTTATTTCCAAGGGCGAGTGTGAGTTCATCATTCTCTCTATCGGGAATGAAGTCCCCATCTTTAACAGCCTTTACTGCTTTTCTCATCCTCTTGATTGGCAAGGGGTCTTCTTTATGTCGTATGTTATATATACACATCCCTTCCGAGTCCAACGTGCCCCCATGCCCGTAAAACCAATTCCTTGCACGTTCTACCCAATCGTCTGTCTCTGGGGTGATCTTTTTAGCACGCAGTTCATTCTCAAGTTTCTCCCACTTAGGAATACCAGCCCTGTAGCCACCTTGTCCCATAGTATGGTGATACTTCTTGTTATCAGCATTCAGCTTGTTCGTTGCAGACATTTTCTTAGCTTTTTCTGATGTCTTTTAATTTACAAACTCAGCCCAGAATGGTTTTATCTTCTCAAACCGAGTCTTCTTGAAATCCGGAGTCTTCTTTTTCACGACATAGTCAAGGTGCAATCTTTTCTTCCAGTTGATGAAATACTGGGCCATCTTCTTCATAGCCCACTCCCTGACCTTAGCCTCCATGGCTCTCCCATGTTCTAAGGCGTCCTCAACTGGATCCTCCGCATTTGGATCCATCTCTATCTTCGGTAGTTTGAAATTAACCATGAGCCTCTTCCACAATAAATCTTTGGCCTTGTTAGGGACAAACAAACATGTTCCCTCTTCTTTAGCATAAGTAGGCCTATTCCAATTTTGAATCGTGATCGGGATTAAGTCCCTAACGATTACTCCGCATTGTGCCATAAATTTGATTGCGACAACTTCGGGAGCCGTTGGTTTGCCGTCTTCAGCGATATCTTCGATCCTGAACCTCTCATGGTCTTCCAACTTTTTGGTTGGGCCTCGTCCGCTCTTTTCAGTAGATTTGTTTGATCCGGAGGGCTAAAAGAAGAAAGATCGTCGTTACTATCTCTATATAGATAGCAGATGATTAATTAATGAATTAATTATATTACATGCACCTCGCCAGAGCGGTCGTATTCTCGATTACACAAGGCATCGCCTTCTCCCTCGCGGAAGGCAACACCTTCTACCTCAAACAAGTCGTCTATTCCGGCAAAAATAGGATCACCCTCACCGGAGTTGTTCAGAAACGTCGATACATTTAAATTTTCTTCCGCGCGGATCACACCTTGGATCAACTCTTCCTTATCTTCGTCTCTGACGTGTGGGTACATATTTTCTGCATAGGTGGAAAACGGATAAGTCAAAACGGATAAACCCTAATTCAGAGAAACCTAATATATACATACATAATAATAAAAATATATACATACACACCATATATACATACACAATATATACATACACACTAAAAGGGAAGGGGCGGCTGGAGCGCGTGGTGATGGACGGAGACGGAGGCGCTGTGGCGGCCGGGGAGGAGGGATACGCCGAATGCTCAAACAAGGATGATGATATGACAAGTTGAATTGCATTGAAATGAAACCCTAAAACTTGCTCGGCAATTTAAACGGGGTTCCGAGGGTTAAAAACCCTAACTTGGGAAACTCCGGAAACACATGAGAGGACACACCGTCTAACCCTAGGTGCAACATCGATTCAACTGGGGTCTATGAAAACTAATATCATGGCTAAGCATCTACAATACGATGGCTATCAAGAAATTTTCGATCTTCGATGGTGTTGACCTCGGTCTTTGATCTCGATCTCGTATTCTACCGCGAAGAACCGAACGCCAGAAAGAGAGGGGAACAATCAACACATGGCATCGATGCAATGATCAAGAAAGTATGATTATATGAAAAGTTAAATTGTATTGAAAAGTAACCCTAAAGCATGCTTGACAAATTAAACGGGGTTCCGAGGGGCGTAAACCCTAACTCGAGGAAACTCCGGAATCACCTATGAGGGGTTACTATGTTCTTCTAATAAAACTTGTCATTTAAGTTGCTTAACAATGCATGATTATAGCTTAAAGAGGTAGGTTTCATTTTTCTGAACATTTTGGTATATTATACATATTTTTCTGACTTATAAATAATAAGTTATTGATTTTACAATATTAAATCATTTTCTGAAATTTATTTAATCAATTTTAAAACATTTATGACCTCAGGCTGACGTCACCATAGGCTGGGAAACATTTCTCACTCGATCTGGGGCTACTCACAGTCACTGATGTCTGGGCCCCATGGGTTATTATAATTATTTCCAAAAAAGAATTACAGGAATGATTTTAATAAAAAGAAAAGAGGATATATTGCCTCATGCTGATGTGAGCATGACATCAACAATGGGATCCTCGGGTTGGGCTCGAATCTGTCGATTCGCTGCACGCGCGGGCTAGTGGGTAGGCTAGTTGGAAAGAGGAGATCGAGGCAGACCTAGTGGTGGCAGCGCCGCCCGCTTGTGGTCATCGGAACAGTGGTCACGATGGCGGCGAGCGGCGGAGCTTGCTCGGACACGACGCGTGGCGGCTACAGCAAGCAAACAGGCAAACGGAGCTCTCCTTGAGCTTCAGAAACTCACCAGGAGCTCGAAAAACTTGACGGAGGGGTTCGGGGTGGCCGGAATCAGCGGTGGAGGCGGTGGCCGGAGTCGGCGAGGCTTGGAGCGCCGGCGAGGAGCACGTGGAGGCGCGACAGCGGAGCAGCGCGTGGATTTCGACGGCGGGGCAGCGCGTGGAGGACGACAAAGGGGCGGTGGTTGGGCAGCCTGACGGCGTCCGAGCGCTTGTCCTCGCGGCGGCGGCGATGATCTGTTGCGGTGATGAGGAATGGAGAAGAAGGAGAAGGAGAAGGGGCGTCATGTATAAAGGGGAGGGAGAATACGTCCCGGTTGATGCCAACAACCGGGACTAAAGGGTCATACGTCCCGGTTGGAGCCACCAACCGGGACGTATACTCCAATTTTTTCAGCAGACCAAGGGGCGCGCAGGGGGTCTTTAGTCCTGGTTGGTGGCTCCAACCGGGACACATGACCCGGTTTTCAAATTTTTTCAGGAATTTTCTCTCTGTTCCCGCCTTATTTTTTATTTTGGGGTTTAAATTTATAATGTTTTTTAAATGATAATTACTTTGGAATTTAGAAAAACTTTAAACATAAAAAGTGTTTGAATTTGAATAATTAATTCAAAACCATTTATTGTTTTTAAAAATAATTAATGTAACCATTTAAACTATGAACCATTTAAAATTAAAAATGAATTAACTTATATTTTTTGAATATTACTTTGGAATTTAGAAAAACTTTAACCATAAAAAGTGTTTGAATTTGAATAACTAATTCAAAACCATTTTCTATTTTTAAAAAATAATTAATGTAACCATTCAAAATATGAACCATTTAAAATTAAAATGAATTAACTTATATTTTTTGAATATTAATTTGGAATTTAGAAAAACTTTAAACATA
The DNA here is from genome assembly GCA_030063025.1 of Avena longiglumis. Classification (NCBI taxonomy): domain Eukaryota; kingdom Viridiplantae; phylum Streptophyta; class Magnoliopsida; order Poales; family Poaceae; genus Avena; species Avena longiglumis. Next base: position 251,351,421 of record CP125979.1, read on the forward strand.
AAAAGTGTTTGAATTTGAATAACTAATTCAAAACCATTTTCTGTTTTTAAAAATAATTAATATAACCATTTAAACTATGAACCATTTAAAATTAAATATGAATTAACTTATATTTTTTGAATATTAATTTGGAATTTAGAAAAACTTTAAACACAAAAAGTGTTTGGATTTGAATAAATAATTCAAAACCATTTTATATTTTAAAAAAATAATTAATGTAACCATTTAAACTATGAACCATTTAAAATTAAAAATTAATTAACTTATATTTTTTGAATATTTATTTGGAATTTAGAAAAACTTTAAACATAAAAAGTGTTTGAATTTGAATAACTAATTCAAAACCATTTTTTGTTTTTAAAAATAATTAATGTAACCATTTAAACTATGAACCATTTAAAATTTAAAATGAATTAACTTATATTTTTTGAATATTAATTTGGAATTTAGAAAAACTTTAAACATAAAAAGTGTCTGGATTTGAATAAATAATTCAAAACCATTTTTTGTGTTTAATTTGGATTTGAATTAACTTATATTTTTTATATATTAATGGGCGGGAAAAAAAGGACGGGAAATAATGGGCGGAAAGAAATTTTTATTAGGATAGAACTAGAATGAAAGTACATAACTCAACTAACACAAAGTTACATAGAAGAACTGGAAATTAAGATACATGGCCAGATTAAGCCACAATCGGCTGAACTTGTTTTGTAGTGTTGGAGTGATTCAGTCATGCTCCTGCCTACACCTCTAATACTCACCACTGTAGTCATCGTACTCGCCGCGGCCGTCGTCGCTGTCGTCGTCGGGGTCGCCGTAGTTGAACCTTGAAGGCTGAGTACGAGTGGGCTGGACTTGAGGGTAGCACAGGCGGGGCTAGAGTCGGCGGCCGTGTCATAGCCCATGACGCTCTGGAGAGTCCGACCGCGCCACCACAACCGACGACCGGCCTCGTTGAAGTTCGGAGGAGGTAGGCCATCCTCCTCGTGCCTAGCGAGCGCCCTCTCACGCCGATCCACGAAGAAGGCTTCCCAAGTCGGGAAATAGTCGGGATGCCATCTGGGATTCCTCCGCTGCTCCGGCGTGAGCTCGAAGTAGTAGTGGTTTGTGATGGCCATCCGACACGCCACACCTAGAGGGACAGGAGGAACCCGCACGCCTCCGGCGCTCAGCATCCAGCCGACGGGGACACAGTAGCCCGGCGGGCAGGGGTAGTTCGAGGCGCAAAGAGCCTCCACCTCCCTTGGAGTTAGTGCTACGGTGGAAGTCATGAGAAAGAGTGATGAGGTTGCAGATATGAGTTTAGAGATGTGCAATGACAATGGAGGCCAACCCTACATATATATAGTGAGAAATGGCAGGAAGATAACTGGCGGGAAGAAATGGCAGGAGAAATGCAGGGAAAAAATGGCGGGAAGAAAAATGGCTCATTTAGAACTTGCATTGGATCTCTGAAGAAACCACATATTGCGAGTCTAAAAATGATTTTTTCAAAAAATCACGGGCGATAGATCATGTACCTATAGTACAAACCGGACCCACTTCCTACCGATTCGGCAGGCATTTGTCCTTTTTACCCGGGATGGACGAAAAGGTTTGAGATGTCCCGGTTGGGAGACAGTCCATGTAAGGTGGTCTAGTATTTTAGGAAAATGGGACGGTAGCATTCTGAAACGGCATTTTGGTGGTTACTTCACAAAACGACCCGTTTTTTGCGCTCGGAAAATGGAAAAGGGCTTTTCCGTGCGACAAAAAGGAAAACTTCCTCCTGCAACATTGTTCTCCATACCAATGTCCACATTCATGCATAATATAGGCACAACATCACAAACTATGCCGTGATTCAGCACATAACATCGGTCATTTGGACTGAAAGCCATTAAACCTTGAACATGATAGGTCATTTTGTGAAGGTTTTTTCGAGACATGATCAATATACCAAGTATGGTATTTTTACTTTCAACTATGTCACATAATATGACACCACGCGAAGTATTTTCATTGTTCGGATTTTTTTTGAATTTATTATGCCCGTTTTGAATTTTCTGAATTTCTAACTATGGTCGAACCGGCGTGCATGAAGATAGGGGACGAGCATCATTAGATCTTGCATTGAATCTCTGAACAAACCACATATTGCGAGTCTAAAAATAATTTTTCAAAAAATCACGGGCGATAGATCATGTACCTGTAGTACAAACCGGACCCACTTCCTACCGATTCGGTAGACATTTGTCGTTTTTACCCGGGATGGACGAAAAGGTTTGAGATGTCCCGGTTGGGAGATTGTCCATGTAAGGTGGTCTAGTATTTTAGGAAAATGGGACGGTAGCATTCTGAAACGGCATTTTGGTGGTTACTTCACAAAACGACCCGTTTTTTGCGCTCGGAAAATGGAAAAGCGCTTTTCCGTGCGACAAAAAGGAAAACTTCCTCCTGCAACATTGTTCTCCATACCAATGTCCATATGCATGCATAATATGGGCACAACATCATAAACTATGCCGTGATTCAGCACATAACATCGGTCATTTGGACCGAAAGCCATGAAACCTCGAACATGATAGGTCATTTTGTGAAGGTTTTTTCAAGACATGATCAATATACCAAGTCTGGTATTTTTCCTTTCAACTATGTCACATAATATGACACCACGCGAAGGATTTGCATTGTTCGGATTTTTTTTAATTTATTATGCCCGTTTTGAATTTCTGAATTTCTAACTATGGTCGAACCGGCGTGCATGAAGATAGGGGACGAGCATCGTTAGATCTTGCATTGGATCTCTGAAGAAACCACATATTGCGAGTCTAAAAATGATTTTTTCAAAAAATCACGGGCGATAGATCATGTACCTATAGTATAAACCGGACCCACTTCCTACCGATTCGGCAAACATTTGTCCTTTTTACCCGGGATGGACGAAAAGGTTTGAGATGTCCCGGTTGGGAGATAGTCCATGTAAGGTGGTCTAGTATTTTAGGAAAATGGGACGGTAGAATTCTGAAACGGCATTTTGGTGGCTACTTCACAAAACGACCCGTTTTTTGCGCTCGGAAAATGGAAAAGGGCTTTTCCGTGCGACAAAAAAGAAAACTTCCTCCTGCAACATTGTTCTCCATACCAATGTCCACATGCATGCATAATATGGGCACAGCATCACAAACTATGCCGTGATTCAACACATAACATCGGTCATTTGGACCGAAAGCCATGAAACCTCGAACATGATAGGTCATTTTGTGAAGGTTTTTTCGAGACATGATCAATATACCGAGTCTGGTATTTTTCCTTTCAACTATGTCACATAATATGACACCACGCGAAGGATTTGCATTGTTCGGATTTTTTTTAATTTATTATGCCCGTTTGAATTTCTGAATTTCTAACTATGGTCGAACCGGCGTGCATGAAGATAGGGGACGAGCATCGTTAGATCTTGCATTGGATCTCTGAAGAAACCACATATTGCGAGTCTAAAAATGATTTTTTCAAAAAATCACGGGCGATAGATCATGTACCTATAGTATAAACCGGACCCACTTCCTACCGATTCGGCAGACATTTGTCCTTTTTACCCGGGATGGACGAAAAGGTTTGAGATGTCCCGGTTGGGAGATAATCCATGTAAGGTGGTCTAGTATTTTAGGAAAATGGGACGGTAGAATTCTGAAACGGCATTTTGGTGGCTACTTCATAAAACGACCCGTTTTTTGCGCTCGGAAAATGGAAAAGAGCTTTTCCGTGCGACAAAAAAGAAAACTTCCTCCTGCAACATTGTTCTCCATACCAATGTCCACACGCATGCATAATATGGGCACAACATCACAAACTATGCCGTGATTCAGCACATAACATCGGTCATTTGGACTGAAAGCCTTGAAACCTCGAACATGATAGGTCATTTTGTGAAGGTTTTTTCGAGACATGATCAATATACCGAGTCTGGTATTTTTCCTTTCAACTATGTCACATAATATGACACCACGCGAAGGATTTGCATTGTTCGGATTTTTTTTTGAATTTATTATGCCCGTTTTGAATTTCTGAATTTCTAACTATGGTCGAACCGGCGTGCATGAAGATAGGGGACGAGCATCGTTAGATCTTGCATTGGATCTCCGAAGAAACGAAATATTGCGAGTCTAAAAATTATTTGTTCAAAAAATCACGGGCGATAGATCATGTACCTGTAGTACAAACTGGACCCACTTCCTACCGATTCGGCAGACATTTGTCCTTTTTACCCGAGATGGACGAAAAGGTTTGAGATGTCCCGGTTGGGAGATAGTCCATGTAAGGTGGTATAATATTTTAGGAAAATGGGACTGTAGCATTCTGAAACGGCATTTTGGTGGTTACTTCACAAAACGACCCGTTTTTTGCGCTCGGAAAATGGAAAAAGGGCTTTTCCATGCGACAAAAAGGAAAACTTCCTCCTGCATCATTGTTCTCCATACCAATGTGCACATGCATGCATAATATGGGCACAACATCACAAACTATGCCGTGATTCAGCACATAACATCGGTCATTTGGACCAAAAGCCATAAAACCTCGAACATGATAGGTCATTTTGTGAAGGTTTTTTCGAGACATGATCAATATACCAAGTCTGGTATTTTTCCTTTCAACTATGTCACATAATATGGAACCACGCGAAGGATTTTCATTGTTCGGATTTTCAATATACTAAAGGTTCATCTTTAGTCCCGGTTGGAGGGATTTCGGCAAGCTGGGACAGGCAACACTAATGATAGGGGTGAGTGTCGATATTATGTCCTGCGGCGTGTACCTTGTCCCGGATGGTGTCACCAACCGGGACTAAAGATGAACCTTTAGTCCCGGTTGGAGACACCAACCGGGACAAAACACGAGTCAACACTAATAATAGGGGTGAGTGTCGACATTATTTCGTAAGTGTCGACACTATGCCGAGCTGCTTGTACTATAAATAGGCATCCTTGTGAGTCCAGTCCTCCAGCCAGTTTCAGGCATATCCAAGATGGTTTTCGAGAGTAGGGACACCACTCCGGCCAGTTTCAGGGAGATGCCGACGGAGCCTAGTCCTCCGGCATCTCCGAGAAACTGGTCATAGAGGCACTCCCTAATATGTGAAATTAGTTAGCTCCCAGGCGTATTGATCTAGTTAGAGAAGTTACAAGCTGCAAGATGGTTTTCGAGAGCAGGGACACCACTACGGCCAGTTTCAGGGAGATCTTGACGGAGCCCCTCCCAAGCATCTCCGAGAAACTGGTCATAGAGGCACTCCCTAATATGTGAAATTAGTTAGCTCCTAGGTGTATTGATCTAGTTAGAGAAGTTACAAGCTGCAAGATGGTTTTCGAGAGCAGGGACACCACTACGACCAGTTTCAGGGAGATGCCGCCGGATCCTAGTCCTCCGGCATCTCCAAGAAACTGGTCATAGAGGCACTCCCTAATATGTGACCGCGCGCGTTTGGAGATCAGATCTTAATGGTAAGTACGAATCGAGACAACTTCTTCATAGTCCCGTTCCAGCCACAAAACGGGACTAACACTCAAGACATTTATTAATATTAAAAACCGAGACTACAAAACCGGGAATAAAGGCCCCCTATATATAGTCCCGGTCAAGCCACAAACCGTGAAAGATATCCTTCGGTGAAGCCACAAACAGCGAAAGACATGAACTAGAGTTACATAATATGAGCATGAACTTCTTGGCATATGTCCTTCCTTATGATCGCTTCAGACGTAACCATGGAGCATCTTCTTTACTTAACGGAATGCTTGGGTCAGTTTTCACTGTGAAGGGCGGAATTTCATCAAACTTATTATAATATTCTGACATGTCTGTCTTGTCCTCGATTCCCACGATGTTTCTTTTCCCTGAAAGAACTATGTGACGCTTTATGATGTATTCGTTTGCATATTTTTTCTTTTTTTCGGTCTGGAGGACATGTCCTTCACATAGAAAACTTGAGATACATCATTGGCTAGGACGAATGGTTCATCTCTATAACCAAGATTGTTGAGATCCACTGTTGTCATTCCGTACAACTGGTCTATCTTTACCCCTTCCCCATTCAGGTTGACCCATTTGCAGCGAAACAAAGGGACCTTAGAAGAGACTCCATAGTCTAGTTCCCATATATCCTCTATGTAACCATAGTATGTGTCCTTTTGTCCATTCTCGTCTATTGCATCAAAGCGGACACCACTATTTTGGTTGGTGCTCTTTTTATCTTGGGCGATCGTGTAGAATGTACTCCCATTTATTTCGTACCCTTGGAAATTCAATACAGTAGAAGATGGTGACGCGGCCAACAAGTATAGCTGATCTCCAACAGTGGTGTCATTCAAGAGATGTGTCTGCATCCAACCACCGAAAGACTTCATGTGTTCATCTGTAATCAGTGATTCAGGCTTCCCCGGGTTTTTGGAGCGTAGAATATTCTTGTGTTCCTCGATATACAGAGCTGCCAAGGTGGAATTATGTAGAACTGTGTAGTGTGCTTTAGTGAAAGAATCCCCGTCCCTACATATCATTGCTTTCTTTCCCAGCGTGCCTTTTCCACTTAGTCTTCCCTCATGCCGCGAGTCAGAAACACCAATCGGCTTAAGGTCAGGAATAAAGTCAACACAAAACTCAATGACCTCCTCTGTTCCATATCCCTTGGAGATGCTTCCTTCTAGTCTATCATGGTTATGAACATATTTCTTTAAGACTCCCATGAACCTCTCAAAGGGGAACATATTGTGCAGAAATACCGGACCGCGAATGGCAATCTCTTCCCCCAGGTGAACCAGGAGATGCGTCATAATATTGAAGAAGGATGGTGGGAACACCAATTCAAAACTAACAAGACATTGTACCACATCCTTCTGTAACCTTGGCAGAATATCTGGATTGATTACCTTCTGAGATATTGCATTGAGGAATGCACAAAGCTTCACAATGGGTACTCGAACATTTTCGGGTAGAAGCCCCCTCAATGCAATCGGAAGCAACTGCGTCATAATCATGTGACAGTCATGATACTTTAGGTTTTGGAACTTTTTCTCTGCCATATTTATTATCCCCTTTATATTAGATGAGAAGCCCGACGGCACCTTGATACTGTAAAGGACTTCAAAAAGGATTTCCTTCTCTGCTTTGGTAAGAGCATAGCTGGCACGACTTAAGTGACACCCTTTATTCGTCTTGTTCTGTGTGTGCATGTTCTTTGGGTCTTTCATAATTTGTTGGTCCTCCCGTGCTTCTGGTGTATCTTTTGTCTTCCCGTACACGCCTAGGAATCCTAGCAAGTTCACGCAAAGATTCTTCGTCACGTGCATCACGTCGATTGAAGAGCGGACACACAGGACTTTCTAATATGGCAACTCCCAAAATATAGATTTCTTCTTCCACATGGGTGTGTGTCCTGTAGCGACGTCGTTCGGAACTGATTGACCGCCGGGACCCTTTCCAAAGATTACTTCTATGTCCTTGACCATACCAAATACATCATCACCAGCAGGGAGTTCAGGCTTCTTCCGGTGATCTGCCTCACCTTTGAAATGCTTGCCTTTCTTTCTTACGGGATGATTGGTCGGAAGAAATCGTTGATTCGCCAGGTACACAACCTTCTTGCATTTATGCAAATATGTACCTTCAGTCTTATCTAAACAGTGTGTGCATGCCTTATATCCCTTGTTTGTCTGTCCTGAAAGGTTACTAAGAGCAGGACAATCATTGATGGTTACGAATAACAACCCTCGTAGATCAAATGGCTCCTGTTTGTTCTCATCTCACGCACGTACACCTGGTTTGCCCCACAACTGTAAGAGTTCTTCAACTAATGGCCTAAGGTACACATCAATGTCGTTGCCCGGTTGCTTCGGGCCTTGGATGAGAACTGGCATCATAATGAACTTACGCTTCATGCACAACCAAGGAGGCAGGTTGTAGATACATAGAGTCACGGGCCAGGTGTTGTGACTACAGCTCTGCTCCCCAAAAGGATTCATGCCATCCGTACATAGACCAAACCATAAGTTCCTTGCGTCACCTGCAAAGTCTGGGAAGTCTCTCTCGATTTTTCTCCACTGTGACCCATCAGCAGGGTGTCTCAACTTCCCGTCTTTCTTACGGTCTTCTTTGTGCCATCGCAACAACCTGGCATGCTCTTTGTTTCTAAACATGCATTTCAACCTTGGTATTATAGGAGCATACCACATAACCTTAGCAGGAACCCTCTTCCGGAGGGGCTCTCCCTCAACATCACCAGGGTCATCTCGTCTGATTTTATACCGTAATGAATTGCATACCAGGCATTTATCTAAATTCTCATACTCCTTACCGCGGTAGAGGATGCAGTCATTAATGCATGCATGTATCTTTTGCACATCTAATCCCAAAGGACATAGAGTCTTCTTTGCTTCGTAGGTACTCTCGGGAAGTTCGTTATGTTTTGGAAACTTCGGCTTCATTATTTTCAGCATCTTTTCAAATGAGGAGTCAGTTAGACCACACTCTGCCTTCCATCGCAGCAATTCCAGTGTGGTACCGAGCTTTGTGCTGCCATCTTCACAATTTGGGTACAACAATTTCTTGTGATCTTGTAACATGCCCTCTAACTTCAACTTCTCATTTTCTGTTTCACAGTCTCGCTTTGCATCAGAAATGACCCTACCAAGTTCATCACCGGCTCATCCGATGCCCGTTCTTCACCTCCTTCCTCTCCATTGTGTTCCATTGCAAGATCATCAGTATTCAGGAAACATATGATGATAGTTGTTATCATCATCTTCTTCTTCACCATCTTCCATCATAACCCCTCTTTCCTGTGCTTGGTCCAGCAATTATAGTTGGGCATGAAACCTTTCATAATCGGTGGCATGAATGATTTTCGAGGAAGAGTACTCCTTGTTGTTCCGACATTGAACACATGGACAACGTATAAAACCATTCTCTTTGTTTGCCGTAGCCACATCGATAAATTTATCCACGCCTTTCATATACCCGGCTACGCGCCGGTCACCGTACATCCATTCCCGGCCGTTCATCTGCATCATATAAGTAAGTTTATCAAAAAATAGGACATCATAAATAGTGAAATGACCAATTCACATCGACACATGCATTGTAGCAATGACAGAGAAAAGATAAGATTGCTAACCTCGATCGAGGGAAATAAAGAGGAGAAAACTCAAGTGCGTCTCGGACACCTTCTATATTTTTGTTTTATGAGAAATTGAACGGGATTATTCACTCAAACATTTCATCAAACACCTTCAATGCATGCATAGGGGAAAATACTAGCACACCCCTCACACCTTCCACCAAGAGAAAAAACAGAGTGGAGGCAGAGGGCTGGGGCGTTACATTTATAGAGGGCGGGAGCATACGTCCCGGTTTGTAACACAAACCGGGACTAAAGGTGTGTGCTACGCCACGTGGCTAACACCCAACCTTTAGTCCCGGTTTGTAACAAACCGGGACGTATGCCCCCTTACCAACCCTCTGGTGTGCAGAAGCTTACAAACCGGGACTAAAGGTGTGTGCCACGCCACTAGCGTTGGCTAGTGCATGAAGCTTGACAGTCCCTTTGACTATTTTTAACACTAAAGTTTCTGAGGATTTTTGTTTCATGTTTGTTCTGTTTACATGCATGGTTATCCTAATAGATATTAATTATTTCAGGGTTGAGACAAATTATCTTTCATCCAGCTCTCTTTTACCAACCACTTCTGTTATCTATCTTCATCGCTTAAATAAGGAGACCACTTTGTATGATTATTAATTAGTATGAGAGTCATTATTTACTGTACAGCTGGAGTTGAAGGCGCTCTGGTGGTTAGTTAGACCATACAATTGATATTATCAACATAGTGAATTAGAAGGATCATAGATATCCTGATGATTCAACTTTCAACCTTGCGATATCATATGTACAGTTGAACTAACCTGATGGTTCAGGTTTCAAGTTTGCGACATCAGTTGTACAATCAAATATTGATGTTCGTGTCAGTACGTTGCTCCTGATATATTAATTTCATATGCATGACTCTTCTTTGTGTGCAGGTAAGAAAAACATACACGGAGGATTTTCATGTATTTCATTGGAAAGCCACAAGAGTTTGTCTTCCAACTATCACTCGCGGTCCACATATTGTGCCAACATCCTTTGAGGCCACGTCTAGAGTGGTATATAAAGGACCTTCCGTATTATATTTAGGGTGTCTCAAATGCCTCTCTTCAGTTTTGGCAGTGTAAAAAATGCATTTTATGCTCAGTTAAAAAATATTTTAGTGGTTCTCATTGTTTATGAAATTTTTGTATTATCTTGATTTGTGTAGACAGGAATGTTTTCACCTGTTTCTAAATAAATGAGAACTCACTTCGGTTACTCTTAATATTCATTGTACTATTGAAGCACATTTTTATCTAATTAATTAAACGGTTATTATTGATACTGCATAGTGTATAGAAGCATTCCATACTCCTTATTCTCCACCGCTTTTACTATTATTACAGTATTCTTTCAATTTTTTTTGTTCTATCCAGAGTTTAAATCAAGGCATACACTTAATTTTATTTTATGAAGTCCTGCAACAACGCGCGGGGTTTCATCTAGTATAACTAATATCTGATCTATTGCGAGCATACATATACAATATTCGATCATATCAAAGGAAGGAAATGTTTGAAATTACATGGTCATTGATGATATATCATATCAATTACATGGATATACCTAAATCATATTGAGTTCCTCGTCCTCCACATAATGTTCTCCCTTTATATCAAGGACCTCCTTCATCAGAAATCCCGCCAATTCCTCTTGAATTGTTCGTATGCGCTGTTCTGGCTCGAGATTCTCCCACAAACTATGAATATAATTTGAATCAACTCTCCGTTTACTGGTCAACTCGCGAATGTACTCGCGAACATAGAATCCACATAAATGAGTCCCCGATGGCTGCTGCAAACCCTTCACCGTTTTATAAGTTAGCTTATATTTGAATGGACCTTGTACTTTCTTTTTGAACCGTATCCAACACCTGCTCGGCAAAGAAAATGAATAAAGGAGTTATTAATTAATTGATATTAGGAAATGAACGAAGGAGGCCGATATAATGTGATAATGATTGAAATTACTTATGGAGCATTGCTTTCATGTCGCTCTATTTCTATTGGTCTCAACTTAATGAGTCGTGGACTTCAACTAGGGACTTGTCAACTTGAATGTTTAGCAGGATCCAGTGGAACCTGCGAACGTTTATATAAGCTGACATGCATAACTCATCAATTATACTTAACATCGAGTAAGCAAAAAAAGAATGTGTACAAGATAGAAAAACTCACTTGAAGTTGTAAGGAAATAGTATTTACTTAACGTAATTATGCTCGATTAAAAACATGCACAGGTCTTCCTCCACGTCCTTGAGGTGATTGTGTAACGTATATTCATTAATGATATATAGGTCAATGAACCCAATGTCATATTTTCTAGCACTTTTGCATTCAAGCATCTTCATTATTCATAATATAATAGTGCACAAAAGGATATATTGTTAGGATAATATATTACATGCAATGAACGAGTTGAGCTAGAGACTTAATTACAGAAATAAATCACTTACATATAATAACAACCGAGGATAGATTTGTCGAGGACGAGCTGATTGTTTAACTGAAACAGTTCGTTCATTTTAATATGCATCGAGTAATCTTTGAAGTGATGCTCCTTTCTACATCCACCAAAAATCATTCTTTCTGGTGCTTTTTTGTTTGCACAGTGTACCATTTGTGCAGATTCCGCATATGTGTTGATAGAAGCGTGAGCTCCTCATGACTGACTAGAGGCTTCCCTTTGACATAATTCCATGCTATCTCACCCATTAGCATATCTTCATAGCCTAAAAACTTACCAAGAGACATACCTGCTTCCGTAGCAATTCGTTTGTCCTTCGCTACATTGATGCCAATTAGTCCAGCAGCAGCCTTGGCTCTGGGATCCAACAATTGCATGTACTTATCCATATTGGCTCTGAAGGCCTTGTCGATATCTGAAATCACTATGAGCGGGGGGACCGATTGAATCTTCTATTGTCCGAGATGGGAAATTTATTTTCCACTTTTTGCACTTGTTAATTTTTTCTGCTTTGCTTGCTTAATAATTTCGCGGTCATAGTCTATTTCCAGATTCATCGATATTTGAGATGGTTGCTCAAGAAAAGACTTAGCCCACTTTTTTATATTTTCATCAAATACCTTCTTTGGTTCGGACTTTTTGGGTGCAAAAAAGCCTTAGTGTAGGAAGACACATCCACGGCGTTTTCCTCGTCAGTCTTGTCATAAGGTCTCTTAGGAAGAGCCTGCGGGTTGTCCACCATCTTCGCCGTACTACCTTTCTTCTGAGTGGGGCGTGGGGGAGCACCGACCTTCCATTTTTTCAACGACGTAGTATTGCGCGGAAGCGGAGGCGGAGATCGAGTATTGCACGGAGGCGGAGATGGATATCGAGTTGATGTACTCGCGCTGCAGCGGTTGACATCCCTCCCGTCGAGGGGTGGACTTGGAGGTTGATGATCATCGGGGTGGGGTGGACTTGGATTCCTCATAGTCGGTGTCCTTGGCGCCGAGCCTGGAAACTTGATGTACTTCTTCTTCCATAGAATGATGTGGCGCTTGGTATCTCCCAGTTTCTTATGGCCTTCAGGTGTAGCGATGTCAATCTCTAGGTCCGCAAAATCCTCCACTATTTCATCCACCATGACACGATCATAGCCAGGTGGAATCGGAAGTGAATGGTGGAGTTCTCCAGGCAGACAAGGTAAAGCAGTGTCGATCGCCACCTTGAAGGACAGGTTGTTCATTGGCTGATGTAGCTCACATTGTGTTGTCTCTCTGACATCATCCACGGGGTAGCGAGGCGCCGGTGCATCATCTAGAAGTGCTTAATCATTAGCCCAGACCTCCATGGAAGCCACACCGCTTCTCCGTTGGCTATGATCCAATTCAGGATCATTAGCCTACGACTGAGATGACCTTTGGCTAAGTGCTTCCATCAGCTTCTTCATCCCAGCTAGGTCCTCTTCTATCTTCCCGATCCGGTCTTCCTCCCGGTCCTTATTTCTCTTTCGGCTTCTGTAACTGTCATCATACTCTAGAAATCCTTTCTTCCACGTAACACCGACGCCTTTGCCTCGTGTTCGTCCACCTTTTTTAGGATTTCTGAGGGCGCGTGTCAACTCGTCGTTCTCTTTCTCGGGCCGAAACAATTCCAATTGCGCATCGTCCATTACTCTAACAAGTGCATTGGTGGGTGTTAGAATTTTTCTTGAAAAACTGTCGCCGTGTGTCTAGGTTCAACGTTCACCGTGCCCGTACCACCAGTGCTTTGACCTCTCGGGCCATCCATATATACCTGGAATGATCCCTCTAGCCCTCATGTTGGCCTCCATAGTTTTCCACTTAGGCACGGCACTCTTGTAGCCACCTGTCCCATTTTATGGTGGTATTTCTTTTTGGCAGCATTTATCGTATTCTTTTTTTACTTTTCCTTGGATATAGAAGATATCTTGTAATTTACAAAATTGGGCCGCGCGCATACTTCACGTATAAACCTTCTCTCGTGCTCCTTTGAAGTCTGGAGTTTTCTTTTTCGCGACATACTTTGCGTATAAACCTTTCTTGTGGTTCCGAAATAGTTCGGCCATCTTCATTAGAGCCCACTCCTTGACTTTCGCTCTTCTTTCAAGCCCACTGTAACATCCCAAAAATACTAAACTTGGATCATCAAACTCTAATCATCAAAATTAGGGTTAACAAAAACTTTTCTAATTAAAATTATGAAGGCATGCATATGTGTATGCATTTAATTTGAAATTCTTTGGAACCACCTTGTTTGTATGTTTCCTTTCATGTAAAATGTTTCTTAGATGAAATAAACATCATCTAAACATTTCCCAAACTTTTCCTAAGGACAAATAAGTCAAAACCAATAAAATAAAGGAATGGTCATTTTGACCAATTTAACTCCCATGCCTACTTTGGCTGTCTCAAACTTTCAGAACCTAATGGAAACTTTTCTGGATCTTTGCACCCCTTGAATGTACTCATAACAAAGTATCAAGGACAACTTTGTGATCATCCAGAAACTTTCAAAGGCATAATTTAAATGGAAATTCAAAATTGAATCTTTATCATATGGGAAGATCCCACTTTTTCAAAAACCACTCAAACAAGCTCAACTTTCAAAACCCAAGCATCTGCAGACTCACCAGCACCAATATAGCAAACCCACCAAAAATCTTTTCAAAATTCAAAACTTGATTTCATGCGGCCATTTCATCAAACAGGTTGCAGACACAAATCATCCAAATCCTAAACACTATTGTGAGCAGTGATTCTTGCCTAACTGATTCCCTATCTAGCTCACAACCAGCTCAGTAGATCATCTAGCAAGATTAACCAAGCACTAGCACCACTGTAAGCTTGGCATTGCCATTAATGGTGAACAGCCGAGCACACCCATATCACCCCCATGTCGACAGCAAGCTAGGAGGAGACACAAGAGTAGCCAGCATGTCTGGGAGGCAGCCCACCGTCCACCGCCACTCTCTGTCCACCGCTCGAACCTTGCCACCCACTGGACCACACGCACAGACCGCGCCCAGACCGCCAGCGATCATGCCGAGCGTGCGCCAGAGCGCCACCCTCGACCGAAGCCCACAGACCGCGCGCCGCCCTTGACGCGTGCATACACAATCCCCACCGACCCAGGAGACCGCCAGACATCCTTGTTCGCCGCCCCGTGCCGCAAAGCCACCGCTCGCCGTCGAAGACGCCGCCTCTGCTGCGCAGAGCGTCGCATGTTCCAGACCAAGCCGCACCGCCCCACGCCTCGAAACCATGTCGTTGAGAATCGCTAGGGAACACCGCACCATCCCCTACCGTCGCCCATGCCAATATCCGCCTGTAACATCGCCCCCGACGAGCTCACCGTGCGCCCCGTCGGTCCCCTCGCTCGGCTATAAATAGAGGCTACCCCAGTCGATTTCTTCACACCATCTCACTTCCCTCTCATCAATGATCATGCCGCACCGTTCCCGGAGCAAGGCAAGCACCACCTCGCCGGAATTTCACCGGAGCCCGCCGCCTCTAGAGAAGAAGGGCGCCATCGATTTCGTCCACCCCAGGAGCTGCCGCGACCACCCCTGAGTTCACCTTCGTCGACTTCATCGTTCGCCCGCCTCGCCGACCCTCGCCTGCACCCCGGTGAGCCCCCAGCACCCCTCACTGGCCGCACTAGGTTTATTTCTCGCCGGCGTTGTCTCGTGTCGACGATGACTCCCAGCCGTTGGATTAGAATTAGATCGAACGACCCACGTTGCCCCGTACCGCTTCGCCCCTCCCTGTCTCACTGGAAAGTGGGGACACCCACTTAAGCAACCCACGGGAGCACTGCACTTAGCAGGCCGGCCCGTTAACTTTTCCCGCACAACCCAGTTATTTGATTTAAACCTTTTTCATTTTTGTTTAAAACTCACTTCTGTACTCAACTTCAAAAATCAACCCAGATAGATTCATTGCATAAAATTGAATGAAACCAATTTTGTTAGAAAGGTCTGGGAATGCTGAATCCAAGCCCGTTGGATTCAAGTCATTTGGATCTATAGATCACCCATAGTAAAAATAACAAGGCAGAAGCTTTTCTGCATTCAAACATTTTTCAAATTTAAACCATAATAGCTTTTGAGTTGATTCCAACTCTCAAAAATCACATTTAACCATACCTTTCAGAATATATAAAAATATATAGGTTTACTTGCAGAAATAATGTTCAAGTAATAAAAGAATGCTACATAGGCATTTCTAGCCACTTTAATTAATTAGAATAAAAGGGTAAAACCTTATTAAATTGTGACACCACTTTAAAACACATTCCCTTGGACTACAATATGTGGTGATGACATGTGTCAACATGATCCCATGTTTGGTTTGGAGAATATTAAATCTTAAGTAGTTTTTCAATGAGTATAAATTACTTTTCTAAAAATAAAAAGAATTAAACCAAGCCTTAACCTTGTAATGTTAGAGATGATGCTAGATCATCTATAGGACCCTTTTGTGTGATGGTTGCAAGTAGTTAAGTATTGTTTGGTGATTGTGTACCTTGTATTTATTCGTAGACGCTAGTACCGACCAAGGATACGAGGAGGAAGGAGGATACTACGAAGAAGAAGCCGAGGAGAACTTCACCCACTGCTCTGCACAAGGCAAGCTAAAACTTGCAAGATACTCTACTTTAGCAAGATGAGACTATACCTATGCAAGCCAATACTTGCAAGCTTATACTGATATTGATGCAAGCTAACACTTGCAAGATACTTTACCTATGCAAGCCAATACTTGTTACTATGCCTACTATATGCCTTAAGCATATGTGATCATACCCACTTGATAAACCAATCCTAGCTTTACTTGCAAGCTTCTTACTTTATTTCTTTATCAAAGCTTGCTTAGAGTTTACTTAAGAGATTGGTAGATACTAGAAAGATATTTGAAGGTTGCATAAAGAGCATAAAATTTGGCCTAAGTTAGAAACCTTGATATCAGCCTGAGACATAAGGTTGTACTTAGTTGAAACTCCACTAGTCCACCACCCCTCATTAGTTCCTATCCCCACTTATAGATGCTAGTGCTAAGCATAAAACTTGATCAACTTTTAGATGGCAATACTTGGTGGAAAAATGGTTATGAAAACCTTGGAATGATGGATCATTCTATTGAAATCTTTTGGACATGTGTTTCCGAACACCTGATGATTTTGGTGATGAAAATGTTGAGGCATGAGCCTTAGCCCTTTATAAAACTGATGGTTGTCTGGATGCGATACCATTCCAATTTTATCGTACAACCATAATACCCGAAGATTGGGTAGGGCTTGACTGGAAACTTATATACCTTAGTATTAGTTCCCTCACGACCAAGGTCTGAGATGAGGCTACCTTGTGAAGATTGTCCACTGCAAAGGCCCAAGATGACAGTTGGTCATGGTTGGGAGGCCAAACTCACAGGAGAGGTGCTTATACTAGGGCGTGTAATCGAAAGGTTAGGATTGATTATCCGCATACTGAGTATGGTGAATTCAGGATTTGTTCCTGACGGATGTATCGAATATTGTGGTGAAAGTGTACAATCTCTGCAGAGTGTCAAACTATTCGAATAGCTGCGTCCGCGGTTATGGACAGTTGGAGTGGCCATACTGTTCCCCCGTCAGACTTTTCAAAAGGACTTGTGAAATGATTTGAAACTTTGACTTGACCACAACAGAGTTGTGACATGAGTTACAAGATCCCAATTAGGAGTTATAAAATTGTGACTAGCTTTGGAACTTAGTAGAGATAAATCTGGCTTTTGCAAAACAACCCTAGAGCCTAGTGTCCTATTATCCAAAATTCCCTTTACCTGTTAGTATTAGTTTGCGAGTACTTAAAGAGTACTCATGGCTTTGTCCCTGGCTATTCCCATGGCCAGACTATGAAGAGGAGTACCTTGAGGATGGACCCCAGGAAGGTTACGACAACTAGGATCATCTCCCATCGTCAGCATTGCCTGTGACCCCGAAGATGGAGCTTCGCCTACGCTACCGTTATTATTACGTATTCCGCTGCTTGATGTTGTATGAAGAACTGGATCCTGATATCCCTATTTGTGTAAGAACTTATGAATCGTCTGTAATGGATGATGTACTGTGATATCCAATTCTGTTATGTCTCGCAAAAATGGTAATCCTGGGATTGCGAGGTATGGCATAACATGCCTTATCTTTGAGAGGGATTTGGACCAGCTTTCGGAAATTCTGGAGCGTCCGCACCCCGAGTTCTTCGGAGCTCAACTCAATGATCAAGGAGGAGAAGATATGCAGTGACTAATTTTTGCAAGTCTCCGAGGAAATATTGAACCTCCCACTGTGGAAGGAATTCAGTTTACCTTGAGGGAAAACAACTGGCTCGATGGACTTGCCAGGGATGCAAGAAGCTCTTTCCCGTCTGTGTGGGCAGAGCATCAATCAGATCAAGGGTACTCGCTTTGAGTTTTGCCCAAGGCGTGATGCTAATGGGCAACCCCTGGAAGCCCAATACCACCCCGAGCTGATGACTGTAACACCCTCAGAATCGACCCTATGCAAGTTTTAGCGAAACCGCCAAACCTGCATAGAAACGATTCAAAGGTGCCCACCAGGCACTTTCGTGCGGGTGGAAAACGAAGTAATAACATTACACAACAGTCCTCGATGGGACCCACAGAACAGATATATATATATATACAACACGACTCCATGAGTCAAGAATACAGATATACGGTACAAAGATCCAAACCACCTTGAAAAGGTGGAGCGTCCGACTACGGACAAGATGCAAATGGGGCTAAGAGCCCTGAAGAATAACCAATGGCGTCCATAACCTTGCCCAGGCCAAGCCGGAAGGGTAACCCTGCTAACGACGTCGATCTCAAAACCTGTTTAAACAAAAGGGGTGCCGACAAAGGGCAAAGGAAAAAGAGGAGCGTCAGTACTGAGGCCAGTACACAGCGAGACTAGAATTCGGCGGTCCTCGCCTACATAGGTATGGTGGACTGAGCGGCAGCGCAACATGCACTAAACAACCTATAGAGACTCGATGTAACTGACGGCTATCAGAGAGGGGTAAGAAAGTCCTATCCGGAACCAGACTGATTCTAACACCAAACAATCCCATCCTGGTATTCCCCCTCGAGACCAAACGAGGAAGTCAACCGAGGAACTCACACAGTTGGCAGTTTTACTTATTCGGTTATCGTTGCAACAATTACTAGTCAAGTATGGATAATCATTCTGATAAAAATAAGCAGTGGGCCCTTTTAGTTAACCATTCCGTTGTAGTTGCAACACTTACTAGTCAGATACAATTAGCATGAGATAACCCAAAACCCAGCAGTTGTTGGTACTTTTATTTAGCCATTCCGTTGTAGTTGCAAAACTTACTAGTCAGATACAATTGTCGCAAGCGACAAACCAAACAAGCAATTGTGGGCAGTATTATTTAGCCATTCCCTTATAGTGAAGCTGATTACTAGTCATTATAAAGTCAAATTTATAGCACTACTTTAGTTATAGTTGTCTATGATCGAGATACTGTGCTCCAAGTCGTCCATAACCGCGGACACGGCTTTCAGAAAGTTTTACCCGGCCGGGGTGCACAAATAGCAACACACACTCGATCAACCTCGGAAAAACCAAATCAAAACCCAACGAGGCCTTCACGACAAAGCAATCACAGGATTCAGAAATATTTCAGGGGGCCACCCCTTGGAGTACACCCGCAACGAAGTTAGCCGACTCCGAGACGGACTCAAGGTTTGCGACAATGGCTGTAAACGACTGGGAACCCAAAACTGGGCTTGTCGATACCGCGAAAACATTCCGCTTACCTAAACAGTACAGTGTGCTATCCATCGCACAATTTAAATAAAGCAGTAAAGCATGGCATAATTACAGGATAGTAACAAAACCCCAAACTAGTTTGTGGCCCCAAGAAATAAGACGGAATCAAGCTCTGGCTCAGGGGGGTCCCATAATCCTCCCGGATGTGGATAGCGCGATAAATCAAGGAACAGGTATCAAGCACTCGGGGTCCTACGGGACACAAGTGGACGGTTAACAACCAAATAACATCTATTGCCCACCTATGCCTCTGCTTACTTACTTCAATTTTAGTTGTTAAACAGTAATTAAAGTGAACGATAAATAAAGCCATGATCATCTCCAACATCAAACATGCGGCATTACTCCAACAAATGTGGTACTTGACGACACGCAACAGCAATAGAGCAAGCGACTACGACGCGCAAGTCCAACTATCTACCAAACAACAGGTAATAGGATGTGTCCAAGGCAATATAAGGCTGCCGGGGATATCACGGGTACGAAAACTAGAGCATCGCAACACAGAAAGCAATAGATCAACATGAGGGAATAAATACTATGAAAGTAAGATGGGTAGAAAGGGGGAGATGCTCGCCTGAAAACGTTGTCGAAGGTTCAACCGAAGTTCGGGTCGACACTCGCATCAACTCAACGGCCTTATCCGCGAAGAAGCAAAACACTAGAAGAAACACCGGATGCACTATTTAATACTACGGCAAAAGATCGGGCATGATGCATGTATGATGCATGGCATGGCAAGGTGCGATGCAATTAGGTCATGTTAAGCGGAACCAGGGTCCCGACAATTAATTATATGGTTCAAGTTATTTAGCTACCCCGCAATTTAAATGTTGTTTTAACAAGGCAAGATATGGCAACGGTTCTATGCACAAATTTAAATGAGGCCAACATGAGACTAGATTTGCCCGCATATGGGCCCCATAGTTAATTATGAGGTGAATCGGCATAAGGCCCCCAAACCACACAAATATGCATGCGAGTATGACAATTCAATATGCAACAATTTATATTTAGCATTTATAAAATAGGGGCTCGGGAAAAGGTTCACACATTAGGGGGTCTCGACGAACTTGGGGGTTCCGGGGGTTCTGGTTTCGGTCTCAGGGTTCAGGGTTCGACGGGGTCGGTCTTCGAAGGTCGGATACGAGATGAAGAGCTTGGCGTTCCGGGAAGAAGGACTCGGTGTGGCGTCGGGGCGCATCGGACTCGCCCTGGTCGGTGTCGATCTTGTCGTGGTGAAGATCTTGTCGGGTCCGCGCCATCAAGTCGGTCTAGGCGTCCGGGATGAAGAACTTGGCGTTCCGGGATGAAGTGCTTGACGTCATTTGGTTTTATGTCGACGGTCTTGGTGTCCTCGAGACGAAGATCTTGGTGTGCCGAGGGTTCGGTCTCGGGGATCGGTCTTCGAGGTCCGGGGCGTTGGGGCTTCGGGGCTCGGGGTCTCGACCATCGGGTCGAGAATATTGGCGTTCTGGGAAGGAGATCTTGCGACGAGGTTAACTTGGACGTGCCGGCCTTCGGAAGATCTTGAGGTCCCAGGTGGCCGATATTGGTGCCCTACGACGGAGAACTTGGTTCGGTGTCCATGGCCTTCAGGGTCAATGTTCGCGGCCATAGTCTTCTTGTTATCTATTATCACCAAACATCACGGGGGTGGAGGAGGCTCACTAGCATGGCGGGTCGCGGATGCAGGCCGGCGGCAACGGACTTGGCGGTGGTGGCAGAACTCCACCACGGCGTGGGCGGAAACGAGGACATGGCGGCGCGACGCACGGCTCCAATGGCGGCGTCGAGCGAGGCGTGGCAGCGTGCGTTCTTGCCGGAGGAGGTCGGGCGTCTTTGGCAGACGTCCGGCGTGGCGAGGAGGAAGCGGTCGGGGCCACGGACGCGGCAGAGGCTACCAGGCGGCAGTCGGGCCCGCAGCGGAGGAGGACGGACGGCCAGCGCAGGGTGGCGGAGGTGATGGCGGCAGGCGACATGCGGCCGAAGGAGCTTAGCGGCGAGGTTGCGGCCGGAGGCCGTCTCGACGGAGGATGCGGCGATGAGGCCCCTGACAGCGGCCGGAGCTTAGCGGGCCTTCGGAGGAGGGGTCGCGCTGAGGGGCGGCGAGAGGAGGTCGGGCCATGGGTCAGGGATTGGGGGTGGCGGGCGCGGGCGCTGGCGGAGTTAGCGAGTCGGCACGGGGGTGGGAGGCGGTGGGGAAGCTGGGGGCGCCAGGCGTGGGACCGCGCTCTGTGTGGCCAGGAGGAAGGAGGAGCGGAAGGAGGCGGAGCTGGCCGGGAGGCGTCGGCCTTGAGGCCAAGGCCAGGAGGGAGAGGAGGTGGGTGGGGCCCGGGTTGGGGAGGAGGAGGGCTGGTGGGCGGTGGGGAGAAGCCAGCGGTGAAGGAGGCGCCGGTGGTGAGGAGGTTGGCGTCGGGTGAGGAGGAAGAGAGAGGAGGCGGCAGGCAGGTGGGCCGGAGAGGTGGGACCTAGGGGAGTGGGGCCCGCGCGAGGGGGGGGAGAGAGAGGGTTTGGGAAGTGGGGGGGCTGGCAAGTGGGGCCAGGGGAATGTGGGGCCTGGTGGGGTGGGGTGAGGGAGAGAGAGAGTGGGTAGGATGGGCTAGGGTGAGAGAAGGAGAGAGGGTGGGGCTGGTGGATTGATGATGTAGCGGGGTGGGTAGGGAATTGGTGGAGGGGTGAGGTGGCACGCTACGGTTGGTGGGTAGATTGGGACTAGGTAGATATAGGATTTAGAGTCTAGGTTTTATTAGTTTGTAGATATGTGTTTGTTTGGTTTTGTTTATTTTAAAACAAGGCCACTTTGCAATTAGTTTTTAGGGGAATAAAATATCCGATACGATCGGGGTTTTGCCTTTGAAATAAAGAGGGGTATTTGTACAAAGCGAAACTAGGTTTTTCGAAATAGTTCAGACAAACAATGCAAGATAATGACGATGCAATGCACAAAAACAACGCGATTTTCTAGTAGTGGTTTTGCGGGATGCCACAATGACCCAATTGGACCACCTTAGCTTCATGATGTACGATCGTTAGCAAGAGTTGGACAACTGCCGTGACTACTGCAACCACAAGTCTGCCATCATCAAGACGAAGGACCAGACCATCGCCATGCTAGCAAAGGATCGCAAGTCTCGCCGCTGTCAGCTCGACAAGAAGGAGCGCATCATTGCCCGTCTTCGCCACCGCACCTCATCTCTGGCGGAGACCATCCACGAGAGAGACATGAAGTTGGAGGAAAGGGAGAATGCCGGAGAGGATCTTCGTGGAGACCCCTACTCCTATCTCAGCAATGACGACGATTTTCTGGAGGATCAGGCTATGGATTTCTTCACCGATGAGGATGATTTCGCCTTCATCGATGATGATGAGGATGATGAAGCCACAGATTCCAAGGAGTAGTAGCACTTGAGCACTAGCGTAGTGAGTAGTATTCGGTCCCACTGTATCGTAGTTTCCAGAATGGTTATTAAAACCATCTGTTTTTCTTTGTTGTGGTGTGTGTTGTAATGGGTGCTATGAATGAATGAATGAATGAATGAAAAATCAAGTTGCTAGAAAAAAATCTGAGTCAAACTTTAAAAACTTTTCAAAGTCCCAGAACCTTAGAAATTTCCCTCTTTTCTCATGATCTACCTCAATCTTCAGATGCCACGCAGAGGAAGTGGTTCATCCCAGGACCCGATGTTGCAGATACTGCAAATGTTGACTTCTGACCGTGAAGCTGAAAGAGCGGTACGTCAAGCCAACCTAGCCACCCTTCAGGAGATAGTACAGCTAGCCCACAACAACCAAGGCCACGGAAATCAGGACAACCATGGATCTAAGCTCAAGAACTTCCAGAATACCAACCCACCTGTGTTCACTATGTCCGAAGAACCCCTAGACGCCGATGATTGGCTGCAAACCATGGAAAATAACTTAGAAGTAGCCGGAGTGGAAGCCAACGATAAAGTCCTGTTCGCCACCCACTATCTAGCCGGAGATGCCAGAG
This sequence comes from Avena longiglumis, assembly GCA_030063025.1. Lineage (NCBI taxonomy): Eukaryota > Viridiplantae > Streptophyta > Magnoliopsida > Poales > Poaceae > Avena > Avena longiglumis. The sequence goes on from CP125979.1 coordinate 251,374,880, forward strand.
CATGGTGGAACAGTGTTAAGCAATGACCGGAGGCGGATGATGACACAGGAGGAATTCAAGGTCAAGTTTAGCAGAACCCATGTGCCACCGGGTTTGATCAAGAGAATGAGAGACGGGTTCAGAGAGCTGAAGCAAGGAAGGATGACTGTAGTGGAATACCGTGACAAATTTTTGTCATTAGCTAGGTAGGCCCCGGATGAAATAGACACTGAAGCCAAGAAGAAAGAAAGATTCCTGAATGGTATGCATGATGAGATGCAGACATTGTTAGTCAATATCCCCTTTGCGGATATTGAAGCCCTTGTCGACTCAACTATCCAGATGGAAGGAAAGATCAACCAAGCCAATGAGAACCACAAGCATCGTATGATGCATCAGCAAGAAACCCATCAGACCCCAAAGTATCGCCCTAACCCATCTCCAGGATTTGCCCTAAGAACCAACAGACCCCCGATGAACCGTCCGACCTATCCCAACCGTGGAAACCCTAGACCCGGAGGAAATCACAAAAACCCCGGCAACTCTAGCAATTTCAATCGTACCCCACCCAAGTTCAACAACAAAAATGTTACCGCCAACACCAACACTGCCCCGAGGACTGGAAGCAATGCTATGCCTGTAGCAGCCAAGGATAAGTCGCAAGTGACCTGTTATGACTGGGAAATAAAGGCCACTATTCCAATGAGTGCCCCAACAAGAAGAATGCTACAGCCCCCAACGCCAATGTCCCAGCTCAGCAGCAACGTCATGTTCAGCCAGGGAGAATATTTGCCCCAGGGAATTCGCTCAACCGCAATGGCCGTCTTTTTCTCATGCATGCTGAAGAAGCTCAGGAAGCGCCAGACGTCGTGCTGGGTATGTTTTCTGTTAATTCAGTACTTGCAAGAGTGTTGTTTGATTCTGGTGCATCGCATTCATTTGTCACCGAAGAATTTGCATGCACTAGTAAAATTCAACCAACCAAACTGAAGCATGTTATGACTGTGCAAATTCCCGGATCAACCACCAAGGCTAGGCAAATTTGCAAAGCCGTCACTATCCGAATCCATGGCATAGATTTTTATGCAAATCTGATAGTACTCGGAACTAAAGGTTTGGAAGTAGTACTAGGAATGGATTGGATGTCCAAACATAAAGGATTGATTGACTGTGCCAAGAAAGCCATAACCATGACCAGTACCGCCGGAATATCAGTCGAGCATATATCTAAAACCTTACCTCGTCAATTCAAGATTAACAAGAGTATAGCCCAACCCACCATTGACCAAGTCCGGACAGTCTGTGAATAACCCGATGTATTTCCAGATGTTTTGCCCAGTATGCCCCCAGATCGGGATATCGAGTTTATCATCGAACTAATCCCCGGAACTGGACCCATAGCCCAGAGATCCTATAGTATGAACCCGTCAGAGCTAGAAGAACTGAAGAAGCAACTGGATTCCATGTTGGAAATAGGATTAATTCAACCAAGTGCGTCCCCATGGAGATCAACTGTCTTGTTTGTGGACAAGAAGGATGGAGGCAACCGTTTGTGTACGGATTATCGGAAATTGAATGATGTCACCATCAAGAACAAACACCCCTTGCCCAAGATAGAAGATTTGTTTGATCAGTTGACCGGTGCCAAAGTGTTTTCTAAGATTGATCTTAGAACTGGCTATCATCAACTCAAAATTCGTGCAGAGGATATTCCAAAGACTGCCTTTACCACCAGATATGGATTGTATGAGTATACGGTCATGTCTTTCAGATTAACCAATGCCCCCACGTATTTCATGAATCTCATGAATAAGATTTTTATGGACTTCCTGGATAAGTTTGTCATTGTTTTCATCGACGACATTCTGATTTATTCCAAATCAGAAGAAGAACATGAGCTACACCTAAGGACCATTCTTGGTACCCTTAGAGAGCATCAGTTGTATGCAAAGTTTAGCAAATGTGAATTCTGGTTACAGGAGGTAGGATTCCTCGGTCACATTGTATCAGCCAGAGGAATTGCTGTTGACCCTGCCAAAGTGAAATATGTAGAATATTAGCAAGCCCCAACCACTCAAACCCAAGTTCGTGCCTTTCTCGGATTGGCGGGATATTACCGCAAATTCATAGAAGGATTCTCAAGTATCGCCAGGCCCATGACCCAATTGCTGAAGAAGGACAAGAAGTTTGTGAAGAAGGACAAGAAGAGATTGGATTAGATCTTCATACCCTTGAAGATTCGCACAGCGGAACGTTCGTCGGAACGTGGGTGATGTAGTCGTACTCGCTTCTCCTCCTCGCGATCCGATCCGATCTAGCACCACAAGTGGCGGTGCCTGAGTGAGATGCACACGTGCAGCACCTCGACGTCTCCTACTTCCTCGGTCCAGCAAGTATGGTGGAGAGACGGATTGGATCTACAACACGACGGCGCGGTGTATATGGTGGAGAGTTTCTGCAGTAGGGCTTCGCCTACACGCAGTTGGGAGGGAGAGAGAGAGGAGGGCAGCAGGACGGCTAGCTCTTGGAGGGGAAGGTGTGGGGGGTGGTGCTCCCCCAGCCCTCTTTATATAGAGGGGTGGGGCGCAGCCCTAGCCCCTCCCCCAAGCCCAAACCGGCGGCCCCAAAGGAGGAGGAGTGGGGGGCAAGGAAACCCCCCCTTCTAGAAGCTCTATCTAGGGTTTAAACCCTCTTTGGCCGGCTGGGCCCTATGGGGCCTTGTGCCCCTGGCCCAATGCGGCCAGGGCACTCCCTCATAGGCCCATGCCCCCTCCCGGAAGGTGGGGCCACGTTGGTCCCCTTCCGGAAGGTTCTAGAAGCTTCCGGTACAATACCGATTAACCCGGAACAATTCCGAACTCCAAAAACTGCGCCTTTATATGAATCTTATTCTCCGGACCATTCGGAACCTCTCGTGATGTCCGGATCCCATCCGAGACTCGAACAAAAACTCATAAAACAGTTATCCAATCTATCCTAGCGTCGAGACACGTTAAGTGTGTGACCCTCGGTTCGAGAATATGCGAGACATGATCTTCTATCAATAATCAACGGTAGTGCGAAACCCATATTGACTCCACACATTCATCGATGATCATATCGGATGAACCACGATGCCGAGATTCAATCAATCCATATATATATTCCCTTCGTCTCGCGATATTTTACTTGCGAGATTTGATCGTCGGTAGTCATACCTAGTTCAATATCGTTCACGGCAAGTACTTTACTCGTTAAATGTCTGATATCACTTTGTGATTAACTCCTTAACCACATGCTTAAAAGCGGTGTTGATATCGATTCGAAAGTGGGCCGAAGTATATCTCTCTGACTTGGGAGGGACAAATCCCATCTCGATACATACAACCCAACAGATACTTTCCGATCACCTGAGAGACACCTTTATGATCACCCTCTCATAGGATGACGTTTGATGACCTCAAAGCTTTCTTCCGATACCAGGGATTTGTATTATCTCATGGTCTAAGGAATACAATATTTGACATAATAAAAGCTTCGCAAAGATGAACACGATGACACGATCTAATTGCTTCGCTTAGTTTGGGTCTGTCCATCATATCATTCTCCCAATGATATGATCTCATTATTAATCGACAACTCATGTCCATGGTTAGGAAACCTTAACCATCATTAATCAATGAGCTAGTCCATAGAGGCGTACTAGGGACACGATGTTTGTTCATAAACCACACAAGTATTAAAGTTTCCGCTTAATACAATTCTAGCATGGAATATAAACATTATCATGAACAAGAATTATAATAATAACATCTTTATTATTGCCTCTAGGGCATAATTCCAACAGTTTCCCACTTGCACTAGAGTCAATAATCTAGTTTACATTTGGCAACAATCTCACACCCATGGCACTGAGGTGCTGATCATGTTTAACACGTGGAAGAGGTTTAGTCAATGGATCTACGACATTCAGATCTGTATGTACTTTGCTAATCTTCAGATCTCCATCTGCTATATAATCTTAGATTATATGAAACTTGCGCTTGATGTGCTTGGTTTTTGGATGATATCTTGGTTCCTTAGCGAGTGCTATGGCGCCAGTGTTGTCACACAATATCTCCAGTGGATCCAATGCACTTGGAACCACGCCAAGCTCAGTGATGAAGTTTCTGATCCAAACTCCTTCACTTGACGCTTCTGCAGCAGCCATGTATTCCGCTTCTACTGTAGATTCCACGATCACGCTTTGCTTGCAGCTTCTCCATCTCACAGCTCCTCCATTCAAAATATACACGTATCCTGTCTGAGATTTAGAATCATCCTTGTCGGTGTCAAAACTAGCGTCGACGTAACCTTTTACGACGAGCTGTTCATCACCCCCATAGACTAAGAACATTTCTTTAGTCCTATTTAGGTACTTTAGGATGTTCTTCACGGCATCGATGTTCCACTCCTGGATCACTTTGATATCTGCTCGTCAAACTAAGAGCATTGGACACATCCGGTCTAGTACACAACATGTCATACATGATAGAACCTATGGCCGAGGCATAAGGCACTTTGCTCATAGCTTCCCTATCATTTACCATAGATGGACATTGAGCCTTGCTCAATATCTTACCTGACAACATAGGCACTGAACCTTTCTTTGCTTTATCCATTCTGAACCTTTTCAGAACTTTGTCTAGGTATGTACTCTGGCTTAAAGCTATCAGGCGTCTTTGTCTATCTCTATAGATCTTGATGCCCAATATATAAGTAGCTTCACCTAGGTCTTTCATTGAAAAACACTTGTTCAAATAACTCTTCACATCGTTAAGCATGTTGATGTCATTTCCAATAATCAATATGTCATCCACATATAGTACCAGAAACGTCATCGAGCTCCCACTCACTTTCTTGTAGATGCAAGCTTCTTAGAAATTTGGAACAAATCCAAAGATCTTGATCACTTGATCAAAACGAAGGTTCCAACTCCGAGATGCTTGCTTCAGTCCATAAATGGAACGCTGAAGTTTGCATACTTTATCAGCATCCTTAGGATCGACAAAACCTTCGGGTTGCATCATATACAACTCTTCATCAATGTTGCCATTGAGGAACGCAGTCTTGACATCCATCTGCCATATTTCATAATCATGAAACGTAGCAATTGCTAATAAAATCCGAATGGACTTAAACATCGCTACGGGAGAGAAAGTCTCATCGTAGTCAACACCTTGAACTTGTCGAAAACTTTCGCAACAAGCCGTGCTTTATAGACGGTAACATTACCATCCGCGTCCGTTTTCTTCTTGAAGATCCATTTGCACTCAACGGCCTTTCGGTCGCTAGGAGGGTCCACCAAAGTCCATACTTGGTTTTCACTCATGGATCCTAGTTCGGATTTCATGGCTTCTAGCCATTTCTCAGAGTCTGGGCTCATCATCGCTTCCTCATAGTTCGTAGGTTCACTGTCTTCTACCAACAAGACAGTTAAGACAGGGTTGTCGTACCACTCAGGAGGGGCACGCGACCTTATCGACCTGCGATGTTCAGTAGCTGCATCGTCCGAAGCTTCATGATCCTTGTCATTAGCTTCCTCTATTGTTGGTGCAGGCGGCACTGGAAAAATTTCAGGTGCTGTGCTACTCTCCAATTCAAGAGAAGGTTCAATAACCTCGTCTAGCTCTACTTTCCTCCCACTCACTTCTTTCGAGAGAAACTCCTTCTCAAGAAAGGAACCGTTCTTTGCGACAAACACTTTGCCTTCGTTTCTGTGATAGAAGGTATACCCAATAGTTTCCTTAGGGTATCCTATGAATACGCATTTCTCCGCTTTGGGTTCGAGCTTATCCGGCATCAATTTCTTGACGTAAGCTTCGCATCCCCAAACTTTGAGAAACGACAACTTAGGTTTAGCACCAAACCACAGTTCATACGGTGTCGTCTCAACGAATTTAGATGGAGCCCTATTTAAAGTGAATGCAGCGGTTTCTAATGCATGACCCCAAAATGATAACGGCAAATCAGTAAGAGACATCATTGATCGGACCATATCTAATAAGGTTCGATTCCGGCATTCAGACACACCATTGTGCTATGGTGTTCCGGGTGGCGTGAGTTGCGAAACAATTCCGCTTGCTTTAAGATGCGTGAGAAAATCATAACTCAAATATTCGCCCCCACGATCGGATCGTAGAAACTTAATCTTTCTGTTACGATGGTTCTCCACTTCATTCTGAAATTCTTTGAACTTTTCAAACGTTTCAGATTTATGTTTCATTAAATAGATATACCCATATCTACTTAAGTCATCGGTAGAAGTGAGAAAATAGCGATATCCACCGCGCGTCGAAACACTCATCGGTCCACATACATCGGTATGTATGATTTCCAACAAGCCCGTTGCCCGCTCCATCATACCGGAGAACGGGGTTTTGATCATCTTGCCCATGAGGCATGGTTCGCATGTGTCAAATGATTCAAAATCAAGAGACTCCAAAAGTCCATCAGAATGGAGTTTCTTCATGCGCTTTACACCAATATGACCTGAGCAGCGATTGCCACAAATAAGTAGTATTATCACTATCTACTTTGCATCTCTTAGCCTCAATGTTATGGATGTGTGTTTCATCCTTTTCGAGATTTAGAAGAAATAAACCATTCACAATAGGTGCATGACCATAAAAGATGTTACTCATATAAATAGAACAACCATTATTCTCCGATTTAAATGAATAACCGTCTTGCAATAAACAAGATCCAGAAATAATGTTCATGCTCAACGCAGGCACATAATAACACTTATTAAGGTTTAAAACTAATCCCGAAGGTAAAACTAAGGAGAGTGTGCCGACGGCCATCACATCAACTCTTGATCCGTTGCCAACGCGCATCGTCACCTCATCCCTCACAAGCCACCATCTATTCCGTAGCTCCTGTTTCGAGTTACAAATATTAGCAACTGAACCGGTATCAAATACCCATGCACTACAACGAGGGCTAGTAAGGAAAACATCAATTAAATGTATATCATATATACCTTTGATGGTGCCAGCCTTCTTGTCCGCTAAGTACTTCGGACAATTGCGCTTCCAGTGACCCTTGTCCTTGCAATAGAAGCACTCAGTGTCCGGCTTAGGACCAGACTTGAGCTTCTTCTCAGCAGGGGAAACGCGCTTGCCGCCGCCTTTCTTGAAGGGCTTCTTTGCACCCTTACCTTTCTTGAAGGTGGGGGGCTTGTTGACCATCAACACATGATTATTCTTTTTGATGTACACCTTCGCTACTTTCATCTTAGCGAAGAGCTCAGTGATCATATCAGTGGAACCAATCTGATCGTGAGCAACTACAAAACTTTTGTAGCTAGGAGGGAGTGACTGTGGAACTCTGTCAATCTTGAGCTCGTCTGGAATCGTGCATTCCAGTTGCTCAAGGCGTTGAGTGTAGCACGACATCTTAATGGCGTGCTCACTAACGGAACTCCCTTCCTCCATTTTGTAGTTAAAGAATTTCTTAGGGATCTCATATCTATCGAGCAGGCTTGATTAAAACATGTTTTTCAGCTCCTCGAGAATCTCAAAGGGCGGCGAACTCCTCAAAACGATTTTGAAGATCCGATTCCATAGCATACACCATGGCGATCTTAATTAAATCATAATCATCCTTCTTGCGATCGATAAACAGCTTTTCATCAGTAGCATCTATATGAGGCGTCACCTAGCGCTTTCTCAAGGGCGTAGTCCTTTTGTCACTTGAGAATGATTCCCGAATGCGGAACCATTTGGTGAAGTTAGACCCATTGTTTCTAAGCTTTTCTATCTTAGCAAAAGCGTTGAAGTTGAAGTTGGACTTGGCCATGTGATCTCTGATTTGCAAGTACAATTTAGACTATGTTCATGATAACTAGTTCAACTTAATCAAATTACTAGATGAACTCCCACTAAATTCAACATCCCTCAAGTTGTTTAGTGAACATGATCCAAATTCACCACACCTAATCCGATCATCACGAGAAGTGATGTGGCTTCAATGGTGGACAACGAAGTGTCGATCATATCATTCATATGACTCATGCTTAGCCTTTCGGTCCATGTGTTCCGAGGCCATGTCTGTACATGCTAGGCTCGTCAAGTTAGACCCAAGTATTTCCGCGTGTGCAAAACTGGCTTGCACCCGTTGTATGTGAGCGTAGAGTCTATAGCACCCGATCATCACGTGATGCTTGGACACGACAAACTTTCGCAACGGTGCATACTTGGGGAGAACACAGTTTTTATCTTGATCTTTAATTGAGGAATCATCTTATAATGCTACCGTCGCGATCTAAGCATAATAAGATACATAAAAGGATAAACATCACATGCATATAACTTTATGTGACATGGTATAGCTAATCTTCGCGCAATGATCTCCATCTTGTGCGTGCCGGCATGATCTCCATCACTCCACCATGATTGCCTCCACCACGAATAGCAACTACAACTATTGCTAACTACTTAGCGATAAAGTGAAACTATTACATGGCGTATAAGAAGTTGACACACAGGTCATACACAATTATAAAAACAACCATATGGCTCCTGCCGGTTGTGTACTCATCGACATGCAAGTCGTGAAACATTACAAAGCATGATCATCGCATACATTATACACATCACATCTTGGGCCATACCATATCACAGAAAACACTCCCTGCAAAAACAAGTTAGACGCCTCTACTTTGTTGTTGCATGTTTTACGTGGCTTATGGGAGTAGATGCTAAGAACGATTTATTACCTACGGATAGCCACAACGGTGATATTATGGTTGCCAAACTCCGGTGTTAATCCCATGACAACTTTAGTGAGAGAAACTGACATCCACCAGCCGCATGTGTGGAACAAGCCACGCGTCAAGTGCGGAGCCGGTCTTGCGAACGACGTCGCCTAAGGTTGGCCTGGACCGCTTCAATCTCACTATCCCGCGTCATAAGAAGAACACAAACAAGAGGCTTGCAACAGAAAATATCAACGCCCGCAATAACCATGTTGCGTTCTACTCGGGAAACACATCTACGCATAGATCTAACTCTGATACCACTGAAGGGTTTCGCGGCATAGTAAATCAAAATTTTCTACAGATGCGAACAGAGGGAAAGCCAAGACCTAATCTAGGAGATGCAAAAAACGAGAGAGATTGGATTAGATCTTCATACCCTTGAAGATTCGCACAGCGGAACGTTCGTCGGAACGTGGGTGATGTAGTCGTACTCGCTTCTCCTCCTCGCGAGATGCACACGTGCAGCACCTCGACGTCTCCTCCTTCCTCGGTCCAGAAAGTATGGTGGAGAGACGGATTGGATCTACAACACGACGGCGTGGTGTATATGGTGGAGAGTTTCTACAGCAGGGCTTCGCCTACACGCAGTCGGGAGGGAGAGAGAGAGGAGGGCAGCAGGACGGCTAGCTCTTGGAGGGGAAGGTGTGGGGGGTGGTGTGCCCCCAACCCTCTTTATATAGAGGGGTGGGGCGCAGCCCTAGCCCCTCCCCCAAGCCCAAACCAGCGGCCCCAAAGAAGGAGGAGTGGGGGGCAAGGAAACCCCCCTTCTAGAAGCTCTATCTAGGGTTTAAACCCTCTTTGGCCGGCTGGGCCCTATGGGGCCTTGTGCCCCTGGACCAATGCGGCCAGGGCACTCCCTCATAGGCCCATGCCCCCTCCCGGAAGGTGGGGCCACGTTGGTCCCCTTCCGGAAGGTTCTAGAAGCTTCCGGTACAATACCGATTAACCCGGAACAATTCCGAACTACAAAAACTGCACTGCCTTATATGAATCTTATTCTCCGGACCATTCCGGAACCTCTCGTGATGTCCCGGATCCCATCCGAGACTCCGAACAAAAACTCATAAACCAATTATCCAATCTATCCTAGCGTCGAGACACGTTAAGTGTGTGACCCCGCGAGTTCGAGAATATGCAGACATGATCTTCTATCAATAATCAACAGTGGTCTGAAACCCATATTGACTCACACATTCATCGATGATCATATCGGATGAACCACGATGACGATTCAATCAATACCATATATATATTCCCTTCGTCTCGCGATATTTTACTTGCGAGATTTGATCGTCGATTGCAGTCATACCTAGTTCAATCTCGTTCACGCAAGTACTTTACTCGTTCGTAATCCGATATCACTTTGTGATTAACTCCTTAACCACATGCTTGCAAGAGGTGTTGATATCGATTACCGAGTGGGCCCGAAGTATATCTCTCCGACTTGGGAGGGACAAATCCCATCTCGATACATACAACCCAACAGATACTTTCCGATCACCTGAGAGACACCTTTATGATCACCCTCTCATAGGATGACGTTTGATGACCTCAAAGCTTTCTTCCGATACCAGGGAGTTGTATTATCTCATGGTCTAAGGAATACAATATTTGACATAAGAAAAGCTTCGCAAAGATGAACACGATGACACGATCTAATTGCTTCGCTTAGTTTGGGTCTGTCCATCATATCATTATCCCAATGATATGATATCATTATTAATCGACAACTCATGTCCATGGTTAGGAAACCTTAACCATCATTAATAAATGAGCTAGTCCATAGAGGCGTACTAGGGACACGGTGTTTGTTCATAAACCACACAAGTATTAAAGTTTCCGCTTAATACAATTCTAGCATGGAATATAAACATTATCATGAACAAGAATTATAATAATAACATCTTTATTATTGCCTCTAGGGCATAATTCCAACAGTTTGAATGGACCGACAAATGTGAAGCGAGTTTTCAAGAACTCAAGAGGAGATTGATTTCAGCCCCAATCTTGATCATGCCAGATATCACGAAGCCCTTCGATGTGTATTGTGACGCATCCAAGATCGGTCTCGGATGTGTGCTAATGCAAGAAGGAAAAGTTATATCTTATCTATCTCGACAATTGAAGCAACATGAGCAAAACTACCCAACCCATGACCTCGAACTCGCAGCCGTAGTTCTAGCCCTGAAGACATGGAGACATTACCTGATGGGAAACCGTTGTGAGGTCTATTCGGATCACAAGAGCCTAAAGTATATATTCACTCAGAAGGAGCTGAATATGAGGCAGAGAAGATGGATTGTGCTAATCAAGGATTACGACCTGGACATTCACTATCACCCTGGTAAAGCCAATGTCGTAGCCGATGCCCTTAGCAGATTGCCGTGCCGCTTGAACTCCATGATTTTGAAGGAGCAACCAAGTTTGCACAAAGAGATGGAAGATTTTCGAATGGAATTAGTAAGTGAAGGATTTTTGGCTAGCATAGAACTTCAGTCCACTTTGATCAGCCAGATCAAAGAGGCGCAGAAAGGAAATGCTAGTATCGACAGAATCAAGCGTCGTATCGGTACAGGCAAAGTGCCCGGATTCACCGAAGACGAAGAAGGAGTTCTGTGGTACAAAGGACGCCTTTGTGTACCAGCAGATTCTGAGTTGAAAGAAGTTTTTTTGAAGGAAGCTCATGATACTCTTTATTCTATCCATCCCGGAGGAACTAAGATGTATCAAGATTTGAAACAGCAATTTTGGTGGCATAAGATGAAGAGAGAAATCAGAAGCTATATCGCCAAGTGTGATATCTGTCAGCGAGTCAAGGCAGGACATCAAAGACCCGCTGGATTGTTGCAACCCTTGCAGATTCCGGAATGGAAATGGGATTCTGCAGGAATGGACTTTATCACTGGACTACCTACTTCTAGTAGGGGAAATGACTCTATCTGGGTCATAGTGGACATATTGTCGAAAGTCGCCCATTTCTTGCCCGTCAAAACCACCTATCAGAGTTCGAAGCTAGCGGAGTTATACATCGCTAGAATCGTTAGTTTGCATGGAGTCCCCAAGAACATAGTATCGGATCGAGGAACTCAGTTTACCTAGAGATTCTGGAAGAAAGTCCAAGAAGGTTTAGGAACCCGCCTAGATTTCAGTACCGCGTATCACCCTCAGACCGATGGACAAACAGAGCGAGTAAATCAAATACTCAAAGATATGCTGAGAGCATGTGTGTTAAATATGGATCCAAGTGGGAAGACTGTCCGCCGTTTGCAGAATTTTCATACAACAACAGTTATCAAGCCAGTTTGCAAATGGCCCCATTTGAATTTATGTACGGAAGGAAGTGTCGCACCCCTTTGAACTGGTCGGAAGTAGGAGAGAGTCAGATCTTCGGACCCGACATCCTACGAGAAGTAGAAGAGAAGGTTCACAAGATTCGTGAGCACCTCAAGACCGCCCAATCCCGACAGAAGAGTTACGCCGACAAGAGACGTAGAGATCTCGCCTTCAACATAGGAGATTTTGTTTATCTGAAAGTGTTGCCATTGAAGGGAATGCAGCGTTTCCAACTCAAAGGAAAGTTAGCCCCTAGATATATCGGACCTTTCAAGATTCTGAACCGTCGAGGAGAAGTATCGTACCAATTGGTACTACCTGAAGAGATGTCAGCCGTGCACAATGTGTTCCATATCTCGTTACTTCGCAAGTGTCTCGAAGTCCCCGAGAAGATCGAAGTGTTCAAAAATATCGATCACCGGACCATAGAGATCAACGATGACATGTCCTATCCCAAAGTACCCATCCATATTTTGGAAGAAGCTTTTCGAACTAACCGAACCCGAAGCATCAAGTTTCTCAAGATTCAGTGGAGCAACCACACAAAAGAGGAAGCTACCTGGGAGCGTGAAGATCACATCAGGACGGAGTTTCCCGATCTCTTCAAATCTTAGGTAATCTTTTTGTCCTTTTTCAAATCTCGGGACAAGATTTTGTTTAAGGGGGAAGGTTTGTAACATCCCAAAAATACTAAACTTGCATCATCAAACTCTAATCATCAAAATTAGGGTTAACAAAAACTTTTCTAATTAAAATTATGAAGGCATGCATATGTGTATGCATTTAATTTGAAATTCTTTGGAACCACCTTTTTTGTATGTTTCCTTGCTTGTAATGTTTCTTAGGTGAAATAAACATCATCTAAACATTTCCCAAACTTTTCCTAAGGACAAATAAGTCAAAACCAATAAAATAAAGGAATGGTCATTTTGACCAATTTAACTCCCATGCCTAGTTTGGCTGTCTCAAACTTTCAGAACCTAATGGAAACTTTTCTGGATCTTTGCACCCCTTGAATGTACTCATAACAAAGTATCAAGGCCCACTTTGTGATCATCCAGAAACTTTCAAAGGCATAGTTTAAATGGCAATTCAAAATTGAATCTTTATCATATGGGAAGATCCCACTTTTTCAAAAACCACTCAAACAAGCTCAACTTTCAAAACCCAAGCATTTGCAGACTCACCCGCACCAATCTAGCAAACCCACCAAAAATCTTTTCAAAATTCGAAACTTGATTTCATGCGGCCATTTCATCAAACAGGTTGCAGACACAAATCATCCAAATCCTAAACACTATTGTGAGCAGTGATTTTTGCCTAACTGGTTCCCTATCTAGCTCACAACCAGCTCAGTAGATCATCTAGCAAGATTAACCAAGCACTAGCACCACTGTAGGCTTGGCATTGCCATCAATGGTGAACAGCTGAGCACACCCATGCCACCCCCATGTCGACAGCAATCTAGGAGGAGACACAAGAGTAGCCAGCATGTCTAGGAGGCATCCCACCGTCCACCGCCACTCCCTATCCACCGCTCGAACCTTGCCACCCACTGGACCACATGCACAGACTGCGCCCAGACCGCCAGTGACCATGCCGAGCGTGCGCCAGAGCGCCACCCTCGACCGAAGCCCATAGACCGCGCGCCGCCCTCGCCGCGTGCATACACAATCCCCACCGACCCAGGAGACTGCCAGACATCCTCGTTCGCCGCCCCGTGCCGCACAGCCACCGCTCACCGTCGAAGACGCGGCCTCTGCTGTGCAGAGCGTCGCATGTTCCAAACCAAGCCACACCGCCCCACACCTCGAAACCATGTCGTTGAGAATCGCTAGGGAACACCGCACCGTCCCCTACCGTCGCCCATGCCAATAGCCGCCTGTAACATCGCCCCCGACGAGCTCACCATGCGCCCCGTCGGTCCCCTCGCTCGACTATAAATAGAGGCCACCCCCAGTCCATTTCTTCACACCATCTCACTCCCCTCTCATCACTGATCGTGACGCACCGTTCCCGGATCAAGGCGAGCACCACCTCGCCGGAATTTCACCGGAGCCCGCCGCCTCTAGAGAAGAAGGGCGCCATCGATTTCGTCCACCCCAGGAGCTGCTGCGACCACCCCTGAGTTCGCCGTCATCGACTTCATCATTCCCCCGCCTCGCCGACCCTCGCCTGCACCCCGGTGATCCCCCAGCACCCCTCACTAGACGCGCTAGGTTTATTTCTCGCCGGCGTTGTCTCGCGTCGACGATGACTCCCAGCCATTGGATTAAAATCATATCGAATGACCCACGTTGCCCCGTACCGCTTCGCCCCTCCCTGTCTCACTAGCAAGTGGGGACACCCACTTAAGCAGCCCGCGGGAGCACTGCGCTTAGCAGGCCGGCCCGTTAACTTTTCCCGCGCAGCCCAGTTATTTGAATTAAACCTTTTTCATTTTTGTTTCAAACTCACTTCTGTACTCAACTTCAAAAATCAACCCAGATCGATTCAGTGCATCAAATTGAATGAAACCAATTTTGTTAGAAAGGTCCGGGAATGCTGAATCCAAGCCCGTTGGATTCAAGTCATTTGGATCTACAGATCACCCATAGTAAAAATAACAAGGCAGAAGTTTTTCTGCATTCAAACATTTTGCAAATTTAAACCATAATAGCTTTTGAGTTGATTCCAACTCTCAAAAATCACATTTAACCATACCTTTCAGAATATATAAAAATATATAGGTTTACTTGCAGAAATAATGTTCAAGTAATAAAAGAATGCTACATAGGCATTTCTAGCCACTTTAATTAATTAGAATAAAAGGGTAAAACCTTATTAAATTGTGACACCACTTTAAAAAACATTCCCTTGGACTACAATATGTGGTGATGACATGTGTCAACATGATCCCATGTTTGGTTTGGAGAATATTAAATCTTAAGTAGTTTTTCAATGAGTAGAAATTACTTTTCTAAAAATAAAAAGAATTAAACTAAGCCTTAACCTTGTAATGTTATAGATGATGCTAGATCATCTATAGGACCCTTTTGTGTGATGATTGCAAGTAGTTAAGTATTGTTTGGTGATTGTGTACCTCGTATTTATTCGTAGACGCTAGTACCGACCAAGGATACGAGGAGGAAGGATGATACTACGAAGAAGAAGCCGAGGAGAACTTCAACCACTGCTCTACACAAGGCAAGCTAAAACTTGCAAGATACTATACTTTAGCAAGCTGAGACTATACCTATGCAAGAAAATACTTGCAAGCTTATACTGATATTGATGCAAGCTAACACTTGCAAGATACTTTACCTATGCAAGCCAATACTTGTTACTATGCCTACTATATGCCTTAAGCATATGTGATCATACCCATTTGATAAACCAATCCTATCTTTACTTGCAAGCTACTTACTTTATTTCTTGATCAAAGCTTGCTTAGAGTTTAATTAAGAGATTGGTAGATACTAGAAAGATATTTGAAGGTTGCATAAAGAGCATAAAATTTGGCCTAAGTTAGAAACCTTGATATCGGCCTGAGACATAAGGTTGTACTTAGTTGAAACTCCACTAGTCCACCACCCCTCATTAGTGCCTACCTCCACTTATAGATGCTAGTGATAAGCATAAAACTTGGTGAATCATGGATCATTCTATTGAAATGTTTTGGACATGTGTTTCCGAACACCTGATGATTTTGGTGATGAAAATGTTGAGGCATGAGCCTTAGCCCTTTATAAAACTGATGGTTGTCTGGATGCGATACCATTCCAATTTTATCGTACAACCACAATACCCGAAGATTAGGTAGGTCTTGACTGGAAACTTATATACCTTAGTATTAGTTCCCTCACAGCCAAGGTCTAAGATGAGGCTACCTTGTGAAGATTGTCCACCTGTGCAGTACCCAAGATGACAGTTGGTCATGGTTGGGAGGCCAAACTCACAGGAGAGGTGCTTATACTAGGGCGTGTAATCGAAAGGTTAGGATTGATTATCCGCATACTAAGTATGGTGAATTCAAGATTTGTTCCTGACGGCTGTATCGAATATTGTGGTGAAAGTGTACAATCTCTGCAGAGTGTCAAACTATTCGAATAGCCGCGTCCGCGGTTATGGACAGTTGGAGTGGCCATATTGTTCCCCCCAGACTTTTCAAAAGGACTTGTAAAATGATTTGAAACTTTGACTTGACCACAACAGAGTTGTGACATGAGTTACAAGATCCCAATTAGGAGTTATAAAATTGTGACTAGCTTTGGAACTTAGTAGAGATAAATCTGGCTTTTGCAAAACAACCCTAGAGCCTAGTGTCCTATTATTCAAAAACCCCTTTACCTGTTAGTATTAGTTTGTGAGTACTTAAAGAGTACTCATGGCTTTGTCCCTGGCTATTCCCATGGCCATACTATGAAGAGGAGTACCTTGAGGATGGACCCTAGGAAGGTTACGATAACTAGGATCATCTCCCATCGTCAGCATTGCCTGTGACCCCGAAGATGGAGCTTTGCCTACGCTGCCGTTATTATTACGAATTCCACTTCTTGATGTTGTATTAAGAACTGGATCCTGAGATCCCTATTTGTGTAATAACTAATGAATCGTTTTTAATGGATGATGTACTGTGATATCCAATTCTGTTATGTCTCACAAAAATGGTAATCCTGGGATTGCGAGGTATGGCATAACTGGCATCTGGGATTAAAAATCCGGGTGTTGACACCCACCCGGCCTTGGGGTAGTACCATCTTCCTTAAATTATTCATACTCTAGAGGTAGTATGAAATGTGCTATGAGCTTCTACTAAAGGTCATCTTTGGCATCATCGATGACATTACTAGTGAATTCTTCACATGCTTTCTTTGGCATATTTCATTCTTGAATGGTGATCGGGAGCTTGTCCCTAACAATCACTTCACATTGATTTACAAACATCCTCGCGTGCTTTTCTGAGGCAATCGATTATCCATTATCATCTATTTCGTCTATGATGAACCTTTGATTACCATACAACTTTTTGTTCGGGCCTCATTTCGTTCTAGCCGTCAATTCCCTCAATCCGGTGGGCTAAAAGAAGAAAGAGAGTGATTAATATATATATCTAGATCAATTAATGCATTTAATCACAAGAGGATTAATACATATACCTCGCCGGTTGTTATCGAGGGGCCATCATTGTTGTTTGTTTGCCCTTCGTCCATCTGGTCTTGCCCTTCGTCCATTTGGTCTTGCTCTAGTCCATCCCCAGAAGGATTCAAAAATGACAATATTTCATACTCATCTACAACATCTTCACCTCTAGTAATAAGAGGAATTTCACCTTTTATCATGCCCTCAAGAAGATCGTTGGCCTCGGTGTCGATGCAATCCTTCACTTAACTATTCTAAAAGAAAGGTAAACCAGATTAGAAAAAATAGTAAGAAATGAGCAATGTACTAAAAAAGGTCACATTTTTATGTAGATATGAGCAAATAGACCATCTATTTGATCATATCTACATAAAAAGGTGACTTTTTAGTACATTGCAATATAAGTGCATTGCTATATTTAGTTGAATAACATTGTAGAAAATAAATTTCAAATAAAAAATATATAGGGTAAAACTACTAACAAAATTCTACTAATCAAAAAACTAATAACAAATTCTACTAAAAAAACTAATAACAAAGTCTACTAAAAAAACTACTATCAAAATTCCAAAAATTTCTACTCTAGCTGACTAACAAGAATATTGCCGATCGGGCAGGACGAGGCACGGTCGAGGGCGGCGTGGACGGTGGCACGACGAGGCGACGCTGCGGCATGGCACGACGACATGGCGAGGTGGCCAGAGATGAGGGCGACGGTACAGCGAGGGTGGCGGAGCGGGAATTGAGCAGCACCTCCCCTGCGTCGCTACATTTCTCCGTATCGTCGCCTTCGTCTTCGTCGATTTTGCTAAGTGCGGGGTGGGCGCGGTGGGCAAGGGCGCGAAGAATATAAAGGAACGACCCTCTAGTCCCGGGTTGTGGTACGACCCGGGACTAAAGCCACCCTAGTCCCGGGCGGTAAAACGATCCGGGACTAAAGCCACCCTAGTCCCGGGTTCATCCACGACCCGGGACTAGAGGGTTTTTTCGGCCGCTTCGTTTTCACGCGCGAGGCCCGCCATTTACTCCCGGGTGCATCCTTGACCCGGGACTAGAGGCTCTTTTGTAACATTACTTTTATATAATTCAAATCAATTAGAAAAGTTTGGAAATTCATAGCTCCTATTATATAAATCCAAATAATACAAATAATATGTCTATTATTATCAGAAAAAACTATATAAGAAATCTGAATATATCATCCATACATCTGTTTGCATCATGTATCAATTGTGCCATTTTCAAATCAAAATGCATTCACTATTGTTTTTTCATATTTTTGAATTTGACAAAACTTTCAATATGAAAAGTGTTTGAATTTGAATAACTAATCCAAAAATATTTTCTGTTTTCTAAAATAGTTAACCTAACTATTAAAACTAGTAATTGTGACTAAAGATATTTCGGGGGCCTTTAGTCCCGGTTGGAGGCAATAACCGGGACTAAAGATATTTCCTGCCATTCTCAGAGCCGTCAAGCCACGTGCCATGCTTTCCCGCCATTTGTCTCCGCTACCCGCCATGTTTTCCTGCCATTTCCCTCTATATCTATGTCGATCGCCATGTCTATCCATACATCCACACCTTCCCCTCTCACAACAATGGACACCGCATACTGGGCAATTCTGACCCTCGAGGAGGCCGAGGTGTTGTGCGCCTCCAGCTAACCATGCCCACCGGCTGCCCGCCGACTAGATATTGAGTGCTAGAGGGGTTCCTGTCCCTCCTGTGCCTCAAGGTTCTGCACGCCAGGGGGCCATCACGAACCACTTCTACCTCGAGTTCATGGTGGAGTAGCGGATGGATCACCATTGGCATCCCAACAACTACGACACCTAGAATGCCTTCTTCACTAACCGGCTGGAAATGGAGCTCTCCAGGTACGAGGGTGACGTGAAAGGATACGGGTAGGCTACACTAGCGCAAATCAAAAAAATTCTACCGCGTATACCAGGATTACTGTTGTCATAGATCACGAGATTACCACTAGACGCGCAGTTGCGGAATCGATGAAGCACGTCGAGGCAGTGCAGATGTTCCACGTCTCCTCCTTATCCTCGTCCCACGAGAAGCTCCCCTTGCGCGGCTCGTCCAAGCGCCACAGATGCAGCGCCTCCGAGGTATCCACACGTACAAGGTGGAAGCATCAGACGCCGGACTGCTAGGTCCGCGCGTGCAACACATGCGAGAGGTGTGGCGGCTGGGTGGAATGATCTGAGGTCTAACCCTGGTCAACTCGCCCCACCCTCTCTTATATAGGCGTCCCTAGTGGGCTTCTACATTAGCAGCCCATTAGTAGCCTAAGCCTGGTCTAATTCGGATCCAATCCTCATTAGGCTTCCAGCCCCTTAAGTGTGTGACCCTATAGGTTCATATGGTATAGACATGACACGAATACACTTATTCTGTCAATAGTTGGTAGCGACCTCTAGCAAGACGTGCCAACTCCTAAACGCATACAAAGATCATATCGGACGAACCATCACAAGGTTTAGTACATGTCTTTCCCTTTGCCTCACGATATTTGGTCTATCTCCAAGCTAACCTCCCTTTCTCGATACCGTGATTCGGAATCCCTTTACTAGGTTAACCCTTAACCATAGGTACTACGGCCATGCATTTCTGGATCCGATCACTCGAGGGGCCCAGAGATATCTCTCTCAAGTAGAGAGGGGCAAATCCCATCTTGATTGACCATGTCTTGCAGCATGATTCAGGACAAACCCGAAAGCTACCTTTATAACTACCCTATTACGGTGCAGCGTTTGATATCCCCAAAGTAGGTCGATCCACATCTCAAGTACATGCGACAATCTCATGTCTAAGGACAAAACATACACGATGTTTAGAGAGAGAGCTGCAACTAATTGCCAGTCTCAGGTTGGGTCAGTCCAACCCCATGTTCATAACATGTGTCCACATCATTGGTTTGACATCTCCATGTCTATGACTTGCGAAACATAGTCATCAACCAATCGATGTGCTAGTCTAATATTCACGTGTGTCCTCACATGAACTCCGACTAGGGACAACTCTTAAATAACCATATAAGTATAGAGTTTCACAAACAATTCATGTAATTGCCAATCAATACAAGTTGCCTGATATGGATATTCAAGGAACATTACAATAACTCATGGATACATATGAAATATCATCATCTCTATGATTGCCTCTAGGGCATATTTCCTTCAGTCTCCCACTTGCACTAGAGTCAATCTAAAATGTATCTAATACCAATTGCTCTTGTGTGCGCTTCATGCGCGGGCTGCGGGAGAGGCTTAGTCAAGGGATCAGCAACATTTGAGTCCGTATGTATTTTGCATATCATGACACTACCATCCTCAACAAACTCTCGAATCTGATGGTAACGCATGCGAATATGTTTGTTCTTCTGGTGCTGTCTAGGTTCCTTGGCATGTGCAATAGCACCATTGTTATCACAATAAACGTCCAAGGGATTGGACGCGCCCTGAACCACACCGAGAGCGATCAGGAAATTCCTAATCCAAATAGCTTCCTTTACGGCCTCCGAGGCAGCAATATATTCAACTTCTGTTGAAGAGGAGGTCACCGTATCTTGCTTGGAACTTTTCCAGCTCACAGCACCACCATTCATGACAAACACATAACCTGATTGCGATTTCGAATCGTCTGAGTCAGTAAGGTAACTAGCATCTGTGTAACCCTTTACACTGAGTTCATCCTCACCTCCATAAACTAGGAACACATCCTTAGTCCTTTTCAAGTACTTAAGGATGTTCTTTACCGCTGTCCAGTGACCATCACCTGGATCAGCCTAGTATCTGCTCGTAACACTTAGAGCATAGGAAACATCTGGGCGAGTACATATCATTGCATACATGATGGATCCAATAGCCGAAGCATATGGAACCCTACTCATGCGCTCACGCTCATCAGTAGTCGAAGGACACTGAGTCTTGCTGAGTTTTATGCCATAAGACATGGGCAAGAACCCCTTCTTAGCCTCTTCCATGCTGAACCGTTTCAACACTTTGTCAATGTATGTACTCTGGCTTAATCCAATTAGCCTCATTGATCTATCTCTATAGATCTTGATGCCCATAATATATGCCGCTTCTCCCAAGTCCTTCATCGAAAAACTATTTTTCAATGAGGTCTTAACAGACTCGAGCATAGGAATGTCATTTCCAATCAGCAATATGTCATCTACATATAAGATTAGAAATACCAGCGCTCTCCCACTTTCCTTCTTGTAAACACAAGGTTCTTGTTCGTTTTTGATGAAGCCAAACTCCTTTAAAACTTCATCAAATCAAATATTCCAACTCCGAGATGCTTGCTTCAGCCCATAAATGGACTTCAGAAGTTTGCATACCTTTCCAGCATTGTTTGGATCGAAAAAACCTTCGGGCTGCATCATATACACGTCCTCAGTTAGGATTCCATTTAGGAAAGCCATCTTGACATCCATCTGCCATATTTCATAGTCGAAATGTGCAGCAATGGCTAGAATAATCCGTATAGATTTAAGCATCGCTACGGGCGAGAAAGTCTCATCGTAGTCAACTCCTTGAACTTGTCAAAAACCTTTTGCAACAAGTCGAGCTTTATGGATGTGAACATTTCCATCCATATCAATCTTCTTCTTATAGATCCATTTGCACTCGATGGCTTTAAAACCATCAGGCAGGTCAACCAAGTTCCAAACTTGATTGTCCCCCATGGACTCTATCTCGGATCTCATGGCGATCAGCCATTTCTCAGAGTCTGGGTCCACCATCACTTCTGCATAGGTCGCAGGCTCATCATTGTCTAACAATAATAATTCCCGCGCTTCGCGGAGCCTCGCCGACCTTTGGTTATGGTGCTTCATTGCCACGGGTTCCTCAACTTGTTCGCTACAATAGCATCACTCGTAGAAGCATCCCCAACTGGCTCATCTTGAACTTCTTCAAGTCGCACCGACCTTCCACTTGTTCCCTTTGTGAGAAACTCTTTCTCTAGGAAAACACCGCTACGAGCGACAAACACTTTGCCCTCCTCTCGGTTGTAGAAGTAATACCCTAGGGTTTCCCTTGGATATCCCACGAAAATGCACTTATCCGATTTGGGTGTTATCTTGTCCGACTGAAGTCGCTTGACAAATGCATCACAACCCCAAATCTTTAGAAAAGACAAACTGGGATTCTTTCCAGTCCACATCTCATATGGTGTCTTAACTACGGATTTAGATGGTACCCTATTAAGTGTGAAAGCTGCCGTTTCTAGAGCGTAACCCCAAAATGACAATGGCAAATCCGACTGGCTCATCATAGATCGAACCATGTCCAACAAAGTTAGATTACGCCGTTCGGAGACCCCGTTTCTTTGAGGCGTTCCGGGCGGCGTAAGTTGTGGAACAATTCCGCAACTCTAAAGATGATCGCTAAATTAGTGACTCAAATATTCACCTCCACGATCAGATCGCAAGGCCTTTATTTTCTTGCCACGTTGATTCTCTACTTCACTCTGAAACTCTTTGAACTTTTCAAAAGTTTCAGACTTATGCCTCATCAAGTAGACATAACCATATCTACTGAAATCATCAGTGAAAGTAATGAAGTAGTGATATCCTCCTCTGGCTGTCGTGCTCATTGGTCCACACACATCAGTATGTATGAGTTCCAACAAGTCTGTCGCTCTCTCGGGTAAACCCAAAAAAGGTGACTTGGTCATCTTTCCAAGTAAACAAGCCTGACATGTCTCGTATGATTCAAAATCAAACAAAGTTAGAAGACCATCACCATGGAGCTTCTTCATGCTCTTTTCACTTATATGCCCCAAACGACAATGCCATAAATAGGTAGGACTCAAATCATTAGGCCGAAGCCTTTTAGCACTAAAATTGTAAACAAATGCATCATCAATATTTAAAATAAATAACCCATTCACAATGGGAGAATTAGCCATAAACATATCATTCTTAGAGATTACACAACCATTGTTTGCACTCGCGAATGAATAACCATCCCTCATCAAACATGAAGGTGATAAAATGTTTCGACCCATACTTGGAATGTAATAACAATTATTCAACTCCATAATAAATCCTGAAGGAAGGTGAAGTTGCATGACGCCGACGAACAATGCAGCAACCCTTGCTTTATTTCCGACGCGAAAATCCACTTCGCCTTTCTGCACTTATCTAGTCCTTATTAGCCCCTGCATCGAATTGCAAATATGAGCAACCGATCCGATATCAAATACCCAAGAGTTAACATATGAATCAGCGATAAGAATGTCCACAACATTTACAACAAGCGTACTTGAGTGGGAAGTACTCTTACTTCCACTCTTCTTCAAAGAATCCTGGTACTTGCTGCAGTTTCTCTTCTAGTGGCCATGTTCATGACAAAAGAATCACTCAGTGTCTTCTACAGGTCTAGCCTTTTGCTTGGGTGCAGACTTAGGGATCGTATCCTTAGTCTTGCCCTTCTTCTTCCAAGAAGTACCCTTTTTATTGAAGCTAGGCTTGTTCTGCACAGCCATCACATGGCTATGCCATGCACACTTCTTCATGTCACTTTCTGCTGTTTTAAGCATCCCACATAATTCATTAAGGCCCTTCTCCACCCCATGCATATGGTAGTTCGAAATGAGCTGCCCATAGCTGGATGGAAGAGACGCCAAAATAAAGTCAATGGCCAACTCTTGGCCTAGTGGAAAACCAAGCTTTTCCAAAGTCTGACTGTAACCAACCATTTTGATCACATGGGGCATCTAATGCTCCCTCCGCTTGCATTCGACAAAGGACTTGGCAACATTGTACCTCTCGGTCCTTGCCGATCTTGGAACATGTCCTTAAGCGCTACGATCATATCGACGCTCACGATCCTCAAACTTCTTTTGGAGTTCAGGTTCCATACATGCAAGCATAAGATGACTAACCTCAAGAGATTCATCACATGCTCTCTTGTAGGCGTTCTTTAGGCAGCAGATGCATTATCGCAGACTTCATCGGGATTGGGGTATCGAACTGTTTCTTTTATCGGACACGAGCGATTCTCGTTCTGGACCCATTCCGAATAGTTTGTTCCATTTAGTTTATCTTTGTCAAGAATCGAACGCAAAGAGAAAGGTGATGTAGTGTTCGGTGTCATTGATCTACAACAGAAAACATGCAAAATACTAAGCCATGTAACCATGAAAGAGTAAAACATATTAAACAATTTAATAGCATAAACTCCCACTTAAATCAATATCCCTCTATTGATACTAAGTGATTCAAGATCCACAATTAATAAGTCGACTAGTGAGCTTTAGCATCACTGCTAGAAGACAAGGTAAATCGGTAAGCAATACTTGCTAATCATATCACATATGACTCTTGTTTTTGGGTGACATCTCTATGTCAAAACTAGGCGCCCAACCTTTATGCCCCAAGGTCCTTAACTGTTAAGATGACCTTGTCAATCTCACCAACCCTTATGCGTGTAGGTATCCGATACAAACCCATCCAGCCAAGGAAAACCACGTCACCCTAATTTCATAGGCCCACCAACGATTGTACAGGGCATAGGATGGTGCAAGGTTTGGTTGGGAGGGCATGGTTTAACTTAAACTTTGTGAGGGATCGTTCTACTTCTATCATCTAAGCATACACAGAAGTAAAACGCATAAGAATAACATTCACATAGATGTGACACAGTATGACCCATTTTCTCATGGTGATCTCCATCGCCATAGAACCTGTCCACCATGATGATCTCCATCTTCATGTTCCATGTGAGCCATCTTCCAAGTGATGAGTCCTCCATGAACTAATACAATCTATTACTCCTAACAGCTAGTAATCAAAATTACATAGTATAGGGATCATCACAAGTTGGCACGCAGGCCATTACAATAAATGACAACACATATGGCTCCAGCCGTGTTGCCCTACTCACGACACGCATGTCATGCAAATTTTCATACATGCATCACATACATATATGGGCCATACTGATCACATACATCCTGCAAAAACGAGTTATGCATAGAATCGCATTCTACCGGATCAAGTGACATCGTAGCACCTAGTTACCTTAACGAGATACAAAAGGGGCTAAGATTAAGGGGGGTCTAGGGGGTCTCCCCTTGCGGGGTTCGAAGGGGAAGCGCCCCTCGCGGTATCAAATTTACTTTAAGGATTTTGATCGGCAAATCAAATTTACCATAAATCGACTCCTGTCCCGATTCAATCAAACTCCTTTGATCACGGTACATCGATTTTAGATCTAGGTTTCGATTCGATCAATCATATTGATCTTCGCGTGATTCAACAGGATTTATGTGTCACTGTCTACCCCGATGGCGGAAACCGACTGGTAGGGGTAAGTCGTTCGACAACCTCAGAATCACGATCACGGAAAGAAAGATCATAGATCAATCCTGAACCACCGCCATATGAACGATCACATCATTCATATCAATCTACATATCACCATATGCAAACATCCCGAACCTATAACTGAACAACATCGGCTCTGATACAACTAAAAGCATACGGGTAGGCTACACTAGCGCAAATCAAAAAATTTCTACCGCGTATACCAGGATTACTGTTGTCATAGATCACGGGATTACCACTAGACGCGCAGTTGCGGAATCGATGAAGTGCGTCGAGGCAGTGCAGACATTCCACGTCTCCTCCTTATCCTCGTCCCATGAGAAGCTCCCCTTGCGTGGCTCATCCAAGCACCACAGATGCAGCGCCTCCGAGGTCTCCACACGTACAGAGTGGAAGCGTCAGACGCCGGACTGCTAGGTCCGCGCGTGCAACACAGGCGAGAGGTGGAATGATCTGAGGTCTAACCCTGGTCAGCTCGCCCCACCCTCTCTTATATAGGCGTCCCTAGTGGGCTTCTACATTAGCAGCCCATTAGTAGCCTAAGCCTGGTATAATTCGGATCCAATCCTCATTAGACTTCCAGCCCCTTAAGTGTGTGACCCTATAGGTTCATATGCGTATAGACATGTCACGAATACACTTATTCTGTCAATAGTTGGTAGCGGCCTCTAGCAAGACGTGCCAACTCCTAAACGCATACAAAAGATCATATCGGACGAACCATCACAAGGTTTAGTACATGTCTTTCCCTTTGCCTCACGATATTTGGTCTAGCTCCAAGCTAAACTCCCTTTCTCGATACCGTGATTCGGAATCCCTTTACTAGGTTAACTCTTAACCATAGGTAGCACGACCATGCATTTCTGGATCCGATCACTCGAGGGGCCCAGAGATATCTCTCTCAAGTAGAGAGGGGCAAATCCCATCTTGATTGACCATGTCTTGCAGCATTCTTCAGGACAAACCCGAAAGCTACCTTTATAACTACCCTGTTACGGTGCAGCGTTTGATAGCCCCAAAGTAGGTTGATCCACATCTCAAGTACATGCGACAATCTCAGGTCTAAGGACAAAACGTACACAATGTGTAGAGAGAGAGCTGCAACTAATTGCCAGTCTCAGGTTGGGTCAGTCCAACCCCATGTTCATAACATGTGTCCACATCATTGGTTTGACATCGCCATGTCTATGACTTGCGAAACATAGTCATCAACTAATCGATGTGCTAGTATAATATTCACGTGTGTCCACACATGAACTCCGACTAGGGACAACTCTTAAATAACCATATAAGTATAGAGTTTCACAAACAATTCACGTAATTGCCAATCAATACAAGTTGCCTGATATGGATATTCAAGGAACATTACAATAACTCATGGATACATATGAAATATCATCATCTCTATGCTTTCCTCTAGGGCATATTTCCTTCATGACGTTCCTTCCCCAGAGAATCACAACGAAGCCGGCCGCCGCCTATGGTGGGCAACCCGACTATCGTCAGCGTGATGCGCTACATCGCGCAGGGAGATCATTCTCACATGCGGTGTCGCACCCGCCGTAGATCCACAAGAAGGGTAGCCGTGGTGAAGGTCGCAGGCGTAGCGTAGTCGTCTTCTGGGAGCCCCTCCCCCACGTGTCGTGAATCCGAGGCTGGAAGCCCCCATAATATGCTATGGCTAGGCTGAGGATCCAGCCACGTTCTCCTAGCGACAACGACAAAGACGACCCTGAAGCTGTTTCTATAGGGATAGACATGGGTATGACTAAGGGGGGGGGGGGCTTTAGTCCCTATTACGTAGTCCTGGTTTTAAATATTAATAAATGTCTGGAGTTTTAGTCCTGGTTTGTGGCTGGACCGGGACGAAAGGGAGGCCTTTAATGCCGATTCCGTAGTCCCAGTTAGGAAACCGGGACTAGTGGATCGTTTCCTACTAGTGTTGGTCTCTATACAACTTTCCTGTACTATGAAGATGTTGTTCTATTCTTGTGCTAGGGAGCTAACTAATTTCACATCTTAGGGAGTGCCTCTATGGCGAGCTTGTGGAAGATGTGCCCGAGGACTAGATCCTTAGGAATCTCCCTCAAGCTCGTCGTAGTGGTGTTCCTGATCTCGCACACCATCTTGAAGTTTATAACTTCTCTAGCTAGATAAATACGCCGGGGAGCTAACTACTTTCACATATTAGGGAGTGCCTCTATTGCCAGCTTGTGGAAGATGTCGGAGGACTGGACTCCTCCGGCATCTCCCTCAACCTGGCCATAGTGTTATCCCTACTC
The DNA here is from genome assembly GCA_030063025.1 of Avena longiglumis. Classification (NCBI taxonomy): domain Eukaryota; kingdom Viridiplantae; phylum Streptophyta; class Magnoliopsida; order Poales; family Poaceae; genus Avena; species Avena longiglumis. The sequence goes on from CP125979.1 coordinate 251,402,732, forward strand.
TTGCACACCATCTTGTTTGCAGTTAATAACTTCACAAGGATGCCTATTTATAGATTAAGAAGAACAACATAGTGTCGACAATCACGACATAATGTCGACACTCTCCCCTGTCATAGTGTTGTCACCTACCGAAATAGTGTCGTCACTCACTGGCATAGTGTGGCCACTCACTGGCATCGTGCCACCAGTCACCAAAATAGTGTCGTCACCCATGTTTATTCCCGGTTGGTGTCTCCAACCGAGACTAAAGATGAACCTTTAGTCCTGGTTAGAGACACCATCCGGGACTAAACATGCTTGCGCCGGCCTGAGCCTACCGCAACCCCTTAAATCCTGGTTGGTTTCTTAAACCGGGACTAAAGATGTTTCTCGCCATGTTTTACCTCCCTTTCCATTTGCTTCCCGCCATGTTTTCCTGCCCTTTCCCTCTATATATAGGTCGACCGTCATGACCACCCACACAAACACATATTCCCTGCCGCCTACTTTAGGATGCCCATCCCGCATCCTTGTTGTCGACTTGGTGGCAACGATGGAGTACTGGGCTTTGCCAGGCATGTCCGAGACTGGGCTCCGCTGGGCTTGCACTAGGAGGTGCTACCTTCCGAGACTCGTCGCTTGGTGAGGAATATGAGTCTTGTCATTGACCCAAAGCTTCTGGTGGCCGTTGCGTGGTCCAGGCTCGGTGCAAAGGGAGATGGCCCTAAGGAGGTGGTACCGTGTCGTGTCAGCGAGGAGGACAAGCACAGTCGTCGCTATATGGTGATGTTGGACGTCAGGGTCTCTAATACCTGGCAGTTTCTTTAGGGATCCCACCCAAGATATGCTCCTGTGATGGTTCCTTCTCTTTGGGTGTTCACCTCCCGCGACATAGGAAATATGAGTCATCGTCCAATTTGATTGAGCAAGATGTATTAGTTTTCAAATCCAGATTAGCAGTTTAGTTCAATAAAGAGATTATCTTGGGAACTATTCAGAATGCTCGTGAACAATACATTACATAAATGTTTTCTTGTGAGTTTTTAGAACACAATTACATAAAATGTTTAAACATTTTTACACATAATTTCTTCGCGTGTGTCCCTTGCTGATGGCGCCTTAAACATGGAGCATATTCATTAATTAACAGGGTTGTTGGATCAGTGTTCACTGCTGAAAGGGCTATGTTTTCCCTTGCTATTTTGGTGATGATGACAATCCCACTTGTGATCTAACCTTGTGCTTGAGTTTCAGGTTAATTGTTTTTTGATGGAGCTTATGGAGTGTGTGGATGCCATTCTTGGAGTCTCATGAAGACGGAGGTATTTCATTATTCTCTTTCTCTCATTTTATTGTTTTAGATCGCCGTACTATCAAGAGGGGGTCCACCTCGGAAGGTTGTGGGGAATAATTTTTTCTTGCACAAACCATATTTGCATCGCCACAGGCATCCTATCCATCAGCGAGAGAGCGAGTTTCTGAGCCGCTGGTGCTATTTTTGTCTGATCGGAAGTTCCGGCCAGGAGCCAGAAGTTCCGCCCATGGTTGGGGCGATTAGAGTGGTCTTTTATCCCTTTTTGGTGTCATGATGCCAAAGGGGGAGAAATATATCTATTAGGTTGTTCACGGGATTTGCATGGGTCGAGTCACGAGCGCGCTTTTTCTTTGATCCTTTCTTGCTCGTGAACTCTCTATTTTATGTGTGTGCTTGTGGACCTTGTTATTTGTGCGGCATATCTATGTATGAGACTTTGTGCTATCGTTTGCATGTTGTTGGTATGCATGTTGTTGGCTTATGGATGTTTGTATATGGTGGTGGAGTCTACATTGATATTATTCCATATGTTGTCTCACACCACATATGTTTGGTGCAACGGTATGTTCCCTATCCTTTTCTTCCTTGCACATGTGTTGTTTTTGCAATGGAAAGGGGGAGCCCCCTTATATGTGTGCTAGTTTTGTCCTTAGAGCTTTCTCTCTACCTTGCACACACGTAGGTGGAGCTTTTTCCGTTCATTGCAAAATATGCTCCGTCTTATGCAAATCTAATGGGATTGTCATCAAACACCAAAAAGGGGAGATTTAAAGGGCTATGTTTTCCCTTGCTATTTTGGTGATGATGACAATCCCACTTGTGATCTAACCTTGTGCTTTATTTTCAGGTTAATTGTTTTTAATGGAGCTTATGGAGTGTGTGGAGACCATTCTAGGAGTCTCGTGAAGACGACGATCTTTCGTTTTTCTCTTTATCTCATTTTATTGTTTTAGATCGTCGCACTATCAAGAGGGGGTCCACCTCGGAAGGCTGTGGGGAATCATTTGTTCTTGCAAAAACCATATTTGCACCGCTACAGCCATCCTATCCATCAGCGAGAGAGCAAGTTTCTGAGCCGCTGGTGCTGTTTTTGTCTAATATGAAGTTCCGGCCAGGAGCCGAAAGTTCCGCCCAGGGTTCTCTATGGAATGGAACTGGCCATATTTCTGGTCCAACTTCCGACAGAAGTTCCGCCCCCAGTTCAGAACCTTCTGTATTGAAGTGTTCTAATTGGCGGAACTTCCACCAGAAGTAGCACCAGAAGTTCCGGCTGCGGGATTTTCCTTTGCTAGTTCTTCCGAGACTCTGAGCGGAACTTACGCCTAGGCATCGGAACCTCTGGTCAGGCAGTTTTGTGACCTAGTTGTTCCGCTCCAACTTCCGCTCCAAATTCCGGTCAAGCAATGTATGCTTTTGTTTGGAAGTTGTCTATTTGACGGAACTTGGCTCGGAAGTTGCTCCGGAAGTTGCTTCGGAAGTTGCTCTAGAAGTTCCGGTGTTCCACCGGAACTTCCAGTCGTGTCTGACCGGAACTTCCGGTCGAACTTTAGAGCGTGCGTCAACGGTCTTCAAGCAGCTGAAGCCACACTGAGCGGAACTTCCGCCCCCCACCGGAACTTCTGGTGGTGTCGCGAACAGTCCAACGGTTCAGATTGGAGGGGGCCTATTTAAGGCGCACTCCTTCTTCATCCTACCTAACTCTTCAAATTTCTCTCTCCTCCATTAATACTAGAGCTTAACCTCACTAGATCTCTCTCCCTAGCCACTCAAATCACTTGATCTTTTGAGAGGTGACCTAGATCTACACTTCCACCAAAGAAGATTTGATTCCCCCCACCTATTCTTCGTGGATCTTGTTAATCTTGGGTTTCTTGGAACCCTAGACGGTGTAGGGCATTCTCGGAGCTAAGGGCATGTGTTTTAAAGCTCTATGGTGTCGTTGAGGGCCTCCAATTGAGTTGTGGAGCTTCCCCCTTGTACATCCCAAAAATATTAAACAAGATTATCAATTTCTAATCACCCAAGTTTAGGGTTAACAAAAACTTTTGTTATTAAAATTAACATGAATGCATGTGTGTGTGATTAATGCATGAATGCTTGCAATGCAATGTTTGATTGCTATGAATGCTAAGGATTGGTTTAAAGATGAAAACAATATAATGTAGATCATTTCCAAGCATAATCAAATGAAGAGAAAATAAAAAATAAGAAATATGAGCAAATGGTCATTTTGGCCAAACTTGTTCACTAGACTACTTTGGGTGTTCCTAGTCAAAGATTTCTAACAGAAACAAATCCAATTCTTCTCACCCCTTTCTAGAACAAGTAAAAGTGAACCCAAGCCCACCTTACAAACCAACAGAAACAAATTCCAAATATATTTAAAGGAAAATTAAAAATTGAATCAAGTGTAGGTACTAAGATGACCATTTCTCAAAACCCAACCAAACCAGTTCACCTTGACAAACCCAAGCAACCTCATAATACCAAGCTTGTGACCAGAGCACTCACCAAAATTCAACCAAAAATTTAAATTTAAATTTCATGCGGCCATTTTATCAAACACTTGGTGAGGACAGTAACAACTGCCTAACTATCACTGTTCTTGATCAATGCCTTGTCCAATTCTTGTCCCCTTGTCACCCCTAGCACCTAGCAACGCATTGAAGCAGCTACCCCTCTACCCTTTGCACCAGTGCCATGCCGCTCGAAGCTCACTCGCCGACCGACCCTGGACATCACGTAGGAGGAAACGCCGCGCCCGTCCATGATGTCTAGGAGGCAGGCCACCATCCATCGTCACTCCCTGTCCACCCCTCGATCTTAGCCAAGCCATGGACCATAGGAAAATTGCTGCGCCCATTTTCTCTGCGCCATGCCGAGAGCATGCTAGAGCGCCGCAGCCGACACGCTTGCACACGCCGTGCCTCGCCCTCACCGCGGGTAACTGCACGTGCCATGACCCTAGATACCTCCCAGACACGACCGTTTGCCACCACACGACCAACAACACCTGTACGCCGTCTCGAACACCGCTATTTCCGCTCAGAGCACCGAACGCTCCCAACCGTTCTTGACCGCCCCGTGCCGTGCCATTAAGCCAGTGACAATCGCCAGGAGACACCGCACCATCCTACGCCCTTCGCCATGCCGGTAGCTCGCTGTACTGACGTCGCTAGAGGATCCTGACCATGCCGCACTACCCCTATCTCCGGTGTATAAATAGAGGCCACCCCAGCCCTCATTCTCCACACCATCTCACTCCCCTCTCTCTCAAAACCACCACTGACCCTTCCCCGGTGCAAGGCGAGCACCAGCCCATGATGCGTGCACCCAGTGTTGATGTGGGACGCTTTGTTGGAAACCCCAAGAGCAAGGTGTGATGAGCACATCAGCAACTTTCCCTCAATAGAGAACGAGGTTATTGAACCAGAAGGAGGAAGAAAACGTCTCAAAGGAGTTGCAAGCAACGTGGAAACCTCCACAACACAAACTCAAGACTTTGCCCCAACAAATCAGTGAGGTTGTCAAGCTCACCGGTTTCCTGTAACAAAGGATTAACTGTATGGTGTGAAAGGTGATGAATGGTTTGAAGCAAGTAAACAGTGGAAGATGTATCAATGGTAAAGGTTGGACCAGGGTCCATAGTTCACTAGAGGTGCTCTCCTTAGATAAACAACATGGCATGAAGGGTAAACAAATTACAGCAGGGCAATTGACAAGAACTGAGCAAGGCATAACAATGCAATACCATATAAAAAGATCCTATCAGATTCGATTGGGAAATACAACAATATACATAGACCACCATCCAACTGCATCTATGACTAGAAGTCCACCTTCAGATTATCATCCGAACCCCCTCCAGTATTAAGTTGCAAGCAACAGACAACTGCTTTAAGCAAAGTGTATAAGTTAAACAATCCACTTGTTCCATGAACAAGAGGCCATTGTTTTCTCCCTAGTGGCAACAAAACATCTACAACCGAAGATATTTCTGTACTTCCCTTGGAAACTAGAGGCATGAACCCACTATCGATCATAAATACTCCCTCTTGGAGTCACTAGAAACTACTTGGCCAAGATAGCTACTAACAACGGAGAGCATGCAAGATCACAAACAACACAGACATGATAGTATCAAATAGACAAAACCATTAATCAATTTGACTTAGTAATCTCAATATCCGTCGGATCCCCGCAAACACAACATGCATGATTACAAATAGATTAGATCTTGATCATGAACGGAGCTCACAAGATCTATACATGAAAGCACAAGGAGGAGATACAACCATCTAGCTACTACATGGACCCATAGTCCAAGGTGGAACTACCCACGCTTCATACCGGAGAAGAAGGCCTCCGGGATGATCTCCCCTCCGGTAGGGTGCCGGGAAGAACTTCATATCCCCCCAACCTAGGGACGATCGTGGCGGCGGCTACAGCAGGTTTTGTGGAGTTTTGATTGGCTGCCTAGGGTTTCTGCATCCGGGGCTTCTTGTAGGCGATTAGGGGAGGCAGGAGGGACGCCAGGGGGCCACACCCTGCCCAGGCGCGGGCTAGGCCCACTCATGCCTAGGGTGGTTTGGCCGCCCTGTGGTGGCCCTCCGTCTTGTCTTCTGGCTTCGTGTTGCCCACGGTAAAATATTGACTTTGGCTTTTGTCCCGTCCAATTCCGACAATATTGATTTTCTGCCTTTCTGGAACCAAAAATAGAAGAAAACAGGAACCTGGCACTTTGGCAAATTGTTAATAGGTTAGTTCCAGAAAAGATATAAAAACACCTCAAAGTGTAGACAAAGCAAAGCAAAGTAGATACTAAACAAGCATGGAACATCAAAAATTATGGATACGTTTCCAACGTATCAAGCATCCCCAAGCTTAACTCCCGCTCGTCCTTGAGTAGGTAAGTGATAAAACAATAATTTTTGAGGTGACATGCACCATCAAAACCAAGATCAAACCATTTGCAAGCATTGAAAGATGGGATCAAAGAACTCTAAACATGTGCATGAAAGATGGAGTTCTAACAATAAGACAAAGTAACTATGCATGCAACATCAAAGGCTACAAACAAAGATCATGAATAATATGCATTGAAAAATGTTTGTTTGTTTTACATACAAAAAACATGGCATAGTGGCATTCAGCTTGTCCCTCATGGAGTGGCAAAGAGATGCATAAGACACCTTCAAAGTTCATAAGAGTGACTAGATACAAGTAGCACAAGAACAAGTAATATCACAACATGCATCAATCAATAAGTTTTGGGACACTGCACATAGAACTAGGAAAGACAACTATTCTCTCTTAATGGTGCCTAAAGGTAGAAGGTGGAGACTCAATATAATAGTGGAAGAAAGGCCCTTCATAAAGGAAGTAGGGATTTCAAGTTTCAAAAAGAGCTTCCAAAAATTGTCGGGATACCCGTATGTGTGTGCGATCACGGATGCACCACTGCTTTGAGGTGCTGGACTTGATCGTGCTGGACCGGCTGGACCAGATGGACTTCATCACGATCTTGAGATCGGCAAGCGTTCGTCTACATCATCCACGAGTACAACCTCGTTAACGCTATTCGGTCTTAGAGGGTATGTATTCTATGGATGTATATCCACCCGTTGCTTGTGTCTAGTAGATAGATCTTGGTACTTAGTTGTTCCCATCGTAGGAAATTTTTTGTTTTCTATGCTGCGAACCCTACAGTGGTATCAGAGCCAGGTTTATGCGTAGATACTTTGCACGGGTAGTACACATATGAGTATGTGGGCGATGATGATCATTTTATTGCTTCTTAGTTGTACTTTGGATATTGGTGGCATAGTGGGATGAAGCGGCCCGGACAAACTTTACATGTCCTCGCACATGAGACCTGTTCCACGCTTGACATGCAACTAGTTTTGCATAAGTGGCTAGCGGGTGTCTGTCTCTCCTACTATAGTCAATATATAATTTGCAACGAGTTGTCAACAATTTGGTTATCCTCGTTGTGGTTCATGTTCGTAGGTAAGAATAGTTCTATCTTCGAAAGTCCTAAGCCACGTAAAACTTGCAATGGATAAATTAGAGGCGTCTAGTTTAGATTGTTGCTGGGCCAGTGTTATGATATGGTGATGTTGTAAGTAGAAGTATGAGATGATACTCTTACAACACACATAACGTGTAAGTTCCATAGACCTTGGACTTACACATAAAGGTATGATAGTGATCATACCACGGTGCACATGATAGAGATCATATGCGGGAACCATATCATTTCACTAATAAACATGTGATGTTTGATTGCATCTTATATTTCTTGTTTGGCGTTTTATTAGCATAATAAGATGATCCCTCATTTAGATATCAAGATAAAAATGTGTTCTTCCTTAAGTATGCACCGACAATGTATCGTCGCTTCAAGACATCACGTGATGATCGGGTGTACTTGAATCCACGAGCATATCTCGAGTGTAAGACAGTTACACACGCGAATACTAAGGTTCTTACTTGGCGAGCCTAGCATGTACAGACATGGCCTCAGAACACAGACCGAAAGGTTAAGAATGAGTCATATGTTTTGATATGATGACCATATGGATGCTCGCCTTTGAAGCTATACCGACTCACGTGATGATCGGACTTGGTGTAGTGGATTTGGTTCATGTAATCACCAAAAAGACACGAGGGATGTCATTTTTGAGTGGGAGTTCATTTCTAATTTGGATTAGTAGAACTCAATTTATCATAAAATTAAATCAAAGTGAATTTGCATAATTTGTTGTAGTCATTGGCATTCGTTCACTACCTTATGCATAGTTGTAATTGAGATAATAGAACTATAGAATTCTGGATATTTACTTTACGAACTGGTATCGTATTGTGTTGAGTGTCAATCAAAGTTTAAAGTCCTATTGCAAACTTTCAGCAAACTCTATATACTCCATGAAATTTAATAATTGGTATTAAATCGAGAGTAACAATTCCAGTGTTAGTATCTTAAGTATCATGTTTGCCTCCATGATTCTTGATTGTTTTAATATCAAGTTTATCTGGGAGCTGAAAGAATTGTTTCAGAAACCATCATGTGTGGCAGATATAACAATATCTGAAACAATGTTTTGGTTGCAATATGATAGAGTATAATATATGTTCTCGTATTGGATGAGAATTTACGAAGGTTGGAGATGCTAGACATCCTAATCATCCAAAAGGGTTTTGGAAAGTAATGTTATACTCACGATTCGCCTTTATAAGCTACAGTAGCTTGATCATGAAATTCGTCATGATAAGGATGAATAGAAGATGTATGTAAAGTGTTTACTATACTAAAAGATTACTAAAGAATGGATTTTTAAAGAATGTCGATCATTTTGATGATGGTGATCTACTTCAAAGTGCAAGTCCAAAGGTATTATTATTTGAATATACACGCTTTGGACTATGTGTCATGTATATGGCGCCACTTTTGATGTTTATAGATTCTTTTAAAAAGGAAAAGGAAATGCTGAAAGAGAAACTATAAAATATATTTGGCAGAAAAGAAAAAAATTGGAAAGATCCAATTTAGGTATATGGATGATATACATGTTATGGCTGTATTCTTTGCTTGTTAAACAATGTGGTTCTTGGGTATTGGATACTGAATTGTTTGGTATGAAATTTCATACGGAACAACGCAATTCATGAACCACAATGGCCTAAGTAACTAGCAAGAGAATATGTGATGATATTCATCGAAAACAAACAAAACGTTGTTTGTATTTCTCGTTGACATCAAAGTTTGACTTCAAGATTTGTTTTAATAATTGTTATTTGAATCAGGTATGATGAGAACAAAGGTTGTTCAAATAATTACCGTATTCCATATAAGATGGATGATTTACAAATCTAGTTGGAGAAATCACTTCCATAAAACCTAATGCTAAAATGTCACAAGACAAATGATTGAAAGATCACTTACGAAGTGACATCGCTGTTTAAATTATATTGGAAAGAAAACATGAAGAATATCCATTTTCATGGATTTTTGGAGTCTTTGATTTGATCAAGTGACGCTTGTGAGACTTTCCTCGGGATAATTAAAACTTCGTTCAAAGGCCAAAGAAGAAAGAACGACTAAAATATTGGAATTTATACATATCGATGTATGTAGTCCATTATGTGTAGTCGTAAGCGATGGGTTTCAACTTCATATACTTCCTCCGGAAATTTGAGTGAATATTCACTTAATGAGAAAGAAGTGTGAAATATTTGAAAATGTTTGAAGACTTTAAGATGAAGTGAAAATCATTGTGACAAGAAAATAAATGGTTTATGATTTTATCATAAGGGATTTATTTGAGTTACAAGTGTAACAAGAAAAATAAATGAATTATGATTTATCATAAAGGGATTTATTTGAGTTGCAAGTTTAGCAAAACACCTAGATTTACATTTCCCGAAACACCATAGGAGTATGGAGTGTTTGAGATTTGTAATAAAACCTTGTTTGACATGGTTGGATCAAAGGTGTTATTTATAAAACTGCCATTATGTTTTAAAAAGATTAAAGCTTTAGAAACTACCGCTTTTACACTGAAAAGAGCTCCATCTTGATCCGCTGAAATGACACCATATGAGTTATGGTTTGGGGTAAAACCCAAGTTGTCATTTCTTAAATTTTGGTATGCTAAACATAAGTAAGTTGTTTACAACCGAAGTCAGATAAGCATGTATTTGTAGGTTATTTCGAATAACAATTGGGTATTCCTCCATAACACCAAGGACAAAAGGTTTTGTCGCTTGAAATGTGAAGTTTCTTGAAAAAGGAATTTTTCGCAAAAGTTAAGTGGGAGGACAATAGAACTTTGATAAGGTTAATGAACCTTAGCTAAATGTGCTGAGTTGCGCAGCGCCGGAAATAGTTCCGAAGGCTGCCATAATTCTCATTAGCTTATGTGCCTCAAAGGTTGTGGTCACGGAGATCTAAGTTCTTATTGAACCAAGTCGGTCGGTTAAACAATCAAATGCTAAGATTTGAGAGTAAATCATTATTGTCTGACAATGATGAACCAACTACATGCAAATAAGCGATGATGGGCCCTGACTCCGTCAAATGGCTTGAAGCCATAAAATCCGTGATAGTTCCATACACGAGAAATCAAGTTTTGAACTTGGAAGACCCTCTGGAAAGGTGTAAAAACCTATCGGTCATATTTGGATCTATAAAGAAACAGACATGGATGTTTCACATCTATGAAATAGTCAACATGTCGTAAAGTATTTTATGACAATGTTCAAGGAGTTGACTATGACAAGATTTGATCTTTCATAGCGATATTTAGTGTGGACCGATTAAAGTAGCAACCACTACATATAATTTGGTATATGGTAGATGAATAAACAAAAAAAAATTCTTCTAATAGAATGGTTACCTAGGACGTGTACATGACACGATCCAAAGGGTTTTGTTAATTCAAAGGATGCTAAAAAGGTCATGCAAACTTCAATGGTTGAAGTAAGCATCACGGAGTTGGAATCTTCACCATGATGAAAAGGAGTTTTCATCAGGAGACGATGAAGATGCTTGCATTTGCAAGAAATTAAGTGGGAGCGCTGAGACATATTTCTAATACATTATGTGGAGGACATCTTGTTGATTAGAAATGATGTAATTTTTATTGACAAAGGATAAGAATTTCATTTCGATGTAATACTTAGGCAAAACCCGAATATTTAGCGTGAATGTCTATAGTGGATGAGCGTGGCCAATATGGTTGTGCCAAACGTACATATATGAGATATTGAAGGAGTTCAATATAGAAACGACAAGAAACAGTTCTTGTCGCATGGAAAGTAATTGAATCAAGATTCAAGTGTATCGACACTTGATAAGTGAAACAAGATTCAAGTGCTTTGACACTTGATGAGTGAAATCACGAGAATGTTTTGATCAATCATACCATGATATGTACACATCAAGATATGTCCTATGCTCTAAGTGTTATGAGCAAATACCAGAATGAATCATAAAATGATCATTGGACGATAGTAAGGATATTCTTATGATATTTTGGAAAGAACTAAGAATATATTTGTGTAGAGGTGACAAACAATTACAAATAGTTCATTGTAAAGCGTTACATTGATACTAGTTTTGTCATAAGATACAAATTAAGTTTATCTCAATTTAAACTATGGGTGGAACAATGAAAAGGAAAGAAATTTTCCATGATGGATTTGGATGAAATCCAAAGTTAAGACATTGTGACGAATACTACAACAAAAAGGCTAAGTATATGACTGCTATAGTAGCAGCAAAGGAGGGAATTTGTGTCAAGTAGTTTGTTATCAAACTAAGCTGTGGTTCGCAACGGACTAACACTAAAGATATATTGTATGACAATATTATCGACGTGTTTTAACCCCAAGGAACTAAAGGTCTCACCAAAAGACCAAATTTATACAATGCCATCTCATTGGAGAATGAGTTATGCGTGAAGACGCAGAGACATGCAAATACACACGGACCTGAAAGCGTCAGATCCGTAGATTATGTTAACCACTTGCAGTTGCGTATATGGAACACCAGAAAGCCATATGTGTTCAATACACAAAGTTTTCAAACTAGATTATTGTCTCTAGTGCAAGTGGGAGACTGAAGGGAATATGCCCGAGAGGCAATAATAAAGTGCTTATTATCGTATTCCTTGTTTATGATAAATGTTTATTTTACATGCTATAATTGTATTAATACGGAAACGTTAATACATGTGTGTTTAATAAACAAAAGGTAGTTCCTAGTTATGCCTCTCTTATAAACTAGCTCATTGATTAACAAGATGATCATAGGTTTCCTGATCATGGACATTGGATGTTGTTAATAACGAGGTCACAACATTAGTGTAATGGTGTGATGAACATTCATCCGAAGTATATCATTACGATCAAAGTCATTGAGTTTATATTGCTATAACAACTTACAAAATGATCCTAATCCTTAGACCATGAGATCATGTCAATCACTAACACCGGAAGAGTTTCTTGATAACATCAAACGTCACACCGTAACTGGGTGATTATAAAGATGGCTTCAGAACTACTAAAGTGTTATGTTGAGGTCCATGGATCAAGAGTGGAATTTGTTCATCCCGATGACGGATAGATATGCTCTAGGCCCTCTCGGTGATATCACATTGATTAGCTTGCAAGCAAGTGATTTGATCACTAGAATGTTATATCACGGGAACGAGAAAAGAGTGCATGTCGGTAACAAGATCAAACTAGGTATGGAGATACCGATGATCGAATCTCGGACATGTAATATATCATGAAACAAAGGGATTAAGATACTAGCGTAAAAGGTTCACACGATCACAGAAGTCATCGTTGAATGTGTGGGAGTCAGTACGGATCTCGTGTCCATTGATTATTGATCGGAGAGGGGTCTCGATCATGTCTGCATTATTCATGAACCGTAGGGTGACACACTTAAGGGATACCGACACCATTCGGAGCAAATGATATGCCAGAGAAAGAAAAAGGAAAGCACAGGAATTTATTTCACTAGACACCAAAACTGTTTCGGTTGAAATTGCTGAAACTGGTTCTGCATGTGAAATTGAAATGTTGTAAGGGGTTTTATGTGAATGTTTTTTAATTAAAGTAATTAAAAAAATTCTGAATAAATAAATAAAATAGTTTTATTTAAATGAGAACTTGCTTTTTAATGGGAGTGGAGGCTTTTCATTTTGAGTGGGAGCTCCACCCACATGAATGTGTAAGAGGTGGGGGCAGCCCCCATGGCTGGGCGCCATGCCCCTTGGGTGCCCCCTCTCCCCTATAAAAGTCCCCCTCTCCTCCTCTCAAAGAACACCTCCTCGCGAAGGATCTCTCTCCCCCCTTTAGAATTTCCCCATGGTCTCGGATCAGCGAGATACATGTTCCCGGTGGCTTTTTCTGGAAGGATTTGTTGCTTCCGCTGCTTTGCTGGAGCGTTAACGGATGCACCACTGCTTTGAGGTTCTAGACTTGATCGTGCTGGACCGGCTGGACCAGATGGACTTCATCACGATCTTGAGATCGGCAAGCGTTCGTCTACATCATCCACGAGTACAACCTCGTTAACGCTATTCGGTCTTCGAGGGTATGTATTCTATGGATGTATATCCACCCGTTGCTTGTGTTTAGTAGATAGATCTTGGTACTTAGTTGTTCCCATCGTAGGAAATTTTTTGTTTTCTATGATGCGAACCCTACACTTATTAGAGAACAAAATAGGCTTTGGTGAAAATATTTTAGAGGTCAAATATGCATGATGATGTCATGATGATGCGAAAAGAAATTAACATGCAAATTTTATTTTGTAATATTTTTGGGGCATTACACCTTTGCACCAGTGCGTGCCTGCCGAAGCTCACTCGTTGGCCGACCATGGACATCATGCAGGAGGAAACTCCACACCCGTCCATGATGTCTAGGAGGCATGCCACTGTCCACCGCCACTCCCTGTCCACCCCTCGAGCTCAGCCAAGCCATGGACCACAGGAACCGCGCCCATTTTCTCTGCGCCATGTCGAGAGCACGCCAGAGTGCCGCACCCAACACAATCGCACACGTCTTGCCTCGCCCTCACCGCACGTAACTGCACGCGTCATGACCCTAGCTACCTCCCAGACACGACTGTTCGCCGCCGCGTGACCAGCAGAACCTGTACGCCGTCTCGAACACTGTTGTTTCCGCTCAGAGCACCGAATGCTCCCGACCATTCTCGACCGCCCCGTGCCATGCCATTAAGCCAGTGATGATCTCTAGGAGACACCGCACCGTCCTACGTCCTTCGCCATGCCCGTAGCTCGTTGTATTGACGTCGCCGGAGGAGCCTGGCCATGTCGCACTGTCCCTCTCGCCGGTGTATAAATAGAGGCCACCCTATCCCTCATTCTACACACCATTTCACTCAACCACCCCTGACCGTAACATCCCAAAAATATTAAACATGGATCATCAAACTCTAATCATCAAAATTAGGGTTAACAAAAACTTTTCCATCTCAAAATATGAAAGCATCCATGTGTATGTGTATTTAAATTAGGAGTTCATTTGAATTGCCATGGTTCTATGATTCATTGCTTGTAAAATGATTCTTAGGTGAAATAAACATCATCTAAATCATTCCCAAACTTTTCCCAAAGAAAAACAACTCAAAACAAATAAATGAAGTGAATGGTCATTTTTGCCAAATTAACTAGCATGCCTACTTTGGCTATTCCTAGCACTCAAAACTTAACATAAACAATTGTGGATCTTTGCACCCCTTGTTAGTACACATAATGAGGTACCAAGGACTACTTTGTGATCTGCCAAAAACATTCAAATGCTAAGTTTAAATGACAGTTTAAAATTGAATCTATCTCATATGGGAAGATCCCACTATTTCAAAACCATTCAAACAAGCTCAATTTTCAAAACCCAAGCAACCACAGAGTCTCAAGCTTATGCCTAGCACACCCATCAAAAATATTTTCAAAATTCAAAAAGAAGTTTCTTGCGGCCATTTCATCAAACACTTGGCAGGCAGAATTTAAACCAAATCAATTTCACTATTTTTAATAGTGTTCTGGCCAAACTTGTCTCCCATTTGACCCTCATTTGATCACATTGTCCCCTCTAGATCAAACCAGGGCCTAACTACCCCATCCCCTACCTCCTATCCGCATGGCCATGCCAAGCTGAGCCGCACCTCGCCGGCCAACTTGGTCGCCGCCGAAGCAGACCGCCTCCCCCTATCTTGCCATGTCAGGGAGATAGCTAACACCTCACCGCCGCCCACTGTCCCCTCCCCGAGCCAGTCCCAGATGTGGACCACCGAGGAAACCCCGTGCCCAGTGCCACCGCGCCATGCCGAGAACGCGGTAGAGCGCCGCACCCGGCACGCATGCACACGCCGCCACTCGACCACAGCCCGTGCCCACCGCGTCGCCATGACCCAGGGAGCACGCTAGACACCCCCATTCGCCATCCAACGCCTCAAAGCCACATCTCGCCGTAGAAGCCGCCGCCTCTTCCGCTCAGAGCGCCAGCTCCGCCCGACCGCTTACCACCGCCCCTAAGCTCGCATTAAAGTCCTAGAGCACCGCCAGGAGACCGCGCGTCGATCGCCACCCTCAGCCATGCCGCTAGCAGCCCGTAGCCATGTCGCCACCGTCGCCTGGCCATCCCTCTTGGTCTTGCCGTTGAGCCTATAAAAGGAGGGCACCCCCAGCCGTTTGTAGCACACCACTTCACTCCCCTCACCACACTGATCGCCCACACCTCTAGACAGAGAACGGGGAGCAGCATCTCGCCGGAATTGTACCGGAGGAGGACGCCACTGTAAGAGAAGGGCTCCACTGATTGCAACCACCGCCGGAGCTTCCTCGACCGTCCCTGAGCTCGCCGTCGACAACCAGTTCTTTTGCCTGCCTCGCCATTGTCGCTGGAGCCCTGTGAAAGAACATGTTGGGCCCCCATGTGTGGTTTTGGTAATTAATGACAATCTTTATGGACTAATGTGTGTATTAAGTTATAATTGTAGGATTTGTCCATTGGCATCGCTTGGAGCATGTGTTGGCTTCAAGGTCGATGAAATGAAAATAAGATATGTTGGGCAAGCTCAATATGCGAGGTCGATGATGAGGAATTAAGAAAGGCGTTCCATCTTGAGAAGGGAAAGATCGTCTACATAGATCTCAAGTGGAATGCTCAAGGAAAAGGTATAATCTTGATAGGTTTTCCCTTTTGTCGGTCTTATATTGTTAGTGGAAGACCGGGTTTAGGATAGATAACCGTACTATCAAGACGGGCTCTCGAATGAGTAACTCGATCACATCGTTTGGAGAGAGATCAAACCTTTGCATACTTGCATCATCGTATTTGGTTGTTATTTGGTCTTATCCATGCGAGGATATAGAGCTTGTGGCAATCTCCATAACAAGCTCTTGTTCATCAAAATCGGATCTTCCGTTTGTATCTTGTTGAGATTTTGATCTTGGCGGCTTTTCGGTTTCTCACCAAGTGAGGTATCTCACATTATTATACATGATACATTCTCACCTGGTTATAACCAATATTTTCACCTTTCATAGGGTATCTCATGTCGTCCTTTTTCCAACGCAATTGGAATCGGGTCGATCGGAGTTACCAATCAAAAGTTATAGAGGTTTGAATTTTCCTAGGTACCAAAATGCGGTAGTACCGCATTTTAATACCTGGCGCGGCAGTAGGTTTTGGCAAGTTGCGAAATGCCACTGCCCTCCTAGGTACCAAAATGCAGTAGTACCGCATTTTAGTACCTAGCACGGCAGAAGGTTTTTGACAAGTTTCCAAAAGCCACTACCGGGCTAGGTACCAAAAAGCGGTAGTACTGCATTTTAGTACCTAGCACGGCAGAAGTTTTTTTACTTAGTTATTTGGATCTATCCTCCCTTGCTTGACTATGATGTTTCTTTGCATGATCTTATAGAGGTTGTTGTCCTCTTCGAAATGAGCCCAAGATCATCGAAATCGGAGTCCGGATGCAAAAGTTATGGCTGTTTTCGTTCTGTGATGACCGATAGTACCGGACCAGAATCCGGTAGTACCGGGGTCCGGTAGTACCGCATTTTGGTACCGGGGAGCACAGAGAAAAATGCGTTCGAACCCCAGGAATCCCAGGGAATGTCCTGTAGTGCCGGGAAAAAGTCCGGTAGTACCGGGAATCACGTTTTTGGGCTGCAACGGTTGGATTTTGGAGGGACCTATATAAGGGGACTTCTTCCCCAATGGTTCCTTAACCTTTCTTGCAAGTTTTCCCCTCCATTGTTGACCTTCTTGAGCTTGCTTTCTCTCAATCCCTCCGATGATTCTTGCATATTCTTGAGGGTTTGAAAGAGGAGATCTAGATCTATAATCCCACCAATCAATCTCTCCTCTAAGTGAGGGGAACATATTGGGATCTAGATCTTGGAGTCTTTTGTGGATTTCCTCCATTATTGTTTCTCTCTTATTCCCCCATAAGCTTTTGTAGCTTTGGTGGAATTTGTGAGAGAAGGATTTGAACACCTTTGTGGTGTTCTTGCCATTTGCATTTGGTGCATCGGTTTGTGTTCTCCTCAGAGGATTTGGTTTGAGTTGCTCATTGGAGCTTGTCCCTCTTGGGTTCTTGGAACCCTAGATGGTTTTGTGGCCTTGGTGGCATTGTGGCCTTGGTGGCATTTGTTGAGGCCTTTTGTGGCATTTGTTGGGAGCCTCCAATTAAGTTGTGGAGAAGTGCCCCATCCTTGTGAGAGGTTCCGGTTGCCACCGATAAGTGCACCGATGGTGGAAGCGTGGATCAATCCCGTTGGGGTGAGATTCACCGGAGAATAAGGGAGGCCTTTTGTGGTGTTGGTGGTTTTATACCACCCCCTCTCCAAACGAGACGTACTCCATGTTGGGAGGAACTCGGTAAAATATCGGTGTCCCCGCGTGCCTCGGTTATCTCTATACCCGAGCTCTTTACTTATGCACTTTACATTGTGATAGCCTTCGTGCTTGAAGTAATATATATCTTGCTATCACTTTGTTGCTTGTATTGCTTAGCATAAGTTGTTGGTGCACATAGGTGAACCTTAGTTGTTCTAGGTTGTGCTTAACAAAGTAAACACTAGTTTTATTCCGCCTTTGTTGAGCCACTCTAGGAAAAGTTTTAATCGCCTATTCACCCCCCTCTAGGCGACATCAATATCCTTTCACCCTGGTACGCCCCCTATGCACCCCCACCGAGCCACTAGGGTTAGAGCTCGCCGGCGACAGGTCCGTCATTGACGACGATCCCCAGCCGTTGATCCCCAATCTAATCCAACGTCCCACATACTGTCAAGGCTTCGTTATGGGTCCTTGTTGGTAGCCCCTGTCATTTGAACCTCATGTTGTGGAGTGACACTGGCCGCCCATTAGCGTCTCCTTGACCCAAAGATTTAAATTTAGATTTTTCCATTTAATTTCAAACACAGTTCTGTACATTGATTCAAAAATCACCCCAGCTCGATTCAATGAACCAAAATGCATGAAACCAATTTTTTTGGAAAGTTACTGAAATGCTTAATCCAAGCCCATTGAATCAAATCATTTGGATCTGTAGATCAACCTTGGTAAAAATAACAAGGCAGAAGCTTTTCTGCATTCAAACATTTTTCAAAATTCAACCATAAGAGCTTTTTAGTTGATTCCAAGTCTCAAAAATCACATTTGAGCATACCTTTCAGAATATATAAAACAATATGGGTTTACCTACATAAATAATGTTCAAGTAATAAAAGAAGGCCACATAGGCATTTCTAGTCACTTTATTTATTTAAAATCAAAAGGTTAAACCTTATTAAATTGTGACACCACTTTAAATCACATTCCCATGTACTGAAATATGTGGTGATGACATGTGTCAACATGATCCCATGTTTGAGTTGGAGAATATTAAATCTTAAGTAGTTTTTCAATGAGTAGAAATTACTTTTCTCAAATTAAAATAAATAAGACAAATGCTTTAATCTTGTAATGTTAAGTGATGATGCTAGATCATCTATAGGACACCTTTGTGTGATGATTGAAAATAGTTAAGTATTGTTTGGTGATTGTGTACCCCGTATTTATTTATAGACGCTAGTACTAACCACGGATACGAGGAGGAAGGAGGATACTACGAGGAAGAAGCCGAGGAGAACTTCAACCACTGCTCTGCACAAGGCAAGCTAACCTTTGCAACTATGAAAATTAGATAACCTATGCAATGCATTAAGCATTCTTGGTTAGTCACATTTGATGATAACCAATCCTAGTTTTACTTGCAGGTTTAATACTTCTTTTATTTACTAAAGCTTCTCTTAGATTTTATTTAAGTGACTTGTAGATTCTAGAAAGATAACTAAAGGTAGCATAAAGAGCATAAAACTTGGCCTAAGTTAGATAATATTGATGTCACCCTAAGGCATGAGATTGAGCTTACATAAGATACACTTTTTTACCACCCCTCATTAGTGTTTACGCCCACTTGTAGATGCTAGTGCTAAGCATAAAACTTGATCAACTTTAGATGGGAATACTGAAATGTTTTGACATGAGTTCTCAAACACCAGATGATTTTGATGATGAATGTTGAGGCATGAGCCTTAACCCTTTATAAAACTGATGGTTGTCTGGATGTGATACCATTCCAATTATACCGTACAACCACAATACCCGAAAATTGGGTAGGGCTTGACTGGAAATTTATATACCTTAGTATGGTTTCCCTTGTGGCCAAGGTCTGAGCTGAGGCTACCTTGTGAAGATTGTCCATCTGTGCAGTACGCAAGATGACAGTTGGTCATGGTCGGGAGGCCAAACTCAAAGGAGAGGTGTTTATACTAGGGTGTGTAATTGAAAGGTTAGGATTGATTATCCGCATACTGAGTATGGTGAATTCAGGATTGTTCCTGATGGATGTATCGAATGTTGTGGTGAAAGTGTACAATCTCTGCAGAGTATCAAACTATTCGAATAGCCGCGTCCGCGGTTATGGACAGTTGGAGTGGCCATACTGTTCCCCCGTCAGATGTTTTCAAAATGACTTATGAAATGAATTGAGACTTTGACTTGACCACAACAGAGTTGTGATATGAAATTCAAATTCCCACTTAGGTGTTATAAAACTTTCAACTAGCTTTCTTTGCTTCTAAACTTAGTAGAGGTAAATCTGGCTTTTTTGCAAAACAACCCTAGAGCCTAGTGTCCTAACTACAAAACCCCCTTAACTTGTTAGTATTAGTTTGCGAGTACTTAAAGAGTACTCATGGCTTTGTCCCTGGCTATTCCCGTGGCCAGACTATGAAGAGGAGTACCAGGATGATGGACCGCAGGAAGGTTACGACAACTAGGATCATCTCCCATCGTCAGCATTGCCTGTGACCCCGAAGATGGAGCTTCGCCTACGCTACCGTTACTATTACGTTATTCTGCTGCTTGAGTTGTATTAAGAACTGGATCATGAGATCCTTATTTGTGAAGACCTTATGTATGGTTTGTAATGGATGATGTACTGTGATATCCAAATCTGTTATGTCTCGCAAAAATGGTAATCCTGGGATTGCGATGTATGGCATAACAGGCATCTGGGATTAAAAATCCGGGTGTTGACAAGTTGGTATTAGAGCCATCCTGACCATAGGAGACCCTAGTTGGAATGGACGTTCGAATCAAAAACTTAGTTTCAAAACCAAAGGAAGTGAGTATCTACAAAAACTTATTCCCATTCTTATCACTTTAATACTTATTCCCATTCTTATCACTTTAATTCTTTCATGAAAATTCATGTTCCTCAAAAACTCTTGCAAAATACATAAAATTTTACACACTTGATCACTCTACTAACTTACTCATCCTATATTCTTATAGATGAATGTGAAGTACAACAAGTTTTATCAGTTGGGGAATGGAGGAGAACTCATCTTTGAGCGTGACTTGGACCAGCTTTCGGAACTTCTGGAGCGTCCGCACCCCGAGTTCTTCGAAGCTCAGCTCAATGATCAAGAAGGAGAAGATCTGCAGTGGCTAGTTGTTGCAAGTCTCAGAGGAAAGATTGAACCTCCCACTGCAGAGGGAATTTAGTTCACCTTAAGAGAGAACAACTGGCTCGATGGACTTGCCAGGGCCATGCAGGAAGCTCTTGCCCGTCTAGGTGGGCAGAGTATCAATCATATCAAGGGTACCCGCTTTGAGTTCTATCCAAGGCGTGATGCTATGGGCAGCCACTGGAAGCCCCACATCACCCCGAGCCGAAGACTCAGTTGGACCACCTTAGCTTCATGATGTATGACCATCAGCAGGAGTTGGACAATGCTTGTGACTACTCAAACCACAAGTCCGCCATCGCCAAGAAGAAGGATCAGACCCTCGCCATGCTAGTGAATGATCACAAGTCTCATCGCCGTTAGCTCGACAAGAAGGAGCGCATCATTGCCCGTCTTCGCCACCGGATCGTGGATTTGGAGACCATCCATGAGAGAGACATGCAGTTGCAGGAAAGGGAGAATGCCGGAGAAGACCTTCGTGGAGATCCCTACTCCTATCTCAGCGATGATGATGACTTTCTGGAGGATCAGGCCATGGACTTATTCACCGATGAGGATGAGTTCGCCTTCATCGATGACGATGATGATGATGAGAATGATGAGTACACTGACTCCGAGGAGTAGTAGCACTTGAGCACTAGCGTTAGTGAGTTATATTCGGTCCCACTGTATCGTAATTTCCAGAATGGTTCTTAAAACCATCTGTTTTCCTTTGTTGTGGTGTGTGTTTGTATCGTGTGCTATGAATGAATGAAAAACAAGTTGCTAGAAAATCTGAGTCAAACTTTAAAAACTGTTCAAGCCCCCGAACCTTAGAAATTTCCCTCTTTTCTCATGATCTATCTCAATCTTCAGATGCCTCGCGGAGGAAGTGGTTCATCCCCGGACCCGATGTTGCAGATCCTGCAAATGTTGGTTTCTGACCGCGAAGCTGAAAGAGCAGAACGTCAAGCCAACTTAGTCACCCTTCAGCAGATAGCTCAGATGGCCAACAACAATCAAGGCCATGGAAATCAAGACAACCATGGATCTAAACTCAAGAATTTCCAGAACACCAATCCACCTGTTTTCACTAAGTCGGAAGAGCCCCTAGATGCAGATGATTGGCTGCAAACCATGGAGAACAATCTGGAAGTCGCGGGAGTGGATGCTAATGAGAAAGTTATGTTCGTCACCCACTATCTGGCCGGAGATGCAAGAGCATGGTGGAACAGCGTTCGTGCAATGACCGGAGGACAGATGATGACTTGGGAGGAATTCAAAGTCAAGTTCAGCAGAACCCATGTGCCACCGGGTTTGATAAAGAGGATGATAGATGAATTCAGAGAACTGAAGCAAGGAAGGATGACCGTAGTGGAATACTGTGACAAATTCTTGTCATTAGCTACGTATGCCCCGGATGAGATCGACACTAAAGCCAAGAAGAAAGAAAGATTCTTGAATGGTTTGCATGATGAGATGCAGACGGTGTTGGTCAATATCCCCTTTGCTGATATTGAAGCCCTAGTCGACTCCGCCATTCAGATGGAAGGCAAGATCAATGAAGCCAATGAGAACCGCAAGCGCCGCATGATGCATCAACCAGGAACCCACCAGACACCAAAGTATCGCCCCAAACCATCTCCAAGATTTGCCCCGAGAACCAACAGACCCCCGATGAACCGTCCGACCTATCCCAACCGTGGAAACCCAAGGCCTGGAGGAAACCACAACAACCCCGACAACTCTAGCAATTTAAACCGTGCACCACCCAAGTTCAACAACAACAATGCCGCCAGCAACACCAACACTACCCCAAGGACTGGAAGCAATGCTATGCCTATTGCAGCGAAGGAAAAGTCGCAAGTGACTTGTTATGACTATGGAACCAAGGGTCACTACTCCAATGAGTGCCCCAAGAAGAATGCCGCAGTCCCCAATGCAAATGCCCCAGCTCAGCAACAACGTCATGTTCATCCCGGAAGAAGGTTTGCCCGAGGGAACTCGCTCAACCGCAACGGCCGTCTTTTTCTCATGCATGCCGAAGAAGCCCAGGAAGCGCCAGACGTCGTGCTGGGTATGTTTTCTGTTAACTCAGTACTTGCAAGAGTGTTGTTTGATTCTGGAGCATCGCACTCATTTTTCACAAAATAATTTGCATGAACTAGTAAGATTCAACCAACCAAACTGAAGCATGTTATGATTGTTCAAATCCCCAGTTCAACCACCAAAGCTAGGCAAATTTGCAAAGCCGTCCCTATCCAGATCCATGGCATAGATTTTTATGCTAACCTAATAGTACTCGGAACTAAAGGTTTGGAAGTATTACTAGGAATGGATTGGATGTCCAAACATAAAGGATTAATTGACTGTGCCAAGAAAGCCATAACCATGACCAGCACAGCCGGAGTATCAGTCGAGCATGTATCTGAAACCTTACCTCGTCAATTCAAGTGCAACAATAGTATAGCCCAACCTACCACTGACCAAGTCCAGATAGTCTGTGAGTACCCCTATGTATTTCCAGATGTTTTGCCCGGTATGCCCCCAGATCGGGATATCGAGTTTATCATTGAACTAATCCCTGGAACAGGACCCATAGCCCAGAGAACATATAGTATGAACCCATATGAACTAGCAGAACTGAAGAAGCAACCGGATGCCATGCTAGAAATTGGATTGATTCAACCAAGTGCGTCACCATGGAGATCACCTGTTTTGTTCGTGGACAAGAAAGATGGAGGTAACCGTTTGTGTACGGATTATCGGAAGTTGAATGATGTCACCATCAAGAACAAGTACCCATTGCCCAAGATAGAAGATCTGTTTGACCAGTTTACTGGTGCCAAGGTGTTTTCTAAGATTGATCTTAGAACTGGCTATCATCAACTCAAGATTCGCGCAGAGGATATTCCAAAGACTGCCTTTACCACCAGATATGGATTATACGAGTATACTGTCATGTCTTTTGGATTAACCAATGCCCCCGCTTATTTCATGAATCTCATGAATAAGATTTTTATGGACTTCCTGGATAAGTTTGTCGTTGTTTTCATCGATGACATTCTGATTTATTCCAAATCAGAAGAAGAACATGAGCTACACCTAAGGACCATTCTTGCAACCCTTAGAGGGCATCGGTTCTATGCCAAGTTTAGCAAATGTGAATTCTGGTTACAGGAGGTAGGATTCCTCGGTCACATTGTATCAGCTGGAGGAATTGTCGTTGACCCTGCAAAGGTGAAAGATGTCGAAGATTGGCAAGCCCCAACCACTCAAACCCAAGTTCGTGCATTTCTCAGATTAGCGGGATACTACCACAAGTTCGTAGAAGGATTCTCGAGTATCTCCAGACCCATGACCCAATTGCTGAAGAACGATAAGAAGTTTGAATGGACGGACAAATGTGAAGAGAGTTTTCAAGAATTCAAGAGTGTTAGATGTATATATTTGTATATTGTAGTTTCCCCATATGTTAGGGGGCTTCCTGCATATTTGCACCTGTATCTGTACTATATATTGTGGCCTTTGGCCTCCCCAGAGGAATACATGTTGCATATTCCTGACATGGTATCAGAGCTAGGTTAGACAATTTTTCTGCAACATCGTCACAGCCGCCACTGTCCCTGTCATCGTCGTTCTTCCGACGTCGTCGTCGCCGGTTGACGCTGTCTCCGGCCATCTCTCTTGCCATCTGTAGATCGGATCTGCCGTATTCTTTCCAGATCGATTCAGTTCGCCACATGCGGGTTCGAATTGGTCCCGTTCTCCACGCGAGATCTCCTCCACGCGCGGTACTGAACCGACGGGATCTCCACGCACGGGCCACTCCACGCTGCCATCTCCATGCGCGGGCCACTCAACCTCCACGCGCGGGCCTTCACGTCGCGTGGGAATCCACACCGCCAACCTCCTGACCCGATGCCGCCTCCCGCCCTCGGTCTACCTCTCCTGATGGGATCTCCACGCCACCTCCCGCCCTCGGTCTACCCCCGCCCTTCATCGACCTCGGCCTCGGTCCACTCTCCGTCACCACTGCCACCGGCCATCACCACTGCCGGGAATTGATCCCCGGTGGCTGGAATTGGCCTCCCCCGGCCCTTCGGTACCGCCCCTTGTCCCGGTTAGCCGGAATTTCGCCAGATTTTGGCCGGCATCTACCTGCAGCTGGGGTTGACCAGATCTGTAAAATAATAATAATAATAATTGTGAAAGAGATGTCTTCTGCATCGGGCTATGTTGTGATTCCTCGCTGCTCGGTGATCTTCGATGGCGCGAATTACCCTGATTTCGCTGCCTTTTTGCGCGTTCACATGCGCGGTCTCCGTCTTTGGGGTGTGCTCTCCGGCGAGGTCTCCTGCCCGCCGTGCCCCCCTGCTCCTGTGGCTCCTCTTCCGCTGACGCCGATTGTTCTCGGCGTTGATGCTTCTCAGGAGGCCAAGGATGCTACTCAGAGTGCTGATGATAGTGATGTTGATGCTTATGACCTGAAGTTCAAGCAGTACTCTGCTGATCTCGAGGCCTATCGCCACGCTCTGACTGCCTACACTCAGTGGGTCGATGAGGATGCTCGTGCTGCTGCTGTTCTCACCTCCAGCGTTCTGCCCCAGTATGCTGCTGAGTTCATGAGTCTCCCTGCTGTTGCCGCTCAGTGGGAACGTCTTCGTCGGCGCTATTAGCCGTCTCGGGATGCTCTTTACCTGTCTGTGGTTCGCCAGGAGCATGCTCTTCAGCAGGGTGATTCCACTATTGATGAGTTCTATACTCAGAGTGCTGCTATCTGGCGTCAGCTTGATTCTCTCCGTACTGCTGTTTGTGGCACATGCTCGTGCTGCCAGATTGTGCGCTCGGATTTGGAGTTTCATCGCATCTATGAGTTTCTGTCTCGGCTCCGCCAGGAGTTTGAGCCCCGGCGCGCTCAGCTGAATTCTCGTGGTCGTGTTCCGCTCTCTGAGGTGTTGTCTAAGCTTCGGGCTGATGTGCTGGTCTTCTTGCGGTTCCATCTGTGCTCGCTACACGTGGTCCTCCTATTCTGTCTGCTCCCGTGACTCAGCCGCGGTCCTCTGTGCTGCCGCCGATACTATCCACTCCTCCAGGTCAGGGTCAGAGTTAACACCAGCAGTCTCAGGGTCAGAGTCAGCACCAGCAGGCTCGTGGTCAGGGTCGCCGTGGTTCTCCTCGTCACTGCTTTAAATCTTGATCATATTGGATATCACGAAGCCCTTTGACATATATTGTGACGCATCCAAGATCGGTCTCGGATGTGTGCTAATGCAAGAAGGAAAAGTTATATCCTATCTATCCCGACAACTGAAACAACATGAACAAAACTACCCAACCCATGACCTTGAGCTCGCATCCATAGTTCTAGCCCTGAAGACATGGAGGCATTACCTGATGGGAAACCGTTGTGAGATTTATTCGGATCACAAGAGCCTAAAGTATATATTCACTCAGAAGGAGCTGAATATGAGACAGAGGAGATGGATTGAGCTAATCAAGGATTACGACCTGGACATTCACTATCACCCTGATAAAGCCAATGTGGTAGCAGATTCCCTTAGCAGATTGCCGTGCCGCTTGAACTCCATTATTTTGAAGGAGCAACCAAGTTTGCACAAGGAGATGGAAGATTTCCTAATGGAATTAGTGAGTGAAGGATTTTTGGCTAGCATAGAACTTCAACCCACTTTGATCAGCCATATCAAAGAGGCACAGAAAGGAAATGCTAGCATCGACGGAATCAAGCGTCGTATCGGTACAGCCAAAGTACCCGGATTTACCGAAGACGAAGAAGCAGTTCTGTGGTACAAATGACGTCTTTATGTACCAGCAGATTCAGAGTTGAAAGAAGTTATTCTGAAGGAAGATCATGATACTCTTTATTCTATCCACCCCAGAGGAACGAAGATGTATCAGGATCTGAAGGAACAATTTTGGTGGCATAAGATGAAGAGAGAAATCAGAAGCTATATCACCAAGTGTGATATATGTCAGAGAGTCAAGGCGGGACATCAAAGACCCACTGGATTGTTGGAACCTCTACAGATTTCGGAATGGAAATGGGATTCCGTTGGAATGGACTTTATCACCGGATTGCCTACTTCTAGTAAGGGAAATGACTCTATTTGGGTCATAGTTGACAGATTATCCAAATTCGCCCATTTCTTACCAGTCAAGACCACATACCAGAGTTCGAAACTAGCTGAGTTGTACATCGCTAGAATCGTAATTTTGCACGGAGTCCCCAAGAACATTGTATCGGATCGAGGAACTCAATTTACCTCAAGATTCAGGAAGAAATTCCAAGAAGGTTTAGGAACCCAACTAGATTTCAGCATAGCTTTTCACCCTCAGACCGACGGACAAACGGAGCAAGTAAATCAAATAATCGAAGATATGTAGAGAGCATGTGTGTTAGAGTATGGATCTAAATGGGAAGACTGTCTACCGTTTGCAGAATTTTCATACAACAACAGTTATCAAGCTAGTTTGTAAATGGCCCCATTTGAATTCATGTATGGTAGGAAGTGTCGAACCCCTTTGAATTGGTCGGAAGTAGGAGAGAGTCAGATTTTCGGACCCGACATCCTACGAGAAGCAGAAGAGAAAGTTCACAAGATTCGTGAGCACCTCTAGACCGCCTAGTCAAGACAGAAGAGTTACACCGACAAGAGACGTCGAGACCTCGCTTTTAATATCGGAGAGTTCGTGTATCTGAAAGTGTTGCCATTGAAATGAATGCAGCGTTTCCAGCTGAAGGGAAAGTTAGCCCCCAGATATATCGGACCCTTCAAGATTCTGAATCATCGAGGAGAAGTATCATATCAATTGGAACTGCCAGCAGAAATGTCAGTCGTGCACAATGTGTTCCATATCTCGTTACTTCGTAAATGCCTCGAAGTTCCAGAGAAGACTGAAGTTTTCAAGAATATTGATCACCGAACCATAGAGATCAACGATGACCTGACCTATCCCGAAGTACCCATCCGTATTTTGGAAGAAACTTTCAGGACTACCAGGACCCGAAGCATCAAGTTTCTCAAGATTTAGTGGAGCAACCATGCGGAAGAAGAAGCTACCTGGGAGCGAGAAGATCACATCAGGACAGAGTTCCTCGATCTCTTTAAATCCTAGGTAATCTTTTTCGTCCTTTTTCAAATCTCGGGACGAGATTTTGTTTAAGGGTGGAAGGTTTGTAACATCCCAAAAATATTAAACATGGATCATCAAACTCTAATCATCAAAATTAGGTTCAACAACTTTTCCATCTCAAAATATGAAAGCATCCATGTGTATGTGTATTTAAATTAGGAGTTCATTTGAATTGCCATGGTTTTGTGATTCATTGCTTGTAAAATGATTATTAGGTGAAATAAACATCATCTAAATCATTCCCAAACTTTCCCGAAGAAAAACAACTCAAAAAAAATAAATGAAGTGAATGGTCATTTTTGCCAAATTAACTAGCATGCCTACTTTGGCTATTCCTAGCACTCAAAACTTAATAGAAACAATTGTGGCTCTTTGCACCCCTTGTTAGTACACATAATGAGGTACCAAGGCCCACTTTGTGATCTGCCAAAAACATTCAATTGCTAAGTTTAAATGACAGTTTAAAATTGAATTTATCTCATATGGGAAGATCCCACTATTTCAAAAACCACTCAAACAAGCTCAATTTTCAAAACCCAAGAAACCACATAGTCTCAAGCTTATGCCTAGCGCATCCACCAAAAATATTTTAAAAATTCATAAAGAAAATTCTTTCGGCCATTTCATCAAACACTTGGCAAGCAAAATTTAAACCAAATCAATTCACTATTTTGAATAGTGTTCTGGCCAAACTTGTCTCCCATTTGACCCTCATTTGATCACATTGTCCCCTCTGGATCAAACCAGGGCCTAACTACCCCATCCCCTACTTCCTAGCCGCATGGCCATGCCAAGCCGAGCACGACCTCGCCGGCCAACTTGGTCGCCGCCGCAGAAGACCGCCTCCCCCTCTCTCGCCATGTCTAGGAGATAGCCAGCACCTCATCGCCACCCACTGCCCCCTCCCCGAGCCAGGCCCAGCCGTGGACCACCGAGGAAACCCCGCGCCCAGTGCCACCGTGCCATGCCGAGCACGCCCTAGAGCGCCGCCCCCGGCACGCGTGCACACGCTGCCACTCGACCGTAGCTCATGCCCACCGCGTCGCCATGACCCAGGGAGAACGCCAGACACCCCATTCGTCGTCCAACACCTCACAGCCACCGCTCGTTGTCGCAGCCGCCGCCTCTACCGCTCAGAGCGCCAGCTCTGCCCGACCGCTTACCACCGCCCCTAAGATCGCATTAAAGTCCTAGAGCACCGCCAGGAGACCGCGCGTCGATCGCCACCCTCAGCCATGCCGCTAGCAGCCAGTAGCCATGTCACCACTGTCCCCTGCCCATCCCTCTCGGTCTCGCCGTCGAGCCTATAAAAGGAGGGCACCCCCAGCCGTTTGCAGCACACCACTTCACTCCCCTCACCTCACTGATCGTCCCACACCTCTAGCCGGAGCACGGGGAGTAGCAGCTCGCCGGAATTGTACTGGAGCAGTCCGCCTCTGGAGGAGAAGGGCGCCGCTGATTGCGACCACCCCTGGAGCTTCCTCGACCGTCCCTGAGCTCGCCGTCGACCACTAGTTTGTTTGCCCGCCTCGCTGTCGTTGCTGGAGCCCTGGTACGCCCCCTATGCACCCCCACCGAGCCACTAGGGTTAGAGCTCGCTGGCGACAGGTCCGTCGTCGACGACGATCCCCAGCCGTTGATCCCTACTCTAATCCGACGTCCCACACCGCCCCGTACAGCTTCGTGCGTTATGAGTCACTAACTCGTAGACCCCCCTATCAGCTGAACCCCGCGCTGCGGAGTGACACTGGGCCGGCCCATTAGCGTCTCCCGCGTGCCCCAGCAGTTTAAATTTAGATTTTTCCATTTAATTTCAAACACAATTCTGTATATAGATTCAAAAATCACCCCAACTCGATTCAATGAACCAAAATGCATGAAACCAATTTTGTTAGAAAGGTATTGAAATGCTTAATCCAAACCCGTTGGATTCAAATCATTTGGATCTTTAGATCAACCTTGGTAAAAATAACAAGGCAAAAGCTTTTCTGCATTCAAACATTTTTCAAAATTCAACCATAAGAGCTTTTGAGTTGATTCCAACTCTCAAAAATCACATTTGAGCATACCTTTCAGAATATATAAATACATATGGGTTTACCTACATAAATAATGTTCAAGTAATAAAATAAGGCCACATAGGAATTTCTAGTCACTTTATTTATTTAAAATCAAAAGGTTAAACCTTATTAAATTGTGACACCACTTTAAATCATATTCCCATGTACTGAAATATGTGGTGATGACATGTGTCAACATGATACCATGTTTGAGTTGGATAATATTAAATCTTAAGTAGTTTTTCAATGAGTAGAAATTACTTTTTTCAAATTAAAATAAATAAGACAAATGCTTTAATCTTGTAATGTTAAGTGATGATGCTAGATCATCTATAGGACACCTTTGTGTGATGATTGAAAATAGTTAAGTATTGTTTGGTGATTGTGTACCCCATATTTATTTATAGACGCTAGTACCGACCAAGGATACGAGGAGGAAGGAGGATACTACGAGGAAGAAGCCGAGGAGAACCTCAACCACTGCTCTGCACAAGGCAAGCTAACCCTTGCAACTATGAAAATTAGATAACCTATGCAATGCATTTAGCATGCTTGGTTAGCCACATTTGATGATAACCAATCCTAGTTTTACTTGCAAGTTTAATACTTCTTTTTCTTTACTAAAGATTCTCTTAGAGTTTACTTAAGTGACCTGTCGTTTCTAGAAAGATAACTAAAGGTAGCATAAAGAGCATAAAATTTGGCCTAAGTTAGATAATCTTGATGTCATCCTAATGCATGAGATTGAACTTAGTTAATCTCCACTTACTTACCACCCCTCATTAGTAGTTACCACCACTTGTAGATGCTAGTGCTAAGCATAAAACTTGATCAACTTTAGATGGGAATACTTGGTGAAAATGGTTATGAAAACCTTAGAATGATGAGTCATTCTACTGAAATGTTTTGACATGTGTTCTCAAACACCAGATGATTTTGATGATGAAAATGTTGAGGCATGAGACTTAACCCTTTATAAAACTGATGGTTGTCTGGATGCGATACCATTCCAATTATACCGTATAACCACAATACCCGAAAATTGGGTAGGGCTTGACTGGAAATTTATATACCTTAGTATGGGTTCCCTCGCGGCCAAGGTCTGAGCTAAGGCTACCTTGTGATGATTGTCCACCTGTGCAGTATCCAAGATGACAGTTGTTCATGGTTGGGAGGCCAAACTCACAGGAGAGGTGTCTATACTAGGGTGTGTAATTGAAATGTTAGGATTGATTATCCGCATACTGAGTATGGTGAATTCAGGATTGTTCCTGACAGATGTATCGAATGTTATGGTGAAAGTGTACAATCTTTGCAGAGTATCAAACTATTCGAATAGCCACGTCCGCGGTTATGGACAGTTGGAGTGGCCATACTGTTCCCCCGTCAGATGTTTTCAAAATGACTTATGAAATGAATTGAGACTTTGACTTGACTACGAAAGAGTTGTGATATGAAATTCAAATTCCCACTTAGGTGTTATAAAACTTTCAACCAACTTTCTTTGCTTCTTAACTTAGTAGAGGTAAATATGGCTTTTTGCAAAACAACCCTAGAGCCTAGTGTCCTAACTACAAAAACCCCTTAACTTGTTAATATTAGTTTGCGAGTACTTAAAGAGTACTCATGGATTTGTCCCTGGCTATTCCCGTGGCCAGACTATGAAGAGGAGTACCAGGATGATGGACCGCAGGAAGGTTACGACAACTAGGATCATCTCCCATCGTCAGCATTGCCTGTGACCCCGAAGATGGAGCTTCGCCTACGCTACCATTACTATTACGTTATTCCGCTGCTGGAGTTGTATTAAGAACTGGATCATGAGATCCTTATTTGTGTAAGACCTTATGTATGGTTTGTAATGGATGATGTACTGTGATATCCAAATCTGTTAAGTCTCGCAAAAATGGTAATCCTGGGATGCGATGTATGGCATAACAGGCATCTGGGATTAAAAATCCGGGTGTTGACACTGACCCTTCCCCGGAGCAAGGAGAGCACCAGCCCAGCGGAATTTCATCGGAGTCCGCCACGGTAGAGGAGGAGAGGAGCCGTCGATTGGAGCCACCGTACGAGCTGCCACGACCACCATTCGAACCGCCATCGTCGACAACGTTGTTCTCCACCATCACCGTGTTGGAGATATGCCCAAGAGGCAATAATAAAGTGGTTATTATCATATCTTTACACTTATGATAAATGTTTACATACCATGCTATAATTGTATTAACCGGAAACATTAATACTTGTGTGATTTGTAAACTAAAATAAGAGTCCCTAGTATAGCCTCTTGTTAAACTAGCTTGTTGGTTAATATATGATCATGGTTTCCTGATCATGAACATAGAGATGTTATTAACAACAGGATCATATCATTAGGAGAATGATGTGATGGACATACTCCTATAAATAAGCGTAGCATAAAGATCAAGTCATTTCAATAGTTCAATTGCTATATGCTTTCTGATACATAGTAACCTAATTCCTTCGACCATGAGATCATGCATATCACCTTTACCGGATGGATGCTTTGATGACATCAAACACCACACCGTGAATCGGGTGGTTATAAAGGTGGCATTGAGTGTTCGGAAAGTATTGGTTGAGACACATGGATCAAGAGTGGGATTTGTCCATCCACATGACGGATAGATATACTCTGGGCCCTCTCGGTGGAATGTCATCCAATTAGCTTGCAAGCATGTGACTTGGTCACAAGGGATCACATATCACGAGCGAGAAAAGAGTACTTATCGATGTGAGGTTGAACTAGGTATGCGAGAGATACCGATCATAACCTCGGATAAGTAACATATCGTGAGACAAAGGGAAATTGGTATTGTATGTAAGTGGTTCATTCGATCGCAAAGTAATCGTAGAAATATGTGGGAGCCATATGAATTTCAGATTCCTCTATTGGTTATTGTTCGGAGAAGTGTCTCGATCATGTCCGCATAATTCACGAACCGTGGGAGACACACTTAAGGATTCGACGTTGTTTGAGTAGTTATGGTATTATGAGAAAGAGACCGAATGTTGTTGAGTCTCGGATGGGATCCGGATATCACGAGGTGATCCGGAATGGTCGGAGAATAAGATTCATATAAGGAAAGTCCCGTTTGAGTTCGGGAATGATTCCGTGTTTTCATCGGGAATGTTCGGAAGGTTCGGATTGTCCCAAGACTGGGGAGGGTACATGAATGTGTCATTACATATTGGAATGATTGCATCATGTACTAAGTGTTCTTGCTGTCCCAAATAAAGAATTAAATTGAATCCTAAAACAGAAAAGTCAAATGTCCAGTTTGAAAGTCAAACGGCCAAAACAAGAAACTGTGGGAAACAAGCAAGAGGAGTTGGAACCAACTTGGAGGAGGAGTCCCACTCCTCCAAGCCGGCGGCCAGCCCTAGGCCGAGTTGGGGAGGGACTCCCTCCCTCCCTGGCGCGCCAAGGCCCCTACACCCATAAAAGGAGGGGCAGGGCTCCCCTCCTAGACACACAAGTTCCTATCTTCTACCTCCGGTTTAGAGCCGTTTTGGTTTAGAGCTTCTAATTGCTTTAGCCAGCGGTTTAGAGCCTTCTAATTGGTTTAGAGCCTTCTAATTGGTGTGTCTAATTACTAGACCACTAATAGCCTCTCTCATAAGCTCCACCATACCGCTTGGCTTAAGACGAAGCCTGCGGATTTCCCTCTACTTAGGTACCACGCCGTTGTCTGCCGAATCGCGAGGAGAGTGCTACAACCTCCGCCTCTTTGGAACAAGGAGAGGAAGGTCTTCGTCAGTACGAACGTGTGACCGATTGGGAGCACTGCCGGAGCGTGGCCCGGAAGGATCGTCTACACGATCTTGAGATCGGAAGAAATACGACTACATCACCCACGAGAATCGCTCTCGTTAACCGCTTTGGAATCTTCGAGGGTAAGTTATTCCATCGACTCGTTGCTACAATCTAGTAGATAGATCTTGGCTTTTTGTTTGTATGCGATAGAAATTTTTGTTTTCCATGCTACGAACCCCTACGGTGGTATCGAGCCGTGTCTATATGTAGATCTGTTGCGAGTAGAACACAATGGTCATTGTGGGCGTTGATGCTTTTATTGTCGATTGCTTCTTGTGTACTTTGCATATTGCGGTATGTTGGGATGAAGCGGCCCGGGCTAACCTTACATGACATCGTTCATGAGACTTGCTCCACGCTTGACATGCAACTTGTATTACATAAGTGGCTTTATGGTGCCTGTTTCTCCTAGCATAGTTAAGATCCAATTTACAACGGGTAATCAACAATGCTAGTATCAATGTTGTGGTTCATGTTCGTAAGTTAGAACGACACTTATTGAAAGCCCCAAACCACGTAAAACATGCAAATAAAGTAGAGGCGTCTAACTTTGTTTTGCGGGTGTCGATGATGTGATATGGCCATGATTGTGATTATATTTGATGTATGCAATGTTCCTTATTGTAAGTTGGCAACCGGCAGGAGCCATATGGTTGTCTTTAATTTATGTTAAGACCCGCGTGTCTATTCAAAGTAGTTGTAATAGTTGAAGCCGGTGGACGACAACCATGGAGAAGCGTCATTGACCTTGATGCAATGCCGATGATGATGGAGATCATGTTCGTGCTAGAAGATGGAGATCGGAAGCACAAAGAAGAAAAGGCCATATCATATCACATATTATGAATTGCATGTGATGTTAATCTTTTATGCATCTTTTATTGCTTAGTAGACGATGGTAGCATTATAAGATGATCCCTCATGCACATGAATTTCAAATCATAAAGTGTTCACCCTTAGTTAGCACCGTTGCTAAATCTTGTTGTTTCGAAACACCACGTGATGATCGGGTGTGCTAGATTCTGCAAGTGTATACAACGTGAGAAAGCCAGATTTGCTCATGCAGAAACTAAGGTTTGATCTTGACGAGCCTAGCATGTACAGACATGGCCTCAGGAACACGGATTACCGAAAGGTAGAGCATGAGTCATATAGTAGATATGATGAACATGTCGATTGTTCGCCATTGAAGCTATATCAACTCTCGTGATGATCGGTTTTGATGTGGTGGATTTGGTTCGTGTGATCACTAAAACAATGTGAGGGATATTGTTTTGAGTGGGAGTTCACCTAGATTAATTTGATTATTAATTAGAACTCAATTTATCATAAACTAAATCAAAGTGAATTTGCATAGTTGTTGTAGTCATTGGCATCCGTTTACCACCGTATGCTTAGTTATAATTGAGATGATAGAACTATATAATTCTGGTTAATTTACTTTACGAACTGGTATCGTATTGTTTTGAAGTGTTAATATAAAGTTTAAAAGTCCTATTGCAAACTTTTAGTAAGTTCCGGTTACTCCATGAAGTTTAATAATTGGTATTAAATCAAGAGTGACAATTCCAAGAGTTAGTATATGAGTATCATGTTTGTCTCCATGATTCTTGATATTCAAAGAATTCTCTTAATATCAAGGTTATCTAGGATCTGAAAGAGTTATTTCAGAAACCATGATGTGTGGAAGATATTGTGATATCTGAAACAAAGTTTTGGTTGCAACATGATAGAGTATAATATGGCAAAAGTCATGTTCTCATATTTGATGAGAATTTGCAAAAGGTTGGAAACACTTGTTGTCCTGATCCTCCAAAAGGTTTTGGATAGCAACATTATACTCATAATTCATCGTTATAAGCTAAAAGTAGCTTGATCATGGACGATTCCATGTTAAGGGTGAATATTTGATGTAGGTAAAATGTTTACTACACCAAGAGATTACTAAAGAAAGGAATTTGAAAGAACACCAAACATTTGATGATGGTGATCTACTTCAAAGTGCAAGTCCAAAGACATTGGTATTTAACTATACACGCTTTGGACTATATGTCATATGTATGACTCCTGTTGATGTTGATAGATTCTTTCAAGCGAATAGGAAAATCTTGAAGAGAATCTCATAAATATATGGCAGAAAGGAAAAGACTAGAATTGTTCAGTTTAAGTATATAGATGATATACATGTTATGGCTATATTCTTTGATTATTAAACAATGTGGTTCTTAAGTATTTAATACTGAATTTGTTGGTATGAATCGTCATACGACAACAAATTCATGAACTACAATGGCCTAAGTAACTAGCAAAAGAATATGTGATGATGTTCATCGAGAACAAATAAAGGGTTATTGTGTTGCTCGTTAAACATCAAAGCTTGCCTTCAAGATTTGTTTTATCAGGTATTATGAGAACAAAAGGGTTGTTCGAATAATTGCCGTAATCCATAAAAGATGGATGATTCACAAAATCTCGTTGGAGAAATCACATCCATAAAACTAGTGCTAAAAATGTCGAAGACAAATTGATTGAAAGGTCACTTAGGAAGTGACATCGCGTTTAAATTATATTGGAAAGAACACATGAAGAAACTCCATGTGGATGGAATTTTGGAGTCTTTTGATTTTTGATCACATGACGCTTGTGAAACTTTCCTAGAGATAATTAAAACTTCGTTCATAGGCCAAAGGGAACGAATGACTAGCTTATTGGAAATTGTACATATTGTTGTACAAAGACCATCATGTAGTCAAAAGCGATGGATTTCAACTTCATATGCTTTCTCCGAGAATTTGAGTGAATATATGAATATTTACTTAATAAGGATAAAGTATGAAACACTTGAAAAGTTCAAAGACTTTCAAGATGAAGTGCAAAATCATAGTAACAAGAATATAAATAGTTTATGATAAAGATCATAAAGGGATATATTTGAGTTACAGAGTTTAGCATAATACCTAAGATTTAAGGAATTGTTCCGTGGATTTGCATTTCCCGAAACACCATAAGGGTATGGGGCGTTCGAGGTATGTAATTAAACCTTGTTTGACATGGTAAGATCAAAGGTATAATTCATAAAACCTGCCATTATATTTTAAAGATTAAAAGCTTTAGAGATTACCGTTTTTCCACTGAAAAGAGCTCCATCATAATCCGTTGAAATGACACCATATAAAGTTATGGTTTGGGATAAAACCCAAGTTGTCCTTTCTTAAACATTGGTATGCTTTGCATAAGAAAGATGTTTTGCAACCAAAGTCGGATAAACCTGTCTTTGTATGTTATTTCGAATAACTTAAGTATTCCTCCATAACACCGAGACAAAAGTGTTTGTCACTTAAAGCGTCAAGTTTCTTTGAGAAGAATTTTTCGTGAAAAGTTAAGTGGGAGGACAATAGAACTTTGATAAGGTTAAAAGAACCTTAGCTATATGTGCAGAGTTGCGCAGCGCCGAAAAGTGTTCCGAAGGCAGCAACAAAGCTCATGGCTCACGTACCTCAAAGGTTGTGGTCACGAAGATCTAAGTTCCTATTGAAACAAGTAGATCGGGTAAACAATCAAATACCAAGATTTGAGGGTTGAATCATTATTTGAGAATAATGAACCGACTACATGCAAAGAAGCGATGATGGGCCTGACTCCATCAAATGGCTTGAAGCCATAAAATCCGTGATAGTTCCATACACGAAATCAAGTTTTGAACTTGAAG
The DNA here is from genome assembly GCA_030063025.1 of Avena longiglumis. NCBI lineage: Eukaryota > Viridiplantae > Streptophyta > Magnoliopsida > Poales > Poaceae > Avena > Avena longiglumis. Next base: position 251,440,338 of record CP125979.1, read on the forward strand.
GACCCTCGAGAAAGGTGTAAGACCTTACAGTTGTGTTTGGATCTATAAAGAAATAGACATGGATGTTTCACATCTATGAAATAGTCGACATGTTGGGAAAGAGTTCACAACAATGTTCAAAGGTTGTATATGACAAGATTTGATCTTTCATAGCGATGTTTAGTCTAGACGGATTAATGTAGCAACCACTACATATAAATTTTGTTATATGGTAGTTGAATAAACAAAACAAGTTCTTCTAATAGAATTGTTACCTAGGACGTGTGCATGACGCGGTCCAAAGGGTTTTGTTAAATTCAAGGATGCTAAAACATATGCAAACTTCAATGGTTGAAGTAAACGTGGAGTTGGAATCTTCACTATGATGAAACTGTTAAAGGAGTTTTAAAAGTTCATTAGAGACAATGAAGATGCTTGCATTTGCAAGAAATTAAGTGGGAGCTAAGACATATTTCTAATACATTATGTGGAGGACATATTGTTGATTAGAAAAGATGTATCTTTATTAACACATATTAAGAATTTCGTCCGATGAAAGACTTAGGCAAAACCAAATATTTGGCATCAATAGACGCTAATATGGTTGTGCTGAAGTACATAGACAAGATATTGAATGAGTTCAATATAGAAACTACAAGAGAGGTTCTTGTCACACAGAAAGGATTGAATAAGTTCAATGTTGATGATATATTCAAGTGTATTGACATTTGGTAAAGTGAAACAAATAATCAAGTATAGATTGATACTTGATGTATGAAATCACAAAGAGTATTTATATCAATCATACTGTGATATGTACAAATCCAGATATGTCCTATGCTCTAAATGTTGTGAGCATATACCAGAATGATTCGTAAGATGATCATTGGACAATAGTAAGGATATTCTTATGATCTTTTGGAAGAACTAAGAGTATAATATTTGTAGAAGTGACAAATAGATGGTTAGTTCATTGTAAAAGTTCTACATTGATACTAGCCTTGTCACAAAGTACAAATTAAGTTTATCTCAATCTAAACTAAGGGTGGCACAATATAATGGAATGTGAGTTCCATAATGGATTTGGATGAGTTCCAAAGTTAAGACATTGTGACAGATACTACAACAAAAGGCTAAGTATATGACTGCTATTATAGCAGCAAAAGAGGGCATTTGTGTCAAGTAGTTTGTTATCAAACTAGGTGTAGTTCACAGAGGGATAATACTATGAAGATATATTGTGCGACAATATTATCAACATGTTTTAACCCCAAAGAACTAAAGGTCACACCGAATGACCAAATTCATACAAAGCAATCTCATTAGAGAATGAGTGATGCGTAGAGACGCAAAGACATGCAATTACACACGGACCTGGAAGTGTCAAGATCCGAAGATCAGTTGACCACTAGCAATCGTGTACATACAACACCGGAAAGCCATAGGTGTTGAATACACAAAGGTTTGAAACTAGATTATTGACTCTAGTGCAAGTGGGAGACTGTTGGAGATATGCCCAAGAGGCAATAATAAAGTGGTTATTATCATATCTTTACACTTATGATAAATGTTTACATACCATGCTATAATTGTATTAACCGGAAACATTAATACTTGTGTGATTTGTAAACTAAAATAAGAGTCCCTAGTATAGCCTCTTGTTAAACTAGCTTGTTGGTTAATATATGATCATGGTTTCGATCATGAACATAGAGATGTTATTAACAACAGGATCATATCATTAGGAGAATGATGTGATGGACATACTCCTATAAATAAGCGTAGCATAAAGATCAAGTCATTTCAATAGTTCAATTGCTATATGCTTTCTGATACATAGTAACCTAATTCCTTCGACCATGAGATCATGCATATCACCTTTACGGATGGATGCTTTGATGACATCAAACACCACACCGGCTGGGTGGTTATAAAGGTGGCATTGAGTGTTTGGAAAGTATTGGTTGAGACACATGGATCAAGAGTGGGATTTGTCCATCCACATGACGGATAGATATACTCTGGGCCCTCTCGGTGGAATGTCATCCAATTAGCTTGCAAGCATGTGACTTGGTCACAAGGGATCACATATCACGGGAACGAGAAAAGAGTACTTATCAGTAGCGAGGTTGAACTAGGTATGCAGAGATACCGACGATCATAACCTCGGATAAGTAACATATCGTGAGACAAAGGGAAATTGGTATCGTATGTAAGTGGTTCATTCGATCGCAAAGTAATCGTAGAAATATGTGGGAGCCATATGAATTTCCAGATTCCTCTATTGGTTATTGTTCGGAGAAGTGTCTCGATCATGTCCGCATAATTCACGAACCGTAGGGAGACACACTTAAGGATTCGACGTTGTTTGAGTAGTTATGGTATTATGAGAAAGAGACCGAATGTTGTTCGGAGTCTCGGATGGGATCCGGGATATCACGAGGTGATCCGGAATGGTCCGGAGAATAAGATTCATATAAGGAAAGTCCGTTTGAGTTCGGAATGATTAGGTGTTTTCATCGGGAATGTTACGGAAGGTTCGGATTGTCCGGCACTCGGGGAGGGTACATGAATGTGTCATTACATATTGGAATGATTGCATCATGTACTAAGTGTTCTTGATGTCCCAAATAAAGGATTAAATTGAATCCTAAAACAGAAAAGTCAAATGTCCAGTTTGAAAGTCAAACGGCCAAAACAAGAAACTGTGGGAAACAAGCAAGAGGAGTTGGAACCAACTTGGAGGAGGAGTCCCACTCCTCCAAGCCGGCGCCAGCCCTAGGCCGAGTTGGGGAGGGACTCCCTCCCTCCTGGCGCCAAGCCCCTCCACCCATAAAAGGAGGCGGGGCTCCTCCTAGACAAACAAGTTCCTATCTTCTACCTCCGGTTTAGAGCCGTTTTGGTTTAGAGCTTCTAATTGCTTTAGCCAGCGGTTTAGAGCCTTCTAATTGGTTTAGAGCCTTCTAATTGGTGTGTCTAATTACTAGACCACTAATAGCCTCTCTCATAAGCTCCACCATACTCGCACCGGCTTAAGACGAAGCCCTGCGGGATTTCCCCTCTACTTCCGGTACCACGTTGTCTTGCCGGAATCGCGAGAGTGCTACAACCTCCGCTGCCTGCTGGAACAAGGGAGAGGAAGGTCTTCGTCGAGTACCGAACGTGTGACCGACTGCGGGAGCGCTGCCGGAACGTGGCGCCGGAAGGATCGTCTACACGATCTTGAGATCGGAAAGAGTACGACTACATCACCCACGAGAATCTGCTCTCGTTAACCGCTTTGGAATCTTCGAGGGTAAGTTATTCCATCGACTCGTTGCTACAATCTAGTAGATAGATCTTGGCTTGTTTGTTTGTATGCGATAGAAAATTTTTGTTTTCCATGCTACGAACCCCTACACACCGACCCTAGCTGGAGCCATGGTAAGCCACCGCGTACCCCACCGTCGCTGTTAGGGTTCGGTCTCACTGGAGCTGTTCGACGGAGACGACGCACCACAGCCGTAGATCCTAGTCTAATCACACGACCCACATTGAAACATACCACTTTGTTTGGATAGAGCCAGACGCTGAAACCTCACAAGACAGCCGCTGCATCTTGTCTGTGGTACCGGCCTAGTATCATTCCCGCGCTCAGTCCAGAGATTCAAATAGATATTTTCCATTTTATTCAAACCGTAGTTCTGTCAGTAGATTCAAAAATCAATTCAAGGAGATGTAGTGAACCAAATTGCATGATTCCAATTTTGCTAGAAAGGTACTCAAATTATCAATCCAGACCCGTTGTATTCAAACCATTTGAAATTATAGATCACCTATAGTAAAAATAACAAGACAGAGACTTTTCACATTCAAATTTTTTTCAAAAATAAACCATAAATGAATTTGAGTTGATTTCAACTCTCAAAAAAATCACATTTGACAAGATATTTCTGAATATTTAAAAATATTTAGGTTTACGTGCAGTGATCTTGGACTAGTACTAAAAGAATTATACATAGGCATTTCTAGTCACTTTAATTATTTAAAATAGTAATTTTAAACTTTATAAAATATGACCACCACTTTGAAATCACATTCCCAAGTATTATAATATGTGGTGATGACCTGTGTCAACATGATCCCATATTTTAATTGGAGAATATTAAATCTTAAGTAGTTTTCAATGAGTAGAAATTACTTTTCTAAAATAAAATAAATAATACTAGGTCTTTATTTTATGTGATGATTGTGATGATGCTAAATCATCTAGTGTAAACCTTTGTGTGCCAAATAGAAGTAGTTAAGTATTGTTTGGTGATTGTGTACCTCGTATTTATTTATAGACGCTAGTACCGACCAAGGAATACTTTAGATAGGATGGTGAAAATGATTATGAAAACCTTGGAATGAAGATTAATTCTATTGAAATGTTTTGACATATGTTATTAACACAAGATGATTTGATGATGAAAATATTGAGGCATGAGGCTTAGTCCTTTATAAAAGCTGATGGTTGGGTTTAGATGCGATACCATTCCAATTCCACCGTACAATTAATGACTCCTTGATGGAGCCAGAGAACTTGGCGCTTGACGTGGAGTCTGTTGGGAACCCCAAGAGCAAGGAGTGAAGCAGCACATCAACAAGTCTTCCCTCAGTAAGAAACCGAGGTTATCGAAATAGTAGGAGGAAGGAAACATCACACAGGTGTTGCAAGCAACGCGGAGACCTGCACAAAACAAACTCAAGACTTTGCCCCAACTAATAGTGAGGTCGTCAATCTCACCGGTTGCTGTAACAAGGATTAAATGTATGGTGTGGAAGGTAATGGTTTGCAGCAAATAAACAAGTAACAGTGGAAGATGTATCAATGGTAAAGATTGGACTGGGGTCCATAGTTCACTAGAGGTGCTCTCCTTAGATAAACAACATGGCATGCAGGGTAAACAAATTACATCAGGGAAATTGACAGGAACTAAGCAAGGCATAATAATGCAATACTAGAAAAAAAGATCCTATGAGATTCGATTGGGCAATACAACAATATACATAGACCGCCATCCAACTACATCTATGATTAGATGTCCACCTTCAGGTTATCATCCGACCCCCCTCCAATATTAAGTTGCAAGCAACATACAACTACTCTAAGCAAAGTGTGTAAGGTAAATAATCCACTTTTTCCATGAACAAGAGACCGTTGTTTTATCCCTAGTAGCAACAACACATCTACAAACGAAGAGATTTCTGTCACTTCCCTTGGAAACTAGAGGCATGAACCCACTATCGAGCATAAATACCCCCTCTTGGAGTCACTATCCACTACTTGGCCAAGATAGCTACTAACAACGGAGAGCATGCAAGATCACAAACAACATAGACATGATAGAATCATAAAGACAAAACCATTAATCAATCTGACATAGTAATCTCAATATCCATCGGATCCCCGCAAACACAACATGCATGATTACAAATAGATTAGATCTTGATCATGAACGGAGCTCACAAGATCTATACATGAAACACAAGGAGGAGATACAACCATCTAGCTACTACATGGACCCATAGTCCAAGGTGGAACTACTCACACATCATACCGGAGAGAAGGCCTCCAGGATGATCCCCCTCCGGCAGGGTGCCGGGAAGTACTTCAGATCCCCCGATCTAGGGACAACAGTGGCGGCAGCTATAGAGGGTTTTGTGGAGTTTTTGATCGGGTACATAGGGTTTCTGCATCGGGGGATTCTTATTGGCGAAGAGGTGAGGCCGGGAGACGACCAGGCAGGCCACACCCTGCCCAGGCGTGTGCCCACCCCTGGTCGTGCCTATGGGGGTTTAGCCGCCCTAGTTTGCGTCTCAGTCTCGTCTTCTAGATTCGTGTCCCTCACGGTAAAATATTGACTTTGGCTTTTGTCCCGCCCAATTCCGAGAATATTTATTTTCTGCCTTTCTGGAACCAAAAACAGAAGAAAACAGGCAACTGACACTGTGCCAACTTGTTAATAGGTTAGCTCCAGAAAAGATATAAAAACACCTCAAAGTGTAGACAAAGCAAAGCAAAGTAGATACTAAAAATCATGGAGCATCAAAAATTATAGATATGTTTCCGATGTATCAAGCATCCCCAAGCTTAACTCCTGCTCGTCCTCGAGTAGGTAAGTGATAAAAAGAATAATTTTTGAGGTGACATGCACCATCAAAACCAAGATCAAACCATTTTCCAGCATTGAAAGCTGGTGTCAAAGAACTCTAAACATGTGCATGAAAGATGGAATTCTAACAATAGGACATAGTTACTATGCATGCAACATGAAAGGCTACAAACAAATATCATGAATAACATGCATTGAAAAACGTTTGTTTGTTTCACTTACAGAAAACATAGCATAGTGGCATTCAGCTTGTCCCTCATAGAGTAGCAAATAGATGCATAGGACACATTCAAAGTTCACAAGGGTGACTAGAAACAAATAGCACAAGAACAAGTAATATCACAATATGCATCAATCAATAAGCTTTGGGACACTGCACATAGATGACAACTATGCTCTATTAATGGTGCCTAAAGGTAGAAAGTGGAGACTCAATAGTAGTGGAAGAAAGGTCCTTCACAGAGGGAAGCAGGGATTTCAAGTTTAAAAAAGAGCTTCCAAAAATTATGGTACTTGTTAGCTTTCATCCCTCATTGCCCATATCTTAAGCATCTTGAAGTTATTAAGGTTAAAGTGAACAAAGATGGAGTATATGCTTGACAAAGTATAAGTTGACAATCTCAAGTCCCTTGAATACGAGGGCCACACCTCATGCTACTCAACTTCAGTCACCTATAAGTTCTTGTCACTGTAAGTATTTGCATACGAGGGCCACACCTCATGATAGAGAACCGCCAACGGGGTACCCCTTGCACATGGTACAGGAGCTATCCCATAACCAAAATGACAAGGCAAGCAGACAATGAGCATCTCAGCAATCTTTTTATTTACGATGTGCATAGCTTTTTATTGAGGATGCTTCATAGATAGCTCACTATGGTGATGCTGCAAGTTTCCACCATGATTAGGCATGGCTTAGGCTAGCATCCCAAGCATTTATATAACACAAAATACAAACTCCATGGACTTACAAGTTCCCTCTTTATTTCACACCGGTGACATCCATAGACAAAAGAGCATGATATCTACTGAGTACAAAGTACAAGTGCAATGTTGAAAACGTTCCCCGTGACAGCAGGGTTCTGCTAATTCCAACGTATAAGTGCAAGCATATACAACATAGATGACACAATGGTTCAAGTTTATTAGGGGCAAAGAATATAAAGTGTGACATCAAGTTTGTGAGGGCTCTAATCACTAAGTTTTTACATAACAAAATAGTTTTTAATTGGAATATAGCTGAAAATAAGAATATACTTGGAATGGTGTAACATACCATGCATAGGAGTTTATAGTGGACACTTTGGAAAAACTGGTTTCTTGGGAGTTGGAAGCATGAGTAGAGCTTACTCATACAAGTGGAGGCTAGCAAAAGACTCGGAGCAACCAACTAAGAGAGAAACAATGGCCACAATCATGCAGAGAAACAAAGCATTAATAATCAAAGCATAGAGTGGTACTACAAGTCAAGGACTAAATGATCATAGAGGCTATGATGACTTGTCATAGTCATAACATGGTGTGAACATGTAGAGGTCCCAACCTCATATGGTAGATATCCCTGTGTTTACAATGCTAGTCCCTGGATCGATTAGCTAGCATCCATAGTTTAAGATCTAATATCAAGAAACAAAGGTCATATTACAACTTATAACCAGGAATAAAATAATTCATTACATCTTACATAGCTCATTTGGCTATCTTATTACAATCCAGCAGATATAACTATATAGCATGGAGTCCTTCATCTTCATATGCCATAGGCAATCATGTTGGTTGTAGACTTGTAATCCCTACTCAACAAAGTTCACTAACATCAAACAAACCTTCAACATAATAAGTTACAGCCACAAGGGTCAATACGTTTTGAATTGTATTGGCAAGTGATTTTATATTGACATGGAGAATCTATCATCTACATGAATATTTATCTAAGTGGAGTTTTTTCTTGCCTTTGCATAAAACAAGTTTTACCTATTCTTTGAAAATAGTTTTTCTCTTTGACAAAACCTTTCATCACACAATGGCACACTGGATACCCTCCAGGTGCTTCCCTTGTTTACCCAACAAGTTTTAACTTAGAGAAATTGGGATGAGGAGATCCTTGATTGCTTCAATGTCTTTGATGCTCAAATTGTCCATTGCCGGGGACACGGCTAAGTACTTAGGTTTTACCCTCTCGAGAGGTGGTGCACTTTCCCCACAAGAGTCGACATGCATCAAGACAAGATCTTTCAGAAGCCTTCCCTTAGACCAAATGGACGCGTTCTATCATATCATCACTACCACCTTCTATCCATCTAGCTAAGTTATTGCAACCTATATGATCAAGGCCGAGCCCATATGCCATGTGGCTACACTGGAAGCTTCTCAACACAAAAAATCTCAAATCTCTTTGTTCCTGGATGGCCATCCACAAGTGTGATACACAAGGTGAACCATACAAATGGTCCTTGTGTAACCACTCAACACAAATTCTTCCAAGCAATTACCATTCCACCCAGGTGTTTCATTCACTTAGTTGTTTTATTAATCAAAAACATATTCATTGACTTTACATAATATCTTAGCATGAATATTCCACCCTTGAAATCTTTTAGCTAGGCTAAGCATACTAGCAAAACTTGTCTCCTGACTAAGTAAAATTCCTACCAAGATATATTCTATAGGATCTACTATAGCATAGCTATATATAAAAATATAGTCCTATCATGCATACTACAAAAATATCACTAATGCATTATTGAAAAGATAGGACTTTTGATGAACAAATTATCACTTGCCTTTTTGGTAGAGAAACTAGGTACACTCCTTGATCTTGCAATTGTCACACTCTTCAAAGTTCACTACAATTCAATCAAGCAAACACACATTCAAAACTAGCATTCAAACAATTCACCACATAAAATAATGAAAACAAAACAATGCCTGCAAGCATGCAAAAGATTGTTTTATTGGAAAAGTGGTTTCTAACAAGGTTCTAAACATTTAAAAACACCTATTGGTCATTTATAAAAGTGCCAAAACATATGAAAACAAGTGAGTGATAATGGGCCATTTAAATCATTTTTGTTTTGCTAGAAATGATTTTATTCAAAGGAATAATTCCTTGTGTTAGCTAAATTTATTTTTAAATCCAAATGTCAGTGTTTATGGTCAGAGAGTTCAGAACAAACCATTTGCAAAAGGTTTCACTCAAAAATCATTTTTAAAACAATATTTATACTCAAAATAGTCCTACACATGTTTCTGCAAAAGCACCTAATTTTCCAGAAGAAAAATACCAAACTAGGGACATAGTTGAAAATTTTACATTTTTATGAATCCATTAATATAAAGTTTGTAATTTTTGGCCAAGCTGATTAAAAGTTATGAATTTTATAAAATCAAACATCTAATAGATTCATTTCTGTTTTTAAAATCAGAGTCTGGACACGTGGAGTGATTCTATTGGTCTATACCATTTTGTTCGGATTGAGCTACGTGGACCGCAGGATCTAATTTAAATCACACGGTGCAGACCACTCGATACCGTTTTGATTAAAGATCTAATCCTATCTACCAGCTCAACATCTAACGGTCAAGAGCATTTTGACCACTGAGGGGCGGCGCTGGCGACGGATGCGCGGCGGCGGTGCTCGGGTGGTGGTGTTCCAGCGAACCTAGGAAGAGAGAGGAGAATAGGAGGGGCTCAGCGGGTTCGCAGGAGCGAATAGATGCTCAACTTGGTCGCCGTTAACGAAGGGGCGCACGGGCGTGACGACAATTCCTTGCTGGAGATGTCCCTGGCATCGGGTACACACTGCCGTCGTCGAGGGCGAGGCTACGAGGCACGCGAAGACAAAAGGGATGTGGCATTAGACACGCAAGACGAAGGCTAGTGTAGCAGCATCACTAAGAGGAAGAGGGGCAGTCAGAACTTACGGGGAGAGCTCGTCGGAGTTGAAGCAGACAACGACGACGCACGGGCAAAGTCATTGTCGATGTTCTGGGGCGTGCGTGAGAAAGCGGAGAGTGCTGGCAGGTGCGCAAGGTGCTGGGGATCAAGCTCGTGTGAGCCAGGGGCAAGGGGATGGTCGGAGCTGGCCGGAATTGGTGCTACACCTCGTTGGAGACAGTGTGGTGTGAGGGGAAAATTAGCCCATCCTGGTGGCTCCGGTGGCATGGGGACTGAGGAGAAATGGGGAGGAGAGGGAGGTCGTTAAGATAGCATGGTCGCGGGGCTGATTTACTACTCCAGTTAATCGAATTCAATCGCTCAAGAAATGGACAGAAACAACGAGGAGGAGTTGGGGACGGGTTCAGCGTGTCGGGGACGATGGTGACGTGGTCGTGGGGTTGCGTTGTAAGTGAGAGGGGGTGGGGTGAGCGCGGGTGAGAAATAACAGGCAGAGAGAGGGGAGGTGCCGGGTGGGCTGGGAGTTGGGCTTGCTGGGCCTGCTAGGCTGGGTAGGTTAGTTGGGCAGGTTCTTCCCTTTTTTCTTCTTCTAAATCCTTTTTATTTTTCTATTTTCTATTTTAATTCAATTCAAATGATTTAAACCTCAATTTGAATTTAGATTTTTATCAAACCTTTTCAAAACTTTTTCAGTAGGTTTATACTATTTATTAATGTGTTTAAAAGTCCATTTTAGAATATTCCAAATATTCTCTTATGGTTTAATATTTATTTAATTTGGGCATTTTGTCTTTATTTAAATAAATTTGTATATGGTTCCAATCCATATAATTTTATTTAATTAATCTTTTATTCTTTTTAAGTTAATTAGATAACTTTTAATCCACTTTGGCAATTTTAATTATTTTTCTCATGATTTAATTAATCATTTATATTAGGAATTTTTGTATTTATTCAAATAAAATTGAATATTGTTAAAAGCCCATATAATTTTTTATTCAAATAATCTTTATTCCTTTATTTTTATTTGGATTATCTTTATTCCATTTTCTTATGGATTTGGCCAAGATTTAATTTGACTTTTAAATATTACTTATTTATTTATTTCTTTCTTTGTCTTATAAAATCCATATATTTTTATGTATAGTTCCAAAATTGGTGATTCCGATTTGTATAGTTATTTTAATATTTTTTTATCTTTTTAAATCCTTTTAGGATTACTTTGCTCACAGTTTGGTATGGATTTTAGCTAGGAGCTTTATTGGCTTTGGAAATTATTTCCTTTTATCTTTATTAAATTCATAAGTTTTTATTTAGGCTCCAAATTGAGTGAAATCAATTTACATGGTTTTATAATATTTTTGTTTATCAATTTTGATCATCTACAAATGTTTGTTGCCAAATTTTTATATGGCACAATCCATAGCCTTTCGGTGATTTGAAAATGATTTCTCTCATTAGGGTTTAGGGTTTTTGTTTACTTTTCCAAGTGCTTTAAATTCATGATTCTTTCCATGCAAGATTGCATTTGATCTTTTGAACATTTGTTTGTTGCTTTCTTATTCAAATTTTGTTCAAGTAGGGTTTTGATGTTTCCATTTAGAAGCAAAAAGTTTCTTTTCACCCTAAATTTCAACAATTAATTCTTTTGTTTATTTATTTTTCACATTTCAAAATTTGGAAAATTTTGGGATGTGACAGACTACCACCCTTAAAAGGAATCTCGTACCGAGATTCGGGAAGGCTAGAGGTTACAAGTTGGCTTCAAGACAAATAGGGTACTACCACCCTTAAAATATTTTTAACTAGATTACATCTTGGCTTACTTGGTGTCTTGATGTAACTTCTTTGGATAATTTTTTGCATAGTGTCCCTTATTTTCACACTTGAAACATGTGACAAGGTTGAGATCTTTACCAGGTTTGCTTGTCTTGTACTTCTTCTTTTCTGGACAATGTGATGCATAATGGCCTGGCTTTTTGCATTTGTTGCACATCACTTGGCTGATATCCTCTTTTATTTTTGGTATCACTACCTCTTGTTTGTTTTCTTGGCCCTTCTTATTTTCTGGGCATTCATTAGCATAGTGTACCATCTCCTTTCAATTGTAACATTGTACCTGGCTAATGTCTTGCTTGTTGGCGTTGGGGCATTTCTTCTTGTTCTTGGGTTTCTCCAATGCTAGGAGTTCTATTAATTCATGTTCTTCATACCTCACCTCAAAGGTGGGAAAATTTCCTCGGTTCTTAGAACGGTTCCTAGGATAACGTCCATGTTTCCTCTTTTGTCCACTACAGTGGGTCACAATGTATGGAGGTGCAATCTGAGTTTTGACTTTGTCTTCATCATTCTTGGTGGAAGTTGTTCCTTCATGGAGGTTTCCAAACATTTGATGCATTCCATCTTGTTTCATCTATTGAACTATAGAATAGATGGGGCATTGGATAGGGATTTGATCATTTCCTTCACATAGGAAATAAGAAACTTGATATGTGGGGCATTGTTTAGTTGGATGTTTCTCTTCACAATTAAGGCATTGGTCCTTATATTCTTTATAAGTGTGTCATATGTCTCCACAAATTTTTCAAGCTTGAGTTCCTTCTATAATATCATCCTTTATATCATTGTTGTCACAATCACTTTGGAAAAGGTTGCTTCTCATGTTGATCATCTGATTGGTCATCCTTTGCAACAATTGGGATTGGGTTTCCAAGAACTTTAGTATGGTTGGGTCTAACTCAATGTTGTTGGCTAAAAACTGAGTTGTCACTTGATTCAACTGGGCTTGGGTTGCTAGTATTTGTTATCTCATGTGCATCTCTTGGTTGTTGTTGTCACCATCCTTGATGTTGGAATTGTGGTCTCTTGGAGAAGTCATCTGTTTGGGTTGGATTGGGATTAGATTAGGCAAAATATTTCTAGAGTATGAATTCTACTCACACACAACAATCACACAAAGCAATGTGCAATCAATCACAATCATGCATTCCACTCAAACAACAAGATTCAAGCATATTTTAGGCAACAAAATATTTTTGCTACACCACATAAGTTGGTGTGATCAATAAACTAAACACTAGTGTGGTGGTCCAACTATGGGGTTCACTTGAGATCATTCCATTCTTCTTAGTTGTTTCTTCATGAACAAGATCATGGTATCTTTGGAAGAAATTCTTGCATCTTGATCACAAGTCTCAAAGGTGGTGATGGTTCCTCTTAGTCTCCAAGTCTTGTGTAATATTTCTTGTCTCACTTGAAGTCCTTAGTGATGTCCAAGTTGAAGTACTTGGTGAAACTAAAGATGAAGTCATTGGTGATGGTGAAGTCCTTACTAATGTTGAAGTTTTTGTCCATCAAGTTGAAAATGGAGAAATGTAGAATCAAAATAAAAATGTTGAGGAAAGAGTTTACAAGATTTTTTTTGTAAATAAGTTTGAACAAATGCAACTCTTATTTTTCTAAGGGGTTTTGTCCAATCCTAGGGTTACAATCCTACAGGCAACACAGTGCTCTGATACCATCTGTAGAGGTCCCAACCTGATAAGGTAGATATCCCTGTGTTTACAATGCTAGTCCCTGGATCGATTAGCTAGCATCCATAGTTTAAGATCTAATATCAAGAAACAAAGGTCATATTACAACTTATAACCAGGAATAAAATAATTCATTACATCTTACATAGCTCATTTGGCTATCTTATTACAATCCAGCAGATATAACTATATAGCATGGAGTCCTTCATCTTCATATGCCATAGGCAATCATGTTGGTTGTAGACTTGTAATCCCTACTCAACAAACTTCACTAACATCAAACAAACCTTCAACATAATAAGTTACAGCCACGAGGGTCAATATGTTTTGAATTGTATTGGCAAGTGATTTTATATTGACATGGAGAATCTATCATCTACATGAATATTTATCTAAGTGGAGTTTTTTCTTGCCTTTGCATAAAACAAGTTTTACCTATTCTTTGAAAGTAGTTTTTCTCTTTGACAAAACCTTTCATCACACAATGGCACACTGGATACCCTCCAGGTGCTTCCCTTGTTTACCCAACAAGTTTTAACTTAGAGAAATTGGGATGAGGAGATCCTTGATTGCTTCAATGCCTTTGATGCTCAAATTGTCCATTGCCAGGGACACGGCTAAGTACTTAGGTTTTACCCTCTCGAGAGGTGGTGCACTTTCCCCACAAGACTCGACATGCATCGAGACGAGATCTTTCAGAAGCCTTCCCTTAGACCAAATGGACGTGTTCCATCCTATCATCACTACCACCTTCTATCCATCTAGCTAAGTTATTGCAACCTATATGATCAAGGCAGAGCCCATATGCCATGTGGCTGCACTGGAAGCTTCTCAACACAAAACATCTCAAATCTCTTTGTTCCTGGGTGGCCATCCTCAAGTGTGATACACAAGGTAAACCATAGAAATGGGCCTTGTGTAACCACTCAACACAAATTCATCCAAGCAATTACCATTCCACCCAGGTGTTTCATTCACTTAGTTGTTTTATTAATCAAAAACATAGTCATTGACTTTGCATAATATCATAGCATGAATATTCCACCCTTGAAATCTTTTAGCTAGGCTAAGCATACTAGAAAAACTTGTCTCTTGACTAAGGAAAATTCCTACCAAGATATATTCTATAGGATCTACTATAGCATAGCTATATATAAAAATATAGTCCTATCATGCATACTACAAAAATATCACTAATGCATTATTGAAAAGATAGGACTTTTGATGAACAAAGTGTAACATTCCAATTTCAGCAACCCTGATTAACTGTCCAAAAGGCAAAAATCAGGGGGGAACAAAAACTTTTTCTTCTTATCTGTTGCAATGCTTGCTTAATTTTTTGCTGGTGTTCGTGCAACTATTTTTGTATTAATTAGTGATGTACTCCTCATCTCAACACTAGTTTATAAAAAAACTATTTTACAAAAGAGATGTTTTGTCTCATCTTTCATATTCTCAAATGTTCTGGTATTTCAAAAACCTGAGCCAAGATGACTTTGACACACCAAATTACTTTACTAGTTTCTATTAACAAAACTATGGAGACCTATATATAATCTCCTTATGTTTTCAAGACAGAACTCCCAGCTACTCTTACCCCTAGATTTTCGAAAACCTTATTTAAAAACTTTTCACTTCAATCTTGGTAGAGTTACCAAGATGGTCCTTATCTTAATTCCAAGTATAACCAATTCAAAATACCGACCCTTACCTCAAGCTAGGCTTGATGGTAACCCTAGTAGTAGATAGATAAGTAACAAGATGAATTGCCTTGATCTGTTGTTTGATGAATTTCCATGATCTTCTATTTGATGAATTTCCTTGATCTGTTGACTGCCTTGTTTCCTTAGGATCAAGAGAGAGCTAATCTAGTAGCTCATCCCTTAGGACCCAATACTTGCTTGTGATCATTAAGCCCATATCAAGCATCCAAGTCTAGATCTATCCTAAGCCACTCAAGTGATCCACTCCATCCAATCAATACCTCAACCTCAACCACTTAATGGAAAGGATAAACCCTTGCCACCATCTCAAATGTCTACCTCTTGCATACTAGTCAAAATCTGCCAAAATGGCAAAGTCTGGATTTCTTATCTAGATTCAATCTGTGGAGCCCTACCTTTTCCAACTTGTGTGAATTCTTGAGAATGTAATTGAACCATCTTGAATTACATATTTATTAATTCCAAAGCCTACTCTTGACCTTGACTAAACCATTCTATTCCCCACTCATCCATGATGGTTTTGTAGTCAAGATAATAATCTTTTCTGCGAATCTTATCATCTTGCCTACTTTGGCAAAAGGTCACATCTATGTTCCACCTTCCCTTGACCAACTCTTTGCTTGGTGGAGATCTACTAATCATGGCCTCTCAAACAATACTTCACTTGTTTCCTTTGGAGCCTTGTGCTTCCTAAACCCACCTGGTCTAGGAGGCTACCTGATGTATGTGCTATGGCGGCCTTATTTTCAACAAAGTTTGCCATCTCTTCTAGATCACCTCAAATGCAACCAAGCCCAACTCTTGCTTCCATGATCATATATATGACATGGTCTATCCATCCATATACCCCTTGTACCAAGGTGAGCTCTGAGCTCCCTAATCCAACCCTGTTTAGGTGGCATCAAAATAACAAAACCCCTAGATCCTCAAATCAACCTCTTCTTCCAAAAATACCTCCTATTTGTCAATACCCAAGGTGATCATGTTATATATTCTAAATATACATCATTGACCTTGGATATAAGAATCCCCAAATAATCCCCACAATTATTTGGATTATTAAACTATTTTATTTCCTTTACTTACCAGTTTCTCAACAACCTTGTCCTTAAAGGCAAGTTTGCTTTTCCCCAAATGACCCTGACAACTCAAGGCACATTTGATGCCTATTTCTCATGTCCCATCTTTCCAACTCAAAAATAAATATTTTTGAGATTCTTTATTATTTCTTTTTGCCCTTTTTCTTAAATGGCAGAAACAAGAAATAATTCCCCAAAAATACTTTTCCACCTCATTAGATCCCAATAAAATTCTCCAATGTGTGTTATGGTATTTAGGACCATATCACAACAAAAATCAATCCTGCACAATGTAAAATTATCATCTTAAGCTTCCATAATCTACTTCTGCACTTTTTGAATAAGTGCATTTAAATGGGATTTTAATCTCTACAAAAAAACACATTTAAATCATGAAGAGATAAATTGACCTCCTCTGTCCCCCAGTACCATTTCCACACTTTGCCCAATGCAAAATTTTCAAACTCCTTCACAATCCTCCATTTGATCAATTTTGCTAAACCAAGCAAATATTGAATCAAACCAACTCCAAGCACCACCAAACCTTGCTAAGTACTTCACCACAGCACCCACTACACTCTCTGGTCGTGTGCTACAGTACCACCACTGTAGGAACCCCTAGCACCGTGTCTCTTTGTGCTTGGAAGAAAAACTAGGAGAGAGAGAGGCATCCATATCTTGCAAAAGATCTCCCTCTCTTAAAAGCCACAGCCACCACTCCCCTCCCCCTCTCTGGTCGTGCCTGACCCCACACCACCCCCTAGCACCACCCCAAGGAGCCAATGGGCAGCCCACACCCCATCCCTTGTCCAAATGAATTTTTTCCCACCCACCACCACCCCCTTTGGTTTATAAGGCCACATGCCAGTACAACTCCTCTACCCTCTCTCATTTGCCCCCATCACCCTTCACTCTCCTACCTAGAGCTCCCTCTCCCTCCCCCAGCTCTTCCTTGCCCTTGCGAAGAGAAGTAAGGAGCTTCGGCCTCCTCCACGAAATCAAGCCAGAGTTCCTCCCCTAGCCCTTCTCCATCTGCATGTCACTGCAATGTGACCTACTCTTCCTCCTCTACCTAACCCTGCCCTTCTTTTCGAAATGCAGGCACCGTAGGTACGCACCCCGACTAACTCCCGTGAGCCCCCTCTCGGCCTCCATCACCCGCTACGGCGGAAGTGTCGGTGCAACAATTGGGTCTCCCGTGGACGGTATGTTTTAGGCATAGGGAATGAAGTGGAGTCAAAAATTGTATATTGCCAAGCCGAGGGTTTGGGTATAAGGAAGTGATGCAGGGAGGACTAAGGGCATAGTGCCGCATACTCGTGCCGGGGAGAACAAACCCAAAAGGAAAAGCCGCCTTTGCTAGGGATGGACAAATGAAAAGATAGGTTTGATTATCCGAACCCCCGTTTATCGTGTGTAGCGGGCCATTGTTGTAATCCCGGCGGATGTATTGATTCTTGTGGGTAAAGTGCGCAAACTCTGCAGAGTCTAATATATTCGAATAGCCGTGTCCACGGTCAAGGACGGTTTGAATGGCAATTTCTAGGAGGACCCTTTGGTTATGTTATGATGAAATAACGGATGTGACTTGGTCACGAGGAAGGATAAGAATGAGTTTGGTTTTTATCAGAGATTGTAGGGGTCCTAACCTGATAAGGTTGATCCCTCCTGTGTTTTACAATGCTAGTCCCTGGATCAATAGCTAGCATCCACAGTTAAGATGTAATATCAAGAAACAAAGGTCATAATATAACTTTATAACCAGAAAAGCATAATTTTATTACATCATACATAGCTCATATGGCTATTACATTACATTGCAGCGGAATAAATATGGTCAAGTGGTCCTTCATCTTCAAAGTGCCACAGGCAGATGTTGGTTGTAGACTTTGTAATCCTAAACAATCATTCTTCACTAAAATCAATCAAACCTGCAACATACAAGTTACAGCCACAAAGGGTCAATACATTTGAATTGTATTGGCAAGTGATACTATGGTAGTATAGTGGAGTCTATCATCTATATGCATTTGGCTAAGTGGAGTTGAGGCTTGCATTGCTCAAAATAGATTTTTCTTATCATTTTGAAAATACTAAGTTTTTGCTTGACAAAATCATTTTTATCAATCAAAGATTTAAAGATCCTTGTACCAAGCCATCTCTCCATCAATGATTGAAGAATTCAAACAACCCTTGTTCAAACCACAAGTTTTTAATTTAGAAATTTGAATGATGAGATTCTTGATTGTTTCCATGTCTTGATGCTCAAATTGTCCTTTACCAGGGACATGGCTAAGTACTTAGATTTTACACTCTGCAGAGGTGGTGCACTTTACCCACAAGACTTGGTTTCCCAAGACAAAATCTTTCGGAAGCCTTCCTTAGACCAAAATGGACGCTCCAACCTATCAAACACTACCACCCACTGTCCATTTGGCTAAGTTCTTGCAACCTATATGATCATGGCAGAGCCCATATTGCCAAGTGGTTGCACTTGAAGCTTCTCAACATTTGACATCTCAAATCCTTTGTTTCTGGGTGGCATTCCACAAGTGAGATACACAAGGTTCCTGGCCTTGTGTAACCACTCAACCATTCTCCACCAAGCAAGCCCATTCCACCTGGTGATTCATTAATTTAGTTGTTTTATTAAACAAAACTTAAGTCCTCAGACTTAGAATATTTTTCCATAGTGTGAATATATATTCCACCCATGTTTTCTATTAGCTAGGCTAATCTTGGTAGTAATAGGATACTTAACTTAGGAAAATCCTACTAAGGATTCATCTACTAGGTTTTCTTATAGCAATATCTATACTTAGCAAAATCCATGCAAGTTTTACTTAGCAAAAATCACTAGTGCATAGTGAAAGTAATAGGATAGAAAGTATGAAGCATCACTTGCCTTTTTGGTAGAGTATAGGTTCACTTCTTGATCTTTGCAACAATCATACTCTTCAAGTCACTACAAATCAATCAAGCAAGGCACAAACTCAATCTACCAATCAAGCAAAACAACACACATAAATAACAATGTCAAAGAAATGCATGCAAGCATGCCAAGCTTTGTTTTGTTTGAAAAAGTGGTTCATAGTGGGTCATAGTCATTTGGGTACATCTAATGGTCATTTCCTAAAGTGGCCAAGTCATTTGCAAAAGGTTTCACTTTAAAACCATTTTCAAAACAAAGTGTTATTTTATGTGGTGTAGAAATATTTTTACTAAGGCATTAGCCCATAGGATTCACCAAATGAGTTGCTATTGCAAAACTTGGTGTTTTGGGTCAGTAGGTTTGGTCCAAACCATCTACTCAAAGTTTTCTTCTTTTAAACATTTCCATGTTAAAATCACTAATTTTATTTGGCTAGAAATGGACTAAACTAATTAATCCATTCCAAACTTTTCCAAATTCATTTTCCAAACCATGGGTTGATTCCTAGGGTCAGTAGGGTCACAATAAACCAATTGGCAAAGGTTTGATCTCAAAATTCATTTTTAAATGATTTTTCTAATGTTAGCAAGCACACAGAAGAATCTGCAAATTCAAACAAGCTACCAGTTACTATTTGCTAAACTAAGGCTAGGGTTGGCTAGGTCTTGTTCTCCTGAATCTTTTGATATAAAATTTGTCAAATTTGGACGTGTGGTTCAAAAGATATAAGGGTTTGAAGTTTGTAAATAATTCTGATTTCAAATTCTAATTTTAATCCATCTGGTGACACGCGGCGGCTTCCTATTCGCGGGTACCGCTTCGCTGCGGATCACGCTCAGGTGCGTTGGATCTAGTTAGATCGAGTGGCTCAGATCGAGTACCCCTTCGCGTTTAAGTCGTTCTATCTCAGCCAGTGGATCTGCATCCTACGGTTCCTATCGCCTGGCCAAAAAGCAGCGGCGCTGGCGGCGGCGTCTGGTGGCGGAGCGGCCAGACGGCGAGGTTGCCGACGATGCAGACAGCAAGAAGGAGGGAGGGGAAGCTCACCGGATTCGCTGACGCTCGCTGATGCTCAACGTGGTACCTGTCCGTCGAGGGGCGCACGGGGACGCGTAATACTCGCCGGAGTTCGTGTCCGCGACGGCTTTATTCTTCTTCGTCGGAGGCGACGACACAAGCCACGGAAAAGCAAGATAACCGTTGCGTTAGATGCGTACAGGGTTGGTGATCGTGTGTGCTTCAATGAGACAGAATGGGGTGGTCAGTATTTACCTGGAGGACTCGCCGGAAAAGTAACAGACGACGGCGGCGTGTAGGTGGAGTTGCTGTCGTCGTTTTGGAGCGCCCGCAGGTGAATGGGTGGTATGAAAAGATGCGTCTGGATGCGTGAAGTATGTGTGCTAGGTCGACGAGGCAAGGGGCGGCGTGTGGCAGCCGGAATCGGTAATGTAAGTCGTCGGAGACAGAGGAAGCTCTGGTCGAATTGTGGCAGCCTCGGGGCGGAGAAGAACTGGAATCAGAGGGGAAACGGAGAGGAGGGACTGGCGATTTAACACTCGCGTTCACTGCGGCTTTTACTCGAGGCATCAAAGCGAATTAAGCCGAGGAATTAATTGCAGGGCGGGGGAAAGAACGGTCGAGGCGGGTGAGGAAGAAGGGTGTGGTGCTGGGGTCCTTTGATCAGTGGGGAAAAGAAATGAGGGGGGGTCCACTTGTCAGGGGCTTGCGGGTTGTTTGATCGGAAGAAAAGCAGTTCGGGGATAGGGGAGAGGGAGCTGGGCTAGGAGTAGTTAAATTGGGCATTTGGGCTGCTTTATTTTATTTCTGTCATTTTTTTTCCTTTTCTAATTTCAATTTCTGTTTTGAATTTCCAAACAAACAATTCACACTCAAATCAAATCAACATTCAGCAAACTTTGAACTTTGAATTTTGGTTCTGTTTATCAACATAAACCAATATTCCAAAATAAATAATATTTTTATTCCTTTTTAGGATCTATTTAATATAAAATAGACCATAGTTATTTGATCAAATATGGTATGATTTATTTAATAAATCTCCTTTTAAAGTCCAAAATATTTCTCCAAATCAAATCAGTAGGTATTAATTGGAAATAAAGAATACTTAAAATACTTGTTTAAAATAAAATAATATTTTATTATAGGGTCCATTAATAATTAAATAAAATGGCCTTAGTTATTAAATCAAATAGGGTTTGATTTTATTATTAAAATCTTTATTTGAAACCTAAATATAAAATTAGTAGGTTTAATCTGGGAATATATAATATTGAGAAATTTGTTTTAAAACAAAATATCATTTTATTTTAGAGTCCACTATTTAATATAAAATAGACTTTCATTGTTAAATCCACTAGGGTTTGTTTTATTGAGAATATTTATTTTAAAATCTAAAGTAAAGTCAAAACATTTTAGTAGATTTTATTTGTGAATATAAAATACTTAGAAAACTTATTTTAAATAATTTAATAAGTTTTGATGTTTCAATTAAATTGGTGAGACCTTTTATTTTAAAAGAGTTTGGATATTAATTGTTTTATTTAAGAAATCCTTTATTATTTTTAATTAAACCTTTGCTATTTTATTTAAAATAAAATTGTTTTAATTCAAAAGCTGGGCCAAGTTTTATTTTGGTTTTATAAAATAATCCTTATTTGTAAATCCATCTTTTCTTTTGAATATCAAATCCTTTTATTTAAAGATCCAAAATAGTAATTCCAAAACATTTTAATTTCCTTTATTAAATGTTTATCTTTAAGAATCCCTTTAGGATTTTATTTAATTCAAATGGGTTTGAAGTTCCAATCGAATTCAAAAAGTTTCTTCTGGCTCTAAAAATCAAACAAAGTTTTATTTTATTAATTTATTTTCACATTACAAGATTTGGAAAATCTTGGGATGTGACAGGCTACCACCCTTAAAATAAATCTCGTCCCGAGATTTGGGAAGGTTAGGGTTACAAGAAAATTCAAAACAACTAGGGTACTACCACCCTTAAAATATTTTCAAACAAAAATTACATATTGTACTTCTTGGAATTCTGGGAAAAATCTCTCTAAGCAAACTTTTGCATGTGTCCTTGGTTTCCATTCTTGACTCATGGGCCAAGGTTGAGATCCTTCATAGACTTGTTTAACTTGTTCTTCATCTTTTCTGGACAATTGCTTGCATAGTGGCCTAGTTCCTTGCATTTGAAACACATCACTTGGCTGATATCTTTCTTTTCCTTTGGTATCATTGCCTTTTGTTTGTTTCTTTGGTTCTTCTTCTTTTCTGGGCCTTTATTGGCATAGTGTCCCATCTCTTTGCAACTATAACATTGTTCTTGAGTAATACCCTTCTTGTTAGGGTTGGGGCATTTCTTCTTCTTTTTGGGTCTCTCCAAAGCTAGGAGTTCTTCCAGTTCATGTTCTTCATAGGTGGGAGATCTTTGTCTCTTCTTGGGGTATTGATCTTCATGTTCCTTGGATGCATGATCTTTGTCTCTAAAACTATTGTTGGCTTGGGTTCCTTCTAAAATAGCATCTTTGTCATCCTTGTTGTCATTAGCTCTTTGGAAAAAGTTTTCTCTCATGTTGATCATTTGAGTAACCATTCCTTGCAACAATTGGGATTGAAGTTTCAAAATCCTTTGTATGGTTGGGTCTAGTCCATTGTTGTTGGCTAAAAGCTGAGTTGTCTCTTGGCTCAACTGGTTTTGGGTTGCTATAAGTTTTCTCATGTTGTCTTCTTGGTTGGTGTTGGTGTCTCTTGGAGTAGTCATCTGTTTGGGTTGAAGGGAGATTAGAGTAGGTAAGACATTTCTAAGGAAATTTTTCTAATCACACACATCACAATTCACACAAACAATGTGCATGCAATCACAAACCAAACATTCACAAACAACTTTGCACCCAAACAACCAAGTTGAAGCACATACTTAGGCAATAAAATATTTTTGTTACACCACATAAGTTGGTGTGTTTTGTCTTAGCTAAAATATGGTGGTCCATCTATATGGTTCACTTGTGATCTTTCCATCTTTCTTGGTTGGTTCTTCTTGCATGAGATCATGGTTTCCTTGAGAAAACTCTTGGTTGCAATACTTCAAAGTTGTTGATGGCTCCTTCTAACTTTTGCATTCCCTCAGTCTCTAAATCTTGAGCAAGATTTCCTTGTCTCACTTGTAGTCCTTAGTGGTATCCAAGTTGCAAGTCCTTGGTGAATATGCTGAAGATGTTGAAGTCATTAGAGTTGAAGATGTTGAAGAAGTCCTTTGCACATGGTGTAGTCTTTGGCCATGGGTAGGTTTTTCCATCAAGTTTGAAATAGAAGAGAATGTAGAGTTGAAACCAAAATGGTTGAGGAAAGAGTTTACAAGTTTTTGTAAATAAGTTTTGGATTAAAACATAACTCCTATTCTTCTAAGGGTTTTTGTCCAATCCTAGGGTTTACAAATCCTACAGGCAACACATTGCTCTGATACCATCTGTAGGGGTCCTAACCTGATAAGGTTGATCCCTCCTGTGTTTTACAATGCTAGTCCCTGGATCAATAGCTAGCATCCACAGTTAAGATGTAATATCAAGAAACAAAGGTCATAATATAACTTTATAACCAGAAAAGCATAATTTTATTACATCATACATAGCTCATATGGCTATTACATTACATTGCAGCGGAATAACTATGGTCAAGTGGTCCTTCATCTTCAAAGTGCCACAGGCAGATGTTGGTTGTAGACTTTGTAATCCTAAACAATCATTCTTCACTAAAATCAATCAAACCTGCAACATACAAGTTACAGCCACAAAGGGTCAATACATTTGAATTGTATTGGCAAGTGATACTATGGTAGTATAGTGGAGTCTATCATCTATATGCATTTGGCTAAGTGGAGTTGAGGCTTGCATTGCTCAAAATAGATTTTTCTTATCATTTTGAAAATACTAAGTTTTTGCTTGACAAAATCATTTTTATCAATCAAAGATTTCAAGATCCTTGTACCAAGCCATCTCTCCATCAATGATTGAAGAATTCAAACAACCCTTGTTCAAACCACAAGTTTTTAATTTAGAAATTTGAATGATGAGATTCTTGATTGTTTCCATGTCTTGATGCTCAAATTGTCCTTTACCAGGGACATGGCTAAGTACTTAGATTTTACACTCTGCAGAGGTGGTGCACTTTACCCACAAGACTTGGTTTCCCAAGACAAAATCTTTCAGAAGCCTTCCCTTAGACCAAAATGGACGCGCTCCAACCTATCAAACACTACCACCCACTGTCCATTTGGCTAAGTTCTTGCAACCTATATGATCATGGCAGAGCCCATATTGCCAAGTGGTTGCACTTGAAGCTTCTCAACATTTGACATCTCAAATCCCTTTGTTTCCTGGGTGGCATTCCACAAGTGAGATACACAAGGTTCCTGGCCTTGTGTAACCACTCAACCATTCTCCACCAAGCAAGCCCATTCCACCCAGGTGATTCATTAATTTAGTTGTTTTATTAAACAAAACTTAAGTCCTCAGACTTAGAATATTTTTCCATAGTGTGAATATATATTCCACCCATGTTTTCTATTAGCTAGGCTAAGCTTGGTAGTAATAGGATACTTAACTTAGGAAAATCCTACTAAGGATTCATCTACTAGGTTTTCTTATAGCAATATCTATACTTAGCAAAATCCATGCAAGTTTTACTTAGCAAAAATCACTAGTGCATAGTGAAAGTAATAGGATAGAAAGTATGAAGCATCACTTGCCTTTTTGGTAGAGTATAGGTTCACTTCTTGATCTTTGCAACAATCATACTCTTCAAGTCACTACAAATCAATCAAGCAAGGCACAAACTCAATCTACCAATCAAGCAAAACAACACACATAAATAACAATGTCAAAGAAATGCATGCAAGCATGCCAAGCTTTGTTTTGTTTGAAAAAGTGGTTCATAGTGGGTCATAGTCATTTGGGTACATCTAATGGTCATTTCCTAAAGTGGCCAAGTCATTTGCAAAAGGTTTCACTTTAAAACCATTTTCAAAACAAAGTGTTATTTTATGTGGTGTAGAAATATTTTTACTAAGGCATTAGCCCATAGGATTCACCAAATGAGTTGCTATTGCAAAACTTGGTGTTTTTGGGTCAGTAGGTTTGGTCCAAACCATCTACTCAAAGTTTTCTTCTTTTAAACATTTCCATGTTAAAATCACTAATTTTATTTGGCTAGAAATGGACTAAACTAATTAATCCATTCCAAACTTTTCCAAATTCATTTTCCAAACCATGGGTTGATTCCTAGGGTCAGTAGGGTCACAATAAACCAATTGGCAAAGGTTTGATCTCAAAATTCATTTTTAAATGATTTTTCTAATGTTAGCAAGCACACAAAAGAATCTGCAAATTCAAACAAGCTACCAGTTACTATTTGCTAAACTAAGGCTAGGGTTGGCTAGGTCTTGTTCTCCTGAATCTTTTGATATAAAATTTGTCAAATTTGGACGTGTGATTCAAAAGATATAAGGGTTTGAAGTTTGTAAATAATTCTGATTTCAAATTCTAATTTTAATCCATCTGGTGACACGCGGCGGCTTCCTATTCGCGGGTACCGCTTCGCTGCGGATCACGCTCAGGTGCGTTGGATCTAGTTAGATCGAGTGGCTCAGATCGAGTACCCCTTCGCGTTTAAGTCGTTCTATCTCAGCCAGTGGATCTATCTGGCCAAAAAGCAGCGGCGCTGGCGGCTGGAGCGGGCCGAGGTTGCCGACGATGCAGACTGCAAGAAGGAGGGAGGGGAAGCTCACCGGATTCGCTGACGCTCGCTGATGCTCAACGTGGTACCTGTCCGTCGAGGGGCGCACGGGGACGGGCAGAATTGCTCGCCGGAGTTCGTGTCCGCGACGGGCTTCTCTATTCTTCGTCGGAGGCGACGACACAAGCCACGGAAAAGCAAGATAACCGTTGCGTTAGATGCGTACAGGGTTGGTGATCGTGTGTGCTTCAATGAGACAGAATGGGGTGGTCAGTATTTACCTGGAGGACTCGCCGGAAAAGTAACAGACGACGGCGGCGTGTAGGTGGAGTTGCTGTCGTCGTTTTGGAGCGCCCGCAGGTGAATGGGTGGTATGAAAAGATGCGTCTGGATGCGTGAAGTATGTGTGCTAGGTCGACGAGGCAAGGCGTGTGTGGAATCGGTAATGTAAGTCGTCGGAGACAGGAAGCTCTGGAATTGTGGCAGCCTGGGCGGAGAAGAACTGGAATCGAGGAAACAGAGGAGGGATGGCGATTTAACACTCGCGTTCACTGCGGCTTTACTCGAGGCATCAAAGCGAATTAAGCCGAGGAATTAATTGCAGGCGGGAAAAGAACGGTCGGCGGGTGAGGAAGAAGGTGTGGTGGTGGGGTCCTTTGATCGGTGGGAAAAGAAATGAGGGGGTCCACTTGTCGTGGGCTTGCGGGTTGTTTCACCAAGAAGAAAAGTTCGGGATAGGGAGAGGGAGCTGGGCTAGGGTAGTTGGGCTGGGCTGGGCATTGCTTTATTTTATTTCTGTCTGTTTTCTTTTCCTTTTCTAATTTCAATTTCTTTTGAATTTCCAAACAAACAATTCACACTCAAATCAAATCAACATTCAAAGAACTTTGAACTTTGAATTTTGGTTCTGTTTATCAACATAAACCAATATTCCAAAATAAATAATATTTTTATTCCTTTTTAGGATCTATTTAATATAAAATAGACCATAGTTATTTGATCAAATATGGTATGATTTATTTAATAAATCTCCTTTTAAAGTCCAAAATATTTCTCCAAATCAAATCAGTAGGTATTAATTGGAAATAAAGAATACTTAAAATACTTGTTTAAAATAAAATAATATTTTATTATAGGGTCCATTAATAATTAAATAAAATGGCCTTAGTTATTAAATCAAATAGGGTTTGATTTTATTATTAAAATCTTTATTTGAAACCTAAATATAAAATTAGTAGGTTTAATCTGAATATATAATATTGAGAAATTTGTTTTAAAACAAAATATCATTTTATTTTAGAGTCCACTATTTAATATAAAATAGACTTTCATTGTTAAATCCACTAGGGTTTGTTTTATTGAGAATATTTATTTTAAAATCTAAAGTAAAGTCAAAACATTTTAGTAGATTTTATTTGTGAATATAAAATACTTAGAAAACTTATTTTAAATAATTTAATAAGTTTTGATGTTTCAATTAAATTAAGACCTTTTATTTTAAAAGAGTTTGGATATTAATTATTTTATTTAAGAAATCCTTTATTATTTTTAATTAAACCTTTGCTATTTTATTTAAAATAAAATTGTTTTAATTCAAAAGCTGGGCCAAGTTTTATTTTGGTTTTATAAAATAATCCTTATTTGTAAATCCATCTTTTCTTTTGAATATCAAATCCTTTTATTTAAAGATCCAAAATAGTAATTCCAAAACATTTTAATTTCCTTTATTAAATGTTTATCTTTAAGAATCCCTTTAGGATTTTATTTAATTCAAATGGGTTTGAAGTTCCAATTGAATTCAAAAAGTTTCTTCTGGCTCTAAAAATCAAACAAAGTTTTATTTTATTAATTTATTTTCACATTACAAGATTTGGAAAATCTTGGGATGTGACAGAGATGGTCGAAGATATTTAAAAAGGGTGTTACTATAAAACTGTTTTCAAAGTTTTTAACAAGGATGTGGAGATGTCCGGGTTTTCTAAAAGGATGCATATTTTCTAAAAACTCTTTTTCAACAAAGATATAGAGATGCCACTGTAGACTCCTTCAGAAAACAACTTAGTGTAGAGCTATCTCGCCACAACCAAATATGCATTTTCTTATTACCTTGTCTCGGTGGTTTGCGAGAACATTCAAAGTAATCATCGGCATTGTCCTTGGCTATTTACTTGGCCAGATTGCAGATGTAAGAAGTAATGAAGGTGCTGACGTCTATGCGAGCTAGGCCATCTTCCCAGTCAGTTGCATGTAGGTTAAGGCATGACATGGGCCCTGCGCTTGAAGGCTTCCGCTACTTGTGTTGTAATTGCCATAATGGCCCCTTTGTAAGTTTTGTACTTGTTACTTTATGGATGTTGTGATGATAGTAGTCGGTTATGCTCACGGCTCACTGATCATGGGAACGTGAATTGCATGCATAACGGATATTCTCGGACCGTAAATTCGGGGTGCCACATACATGGTATTAGAGCCATCCTGACTGTAGGAGACCATAGTTAGCATGGACGTTAGAAAGGATAACCCCTATATATGAAAACACTGGTTTTCGCAAAAAAATTTCTCAAAATCTTTTTGAAAGATTTCTTATCTCATCTTCTCTGACTTAAACAATTTGAAAATGGATTACTCTATATCTCGTCTACTTCAACTACTCTGTTTTCACCACCAAAGTCCGACTCGGAGACTATGAAGATGGAAATTCCGGAATGAAGAGACACCGAGACAAGCAAAAACCAAGGAGATACCAACATCCACAGAAAATACAAGATCGCCCTGCCAACGGAGTCCTTCATCGCCCCAAAATCCATCAAGTATGGCACCGACGACAGAAGACGACAAGACAGAAGCTAAGACCCCTGTAACGTCCATGATTAGGATTATCATCCCTAATATAGGATTCCCCTTGATGGCGTGTAGTCACCTACTTAGTACTTATGGTATGCCTTGTTTACTTTTCATGTGCGTGTATGATGCTTGGAATGTGCTGATTGTCTACCCTAGATCATCCGATCCTAAAATTTTGAATACCTTGCTGGCATATCCCAATGCTAACTCTCGCAACCCCTTAGTCGGAAACCTCTCCTCAGAAGGATGGCCACATAAGAAAGCCTCCGCAACCACAAGTAAAGCCCTAAGTTGGAAAGACCGCGCCTTTCCACTCAACCCCAATAAACCCCTGTGGACCTGTCATCGGCAACCATAGAATTCCACCCTATATCATACCTCGTTAATTCCCTCTACCCTCGCACTCGGAAGACTAACTCCATAGCCCATTTCCTTCTACAGCCAGAGACTCTATCTCCACCAGGAAACCCTGCAAATGGCTCCCTCCCTCTCAGAAAACATCATTGTCGGAGAAAGCTTCTGGCCCTTTGAAGAGCAACTACATGATCTACTGAATATCATCCGTCGTCCCCCACCTAAGATCGAAGGGACAGAGCTTCCTCGCAGCAATTCAAGCATAGCTCAGTGGGTCATCAAGGCCACCATTCCAGAATGTGAGAACGACCCCGAGCCCATCATCTTCACCTTCATTGACCACAAC
The DNA here is from genome assembly GCA_030063025.1 of Avena longiglumis. NCBI lineage: Eukaryota > Viridiplantae > Streptophyta > Magnoliopsida > Poales > Poaceae > Avena > Avena longiglumis. Next base: position 251,469,917 of record CP125979.1, read on the forward strand.
TGGGTAGATGGAGTTGTGCGAGCAATACAACACATCATGGCACGCCTTTTCTAGATCCATGAAGAGGAGCTTAAAGATACCCCTTACCACCTGTTTGGGAAGCGCGACAAGGATGGAATTCCCACCGAATCCTTCCTCACCTGCTACATTGGAAATCAGCTAGAGAATATGGAATACCTCCTGCAACGCCATCGGGAGGATCTTGACAAGACCCGTCGATAGAACATCCTCATGCGTATGGATCTCGCCATACTTCGTACCCGGGAGAAAATTCTACAAGCCGCCAACGCTCGTCTAGAAAGGAGAGTGGCCTCTCTAGCCTCTTCAACCTCTGAAGGTATCAACTTCGAGACTGATAATGAAGAGTTGTCCTTCTATGATTATCACCCTGTCTTCCAGTCAACCCCACCAGAAGACCCACCTGCCGAAGCAACTCTGGAAGCAGACATGACCCTCACCCTCACTGCCGAAGAGTTGAATATTCCCCACACCCCGAAGGAATAGAAGTAGCCGAAGTCAATGAAACAACTCAAGAAGGGTAACTAGATTCAAGAGATACCCATGGAGTAGTTTTCCTCTCTCGACTCACCTCTTTTCACGTATTGTAGCACCTATGTACCATCCTAGAACATGTTTTGTAAGACTCTAAGCGCCTTGTCGCCCTGCGGCACATACCGGTCTTGTAACCCCTTAAGTACCTCCGCCACCGGCTGGCACGAACCCTGCTAAACTCTCCAGATGATATGCAAGTATGATATCCTTCTTTGCGTGTTTTACCCACTACGTTGCATCAGACTAAACCCGGAATGACCCCATTCGAAAGGATCTCGTTTTCCTAGACCGCCAAACTCCAATGGTATCCTCCAACCCATTGGACCCCTAACTAGCTCAGAACTAACTACCCGGAAGCTAGTAGATGCCCCTTCTGATAAACCCTCCACCTCACGAGGTTGTTCCGACGACATCGACAGAAATAACTACTCTGGAGGAAAGGTGTAGCGCCATTCCCCAACATCAGCATAAGACTCCAATCAAGGAAGTTGGCGACTCCACCAAATACCCCTAGTGTCGCTCTAAGGGGAAAAGAATGCGTCTTTCCCACCTAAAACCCTATAGACCCCGGGAGTCCGACACTAGTTAACGTTAAGTGATGACCAGACCTCCAAAGACCGATTCATTGACCCTGCAAGAAGGACGACAATCAGCACTTACACAGAATCAGAAGAAACTTCAGGAAGGTCCTCCACTCCAAGGTCGACCGTCTAGCCAACACCCCCATGTATCAAGACCCTGAAGAGAGAAAAGTCAACCATGAGGCGAAGGAACAAAGAAGAATCAACTCGCCGTCTCGCCTCAAGAAGGAAGTACCCTGTCAACGTAAAACCTAACTAGACTTATCCTAAGGGGAAAAGACTGTCTTTTCCACTAGCTTAATCTAAACACCCAAATCCGAAGCCCCTCAGATCCGATCCATAACTAGCCACGTCGAGTAGTTATAAAACTTGCTAGCACCTAATAAATTCCACCGCTGAAATTGCCAAGCGGATGTTATCACCCAAACCCTACTCCTCCCTAATCTCGGGACGCGATTATTTTAAGGGGGAAAGGTCTGTAACATCCCAATTTCAGCAACCCTGCTTAACTCTCCAAAAGGCAAAAATCAGGGGGAACAAAAAAAAATTCTTGTTATCTATTGCAATGCTGGCTTAATTGTTTGCAGGTGTTCATGCAACTATTTGTGTATTAATTAGTGATGTACTCCTCATCTCAACACTGGTTTACAAACAAACTATTTTACAAAAGAGATGTCTTGTCTCATCTTTCATATTCTCAAATGTTCTGGTATTTCAAAAACCTGAGCCAAGATGACTTTGACACACCAAATTACTTTACTAGTTTCTATTAACAAAACCATGGAGACCTATATATAATCTCCTTATGTTTTCAAGATAGAACTCCCAACTACTCTTACCCCTAGATTTTCCAAAACCTTATTTAAAACCTTTTCACTTCAATCTTGGTAGAGATACCAAGATGGTCCCTATCTTACTTCCAAGTATAACCAATTCAAAATACCCACCCGTACCTCAAGATAGGCTTGATGGTAACCCTAGTAGTAGATATATAAGTAACAAGATGAATTGCCTTGATCTGTTGTTTGACGAATTGCCTTGATCTGCTGTTTGACGAATTGCCTTTATCTGCTGACTGCCTTGTTTTCTTAGGATCAAGAGAGAGCTAATCTAGTAGCTCATCCCTTAGGACCCAATCTTTGCTTGTGATCATCAAGCTCATTTCAAGCATCCAAGTCTGGATCTATCCTAAGACACTCAAGTGATCCCCTCCATCCAATATATACCTCAACCTCAACCACTTAATGGAAAGGATAAACCCTTGCCACCATCTCAAATGTCTACCTCTTGCATACTAGTCAAAATCTGCCAAAATGGTATGTCTGGATTTCTTATCTAGATTCAATCTTTGGAGCCCGCCCTACCTTTTCCAACCTGTGTGAATTCTTGAGAATGTAATTGAACCAACTTGAAGTACATCTTTAGTAATTCCAAAGCCTACTCTTGCCCTTGACTAAACCATTCTATTTCCCACTCATCCATGATGGTTTTGTAGTCAAGATACTAATCTTTTTTGCGCATCTTATCATCTTGCCTATTTTGGCAGAAGCTCACATCTATGTGCCACCTCCCCTTGACCAACTCTTTGCTTGGTGTTGATCTACTAATCATGGCCTATCAAACACTACTTGTTTCCATTGGAGACTTGTGCTTCCTAAACCCACCTGGTCTAGGAGGCTACCTGATGTATGTGCTATGGCAGCCTTATTTTCAACAAAGTTTGCCATGTCTTCTAGATAACCTCAAATGCAACCAAGCCCAACTCTTGCTTCCATGATCATCTATATGGCATGGTATATCCATCCATATACCCCTTGTACCAAGGTGAGCTTTGAGCTCCATAATCCAACCCTGTTTAGGTGGCATCAAAATAACAAAACCCGTAGATCCTCAAATCAACCTCTTCTTCCAAAAATACCTCATGTGTGTCAATACCCAAGGTGATCTTGTTATATATTATAAATATACATCATTCACCTTGGATATAAGCATCCCCAAATAATTCCCACAATTATTTGGATTATTAAATTATTGTATTTCCTTTACTTACCAGTTTCTCAACAACCTTGTCCTTAAAGGCAAGTTTGCTTTTCTCCAAAATCACCTGCCAACTTAAGGAACATTTGATGCCTATTTATAATATCCCATCTTTCCAACACAAATATAAATATTTTTTAGATTCTTTATTATTTATTTTTGCCCTTTTTCTTAAATGGCAGATACAAGAAATAATTCCCCAAAAATACTTTTCCACCTCATTAGATCCCAATAAAATTCTCCAATGTGTGTTATGGTATTTAGGACCATATCACAACAAAAACCAAGCCTGCCCAATGTAAAATTATCATCTTAAGCTTGCATAATCTACTTCTGCACTTTTTGAATAAGTGCATTTAAATGGTATTTTATTCTCTAGAAAAATACCATTTAAATCATGACGAGATCAATTGACCTCCTCTGTCCTCCATTACCAATTCCACACTTTCCCAATGCAAAATTTTCAAACTCTTTCACAATCCTCCATTTGATCAATTTTGCTAAACCAAGCAAATCTTGAATCAAACCAACTCCAAGCACCACTAAACCTTGCCAAGTACTTCACCGCAGCACCCACTACACTCTCTGGTTGTGTGCTACAGTACCACCACTGTAGCAACCCCTAGGACCTTGTCTCTTTGTGCTTGGAAGAAAAACTAGGAGAGAGAGGCATCCATATCTTGCAAAAGATCTCCCTCTCTTAAAAGCCACAGCCACCACTCCCCTCCCCATCTTTGGCCATGCCTGACCCCACATAACCCCCCAGCACCACCCCAAGCAACCAATGGGCAGCCCGCACCCTAGCCCTTGTCCAAATGATTTTTTGTCCACCCACCACCACCCCTTCGGTTTATAAGGCCACGTGCCAGTATAGCTCCCCTCCCCACTCTTATTTTCCCCCAGCACCCTTCACTCTCCTCCCTAGAGCTCCCTCTCCCTCCACCAGCTCTGACTTGCCCTTGCAAAGAGAAGCAAGGAGCTTCAGCCTCCTCCACGAAATCGAGCCAGAGTTCCTCCCCCTAGCCCTTCTCCCTCTGCATGTCACCACACTGTGACCTACTCTTCCTCCTCTACCAAACCCTACCCTTCTTTTCGACATGTAGGCACCGCAGGTACCCACCCCGAAGAACTCCCGTGAGCCCCCTCTTGGCCTCCATCGTCCGCTACGGTGGAAGTGTCGGTGCAACAATTGGGTCTCCCACAGATGGCATTTTTTAGGCGTATGGAAGGAAGTGGAGTCAACTATTGTATATTGCCAAGCCGAGGGTTTGGGTATACGGAAGTGCTGCAGGGAAGACTAAGGCCATAGTGCCGCATACTCGTGCCGGGGAGAAAAAACCCAAAAGGAAAAGCCGCCTTTCCTAGGGATGGACAAATGAAAAGCTAGGTTTGATTATTCGAACCCCGTCTACCGTATGTAGCGGGCCGTGGTTGTAATCCCGGCGGATGTATTGATTCTTGTGTGTTAAGTGCGCAAACTCTGCAGAGTCTAATCTATTCGAATAGTTGTGTCCACGGTCAAGGACGGTTGGAATGCAAAGTGCTAGGAGGACCCTTCGGTTATGTTGTGATGAAATAACGGATTGGACTTGGTCACGAGGAAGGATAAGAATGAGTTTGGTTTTGATCAGAGATGGTCGAAGATATTTAAAAAGGGTGTTACTATAAAACTGTTTTCAAAGTTTTTAACAAGGATGTGGAGATTTCCGGGTTTTCTAAAAGGAGGCATATTTTCTAAAACTTATTTTTCAACAAAGATATAGAGATGCCATTGTAGACTCCTTCAGAAAACAACTTAGTGTAGAGCTATCTCGCCACAGCCAAATATGCATTTTCTTATTACCTTGTCTCGGTGGTTTGCGAGTACATTCAAAGTACTCATCAGCATTGTCCCTGGCTATTTACTTGTCTAGATTGCAGATGTAAGAAATAATGAAGGTGCTGACGTCTATGCGAGCTAGGCCATCTTCCCAGTCAGTTCTATTTGGTTAAGGCATGAAATGGGCTCTGCGCTTGAAGACTTCTACTACTTGTGTTGTAATTGCAATAATGGCCCCTTTGTAAGTTTTGTACTCGTTAATTTATGGATGTTGTAATGATACTAGTCGGTTATGCTCACGGCTCACTTATCATGGGAACGTGAATTGCATGCATAACGGATATTCTCGGACCGTAAATCCAGGGTGCCACACAAAATATCACTTGTGTTTTTGGTAGAGAAACTAGGTACACTCCTTGATCTTGCGATTGTCACACTCTTCAAAGTTCACTACAATTCAATCAAGCAAACACACATTCAAAACTAGCATTAAAACAATTCACCACATAAAATAATGAAAACAAAATAATGCATGCAAGCATGCAAAAGAATGTTTTATTGGAAAAGTGGTTTCTAACAAGGTTCTAAACATTTCAAAACACCTAATGGTCATTTATAAAAGTGGCAAAACAGTTGAAAACAAGTTAGTGAAAATGGGCCATTTAAATCATTTTTGTTTTGCTAGAAATAATTTTATTCAAAGGAATAATTCCTTGTGTTAGCTAAATTTATTTTTAAATCCAAATGTTATTGTTTATGGTCAGAGAGTTCAAAACAAACCATTTGCAAAAGGTTTCACTCAAAAATCATTTTTAAAACAATTTTTATACTCAAAATAGTCCTACACATGTTTCTGCAAAAACACCAAATTTTCTAGAAGAAACATACCAAACTAAGGCCATAGTTGCAAAGTTTACATTTTTATAAAACCATTGATATAAAGTTTGTAATTTTTGGCCAAGCAGATCAAAATTTATGAATTTTATAAAATCAAACATCTAATAGATTTATTTCTATTTTTAAAACCAGAGTCTGGATACATGGAGTAATTCTATTGGTCCATAACGTTTCGTTCGGATTGAGCTACATGGACCGCATGATCAAATTTAAATCGCATGATGCAGATCACTCGATACCGTTTCGATTACAGATATAATCCTATCCCCCAAATCAACATCTAACGGCCAGAGCGTTTTGACCAAAGAGGGACGGCGCTGGCGACGGATGCGCGGCGACGACGCTCGGGTGGTGGTGTTCCGGCGAACCTAGGAAGCGAGAGGAGAAGAGGAGGGGCTCATAGGGTTCGCAGGAGCGAGTATATCCTCAACGTGGTCGCCGTTGATGAAGGGCGCACGGGCGTGACGGCAATTCCTCGTCGGAGATGTCCCTGGCGTCGGGCACACACTGCCGTTGTCGGGGGCGAGGCTACGAGGCACGCAAAGACAAAATGGATGTGGCTTTAGAAGCGCAAGACGAAGTCGAGTGTAGAAGCATCACTGAGAGGAAGAGGGGCGGTCAGAACTTACAAGGAGAGCTTGTCGGAGTTGAAGCAGACAACAGCGACGCACGGGCGTAGTCATTGCCGACGTTCTAGGGCGCGCGCGAGCAAGCGGAGAGTGCTGGCAGGTGCGCAAGGTGCTGGCGATCAAGCTCGTGTGAGCCAGGGGCAAGGGGATGGTCGTAGCTGGCCGGAATTGGTGCAACAACTCGTCTGAGACAGTGTAGTGTGAGGGGAAAATTAGCACAACCTGGTGGCTCAGGTGGCATGGGTACTGAGGGGAAATGGGGAGGAGAGGGAGGCGCTTAAGATAGCATGGTCGTGGGGCTGATTTACTGCTCCAGTTAATCGAATTTAATCGCTCAAGAAACAGCCAGAAACAGCGAGGAAGAGTTGGGGGCATGTTCAGCGCGTCGGGGACGATGATGACGTGGTCGTGGGGTTGCGTTGTCAGTGAGAGGGGGTGGGTGAGCGCGAGTGAGAAATAATGGGCAGAGAGAGGGGAGGTGCCAGGTGGGCTGGGAGTTGGGCTTGCTAGGCCTGTTGGGCTGGATAGGTTAGTTGGGCAGGTTCTTTCCTTTTTTCTTCTTCTGAATCCTTTTTATTTTTCTATTTTCTGTTTTAATTCCATTCAAATGATTTAAACCTCAATTTGAATTTAGATTTTTATCAAACCTTTTCAGAACTTTTTCTGTAGGTTTATACTATTTATTAATGTGTTTAAAAGTCCATTTTAGAATATTTCAAATATTCTCTTAGGTTTATATTTATTTAATTTGGGCATTTTGTCTTTATTTAAATAAATTTGAATATGGTTCCAATCCATATAATTTTATTTAATTAATCTTTTATTCTTTTTAAGTTAATTATATAAATTTTAATCCACTTTGGCAATTTCAATTATTTTTCTCATGATTTAATTAATCATTTATATTAGGAAATTTGTCTTTATTCAAATAAAATTGAATATGGTGAAAATCCCATATAATTTTTATTTAAATAATCTTTATTCCTTTATTTTTATTTGGATTATCTTTATTCCATTTGCTTATGGATTTGGCCAAGATTTAATTTGACTTTTAGGTATTCCTTATTTATTTATTTATTTATTTCTTTGTCTTATAAAATCCATATCTTTTTATTTATAGTTCCAAAATTGGTGATTCCAATTTGTATAGTATTTTTAATATTTGTTTATCTTTTCAAATCATTTTAGGATTACTTTGCTCACAATTTGGTATGGATTTTAGCTAGGAGCTTTATTGGCTTTAGAAATTATTTTCTTTTATCTTTAATAAATTTATAAGTTTTTATTTAGGCTCCAAATTGAGTGAAATCAATTTCCATGGTTTTATAATATTTTTGTTTATCAATTTTGATCATTTACAAATGTTTGTTGCCAAATTTATTTATTGAACAATCTATAGTCTTTGGGAGATTTGAAAATGATTTCTCTCATTAGGGTTTAGGGTTTTTGTTTACATTTCCAAGTGCTTTAAATTCAAGATTCTTTCCATGCAAGATTGCATTTGATCTTTTGAATATTTGTTTGTTGCTTTCTTATTCAAATTTTGTTCAAGTAGGGTTTTGATGTTTCCATTTAGAAGCAAAAAGTTTATTTTCACCCTAAATTTCAACAATTAATTCTTTTGTTTATTTATTTTTCACATTTCAAAATTTGGAAAATTTTGGGATGTGACAGAACATGTGCCAAGTCAACCCACACAAAGCATCAAAGGAGAATACCACAATACTATGCTTTTGCATGCTAAAACAACGCCTAATTTCTTCAAGGCACACTAAGCAATCCCAATTGTTTGGAACAAGATATGCTACATCAATAATCACTAAGCATAAGGTCAAAACAACACCTAGCATATCATGCTAAAGTCTAAGTCACAGTCAATGCAAGCTCCTCTTGCACTTTCAAGCAGGAACTCCCTACTCATTTCCAACACCAAGCAACTTATTTGCAAAACAACACATCGAGAACGGGGGTCCAAACTACTTTATTCAAGAAAAATAAACAACCTAAGCAAAGCAAACGAAAACTAAGACACTACAAGAACAACACAAATATGCATGAAACAATAAAAACGAAGTGTCTAGACAGACCTGAGCTTTTTATTGATGAAGAAGGGGATGCCTTAGGCATCCCCAAGCTTTGACGCTTGTACCTATTGGATATTTCTTGTGGTGACACCGGGGTGGCATCCCCAAGCTTGAGCTTTTGTCCATTCTTCATCTCATTACATCATTCTCTCTCTACACCTGAATGTTTTCCTTCATACAAAACTTCACACAATCTTCATTAGCAACATTAGTGTATTCAAAAGATATTAGACCTCTGGCAAAGCTTTGGAACAGCAAGTCTTTTCACTAAAAACACAAGCTATTGTAGTAACTCCTTCAAAAAGTTCAATTCCCCAAAAGAGAACTCAAAAATGGATCAATAAGAAGCAAATGCAAATAATGGCAGAAATCTGTCAAAACAGAGCAGGAGGTAGAAACCGATTTTTTCGAACACCTTCTATTGCTCAAATAAAAACAATTGAACTAGAGAAAGTTAGTTAACATACTGGGGGATTAATTTGTAAATTTTGAGCTCAATCCGAGTTACAGTACTCCTCACGAATTTTTTTGGTGGAGGACAAAAACAGTGTTTCGGGACAGCAACTCCCCAAATCTTACTTCCCTTTCATTAGAGGTCAATCTTGGCACAAAAAGCAAACAAAAAGGATAGGGAGAGTTCATTACTGAATTAATAACGTCAAAGACTCAAGGAAACTCTTGGGTTATCTCCCAACAAGTACTTTTCTTTAATGCCTTTAAGTTAGGCACAAGAAGCAAGAAGAATCAAGTATTTTCAAATGAGGAAGCATTAACATCAAACCTTGCTTTCAAAGGAGGAGAAAAAATGCAACTTCTCTCTCCTCATAGGGAAGTGTTCAATACCTTTATTGAATGTAAAATGATATTTAATGGTGCCTTCTTTCATATCAATGATGGCACCAACTATTCTAAGAAAAGGTCTTCCCAAAGTAATAGGACAAGAAGCATTGTATTCAACATCCAAAACATAGAAATCCACAGGGACATAAACATTATTAACCATAATGATAACATCATTAATACTCCCCATGAGTTTATTTTTAGCATTATCATTAAGTGGGACATCCAAATAAGAATCTTCCAATGGTGGCAAATCAAGCATTTCATAAATCTTCCTAGGCATAATAGAGACACTAGAACCAAGATCACATGAAGCTCTGAGATCAAAGTCATTCACTTGCACATTAATAATAGGTTCCCAACTATCTTCTACTTTCCTAGGAATAGAAGCTTTGTGTTTTAGCTTCTCTTCCTTAATCTTAATAAGAGCATCTGTAATATGTTTAGTGAAAGAAACATACATATCACTAGCATCAGGACTTATAGCAAGCTTTTGTAAGAACATAATTACTTCAGAAATATTGCAACCATCTATATCAAAATCAAACTTAGCCTCACTAGTAGTAGGCTCAATAGGCTTAGGCATAATAGGAGGAAGAACAGGGACTACTTGTGGTTTAGTGGTGATGGTGCACACACTATTGTTTCTATCAATTTCAGCTTCCTTTCCCACCTAGCATGAAGTTGAGCTAACAGCCTAACATTTTCATCAATAGTAACCTGTATGGCATGAGCAGTAGCAAAGGTATTTTCCATGGTTTCAGTTTTAGCAGCCATTTTATTAATCAAGGAGGACTGAGCTTTAGACAAAGAGGATATATTTTTCTCAACATTTAAAAGCTTTTCCTCTATAGCCTTATTGAAAGTGGTTTGTTTACTAATAAAGTCTTTGAGCATGACTTCAAGTTCAGAGGAGGCACTTTTAGCATTGTTGTAAGAGCTTCCATAGGAATTGCCATTATTAGGAGGATAAGGCCTATAATTGTTGTTACCACCAAAATTATTCCTATAGGCATTGTTGTTGAAATTGTTGTTTCTAATGAAGTTCACATCAACTTGCTCTTCTTGAGCAACCAAAGAGGCTAAGGGAACACTATTAGGATCTAGAAGATCTTTCCCATTAATAAGCATAGTCATAATAACATCAATCTTATCACTCAAAGAGGAAGTTTCCTTGACAGAATTTACCTTCTTACCATGTGGAGCTCTCTCAGTGTGCCATTCAGAGTAGTTAACCATCATATTATCAAGGAGTCTAGTTGCAGCACCCAAAGTGATGCTCATAAAGTTACCTCCAGCGGCTGAATCCAATAGGTTTCTTGAAGAGAAGTTCAAACCTGCATAAAAAGTATGGATAATCATCCAAGCAGTGAGTCCATGAGTGGGACAATTCTTAACCAAAGATTTCATTCTTTCCCAAGCTTGAGCAACATGTTCATTATCAAGTTGTTTAAATTTCATAATGTCACTTCTCAGAGATATAATCTTAGTAGGAGGATAGTATTTTCCAATAAAAGCATCTTTGTACTTAGTCCAAGAATCAATACTATTTTTAGGCAAAGATATAAACCATTCTTTATCTTTTCCTCTCAAGGAGAAAGGAAAAAAGCTTGAGCTTAATAATATCTCCATCTACATCCTTATACTTCTGCATCTCACAAAGTTCAACAAAGTTATTGAGATGGGCAGCGACATCATCAGAACTAGCACCAGAAAATTGCTCTCCCATCACAAGGTTCAACAAAGCAGGCTTAATTCCATAAAAGGTAGCATCAGGAGCAGGTGCAACAATAGGAGTGCTAAGGAAATCATTGTTGTTGGTGCTAGTGAAGTCACACAACTTGGTGTTCTTAGCAGAGTTTATTTTGGCAAAGGTGGGCAAGCCAAAAACAGCAGCAACAGCTAGAGCAGGAACTAATTTTTTGTGTTTTTGAATAAAGAAAGCAAACCAAGCTAGACTATTTTTTTGGGGTTTTTTGAAAAGAGTCAAACAAAACCAAGAAAAAGAAACTAAGCATACTAAAAAGAAAGTAAATAGAAAGGAAGTGGAGGACTCCCCTAGTGAAGACGTCCTTAGCCTCCCCGGCAACAGTGCCAGAAAACTTGTTGATGACTCCTTGATGGCGCCAGAGAACTTGGCCCTTGCCGTGGAGTCTGTTGGGAACCCCAAGAGCAATGTGTGAAGCAGCACAGCAGCAAGTCTTCCCTCAGTAAGAAACCGAGGTTATCGAACCAGTAGGAGGAAGGAAACGTCACATAGGTGTTGCAAGCAACGCGAAGACCTGCACACCACAAACTCAAGACTTTTCCCCCAACTAACAGTGAGGTTGTCAATCTCACTGGTTGCTGTAACAAAGGATTAAACATATGGTGTGGAAGGTAATGGTTTGCAGCAAGTAAACAAGTAACAGTGGAAGATGTATCAATGGTAAAGATTGGACCGGGGACCATAGTTTACTAGAGGTGCTCTCCTTAGATAAACAACATGGCATGCGGGGTAAAAAAATTACAGCAGGTCAATTGACAGGAACTGAGCAAGGAATAATAATGCAACACTAGACAAAAAGATCATATGAGATTCAATTGGGCAATACAACAATATAAATAGACCGCCATCCAACTACATGTATGATTAGATGTCCACCTTCAGGTTATCATCCGAACCCCCTCCAATATTAAGTTGCAAGCAATAGACAACTGCTTTAAGCAAAGTGTGTAAGGTAAACAATCCACTTGTTCCATGAACAAGAGACAGTTGTTTTCTCCCTAGTAGCAACAGCACATCTACTACCAAAGAGATTTTTGTCACTTCCCTTGGAAACTAGAGGCATGAACCCACTATCGAGCATAAATACCCCCTCTTGGAGTCATTAGCAACTACTTGGCCAAGATAACTACTAACAACGGAGAGAATGCAAGATCACAAACAACACAGACATGATAGAATCATAAAGACAAAACCATTAATCAATCTGACATAGTAATCTCAATATCCATCAGATCCCCACAAACACAACATGCATGATTACAAATAGATTATATTTTGAGCATGAACGGAGCTCGCAAGATCTATACATGAAAGCACAAGGAGGAGATGCAACCATATAGCTACTACATGGACCCATAGTCCAAGGTGGAACTACTCACGCATCATACCGGAGAGAAGGCCTCCAGGATGATCTCCCCTCCGGCAGGGTGCCGGGAAGAACATTAGATCCCCCTGATCTAGGGACGACGGTGGAGGCAGCTACAGAAGGTTCCATGGAGTTTTTGATCGGGTAATTAGGGTTTCTGCATCGGGGGCTTCTTATAGGCAAAGAGGCGAGGCCGGAAGGCGACCAGGGGGCCACAGCCTGCCTAGGCGTGGGCCCACCCTTGGCCGCGCCTAGGGGGTTTGGCCGCCCTAGTTCGCGTCTCCATCTCGTCTTCTGAATTCGTGTCCCTCACGGTAAAATATTAACTTTGGCTTTTATCCCGTCTAATTCCGAGAATATTGATTTTCTGCCTTTCTGGAACCAAAAACAGAAGAAAACAGGCAACTGGCACTGTGGAAACTTGTTAATAGGTTAGTTCCAGAAAAGATATAAAAACACCTCAAAGTGTAGATAAAGCAAAGCAAAGTAGATACTAAACAAGCATGGAGCATCAAAAATTATAGATACGTTTCCGATGTATCAACAACCACAATACCCGAATTTGGGTAGGGCTTGACTGGAAGTTTATATATCTTAGTATGGGTTCCCTTGCGGAAGAGGTTTGAGCTGAGGCTACCTCGTGATGAATGTCCACCTGTGCAGTTCCCAAGATGACAGATGGTCATGGTTGGGAGGCCAAACTCATAGTGGAGGTGCCTATACTAGGGTGTGTAATTGAAAGGTTAGGATTGATTATCCGCATACTAAGAATGATGATTCAGGATTGTTCCCGACGGATGTATCAAATGTTGTGGTGAAAGTGTACCACCTCTTTAGAGTGTCAAACTATTCGAATAGGCGCGTCCGCGGTCATGGACAGTTGGAGTGGCCATACTGTTCCGTCATCAGATGTTTTCAAAATGACCTGTGAAATGAACTTTGACTTTGACTTGACCACAACAGGGTTGTGAACATGAAAACTAAGTTCCCACTTAGTTGTTGTAAAACATTAAACTAGTTTTCTTTACTTCTAAACTCAGTTAGAGATAAACTTGGCCTTTTGCAAATAAACCTAGAGCTTAGGATTCCTACTCGAACTAATTTACTTGTTAGTGATAGTTTGCGAGTACTTAAAGAGTACTCATGGCTTTGTACCTGGCTATTCCCGTGGCCCGACTATGAGGAGGACTACCAGGATGATGGACAGCAGGAAGTCTATGACAACTAGGATCATCTCCCATCGTCAGCATTGCATGTGACCCTGAAGATGGAGCTTCGACCATGCTACCGTTATTATATATTCCGCTGTGTTGATTGTATTAAGAATGGATCATGAGATCCTTTATTTGTAAGACCTTTATTATGGTTTGCAATGAATGATGAACTATGGTACCAATCTGTTATGTCTCGCAAAAATGGTAATCCTGGGATTGCGATGTATGGCATAACAGGCATCTGGGATTAAAAATCCGGGTGTTGACACCCCTCAACCTTGTTGTAAAGGTTTCGGTTGGCTCCTTCAAGGTCACCGGTTAGTGGATTGTGAGGCCACCTTGATGGGGGAGCTCACCAGAGAAGAAGGTGAGGCCTTTGTGGTGCTCGGGTGACCTTGTGTGGCCCCGACACCTCTCCAACATAGACGTAGCTTCCTTGGAAGTGAACTACGGGAATTACATCTCCGTGTCCCCGCTCCGGTTATCTCGTTCCTTACCTTTACTACTTGATCTTTACCGCTCTTGTGCTTGTTATTAATTCTCTAGCATATAGGTTGTTCACCTAGATGCACATCTAGGGAACTTATCTTCTTGCCAATCCTAACATTGAGTAACAAATTAAAAATTGGTAATCTCCTATGCACCCCCCTCTAGTCGATTCAAAGTCGGTAGTTTCAATTGGTATCAGAGTCAAGGATCTTATTTCGGGATTTACCGCCTAAGAGATTATGGCCGACGAAGGGGGTAGTGAGAATGACAACTCCAAGAACTTGGTCACCATGGATGACCTCAAGCAATTGGAGTCATCCATGATGTATAAGTTTGAGGAAATGATGACTATTTTGCAGTCCCTCAAGCCAAACCCCATGGTTCCTCTTGACACACCCCAAACCACCGAACTTCATCCCACCATTCCCATGACCGCCCCCGGGGTGAATCCCGCGGTCGTCACCACTCACTTGGTACTTGGTTTTGTTGCTCAAACATCTACCAAGGGACCAATCGAGAACACCGAGGGGCTCGAACACTCAACTTCCAAAGAGGAAAGTGGAGGAAAGGACTACTCGGCGGTGCCCCCACCGCCGAAGTATACTATGGATCCACCCATTCCCATACCACACATCATTCCTATAGGAGCACCACTTATGTTAGATACTTCAAATTTTGCCAATTGGCAATATCTAATGCGGTCAGAAATTTCTAGGTCTTCTATTGAGTTAATGAGGACCGTGGAGGATGGGTTCTCTCCATATGACCCAAATAAGTTGACTCGAGGTGAAGTGGTGGAAAAGCAACTCAATGCCACGGCTTTGGGCATGATTCTGCCA
This sequence comes from Avena longiglumis, assembly GCA_030063025.1. NCBI lineage: Eukaryota > Viridiplantae > Streptophyta > Magnoliopsida > Poales > Poaceae > Avena > Avena longiglumis. The sequence goes on from CP125979.1 coordinate 251,485,032, forward strand.
ATTCAACACCGCCAAGGAAGCATGGGATTAGCTCACCGAACTGTTTGTTAGGAATGCAAGCATTCAAATCTCCAAGTTTGATGAAGTCAACAATGAGTGCGATGGTTTTGCTATGCAATATGATGAGACTCCCGAAGACATGTATAGGTGGCTCAAGGTCCTTTTTTGCACTATGAGGGATCTTGGTGCCACCTATGTTGATGACAAGTTCATGAAGAGGAAGTTCATTCAAGCTCTCCTTCCATTTGAAGAATAAAAGCTCAAGTCCATTAAGGGAAGAACCAACTTTCACCTAATGACCTCCCAAGAAGTCTTGAGTGAAGTGATTTCCATGACCATTGCCAAGAAGAACATGGAGTCCGCTCGTGATAGGGAGATAGGATCAACAAAAGTGAATCTTGCATTGAAGTCCAAGGCTATTGAAGTTGATGATGTTGATACATCAAGTGAATGGTCTCAAGAGGACCTCAAGTGTGCCTTCAACAATAATATTGCCCTTGCTTCAAGAGCCTTTTGTAACAAGCCCAACATCAATTCAAGATCAAGGGACAACACAAGATTCAACTCATCCAACAAGTCTCCCAAGGGGAGATCATGCTACAATTGCAATGACAAGAGTCACTTTGTGGCCAAGTTTCCCTTTGAGAACCGTGAAGACAATGGTGGTCGTATCATCCGCAAGATCAAGTCAAGGCCTCCTCATCCTTTGAACAAGAACTACGTAGTCAAGAATGTCGTCAACAAGGAAAGGGCTATTGTGGTCCATGAAGAATACATTTCGGTCACGGAAGAAGATGATGATGATGAAGTACAAGGCGGAGAGATTGTGGGAGTTATTGATATTGCTAGTACCTCTACTCCATGATTTTCCCTCTTTGACTCACCAAACAAGAATGCCATCTCCTCCAACCAAAAGTGTCTCATGGCCAAGGCCATCGAGGTAACATCTAAACCCACTCCTCAACCCATATCTAGTGAGCCTTCCTCTCTTGACCTTGAAGGTATAGAGATAAAGAAAGAGATGATAGACATGTGTGAGTGTATTGCTACCTTGGATGAAGAAACTAAAACTTGCTTTGATTGCTTGCTTGCCCAACTTGATAATGCTAGGGATGCTTTAGATGAAAAGGAAGAACTTCTTGACTTGTTAAGTAAAAATGAAAGGGATGCCACCGATGAAATTGCCTATCTCACTCAAAGTCTGAGGATGAACAAAATATGAGAATTAATCTTGAGGAAAATGTGTCTAAGCTTGTATATGACCATAACAACTCCATGTGCTCTCTCACTAAAGAACGTGATCATGATCTATCTTTGGTTAAGGTGCTTAAGAAGGAGAAAGTTGAGTTTGGTGTTGGTCATGATAGGAATCGAGAAGACCTTGAGAAACTCAAAGAGGAACATAAAGCCTTGGAGAGTAAATTCTTAAGTCTTTTTGAAGCCCATGAACAACTTCAAACTCAACTAACTTATGAACATGCTAAGTCTTCCGTTGTGCAAATTATAGACTTGTCTAGCCCTTGTAACCCTTGTTGCAAGCATGAGCATCTCATTGAGGAGAACAAGGTGTTGAAGGATCAACTTGCCAAGGCTAAGAAGAAGAAGAATAAGAAGAAGAAGAAGAAGAAGAAGAAGAGGAGAAAGAACAAGGGCAAAGCTCAAGGACCTTCTAATGGTCCCTCCATCTTGCAAAGTGACAACTTCGCCAGAAAGAACAATCCCTCTTATATTCTTTGCAAATCCTATGATGGTCATGTCTATGCTAAATATGTTGCAACTTCTTACATGCATGATTATCATGGGGCCATTTGGGTGCCAAAGATTTTTGTTACAAACAAAAGGGGACCCATTGCAAAATTGGTACCTAAAACCAAAGCTTGATTTTATTGTAGGACTATGCATCCGGTGGAGCAAATTGGGTGCTTGATAGCGGCGCCACAAGTCATATGACCGGAAGAAAGTCTATCATGTCTAAGATAAGGCCAAATATTGCCAACACTATGGTTTCCTATAGTGATAAAACAAGTTCTCAGGTATTGGGTTTTGGCAAAGTGGTGGTAACCCCGGATGTATCCTTGGTTGACGTCATGCTTGTCAAAACCCTCGGTTACAATTTACTTTTAGTGCATGCTCTTGCCATTATGGGACTCTCTTCTTTCTTTAATGAGCACTCCGTGGTCCTCATGTGGAGCAAGTCTCTCAAGGTGGCTTTCGTAGGGTATATAGAGCATGACTTGTATGTGGTGGACTTTTTGGGGACCACCACTCCTCATGCTCTATGTATCTATGCTAAAGACGACAAGGGCTGGTTGTTGCATCGCCGCCTAGCCCATTTTAACATGAGAACTTTGCAAAGACTTCACTCTAAGGGCCACATCCTTGGTCTTAACGATGTTTCTTTTGCCAAAGATTGTGTGTGTAGGGCTTGTATTGAAGGAAATATGCATGAAACTCCTCACAAAGCTCTCAATCAAATCACCACGGAAAGATGCTTGGAACTCTTGCACATGGACCTTTTTGGCCCTCCCTCTCATGATAGTCTTGGAGGCAAGAAGTATTGTTTGGTCATTGTGGAAGATTTCTCTAGATACACTTGGGTGTTCTTCTTCAAGTACAAAAGTGAGACTCAAAAAACCGTCATCGACTTTGCAAATGAAGTTCAATGGAAACACAATGCAACCATTCTCTCCATCCGAAGTGACAATGGCACCGATTTCAAGAGCTATACCTTGGATGATTTTCTTAGTGATGAAGGGATGAAGCATCAATACTCCACTCCTTATACCCCTCAACAAAATTTTTTTACCGAAAGGAAGAATCATACTTTGATGGATGCGTCTCAGTCTATGCTAGCTAAATTCAAGTCTCCATACAACTTTTGGGCCGAGGCCATCTCCACCGCTTGTCATGCAACCAACTAGATTTATCTTCAGAAGAAAAAGAACAAGACCCCTTATGAGCTGCTCATGGGGAAGAAGCCCAAGTATCGAGGATTACACCGGATTAACACGTTGTTGCACGGCGGAGCTCAAATCGTCAATTTCATGGTGCTACACCTCATGCAATACACCTCAGACCTAGATCCCCGTACGGATACTAAAGGACCGGTTTACGGTGATGGTTACAGGGAAACGACATCCGATTGAGCCAACTACTATGTCTTACCTAGGGGCGTGCGCCAACCTCTTGGATCCCACTCAAATCCACGTGTTTTTGCCCATAAAACACGACCCTTGCATGCCCCGGGGGGTTCGTCCACCCTCCCCCTACTATTTAGCTACTTTTGAGTGTTTGGTTGCAAGTGCTACATTCTCAAGAAAGGAGTTCGTTTGTCCAAGTTTGAATCCAAGGCATAAGAAGGAATTTTTGTTGGTTACTCAAATCAGTCCCATGCTTATACAGTCTACAACAAAGCCAATGGAAGAGTTGAAGAGACAAGCAACATGAAGTTTGATGAAGACCATGAGTCCCTTGTTACGCAAGATGGTGTTAGTGATCCAAGTGATGAAATTCCTCCCAAGGCCATAAGAAGAATGGGTTTGGGTTTCCACCTCCCCATTGAGGATCCCCTTGTGGCCGAAGGAGAAGGACCAAGCTCTACTCAAGTGGATCCCTCACTATCACAAGATCATCTTGCCCCTCAAGGACCCACTATTTTGGCACAAGCTCCCTCAAGCTCTTCCGAATCTCCTCATGCTCATGACTCTTCAAGCCCCGATACTCAAGCTCTTCGTCAACAACATCTACCTCCCCAAGATGGGGCTTCTTCTCATGACATCTCCCAAGGTCAAGCTAGTCAAGAACAAGGGCAAGATAATGTTGATCAAGGCTCTACTCCTTCCTCCCCAAATGATGACTCCCTAGAGGTGGAGATTGATGAAGATGACCCTCGTGTTTGTGCTTATAGTCAAGGCGGGGACTCAAATGGTAGAAATGACCAAGTGGTTGATCAAGAATCTCGGGTTGATGCTCAAGCTTTCCGTCAAGCCTATCGTCTTGCCAAGATAATCCGAGATGTCCATATCCTTGATAATGTTTATGGAGATTTCAATAGAGGTTCCACTACTAGGAGGCAATTAGCCTCTATTAGCTCTCACCATGCTTTTATCTCTCATATGGAACCACAGAAAGTCTTTGAGGCTCTTGAAGATGATGATTGGATCGACGCTATGAATGAAGAACTTCACAACTTCAAGAGGAACAAAGTATGGACTTTGGTTGAGCAGCCTAAAGATTGTCAAAACGTCATCGGAACCAAGTGGGTCTTCAAAAACAAGTGTGATGCAAATGGGATAGTCGTGCGCAACAAGGAAAGGTTAGTTTCCCAAGGATACTCACAAGTTGAAGGCATCGAATAAGGTGAGACTTATGTCCTCGCTGCTCACCTTGAATCCATTTGTATGCTTCTTGCTTTTGCTACTCATCATAACTTCAAGTTGCATCAAATGGATGTTAAAAGTGCTTTCCTTAATGGTCCTTTGAAAGATTTGGTATATGTCAATAAACCTCCAGGCTTTGAGGATCCACTTTTCCCGAACCATGTATACAAGCTCAATAAGGCACTCTATGGTCTCAAAAAAGCCCCACGTGTGTGGTATGATTGCCTTAGAGAGATCTTGTTAGACCGTGGTTCCAAAGTGGGCCTCATTGATCCCACTCTTTTTACTAAGAGAGTAGGAGGCCACTTGTTCGTTTGCCAAATCTATGTTGATGACATTATATTTGGGTCTATTAACAAAGCTTTTAATGAGGATTTTTCCAAGCTCATGACCGACCGCTTCGAGATGTCTATGATGGGAGAGTTGGAGTTCTTCCTTGGATTTGAAGTCAAGCAATTGAGGAAGGGGACCTTCATCAACCAAGCCAAATACATTCAATACATGCTCAAGAAGTTCAAGTTTGATCAAGTCAAAGGTGCCAAGACTCCCATGCCAACTAAGGTTAATCTTGATCTCGATCCTAAGGGTAAGAATGTGGATAAAACTTTATTGTTCTATGATTGGTTCTTTTCTCTATCTTTGTGCATCCCGATCAGATATTATGTTGAGTGTGGGTATGTGTGGAAGATTCCAAGCCACACCAAAAGAAAGCCACATGGTGGCGGTCAAGATAATCTTTCAATATTTGGTTCATACCCAAACTTTGGGTTGTGGTACCCCAAGGGAGCCAGCTTTGACCTCATTGGATACACGGACTCAGATTGGGCTGGAGACAAAGTGGGAAGGAAGTCAACCTCCAGAGCTTGTCAATTTCTTGGAAGATCCTTGGTATGTTGGTCCTCAAAGAAGAAAAATTGTGTGTCTATGTCCACTGCCGAAGCTGAGTACATCTCTGCCGCAAGTTGTTGTGCTCAATTGCTATGGATGAAGCAAACCTTGAAGGATCTTGGACTATCTTTTGACAAGGTGCCTCTTCTTTGTGACAATGAGAGTACTATTGCCATTGCTCACAACCCCGTGCAACACAACTGGACCAAGCATATTGAGATTCGTCATCATTTCATTCAGGACTATGTTGCAAGAAGAGACATTTCTTTGGAGTATGTTCCCACCAAGGCAAATCTTGCGAATATTTTCACGAAGTAAACAAGGTTACGAGAGTTAAGGCATGATCTAAATATCATAGATTCAAGCAATGTGGCTTGAGTACCTTGCACACCTACCCGTGTCTCAATGTGTATCTTTGTTTGGATGTAGGCATGGACTTAGAGGGGGTGTAGTTCCTCTTATGAACAAACAATATCCCTATTATGTGCACATTAAAGTTTTCATACTCTATAGTCTCTTAAGGAGACCACTTAAGCTTCATGATGAGTGTTGGTAATGAACCCAAGATATATCTTCGCGGTGTCAAGCCATTTACTCTTATATAAGGTGGAATCGGCCATTGATCCTTTGTGTGTAACAACCCAAAAATATTAAACATGGATCATTAAACTCTAATCATCAAATTTAGGGTTAACAAAAACTTTCCTATCTAAAAATATGAAAGCATTCATATGTATGTGTATTTGAAATTTGGATTCTTTTCAATTGCCATGGTTATGTTTTTCTTTGCTTGTAAAATGATTCTTAGGTGAATTAAACATCATCCAAACAATCCCCAAACTTTTCCCAAAGACAAACAACTCAAATTAAACAAATGAAGTGAATGGTCACTTTGGCAAAATTAACTATCATGCTTACTTTGGCTATTCCAAGCACTCAAAACTTAACAGAAACATTTGTGGATCTTTGCACCCCTTGTTAATACTCATAAGGAGGTACCAAGGCCCACTTTGTGATCTTCCAAAAACATTCAAATGCGAAATTTAAATGTCAGTTTAAAATTGAATCTATCTCATATGGGAAGATCCCACTATTTCAAAAACCACTCAAACAAGCTCAATTTTCAAAACCCAAGCACCCACAGAATCCCCAGCACATGCCTAGCACAACCACCAAAAATCTTTTCAAAATTCAAAATTCAAGTTCTTGCGGCCATTTCATCAAACCCCTTGCATATTCAAATCAAACAAATCACAAACACTATAGTGTGCAGTAAATTGGGCCTAACTTGTTCCCTCTATGGTTGCAACTAGTCTTTAGTAGATCATCTAGTTCAATTGTAAACCTCTAGCACCACTGTGAGCTTGCCTTCCCATCAATGGTGAGCAGGCCGAGCCTCACCATGCCACCCCTTTGTCGCCGGCCAGATAGCAGCCACCCTAGCCTTGCCCACCTTGTCTGGGAGGTAGCCAACAGCTCACCGCCGCCCATTGTCCCCTCCCCAAGCCAGTGCAAGCCATGGACCACCAGGAACGCCGCGTGCCCAGTGCCACTGCGACATGCCGAGCCTGCCCCAGAGCGCCGCACCCGGCACGCGTGCACACGCCGCCCCTCGATCGTAGCTCGTGCCCACTGCTTCGCCATGATCCCAGGAACACGCCAGACACCCCCGTTCGCCGCCTCGTACCTCGCAGCCACCGCTCGCCGTGGAGTTCGCCACCTCTGTCTCGCAGAGCACCGCACGTTACCGACCGATTGCCACCGCCCATATGCACACATTTAAGCTCTAGAGCATCGCCAGGAGACCGCCCGTCGATTGCCAACCTCAGCCATGCCGCTAGCCGCCCGTAGCCATGTCGCCACCGTCGCATGCCCATCCCTCTTGGTCTCGCCATCGAGCCTATAAAAGGAGGCCACCCCTAGACATTTGAAGCACACCATCCCACTCCCCTCACCTCACTGATCGTTACACCCTCTAGCCGGAGCACGAGGAGCAGCAGCTCGCCGGAATTGCGCCGGAGCAGGCCGCCTCTGGAGGAGAAGGGGGCCGTTGATTTCAACCACCCCCGGAGCTGCCTCGACCGTCCCTGAGATCGCCGTCGACCACTCGTTCATTTGACCGCCTCGCCGTCGTCTCTGGAGCCCTGGTATGCCCCTTATGCACCCCCACTGAGCCGCTAGGTTTCAATCTCGCCGGTGACATGTTCATCCCTTCTAATCCAACGAACCACACCGCCTCGTACCGCTTCGCACGTTACGAGCCACTGACTGGTGGAACCCCCCTGTTAGCTATGCCCCGCGCTGCGGAGTGACACTGGGCCGGCCCATTAAACTCTCCCGCGCGACCCAGCCGTTTGAATTTAGATTTTTCCATTTATTTCAAACATAGTTCTATACCTAGTTTCAAAAACCAACCCAGCTCGATTTATATGAACCAAATTGTCTGAAACCAATTTTCCTAGAAAGGTACTGAAAAGCTTAATCCAAGCCCGTTGGATTCAAACCATTTGGATTTGTAGATCAACCTTGGTAAAAATAACAAGTCAGAAGCTTTTCTGCATTCAAACATTTTTCAAATTTCAACCATAAGAGCTTTTGAGTTGATTCCAACTCTCAAAAATCACATTTGATCATACCTTTCAGAATATATAAAAACATATGGGTTTCACTACAGGAATAATTTTCAAGTAATAAAAGAATGCCACATAGGCATTTCTAGTCACTTTATTTATTTAAAATAAAAGGTTAAACCTTATTAAATATTGACACCACTTTAAATCACATTCCCATATACTGAAATATGTGGTGATGACATGTGTCAACATGATCCCATGTTTGGTTTGGAGAATATTAAATCTTAATTAGTTTTTCAATGAGAAATTACTTTCTCAAATTAAAATGAATAAGACAAATGCCTTAATCTTGTAATGTTAAGTGATGATGCTAGATCATCTATGGTACACCCTTGTGTGATGATTGAAAGCAGTTAAGTATTGTTTGGTGATTGTGTACCTCGTATTTATTTATAGACGCTAGTACCGACCAAGGATACGAGGAGGAAGGAGGATACTACGAGGAAGAAGCCGAGGAGAACTTCAACCACTGCTCTGCTCAAGGAAAGCTTATACGGATACTTGTGCAAGCCTAATACCACTGGTTGAATTAACAAGCTAACACTTGCAAGTTATCTTATCTATGCAAGCTATTAACTTAGCAATCTTATACCATTGGTTAAACCATCCTAGCTTTTACTTGCAAGCTTTAAGCTTTATTTCTTTATCAAAGCTCTCTCTTAGAGTTTACATAGTGAATTGTAGATACTAGAAAGATAATAGAAGGTTGCACAAAGAGCATTAAATTTGGCCTAAGTTAGATAATCCAGATGTCATCCTACGGCAGGAGTTTGAACTTAGCAAATTCCTACTTATTTACTACCCATCATTAGTACCTACCACCACTTGTAGATGCTAGTGCTAAGCATAAAACTTGATCAAACTTTAGATGAGAATACTTGGTGAAACTGATTATGAAAACCTTAGAATGATGAGTCATTCTACTGAAATATTTTGACATGTGTTCTTGAACACCAGATGATTTGGATGATGAAAATGTTAAGCCATGAGCCTTAGCCCTTTATAAAACCGATGGTTGTCTGGATGCGATACCATTCCAATTTTACCATACAACCACAATACCCGAAAATTGGGTAGGGCTTGACTGGAAATTTATATACCTTAGTATGGGTTCCCTCGCGGCCAACGTCTGAGCTGAGGCTAGCTTGTGAAGATTGTCCACTTGTGCAGTACCCAAGATGACAATTGGTCATGGTTGGGAGGCCAAACTCACATGAGAGGTGCCTATACTAGGGCGTGTAATTGAAAGGTTAGGATTGATTATACGCATACTGAGTATGGTGAATTCAGGATTTGTTCCTGACGGATGTATCGAATGTTGCGGTGAAAGTGTACAATCTCTGCAGAGTGTCAAACTATTTGAATAGTCGCGTGCGCGGTTATGGACAGTTCGAGTGGCCATACTGTTCCCCCGTCAGATGTTTTCAAAATGACTTGTGAAATGAATTAAGACTTTGACTTGACCACAACAGGGTTGTGATATGAAATGCATGTTCCCACTTAGGTGTTATAAACCTTTCAACTAGATTTCTTTGCTTTTGAACTTAGTAGAGTAAATATAGCTTTTTGCAAAACAACCCTAGAGCTTAGTATCCTACTACAAAAAACCCCTTGCCTGTTAGTATTAGTTTGTGAGTACTTAAAGAGTACTCATGGCTTTGTCCCTGGCTATTCCCGTGGCCAGACTATGAAGAGGAGTATCAGGATGATGGACCACAGGAAGGATATGACAACTAGGATCATCTCCCGTCGTCAGCATTGCCTGTGACCCCGAAGATGGAGCTTCGCCTACGCTATCGTTATTATTACGTTATTCCGCTGCTTGAGTTGTATTAAGAACTGGATCATGAGATCCTTATTTGTGTAAGACCTTATGTATGGTTTGTAATGGATGATGTACTGTGATATCCAAATCTGTTATGTCTCGCAAAAATGGTAATCCTGGGATTGCGAATATAATCCCTAGTTAGAGTGGACGTTTGAATCAAAAACTTAGTTTAAAAACCAAAGGAAGTGAGTATTTACAAAAACTTATTCCCATTCTTATCACTTTGATTCTTTCATGAAAATTAATGTTCCTCAAAAACTCCTACAAAATACATAAAATTTGACACACTTGATCACTCTACTAACTTACTCATCCTACCTTCTTATAGATGGACGTGAAGTACAGCAAGTTTTATCAGTTGGGGAATGGAGGAGAACTCATCTTTGAGCGTGACTTGGACTAGCTTTCGGAACTTCTGGAGCGTTCGCACCCCGAGTTCTTCGGAGCTCATCTCAATGATCAAGGAGGAAAAGATCTGCAGTGGCTAGTTGTTGCAAGTCTCAGAGGAAAGATTGAACCTCCCACTGCAGAGGGAATTCAGTTCACCTTAAGAGATAACAACTGGCTAGATGGACTTGACAGGGCCATGCAGGAAGCTCTTGCCTGTCTATGTGGGCAAAGTATCAATCAGATCAAGGGTACCCGCTTTGAGTTTTACCCAAGGCGTGTTGCTATGGGACAACCACTGGAAGCCCCACATCACCCCGAGCTGGAGACTCAGTTGGACCACCTTAGCTTCATGATGTATGATCGTCAGCAGGAGTTGGACAATGCCCGTGATTACTCCAACCACAAGTCCGCCATCATCAAGATGAAGGATCAGACCTCGCCATGCTAGCGAAGGATCGCAAGTCTCGTTGCCGTTAGCTTGACAAGAAGGAGCGCATCATTGCCCGTCTTCGCCACCGTATCTTGGATTTGGAGGAGGCCATCCACGAGAGAGACATGCAGTTGGAGGAAAGAGAGAATGCCGGAGAAGATCTTCGTGGAGATCCCTACTCCTATCTCAGCGATGATGATGATTTTGTGGAGGATCAGGCCATGGATTTCTTCACCGATGAGGATGACTTCGCCTTCATCGATGATGATGATGATGATGAGGAGGAGGATGACGATTACACCGACTCTGAGGAGTAGTAGCGCTTGAGCACTAGCGTTAGTGAGTCGTATCCGGTCCCACTATATCATAGTATCCAGAATGGTTCTTAAACCCATCTATTTTCCTTTGTTGTGGTGTGTGTTGTATCATGTGCTATGAATTAATGAAAAGCAAGTTGCTAGAAAATCTGAGTCAAACTTTTCAAAGTCCCTGAACCTTAGAAATTGCCCTCTTTTCTCATGATCTATCTCAATCTTCAGATGCCTCGCGGAGGAAGTGGTTCATCCCCGGACCCAATGTTGTAGATCCTGCAAATGTTGGTTTCTGACCGTGAAGCTGAAAGAGCAGAACATCAAGCCAACCTAGTCACCCTTCAGGAGATAGCTCAGCTGGCCCACAACAATCAAGGCCAAGGAAATCAGGACAACCATGGATCTAAGCTCAAGAATTTCCTGAACACCAACCCACTTGTTTTCACTAAGTCAGAAGAGCCCTTAGATGTAGATGATTGGCTACAAACCATGGAAAAACAACCTGGAAGTCGCCAGAGTGGAAGCTAACGAGAAAGTTCTGTTCGCCACCCACTATCTAGCCGGAGATGCAAGAGCATGGTGGAACAGCGTTCATGCAATGACCGGAGGACAGATGATGACCTGGGAGGAATTCAAGATCAAGTTCAGCAGAACCCATGTGCCACCGGGTTTCATCAAGAGGATGAGAGATGAATTCAGAGAACTGAATCAAGGAAGGATGACCGCAGTGGAATACTGTGACAAATTATTTTCATTAGGTAGGTATGCCCCGGATGAGATCGACACTGAAGCCAAGAAGAAAGAAAGATTCTTGAATGGTTTGCATGATGAGATGCAGACTGTGTTAGTCAATATCCCCTTTGTTGATATTGAAGCTCTAGTCGACTCTACCATTCAGATGGAAGGAAATATCAAACAGGCCCATGAGAACCGTAAGCGTCGCATGATGCATCAGCCAGGAACCCATCATACACCAAAGTATCTCCCCAACCAATCTCCAGGATTTTCCACGAGAACCAACAGACCCCCAATGAATCGTCTGACCTATCCCAACCGTGGAAACTCAAGGCCCGGAGGAAATCACAACAACCCCGGCAACTCTGGCAATTTCAACAGTGCACCACCCAAGTATAACAACAACAATGTTGCCGCCAACACCAACACTGCCCCAAAGACTGGAAGTAATGTTGTGCCTGTTGCAGCAAAGGACAAGTCGCAAGTGACTTGTTATGACTGTGGAAATAAGGGTCACTATTCCAATGAGTGCCCCAAGAAGAATGCCGCAACCCCCAATGCAAATGCCCCAGCTCAGCAACAGCGTCGTGTTCAGCCCGGAAGAAGGTTTGCCCCAGGGAACTCTCTCAACCGCAACGGCCGTCTTTTTCTCATGCATGCTGAAGAAGCCTAGGAAGCACCAGATGTCGTGTTGGGTATGTTTTCTGTTAATTCAGTACTTGCTAGAGTGTTGTTTGATTCTGGTGCATCGCATTCATTTGTCACCGAAGAATTTGCATGCACTAGTAAGATTCAACCAACCAAACTGAAGCATGTTATGATTGTTCAAATCCCCGGTTCAACCACCAAAGCTAGGCAAATTTGCAAAGCCTACCTATCCGAATCCATGGCATATATTTTTATGCTAATCTAATAGTACTCGTAACTAAAGGTATGGATGTAGTACTAGGAATGGATTGGATGTCCAAACATAAAGGATTAATTGACTGTGCCAAGAAAGCCATAACCATTACCAGTACAGCCGGAATATCAGTCGAGCGTGTATCTGAAACCTTACCTCGTCAATTCAAGTGCAACAAGAGTATAGCCCAACCTACCATTGACCAAGTCCAGATAGTCTGTGAATACCCGGATGTATTTCCAGATGTTTTGCCCGGTATGCCCGCTGATCGGGATATCGAGTTTATCATTGAACTAATTCCTGGAACAGGACCCATAGCCTAGAGACCATATAGTATGAACCCGTCTGAACTAGCAGAACTGAAGAAGCAACAAGATGCCATGCTGGAAATTGGATTGATTCAACCAAGTGTGTCACCATGGAGATCACCAGTCTTGTTCGTGGACAAGAAGGATTGAGGTAACCGTTTGTGTACGGATTATCGGAAATTGAATGATGTCACTGTTAAGAACAAGTACCCATTGCCCAAGAATAGAAGACCTGCTTGACCAGTTGACCGGTGCCAAAGTGTTTTCTAAGATTGATCTTAGAACTGGCTATCATCAACTCAAGATTCGCGCAGAGGATATTCCAAAGACTGCATTTACCACCAGATATGGATTATACGAGTATACTATCATGTCTTTTGGATTAACTAATGTCCCCCCTTATTTCATGAATCTCATGAATAAGATTTTTATGGAATTCTTGGATAAGTTTGTCGTTGTTTTCATCGACGAAATTCTGACTTATTCCAAATTAGAAGAAGAACATGAGCTACACCTAAGGACCATTCTTGGAACCCTTAGACAGCATCAGTTGTATGCCAAGTTTAGAAAATGTGAATTCTGGTTGCATGAGGTAGGATTCCTCGGCCACATTGTATCAGCCGGAGGAATTGCCGTTGACCCTGCAAAGGTGAAAGGTATCGAAGATTGGCAAGCCCCAACCACTCAAACCCAAGTTCGTGCATTTCTCGGATTGGCGGGATACTATCGCAAGTTCGTAGAAGGATTCTCGAGTATCGCCAGACCTATGACCCAATTGCTGAAGAAGGACAAGAAGTTTGAATGGACGGACAAATGTGAAGCAAGTTTTCAAGAACTCAAGAGAAGATTGATTTCAGCCCGAATTTTAATCATGCCGGATATCATGAAGCCCTTTGATGTATATTGTGACGCATCCAAGATCGGTCTCGGATGTGTGCTAATGCAAGAAGGAAAAGTTATATCTTATCTATCTCGACAACGGAAACAGCATGAACAAAACTATCCAACCCATGATCTCGAACTCGTAGCTGTAGTTCTAGCCCTGAATACATGGAGGCATTATCTCATGGGAAACCGTTGTGAGATTTATTCGGATCACAAGAGCCTGAAGTATATATTCATGCAGAAGGAGCTGAATATGAGGCAGAGAAGATGGATTGAGCTAATCAAGGATTATGACCTGGACATTCACTATCACCCCAGTAAAGCCAACGTGGTAGGAGATGCCCTTAGCACATTGCCGTGCCGCTTGAACTCCATGATTTTGAAGGAGCAACCAAGCCTGCACAAAGATATGGAGGATTTCCGAATGGAATTAGTGATTGAAGGATTTTTGGCTAGCATAGAACTTCAACCCACTTTGATCAGTCAGATCAAAGAGGCGCAGAAAGGAAATTCTAGTATCGACGGAATAAAACATCGTATCGGTACAGGCAAGGTACCCGAATTCACGGAAGACGAAGAAGGAGTTTTGTGGTACAAAGGACGTCTTTGTGTACCAGCAGATTCATAGTTGAAAGAAGTTATTCTGAAGGAAGCTCATGATACTCTTTATTCTATCCACCCTGGAGGAACGAAGATGTATCAGGATTTGAAAGAACAATTATGGTGGCATAAGATGAAGATAGAAATCGGAAGCTATATCGCAAGTGTGATATATGTCAGAGAGTCAAGGCGGGACATCAAAGACATGCAGGACTGTTGCAACCATTGCAAATACCGGAATGGAAATGGGATTCCGTTGGAATGGACTTTATCATCGGATTACCTACTTCTAGTACGGGAAATGACTCTATATGGGTCATAGTTGACAGATTGTCCAAAGTAGCCCATTTCTTACCAATCAAGACCACATATCAGTCGAAACTAGCGGAGCTATACATCGCTAGAATCGTCAGTTTGCATGGAGTCCCCAAGAACATCGTATCTGATCGAGGAACTCAGTTTACCTCGAGATTTTGGAAGAAAGTCCAGGATGGTTTAGGAACCCGACTAGATTTCAGCACATCTTATCACCCTCAGACCGATGGACAAATGGAGCGAGTAAATCAGATACTCGAAGATATGTTGAGAGCATGTGTGTTAGAGTATGGATCAAAATGGTAAGACTGTCTGCCTTTCGCAGAATTTTCGTACAACGACAGTTATCAAGCTAGTTTGCAAATGGCCCTATTTGAATTCATGTATGGAAGAAAGTGTCGCACCCCTTTGAACTGGTAGGAAGTAGGAGAGAGTCAGATTTTTGGACCTGACATCCTACGAGAAGCAGAAGAGAAAGTTCACAATATTCGTGAGCACCTCAAGACCGCCCAGTCAAGGCAGAAGAGTTACGCCAACGAGAGACGTCGAGACCTCGCTTTTAACATCAGAGATTTTGTGTACCTAAAAGTGTCGCCATTGAAAGGAATGCAACGTTTCCAACTGAAAGGAAAGTTAGCCCCCAGATATATCAGACCCTTCAAGATTCTAAACCATCGAGGAGATGTCATCCGTGCACAATGTGTTCCATATCTCATTACTTCGCAAGTGCCTCGAAGTTTCGGAGAAGACTGAAGTGTTCAAGAACATTGATCATCAGACCATAGAGATCAACGATGACATAACCTATCCTGAAGTACCCATCCGTATTTTTGAAGAATATTTCAGAACCACCAGGACCCGAAGCATCAAGTTTCTCAAGATCCAGTGGAGCAACCACACGGAAGAAGAAGCTACCTGGGAGCGCGAAGATCACATCAGGACAGAGTTTCCCGATCTCTTCAAATCCTAGGTAATATTTTTTCGTCCTTTTTCAAATCTCGGGACGAGATTTTGTTTAAGGGTGGAAGGTTTGTAACATCCCAAAAATATTAAACATGGATCATCAAACTCTAATCATCAAATTTAGGGTTAACAAAAACTTTCCTATCTAAAAATATGAAAGCATTCATATGTATGTGTATTTGAAATTTGGATTCTTTTGAATTGCCATGGTTCTGTGTTTGTTTGCTTGTAAAATGATTCTTGGGTGAATTAAACATCATCCAAACAATCCCCAAACTTTTCCCAAAGACAAACAACTCAAATTAAACAAATGAATTGAATGGTCACTTTGGCCAAATTAACTATCATGCTTACTTTGGCTATTCGAAGCACTCAAAACTTAACAGAAAAATTTGTGGATCTTTGCACCCCTTTTTAGTGCTAATAAGGAGGTACCAAGGCCCACTTTGTGATCTTCCAAAAACATTCAAATGATAAGTTTAAATGACAGTTTAAAATTGAATCTATCTCATATGGGAAGATCCCACTATTTCAAAAACCACTCAAACAAGCTCAATTTTCAAAACCCAAGCACCCACAGAATCCCCAGGGCATGCCTAGCACACCCAGCAAAAATCTTTTCAAAATTCAAAATTCAAGTTCTTGCGGCCATTTCATCAAACACCTTGCAGATTCAAATCAAACAAATCACAAACACTATAGTGTGCAGTAAATTGGGCCTAACTTCTTCCCTCTCTGGTTGCAACTAGTCTTTAGTAGATTATCTAGCTCAATTTTAAACCTCTAGCACCACCGTGAGCTTGCCTTGCCATCAATGGTGAGCAGGCCGAGCCTCACCATGCCACCCCTTTGTCGCCGGCCAGATAGCAGCTACCCTAACCTTGCCCACCTTGTCTGGGAGGTACCCAGCACCTCACCGCCGCCCACTGTCCCCTCCCCAAGCCAGTGCAAGCCGTGGACCACCAGGAACTTCCTGCGCCCAATGCCACTACGACATGCCGAGCCCGCCCCAGAGCACCACACCCGGCACTCATGCACACGCCCCCCTCGACCACAGCTCGTGCCCACCGCTTCGCCATGATCCTAGGAACACGACAAACACCCCCGTCCGTCGCCCGTACCCCGCAGCTACCGCTCGCCGCGGAGTTCACCACCTCTGCCTCGCAGAGCACCGCATGTTCCCAACCGATTGACACCGCCCCTACGCACGCATTTAAGCTCTAGAGCATTGCCAGGAGACCGCCCGTCGATCGCCAACCTCAGCCATGCCGCTAGCCGCCCGTAGCCATGTCGCCACCGTCGCCTGCCCATCCCTCTTGGTATCGCCGTCAAGCCTATAAAAGGAGGCCACCCCCAACCATTTGAAGCACACCATACCACTCCCCTCACCTCACTGATCGTTCCAACCTCTAGCCGAAGCACGAGGAGCAGCAGCTTGCCGGAATTGTGCTGGAGCAGGCCGCCTACCACGCCGTCATTTGCCTGCCATGCCGTCATTGCTGGAGCATTGGTATCCCCTTATGCACCCCCACTGAGCCGCTAGGGTTCGAGCTCGCCGGTGACATGTTCATCCCTTCTAATCCAACGAACCACACCGCCCCGTACCGCTTCGCACGTTACGAGCCACTGGCTGGTGGAACCCCCTGTCAGCTGCGCCTCGCGCTGCGGAGTGACACTGGGCCGGCCCATTAAACTCTCCCGCGCGACCCAGCCGTTTGAATTTAGATTTTTCCATTTATTTCAAACACAGTTATGTACCTAGTTTCAAAAATCAACCCAGCTCGATTTAATGAACCAAATTGCATGAAACCAATTTTGTTAGAAAGGTACTGAAAAGCTTAATACAAGCCCATTGGATTCAAACCATTTGGATCTGTAGATCAACCTTGGTAAAAATACCAAGTCAGAAGATTTTATGCATTCAAACATTTTTAAATTTCAACCATAAGAGCTTTTGAGTTGATTCCAACTCTCAAAAATCACATTTGATCATACCTTTCAGAATATATAAAAACATATGGGTTTCACTACAGCAATAATGTTCAAGTAATAAAAGAATGCCACATAGGCATTTCTAGTCACTTTATTTATTTAAATAAAAGGTTAAACCTTATTAAATTGTGACACCACTTTAAATCACATTCCCATATACTAAAATATGTGGTGGTGACATGTGTCAACATGATCCCATGTTTGGTTTGGAGAATATTAAATCTTAATTATTTTTCAATGAGTAGAAATTACTTTTCTCAAATTAAATGAATAAGACAAATGCCTTAATCTTGTAATGTTAAGTGATGATGCTAGATCATCTATGGTACACCCTTGTGTGATGATTGAAAGTATTTAAGTATTGTTTGGTGATTGTGTACCTCGTATTTATTTATAGACGCTAGTACCGACCAAGGATAGGTGGAGGAAGGAGGATA
This sequence comes from Avena longiglumis, assembly GCA_030063025.1. Lineage (NCBI taxonomy): Eukaryota > Viridiplantae > Streptophyta > Magnoliopsida > Poales > Poaceae > Avena > Avena longiglumis. The sequence goes on from CP125979.1 coordinate 251,503,027, forward strand.
CTACGAGGAAGAAGCCGAGGAGAACTTCAACCACTTCTGTGCTCAAGGCAAGCTTATACTGATACTTGTGCAAGCCTAATACCACTGGTTGAATTAGCAAGCTAACACTTGCAAGGTATCTTATCTATGCAAGCTATTAACTTAGCAATCTTATATTATTGGTTAAACCATCCTAGCTTTTACTTGCAAGCTTTAAGCTTTATTTCTTTATCAAAGCTCTCACTTAGAGTTTACATAGTGAATTGTAGATACTAGAAAGATAATAGAAGGTTGCATAAAGAGAATTAAATTTGGCTTAAGTTACATAATCTGGATGTCATCCTAAGGCAGGAGTTTGAACTTAGCAAATCCCCAGTTATTTACTACCCATCATTAGTACCTACCACCATTTGTAGATGCTAGTGCTAAGCATAAAACTTGATCAAACTTTAGATGGGAATACTTGGTGAAACTGGTTATAAAAACCTTAGAATGATGAATCATTCTACTGAAATGTTTTGACATGTGTTCTCGAACACCAGATGATTTGGATGATGAAAATGTTAAGGCATGAGCCTTAGCCCTTTATAAAACTGATGGTTGTCTGGATGCGATACCATTCCAATTTTACCGTACAACCACAATGCCCGAAAATTGGGTAGGTCTTGACTGGAAATTTATATACCTTAGTATGGGTTCCCTCGCGGCCAAGGTTTGAGCTGAGGCTACCTTGTGAAGATTGTCCACTTTTGTAGTACCCAAGATGACAGTTGGTCATGGTTGGGAGGCCAAACTCACAGGAGAGGTGCCTATACTAGGGCGTGTAATTGAAAGGTTAGGATTGATTATCCGCATACTGAGTATGGTGAATTTAGGAATTTTTCCTGATGGATGTATTGAATGTTGTGGTGAAAGTGTACAATCTCTGCAGAGTGTCAAACTATTCGAATAGCTGCGTCCGCGGTTATGGACAGTTGGAGTGGCCATACTTTTCCCGCGTCAGATGTTTTCAAAATGACTTGTGAAATGAATTGAGACTTTGACTTGACCACAACAGGGTTGTGATATGAAATTCAAGTTCCCACTTAGGTGTTATAAAACTTTCAACTAGTTTTCTTTGCTTTTGAACTTAGTATAGTAAATCTGGATTTTTGCGAAACAACCCTAGAGCTTAGTATCCTACTACAAAAAACCCCTTACCTGTTAGTATTAGTTTGCGAGTACTTAAAGAGTACTCATGGCTTTGTCCCTGGCTATTCCCGTGGCCAGACTATTAAGAGGAGTATCAGGATGATGGACAGCAGGAAGGATATGATAACTAGGATCATCTCTCATTGTCAGCATTGCCTGTGACCCCGAAGATGGAGCTTCGCCTACGCTATCGTTATTATTACGTTATTCCGCTGCTTGAGTTGTATTAAGAACTGGATCATGAGATCCTTATTTGTGTAATATCTTATGTATGGTTTGTAATGGATGATGTACTGTGGTATCCAAATTTGTTATGTCTCGCAAATTGGTAATCCTGGGATTGCGATGTATGGCATAACAGGTATCTGGGATTAAAACTCCGGGTGTTGGCATTGTGTTTCTTGTTTGGTTTTCCTTTTATTTTTGTACTTGTTTGTTCTTGTGTTTCCTTGGTGTCTTTTGTTGTTTTAATTCTTCATAGTTTGAACTCTCTATCCCAAGCCTTTTGTTTTCCCAAGCACCTTCTATTCTCTGCACAAGTTCTTCCTTGATTTGTTCCAATCCTAGGAAGGTGTTTCTGCCGTCACCGGAACTTCCGGCTAGCTGCCGGAAGTACCGGTCAGTGCGAAGTTCTCGGAACTTCTCTCTGACTTGGCTACTTCCACCTATGCTCGGAACTTCCAGTTCACCAGAACTTCCGGTCATTCACCGGAACTCCGGTGAGGCTCATCGACCTATATAATGTGGGCCCTGGGAAAAACAGGGTCTTCTCCCAATTTTCCCCAAGACCCACGTTCTATTTGGAGCAGCCGCCGGCGACAACTACTCCGTGGAGGTGATCCGGCCCCTACGTCTCCGGCCAACCTTTTCCAGATCTGCTGCGTGGGAACCTTCCCCACCTCGATCTCCCTCCATGGATTCCGGTATTTTTCCTCAACTCCCTCCATTAATGGACATCTTGCTCCCTCCATTGCTTGAGTTAGGGCTCACCATGTCTAGGCTAGTTCTTTGGCTAGAACTTGTTGGGAGGTCTTGGTAGGCCTAGGAAACCTTGCTAGAGTAGATTGAACCCATATATTTATCTGAATCCGTACATGTGCACCCTAGATCAAGTATCTATTGGGGATATGCTAAATGGGTATCACCATAGCATGTCTCTAATCCGGATACCCCGGGTGGCCTATAGTTGGTAGCAAGGCCCATGGCCTGCTGGGCGGCCCAGTTAGATGGATCCAGAAGGGAGGCCCATGCCAGATAAAGGAAGGCTACGGAGGAGTCATCGACGTACCCGGAGCCTTGGAGTGCAAGACATGTTAGACTAGTTGTATATTGTGTAGGACTCTGTAACCTGTCTGGCTAGGACTTTGCCTGTAACCCTAGGATCTGGCGACTATATAAGCCAGACCTATGGGAGCCTTTAGGGAACAAGTTAGAACAACACAACTCATATCTCGCATAGCGAACCGATCCCTGTAACTCGGCGTATTGCCATTATAGTGATTTGTAGCAGGAGTAGGATCCCGCCACCGTCATGGGATCTGAACCTAGGTAAGTTGTGTTACCTCATACCCGCCAACCTTTCGCCTTACCCCACATCTCTAAACACGCTCTGTGAGGACCCCTCCATGGCGTACTCGTCGGCAATACCACGACAGTTGGCGCCCACCGTGAGGCAAGAGGCGCTTTAGGCTCTACAACGGGCAAGGTCCAAGCTCTTCGCGGGAATTGGCGAAACCGTAGCCATCGGCTGTGTTATCTTCTCCGGCAACATTTTGATCGTCCCTCCCAACGAGTTCTACATCCCGGCAAAGAAGAACCCCACCTGCTAATCGATTGTCCCAATATGGGACATCCACCTCTTCATCGGTGAAACCCACTCGGACACTAGTTCCCTGGAAGTCGGAGGAGCGTCAAGGCCCGCACGGACCACCTACGGGCAGGATATGTTCGTGGAACGATCAAAGTCAGATCTCTCTTCAGAGTTTGCCGGCATAGATCGGAAATATTCAAGGCCCACCCAAACCGCCCCTGTGCAGGATATAATGGTGGAAGATCGCTGCAAGTCTGCCGGCTTCGCCCGTGCGTCTGGACATCAGAGATCCAAGTTCGTCGGCATGGTGACTATCTTCAATCTGGCACGATGCATTCAGAGAGAGGGTGAAAACCCCCGCGATTACCTATCCAGGTGGCTCTATATACGGGCCGATATGGCAAATTACCCCAATGATGATGCCATCTATCACTTTGTGGAAGGACTGGACCGCGGTACACTTCTCTGTCATACTCTAAGACGGCAGCAGGCCACGGGTCTCCTCAATTTCGAGGGCATGGTTCACACTGTCAACAACTACGCGGCTGCCGAAGCAGATGCTCAGGCAGTGCTCGCCGCTATACGCGGCGCCCCGCCGCCTCAGACACCGTCACCATCACCTCTAGTCATCATCGTTGTTGTCGCACCACCACCACCACCCATCATCGAGGAGGCCCCGGCACCCTCCGACTCCGTCCTGGACGCACTCTACACCGACATCAGCGCTGACTCGGAGGAGATAGACTTCATCCCGGAGGAACTCGACTCTGCTATGCGGGAGATGGAGGAGGATATCAGACGCGAAGAGCAGGCAGACAATGCCATCACATCCTGAGAGGTGTTCGTCGCCATTGGGACCGTGATGGAGGAAGATCAACCCGGACAAGATCCGCCTGAAGCGCTGGACAAGGGGAAGGGACCACCTATTGCTGCCGACAATGATCGCGCAAAGGCCATGCCCCTCCGCCTAACCCAGAGCAGCAGCCGCAGGAACTCAACGTCGGTTCGAGTAACAACAACACCGCAAACCCGCCGCCTTCGGCATCTACGTCTATGGCGGCCCAAATCAATCCAGCTGATAGAGTGATGTACGACAATTTTCTCGTCGAGCCCATGACAGTGGCTCACATAAGGAACATAGTCCAACTTGACAAGAAGCGCCAGCAGCTACTGAAGGAAGCGCAGGCTATCGCAGAGCAAGGCGCAAAGCTGGATCAAGATCGGGCCAAGGTGCAGAAGTCAATAGAGAAAGCTAGAGCCATGGAGGCCGAGTACAAGACTCTGCTTAAGCAGAGGCTAAGAAAGCTTCGGCTCGCATCATCAACGATCCTGGTGTGCGGCGAAACCTAGGATGGGCTCCCCTGAAGCCGCCACAAGCCAAGGCATACATTGACAGCGAAGGCAGGCAGGTCATGCCCACTCCTATTCTCAACCTAGCCATCGCCAAGACCCTTCTAGAGAAGGATAGATCACCCGCAGCTGTGGAACAGGTCTATGACCTTGTAGTAAAGGTGGTGAAACAGCAGGACAAGGCCACCTCTCAGAGGCTTGAGTCTGACCCAGCATATTGCCAGTCTAGCAATCCTAAGCCGCCAAGGGACCGATCTCCTTAGGATGTCGGGTCTCAGACGGGTTCATGGAACGAAGATGGAGGGATGCACGCAACAGGAAGGATGCTATCCCCATATCATCCGACCACTGAGGCAATGCTCATCCTCGTCGCCCATCTCCACCGCCCCGATCTCCCCGACATCGCGAAGACCCCAAATCTCACCATCGTATAGACATGCCTCCGCCAAGGCAAAGCAGCATCGTCATCCGCGACAACGCGGCGCAGCCCCGTCACGATGGAGAGCACAACCAAGGACACAAGAGCAGGTTGCGTCATGACCCTCCGCGTCCTACAAGCAACCGCGACAAGCGCGAGGCATCGCAGGAGGGTAACAGCAAGAAAGCTAACCCACCGCCACCTCCGCCTCCGTCGCCACCTAGTAGCCACCATGGCGAAGCGGGCCCGCATTGTTCACGCAGCCCATCCAAGCAAACCTAGAGCCATACGACGCATGTTCATGCTTGGACAAAATTCATGAGGCCCGGGAAGGACAATACCTGGGACCACTTTGCTTTGGACCTGTAATATGGACCGCAACTTACCCCAGGGGTTTCCGGATTGACAAGATGATCAAGCCCTATGACGGCACCGCCAAACCAGCTACATGGTTGCAGGACTACGGCAACGCGATGGAGATCGCCGGAGGTAACCTCAATGTTGTCGTCAAGTACATCCGACTGATGCTGGCAGGCACGGCCCATCAATGAATTGATGACTTGCCGAAGAAGTCCATCTGTAACTGGTTGGACATGCAAGAAGCGTTCACCAAGAATTTCAAGGGTATGTATAAGCGTCCTTGCATTGTTGACGATCTACAGCAGTGCGTGCAAGAGAGAGACGGGTCATCTCGCGCCTACCTCTCTCACTGGCTGGATATGAAGAATTCCTGCACAGGAGTGCACGCTCAGACCTCCATGGCCTCTTTCATCGATGGGTTGGAGAAAGGTACATTGCTCCAACATAAGTTGAAGCGCATGTAGGACAATGACAGGCTCGATCTCAACCGGATGATCCAGCTGGCTAGTGAGTTCGCGGCTGCGGACGACGAAGCACACGGCTCCTTGTCGGCAACAACTGTTCCAACTAAAGCTAAGAGGACACCAAGCAGAAGAACCTACTAGAATAAAATCAACCCTCCTCCATGGTCGCCATGACATTTGCAGGACGAGGGGATGGTGGACAACGTGGCCGAGGACGGGGGGCTGGTTGTGGGTAGCAGCGAGGTAGTGAAACTACCCCGGCAGCGCTCCACATTCCCCAAACGTATGAGGAGTACCGTAATTTGCCATGCCTTGTACACCTCGACGCCAATGGTAAAGGCACTCACACCAATTGCCATTGCAAGTTCATCAACGAGCTGAAGGAGGACCCGGAGTCCGGTTACAAGCGAAGTCGGAAGAACAAACCGCGAGGCAAGGGCAAAGGGAAGAAGAAGGAAGAGGAGTCCAAGGATTCAAGTGACATGGACGAGTATGTTGACCCCAAGCACGCCGACAAGAGCGATGGAAAGGGCAAGAACCCCTTCGAGAAGAAGGCTGCCCTCTACCAAACTTTCGTTGGTACCTGTAACATCCCAGCATTAGAGCCTAGAAATAAGTTGAACCTAGATGTGTGCATTGCATTCATGCATACAAAATCTGATTAATTTTCGCGCTTTTAAACAAAACTTGTCAAAGTAATTGAAGCTTATTTTAGCTTGATGGAATTGAAGTAGATCATCAAGTTGACTGCGATAAGTTTCAATAAGACCTTTGTTAAAATCTCATTTTGAGTAAGAGAGATTTGATCTAAGGGTAGCTCAAATATACTATAAGTTAAACCTTAATATAATATGAATTATATTTGATCATTAGGTGATAATGTTATAGAATTCATTATAATCACTCATAAGTACCAAGTTAAGGATATAAAACAAATAATAAGAATGTAACCACTATATCTTAAATCCCATCTGCATACATTCTGAGTATCATAATAACATCTAACCATAAAAACTCTTTTAATGAGTTGGAGTTGGAAAGATATTAAGTCAAGATCATCCACTATATATATATTTATATATCTTTCTTTCTATACAATCTTTATAAAATCATCTCAATTTCTGTTGTTCATCAATGTTGGATAATTTCCCATTGCTTCACAACTTCTTTAACTATTAGTCTTTGATCTATTATTTGATCTTGTCAGAACATCTACTCAAATCTTCTAATGAGGGCATAGTCCATTAATAACCTTAATCCAATATAAGATACTAAGAAGCTAATTTCCAGACATTAAAAGATAGGATTGATAAAGCCCTGCTTAGCCAACTAAAAACTTCAGTAATAAATGATTAAAGTATTATAATGGTAATGTTTTGTCCACAACATGGAATGCTTATATTTAGTATAGGTAATACTGGTGGGATGAACATGATTGGAACCTTAGTAAAGATAAGTGATCCTAGAGAAGTCTTTGCAAACCACATAAATATAATTCAGGGATTGAAGTGTAAGTCATGAGGGTTAAGTACTTATAAGATGGTGTTATTCAACTAAAGCTAGTGTAGCATAGAGTCATAAAATTGGTGTTATTCATCCTTAAGGATAATTTAATTTGGAGAAAGATTAGTGATGGAGGATTAAGGAAATTTGGGAGTAGAGTTTGAAGGAATTACTGGTTGGATGGAAGATTATCAATAGTAGAGTATTTAATAAAACCAAGCAAGGATATGAGAAAGCAATGAAGTGCCTTTGTATAAAACTCATTGAATTCATCCATAAGTTAGAAGAATGATATATTGAATAACAAGATTTTAATAAGTAAGCCCATCAAACTAACCATGGTGATGGATAGAAAGAGGTATTATATCTAGGAAAGGAATTCCTTAATTAGAGATCCAAGATTGTGAAAAATAGTTATATGTTAAAAATCATTTCCTATTTAATCTTGGTAAGCAATCAACTCTAAATCTCAACTCAAACATAATATCCATCTTATACCATTAATCCATCATCTGATGTCTATAACACTTAATAGAAATATTTTCCTATAGCAAGTTACATAAGCACATTACTGTTAATTCCAACCATAATAACTATATGTGCTTAAGTATATTCACTTCTATAAAACACTCTAATTACAACTTCCTATTAAAAAGGAAGATTTCATCAAATACGATATACATAAGGCAATATGCTCAGCCAATAAATCTTAACTCTTAAAAGGAACTTAAGCTTATACAAAAACCTAAATCTAAGGGTATTATTCGTAATTCAAAACCCTAAACTTCTTTGTTTATCACATACTTTTCTATTTTCCAAATTAATAGGAGTAATAATCACCATATTAATGTCTTCATATTTCATGCATCAAACAATGGTATAAAATCATTATACTTATATATAAAGTTTCTATTCAAACTATGAGCTCACTAAAATTAAATTGATAAGCAAATAAGATTATATCATTCAATAAATTTCTAACTAAAATAAGTAGAGAAAAATAATAAGAAAAGTTTATATAAAATATTACCAAAGGGGTTCACATTAAGTAAATGTAAGAAATACAAAAAGAGGATATAATAAGAATTTACAAATGAGACTAGGTATATTTTTTATATTGTTGTAAATATCCAGCAAATAAATTATACAAGGAAAGATTCAAAATGTAAATCAAATTCAAATCTGAATAAGATAACAGAAAATAGAAAAAGGATAAAACAAACAAAAACCAAACCTGGCCGTAGCCCAACAACTCTACACCTATATGACGCCCTATACAACCCACAACAGCCCAGTAACCAACCCAGGTCCTTTTCCATCTGTGACTGACAAGTGGGGTCAGGTGAGGACCACGGGTTGAGCTAAAGAAATAGCTAGGGTGTTATCTGCAAAACGACCATCGTCGCCATCATCACGAACACAGACAGCTCGCTGCGGAGCTCGCCGCCGCCTGATGCCGTCATCCCCGTCATTGTGCCAAGATACTCGCCTTCGTTGCTACGAGGGGATAAGAAGGCCACCGCGACGCATTTCTTCCATCCCTATCTCCAATCCCTCCTTATCCTCTCAGATACGAACAAGACTGAACCCTAGCTCACCGGAGCCACTACTCGCCGTCGAACCACGTCTCCCCACACCATTCTGAGCCGTCATGGAGAAGCGCCGTCCTTCGTAGATCCTATGGGTAGAAGCTTGCATCAAGGGGAGCACTGGAGCGGGTGAATTTTGGTTGTTCCTCTTCACAGCAGTTCGTCGGAATCCTCGTCGGGGAGCTCATTTCCGACCACGCCTTTCCTCGTCGACCGCTCTATCGTCATCAGGGTAAGAATGTACATCTCTAGACCCTAGTTTCGTTTGCTGATTCGCACCGTAGGTCTAGTTTTGTTGAGCACCACTGGCCGCCGCAGTAGCTCGTCGCCGATGACCCTCCGATGACCATTTCCAAGCGGCGCTGCCACTATTAGGTTCAGTAGGTTGTGCTTGTTCGAACTAGTCGTGTCTCGCTTGCTAGGCCGCCATAGATCATCGCCGGTGACCACTCACCGACGACCGTGGTGATGCTGACGCCATGCTTACCTCATGATTGAGCCACGTCAGCTAGTTTGACTGGTCTTTGCTAACGTGGCAAGTGTCGTAGCCCAGGGCCCATATGTCATTGACTAGGGTAGATAACCAATCGGTAACAAATGTAATTCTTTTAACCTGAGAGCTGAGGTGGACAATGGCCCACTGGTCAGTGACTGGGGCTAGCTCTGGTCGTGGTGTAAAAAAGTATTTTTCTGTTAGGAATAAATAAAATGTTATAATCCAATTAATAATATTCCAGAAATATAATAAATAATTGAATCTTGTTTAATTAATAACTTTTGATTTATAACTCAGAAAAATATGTATAATATATGAAAATTTTCAGAAAAATAAAATCTACAACTAAAAACTATTATCAAATATTATTATGATGATTATTTAAATAAATGTTATTTAATAAAGGTTTTATAAGTAATAAAACTTTAATAATTCATATTTTTTAAATGATAAATGTTAATAATATAAATAAAATACCAAAAAAATCTTAGAAAAATAAGAATTATAATTTAAAACTATAATCAAGTATTATTATTTCACTTAATTAAATATTATTATTTATTAAATAATTATAAAGTAATAAGCATTATAAAAATCATTCTTATTATTTTATAAATCATAAAAATAAATATGATATACCAAAATGATCATAAAAATAATATCTACATGACAAAAATCTAATATTATACTTTTGAATTAAATGAAAATTCAAATATTTTAATAACTCAAATTTAAACCTGTTTACTTCATTAATAATTCATATAAGGATAAATAAAAATTAGGAATATTCGTAAAATGAGTAAATTAAGTTTAATAAATTGTATTAATCTTAAATATTAATAAAATGAAGCTATAATGGTTTAAAACATTATAAAAACCTTTTTATTAAATTATCTTCAACATTAAATGAAGATTTTATTCTAAAAAGATTTCAATTCATAATAAAAACCTTAAAGAACAACATATGAATACACCAATTTTTTTATCTATATTAACTACCAAATTACAAAAACTACCACATCAATATATAAACCCATAAGTAGTTAAGTAATATTATATTGGGTTCATAAACTATACTCACTTATCTAATAAAGATAAATGATATTACTCCACACTCAAATCAAGAAATCATTACTCAAGTAACAGAATAAACATTCTTAAGTAATTTAAAGGACACATTTTAGATATACAAAATACCAATGTATAAGTACGATACTTTCAAAACTATCTATACTTTAAAGTTAACTTTAGTCTACAGAATCTTAATATAACACTATAAGCATTATTATATGTTTTATAGTTAACTTTGGTCTGAAGTAGTTAAACTATAAAGCAACTCAAGCCAAACCATTTGAGCAAACAAATAACATCAATCACCACTAACTAACCACAAAGTTTGTTTAGACCTTAGGAGAGAAATCTTTTCTTCGAAGGTTATCCTTTTTGCCACTTTAAATAAGAACTCTTGTATAAGAAATCCTAACTAGTATGTCATAATTATTTATAATTTACTCCTACATATGTGCTCACTACAATCACTCATAAACTCTAATAAAACTACAACTATGAAGCTTATCTAAAAGGACCACACATTTCAAAATAATCATTTCCAAAATCCAAACCCTAGGACAACGTTATCCCCGGGATTTGCGTGTAGAACGTGCATCACATTATTTATGCATAAAGGCATATTGCTTATTTAAACATTAGTCCTTACCGAACCAATGATGCTGATTTCAGATTTTGGATCTTATACTGACTCGAAGACCATGAGTGCATAATCTTGCAATCACAAAAGGAAAGTTCACACTTGCTCATGTCCTTTGTTTATTTTTTGTAAAGTATTTTACAAATCCAGTGTTGTCTTCACCTGCATTTGAAAAAGGTCAGAAAACACTATTTTCATTAATAATGAGAACTATTGATTACTGATCCAGGGTGATCAGTTAATCTATTAAGTCCGACAGTTGGAATACCACTGTTCAGAACTATATCACCTAGGACTTAACAACCAATGTCGCTAGTGATTCTTGCGCCGTATATTACGCGTTGACCATGAGATTTGGAATGGGACAGAGAAGTCAGTTGTATCTTCTTCCTCTCGCATGAAGCCAGATGTGCAGGTCGTGGCTATTATCCTCATAGTGTGCATATTAATTGGTAATTCGTAGAGGATATGCATCATATGGGTGGGAACCCTCAACGTCGCACGATAGTTCTGACATCTAACGGTTTGTACAAACCATTGCCGTAATTCTTAATGTGGGCATGGTGTACACCAAGGAGGCATGCGGGGTCGTGAAGGGGCAGTGATTGGCTTGGATCATCTTCTAGGCCCCACATCATGGAATTGTGGACGGGAATAAGATGCCCGGTTGTGCAACAAAGAGTTGATCTCTCATGGGTAAAGTAACGCACCTCTGCAGAGTGTAAGAACTGTAACTTGTTACTCCTTGTTCCGGGAAGGAGCTGCGAACGCGGCGGGAAAGGAACTCCATGAAAGTTCAGGTAAACCTGTGAAGGCTGACGGACATAGTTTTTCAGGATAAAAGCAACCTTTGAAAAAATGTTTATGAAAACTTGCATTGCCCACGACCTACGGTCGGTGGCTGTAGATATAGTGCATCAAACACTCCTTTTCTAGTGAATTTGCTGAGTACGCTCGTACTAAAAGTATCTTATTAACCCTTGCTAGATTTTGAATCCATTAAAACGATGTATACATCAAGATATGCTCCAGGACTTATCAAGACCAGATAAAGCTCTTCAATGAAAACAAGAAAGTCAACATATACCTCAACTCAAGTGAAGACAAAGTTACTGATTAGACAGAAATACAATCTCTAACTAAAGAACCTATCTCTGTAGTGCGTGGAAATAGCAGCAATGCAAATTCCTTAGTTAAATACTAGTTTTAATAGTATAATTGTTTTACGTTATTCACCTTTGATTCTTCTTCGTAAGAAGTTCTTTCTCTCTCTTTAACCTAGAGAGTTCTCTGGATCTTTAGTAAAGAGTGAGTTGTAACCTTTAGCCATGTATTGGACCCTCTGTGTTTCTGTTGTGCCATTCTGAGGGATGTAATACTAGTGAACGGTGTTTCATTGGTGTTATGTCAACGACTATAGTATACTAAATCATGCAGTGGTATGTTGGGTCACCGCGGTTGGTATCAGCGCATATGATTTGACCTTAGGTTGGAAACCTAATAAATGGGTAGAACCTATAGGACACATCCTAGCAATAATGAGGAGTTCTCTAGTGATATGAGGGATATTCACTTGAGAATAATACTGTTATGTTACTAGTGTGATAACTCTTTTATATGATTGCAATTTCCAATCATTACCCAAGATTTTTAACTCTATGTGACTGACGATAATTTCTTATCCACAGTTCCACATGGCACCTCGGTATCCACCCCAGAATGTTCAAGTGATGAACAGGACGTTGGATGACTACGGAGGGGGTTGGACAGACAATCTCCGATAACTTCTATGGAGTTTGGAATGTGAATCAAGACTTCTGGTCAAGATTTACAGTTACTATGATGGGCAGGTATTAGCTAAATACCGTGTCATGATCATGGTACCCAAGAAGTTAGGACTGAAGGGAGAAATGCCATCAGGAGAGGCAACGTCCATGGCATCTGCACATCAGATTGCCGTAGCAGCAGCCATAACTATGATCCGAGAGCATAAATCCCAAGCTCTAAAAGGTAGTACTCACACCATTATACCGCATGAAACCTCAAACTCAGAGCATGAGTTAGATCACTCTACCTTAGTCCAAGCTGAACCTACTCTAGCTGTAGAGTATATGGATCGTTATCGATCTTTGTTAAACACTTACCATAACACTCACCAAGTCTTAGTTCAGGAGCTGGATACGGTCATTGAGGATTTTACTAATCCTGATAAAGCAATGGCTCGTAGGAAGAAGCTAGATAAATAAGCTAGGTATCCCAAATACATACCATCAGGAGAGGTGTTTGAAGAAACTGAGTTTGATGACCCAAACTCAGAAAATTATGCCTATTACCAGAATGACGTCAAGCCACCTGAAGACCTATGTACCAAGTACAATTCCGAACAACAGGAATGGAATAAAGTTATTCCAAATAAACCTAAGCCTAACCATTATGGATGGGAAATAGAATCTCAAGGTAAAACCATAGGGAATCCTATACCTTGTGATGCAGGAATTGAAGAAGAGACCAACTATAACGATAGAGAGCCTTATGGACCATACGGGGGTAATACTAATCCACTCAACTTAGAAGAGTATTCCAATAGCTACTATACCAACATATATGACTGGATCCAAGAAAAAGCTAAGGAACCAACTTACTATGAGGAAGCGTTGCCAGAAAACCCGAACTATTCGGTGGAAGATTACGCCAACTCTTAGTCATTTTTCAATGACTAATCTCAATCTCGGTACTTCTAATCAAGATTATGCGCCTCCTGGATGCTCCTATGCTCCAGAAGGCAGTCGTAGGACTTCACGTCATCATGGACGGAACTCCAGGAAGCACTAGAGGAAGATAAAAGTGAGACAAAAACAACATCCCAAGGGATGCGGGCTTCAATAATGTATATAGAGGGTAATGCGTATTGTAGTTTGAAGAGTTTGCCGAAATAAGTGAGGATATATCCACAAGAGCAAGAAGTTCTTGTAATATAGTTATGTAAATAGGTATGGAGCAAACCGTTGGAACATCTAGTACATTTGTAAATTATTTAAAACCTATGTGTAATATAGGGTATATGCTTTGTTGTTGATCGACTTTTGGATCTTATTGGATCTTCTTGATTGACTAGATCTGTACATGAAGTTTAATTAGGTGTGCAAATGCATGATGTAACACCCAGTTATTACTTGATGATATAGACCTAGATAGGAATAGGAATTCGTGTAGGAGAGCGACGATTTCAGAGATCAAAAAGGAAGACTTACTGGAAGGAAGAAGCAAGATATAAGGAGTGTTAACACCATTTGGAGAATAGGTAGAGCATAGATTATTCCTAGCCAGACCCAAGAAAGAAGTTGGGTATAGAAGATGTAGGGAGCCAGAAAAAAATTAATAAACTAAAGTTCAATAAAAGTGGGTAATACTACTAAGAAGTAATGGAAAAATTGTACCAAGTTCATGGAAGTATCATGAATAAGTACAAATAGTTAGCTTTGGAACCAAAATGGTATTCAAACTCTGACAATTCCAAGAGAATGTGAGAGGTATGTGAGAAACCATAGGGTAATACACACACCCTAGGACGGTTCACAGCTGGTAATAATCCGCAATTGGTATTTGATCCATAGCTAGTAACTAATCCACAGTTGGTATTTTGTCCGAAGCTGGTATTTGGTTGAAATAGTTAACCAAATCTTATTAAAAGTTGCATAAAGAGCATTAAATTTGGCCTAAGTTAAGTAAGACCTAAGAAAGTTTAACAGATCTGAAGGTGATCGCTTGGCAAGATGCTTTGCAAGATCCAGTTTATTCAGTAAGAATGCCCAATAGTAAGTACGACATTTAGTGCTGAAAGATTTTCTTCGGAGATCCACAACTATGTGGATGCACCGTATAATCTTTCATTGGACCTTAAACCAGTAAAATATAAACTAAACAGGAACCAACCTTTTAGTTCAAGAATCAATAGCTTTTATGTATGGAGTTTCAAAACTATTAGTAAAACTTAAGGGGGGGAGTAAACATTAGGAATAAAAGTTGAAGAAAATACTATAGGTAATAAAGAAGAGTTATATAAATATTTTAAGAAGGTATAAACTTGAGGGTGATAAAGCATACATTTAACAATCAAATTTAAAAAGAAACAAATTTTAAGTAACCCTTAAGAAGTAATATAGAACCCTAATTCAACAAGTGTCGAGAATGAAAAATTCCAATGGGTATGGACAAATTGAGTTCAAATCCAATCTTGGAAGGAATACCAGTATCAACTATATAATGACAGGAATAGTAATATAGTCTATTGACTATTAAAATGCGTATATAGAAACTTAAAAACTTATGGAAGTGAGAACCTCTAAAATGTACTTAAAATAGTAATGAAGTTTGATGATTCAAGAAAAATAATTGAATGAGGATATTTAATCAGGTTGTGGAATACTCCAATTAATTCCATTTAAGGTCATCATGATGTGGAGAATATAGCAACCACTACAAGACAATTTTGTTTTACTCCATAACATGAGAATTTGCGAACTTCGAGGATGAAGTTTATTTTAAGGGGGAGAGTCTGTAACATCCCAGCATTATAGACTAGAAATAAGTTGAACCTAGATGTGTGCATTGCATTAATGAATAGAAAATCTGAATAATTTATGCGCTTTTAAACAAAACTTGTCAAAGTGATTGAAGCTTCTTTTAGCTTGATGGAATTGAAGTAGATCATCAAGTTGGCTGCGATAAGTTTCAATAAGACCTTTGTTAAAATCTCATTTTGGGTAAGAGAGATTTGATCTAAGGGTAGCTCAAATATACTATAAGTTAAACCTTAATATAATATTAATTATATTTGATCATTAGGTGATCATGTTATAGAATTCATTATAATCACTCATAAGTACCAAGTTAAGGATATAAAACAAATAATAAGAATGTAACCACTATATCTTAAATCCCATCTGCATACATTCTAAGTATCATAATAACATCTAACCTTAAAAACTCTTTTGATGAGTTGGAGTTGGAAAGAGATTAAGTCAAGATCATCCACTATATATATATATATATATATCTTTCTTTCTATACAATCTTTATGAAACTCATCTCAATATCTGTTGTTCATCAATGTTGGGTAATTTCCCATTGCTTCACAACTTCTTTAACTATTAGTCTTTGATCTATTATTTGATCTTGTCAGAACATCTACTCAAATCTTCTAATGAGGGCATAGTCCATTAATAACCTTGATCCAATATAAGATACTAAGAAGCTAATTTCCAGACATTAAAAGATAGGATTGATAAAGCCCTGCTTAGCCAACTAAAAACTTAAGTAATAAATGATTAAAGTATTATAATGGTAATGTTTTGGCCACAACATGGAATGCTTATATTTAGTATAGGTAATACTGGTGGGTAGAACATGATTGGAACCTTAGTAAAGATAAGTGATCCTAGAGAAGTCTTTGCAAACCACATAAATATAATTCAGGGATTGAAGTGTAAGTCATGAGGGTTAAGTACTTATAAGATGGTGTTATTAAACTAAAGCTAGTGTAGCATAGAATCATAAAATTGGTGTTATTCATCCTTAAGGATAGTTTACTTTAGAGAAAGATTAGTGATGGAGGATTAAGGAAATTTGGGAGTAGAGTTTGAAGGAATTACTGGTTGGATGAAAGATTATCAACAGTAGAGTAGTTAATACAACCAAGCAAGGATATGAGAAAGCAATGAAGTGCCTTTGTATAAAACTCATTGAATTCATCCATTAGTTAGAAGAATGATATATTGAATAACAAGATTTTAATAAGTAAGTCCATCAAACTAACCATGGTGATGGATAGAAAGAGGTATTATATCTAGGAAAGGAATTCCTTAATTAGAGATCCAAGATTGTGAAAAATAGTTATATGTTAAAAATCATTTCCTATTTAATCTTGGTAAGCAATCAACTCTAAATCTCAACTCAAACATAATATCCATCTTATACATTAATCCATCATCTGATGTCTATAACACTTAATAGAAATATTTTCCTATAGCAAGTTACATAAGCACATCTCTGTTAATTCCAACCATCATAACTATATGTGCTTAAGTATATTCACTTCTATAAAACACTCTAATTGCAACTTCCTATTAAAAAGGAAGATTTCATCAAATACTATATACATAAGGCAATATGCTCAGCCATTAAATCTTAACTCTTAAAAGGAACTTAAGCTTATACAAAAACCTAAAGCTAAGGGTAGTATTCATAATTCAAAACCCTAAACTTCTTTCTTTATCACATACATTGATATTTTCCAAATTAATAGGAGTAATAATCACCATATTAATGTCTTTATATTTCATGCATCAAAAAACGGTATAAAATCATTATACTTATATAGAAAGTTTCTATTCAAACTATGAGCTCACTAAAATTAAATTGATAAGCAAATAAGATTATATCATTCAATAAATCTCTAACTAAAATAAGTAGAGAAAAATAATAAGAAAAGTTTATATAAAATATTACCAAAGGGGTTCACATTAAGTAAATGTAAGAAATACAAAAAGAGGATATAATAAGAATTTACAAATGAGACTAGGTATATTTTTTTGTATTGTTGTAAATATCCAGCAAACAAATTATACAAGGAAAGATTCAAAATGTAAATCAAATTCAAATCTGAATAAGAAAACAGAAAATAGAAAAAGGATAAAACAAATAAAAACCAAACCTGGCCGCAGCCCAACAACTCTACACCTATCTGACGCCCTGTGCAGCCCAACAACTCTACACCTATCTGACGCCCTGTGCAGCCCACAACAGCCTAGTAACTAGCCCAGGTCCTTCTCCATCTGTGACTGACAAGTGGGGTTAGATGAGGACCATGGGTTGAGATAAATAAATCGCCAGGGGTTATCTCCAAAACGACCATCGTCGTCATCGTCACGCACACAGACAGCACGCTGGCGGAGCTTGTCGCCGCCCGATGCCGCCATCGCCTTCATTGTGCCAAGATACTCGTCGCCGTTGCTAGGAGGGGATAAGAAGGCCACCGTGACGCATTTCTTCCATCTCTATCTCCAATCCCTCCTTATCCTCTTAGATACGAACTTGACCGAACCCTAGCTCAACGGAGCCACTCCTTGCCGTCGAACCACGTCTCCCCACACCATTCTGAGCCGTCATGGAGAAGCGCCGTCTTCCGTAGATCCTCTGGGTAGAAGCTTGCATCAAGGGGAGCACTGGAGCGGGTGAATTTGGACGTTCCTCTTCGCAGCAGTTCATCAGAATCCTCGTCGGGGAGCTTGTTTTCGACCGCGCCTGTCCTCGTCGACCGCTCTATCGTCATCAGGGTAAGATTGCGCATTTCTAGACCCTAGTTTCGTTTGCTGATTCGCACCGTAGGTCTAGTTTTTTTGAGCACCGCTGGCTGCCGCAGTAGCTCGTCACCGATGACCATTGCCAAGCGGCGCTACCACTATTAGGTTCAGTAGGTTGCGATTGTTTGAACTAGTCGTATATCGCTTGCTAGGCCGCCGTAGATCATCGCCGGTGACCACTCACCAACGGCGGTGGTGATGCTGACACCATGCTTACCTCATGATCGAGCCACGTTAGCTAGTTTGACTGGTCTTTGCTAACGTGGCAAGTGTCGTGGCCCAGGGCCCATATGTCATTGACTGGGGTAGATAACCAATCGGTAACAAATGTAATTCTTTTAACCTGAGAGCTAAGGTGGCCAATGGCCCACAGGTCAGTGACTAGGGCTAGCTCTGGTCGTGGTGTAAAAAAGTATTTTTCTGTTAGGAAATAAATAAAATGTTATAATCCAATTAATAATATTCCAGAAATATAATAAATAATTAAATCTTGTTTAATTAATAACTTTTGATTTATAACTCAGAAAAATATTTATAATATATGAAAATTTTCACAAAAATAAAATCTACAACTTAAAACTATTATCAAATATTATTATGAGATTATTTAAATAAATGTTATTTAATAAAGGTTTTATAAGTAATAAAACTTTAATAATTCATATTTTTAAAATGATAAATGTTAATAATATAAATAAAATACCAAAAAAATCTTAGAAAAATAAGAATTCTAATTTAAAACTATAATCAAGTATTATTATTTCACTTAATTCAATATTATTATTTATTAAATAATTATAAAGTAATAAGCATTATAAAAATCATATCTTATTATTTTATAAATCACAAACATAAATGTGATATACCAAAATGATCATAAAAATAATATCTACATGATAAAAATCTAATATTATACTTTTGAATTAAATGAAAATTGAAATATTTTAATAACTCAAATTTAAACATGTTTACTTCATTAATAATTCATATAAGGATAAATAAAAATTAGGAATATTCCTAAAATGAGTAAATTAAGTTTAATAAATTGTATAAATCTTAAATATTAATAAAATGATTCTATAATAGTTTAAAACATTATAAAAACCTTTTTATTAAATTATCTTCAACATTAAATGAAGATTTTATTCTAAAAATATTTCAATTCATAATAAAAGACTTAAAGAACAACTTATGATTTCGTAAAAAAAAAGAACAACTTATGAATACACCAAATTTTTTTATCTATATTAACTACCAAATTACAAAAATACCACAACAATATATAAACCCATAAGTAGTTAAGTAATATTATATTGGGTTCATAAACTATACTCACTTATCTATAAAAGATAAATGATATTACTCCATACTCAAATCAAGAAATCATTACTCAAGTAACAGAATAAACATTCTTAAGTAATTTAAAGGACACATTTCAGATATACAAAATACCAATGTATAAGTACGATACTTTCAAAACTATCTATACTTTAAAGTTAACTTTTGTCTACAGAATCTTAATATAACACTATAAGCATTATTATATGTTTTATAGTTAACTTTGGTCTGAAGTAGTTAAACTATAAAGCAACTCAAGCCAAACCATTTGAGAAAACAAATAACATCAATCACCACTAACTAACCACAAAGTTTGTTTACACCTTAGGACAGAAATCTTTTCTTCGAAGTTTATCCTTTTTTCCACTTTAAATAAGAACTCTTGTATAAGAAATACTAACTAGTATGTCATAAGTATTTATACTTTACTCCTACATATGTGTTGACTACAATCACTCATAAACTCTAATAAAACTACAACTATGAAGCTTATCTAAAAGGACCACACATTTCAAAGTAATCATTTCCAAAATCCAAACCCTAGGACAACGTTATCCCCGGGATTTGCGTGTAGAACGTGCATCACATTATTTATGCATAAAGGCATATTGCTTCTTTAAACATTAGTCCTTACCGGACCAATGATGCTGATTTCAGATTTTGGATCTTATACTGACTCGAAGACCATGAGTGCATAATCTTGCAATCACAAAAGGCAAGTTCACACTTGCTCATGTCCTTTGTTTATTTTTTTAAAGTATTTTACAAATCTAGTGTTGTCTTCACCTTCATTTGAAAAAGGTCAGAAAACACTATTCAATGATATGCTCCAGGATATGCTCCAGGACTTATCAAGACTAGCTCAAGCTCTTCAATGAAGACAAGAAAGTCAACATATACCTCAACTCAAGTGAAGACAAAGTTACTGATTAGACAGAAATACAATCTCTAACCAAAGAACCTATCTCTGTAGTGCGTGGCAATAGCAGCAATGCCAATTCCTTAGTTAAATACTAGTTTTAATAGTATAATTGTTTTACGTTATTCACCTTTGATTCTTCTTCGTAAGAAGTTCTTTCTCTCTCTTTAACCTAGAGTGTTCTCTGGATCTTTTGTAAAGAGTGAGTTGTAACCTTTAGCCATGTATTGGACCCGCTATGTTTCTGTTGTGCCATTCTGAGGGATGTAATACTATTGAACGATGTTTCACTGGTGTTATGTCAACAACTATAGTATACTACATCATGCAGTGGTATGCTGGGTCACCGCAGTACCCCTACTATTCGTCAATAGAAAACCTCTATGAGGGTACTGATGGACACCCTACCCCGGTTCCCTAGTACCTACGCTGGTCAGAGATTCTAATCACTTGGGATAGGAAGGATCACCCAGACCTCATCCCTAAGGACAACTAGTACACAATGGTCATCAACTCCCTGATTGACGGCAACGAGTTCACCAAATGCATGGTGGACAGTGGAAGTAGCATCAACATCATGTACCTGGATAAGCTGCACAAGATGAACTTGATGGAGGCAAACCTAAGGCGGACCAGCACCGTGTTCCATGGCGTAGTTCCTGGCCGGGAGGCTCGGTCCCTTGGGCGCATCACACTTCAGGTAGCTTTCGATGATGTTAATAATTACCGCCAAGAACGCATGACCTTTGAGGTAGTCCCCTTCAAGAGCGTGTGCCACGTCATCTTCGGACGCGACATCTTCCACGCCTTCATGGCCAAGCCATGCTTCATCCACAACAAGCTCAAGATACCCGAACCTAACGGCATCATCGCCATATCCGGAAGCTTTACCAAGGCAAGGGACTACGAGATTGGAGAAGCAGCCTTTGTAGAAGCTATCCTCTACAGCGAAGAATTCAAGGATATCCAGAGAAAGGTCGATGCCACGGAGATGCCAGCGTCGAAGAAGCATATTTCTGACTCCGCCCCGCCTTCAAGGCCGCCATCGATACCAAGCCGGTGGAACTTGTGGTAGGCAATGCCTCCAAGACCACCGCCATTGGGATGAACCTGGACCCTAAATAGGAAAGCGCGCTCGTCGAGTTCATTTGTGAGAATAGAGACATCTTTGCCTGGCAACCTGCCGACATGAAAGGTGTACCTAGGGAACTTGCCGAGCATAGCTTGAATATTGATCCAAAATGCAAACTGGTGAAACAATCTCTACGACGCTTTGGAGACGAGAAGAGACGCACCATAGGAAAAGAGATAGCTAGGTTACTTCAAGCTAGTTTTATCTGAGAAGTCTTTCACACCCGATGGGTGGCCAATCCTGTACTTGTCCCTAAAAAGGGAACCAAAGAATTAAGAATGTGCGTTGATTACACCAGCTTGAACAAAGCATGTCCCAAAGATCTGTTTGCTTTGCTCGCATTGACTAAGTCATTGACTCGACGGCTGGCTCGGAACTTTTGTGTTTTATCGATGCATACTCAGGATACCACCAGATAAAGATGAAAGATGAGGAAGTCGGACCAATTGGCCACTTCGTTCACCACACCTTACGGCACGTTTTGCTATGTCACGATGCCCTTTGGGCTGAAAACGCAGGTGCTACATACCAGCAGACCATGCAGCATTGCCTACACAATCAAATTGGTCGGAACGTTCACGCCTATGTGGACGATATAGCGGTGATGTCTAAAAAGTGAAACGACTTAATTACTGACTTAAAAGAAACATTTGATAATCTCCGGAAATACAACATGATGCTTAACCCCAAGAAATGTGTCTTCGGGGTTCCAGCCGGCAAATTGTTGGGTTTCATCATTTCCCAACGTGGAATCGAGGTCAACCTGGAGAAGATCAAGACTATCCTAAACATAAACCGTCTGACATGCATGAAGGACATACAACGTCAACAGGCTGTGTTGCAGCAGTAAGCCGGTTCATCGGTCGACTTGGAGAGAAGGCTCTGCCATTGTACAAGTTGCTGAAGAAGGTGGACAAATTTCCATGGACGGATGAGGCAGATGCAGCACTAAAGAAGCTAAAGGAGATACTCTCCTCGGCACCTATACTTGCAGCACCCAAGTCTATGGAGACTATGTTGATCTACATGGCGGCCACCAACCGGGTAATCAGCATCGTCGTCGTAGTAGAGCGGAAAGAACCAGGGCATGAGTACGGAGTTCAACGACCAGTTTACTATGTAAGCAAGGTCTTGACGGAGTCCAAGCAGCATTACCCGCACTACTAGAATCTAGCTTATGGAGTGTTCCTTGATTCTCGGAAGCTAAGGCACTATTTCTAGGAGCACCCTATCATAGTTGTGAGCAAAGCTCCACTGTCCGACATCCTCAACAACAGCGACGCCACAAGAAGGGTTGTGAAGTGGGGCATTGAGCTTGCCGCCTTCGAGATCACCTACAAGAGACGCGACGCTATCAAATCACAGGTCTTGGTGGATTTCATCGCAGATTGGACGGAGATGCCAGATGCTACCCCTATACCAGAGCCAGAATACTGGGTGATGCACTTTGACGGATCAAAGCTACTCAACGGCTTGGGGGCTAGCATACTCCTACAGTCGCCAACAGGGGAAAAGCTACACTACGTTCTGCAGATCCACTTCGAGGCTACAAATAACATGGAGAAATATGAAGCACTCATTCACGGACTTCGCGTAGCCAAGGATATTGGCATCAAGCGCATAGTTTGCTGTGGAGATTATGACTTGGTTGCCCAGCAGGTGGCTGGCACCTGGAATGCGCGCACGAGATAGCCAAGAGCTTCTTGCGCTATGGAGTCAAGTATGTCCTGAGGGAGGAAAATGAGGCGGTTGACCTACTGTCAAATCTTGGGTCAGGGCGCAAACAAATTCCACCTGGCGTTCTTCTAGAGCATCTACGGACACCATCCGTGAAGGGAGCGGACCCCGAGTACCCGGATAGAGTTAACTCTTTCGTCCACACAGTGACAAAGGTCCCTCCATCTTGGACAAAACCGTTCATGGAGTATCTCGTACACAGAACTTTGCCCATCGACGAGGTCGAAAGTCGGCAAATAGTACGTTGAGCAAAGGGCTATACCATAATCAATGGACAGCTCTATAAAAGAAGCACCACTGGTGTATACCTCAAGTGTGTTTCCTAGCAAGAAGGTATTGAAATCCTTCGTGAGATCCATATCAGATATTGCGGCCATCACGCCGCTCCTCGATCGTTGGTCTCCAAAGCCTTCCATCAAGTATTCTACTGGCTAACCGCAAAGGCGGAGGCCGACAAGCTGGTTGAGACATGCATGGGATGCCAGTATTATGCCAGACAACCACATGTTCTAGCTAAAGAATTTATAACAATACCAATAACTTGGTCATTTGCAGTCTGGGGGCTCGACATGGTTGGTCCATTACAGACGGGACCATGTGGGTTTACACATCTGCTAGTAGCAGTTGATAAATTCACCAAATGGATAGAATCTAAACCCATTAGAAAGATTGATGGGGAAACTGCCCTTAGGTTTGTCCGGGATCTAGTGGTGAGATTTTGTCTCCAACATAGCATTATCACCAACAATGGCAGCAACTTATCACTAGGAGAAGTGGAAGCTTATTGTTGGGAGAAGGGCATCCGACTTGACCTAGCATTTGTGGCTCATCCACAGTCCAATGGTCAGGTTGAGCGAGGCAATGGATTAATTCTGCAGGGAATCAAGCCACGTCTCGAGGAACCGCTACATAGAGCAGTTGGAGCCTAGGCGGAAGAATTACAATCTGTTCTGTGGAGTTTACGAACTACACCCAACAGATCTACCAGCTACACCCCTTATTTCATGGTATATGGAGAAGAAGTCATCCTGCCTTCCGACATCCTTCATGATTCACCAAGAGTTGCCGCCTACGACGAAGATGACGCTGAAGAATCCAGGCGCCTAGATGTGGACCTTCTCGAGGAAGAGTGTGTACTGGCATGCCAAAGATCCGCCATCTACCAGCAGAACCTATGCATCTACCATAGTCGCCGCGTTCGGCATCGCTCATTTAAAGAGGGGGATCTGGTGATCCGACTTAAGCAGAAGAAGTCAGACAAATTATCTCCGCCATGGGAAGGACCGTTCATCATAATCAAGGCGCTACTCAATGGGTCTTACTACCTCGTTGATAATCGTGAACTTGAGGATAGACCCACCGATGATCATAAGTGTAAGCGACATGGCCCTACATGCGGATAGTGCAAATATTCAAAGAACAGGTATCAAGTACTCGGGGTTCTACGGGACACAAGTGGACGGTTAAAAACCAAATAACATATATTTCCCACCTGTGCCTCTGCATTATTTACCTACTTTAATTTTAGTTATTAAACGGTAATTAAAGCCATGATCATCTCCAACATAAAGCATATGGCAGTCTTCCAACAACTGTGGTACTTGACGACACGCAACAGCACTTAAGCAAGCGACTATGACACACAAGTCCAACTATCTACCAAACAAAAGGTAATAGGATGTGTCCAAGGCAATATAAGGTCTACAGGGAAGTATAATGGGGTATAGAATCTATAGCATCACAACACAGATAGCAATAGATCAACAGGAGGAAGTAAAGACTAGAAATATAAAATAGGTAGAAAGGGGTAGAATGCTCGCCTGAAAACATTGCCGAAGGTTCACCGGGGATCAGGTCGACACTCGCATCAACTCATCGGCCAAGTCCGAAAAGTAGCAAAGCACTAGCACAAACACCAGATGCACTATTTAATACTACGACAGAAGATCGGACATGATTCATGTATGATGTATGACATGGCAAAGATGCACTGCAATTAGGCCATATTAAGCGGAACCGGGTCCCAACAATTAAGTATATGGTTATAGTTGTTTAGCTACCCCGCAATTTAAATGTTGACTTAATAAGGCAAAACATAGCATCGGTTCGCTACATAAATTTAAATGGAGATATAAGACTAGAAAAGCCCACATATGGTCTCCATAATTAATTGTGAGATTAATCGGCTAAAAGCCCCCGAACCACATGATATATACTCAAGCATGACAATTTTATATGCAACAAGTCAAATATCATATATTAAAAATATAGGGGTCTCGGATAGGGGTCACACATAGGGGGTCGGATCCGAGGTCTTGGGGTTCCGAGGGGTCGAGGGATCGGTCTTCGGATTCTAGAATCTTGGTGTCCCAGTATGGTGTCGATCTTCGGGTACCACATGGTCTCGACGTAGTTCCCTCGGATTCAAGAGCCGATGGTCTTGCGTGGTTTGTTGGGTCCGTGTAGGAGATCTCTGGGTTCTATGACGAAGTTCTCGAGTCAATCGCGCGGCATCCCACATTGGTTGTATACCACTGCACCAATTTTACCAACAACTCAAACCACCATATCACATTAGCTCTTCACCATATCAGCTACACAGGGAAACAATGACTCAACACATGGACGAAAGGGCTGCAGGGAATGGTCGGTAGGCGTGCAGGAGCACTTGGGGAGGTGGCATGGGGCCTGGGCGGCTCAGGAGAGTAGACCGAGGAGGGTCCCTGGTGACGCAGGCGAGGAAGGTCGATGGCGGCTTGGCAGCGACACCGGCGCTCAGGATGGCGGCGTTGCTGGCAAAGGAACACCAAGAGGGCGGCCGGCAGGGAGGACCGACGGCAGCGAGGGGCTCGCCCACAGAGGGGGCCACTACCGCTGGCGGCTGCAGAGCAAAGAGGGGGCGATGGGGCCGCAGACGGCAGGGCCGAACGCGAGCGATGGAGGCCAGGCGAGGTAGAGCCGGGGGTTGCAGCAGAGGGAGCCCGTGAGGCGATGGTGCGGGCCGAGCCACGCAGTGGCGGCGGTTGGGGGAAGGCGCGGGGAGGCGATGAAAGCTAGGGGCACGCGGCGATGGTGAGAGACTCGTGAGGCCGGATACGAGGCGGAGATCGAGGTGGCTCGGCGAGGTCCATAGCGAGAGGTGCGGCCCGCTTCGGGAGGAGAGAAGGCACGCGATAGAAAGGACAAAGGGCGGCGGCGCTCGCGATAGGAAGGAGGGATCGCGTGCCGGAGAGGCGCGCGAGGATGGACGGGAGGGTGTGCCAAGGTGGGGCCGTGGGGTTTACTGATCGGGAAGGGATGGGATGGACCGGGCGGTTCCTGCCTGCGCGTGGGTGGTGTTGGGTTGGTGTGTACCGCGTGAGTGCGTGTGTGTCGCTGCGGGTGCCAGGGGAGAGTGGCGGTAGGGTGGATGGGAAGGAGTGAAGGCTTGGTAGGTCTAGGTTAGGTTAGGGTTAGGGTTTGGTGCTACTGAGGTTGTAGACTCCTGATAGCTGTCCCGTTGGGCCTGGCCGGCGGCGGTCTCCCTCGGGGTTTATAAAATGTTTTAATTATTTATTTATTTAAAATAAAATATTTTGCAAGTAGTTTTTAGACAAACCAAATGTCCGGAAAAGACTAGGGTTTGACATTTGAAATAGAGAGAGAGGACTATTTATAGAAAACAAAATAGGGCTTTTCGGAAATAGTTTTAGACATATATATGCATGTTGATGCCATGATGATGCGCAACATACAAACAACCACGATTTTCTAGTAGTGGTTTTACCCGGGGTGCTACAGGCACTTGCCGTCCTAGAACATGTTGTAGGTGATGGTGAAGACACGCTTCCTGTCCTTCACCTTAACGATGTCCTTGAGGCGGAGCTTAATGGAGGCACTCGAGAAGTTGTCCTCAGAGTTGTGAAGGCTATCCTTCCTATCCTTATTATAATGGTGCATTAGTTTCGCGCGGTGCTGCAGAGGCTGAATCCGCCTGATAAACCAGCACATGGCTAGGTCCAACCCGGTCAGACCCATCTCTACGAACCACTCAATCCGCCATATAACGTAGGAGGCTTCGTTGTCGGAGGGTAGGATGGATTGGGTTCTCCATGTCGGGGCTTCAGCGGTGGCCCTGTCGACAAAGTCCGGGTATGTTGCTTCTCGGGCAGCCAGAGGGATATCTGGACTGTAGAAGTACGTCCTCTGTCAGTTTTTGCAGGACTCGTGGCCTACAATGTCGGGGAACCGCCGTCCAGGCCAGATCTTGAAGCTAATGGTTGCACAATTTCTGAGCTCATCCTTGCTCGCTTCGGCTTCCCTCTTGACGGTGAAGAAGTATATGAACAGATCTAACCTAGGCCTAATTTCTAGGTATCCCTCACAAAGCGCCGCGTAGTTGCTAAGCGCGAGGATGCTATTCGGATATAGGTTTTGAGGTTGAACCCGGTAGTGGCTAAGGACCTCTAAGAAGAAGTCGGAGATTGGGAGGGAGACGCCGTGTACCAATTGTGCTTTGAGGTACACATTTTCTCCGGCTTGGGGAGAAGGGGTAACCTCGCCGGCCGGCGCCGCCCGCCGGACCAGTCCCTCTGTCATGGGGAGGTATCCCTTGGCGAGCATCTCCTTGAGATCGCCATCAGCGATATCGGAGCCGCGCCACTCTCCTTTGTGAGAGTCTCCCTCCTCCTCCAGCGGTTCCATCCCCACTCGAATATGGTCATTGCTGGTGGATTCCACCACCGCGGTGCCTGGCAGCAACAGGCCCTCTGGGGCCACCTGCACGGAGCCTGCCGGCTTCGTCGCGGTGTTGCTTGTTGCTGCCATGGATGGGGTTGTGGTGCTGCTCGCCATTGGTGTGGGGAGGAAGGTGATTATGGGACTGGGAAAAGCTAGGTTTTTCTCGGTGAGCGCAGAGAGATCGAGGAGACGTTCGTTGGAGGAAGAAGATGACGCGAGTAAGAATGCGGTGAAAAGATAAAATCTACCAAGGTTATAATTTATAGTACTCTGCGTCAAGATTCGTGCAAGTTGATCGAACGATTGCTGCGTGGACAGCGCGTGCATGCGCGTGCGTGGAAATTTCGCCATGTTCCCACCGCCGCCGCCAACGTTTTGCATCCTTCGCACGGGAAAACGGTTGTGATTGCGTTCTCTGCATGTGTGAATTACAAGGAGTTACTGACCTATTGTCACATCCCAAGATTTTCCAAATCTTGTAATGTGAAAAATAAATAAACAAAATAAATTATTGTTGAAAATCAGGGTGAAAAGAAACTTTGGTTTCTAAATGGAAACTTAAAATCCCATCTTGGACAAACTTTAATTTGAATCCAACAAAATCCAAATCAAAAGAAATGCATTCTTCATAAGTGCATCTGGAAATTTAATCTCTTGGAAAATAAATCCAAACCCTAAACCCTAATGGAATAAAAAAATTCATTTCCAAGTTATATCCAAGCCTATGGATTGGATCCATATAAAATTTTGTCAACAAACATTTACAAATGATCAAGAAGGACAAATGTAAATATTATAAGACCATAGAAATTGGTTTCACTTAATTTGGAACCATAAATAAAATAACTTATGATTTTAATAAGATAAGGAATTGATTTCCCAAAGCTAATAAAGCCTTTATCTAAAATCCATACCAAATGGTGAGCAAATAATCCTAAAAGGAATTAAAAAGATAAGCAAATATTAAACAAGATTTTACAAATTGGAATCACTAAGTTTGGATCTCTAAATAAAAAGATATGGATTTTTATAAGATGAAGAAATAAATATTAATTAAAGAATATTTAAAGACCAAATTAAATCTTGGCAAAGACCATAAGCAAATGGAATGAATGGAATCCAAATCCAAATAAAATAAAAGGATAAATAATTTCCAAAATAAAATAAAAGGGCTTAAACCAAATTTCATTTGAATAAAGACAAAATCCCTATTAGAAATAATTGACTAAAAATTGGGAAAATAATATTTTGGAATTTACCCAAGTGAAATAAAAGTTGTTTAATTCAACCTAATTAAGATTAAAGAAAACTTCCAAATAAAAATTTGGGGAAATTAAACTATATTAAAATTCCATTGGAATTGAAACAAATACCCAATCCTAAATGATTAATAAATCATATTAAATTATTCCAAATAATTCAAGATGAATTATTTGACACCCAAATAACCAAATAAAAACCTACTGAAAAGAATTGGAAGGTTTTGGAAAATCAAATAGTGTTTAGAAATATTAAATCTTATTTGATTTAAAAACTAGAACCTATTTTGATTAATTAAAAGGCCTTAAAAAGAATAAATAAATTATTCTAAAAATGATATCAGAATGTCTTGTTAATCAGTATTTAAACCCACACAAAATTTGGCAATTGTTTGAATTCAAATGGATGTTTGAATTGACCAAACAAAATCAAAACAGAATTAAAGAAAAGGGAAAAGGAAAAACAAACAGAACAAAAAAAAGGTAAAAGACCCAGCCCAATTAGCCTGGCCCAACTAAGCCAGCCCACCTCTCCTTCTCTCCCGCAGAAAAACGGTTCGCACCAAAGAAAGAACCCGCACAGCGTATGACGAGTGGGCCCTATCTCTTCTCTTCCTATCTCACTGTTAAACGGACCCCACTAGACACGTCAGCGTCTTCCTCAGGGCGACCCGTTCCTCCCCTGATTCCTCCCGTTTCTGCCGATTAATTCGTGCGATGAATTCACATCAATGACGCAGTGATTCCTCCCCCAGACCATGCTCTCTTAATCGCCAGCATTCCCTCTATGTTTCCCCCTCAGTTCCCCACCTTAGCGCGCCCCCAGGCTGTCCTAATTCCTCTATGAAGCTCCACTGCCCCGACGAGTTCCGGCGTCGATTCCGGCCAGCCTCCTCCGCCCCTCGACTCCTCAAGCACACGAGCATCTTCCCCAACATCTGGCGCACCTCACAGTACCTTCCGTTTATCCGTGCGAGCACCACAGCATCGGCAACGACGACACCAAGCATCTCCCCCGTCTGCCTCTTCTCCGACGACTCCTCTGGTGAGAACCTGACCGCGCCGCCCCTTCTCTGTGAAGCTCCCGCACTCCCTAAACTTCTACGCATCTAACGCCACTATTATCTTGCCTTCTCGTGCATTGTAGACTCGTCCCCGTCGACAACTGACCGCACCCGAGGCACAGCTCAACTCCGACGAGGAATTCCTGCAACCCCAGTGCGCCCCTTGACCAAACCGCGAGTACCTTGAGCTTCCGCATGCCACGGCGATCACGGTGAGCCACCTCTTCTCCTTCCTTGCTATCTCTATCGCCAGCTCCGCCGCTAGCCGAGCGTCGCCGTCTCGCGCTGCCGCTAAGCGCCGCCAGAGTTTGGTCAGATCATCGCTAGCCGTTGGATGCAGATCGTATGGATACGATAGATGACTTAACGAACCGTTTTTGATCAATATGTGCCGCACGATCTATTTATATCTAACGCCTCCCGTAGCGCGATCCGGCCGAAGCGGTACCGACGAATAGAAATGCGCCGCGCGGCACTAATTTGGTTTAAAACAGAATTTTGAATCTCATTAGTAAGCAAACTTGTAAAATTCAAAACTTAAAATACACACGTCCAAATTTTGCAAACTTTATATCAATGGATTCAGAAAAACAAGCCCTAGCCAACCATGCACTTTTTTTAGTAAAAAGCTTCCGTTAAATTGTTTGTTTTTGTAGAAACTTGTGAGTGCTTGTTTAGGATACAAAAATTGTTCAAAAATGATTTTGGGGATAAAATCTTTGGCAATTAGTGTGTTTTGAACCTACTGACCATAGGAAACAAATTATGGTTTCAAAAATGTATTTGGTGAAGCAAAAGAATAAATCTTTGATTTAAACCATTTCTAGTCAAATAAAAATATGGTTTAATTGTTAAAAATGATTTTGGAGGAAAACCTTTGGGAAATGTTTTGGAAATATACTCTCTGACCCTAAACACAATATTTCATGGTTTGAAAACATATTTTGTTAAACCTATAGAATTTTGCCTTATTAAAAGCATTTCTACACCACATAAAATAATGACTTGATCTAAACATGGTTTATGAAGTAAAATCTTATACAAATGATTTTGCCACTTTGTAAAATGACCATTAGGTGTTTTCAAATGTTTATGAACCATTAGAAACCACTCTTACAAATAAAACAATCTTTAGCATGCTTGCATGCATTGTTTTGTTTATTATTTTATGTGATGTTTTGCTTGAATGGTAGATTGAAATATTGTTTGCTTGATTGAATTGTAGTGATTTGAAGTGAGTGAACATAGCAAAGATCAAGGAGTGAACTTATACTCTCTACCAAAAGGAAAGTGATGCTTCATACTTTTGTCCCATTATTTTCACTATGCATTAGTGATATTTCTAAGTAAGACTTGCATGGAATTTTTGCTAAGTATAAACCATGCTATGGGAAATCCTAGTTGATGAAACCTTAGTAGAAATTTCCTAAGTTAAGATTCCTACCACTATCATGCTTAGCTTAGCTAATAGAAAACAAGGGTGGAATATATATTCATGCTATGGAAAAATTTCTAAGTTTGAGGACTTGTGTTTTGTTTAATAAAACAACTAAGTGAATGAATCACCTAGGTGGAATGGAAGGAATGGTTTGTGTTGAGTGGTCATGCAAGTCCAATATGCTGGGGAAAACTTGGGCATCACCAAGTCCAATATGCTGGGGAAAACTTGGTGTCTCACTTGTGGATGGCCACCCAGGAACAAAGAGATTTGAGATGTCAAATGTTGAGAAGCTTCAAGTGCATCCACTTGGCATTATGGGCTCTGCCTGGATCATATAGGTTGCAATAACTTAGCCAAATGGACAGTTGGTGGTAGGGGTTTGATAGGTTTGAGCGCGTCCATTTTGGTCTAAGGGAAGGCTTCTGAAAGATCTTGTCTTGGGAAACCAAGTCTTGTGGGGAAAGTGCACCACCTCTGCAGAGTGAAAAATCTAAGTACTTAGCCATGTCCCTGGCAAAGGACAATTTGAGCATCAAGACATGGAAGCTATCAAGAATCTCATCATCCAAATTTCTAAGTTAAAAACTTGTGGTTGAACAAGGGTTTAAGGTTCACCAATTTCTATTGGTGGTTCCTTGGGTGATTTTTGTCAAGCAAAAACTTAGTATTTTTCAAATGATAAGGAAAATCTATTTTGAGCAATGCAAGCCTAAGCTCCACTTAGCCAAATGCATATAGATGATAGACTCCACTATACTACCATAGTATCACTTGCCAATACAATTCAAATGTATTGACCCTTGTGGCTGTAACTTGTTATGTTGCAGGTTTTGTTTGATATTAGTGAAGTTTAAATGATTAGGATACAAGTCTACAACCAACATGTCTGCCTGTGGCACTTTGAAGATGAAGGACCCCATGCTTATAGATATTTTGCTGCAATGTAATGTAATAGCCAAATGAGATATGTAAGATGTAATAAATTATGTTATTCCTGGTTATAAAGTTGTATTATGACCTTTGTTTCTTGATATTACATCTTAACTGTGGATGCTAGCTATTGATCCAGGGACTAGCATTGTAAACACAGGGATCTCTACCTTATTAAAGGTTGCGAACCTTACACCTATGGTCTACGTTGATCTAGCTAACACGGGAAGGTGAACCATCCCATCTAAAGATTCCGGCATGGACGGATCCAGTCTGGTTACGATAAGAGTACAATGGAAGATTCTGCAGTTCTCCGACTTACAAGTTGAAGACAGAGAGCATTGCAGGGTTCTTGGGAGGACAACAAGATATTGCTTGATGATTTGCCTACATTCATCTAGACAGAGCATTCAGCCTAAAGAGGAAAGATGGCACAAGATCTCGGAGTTCTCCGGGGGCTATTGTTGGGGATATGCTAAATGGGTATCACCATAGCATGTCTCTAATCCGGATAACCCGGGTGGCCCATAGTTGGTAGCAAGGCCCATGGCCTGTTGGGCGGCCCAGTTAGATGGATCCAGAAGGGAGGCCCATGCCGGATAAAGGAAGGCTACAGAGGAGTCACCGACGTACCCGGAGCCTTGGAGTGCAAGATACGCTAGACTAGTTGTATACCGTGTAGGACTCTGTAACCTGTCCAGCTAGGACTTTCCCTGTAACCCTAGGATATAGCGACTATATAAGCCGGACCTATGGGAGCCTTTAGGGCACAAGTTAGAACAACACAACTCATATCGCGCACAGCGAACCGATCCCTGTAACTCGGCATATTGTCATTATACTGATTTATAGCAGGAATAGGATCCCGCCACCATCGTGGGATCTGAACCTGGGTAAGTTGTGTTACCTCGTACCCGCCGACCTTCCGCCTTACCCCACGTCTCTAAGCACGCTCTACGAGGACCCCTCCATGGCGTACTCGTCGGCAATACCACGGCATTATCCTTGTAGTTTTCCTGTTGAACCGTTGTATTCGTGGCCTCACCGGAACTTCCAGTGGGTCACGAATGGAACTTCCTGTAAGGGTTCATAGCATGGAAAACAAAAAAATTCTACCGCATACAAACAAACAAACAAGCCAAGATCTATCTACTAGATTGTAGCAACGAGTCGATAGAGGAACTCACCCTCGAAGATTCCAAAGCGGTTAACGAGAGCATATTCTCGTGGGTGGTGTAGTCGTACACTTCCGATCTCAAGATCGCGTAGACGATCCTTCCGGCGCTGCGTTCTGGCAGCGCTTCCGCAGTCGGTCACACGTTCGGTACTCGATGAAGACCTTCCTCTCCCTTGTTCTAGCAGGCAGTGGAGGTTGTAGCACTCTCCCCGCGATTCCGGCAGCACGACGGCGTGGTACCAGAAGTAGAGGGGAGATCTTGCAGGGCTTCGCCTTAAGCCGGAGCGAGTATGGTGGACTATGAGAGAGGCCTCGGCAATCTACGGTTTAGAACCACCAAGGGGTTTAGAGCAACCAGCATCTAGGGATTAGCTAGACGGCGGTTTAGAGGAGATCTAGGGCAGCCGCATCTAGAAGGGGGGCGGCGGCTGGCCTAGGGTTTAGAGGGGCGCCGGCTAAGGGACAAGGTGTAGGGAGAGGGGGCGCCCCCTCCCTTTCTTTTATAGGTGGGAGGGGCGGCTAGGGCTAGCCGAGTCCTCCCCCAACTCCCTTGCTGGCCGGCGGTTTGGAGGAGAGAAGGGAAACCTTCTCTTCCCAGGTTTGCTTCTCTCCCTCCACCTCACAAAATACCCGTTTGACTTTTCAAATTGGCGTTTGACTTTTCAAACTAGGATTTGATTAAACCCTTTATTTTGTTCAGCAATGACTCCTAGTACATGATGCAATCATTCCAACTTGTTATGACACACTCATGTACCCTTCCCCTCCGGAGTGCCGGACATTCCGGAACCTTCTAGAACATTCCCGATGAAAACACTGGAACCATTCTTCAACCCCGAAATAGGACTTTCCTTATATGAATCTTATTCTCCGGACCATTCCGGATCTCCTCGTGATATCTTAGATCCCATCCGAGACTCCGAACAACATTCGGTCTCTTACTCATCATTCCATAACTACTCAACAACATCGAATCCTTAAGTGTGTCTCCCTACGGTTCGTGAATTATGCGGACATGATCGAGACACTTCTCCGATCAATAACCAATAGAGGAATCTGGAAATTCATATGGCTCCCACATATTTATACGATTACTTTGCGATCGAATGAACCACTTACATACGATACCAATTTCCCTTTGTCTCACGATATTTTACTTATCCGAGGTTTTGATCGTCGGTATCTCTGCATACCTAGTTCAACCTCGTTACTGATAAGTACTCTTTTCTCGTTCCCGTGGTATGTGATCCCTTGTGAGCCAGTCACATGCTTGCAAGCTAATTGGATGACATTCCACCCAGAGGACCCAGAGTATATTTATCCGTCATATGGATGGACAAATCCCACTCTTGATCCATGTGCCTCAACACATACTTTCCGAACACTCAATGCCACCTTTATAGCCACCCAGTTACGATGTGGTGTTTGATGTCATCAAAGCATACTTCCGGTGATGGTGATTAGCATGATCTCATGGTCGAAGGAATTAGGTCACTATGTATCAGAAAGCTTATAGCAAATGAACTATATTAAATGACTTGATCTTTTATGCTACGCTTAACTATAGGAGTATGTCCATCACATCATTCTCCTAATGATATGACTCTGTTGCTAATAACATCTCTATGTTCATGATCAGGAAACCATGATCATATATTAACCAACAAGCTAGTTTAACAAGAGTCTTTACTAGGGACTCTTTTATGTTTACAAATCACACAAGTATTAATGTTTCCTGTTAATACAATTATAGCATGGTATGTAAAAATTTATCATAAGTATGAAGATATGATAATAACCACTTTTATTATTGCCTCTTGGGCATATCTCCAACAGTCTCCCACTTGCACTAGAGTCAATAATCTAGTTTCAAACCTTTGTGTATTCAACACCTATGGATTTCTGGTGTCGTATGTACACGATTGCTAGTGGTCAACTGATCTCCGGATCTGACACTTCCAGATCTGTGTGTAATTGCATGTCTTTGCGTCTCTACGCATCACTCATTATCTAATGAGATGGCTTTGTACAAATTTGGTCCTTTGGTGTGACCTTTAGTTCTTTGGGGTTAAAACATGTTGATAATATTGTTGTACAATATATTTTCATAGCATTATCCCTGCTGTGAACTACACCTAGTTTGATAACAAACTACTTGACACAAGTGCCCTCTTTTGCTGCTATAATATCAGTTATATACTTAGCCCTTTTGTTGTAGTATCTGTCACAATATCTTAACTTTGGAACTCATCCAAATCCATTTTGGAACTTACTTTCCATTATATTGTGCCACCCTTAGTTTAGATTGAGATAAACTTAATTTGTACTTGTGACAAAACTAGTATCAATGTAGTATTCTTACAATGAACTAACCATCTATTTGTCACTTCTACAAATAATATACTCTTAGTTCTTCCAAAAGATCATAAGAATATCCTTCCTATTGTCCAATGATCATCTTATGAATCATTCTGGTATATGATCATAACATTTAGAGTATAGGACATATCTGGATTTGTACATATCACAATATGATTGATATAAATACTCTTTGTGATCAAGTATCAATCTATACTTGAATCTTTGTTTCACTTACCAAATGTCAATACACTTGAATATATCATCAATATTTAACTCATTCAATCCTTTCTGTGCGACAAGAACCTTTCTTGTAGTTTCTATTTTGAACTCATTCAATATATCATCTATGTACTTTCGGCACAACCATATTAGTGTCTCAATCTATCTATATAGATATTGATGCCAAATATTTGGGTTTTGCCTAAATCTTTCATCGGGATGAAATTCTTAACATGTGTTAGTAAAAGATACATCATTTCTAATCAACAATATGTCTTCCACATAATGTATTAGAAACATGTCTTAGCGCTCCCACTTAATTTCTTGCAAATGCAAGCATCTTCATGGTCTCCGACGAATTTAAACTCCTTTAACAGTTTCATCATGGTGAAGATTCCAACTCCGCAATGCTTACTTCAACCATTGAAGTTTGCATATGCTTTTAGCATCCTTTGAATTAACAAAACCCTATGGACCGCGTTATGCACATGTCCTAGGTAACAATTCTATTAGAAGAACTTGTTTTGTTTATTCAATTACCACATAACAAAATTATATGTAGTGGTTGCTACATTAATACGTCTAGACTAAATATCGCTATGAAAGATCAAATCTTGTCATAGTCAACCTTTGAACATTGTTGTGAACTCTTTCCCAACATGTCGACTATTTCATAGATGTGCAACATCCATGTCTATTTATTTATAGATCCAAACACAACTGTAAGGTCTTACACCTTTCTCGAGGGTCCTTCAAGTTCAAAACTTGATTTCTCGTGTATGGAACTATCACGGATTTTATGGCTTCAAGCCATTTTACAGAGTCAGGGCCCATCATCGCTTCTTTGCATGTAGTAAGTTCATTATTCTCAAATAATGATTCAACCCTCAAATCTTGGTATTTGATTGTTTACTCGACCTACTTGGTTCAATAGAAACTTTGACCTTCGTAACCACAACCTTTGAGGCACGTGAGCCATGAGCATTGTTGCTGCCTCCGGAACACTTTTCGGCGCTGCGCAACTTTGATCATATATAGCTAAGGTTCTTTTAACCTTGTTGAAGTTCTATTGTCCTCCCACTTAACTTTTCACGAAAAATTCCTTCTTTAAGAAACTCAACGTTCTAAGCGACAAACATGTTTGTCTCCGATGTTATGGAGGAACAGTTATTCGAAATAACATACAAAGATAGGTTCATCCGACTTTGGTTGCAAACATCTTTCTTATGCATAGCATACCAATGTTTAAGAAAGGACAACTTGGGTTTTATCCCAAACCATAACTTTTATATGGTGTCAATTCAACAGATTATGATGGAGCTCTTTTCAGTGGAAAAACGGTAGTCTCTAAAGCTTTTAATCTTTAAAATATAATGGCAGTTTTATGAATTACACCTTCGATCTTACCATGTCAAACAAGGTTTTAATTACATATCTTGAATGCTCCATACTCCTATGGTGTTTCGGGAACGATTCCTTAAATCTAAGGTATTATGCTAAACTTGTAAATCAAATATCTTCCATTATGATCTTATCATAAACTATTTATATTCTTGTTACAATGACTTTGCACTTCATCTTGAAAGTCTTTGAACTTTTGAAATGTTTCATACTTCATCCTTATTAAGTAAATATTCATATATTCACTCAAATTTTCGGAGAAAGCACATAAAGTTGAAATCCATCGCTCCTGACTATACATAATGGACTTCATACAACAATATGTACAAGTTCCAATAAGATAGTCATTCGTTCCCTTTCGGCCTATGAACGAAGTTTTAATTATCTCTAGGAAAGTTTCACAAGCGTCATGTGATCAAAAATCAAAAGACTCCAAAATTCCATCCACATGGAGTTTCTTCATGTTTTCTTTCCAATATAATTTAAACGGCGATGTCACTTCCTAAGTGATCTTTCAATCAATTTGTTTTTCGACATTTTTAGCACTAGTTTTATGGATGTAATTTGTCCAATGAGATTTGTAGATCATCCATCTTTTATGGATTACGGCAATTATTTGAACAACCATTTTGTTCTCATAATACCTGATAAAACAAATCTTGAAGGCAAGCTTTGATGTTTAACGAGCAACACAATAACCCTTTATTTGTTATCGATGAACATTATCACATATTCTTTTGCTAGTTACTTAGCCCATTGTAGTTCATGAATTGTGTTGTTTTGTATGACGATTCACGCTAACAAATTCAGTATCAAATACTTAAGAACCACATTGTTTAATAAGCAAAGAATATAGCCATAACATGTATATCATCTATATACTTAAACTGAACAATTCTAGTCTTTTCTTTTCTGCCATATATTTATGATATTCTCTTTCAGTATTTCTTTTCCTGTTTGAAATAATCTATCAACATCAACAGTGGAGCCATAAACATGACACATAGTCCAAAGTGTGTATAGTTAAATACCAATGTGTTTGGACTTGCACTTTGAAGTAGATCACCATCATCAAATGTTTAGTGTTCTTTCAAATTCCTTTCTTTAGTAATCTCTTGGTGTAGTAAACATTTTGCCTACATCAAATATTCACCCTTCTTATGGAATTATTCATGATCAAGCTACTTTAGCTTATAACGGTGAATCGCGAGTATAATGTTGCTCTCCAAAACCATTTGGAGGATTAAGACAACTAGTGTCTCCAACCTTTTGCAAATTCTCATCAAATATGAAAACATGACTTTTGCCATATTATACTCTATCATGTTGCAACCAAAACTTCGTTTCAGATATCACAATATCTTCCACACATCATGGTTTCTGAAACAACTCTTTCAGATCCTAGATAACCTTGATATTAAGACAATCCTTTGAATATCAAGAATCATGGAGACAAACATGATACTCATACACTAACACTTGGAATTGTCACTCTTGATTTAATACCAATTATTAATCTTCATGGAGTAACCAGAACTTACTGAAAGTTTGCAATAGGACTTTTAAACTTTAGATTAACACTTCAAAACAATATGATACCAGTTCGTAAATTAACTAACCAGAATTCTATAGTTCTATCATCTCAATTATAACTAAGCGCAAGGTGGTAAACGGATGCCAATGACTACAACAATTATGCAAATTCACTTGATTTAATTTATGATAAATAGTGTTCAACTTTTAATTACATTGCCGCTGAACTCCCACTCAAAACAATATCCCTCACATTGTTTTAGTGATCACACGAACCAAATCCACCACATCAAAACCGATGATCATGAGAGTTGACGTAGCTTCAATGGCGAACAATCAACATGTTCATCATATCTACTATATGACTCATGCTTTACCTTTCGGTGATCCGTGTTCCGATACCATGTCTGTACATGCTAGGCTCGTCAAGATCAAACCTTAGCTTCCGCATGAACAAATCTGGCTTGCTCACGTTGTATACACTCGCAGAATCCAACACACCCGATCATCACGTGGTGCTTCGAAACAACGAGCTTTAGCAACGATGCTTACTAAGGATGAACACTTTAAAACTTGAAATTGTGTGCTTGAGGGATCATATTATAATGCTACCGTCGTAAACTAAGCAATACAAGATGCATAAAAGGATTAACATCACATGAAATTCATAATATGTGATATGATATGGCCTTTCTTCTTATGCTTCCGATCTCCATCTTCAAGCACGAACATGATCTCCATCATCACCGGCATTGCATCAAGGTCAATGATGCTGCTCCATGGTTGTCTTCCACCAGCTTCAACTATTACAACTATTTTGAATAGACACGCGGGTCTTAACAGAATTTCAAGACAACCATATGGCTCCTGCCGGTTGCCAACTTACAATAAGGAACATTGCGTACATCAAATATAATCACAATCATGGCCATATCACATCACAGCACACCCCTGCAAAACAAAGTTAGATGCCTCTAATTTTCTTTGCATATTTTACGTGGTTTGGGGCTTTCAATAAGTGTCGTTCTAACTTACGAACAAGAACCACAACATTGATACTAGTATTGTCAATCACCCGTTGTAAATTGAATCTTAAATATGTTGGGAGAAACAGGCACCCGCAAAGCCACTTATGCAATACAAGTTGCATGTCAAGCGTGGAGCAAGTCTCATGAACGATGTCATGTAAGGTTAGCCCGGGCCGCTTCATCCCACCATCCCGCAAGATGCAAAGTACACAAGAAGCAATCGACAACAAAAGCATCAACGCCCACAATGACCATTGTGTTCTACTCGTGCAACAGATCTACATATAGACACGGCTCTGGTACCAATGTAAGGGTTCGTAGCATGGAAAACAAAAAATTTCTACCGCATACAAACAAACAAACAAGCCAAGATCTATCTACTAGATTGTAGAAACGAGTCGATAGAGGAACTCACCCTCGAAGATTCCAAAGCGGTTAACGAGAGCAGATTCTTGTGGGTGATGTAGTCGTACACTTCCAATCTCAAGATCGCGTAGACGATCCTTCCACGCAGATTCGAAGCGCTTCCGCAGTCGGTCACACGTTCAGTACTCGATGAAGACCTTCCTCTCCCTTGTTCCAGCAGGCAGCGGAGGTTGTAGCACTCTCCTCGCGATCCCGGCAGCACGACGGCGTGGTACCGGAAGTAGAGGGGAGATCTCACAGGGCTTCGCCTTAAGCCAAAGCGAGTATGGTGGACTATGAGAGAGGCCTTGGAGATCTAGGGTTTAGAGGCACCAAGGGGTTTAGAGCAACCAGCAGCTAGGGATTAGCTAGACGGCGGTTTAGAGGAGATCTAGGGCAGCCGCATCTAGAAGTGGGGCGGCGGCTGGCCTAGGGTTTAGAGGGGCTCCGGCTAAGGGACAAGGTATAGGGAGAGGGGGCGCCCCCTCCCTTTCTTTTATAGGTGGGAGGGGCGGCTAGGGCTAGCCGAGTCCTCCCCCAACTCCCTTGCTGGCCGGCGGTTTGGAGGAGAGAAGGGAAACCTTCTCTTCCCAGGTTTCCTTCTCTCCCTCCACCTCACAAAATAGCCGTTTGACTTTTCAAATTGGCGTTTGACTTTCCAAACTAGGATTTGATTAAACCCTTTATTTTGTTCAGCGATGACTCCTAGTACATGATGCAATCATTCCAACTTGTTATGACACACTCATGTACCCTTCCCCTTCGGAGTGCCGGACATTCCGGAACCTTCTAGAACATTCCTGATGAAAACACTAGAACCATTCTTCAGCCCCGAAACAAGACTTTTCTTATATGAATCTTATTCTCCGGACCATTCCAGATCTCCTCGTGATATCCTGGATCCCATCCGAGACTCCGAACAACATTCGGTCTCTTACTCATCATTCCATAACTACTCAACAACATCGAATCCTTAAGTGTGTCTCCCTACGGTTCGTGCATTATGCGGACATGATCGAGACACTTCTCCGATCAATAACCAATAGAGGAATCTGGAAATTCATATGGATCCCACATATTTCTACGATTACTTTGCGATCGAATGAACCACTTACATACGATACCAATTTCCCTTTGTCTCACGATATTTTACTTATCCGAGGTTTTGATCGTCGGTATCTTTGCATACCTAGTTCAACCTCGTTACTGATAATTACTCTTTTCTCGTTCCCGTGGTATGTGATCCCTTGTGAGCCAGTCACATGCTTGCAAGCTAATTGGATGACATTCCACCGAGAGGGCCTAGAGTATATCTATCCGTCATATGGATGGACAAATCCCACTCTTGATCCATGTGCCTCAACACATACTTTCTGAACACTCAATGCCACCTTTATAGCCACCCAGTTACGGTGTGGTGTTTGATGTCATCAAAGCATCCTTTCGGTGATGGTGATTAGCATGATCTCATGGTCGAAGGAATTAGGTCACTATGTATCAGAAAGCTTATAGCAAATGAACTATATTAAATGACTTGATCTTTTATGCTACGCTTAACTATAGGAGTATGTCCATCACATCATTCTCCTAATGATATGACCCTGTTGCTAATAACATATCTATGTTCATGATTAGGAAACCATGATCATATATTAACCAACAAGCTAGTTTAACAAGAGGCTTTACTAGGGACTCTTTTATGTTTACAAATCACACAAGTATTAATGTTTCCTGTTAATACAATTATAGCATGGTATGTAAACATTTATCATAAGTATGAAGATATGATAATAACCACTTTTTATTATTGCCTCTTGGGCATATCTCCAACACTTCCGGTGGTGACTTTTCCACCGGAAACTCTCGTGCACTATATTTGATTCACTGCATGTATTTTTTCAATCTCTCTTTGTTTCTTCTTTCGAACTTGTGCACTTATCCCGCCATCCCTCCCTATTCTTTGCTTTCTTCTCAGGGCAAGGTGGTTCTCGTAGAGTCAAGCGCAACCGTATTCCTTCCGGTCCTCCCGAGATTGATGAATAATACCTTGAGGTTCTGCAACCTCCCACTCAGACTGCCCGTTAGAAGTCTACTGCTGCTCGCTGTGCTGCTATTGCTGAAGGGAAGTGGCCTACTCTTGCTTCTCAACAGGCCCCCGCTGCTGGTCCTGATTCCTCCAAATACAAGATCTCCAAGTGGCCTCATAAGGCCTATGCAGTGTTTTGCCAGGTGGATCCCTATCTTGTCCCGCGTGATCCTCTTTGCTTGGATCCCCTCTTCCACAATCGTCGCCAAGAGAATTTTTTTGCAGAGATTTATGCCACCAAGTCAAAGTTTGTTGTTTCCCCTAGAAATACATGAATGTGGCTCATATGGAAAGCAAGATAGAGTACTTTGGGGAAGCTCTCGAGATATGCAGAAACTTTGGGTTGATTCCTATCATGGAGCACCATCAGAAATTTGATGAGACCTCTATTTCTCAGTTCTTCTCCACTCTTCACATGGAGACGGATCCTATAAATGGCACCTTGAAGTGGATGAGTAAGAATCAGCTATTATCTGCCACATGGTCTGAGTTTGGTGCTCTTCTTGGCTATCCCCTCTTGCCTAGAAAGGGTGCTAATGGTTGGCGCGTTCATGGATCTAAGGCTTATGCACCTGAGGTTCTGGAGCCTCTCTATATTGAGGGTTGGGGTGTATGTGGTCAGGTGAATCATCTCCATCCAGTCTATGACATCATGCGCGGGGTCTTCTTGAACACCATCTCTCCAAAGGCAGGCAACTTTGATCAGTTTCATGCATTTTAGATTGACCTTACGCTTCAGACTCACCTTCACCGTGATTCTGACCAGAAGATGGATGTTATGCAGTTTATGTTCCATGAGATCTGGCTTGCTATGATTGACAAGCGCTCGTGCCCCTATGCTCCATACATTCAGACTCTTATCAACGCCAAGTGGAGGGAAGCAAGTGGTACCTGCTACCCTCAGGACTGCATCACTATTCATGAGGAGAAGAAGCTGCGTCTGAGTAAGCATGAGAAGCCTAAGACCCAATCTGAGAAGGAAGAAGCCATATGGAAGTCTGGGGTTGCTACTGGTACCACTTCTGCACATGCTGGTTCTAGTGCTGGTGGTCCCACTCTTGAGAGGCATCCATCTTGGGCCAAGAAACTGCTGAAGAAGGTGAAGAAGACGTTTTGTTTCTTGCAGGACCGTGAGTACCAGGTTATGTT
Organism: Avena longiglumis; assembly: GCA_030063025.1. Classification (NCBI taxonomy): domain Eukaryota; kingdom Viridiplantae; phylum Streptophyta; class Magnoliopsida; order Poales; family Poaceae; genus Avena; species Avena longiglumis. The sequence goes on from CP125979.1 coordinate 251,547,154, forward strand.
GATCAGCGACACAATTCTCAGCGATAGAAGGCTATATTGTCAGCGCTCAGTGCTCCTTGCTCTCCCGAGACCAGCTCCATAACCATGCCAAAAGCAGTGTATGCTTCAAGTTCTGGTCCAAGTTCTAGTCAAGCAGTGTATGCTTCTGTTTGGAACTAATGCCCAGGCATCGGAACTTCAGGTCAGGCAGTTTTGCGACCCAGTTGTTCCGCTCCAAGTTCCGGTCAAGCAGTGTATGCTTCTGTTTGGAAGTTGTCTATTTGACGGAACTTGGCTCGGAAGTTGCTCCGAAAGTTCCAACAGAACTTCCGGTCGTGTCTGACCAGAACTTTCGGTCGAACTTTGGAGCGTGCGTCAACGGTCTTCGAGCCGTTGAAGCCACACTAAGTAGAACTTCCGGCCCTCCACCGAAACTTCCAGTGGTGTCGCGAACAGTCCAACGGTTCAGATTGAAGGGGGCCTATTTAAGGCGCCCTCCTTCTTCCCCCTACCTAACTCTTCAATTTTCTCTCTCCTTAATTAATACTAGAGCTTCACCTCACTAGATCTCTCTCCCTAGCCACTCAAATCACTTGATCTTTTGAGAGGTGAGAGAGGTGACCTAGATCTACATTTCCACCAAAGAAGATTTGATTCCCCCCACCTATCCTTCGTGGATCTTGTTACTCTTGGGTTTCTTGGAACCCTAGACGGTGTAGGGCATCCTCGGAGCTAAGGGCATGTGTTGTAAAGCTTCGTGGTGTCGTTGAGGGCCTCCAATTGAGTTGTGGAGCTTCCCCCTCAACCTTGTTATAAAGGTTTAGGTTGGCGCCTTCAAGGTCACCGGTTAGTGGATTGTGAGGCCTCCTTTGTGGGGGAGCTCACCGGAGAAGAAGGTGAGGCCTTTGTGGCGCTCGGGTGACCTTGTGTGGCCCCGACACCTCTCCAACATAGACGTAGCTTCCTTGGAAGTGAACTACGGGAATTACATCTCCGTGTCCCTGCTCCGGTTATCTCGTTCCTTACCTTTACTACTTGCTCTTTACCGCTCTTGTGCTTGTTATTAGTTCTCTAGCATATAGGTTGTTCACCTAGTTGCGTATCTAGAGAACTTATCTTCTTGCCAAGCCTAAAATTGAGTAACAAATTAAAAATTGGTATTCGCCTATTCATCCTCCCTCTAGTCGATTCAAAGTCGGTACTTTCAACTGCGAAGGGCGGAATTTCATGAAACTTATCACAATCTTCTGACATGTATGTCTTGTCCTCCACCCCCACGATGTTTCTTTTCTCTGAAAGAACTATGTGGCGCTTTGGCTCATCGTCTGATGTATTCTTTTTCTTATTTTTTATTTTTTGTTGGTTTGGTAGACATGTCCTTCACAAAGAAAACCCGAGCCACATCATTGGCTAGGAAGAATCGTTCGTCTAAGTACGCAAGATTTTTGAGGTCCACTGTTGTCATTCCGTACTGCTCGTCTACCTTTACCATGCCTCCTGTCAGCTTTACCCATTTGCATCGAAACAAAGGGACCTTAAAAGTAGGCCCATAGTTAAGTTCCCATGTCTCCTTTATGTAACCATAATATGTGGTCTTTCACCCATTTTTTTGTTGCATCAAAGCGGACAACACTGTTTTGGTTGGTGCTCTTTTTATCTTGGGAAATCGTGTAAAATGTATTCCTATTTATCTCATACCCTTGGAAATTCGATATAGTTGAAGATGGTGACCTGGATAACAAGTACAGCTGATCTACAAGAGTGTTGTTTTTGATGAGATGTTGCAACCAACCGCCGAAAGTCTGCATGTGTTCCTTTCTAATCCAGTCGTCGTGCTTCCCAGGGTTGTTGGAGCGTAAAATTTTCTTGTGTTCCTCGATATACGGATCCGCCAAGATGGAATTCTGTAGAACTGTGTAATGTGCTTCAGTGTAAGCATGACCATCCCTGCATATTATTGATTTCCTTCCTAGAGTGCCTTTTCCACTCAGTCTCCCCTCATACCACGATTGAGGAAGACCAATCGGCTTAAGGTCAGGAACAAAGTCAACACAAAACTCAATGACCTCCTCTGTTCCATATCCCTTAGAGATGCTTCCTTCAAGCCTAGCACGGTTACGAACATATTTATTTAATACTCCCATGAACCTCTCAAAGGGGAACATATTGTGTAGAAATACAGGACCGAGAATGGAAGTCTCTTCGACTAGGTGAACGAGGAGGTGCGTCATAATATTGAAGAAGGATGGCGGGAACACCAACTCGAAACTGACAAGATATTGGACCACATCATTCTGTAACCGTGGTAGATCTTCAGGATTGATTCTCTTTTGATAGATTGCATTGAGGAATGCACATAGTTTCACAATGGGTACTCAAACATAATCGGTAGAAGCCCCTCAATGCAATCAGAAGCATTTGCGTCATAATCACGTGGTAGTCATGAGACTTTAGGTTTTGGAACTTTTTCTCTACCATATTTACTATTCCCTTTATATTCGAAGAGAAGCCAGACGGGACCTTGATACTGCTCAGGCATTCAAAAAAGATTTTCTTTTCTTGTTTGGTAAGAGAGTACTGGCATTTCCTCGAAACCATTATGGATGCAGGCCTTTGGGGTCTTTCATATGTTGCTGGTCCTTCCGTGCTTTCGGTGTATCTTTTGTTTTCCCATACACGACCAAGAAGCCTAGAAGTTTCATGCAAAGATTCTTCGTCACATGCATCACGTCGATTGTAGAGCGGAGCTCTAGGAATTTCCAATAGGGTAGCTCCCAAAATAAATATTTCTTCTTCCACATGGGTGTGTGTCCGCCAGCGTCCTTCGGAACAGATTGTCCGCCAGGACCCTTTCCAAAGGTTACTATTTGATCCAAATCTTTGACCATATCAAATACATCTGCACCAGTATGTTCCTTAGGCTTCGTCTAGTGACATGTCTAGTAGTTGAAATGCTTGCCTTTCTTTCTTAAGGGATGCTTGTACAAAATAAATCGATGATGTCCCGTGTGCACATTCTTCTTTCAATGTTCAAAAATGTATACTTTCAGTCTCATCTAAATAGTGTATGCATGCATTGTATCCCTTGTTTGTCTGTCCTGAAAGGATACTAAGAGTTGTTCAATCATTGATTGTTACGAAAATAAACGCTCGGAGGTCAAATTCCTCCTTCTTGTGCTCATCCCCCACACATACGTCGGGTTCTTGCCACAACTGTAAAATTTCTTCAACTAATGGCCTTAGGTACACATCAATGTTATTTTCGGGTTGCTTCTGTCCTTGTATTAGCATTGGCATCATAATGAACTTCCACTTCATGCACAACCAAGGAGGAAGGCTATAGATACATAGAGTCACGGGTCAGGTGCTGTGACTAGAGCTCTGCTCCCCAAAAGGATTCATGCCATCTGTACTTAGATCAAATATTAAGTTCCTTGCGTCATCTGCAAATTTAGGGTACTTTCTATCAATTTTTCTCCACTGTGACCCATCAGCGAGGTGTCTCAACATCCCGTCCGACTTACGTTCCTCTTTGTTCCATCGCAACAACTTGGCGTGCTCTTTTTTCTGAACAAACATTTCAATCGTGGTATTATAGGAGCATACCACATCACCTTCGCAGGACCCTCTTTCGGGGGCTCGCCCTCAACATCACCAGAGTCATCTCGTCTAATCTTATACCGCATTGCAGTGCATACTGAGCATGCATCCAAATTCTCATACTCCTCACTACGGTAGAGGATGTAGTCATTAGGGCATGCATGTATGTTTTGAACCTCTAAATCTATAGGGCAGACAACCTTCTTTGCTTCATATGTACTGATGGGCAATATGTTATCCTTTGGAAGCATATTCTTCATCATTTTCAGCAACTTTTCAAATCCGGAGTCAGATAGACCACACTCTGCTTTTCATCGCAGCAATTCCAATGTGTTATCCAGTTTTTCTGACCAACAACTTTTTGTGATCCTCTAACATGTGATCGAACTTCTCCCTCTCATTTTTATTTTCACAATCTCTCCGTGCATCAGCAATGGTCCGACCAAGATCATCAACGGGCTCATCATGTGCCTCTTCTTCACCCTCCCCTTTAGCTTCCACCATGATAACCCCTCTCTCTCCGTGCTTGGTGTAACAATTATAACTGGACATGAAACCGGACTTCAACAGGTGGCTATGAAGGGTTTTGAGTCAGAGTAATCCTTCCGATTCCTACGTCTACTACATGGACAGAATACAAAATCATTTTGCTTGTTCGCACCAGCCACACGGATGAATTCATGCACGTCATTAATGAACTCGCCAGAGCGTCGGTCAGTACCGTACATCCATTCCCGGACCAGCTGCATTATTGTAAAATATATCAAAAACCATTACACGACATCATGAATAGATATCAATGACCAATTTAATACAAGTTATAATGTGAGCTTCTAGATCATTAAAATTGAATTTTGAAAATTTTACATGCACCAATTTTTGAATTGGACAAAACAATTAACATGAAAAATGTGGAGTTTTTAATTATTGTTCTAGCAGTGAAAGTATCATTCCATTCTAAGCTCTGAAACTCTAAAATTACACATTTCAATTTTTAGTAAATTTTTGCGTAATCAAAATTTGTCTAAAATTACACATCTAAAAATCCCTATACTTCTAGAGCATGTAATGCATCTCTACTTCTATCGCATTGAGCTAAACAAACAATGAGAGATGAAAGGATAGAGTTGCTAACCTTTTAAAACCATGGATTTAGGGGTTGTCACCAAATCTTGACAATCTTGGAAAAAAATGGACATGAACTCGGCTTCCTTTGGAGGAAAAATGGCCATGGCTCGGGCATGGACAAAGCCGAATTATATAGAGAAACCAACGGTCCCGATTGGTATAAAAAATGGAACTAGTGATTAACTTCTAGCCCCGGTTTGTATCACTAGTGATTAACTTCTACTCCCGGTTCATGATACAAACCGGGACTAATTGTTTCCATATAGTGCAGCTGGCTGGCGCGAGGTCTCTAGTCCTGTCACATCCCAAATTTTAGATTTGGTTCTGCATATCATTCATGCCATTGCATCATACTCTTCCATGCAAAACCATCGATTGAAAAGATTCGGCAAAACACTATTTTCTAAACCCTACCCTATTTTACTACGAGGCTCCTACGGGAGGTTCTACTAGGACTTGTGTTTTCCACCCTTGTAGCCTAGTGTTTTCACTCATCCCTTGACCCTAGGTTGCCCCCTCGATTTTATAAAAATTTAGAAACAAGAATCGCCCGATTCGGAGTTCGTATGAAGGAGTTACGGAGGTTTTACTAAAATGCAAAAAGGGAAAAAGAAAGGATCAAAAAAAAACAACGACGCCAGCCTTCTGGGCCGCGCCGGCCCATCCGGCCAGCACCGCGCCGCCCGCGCGGCGGATAGTATCCGCCGCCGCCCCCGTGACGGCCCACCGACAGGTGGGACCATTTTCGACTAGGACCCCGCGTGGGCGGCCCACATAAGCGCGGACCCTACCCGCGCGCCTCTCTCTCTCCCCACGCACCGACCCCGCCGCCTCAGATCGATCCGCGCCGCGCCATTGAGTCGCGCCGCGCCAGCCGCCATCAAGACGCCATCAAGGCCACCGCCCATACGCCGCGCCGCGCACCGCTGGCCGCTGCGCCCGCCGCGCTGCGCTGGCCACACAGACGAACGCGCCAAGGCTGCTGCTGCGCCTGGCCGCCGCCATCACCACCGCCCCTGCTGACTCTCCTTCCGCAAGACGTTTCGCCGACCGCCGCCCGAGCCGCCGTAAGCTGCCGCCGCCTTCGCCGACGATCTGTGGCCAATGGCTCAGATCGGCCGTTGACCGGTCAGCCCCAGGCGCTGACTAGTCAAACGCCCAGTCAGCAGCCACGTGGGCCAGTCAACAGACACAGTTGACTAGGTATTTTCTTTAATCGATTTAATTGGCAGACTTTTGTAGAAACTTGTAAATTGCGTAGAAATTAATCCGCTGGGCCAAAAATTACAAATAAAATATGTGTAGGTTCAGTAAGTCGTGTAGAATCTTGTTGTACCATTGTTTCACACTTTTGCAGCAAGATTTAGTGCAGTTTAATCAAATGATTTAATGGCCTTTTTGGAGTAATTAATTCATATAAAAAGATCTGTAACTCCAAAAATTGCGTATAATATGTCCCTGGATTTAGTAGAACGAGGGGAATCTCATCGGGAATTAAAAGGATAGGCTTACAGTAAAAACTTCTGCAGAAACGGTCTAGTGTCTTTCTGCAGTGTTTTAATTACTCAGGGAGTTTTATAATTCCTTTTTGAGTAATTCCAATTGTTACTGTTTCTAAATAGCAATGCCTATGCGGTAGAATTTTCCCAAGATTTTAAAAACAGTATAATACCGGTAGTGAATTAATTGGGTTCTAGCTCTAGATTTGAGTATTATATTTTGCATATTAGTTTTCCTTGCGCTAAAACTATTTTCCATGCATGCAATCAGTAGCTTTATTGAATAGGATTATGTGGTGCAGCTGTAGCACCAATCCACTTGTCATGCATATATTCATGCATCATCTTTGTTGCATATGCTTGTGGATTGTTTGTTTATGATTGCAATTGTGTCGTGTAGATTGTGACGAGTGCAACGCTTGCTCGTGTGTGGATTGTTCTTCCGACCGCTACAACCAAGGCAAGTAGATGCTATTTTGTTCATGATATTGTCCTACTATTTTCTATGCATTGTCGTGTATTTTGTAGACGCATGAGTAGGATGATACTATCGCTATGCTATGTCCTATTATGTGGTAGGGCCTCCCTTGTAGATGAACCACCGTTGGTAGATGTTCCTAGCCATGCTATGATGTACGAGGGCTGGGTTACATCACTGAGACTTGTTTCTAAAAGTAATGGTTTGTGAAAACTAAAACAACCTAATCAATGAAACTCCTGGGTGTGATGGGATTGATAATTTTGGTGGTTTCATTGCGGAAAGGCACCCAGGTATCGAGAGAAATTGATTGGCTTATTTATTTGGTAGCTTACGTGTACAGCCATGTGCCAATAATGAAATGGGCGATTGGTTGGACTTAGTAGGTTATGGTAACTCAAACCCGCGTATCCAGAGATGTAGAATTTTGGTAGGTTGGACCGGTGCGCGTCGGGATTGGGGAGCTACTTCTCGAATAGTCTCTTCTTGGACTTCTCCCTATCATCACCCAAAATGAGAGTGATGGTACGAGCTGGGCTGGCCAAGTCACATGGGTAAAGTGTACTAACCCCTGCAGGGTGTATAATCTAATCGATTAGCCGTGTCCCCGGTTATGGACAACTGAGTTGCTTGATATTGATTCCATGACATGTTTCTCGCTCATTCCAATTTCATAATTGTTTTAATATTGTTAGGTTAACTTAATTGGGATCTTTTCAAAGAAAATCAAAAACTGTTTATGAAAGTAGGACAAAGGTATTTGCAAATGCAATCCAGACACAGCTCCACTTGCCAAATATGCATGTAGATGTTAGTATTATTGTCTCCATTACTAGCTCTACTTGCCATACATTCCATGTATTGACCCTTCGGGGCTGCTACGTTTCATGTTGCAGCTTATTCCGATTCCGAGTAATCGATATAGGCCACGGTACTCCACTCGGCACTTGTTCACTTGTGGGCAATTTGAAGAATGGAGGATTTACTTTATTTATGTTGCTACCTGAATAATTTGAGCTAGCCTTGGGCTAAGATTTTATTGTAATAATGGTACTCTGGATCTTCGTTATTCATGATACACGGATATTTTGCTATGTTATTCATCTTATTCTATTGTGGGCCAATGAACCGATCCAGGGATTGGCATGTCACATAGAAGCCTCGATCTTTTCAGAACCGGGTGTTACAAGATGGTATCAGAGCCCATGTGTCGACTGTAGGATCGTGACCTAGGATTGGATTAGGAAGCCATAGATTTATTAAAACCTATATTAACTCTGTCTTTAATCTTATGCCTTTCACTCTCGTAAATTCTTATCATATGCTAGTCTCACACTTTCCTCCTTAATTGATAGATGGGAGAAGTCAGGACTGAGTAGGCCACCATGGAGTCACCAAGGCCCTTTGCAAGACAGTTAGCACAGCTCTCGCAGACATTGGGATTGCCACTGCCCATGTTCAAGGGAAGAAGGCTGTACACCTATGGATATGGTGAGGATGCATGGGAGATCACCACCTTCATCTTCAGGGATGCTGCCTTGCCAAATCCTGTGCATCTGATCTACACCAAGACATACTGCAACTGGGGACTTGGAATTAACTTGGCCATAAATGAAACCCTGTCTCGCCAGTGCCATCATGTCCGACACCTGCTGCCAGCAGATTCACCCTACCGTGACTATGGGAGGCGTGATGAAGATGGGCACATTATGGTTACCCCGGGCGACAGGAACAACATGCCGCCCCGTCGAAGACACATAGAGGACATGGAAAGGGAGAATGGAGCTCTAGCTGAGAAAGTGATGATGATAAAGGAGATTGCAGACTTTGCTAGCAATGGTATGGTGGTCCAAGGACAGGACATTGACACCTTGCATGAAGCTGTGGGAGTTCTGGAGAATGCCCTGATAGCCAGATATGCAACCATAGCTCATCTTCATGGTACTGTGCAGGAGAACACCCAGAACATACAACAGTTGCAAGGGACCGTCCAGGAAAGGGATCAAACTATTGAAGCTATGACATCCCAGATTGCCGCTCTCCAAGCACAGTTGAATCTACCCTCTGATGATGACAATGGAGATGGTGGCAACAATGGGGATGATGATGACAGTGGGAACGATGATGATGATGAGGACGAAGACGATGATGATGGAGACGATGATGGTGGAGGAGATGAAGCTGTTGCAGTTGCAGCTGAGAGTGAAGAAGAAGAGGAGGATCCAGAAGAGGTGCAGTTTGAGATCTCAAGTGATGATTCAGGAGAAGTGTACACTCCACCGCCATGGTTGAACCGTGGACCGAAGCTCCAACGCATGAGTGCAAGGACCTACCGCAACCACTTCAAGAAATAGATAGAAGTCCACCAATTAGTCCTCATTAGGCAAAACCGTTAGGATTAGTCTCGATCGATGTGAAACTTAATTACTGTTAGTTTAAGAGTGTTTAGTTGCTTATTTGTGTACTCCAATATCCCAGGAATTATTTGTGCGAATTTTATGAAAGAGTTATGGCAAGTTTGGTTAACATCTGTGTTATTTTCGCTGCAGTTTTCTGCTGATACAACAGTACTGTACGATTTTTCATATTTTTATGGTAACTGGGAAAAATCTGAACAAAATAGGGCTCGTGCGAAACTCTTTGTACTGTATGTGCAAAAATCAGCTAAATTTTCTGACGAGTCTAGGTCAGGTAGAAAAATTCGTGAACGCTGCTGGACTGTTCTGGCAGATTGCTGTTTTTGTTGGTTAGTTGATCAACTGTTTGGTTAACCATTGCCAACTCTTGTAAAACTATTTCAGTAGCTATATACTGCTAGGATAACCCCTGGGATGTTGCTGGATCACTTGTTTGTTGATGTGTTTCTTGCTTGTGATTGTCTGCTACTGTTTGTTGTTGTTTGATCATATGCATGGGTAGAATCCTATTATCGTAGTTGATTCTTTCTAAGCTTACCTGTGCTGAACCGCAGATGCCTCCCCGCCATCAACCCACTGAGTTGGAGCAGCTCATGGCAGCTCAGGCATAGCTGACCCAAGTTATGACTCAGTTCATGGAAGCTCAGAACAACAACAACAATGGAAACAACCAGCCTCAGGGAGATGCTCTCACCAGATTTCTGAGGCTAAGGCCAACTAAGTTCTCTACTGCAACGGAGCCAATGGTTGCTCTTGACTGGTTGCGTTCAGTCAACAAGGATCTGGTAACGGTTGGATGCACTGATGCTGAGAAGGTGAGGTTTGCCGCTCACCTACTGGTGGGACCAGCCGCTTCTTGGTGGGACACTTTTCAGATCACCCACCCGCTGGACACTGTGACTTGGGCAATGTTTGAGGAAGGTTTCAGGACCAACCACGTGTCTTCAGGAGTTCTGAGCCTAAAGAGGAAGGAGTTACGCAACTTGCGCCAAACCAACCGCACTGTGGCTGAGTACATTGAGCAGTTCAACAACCTGTCCCATTATGCACCTCAGGATGTTGACACTGATGCGAAAAGGAGGGAGAGATTCCTGGATGGCCTTAGTGATGAGCTTTCCGTGCAGCTACTGGTGGTTTATTGCCCCACTTTCCAGGAGCTTAGGGACAAGGCCAGGATCTTGGAAGGGAAGCACAAACAGGTGGAGAACCGCAAGAGAAAGAGCAATAATCACCACTCTGGTTCACATCACAAGTCTCGCACTTCATATGATGGATACTCCAAGCATGGAGGAAGTGACCATGGGAGCCATGACCGCCACCACCATGGAGGCGATGGACATCGTCATGACAACCATAGGAGCACCCACCACAGCCACAAGGGAGGACACTCTCACCACTCTGGAGGACACGGTGGACATGACCGCAACCGTGATCGCAGCTTTGTGAAGAAGGATCTGAGTGAGGTGACATGCTTCAAGTGTAAACAGAAGGGACACTATGCTGACAACTGTCCGGAGAGGAAAGGACTGAAGCCAACCAACAACGAGAAGGCCACAGTGAACCACATGAATGTGGAGGAGATTCCAGATGAGCCTGACCTTGTGATTGGTAAGTTCCCAATCAACACTCACCCAGCTTTCATACTTTTCGATACTGGTGCATCTCATTCATTCATATCAAGGGCATTTGTGGATAAGTATAAGTTACCTACTGAGTCTATGAAAGGGTCTATTAGAGTGAGTTCACCTGGAGGAGATATGATAGCTAGCGCGGGATGCCGCGGCCTGACTGTGAGGATTGGAACACGCAACTTCATTGCACATCTAGTAGTGTTGGAATCACAAGGGTTGGATGATATACTGGGTATGGATTGGATGTCTATGCATGGGGGACACATAGATTGTGCACAGCGAGCTGTTTCACTCAAAACCCTGCATGGTAAGAGAATTAGATTCAAGTCGGCTGCGCGACCGGGAAGGTGTAAGTTGAATTATATTAAGGGGGTTAGCATGGATACTGTGCCAGTGATTAGGGATTATCCCGACGTGTTTCCGGAAGAGCTGCCAGGGATGCCACCTGACAGGGAAGTAGAGTTTCTTATCAACCTGATGCCTGGAACAGGACCTATAGCAAAGAGACCATATAAGATGGATGTGGATGAGCTGAAGGAATTGAAGAAGCAGCTGAAAGAGCAGTTGGACAAGGGATTCATTCAGCCTAGTTCGTCGTCATGGGGAGCACCTGTTCTGTTTGTGGAGAAGAAATACAGCAGCAAGAGATTAGTGGTGGACTATCGCTCGCTGAATGAAGTGACTATCAAGAACAAATACCCCCTACCGAACATAAATGATTTGTTTGATCAACTGGAAGGAGCAAAGGTGTTCAGCAAGATTGATATGCGATCAGGCTACTTCCAATTGAAGATCCGAGAGGAGGACATACCAAAAACCGCCTTCACCACTAGGTATGGTTTATATGAGTATACGGTTATGTCTTTTGGACTAACGAATGCCCCGGCATATTTCATGACCATGATGAACAAGGTATTTATGGAGTACTTGGACAAGTTCGTGGTGGTTTTTATTGATGACATACTGATATATTCCAAGGATGATGCCGAGCATGAGAAGCATCTGCGACTGATTATGGAGAAGCTGAGGGAACACAAGCGGTATGCCAAATTCAGCAAGTGTGAATTCTGGCTTAACACTATTGGATTTCTTGGACACGTAGTGTCAGGAGGAGGAGTCGTTGTGGATCCGAGCAAAGTGACTGCAGTGACAGGATGGGAAGCGCCCAATAATGCAGGAGAGATACGAAGCTTTTTGGGACTTGCTGGATATTACAGGAGGTTCATTGAAAACTTCTCCAAGATTGCTAAGCCGATGACTGAACTTCTGAAGAAGGAGAGGAAGTTTGAATGGACGAACGTGTGTGAAGCCAGCTTTCAGGAACTGAAGAGTCGACTAGTAAGCGCACATGTTTTGTGTTTACCAGACCTTCAGAAGGATTTCCAAGTGTACTGTGATGCTTCTCGACAGGGACTTGGGAGTGTGCTGATGCAAGATGGGAGAGTAGTGTCATATGCCTCGCGGCAACTCAAGCACCATGAGCGGAATTACCCCACGCACGACTTGAAGTTAGCGTCAGTGGTTCATGCGCTCAAGGTATGGAGGCATTACTTAATGGGAAAACACTGTGATGTGTACACCGACCACAAGAGCCTGAAGTACATATTTACACAGAAGGAACTGAACATGAGGGAAAGGAGATGGTTGGAACTTATCAAGGAATATGATATGAATCTGCAATACCACCCAGGAAAGACTAATGTAGTAGCAGATGCTCTGAGCCGGAAGGTCTATGCCAACAGATTGACAATTGGGGAATTGCCTGAGGATTTGTGCAAGCAGTTCAAGGACCTTAGCCTGGAGGTAGTATCTGAAGGGTACTTGGCAACAATGGAAGTCCAACCAACGCTACAGGACAGAATCAGGAAGGCTCAAGTGGGAGACAAAGAGGTAGATGAAGTAAAGGAAAAGATGAAGGAGGGTCGAGCAAGTGAATTCCGCGAGGATGAGCAAGGAACCTTGTGGTATGGAGATTGTTTGTGCGTCCCCAACGATCCGGAGATAAGGAAGTTGATTCTGCAGGAAGCTCATGACTCGCTGTATTCCATACCTCCGGGCAATACGAAGATGTATATGGACCTAAGGGACAGATTCTGGTGGAACAACATGAAGGGAGACATCGCGGAGAATATTGCCCTATGTGATGTATGTAGCCGAGTGAAAGTGGAACACCAGAAGCCAGCAGGACTGCTACAGCCGTTGCTCATGCCGAAATGGAAGTGGGATAGAGTGGGGATGGATTTTATCACAGGATTGCCCAGGACCAGGTCAGGATATGACTCCATATGGGTAGTGGTCGACCATTTGACCAAGGTAGCCCACTTTATACAGTTAAAGACAACCTATACGAGTGCAAAGTTGGCCAAGATTTACATGGACAGGATTGTGTGCCTACATGGGGTTCCCAAGAGTATTGTATCAGATAGAGGCACCCAATTTACCTCACACTTCTGGCGCCAGCTGCACGAGTCACTTGGTACTAGATTGGAGTTTAGCACAGCGTTTCACCCACAGACTGATGGACTGTGGCATCCCGCAAAACCACTACTAGAAAATCGCGTTGAATTTGTGCATTGCATCGTCATCATCGGGCATTGTTTGTATAAAACTATTTCGGAAACCCGGGTTGTTTTCTAAAACGCCCCGTCTTTTATTTAAACGCCAAACCCCCGGATGTTCCGGATATTTTTGTTTGTCTAAAACTAGTTATAAAAGCTATTTGAAAATAAATAAAATATTAAGATTATTTTTAATAGGGGCAGTCGAACGGGCCGAGTGACCCGAACGACCGCCCCAGAAACTAAATCGGTCCAACTAGTCTGCCCCTCTAAATCCTATAGCTACCCAGCTATCTACCCAACCCAACCCTCCACCTCACTCCCTCCAATCCAGCCTCGCCACATCAGCACACCTCTCTCCCTCACCCAATCACAATCTGCCACCTCTACCCTTCTCTCTCTTCTCTCTAGCCACCCACACCCAGGGCCACACACCCAAAACACAGCACACACACGCGCGCGCACACCCCACTCTCCTCTGACCCAGCCTCAGCCCCTTCCCACTCCCGGTCCCACGCGGGCCCCGCCCCCAGGCCCCACTTCACAGCCCCTCACCAACCGCGTGCGCCACCCTTCTTCCACCTCTCTCTGAGCCCGCACGCGACCGCCCACCGCCTCCCTCTTCCCCCCCGTCCGGCTCACCTCCTCCCCTTGCCGTCCCCTCTCGTCTGCTTGGCGACGCCGCCTTCCGCCGCCATGAGCCCTCCTCCCGGCAGCACCTCCGCGCGCCCGCGTCGCCGTTCCCACCGCCCGCCTCGCCTGCCACCTTCCTCCCCACCTCGCTGGCCGCGCAGCCCTCAAGCCCGCCAAGCTCCGCCTGTCCCGCCCCGACACGCTCGCCTCCGCCGCCGCTTTTCCCCCGTCCACCACCGCGCTCTCTCTCCTCCCTCGGCCCGCGCTGCCTCCCTCAGCGCCGCCCGCCTCCCCTCGGCGCAGCGCCTCCAGCGCGCCCGCCGAAGCGCCTCCTCCGCCCGCTCGGTTCCCTCGCCGGAGCCGCACCCGCGTCCCGCTCGACCGCGTCCGCCCTGGCCTCTGCCGCCGCCTTGCGGCCTCGCAGCCCAGCCCTCCCGACCTCCGTCTCGCGTCGCCGGCCTCCGCTCAAGCGGCTCCGTCGCGCATGCCTCCGCCCGCTGGCTCCTTCCAGCGGCGCCTCCGCTGCGGCCCGCCTTCGATCCTCTGTCGTGTCGCCATGTCCCTGCGCGTGCGCGCCAAGTTCGACCTGAGGACCCCGTGACCTCCCGAGCTTCTCCGAGCCCGTCGCCCGCGGGCCAAGCCGCCTCGCCCCCAGCGTCTCCGCCCCGCGCGCCCACGTCCTCCAAGTGCTCTGCCTCGACCCGGAGTCCGAGAATGTTCCGTCGAGACCAAGAGGTGTTCCAATGCGTCCCTGGTCCCGGATGATATGTGCCATGTGACAAGTGCGACCCGCAAGTAGTTGCGAGGCTCCCAAGATATACTAACGCCGACGCCAAGATCTTCCGATGGTGTGCGAGGAGCCCAAAACCGAGGGGCCCTATTGAACTCGGTGTCATCCATTCAAGTGCTTCATCGACGACAAGATCGTCCACGCAGTCCACGAGGCCGCTCCCGGAGCGAAACATCGAACCCCGGTACTGTCGCCTTCCTCTTCGGATGCCGAACCCCAAGATCTTCCCCGACACCGAGGACGCCTACACGGAACGACAAGATCTCCACACGGACGCGAACCCAAGATCCCGATGCCCCGATCCGCAGACCGATCCGAAGCGCCAAGACCTCCGGCATGGAATCAACAAGATCATCACGAAACGCCGAGTACTTCTTCCCGAACGCCATGATCGTCGACATGACCCGAAGACCCCGGACGCAACAAGATCTACCCCCGCTATACGAGAACGCATCCGTCGAACCCCGAACCCCAGACCCGTCGAACCCTGGACCCTGAGACCGACCCCGAACCCCGAAACCCCAAGTTCGTCGAACCCTAACAAGATCGCCGAACCCTAAATGTGTGAACCTTTCTCCCGAACCCTATTTTATAACATAATACAACTTGTCGCATATTAAATTGTTCATGCATGCATCCTTGCCTGTGGTTTGGGGGCCTTATGCCGATTAACTTAATAATTAAATATGGGGCCCATATGCGGGCAAATCTAGTCTCATATCGGCCTCATTTAAATTTGTGTAGCGAACCCGATGCTATCTTTTGCCATGCTAAAACAACATTTAATTTGCGGGGTAGATAAATAACAGGAACCACCTAACTAATTGTCGGGATCCTGGTTCCACTTAATATGACCTAATTGCATCGCACCTTTGCCATGTCATCCATCATGCATGCATCATGCCGATCTTCTGCCGTTGTATTAAATATTGCATCCGGTGTTGTTCTAGTGTTTTGCTTCTTCGCGGATAAGGCCATTGAGTTGATGTGAGCTTCGCCCCGATCTTCGGTTGACCCTTCGACGATGTTTTCAGGCGAGCATCTCCCCCTTTCTACCTATCTTACTTTTATATTCTTTATTCCCTCCTGTTGATCTATTGCTATCTGTGTTGCGATGCTTTAGTTTCCGTACCTGTGAGATACCGTGCAGCCCTATATTGCCTTGGACACACCCTATTACCTGTTGTTTGGTAGATAGTTGGACTTGCGCGTCGTGGTTGCTTGCTCAAGTGCTGATGTGTGTCGTCATATGCCACAGTTGCTGATGTATTGCCGCATGTTGATGTTGGAGATGATTCTAGTTTTACTTATCATTCACTTTAATTTCTGTTTAACAACTAAAATTGAATAAGCAGAGGCATCGGTGGGTGATAGAAAATATTTGGTTTCCGAACGCCCACTTGTGTCCCGTAAGACCCCGAGTACTTGATACTTGTTCCTTGATTTATCGCGCTATCCACATCCGGGAGGTATATGGGACCCCCCTGAGCCAGAGCTTGATTCCGTCTTATTTCTTGGGGCCACAAACTAGTTTGAGGTTTTATTTACGATCCTGTACTTATGCCATGCTACTTTCTGTATTTAAATTGTGCGAGGAGCACACTGTATCTGTTAGGATCGGGACACGATTCCGCTGTGTCGACAAGCCAGCCACACTTTCGGGTTCCCGATGTTCACTGCCGTCTACCCAAACCTTAAGTCCGTCTCGAGTCACCGTTTTGCTATGATTCTACTTAAGGGTGGCCCCAAATATTTCTGAATCCTGTGATTGTTCCCGTGAAAGCCTCGTTGGGTTTTGATTTGGTTTTTCCGAGGTTGATCGAGCGTGTGTTGCTATTGGTGCACCCCGGCCGGGTAAAACTTTCTGAAAGCCGTGTCCGCGGATATGGACGACTTGGAGCACAGTATCTCGATCATAGACAAGCATAACTAAAGTTTACTGCTATAAATTTGACTTATAATGACTAGTAATCAGCTTCACTATAATGGAATGGCTAATTCATATTGCCCACAATTGCTCGTTTGGTTGTCGCTTGCGACAATTGTACCTGACTAGTAAATCTTGCAACTACAACGGAATGGCTGAATAAAAGTACCAACAACTGCTGGGTTTAAGGGTTATCTCATGCTAATTGTATCTGACTAGTAAGTGTTGCCACTATTACGGAATGGTTAACTAAAAGTGCCCACTGCTTACTTTATCAGGACGATTATCTAAACCTGACTAGTAAAGTGCCGCAACTATAACCGAATAAGTAAAACTGCCAACGGTGTGAGTTCCTCGGTTGACTTCCTCGTTTGGTCTCGAGGGGGAAACACCAGGATGGGTTTGTTTGGTGTTAGCTTCAGGTTGGATCCGGATAGGTCATTCTCACCCCTCTCTGATAATCGCCATTTGTATCGAGTCTCTATAGGTTGTTTAGTGCATCTTTGCCGCCGCCATCCACCATACCTATGTAGGCGAGGACCCGAATTCTAGCCTCGCTGTCTTGGCCTCGTCTCGACGCCTCTTATTTTTCCTTTGCCCTTTGTCGGCACCCCTTTTGTTTAAGCAGGTTTTGAGATCGACGCCGTTAGCAGGGTTACCCTTCCGGCTTGGCCTGGGCAGGGTTATGGATGCCATTGGTTATTCTTCAGGGCTCTTAGCCCCATTTGCTTCTTGTCCGTAGTCGGACGCTCTACCGTTTTCAAGGTGATTTGGATCTTGTATATTATATCTGTATTCTTGACTCTTTGAGTCGCTGTTGTATATATCTGTTCTGTGGGTCCCATCGAGGACTGTTGTGTAATGTTATTACTTCGTTTTCCACCCGCACGAAAGTGCCTGGTGGGCACCTTTGAATCGTTTCTATGCGGGTTTGGCGGATTTTGCCCAAACTTGCATAGGTCCGATTCTGAGGGTGTTACATGGACAGACCGAAAGGGTGAATCAGATTTTGGAGGACATGCTGAGAGCTTGCGCTTTGGCTCATGGTTCTAGTTGGGATGAGAATTTTCCATATGCTGAGTTTTCATAAAACAACAGCTATCAAACCAGCATCAAGACGTCACCGTTCGATGTGCTATATGGTAAACGGTGCCGGACACCATTGCTATGGGATGGAGTAGGAGAATGTCGAAGGAATGACCACGGCAGATGCTGCAATCGGCAGCGAGTAGTAGAACGAGGGGCAAGGGTGGCCAGCCATCTGCGGTGCGAGATGAGGGCAAAGACACAGGGTTTTACCTGTTCGCCCGGAGGGTAAAGACCTACTCTGCTAGATTGTATTATGGAGGTGTTTACATGGGCGAACTCGGCGACTAGGCGGCGAGTTGCTTGGGTGTATGAGGAACGTGTCTCTACTCACCCGTAGGGAGGTTTATATAGGCTCACCTCCCTAGGGTTTACATATCTCAACCGATTTGGTTACTTTTAATCGCTTTAACCTAAACCGACCGGGCCTATCTGCCGCTGGGCCTTCAACTTCGATCGCTGATACCTTGCTGGGCTTTGATCCACTGATTCTGCAGGCCCACTCGCCAGCCCTTGGGCCAGTCGGAAACGTCCCGCTGAGTATACCCCAGTAGGCATATCCCCATCAGTAGTCCCCGAGGCCGTCGTTGATTAGGCGTGAGTGGCTGCTGGCAGTCGGAGTATACGGCTTCAAGTTGGCATCCAGTCGAATCGTCGGCGGGCTCCTGTATAAAGGAAAAAATCCGGTGAACCGAGTCGCGTTTTGGGCGAGTCGAACCAACGAGACGCGGTCTCGGCGAGTAACTTGACGAGCCGAGTGGCTGGAGTTGGACCGTCAGGCGTGGTCAAACTAGCCGTTAAGGTAACTCAACGGTAACTTCTGGCGTAATCATCGCGCGGTAACGGCCCCCTGATTTGGCGGGCAACTCCCGCTATATAAGAAGAATGGTAGGCTATTGCAAAGCCAACCGCCCACCATCTCTTCCGAGCACGCACATCTTCCTTCCTTTGATTCCGCGATCCGATCGACCCGCAATCCTCCGACCTCCAAACAAATCCTCAGCCATGGCCCTCTCCACCGAACCTTGGGGTAGATCCAAGTGCACCAGGGCGCAGCTGGCCTCCTTCGAGGAGGCCGGAATCCTGCGGGCCGGCTGCTGGCGTATCCCCGCAGCCGGAGAAACGACCCCAAACCCGCGAGAGAGAGTTTGTCATTTCACCACCACCTCGAACGGGGTTAGGGTTTCCACATCTTTGTTCTTCCGGCGTTTACTACGGGATCCAGCCCTCAGATCTGGGTCCCCATAGCATCGAGCAGCTCGCCATCTTCGTGGCGTTCTGCGAGTGCTACTTGGGCTGCCGGCCCTACTTTCCCTTGTGGCAAGATCTGTTCCACGGACGGATCAGCCGTGAGGAGGCGGGCGGCCCAATGCTAGCCGCGGGCGGCTTAACCTTCCAACTCAAATCCAAAGCTTCCTTCTTCGACCTGATGCTGCCGGCCAAAGCAGCGAGCGACTGGAAAAAGTCATGGTTCTACGTGACCGAGTCGACTCCGGAGGACGAGGCGGCGATCCCACGGTACTCGGCCCATCGTTCCGAGCCACGCCATCTCCAGGTCGGCAAGCTCCCCGACGACCAGCGGATGGTCGTCGACGAGATGCTCCAGACCATTCGTGGTCTGAAGAAGAAGGGGCTCCAGACGGTAAACTTGTACAATTGTTGGCTTGGGCGGCGGCTCGTTCCGCTCGCCCAACGCGACCATTACATGTACCAGTACACCGGCCGGGGAGACTCGACGAAAGCCTGCCTCGACGAGTGGAAGCTGGAGGACTACCTCTCAGCGCTGAAGAAGATCACCCAGGCGACATACGTGGATGCGCAGGCTGGGGTCCCTCCCTACACCGCGAAGCGTCCGGCTCCGACGGTAATCCTTTTATCTTGTTCGCGATCGCAGCGCCAAGCGTAACTCTAACTCTGTTTCGTGTTTAACGCAGCTGTTCCAAGTGGTGGAAGGTGGTTACCACCCTCCGACGACGAGAGCCCCGGGCCATCCGCCCAGGATACAAGCGAATCGCCACCCGTCAAGGGTAACGAGGACGAGGAGGACGAGTCCGAAGAGGAGATTGCCCCACTGGTCCGAAAGACCCGCGGGCAACGTCAGCGCGAGATCGAAGCGAGCAGGAGCCTCGAGCGTCATGACGACGACGACGAACTCCCAGAGACCACCTCGCGCCGTCAGGCCACTCCCGCGAAGAAGAAGAAGAAGGAGAAGGAGGCTAGGGCCCCCCTGAGAAGGAAGACGAAGCCACCGAAGGCGGCCTCACCGCCGCACTCAACGAGCAGCTCTGATGCTCACAGCTCGGCCGGTGACGGCGCAGTCCCGGCGACAACCGCGCTAGATGCGCCATCTACAGAAGCGCCGCTGGCCTCAATGCCTCCGCCATTCGCGCCGGTTTCTGGGCTAGGGAAGGATCCGGTTGTAGCAACTTCGCCTCGCAAGGAGGTCCCGAGCGTGGTGGCCTCGCCCCGCAAGGAGGTTCCGGCCGCGGTAGCCCCAATTCGCGAGGAGGCCTCCGCCGAAGGCGCCCCGGAGGCGCCAACCGCTACCTCAACGTCAAAGAAGCCGTCCGTATCCTGGGCTCCCGACGTCCTGGAACTGGGGCTTAGTCGCCGATTAGGCCCTGAGCTGGAAAAACCGGCCGGCCTTCGTACAGGGCTGCGTTTCATTCCAGTCGCCAAGTGAGCGCACTCGGCCTTCTCTACTTTCCTTTAGTACTTTGATCGTCTTTTATTGATTTGATTCGATGTGCAGGACCGGAGTGAAAAAGATGGGCCACCCGACCGTGGCCAAGGTATCCTCCGCCGCCGGCGAGGAAGACCCTTCCCGCAAGAGGAAAAGTGACGAGGTCGCCGCCTCAACGGAAGGCAGCAAGAAGGCCAAGGGCGACGACATCGTTGCCATCTCTGACGACGCAGCGGCGGCGCCGGCTGGACCCGCAGTGGAAGCGACCGCGTCTACGAAGGAGGGCGTTTCCTTGCCTAGACCGGAGGAAGCGACTTCCCTTGGGGCGGGCGCCTCGATTGCTACCTTCCCCCGTTTCACGACCAAGGTGGCCACGACGAGTGGGGCTGCGACCCCGAGCCCCGCTCCAGGGACCATCGACGCTGAAATCGACCAACGTCGCGGGCACACGCCGGCGCGCGTGCTCGTGGGACGCGGCAACTTCACGGCATGCTTGGTGCGGCCATCCGGTACCTCCGGTCCCGAGGATCAGGTCGGTGCTTAGCGGCTTGATTCTTATTTTATAATTACTTGTTTTGTACTTTAATCCGGTCCCGAAAGTGCGTCGCGCTAAATTTTAGCGGTATGCACCGAGGAAATTTTTGGTCGCCCGGTCTCCGAGTGCGCACCCGCTAAATTTTAGCGGGTGGGCACTGAGTAATTTTCATGTGTGCTGACTTTGAAGATGTACAGGGTCTGCAGCTGGAGTCGGCAGAGCGATTGGCCGCGAAGCAGCGTGCTGAGAAGGAGCTGGCCACTATCCGAGAGGCAAACAAGGAGCTTCAGGCTGTTGCTGCGCAGGCGGAGGTGGCTCGCCAGGAGCTTGTCCCTGCTGGTGAGCTGGTGGCGGTGCGGTCTGCATTAGGCACTGCTGAGCAGAGGATCGCCGACCTCGAGCGCGAACTGCGGGAGGCAAAAGAAGAAGCAAGCTCGGCGAACGGGCGAACTAAGGCCGCCATTGCGGCCGCGGAGGAAGACCGAAAGGTGTCGGAAGCCCTCATTGTTGGGCTTCAGGACGATCATACATCGCTTCAGAGCTTCATCACGGGACTCGCCCGCCCGTTGCTTGGTGAGTCCGTCTTTCCTTCCTTGCAATTGTATTGTTTGTGGTTTCCGTGGTGCTCATAATTGTTTCCTTCTCGCAGGTCGTGTTATTGGTAGCCAAGAAGAGGCGAGCTCTCTTGACGCTAAGGAGTGCGTAAGCATGCTCGTCGACTCGGCGACGCTGTCGGCGACGTGCATCCGCGCCTACCTTCAAGAGATATCGCCCACGGAGGTTATTCCCAGTGACCTTGTTGAGGTGTGGGAGTATTTGGAGAAGGCGCCCGCGGTCGTAGAGTTCATGACGCGATCGGCGTTCCGGCGTGGAGCGTCGACGCCGAGCCCGACTCGCCCACTTTCGAGGATTTCGACCTCGACGATGTGACGAGTGGGTATCCGCCGTCGACCGGCGCGTGGATCTGTCCGAGGTTCTCAAGCTGCAGGAACGTGCCATCGTACCGGAGCGCTGCGGGCGATGGGCGACCTTCCCTACCAGAAACGGTCGTCGCGCGAACGACCCCGAGCCGCGTGATCGTGACTTCAAGGTTGAGCAACCTTTCCGCTCGGCGATGGCGGGTGAGCTGACGACGTATACGTCAAACCCGTACACCGCGTTCATCCGCAGGCGCCGGGATTATGGCGCGGCGTCGTCTAAGACTGCAGAATAGGGCAGCTTGCCTAGATGTGTTAGCAGCATTACGCCATGCGGGCATAATTTGTAATGTAAGACAATGCGATATGCGATTGAATGGAACGTTGTGTTCATTTTGCTATTTGTTTGTGTGTGTTGGATTGATTTTGGATGAGTCCCCGAGCACGTCCGTCCTTTTGTGGGGTTCACCTTGTATATGATGTTTGTTGTTATCATGTGTTTTGTTAATTTAGTCGACTCGCCGAGCTCGAGAGCTGGGCCATGGCGACTCCCTTGAGTGCTCAGATTTACCGCTTTTCCAGACGCGAACGGGTCGGGTGGCCGAGTCCCCGAGCGTGGTACTTGGTAGTTCAAGGCGCGACTCGAGGGTGGTTGAGGACTGAGCGTTGGTGAGCGCCACCCCGCCTGGCCCGAGGGTCGCGGCGCAGTCCCGGTATGCTCTCTTACTTGGCGTTTTTCTCGACCGATCGCGATTTAACCGGTATTCAGTCCCCGAGCGTGGTACTTAGCCGCTCGAGTCGCTATGCCGAGGATGCGGAGGACCGGGTCGCCGTGAGAAGCGAGGGCAGTTGTCTCGGTTCAGAAACCAGTCGAGCTAGGCGACTCCAATGGGGCTCCGTTTGGCGTTTAAGTGTGGACGGCGCAAGACCTGAGATGACTCAAGGTTTTACATCGCACTACTTAGCCGTGCGGTCGCTGTACCAAAGGTTGACTTCGTTTTAGCATGACGCTGTTTATTACGAAAAGTAGTGGCACAAGGTGTGGAGAGTAGACGAATATGCAAGAACTGCTTTTTATTTCATAGCGACCGGAGAGTACATGTGAGGTTCTAGGAGTAGAACTTCCGGAGGAGATTTACATTCCATGGTCGCTGACGCCGAGTTCGCCGTCCCCGGATGTCGATGAGGTAGTAGGCGCTGTCGTTGCACGCGTCCAATAGCGAACGGGCCTTCCCACGGAGGGGAGATCTTGTGCATGCCCTTCTTGTCCCGGATGAGGCGTAACACCGTGTCGCCTTCACGGAAGGTGCGGTTTTCACCCGTCGGCGTGGTAGCGGCGAGCCCTTGCCGATAGATGGCGGTGCGCGATCGGGCGAGGTCGCGGCTTGCCGAGTTGGTCGAGCCCGCCTTGGCGGGCCAGCTCTGCTTATGCCTCCAGATAGTGGACGACCAGCGAGTCGTGTTCGAGGTCGGTGGGCATGACCGCTTCCGCCGTAGACCATGAAGAATGGAGTGAATCCGTCGACTGTTGACCGAGGTGCGGATTCCCGATGACGGAGGGTAGCTCTTCGACCAGCATCCAGCGGTGCGTTCAGTGGTACTTGGAGTCGCGCTTCAGCCGTGGAGGATGCTTTGGTTGGCTCGTTCACCTGGCCGTTGACTCGGGTGTGCGATCGACGCGAGGTCGAGCCGGATGTGGTGCTCTTCGCAGAATTCGCCATTGCTCCTTGGCGAAGTTTGTGCCGTTGTCCGTGATGATGCTGTTGGGGAACCCGAGCGGTATATGAGCTCGCGTAGGAACTTGGTGGCTGTCTTCCGTCGCATTTCGGACTGGCTAGGCCTCTACCCACTTCGTGAATTTGTCGACAGACCAGCAAGTGGGTGTAGCCGAGGGGCCTTCTTGAAGGGGCCTACCATGTCCATGCCCCACAGCGAATGGCCAGTGATGGGGATTGTTTTGAGCGCCGAGCTCGACGCGTGCCCGATTGGCGTGCCGGCACCCGCGCATCGCTGACGATGTCGACGGCGGCAGCGGTGGGCCAATAGAAGCCGTGTCGCATAGCCTTGGCGACCAGGGAAGCGGGCGGCGCAGGCCGCAATACCGAGTGGATGTCGTGGAGGATTTTGTGTCCTTCAGCCGGTTGGACGCAACGTTGGAACACGCCGGTGACGTTGCGCTTGTGTAGCTCGCCGTCGATGATGGCGTAAGACTTGCATCGGCGAGCGATCATTCGAGCGTTTGTCTCGTCTGCTGGCAGGGTGCCAGTTTCCAGGTAGGCGATGTAGGGCTTGGTCCAGTCGTCGGGCTCGGTGATGAGTGCGACCAAGGCTGCCTCTGGTTGGAGCGGGACTCCGATGTCGATCTCCTTCGGGGGAGAGACTGATGGTGTGAAGATTGTGTCGAGGAACACGCCGGCGGGTGGTGCTAGTCGAGCCGACCCGATGCGAGAGAGGGCGTCGGCCTCGCTTTTCTCTCCCGTCGATCCACTCGGCGAGTAGCCGTGAAGTGGCCGCCCACCTTGTCCACCTCTTGGCGACGCCGCCATGGTGGGGAGACGGCGTCGCAGTGCCGCGACTTGCCCCAACGAGGTCGGAGTCTCCGTAGCATCGGCGATTGACGCTCATCTCCTTTGCGGCTCGCATGTCAGGAGTAGGGCCTCGATTCAGCCATGTTGTTGGTGCAGGCGTGAATTCGAGGCGGAGGATGTAGCGAGCTTGTCTCCCTTTGGTGAGGTCAGCACTATCCCGCCTGCCGCCCGCGTTCTTGGACCCGTGGCGTGGCTCCAGAATGGAGGTACGGCGGCTTTTCCGCTGCCGGGCTTCCGGCCGGCGATGAAGTCTGCCGGTGCGCGACTTGATCGCCCTTCGTGGCTCGTATTTAATATTGTGGACGCCGATCTCGACGGCCCACTTGGCGACCCGCCCGGTCGCCTCTCGATTGCGGATGATGTCTTGTAGTGGTGCTGAGGAGACGATCGTGATCAGGTGCTCCTGGAAGTAGTGCGGCAGGCGCCGCTGAGCCCTGAAGACCGCGTATACCAGCTTTTGATACTGTGGGTATCGCTGGCGCGACTCGGTGAGAACCTCGCTGATGTAGTACACCGCCGCTGACCGGCGCCTTTCTTCCTCTGGTCGCTCGACCATTACGGCATCGACGACGCTCGGACGCCGCGACGTAAACCAGCATAGGCTCTTTGTCGGGTGCGGCGAGTAGTGGTGCGGCGAGTAGCACCTTTTTAAGGTCGCGAGCGCCGTCCGCCTCCTTGTCCCACCGGAAGGTGGGGTTCTGCGCATCAGCGGTATAGGGCATCGCCGCCCAGCGGGGATGAAGTGACTGAGAGCCGCTACACGCCCGACCAGCTTCTGGACGTCGCGCAGGCACTCGGGTTTGCCGAGCCGGGCGATCGTGTCGATCTTCGTTGGGTTTGCCTCGATCCCTCGTTTGGAGACGACGCATCTCAAGTTGCCCGGCGGTACACGAAGGTGCACTTGCTGGATTGAGCTTTATCTTGTACCTCCGATTTGCGAAGGTCTCCGCGAGGTCGGCGAGTAGGTCGCCTTGGCGGCGGATTTCACGCACCATGTCGCCGATGTAGACGTGGATGTTGCAGCCAATTTGGCTCGCGAGGCATTCTTGCATGCACCGCTGGTAGGTTGCCCGCGTTTGAGGCCGAAAGTCATGGCGGTGTAGCAGAAGGCTCCGAATGGCGTGATGAACGCCGTCTTCTCCTCATCCTCGACAGCCATTTTGATCTGGTTGTACCCGGAGTAGGCGTCGAGGAAACATAGCGACTCCGAACCCGCGGTTGAATCGATTATCTGATCGATCCACGGGAGGACGAACTGCTGTTCAGGTTTGTGTAGTCGATACACATTCTCCAGGTCCCGTTTTTCTTCTCGACCAGGACTGGGTTTGCCAGCCACTTGGAGTATTTGATTGGCGGATGAAGCCGGGCAGCAGGCGCTGCACTTCCTCGGCGATTGCTCGACGGGCGTTCTTCGTTGAAGGGCCAGAGCGATCGCTGACGGGTCGCACTTTGGGGTCGGCGTTAGTTTGTGCTCAGCGAGCTCCCTAGGGACACCGTGCATGTCGGAGGGTTTCCATGCGAAGATGTCCCTATTCTCACGAAGGAACTCGGCGAGCGCGCTTTCCTATGCTGGGCTCATGCTCGTCCCGATCGTCACCGTCTGGCCGGGTCGCTGGGACCAGCTCGACGGTGCGAAAAGGCCGTGGCCTCAAAGGTTGAGGTGTTTGTGCCTCGAGTTGGGCTTCTTGAGTATTGTGGGTCGTCATTGTTGACCCCGCCAGATTTGGCGAGCTCGTCGGCGTGATTAGCTTCGCCGCGATGACGCGGCCGACGAGTTCGCCTTTGGCCTCGCATTCAGCGGCCATGTCGGGTCGCCGTTGATGGTGATGACGCCGCACGCGGGAGCTTCATCGCGTTACGCCAGTAGTGGGGCGCCGCCATGAATTTGGCGAACGCCGCGCCTAGGACGCAGTGGTAAGGCTGTCGAAGGGCACCAGCTAAGACGATCCGCCGGTGCGGAAGTTTGCCGAGTACCGAAGGTTACGGGTAGCGTGACCTTGCCGATCGGGTACGCCTTCCGACCGGGGACGATGCCGTGGAACGTGGTGTGGGTGGTCTCGATCATCGATCGCGGAGCCGCAACCGCTCAAGGTGTCGAGGTAGAGGATGTTGATGGAGCTGCCGCCGCCCATCGCTGTCTTGGGGAGCCAGAGTCGCCAACCTTGGGCTTGACCACCAAGGCGACTCGCCCCGGTACTCGATGCGTGGCGAGTGGTCTTGCCGGCCTGTGATGGGCTGTTCCGACCAGTTGAGGAACTGGGGACGTCTGTTTGGGCCACCGTTGACGGCGACGGCGCTGGCGATGACCTTCTTCGCGCTTCGTGTTGAAGCCTGTGAAGGTGTGGAGCGAGCCGCTACTTTGTAATTTTTCCGCCATTTGGCGGTCGTTGTCGGTGTCTTCCGCTGCGTCGTGCCTTCTCGATCTCCCCGAGGGTGTGGCGATCGGCGGTGGTGTGCGTGGCGGGCTTTCCTTCCCCGTGGAAACGCACATGGTTAGTAAGGAGGGCCGGGATCGAACCTTGGCTTGTTCTTGTAGTTCCCGCCATCGCGTCGTTGCCTCCGCGGTAGCTCTTGGGCTCGCGTTAGCGTGCCCAGCGTGGCGACGAAGTCGACTTCGCTGCTGCGGCGCTTGCTGTGAGGCGGTGCCGCTGTAGCGTAGGGTCGGTGCGTCCGCCGTTGCCGCCCGGCGGCGTTGCCCTCCTGACTCGTCGTCGACGCCTTGGTTGGGATCCTCCTCGGCACTGCTTGGCGATCTCGAGGAGGTCGGGATATTGTCGAGTGTGCGGGCGTGTCGCTTGAGCTTGGCGACTAGAGGCTCGTGAGCGGCACGAGGTCTTGAAGCAATGGATCGCGGTGTCCGGTGGATGCCGACGCGTACCAGAGATCTTGCCACCGTTGGACCCAGATGGTCGACTCGCTGGGTCCCCGGACGCATCGTTCAGTCCTCGATGGTGGTGGCGCGGGTGTAGGAGCACTCAAGTGCTCGACGAATGCCTCGCATTTCCTCCCGTGAGTCGATATTGTCACGGGGAGCGTGTTGATCCATTGCCGCACGCCCCTCCATCATCGTGGGGAGGTAACGGCGGCGAGTAGATCGATGTGACCCGCGATCCCCATTGCCATGAGGTATGTGTCAAGCCGCATCATGGGTCGACGAGGAGTCGATTTTCTATCTCCTTTGGCGCCTTGAAGTTTGGCGGGTACTTTTCGCCTCGGATCATTGGTCCGAAGAACTTAGGCCCTAGTCGATGGCGACCCATAGGCTCGCCATCGCGCGAGTAGTTAGGTGTGCCGCAGTCGCCGGGCGGCGCGCCAGTTTTGGTTGTTGATGATGTGAGTGCGCCGATGGGTTCTCCGTTAGCGGCGACGGTTGGTCGCCTGGGATCGCAGGAGTGCCGCGTCATGGTCGACGTTGGAGCTGCGATGGCTCGTGGCGGCGGGCAATTGAGGGTGTTTGCCGCCGCTGGCGGCCGCTGAGGCCGCCCGCTTCCGAGGAGCGCGAGTATACCGCTTCTTGCAGTCGGCGCCCGCTTGCTGCTCCACGGCTTTGCGAGCAGGGCCTTGACGCATCGGATCTGTAAGGCGCCGCCGTGGCCGCGATGCTATCGGCCGCTGCTCGCCTGCCACGAGGTTGTCCATCGGGTGGAGAACAGTGGGAGGCCGTCGCGTCTCGCTCCGTGAGGAGACGACTATCCGCTGGTCTCTCGGGGGGTGCGGTTGGGTGGTGGTGGGCACCCATTGCCGCTGATCTGGCGGGGCGGCGCTTCTCCCGGTGGCGCGTTCGCAGATCGCGCTCGGCTATGCGAGCCGGGTCGTTTTCGTCGTCGAAGTTCAGGGCGCGCCCCTGAACGGTGGGGTTCAGGCGTGACCTGATCCGCTGCTGGTGGTAGCATGACAGTTCCTGTGCTGTCACTTGCTCGAGGCGAAATTTCTCGCGCCGCATGCTCTTTGCATCGCCCGCCAATTTCAGGCGGAGTTCCTCGACCTCCGTTGCCGTGGCGTTAGGAGGGATTGGGGTGGAGAAAGGATCCTCCGGCGGATCGGTGCCGGTGGCCATGTAGGTCGCGGCATGGCGACCGGTTCCGTCGTGGAAGTCGGCAGAGTTTTCCGACCCGGAGTCGAACTCGAAGATCCCGAGGATGGAGGGGTCCTCGAAATCTCCCGCGTTGGAGACCTGGGCGATGGAGCCCGCAAACGAGGCCGCGGTGATGGATCCGGCGAGTGACGTCGGGGTCGCCGAGTCGGCGTCGTCGGTGAGGGCATCTTCGCGCGGCCGAGTTCCCGCCACGTCATTGGGGCCGAGTTGTACTTTCGGAGGCGGTGGATCGCGAACCTGGCTCGTGAGAGCCGATCGCAGGTGGCGATCGCGGATGCGAGCCGAGTCCTCCGAGTTGATGATGTCGGTGAGGCCGACGAAGAGACCGATCGCCGATCGGCAATATCACGCGTGACGGGTCGCGCCACGGACGTAGCTGCTTGGCAAGATCCGGAGCATCGCCGATCGCTATCATGCCGGTGGCGACCGCCTCGCTGATGGGCAGATTGATCTCGCCGCAGAACACCGCCAGACCGCCAGGCCCCACGTGGGCGCCACCGCCGAAGGAATGACCACGGCAGATGCCGCAATCGGCAGCGAGTAGTAGAACGAGGGCAAGGGCGGCCAGCCATCTCGGTGCGAGATGAGGGCAAAGACATGTGGTTTTACCCAGTTCGGCCCCGGAGGGTAAAGACCTACTCTGCTAGATTGTATTATGGAGGTGTTTACAATGGGCGAACTCGCGACTAGGCGGCGAGTTGCTTGGGTGTATGAGGGAACGTGTCTCTACTCACCCCGTAGGGAGGTTTATATAGGCTCACCTCCCTAGGGTTTACATATCTCAACCGATTTGGTTACTTTCGTAATCGTTAACCTAGACCGACGGGCCTATCTGCCGCTGGCCTTCAACTTCCAAATACCGATACCTTGCTGGGCTTTGATCCACTCGCCGTTCTGCAGGCCCACTCGCCAGCCCTTGGGCCAGTCGGAAACGTCCCGCTGAGTATACCCCAGTAGGCATATCCCCATCAGAGAACGTTAGTTGTTTGGACCTGATTTGATCAAGGACGCTGAGGAAAAGGTCGCCTTGACTAGGGACAGGCTGAAGGTAGCACAATCAAGACAGAAGAGCTACGCTGACGCCAAGCGCAAGGAAGTGGTGTATGAGATAGGTGATAGAGCATACCTCAGAGTGTCGCCAC
Source organism: Avena longiglumis (assembly GCA_030063025.1). Taxonomy (NCBI): domain Eukaryota; kingdom Viridiplantae; phylum Streptophyta; class Magnoliopsida; order Poales; family Poaceae; genus Avena; species Avena longiglumis. The sequence goes on from CP125979.1 coordinate 251,576,841, forward strand.
TTCGAGGAATCAAGATTTGTGATTAAGGGTAAGCTGGCACCTCGGTTTATTGGACCGTATCGGGTCTTAGCACGCAAAGGATAAGTTGCTTATCAGTTGGAGTTGCCAGAGGCTCTGACCACTGTTCATAATGTGTTCCACGTATCCCAGCTGAAGAAGTGCCATCCGGAGATGGTGGATACACCATTGAGAGACACCGTACCGCAAGAGGAGGTTTAGCTTGAGAACGACTTGACCTATGAGGAAAAACCTGTCAAGATTCTGGAGACAGCGGAGAGGAATACCCGTACCAAGACAATCAAGTTTTGCAAGGTACAGTGGAGCCACCACACCGAAGAGGAAGCCACTTGGGAGCGTGAAGATGACATCCGAGAGGACTACCCACACCTATTTGCTAGTCGCGCCGAATCTCGGGGACGAGATTCATCTTAAGGGGGTTAGTCTTGTCACATCCCAAATTTTAGATTTGGTTTTGCATATCATTCATGCTATTGCATCATACTCTTCCATGCAAAACCATCGATTGAAAAGATTCGGCAAAACACTATTTTCTAAACCCTACCCTATTTTACTATGAGGCTCCTACGGGAGGTTCTACTAGGACTTGTGTTTTCCACCCTTGTAGCCTAGTGGTTTCACTCATCCCTTGACCCTAGGTTGTTCTCCTCGATTTTACAAAAATTTAGAAACAAGAATCGCCCGATTCGGAGTTCGTATGAAGGAGTTACGGAGGTTTTACTAAAATGCAAAAAGGGAAAAAGAAAGGATCAAAAAAAACGGCGCCAAGCTGTTGGCCGCCCACCAAGCAAGATCGGCTGCGCCAGCGGCGGATAGTATCCGCCGCCCACCGACAGTGGGACCGTGTCCGATTAGGACCCCGTGGGGCCCACATAAGCGGACCCCACGGCTCTCTCTCTCCCCACGCACCGACCCCGCCGCTGCCTCGATCCGCCGACGCCACGGAGTCGCACGCCGCCAGCGCCGCGCCGCGCCACAGACGACCAAGGCTACCACGCTGGCCGCTGCCGCTGCGCCACACAAGGGCTGGCCGTAACCGCCACCGTCCCGCACTGACCGCCTCTCCTTCCGCGAGACCCGCCGAGCCGCCGCAGAAGCTGCCGCCGCCTCCTTCGCCAAGACGATCTGGCCAATGGCCCAGATCGTTGCTGACCGAAACAGTCAGGCGCTGACTAGTCAAATGCCTGATCGCCAACAAGTGGGCTACCAATGTATACGCTGATCGGGTATTTTCTTTAATCGATTTAATTGGCATACTTTTGTAGAAACTTGTAAATTGCGTAGAAATTAATCCGCTGGGCCAAAAATTACAAATAAAATATGTGTAGGTTCAGTAAGTCGTGTAGAATCTTGCTGTACCATTGTTTCACACTTTTGCAGCAAGATTTAGTTCAGTTTAATCAAATGAGTTAATGGCCTTTTTGGAGTAATTAATTCGTATAAAAAGATCTGTAACTCCAAAAATTGCGTATAATATGTCCCTGGATTCAGTAGAACGAGGGGAATCTCATCGTGAACTAAAAGGATAGGCTTACTGTAAAAACTTCTGCAGAAACGGTCTAGTGGATTTCTGCAGTGTTTTAATTACTCAGGGAGTTTTATAATTCCTTTTTGAGTAATTCTAATTGGTACTCTTTCTAAATAGCAATGCCTATGCGGCAGAATGTTCCCAAGATTTTACAAACAGTATACTACCGGTAGTGAATTAATTGGGTTCTAGCTCTAGATTTGAGTATTATATTTTGCATATTAGTTTTCCTTGCGCTAAAACTATTTTCCATGCATGCAATCAGTAGCTTTATTGAATAGGATTATGTGGTGCAGCTGTAGCACCAATCCACTTGTCATGCATACATTCATGCATCATCTTTGTTGCATATGCTTGTGGATTGTTTGTTTATGATTGCAATTGTGTCGTGTAGATTGTGACGAGTGCAACGCTTGCTCGTGTGTGGTTTGTTCTTCCGACCGCTACAACCAAGGCAAGTAGATGCTATTTTGTTCATGATATTGTCCTACTATTTTCTATGCATTGTCGTGTATTTTGTAGACGCATGAGTAGGATGATACTATCGCTATGCTATGTCCTATTATGTGGTAGGGCCTCCCTTGTAGATGAACCACCGTTGGTAGATGTTCTTAGCCATGCTATGATGTACGAGGGCTGGGTTGCATCACTGAGACTTGTTTCTAAAAGTAATGGTTTGTGAAAACTAAAACAACCTAATCAATGAAACTCCTAGGTGTGATGGGATTGATAATTTTGGTGGTTTCATTGCAGAAAGGCACCCAGGTATCGAGAGAAATTGATTGGCTTCTTTATTTGGTAGCTTGCGTGTACAGCCATGTGCCAATAATGAAATGGGCGGTTGGTTGGACTTAGTAGGTTGTGGTAACTCAAACCCGCGTATCCAGAGATATAGAATTTTGGTAGGTTGGACCGGTGCGCGTCGGGATTGGGGAGCTACTTCCCGAACAGTCTCTTCTTGGAATTCTCCCTATCATCACCCAAAATGAGAGTGATGGTACGAGTTGGGCTGGCCAAGTCACATGGGTAAAGTGTACTAACCCCTGCAGGGTGTATAATCTAATCGATTAGCCGTGTCCCCGGTTATGGACAACTGAGTTGATATTGATTCCATGACATGTTTCTCGCTCATTCCAATTTCATAATTGTTTTAATATTGTTGGGTTAACTTAATTGAGATCTTTTCAAAGAAAATCAAAAACTGTTTATGAAAGTAGGACAAAGGTATTTGCAAATGCAAGCCAGACACATCTCCACTTGCCAAATATGCATGTAGATGTTAGTATTATTGTCTCCATTACTAGCTCTACTTTCCATACATTCCATGTATTGACCCCCGATTCCGAGTAATCGATATAGGTCACGGTATTCCACTTGGCACTTGTTCACTTGTGGGCAATTTGAAGAATGGAGGATTTACTTTATTTATGTTGCTACCTGAATAATTTGAGCTAGCCTTGGGCTAAGCTTTTATTGTAATAATGGTACTCTGGATCTTCGTTATTCATGATACACGGATATTTTGCTATGTTATTCATCTTATTCTATTGTGGGCCAATGAACCGATCCAAGGATTGGCATGTCATATAGAAGCCTCGGTCTTTTCAGAACCACGGTGTTACAAGTCCCGGGCTGTATCGCGGACCGGTACTATAGGTCCGTAACGGCCCGGGATTAGGACTTCCCTGGGCTCCTAGCTGTTGGAGACAACAAACCGAGACTAGTGCCAGAATCGGGACCGAACCGAAGCCCTGTTTTCTATTAGTGAGGTTTGAGCTGTTCATAGTCTACTTATGAGGTTGTTGATCTATTCATAATTTTTGGACGGGATTGCCATAATCATCAAAATAGACGTATTCTTCGGGTCATTGTGCTATACAAGCCTGCCTGCGATTTCAATGTAGTAGATGAGCGCGATTTGCAGTGGCTCTGGCCCACCCCTGCTCTTATCGGACTCGGCTCCCGCTGGAATTGAAAAAAAGCAAGCTATCGAGAAATTGCAACAAAACTGATTCAAACCTAACTGAAATTGGATGCACCCATCCGACACAAGCTGGCCTACAACATGAGATTGTCGAAGAGAGGATGAAATCGTTTTGGAAAGGACTCATCTCTAAAGCCGGGTTTTCAGTCTGTCTTCAGCAAGAGCACGACACATGAACACTTTGACACTGCCAGATCAGACCAAGCGTTTTCTAGAGTGTGCAAACTCACCTCTGAAAACGCTTCTACCATCAATCCTTATCCGGCTAAAAACTCCTCCCTCATAGGATACCGATGGAGGAGAAAATGGAAGTCGTTGATGTGCCATACCACCACGCCTCCGACCACTATCGCACATTGTTCTATCGAGCGGAAACATCCATGACATGATACCATAGTATTTCTCGTACGTAGCACATGCTAGGAACATGCATGTCTTGACGCATCCTTATGAGACGTCTTGTATGACACCTTTCGGTCAGACATGACTTAACACCTCTGTCTAAAACGTCATGAGTAGCACCTGAAGAGGCGAATCAAACCCGATCTCGAAGTGGAGGAGTGTCCCATACCGCCGTTTTCCTCGAAACTATGCACCCAAAGAAGAGGGTGCCCATGACTTTAACCGAAAGAGGTCTAGACATATAAGTATAGGTTCCTTGTTAATATTATTTGTCGATCCTATCGAAATCAGGCCTTCCTAATTATTAATACACATCAATTTCTCACATTGATTGTATTCCTAGAGTAAGTAAATATTAATCAACAATATAAAATCTACACTACTCCCTCCATACCGGATTATTGGGCTAAATTAGAAAAACACTAGGACCAAGGTGATTTCTGATTGGTGATGAAAGAAAAGAGAGAAGGGATGGTTTAGCCTTGACTAATTAATATCAGAATTCCAAAGTTCAGCTTAGGCCACGCTGGGAGTTGTGCATGCAACTAAAACGAATGTCTATTCGAAGTGTGCACACAAGAAAACTGAATAGAGAGAAAATCACGGAAAGGTTGAGAGGTTTTCTTAAGCAGAAAGGGGGGCATGCAGGGAGTTAATATGGGTGATTAATACACAATTTAGCCTAGGAATTAGGTATCTTCTAGAAAACGTTATTAGCCCAATAATTCTGTATAATGGGAGTACCAAAATTGACATAAAATATATTTTATATTATGTGTATTAGATATTACTAGTCCTCAACCCGCACAAAATGTGCGGGCTAGTTTTTTATATACATGTATGTATTTTGATTGACATCGTAATTTTAGATCTTTATCCAATGATTAATGTGGGTTCTTACTAAATCCTGTTTAACAAACTATAATTAAGCATGCTTGCAACATTGTAAAAAAACAGATGATAACCAAGTTTAAAAATTATGGTACTCATGCTTAATGGCTGTGTGCATCCCTAGTTGGTGCAGAGGCCGGGGAAGTGAAATCCTATCTCCATTTAAGAGTCTTCAAGTAGTCTTGAGATCAGGATCTACCCCCTCGTGATACCCCCTCGCGTCGCTCCCCAGGGCGACGCCAGGGGCGACTCCGCCGCCGCCAGAGACCCCCATCTGGATCCAATCGCCGCCGCTTCCGCCGGCCCTCGCCGCGTGGCGGAGGGCCTAGCTGCCAAAGGTGGCTGGAGGGTGGTGCGTCGGAGGTGGAAGCCGGAGCTGCTGGGGCGGCGGAGGCTAAAGCGCGGCGACCTGGGCGGCATCCCTTGGTCGGGGTGGAGGCAGCGGTTCCCTGTGGTGGCGATCTGGTGGAGGATGTGCTGGTGATGGGATTCCGTTAGAAGACCTAGATCGGCTCTCTAACCCTAATTGCCTGCTTGATCCGTTCTCCGGAAACCGACCGGCAGTGTGGGGATCGTTGTGTCGGATCTATTAAAGGAGGTGGTCCTTTGGTTTCTTTCGCACGAAGACGAAGATCTGCTTGATGTTTGCCCTCGTTGATCTGGTCTGGAGAGGCGGGTTCCGGAAGGCTCCGCCGGCGAAATCCCATGGGAGTATCATGCCTGGAGATTGCTGGATCGGAAGGTATTCAGTCGTGTGCACCTTGTTTTTCTAGCCATTTGGTTTTAGCGGGAGCGTGGCAAAGCTCTGTTGTTTGTTCCCATCAAGTTCCATTCTTAGATCCATGGTGAAGTGAGATGCGGAGAATGTCAGGAAAGCGGAAATATGAGGGTAGCGATGGTGATTTTTGTTCTTGTGGCGACAGAGAACTAACTGCATGATCTAGGACTCGTTGCAGCGACTGTTCGTGCGGGAAGACAACACAGGGGGAGTTCTCAGTCTTACCTTGCAGGGTAATAATTCAAGGTTTGGCCTTAACTGGTTGTGCCTGACAATGACCTTGGTAAAGGCATTGTTTTGTGAGCAAGAACTTTCTCCATGGTGAAAACCTATGATATTTGATCGGACAACGACGGTGCTTGGGCACTGTTTCTTTCTTGAAGGCGTTGTTATTGGAGTGGAGGACTACTGTGTTGTTCTGATGGTGTCAGTGTCGTTGCTTTGAGGATTAGTTCTCCGTAGCAGGACTTTCTTTTTTGTAATTCTTTTTTTTTCTGGGTTGTGTGCATCCGTAGGGCCGCTAGGGCATGGGTTGTTGTAGAGGCTGGGTGTAATTGGTATCCCTGTGATATTAATATATACTCTTTTCCAAAAAAAAATGGATATCAGATTTTACGATTGACTTACCATGAAAACATGGGATTAATTCACGTGTAAAATTCGTTAACACATTAGAAATCTTATGGCTTTTTACCAAAGGAGAGAAGGAATCTTCCACTGGGCGGGTATCTCTATAGTTATGCTTAGTCGAACAATATAACTCGTTGTTGTTGTTGTTGTTGTTATTGTTGTTGTTGTTGTTGTTATTGTTGTTGTTGTTGTTGTTGTTGTTGTTGTTATTGTTCTATTTATCATGTATATCTACCAAATTTACCAACACCTAATAGAATAAATTGCAAAAGTGTGGTTTGATTTGGATGCCTGGTTATTTCCTAACTCATGCGATTCCACATACTATATAAATTATTTATTATAGTTGAAATGATGAATTAAAATGTAGAAAAACACTATGTCATTTCTTAATAACGAAAAGTATGAATTAAAATATAAGAAAACAAAGAAATACTTTTGCATGATTAATTTTTATGAAACGTGTAACGTTTTTTGACTTTAATGAGGAAAGGAGGAATTACACCATTCATTTAAATACTAATACGTGCGAAAGGGGAGTTAAATCATAAATTTAGATCTTATGAGTTACATGTATTCATATAGGTATGATTTGAGCAGTGAGAATAAAATTTGATTATATTTGGAAGATTTTTTCATCATTTTTTGCATATTTGTTGTGAGATTTATCTATTGTGATGATTTTTTTAATCATGTTCCAATATTCATTAAGATCAAGTTGATGCATAGTCAGAGTTATTATTATCAAAAGACTATTTCACTACTTCTAAGCTTCTACCTTAAATACACAGATTGTATTCGTAGATTTAACCGTAGACTTTACCAATTGGAACCCATACAGCTCTGCCATTATCGTACTTTTCTTTTGTGACGGATATATGATCACATAGACATAGCAAAAATCTACAAAAAATCGTTGATATCAGGATGAGAGGAAAATCTTTGGTGATTTAATACCTGGGTTTGACGCATTAGTGAACTTTTACACATGAGAGGAAAACTACAGTTGATATAAGGATGACTTTCCCCTATGATGTGAATTTGAACCTGATTAAATAAACACATACACCCAATTTGAGAGTACGTTCTTCTTGAGCTATTTTTAGTATTCTTCTTTCTCGTTGAAGCTAATATTATAAACTTGAATTGAATTATTAGTCTATACTTCAACTAATAAAACTGTGTACGTTCTTCTTGAGCTATTTCCAATATTCTTCTTTCTCGTTGAAGCTATTATTATAAAGTTGAATTGAATTATTAGTCATACTTCAACTAATAAAACTGTGCACCCAGACATGTATATACAATCTTTGTGTTGCTTCTATCTATATAAAAAGGCGGTGTACTGTCACGTGTTCCTGAAAAAATGTACTATATACTTTTTATTGAAATTTCAAAAATGTACTATATACAATCTGTCATGCATTGACGAATTGACTGACACCACCGGTTCAACAAAGTTCGACCGATCCAATTTGACGAAGAAATAAGGGAGAGATATTTGCAAGTTTGATGTGCGCACTGACCTTAGTCGGATGCGGTAGATTCCAATCCCGGTGTTCGAAGCCATCTTCTCTGGGTCGAAGAAGCAGTTGCGCATGTTTGTGCAGTCTCCACATAAAAGGGAGCAGATTTTTTTTTAATAGCTTTGATCTACACGGAGATGTTTAAAAGGAGTCTTGAGAGATCACGACATGCAAGGGCATTCAGTTAGGTGTCCATTATCTACACGGTATATAAGGGCACGTATAATGCTAGGAAGACATGCCTTTTCTTGGATCTGCACATCATTTAGAGAAAACACAATACATAACTTATACAATGCGTTATCTCTTATTACTATCTCTAGCAATTAATAAAAATTAACTATTTTTAATAAGAAAATGATTGGCTAAGGGAAGACATATGATATAATGGAGAAAATAGTCTTTTCTTATTTTTTAAGGGATCATCCCTTAGCTATGGAAAGACAACCTTCTTTTTCTTATTTCTCTCTCTTCCAACTAAGCAAAAATCCAACGTGGCAAGTATAAGGGAAGGCTGATGTCACCGCATTGTACATGCCCTAAGACACTAGTAGAAAAAGGGTCTTCGATTCGGTCCAGAGTCTAACACTAGTCCCGATTTGTTATGGAACGAGACTAGTATGAGCACTAGTTCCGATTCGTACCATTTTTGGTGGCTAGGAGCCCGAGGAAACTCTAGTCCCGGGTCGTTTTGGACCGTTAGTCCCGAGTCGTGATACGGCCCGGGACTAAAGGGGTTCGGGCAAGGACAACACCCTTTAGTCCCGGGTTATGATACGGCCCAGGACTAAGCGGCAAGAAAATTTAAAATGTCTATAACTTTTGCGTGCGATGTCGAAAAAAAATATACAACCTATCAAAATGTGCGGAAAAAATTGTGAGTTCGATTTCAACAGTCTTAGGCCGTTTTGCAATTTTATTTATTCTATATTTGGATTCCTCACATTTTTATGATAATTATGGATATATTATTTGTCGAATTTTGATCTACAAGTTTAAAGATATTATTTATACCATATTAAATGAATAAATGGCAAAAAAAGAATAAAATATTATTTTATTTAGTTTTTTACTTTAATTGGATTAAAATATTATTATTTATTTATTGTTGTTTACTAAATAGTTATTTGAAATTTCAAAAAATAAAGATGTATTGTTGGAATTATGCCCTAGAGGCAATAATAAAGATGTTATTATTATAATTCTTGTTCATGATAAAGTTTATGTTCCATGCTAGAATTGTATTAAGCGGAAACTTTAATACTTGTGTGGTTTGTAAACAACACCGTGTCCCTAGTACGCCTCTATGGACTAGCTCATTGATCAATGATGGTTAAGGTTTCCTAACCATAGACATGAGTTGTCAATTGATAATGAGATCATATCATTGGGAGAATGATATGATGGACAGACCCAAACTAAGCGAAGCAATTAGATCGTTTCATCGTGTTCATCTTTTCTAAGCTTTTCCTATGTCAAATATTGTATTCCTTAGACCATGAGATAATGCAACTCCTGGTACCGGAAGAAAGCTTTGAGGTCATCAAACGTCATCCTATGAGAGGGTGATTATAAAGGTGTCTCTCAGGTGATCGGAAAGTATCTGGGTTGTATGTATCGAGATGAAATTTGTCCTCCCAAGTCGGAGAGATATACTTCGGGCCCACTCGGTAATCGATATCAACACCGCTTGCAAGCATGTGGTTAAGGAGTTAATCACAAAGTGATATCGGATTACGGAACGAGTAAAGTACTTGCTGTGAACGAGATTGAACTAGGTATGACGGTACCGACGATCGAATCTCGGGCAAGTAAAATATCGCGAGACGAAGGGAATATATATGGGATTGATTGAATCCTGGCATCGTGGTTCATCCGATATGATCATCGATGAATGTGTGGGAGTCAATATGGGTGCCCAGACCCCGCTGTTGATTATTGATAGAAGATCATGTCTGCATATTCTCGAACCCGCAGGGTCACACACTTAACGTATCTCGACGCTAGGATAGATTGGATAATTGGTTTATGAATTTTTGTTCGGAGTCTCGGATGGGATCCGGGATATCACGAGAGGTTCCGGAATGGTCCGGAGAATAAGATTCATATAAGGCAGTGCAGTTTTGGAGTTCGGAATTGTTCCGGGTTAATCGGTATTGTACCGGAAGCTTCTAGAACCTTCCGGAAGGGGACCAACGTGGCCCCACCTTCCGGGAGGGGGCATGGGCCTATGAGGGAGTGTCCTGGCCGCATTGGGCCAGGGGCACAAGGCCCCATAGGGCCCAGCCGATCCTAGATAAGTTTAAACTCGTTTAAACTAGAGATAGGATTTCTAGATAAGGGAGAGTTTAAATCGTTTAAACTAGAGATAGGATTTCTAGATAAGGGAAAGTTTAAATTGTTTAAACTAGAGATAGGCTTGGAGGAGGGGCAAGGGCTGGCCGCCCCCCCTCTATATATAGAGGGGTGGTGCGCCCCCTCCCCCCTACTACTCCACACCTTCCTCCAAGCCCTAGCTGCCTTGCTACCTTCCTCTCTCCCTTCCGACTGTTTGTAGGCGAAGCCCTGCAGCAGAAATTCTCCACCATATACACCACGCCGTCGTGTTGTAGATCCAATCTATCTCTCCACCATACTCGCAGGCCTGAGGAAGGAGGAGACGTCGAGGTGCTGCACGTGTGCATCTCACGGAGGCACCGCCACTTGTGGTGCTAGATCGAATCGGATCGCGAGGAGGAGAAGCGAGTACGACTACATCACCCATGTTCCGATTAACGTTCACGTGCGAATCTTCAAGGGTATGAAGATCTAATCCAATCTCTCGTTGATTGCATCTCCTAGATTAGATCTTGGCTTTCCTCTGCTCGCATCCGTAGAAAATTTTGATTTACTATGCCGCCAAACCCTTCAAGGTATCGAGCTAGATCTATGCGTAGATGTGTTTCACGAGTAGAACGCAACATGGTTGTTGCGGCGTTGATGTTTTCTGTTGCAAGCCTCTTGTTTGTGTTCTTCTTATGACGCGGATAGTGAGATTGAAGCGGTCCAGGCCAACCTTACGCGACGCCGTCATGAGACCGGCTCCGCACTTGACGTGTGGCTTGTTTCACACATGCGGCTGGTGGATGTCAGTTTCTCTCACTATAGTTGTCATGGGATTAACACCGGAGTTTGGCAACCATAATATCACCGTTGTGGCTTTCCGTAGGTAAGAATCGTTCTTAGCATCTACTCCCATAAGCCACATAAAAACATGCAACAACAAAGTAGAGGCGTCTAACTTGTTTTTGCAGGGAGTGTTTTCTGTGATATGGTATGGCCTAAGATGTGATGTGTATATTGTATGCGATGATCATGTTTTGTAATGTTTCACGACTTGCATGTCGATGAGTACACAACCGACAGGAGCCATATGGTTGTCTTTATAATTGTGTATGACCTGTGAGTCAACTTCTTATACGCCATGTAATAGCTTTACTTTATCGCTAAGTAGTTAGCAATAGTTGTAGTTGCTATTCGTGGTGGAGGCAATCATGGTGGAGTGATGGAGATCATGCCGGAACGCACAAGATGGAGATCATTGCGAGGATTGGCTATACCATGTCACATAAAGTTATATGCATGTGATGTTTATCCCTTTATGTATCTTATTATGCTTAGATCATGACGGCATTATAAGATGATTCCTCACTTAAAGATCAAGATAAAACTGTGTTCTCCCCAAGTATGCACCGTTAGAAAGTTCGTTTCCAAGCATCACGTGATGATCGGGTGCTATAGACTCTACGCTCACATACAACGGGTGCAAGCCAGTTTTTGCACACGCGGAAATACTTGGGTCTAGCTTGACGAGACTAGCATGTACAGACATGGCCTCGGAACACAAGAACCGAAAGGTTAAGCATGACTCATATGAATGATATGATCGACACTTTGTTGTCCACCATTGAAACCACATCTCTTCTCGTGATGATCGGATTAGGTGTGGTGAATTTGGATCGTGTTCACTAAACAACTTGAGGGATGTTGAATTTAGTGGGAGTTCATCTAGTAATTTGATTAAGTTGAACTATTTATCATGAACATAGTCTAAATTGTACTTGCAAATACTGTAGATCCAATGGCCAAGTCCAACTTCAACTTCAACGTTTTTGCTGAGAAAGAAAAGCTTAGAAACAATGGGTCTAACTTCACCAACTGGTTCCGCAATCTAAGAATCATTCTGTCTGGCGGACAAAAGGACTATGTCCTTGGTAAAGCGTTAGGTGACCCTCCTGCTGCAACTGCGCCGGCCGATGAGAAAGCTGTCTATCAGTCGCGCAAAGATGATTATGGTGTGATTAAGAGCACCATGTTGTTTGCTATGGAACCGGAGCTTCAAAATCGTTTTGAAACCTATCCCGGGCCCTTTGAGATTCTCGAGGAGCTGAAAACCATGTTTGGACTCAAGCCCGCTCGAGAGATATGAGATCTCAGAAGTTCTTTAACTGCAAGATGGAGGAAGGGAGTTCCGTTAGTGAGCACGCCATAAAGATGTCGGGCTACACTCAACGCCTTGAGCAACTGGAATGCACGATTCCAGAGGAGCTCAAGATTGACAGGGTTCTGCAATCACTCCCTCCCAGCTACAAAAGTTTTGTAGTGACTCATAATCAGATTGGTTCCACTGATACGATCACCGAGCTCTTCGCAAAGCTGAAGGCTGCGGAAGTGGACATCAAGAAGGATAATCATGTGTTAATGGTCAACAAGCCCTCCTTTAAGAAAGGTAAGGGAGCAAAGAAGCCCTTCAAGAAGGGCGGCGGCAAGCGCAATGCCCCTGCTGAGAAGAAGCTCAGGTCTGGTCCTAAGCCGGACACTGAGTGCTTCTATTGCAAGGACAGGGGTCACTGGAAGCGCAACTGTCTGAAGTACTTAGCGGGCAAGAAGGCTGGCACGATCAAAGGTATATTTGATATACATGTTATTGATGTTTTCCTTACTAGCCCTCGTGGTAGTGCCTGGGTATTTGATACCGGTTCAGTTGCTAATATTTGTAACTCGAAACAGGAGCTACGAAATAGACGGCGGCTTGCGAGGGATGAGGTGACGATGCGCGTTGGCAACGGATCAAGAGTTGATGTGATGGCCGTCAGCACGCTCTCCTTAGTTTTACCTTCGGGATTAGTTTTAAACCTTAATAAATGTTATTATGTGTCTGCGTTGAGCATGAACATTATTTCCGGATCATGTTTATTGCAAGACGGTTATTCATTTAAATCGGAGAATAATGGTTGTTCTATTTATATGAGTAACATCTTTTATGGTCATGCACCTCTTGTGAATGGTTTATTTCTTCTAAATCTCGAAAGGGATGAAACACACATCCATAACATTGAGGCTAAGAAATGCAAAGTAGATAGTGATAATACTACTTATTTGTGGCACTGTCGTCTAGGTCATATTGGTGTAAAGCGCATGAAGAAACTCCATTCTGAAGGACTTTTGGAGTCTCTTGATTTTGAATCATTCGACACATGCGAACCATGCCTCATGGGCAAGATGATCAAAACCCCGTTCTCCGGTATGATGGAGCGAGCAACGGACTTGTTGGAAATCATACATACCGATGTATGCGGACCGATGAGTGTTTCGACGCGCGGTAGATATCGCTATTTTCTCACTTTTACCGATGACTTAAGTAGATATGGGTATATCTATTTAATGAAACATAAATCTGAAACGTTTGAAAAGTTCAAATAATTTCAGAATGAAGTGGAGAACCATCGTAACAGAAAGATTAAGTTTCTACGATCCGATCGTGGAGGTGAATATTTGAGTTATGATTTTCTCACGCATCTTAAAGCAAGTGGAATCGTTTCACAACTCACGCCACCCGGAACACCACAACGCAATGGTGTGTCTGAACGCCGGAATCGAACCCTATTAGATATGGTCCGATCAATGATGTCTCTTACTGATTTGCCGTTATCATTTTGGGGTTATGCATTAGAAACCGCTGCATTCACTTTAAATAGGGCTCCATCTAAATCCGTTGAGACGACACCGTATGAACTGTGGTTTGGTGCTAAACCTAAGTTGTCGTTTCTTAAAGTTTGGGGATGCGAAGCTTACGTCAAGAAGTTGATGCCGGACAAGCTCGAACCCAAAGCGGAGAAATGCGTCTTCATAGGATACCCTAAGGAAACCATTGGGTATACCTTCTATCACAGAACCGAAGGCAAAGTGTTTGTCGCAAAGAACGGTTCCTTTCTTGAGAAGGAGTTTCTCTCGAAAGAAGTGAGTGGGAGGAAAGTAGAGCTAGACGAGGTTATTGAACCTTCTCTTGAATTGGAGAGTAGCGCAGGACCTGAAATTGTTCAAGGTCACCGCACCAACAATAGAGGAAGCTAATGACAAGGATCATGAAGCTTGGACGATGTCTCATCGAACGTCGCAGGTCGACAAGGTCGCGTGCCCCTCCTGAGTGGTACGGCAACCCTGTCTTGACTGTCTTGTTAGTAGAAGACGGTGAACCCACGAACTATGAGGAAGCGATGATGAGCCCAGACTCTGAGAAATGGCTGAAGCCATGAAATCCAATTGGGATCCATGAGCGAAAACCAAGTATGGACTTTGGTGGATCCTCCTAGCGACCGAAAGGCCGTTGAGTGCAAATGGATATTCAAGAAGAAAGCGGACGCGGATGGTAATGTTACCGTCTATAAGGCACGGCTTGTCGCAAAAAGGTTTTCGACAAGTTCAAGGTGTTGACTACGATGAGACTTTCTCTCCGTAGCGATGTTTAAGTCCATTCGGATTTTATTAGCAATTGCTGTTTCATGATTATGAAATATGGCGATGGATGTCAAGATCGCTTTCCTCAATGGGAACATTGATGAAGAGTTGTATATGATGCAACCCAAGGTTTTGTCGATCCTAAGGATGCTAGTAAAGTATGCAAACTTCAGCTCCATTTATGGATGAAGCAAGCATCTCGAGTTGGAACCTTCGCTTTGATCAAGTGATCAAGAGCTTTGGATTTGTTCCAAATTGCTACGAATCTTGTATCTATAAGAAAGTGAGTGGGAGCTCGGTGACGTTTCTGGTACTATATGTGGATGACATATTGATTATTGGAAATGACATCAACATGCTTAACGATGTGAAGAGTTATTTGAACAAGTGTTTTCAATGAAAGACCTAGGTGAAGCTGCTTATATATTGGGCATCAAAATCTATAGAGATAGACAAAGACGCTGATAGCTTTAAGCGAGTACATACCTAGACAAAGTTCAAAAGGTTCGTAATGGATAAGGCAAAGAAAGGTTCAAGGCCTATGTTGTCGGGTAAGATATTGAGCAAGGCTCGTGTCCAGCCTATGTAAATGATAGGAAGCTATGAGCAAAGTGCCTTATGCCTCGCCATAGGTTCCATCATGTATGCCATCTGTGTACTAGACCGGATGTGTCCAATGCTCTTAGTTTGACGAGCAGATATCAAAGTGATCCAGAGGAACATCTGGACAGCCGTGAAGAACATCCTAAAGTACCTAAATAGAACTAAAGAAATGTTCTTAGTCTATGGGGGTGATGAACTTTGTCGTAAAAGGTTACGTCGATGCTAGTTTCAACACCGACAAGGATGATTCCAAATCTCGCATGTGATACGTTTATATTTTGAATGGAGGAGCTGTGAGCTGGAGAAGCTACAAGCAAAGCGTGATCGCGGGATCTACAGTGGAAGCGGAATACATGGCTGCTGCAGAAGCGTCAAGTGAAGGAGTTTGGATCAGAAACTTCATCACTGAGCTTGGCGTGGTTCCAAGTGCATTGGACCCACTGGAGATATTGTGTGACAACACTGGCGCCATAGCACTCACTAAGGAACCAAGATATCATCCAAAGACCAAGCATATCAACCGCAAGTTTCATATAATCCGAGATTATATAGCAGATGGAGATCTGAAGATTAGCAAAGTACATACGGATCTGAATGTCGCGGATCCACTGACTAAACCTCTTCCACGTGTAAAACATGATCAACACCTCAGTGCCATGGGTGTGAGATTGTTGCCAGATGTAAACTAGATTATTGACTCTAGTGCAAGTGGGAGACTGTTGGAATTATGCCCTAGAGGCAATAATAAAGATGTTATTATTATAATCCTTGTTCATGATAAAGTTTATGTTCCATGCTAGAATTGTATTAAGCGGAAACTTTAATACTTGTGTGGTTTGTAAACAACACCATGTCCCTAGTACGCCTCTATGGACTAGCTCATTGATCAATGATGGTTAAGGTTTCCTAACCATAGACATGAGTTGTCAATTGATAATGAGATCATATCATTGGGAGAATGATATGATGGACAGACCCAAACTAAGCGAAGCAATTAGATCGTTTCATCGTGTTCATCGTTGAAGCTTTTCCTATGTCAAATATTGTATTCCTTAGACCATGAGATAATGCAACTCCTGGTAGGAAGAAAGCTTTGAGGTCATCAAACGTCATCCTATGAGAGGGTGATCATAAAGGTGTCTCTCGGTGATCGGAAAGTATCATTGGGTTGTATGTATCGAGATGGAATTTGTCCCTCCCAAGTCGAGAGATATACTTGGGCCCACTCGGTAATCGATATCAACACCGCTTGCAAGCATGTGGTTAAGGAGTTAATCACAAAGTGATATCGGATTACGAACGAGTAAAGTACTTGCGTGAACGAGATTGAACTAGGTATGACGCATCCGACGATCGAATCTCGGGCAAGTAAAATATCGCGAGACGAAGGGAATATATATATGGGATTGATTGAATCTGGCATCGTGGTTCATCCGATATGATCATCGATGAATGTGTGGGAGTCAATATGGGTGCCTGCACTCTGTTGAGTATTGATAGAAGATCATGTCTGCATATTCTCGAACCCGCAGGGTCACACACTTAACGTATCTCGACGCTAGGATAGATTGGATAATTGGTTTATGAATTTTTGTTTGGAGTCTCGGATGGGATCCGGGATATCACGAGAGGTTCCGGAATGGTCCGGAGAATAGGATTCATATAAGGCAGTGCAGTTTTTGGAGTTCGGAATTGTTCCGGGTTAATCGGTATTGTACCAGAAGCTTCTAGAACCTTCCGGAAGGGGACCAACGTGGCCCCACCTTCCGGGAGGGGGGATGGGCCTATGAGGGAGTGTCCTGGCCGCATTGGGCCAGGGGCACAAGGCCCCATAGGGCCCAGCCGATCCTAGATAAGTTTAAACTCGTTTAAACTAGAGATAGGATTTCTAGATAAGGGAGAGTTTAAATCGTTTAAACTAGAGATAGGGTTTCTAGATAAGGGAAAGTTTAAATTGTTTAAACTAGAGATAGGCTTGGAGGAGGGGCAAGGGCTGGCCGCCCCCCCCCCTCTATATATAGAGGGGTGGTGCGCCCCCTTCCCCCTACTACTCCACACCTTCCTCCAAGCCCTAGCTGCCTTGCTACCTTCATCTCTCCCTTCCGACTGTTTGTAGACGAAGCCCTGCAGCAGAAATTCTCCACCATATACACCACGCCGTCGTGTTGTAGATCCAATCTATCTCTCCACCATACTCGCTGGTCCGAGGAAGGAGGAGACGTCGAGATGCTGCACGTGTGCATCTCACGGAGGCACCGCCACTTGTGGTGCTAGATCGGATCGGATCGCGAGGAGGAGAAGCGAGTACGACTACATCACCCACGTTCGATTTAACGCTCCTTGTATGAATCTTCAAGGGTATGAAGATCTAATCCAATCTCTCTCGTTGATTGCATCTCCTAGATTAGATCTTGGATTTCCCTCTGTTCGCATCCGTAGAAAATTTTGATTTACTATGCCGCGAAACCCTTCATGTATGACATATTGATATGGGCTAATAGGATTAATAAGGTAGCGTTGACAACAATGTACAAATGGCCTTCGCGCAAGGACATTCTGATGGAACAAAGAAGTTAAGCGGCTGAGGGTGGAGTAGTGCTAGGATGGGTGACCGATTGGAAAGTTTGATGACAAGTATAATTTGATCTAAGATTAAATATACTTAGTGCTAAAAATGTTCCAAGTAAGAGGATTACAAGTCAAACAATTCAAAAGTTTAAGAAAAAATAGAAAACAAAATTCAAAAAATAAATTAAAAAAATTGAAAAAAAATCATTTGTCCAGGGCCGTATTACGACTCGGGACTAAAGGTCCTTCGTGCCCCGATGCAAAAAGGCCATGCAAAAATATCCATGCGATGGCCTCTAGTCCCAAGTTGTAACAAACTGGGACTAGAGATAGGGGCCTTTAGTCCCGATTTTCCACTAGTGAGACACGCTGGATTAATTGGTGATGTGGTAATCTAAACCGTACGTGTTAATCTGGTTGCAAAATTGGACGGATGAAAACTATTTTTGTCTAGAGTTATCGTGCAGGCTTGTATGGTGCCTTCAATTAGTAAATATATATATAAAATAAAATGGATGTTGGTATCTTTTTATATTTTATTAGTAAAACATGACAAAGTTTAGGTTTGATTAAGTCAAGTACGTGAAGTAAATTAAACCGACAGGATAACAATAGTTTATAATAAATATTAAATAATTAGTATTTATTGCCAAAATTAATGTTACTAATAATCATGGGAACGGACCTAGACAAAAAAAAACACTACTACGAAAAAACACAAAAAAACATATCTTAAGTCGTTGTCTCACTACTACGAAAAAACAAAAAAAACGACTTGAAAAGAACGAGAATCCTCCCGTCAATGAAAGGTCGGGGTATGCCACACTTTCAAAGCCCTAGACCAATCTAAAAGGTGATGACCGGTGGCTATCATCATAGGCGACCCAGCATCCCTCCTGTCCGAACAGCCGTCCAACCTTGCTGACAGCGCAAAGCTTGCGTTTTAATAGATATTTGTTATGATTTGTCACATCTTAAGCTCATTTGCTTCCAAATGTTTCTAGATCTGCAGCTGCCTGTCATCGGAAAGGGCCCATATACGGGTTTTAGCTGCGGCCTCGCGATCGCCATAGATCTCTTTACCGGTTCATTATGTTATTGACTAATTTGGTAGACACTTCACCTTGTCTAGGTAAAAGAATATTTGATGGGTATTGCACGGTATCGTAAAGAGCCGACCTTGTATTAATAATAGTACGGGAGATTACATGGAGGTTTACATGAGTACAACGCGGACATAGTCCGGTTTCTATACAGCAGTGTCCGGTTCCTATACAATATACTGTAGGGTTCTCAGCATAGAAAACAAAAAAATTCCTACGATGGGAACATCTAAGTACCAAGATATATCTACTAGATACAAGCAACGGGTGAATATACATCCATAGAATACATACCCTCGAAGACCGAATAGCGTTAACGAGGTTGTACACGTGGATGATGTAGACGAACGCTTGCCGATCTCAAGATCGTGATAAAGTCCATCTGGTCTAGCCGGTCCAGTATGATCAAGTCCAGCACCTCAAAGCAGTGGTGCATCCGTGATCGCACACACATACGGGTACCCCGACAACCTCCGCGCCCTCGCTCTAGAGAAGCAGCGGAAGAAACAAATCCTTTCATAAAAAGCCACCGGGAACATGTATCTCACTGATCCGAGACCATGGGGAAATTCTAAAGGGGGGAGAGATCCTTCGCGAGGAGGTGTGTGAGACAAGTGAGAGGAGGGGGTCCTTTTATAGGGGAGGGGCAGCCCAAGGGGGCATGGCTTCCGGCCATGGAGGGTGCCCCCACCTCTCCCTCATTCATGTGGTGGAAGCTCCACTCACATAAAAACCTCTCCACTCACAATTCCACTCACATGCATTAATTTTCCACCAAAATTAATGCAAGCTCTCGTTTAAATAAAACTCTTTTATTTATTCAGAATTTTGTTAATTACTTTAATTAACAAACATTCACATAAAATCCCTTGCTAGTATTCCATTTCACATGCAGAACCAGTTTCAGCAATTTCAACCGAAACAGTTCTGGTGTCTAGTGAAGTAAATTCCTGCGCTTTCCTTTTCTTTTTCTGACATATCATTTGCTCCGAATGGTGTCGGCATCCCTTAAGTGTGTCACCCTACGGTTCGCGAATGATGCGGACATGATCGAGACCCTTCTCCGATCAATAATCAGTAGCGGGACCTGGAGATCCATACTGACTCCCACACATTCAACGATGACTTCTGTGATTGTGTGAACCTTTTACGCTAGTATCTTAATCCCTTTGTTCATGATATATTACATGTCCGAGATTTGATCATCGGTATCTCCATACCTAGTTTGATCACCCTTTTCTCGTTCCCGTGATATAACATTCTAGTGATCAAATCACTTGCTTGCAAACTAATCAATGTGATATCACCGAGAGGGCCCAAAGCATATCTATCTGTCATCGGGATGAAAAAATTCCACTCTCGATTCATGGGTCTCAACATAACACTTTAGTAGTTCTGAAGCCATCTTTATAATCATCCAGTTACGGTGTGACGTTTGATGTCATCGAGAAACTCTTTCGGTGTTAGTGATTGACATGACCTCATGGTCTAAGGATTAGGATCACTTCGTAAGTTGTTATAGCAATATAAACTCAATGACTTTGATCGTAATGCTATACTTCGGATGAATGTTCATCACATCATTACACTAATGTTGTGACCTCGTTATTAACAACATCCAATGTCCATGATCAGGAAACTTTGATCATCATGTTAATCAATGAGCTAGTTTATAAGAGAGGCATAACTAGGAACTTCCTTTTTGTTTATTAAACACACATGTATTAACGTTTCCGTATTAATACAATTATAGAATGTAAAATAAATATTTATCATAAATAAGGAATACGATAATAACCACTTTAGTATTGCCTCTCGGGCATATTCCCTTCAGTCTCCCACTTGCACTAGAGACAATAATCTAGTTTGAAAACTTTGCGTATTGAACACCTATGGCTTTCTGGTGTTTCATATACGCAACTGCAAGTGGTTAACATAATCTAAGGATCTGATGCTTTCAGGTCCGTGTGTATTTGCATGTCTTTGCGTCTCCACGCATCACTCATTCTCCAATGTGACGGAATTGTATAAATTTGGTATTTTGGTGAGACCTTTAGTTCCTTGGGGTTAAAACATGTCGATACTATTGTCATACAATATATCTTTAGTGTTATCCCGTTGTGAATCACACCTTAGTTTGATAACAAACTACTTGACACAAATTCCCTCCTTTGCTGCTACTATAGCAGTCATATACTTAGCGTTTTTGTTATAGTATTCGTCACAATGTCTTAACTATGAATTTCATCCAAATCCATCATGGAATGTTCTTTCCATTACATTGTGTCACCCATAGTTTAAATTGAGATAAATTTAATTTGTATCTTGTGACAAAACTAGTATCAATGTAACGCTTTACAATAAACTATTTGTAATTGTTTGTCACCTCTACACAAATATATTCTTAGTTCTTTCAAAACGATCATAAGAATATCCTCACTATGGTCCAATGATCATTTTATGATTCATTCTGGTATATGCTCATAACACTTAGAGCATAGGACATATCTGGATGTGTACATATCATGGTATGATTGATCAAAACATTCTCGTGATTTCACTCATCAAGTGTCAAAGCACTTGAATCTTGTTTCACTTATCAAGTGTCGATACACTTGAATCTTGATTCAATTCCTTTCCATGCAACAAGAACTGTTTCTTGTCATTTCTATATTGAACTCCTTCAATATCTCATATATGTACATTTGGCACAACCATATTGGCGTCACAGTCTATCCACTATAGACATTCACGCTAAATATTCGGGTTTTGCCTAAGTATTTCATCGAAATGAAATTCTTAACCTTTGTCAATAAAAGATACATCATTTCTAATCAACAAGATGTCATCCACATAATGTATTAGAAATATGTCTCAGCGCTCCCACTTAATTTCTTGCAAATGCAAGCATCTTCATCGTCTCCTGATGAAAAACTCCTTTTTCATTATGGTGAAGATTCCAACTCCGCGATGCTTACTTCAACCATTGAAGTTTGCATGCCCTTTTAGCATCCTTTGAATTTAACAAAACCCTTTGGACCGTGTCATGTACATGTCCTAGGTAACCATTCTATTAGAAGAACTTTGTTTTGTTTATTCAGCTACCATATGCCAAATTATATGTAGTGGTTGCTACTTTAATCCGTCCAGACTAAATATCGCTATGAAAGATCAAATCTTGTCATAGTCAACTCCTTGAACATTGTCATAAAATAATTTACGACATGTCGACTATTTCACAGATGTGAAACATCCATGTCTGTTTCTTTATAGATCCAAATACGACCGATAGGTTTTTACACCTTTCCGAAGGGTCTTCCAAGTTCAAAACTTGATTTCTCGTGTATGGAACTATCACGGATTTTATGGCTTCAAGCCATTTGACGGAGTCAGGGCCCATCATCGCTTCTTTGTATGTATTCGGTTCATCATTGTCAAACAATAATGATTTACTCTCAAATCTTAGCATTTGATTGTTTAACCGACCTACTTGGTTCAATAGGAACTTAGATCTCCGTGACCACAACCTTTGAGGCACATAAGCTATGAGCATTATGGCATCCTTCTAACGATTTCGGCCGCATAACTCAGCACATATAGCTAAGGTTCGTTAACCTTATCAAAGTTCTATTGTCCTCCCACTTAACTTTTACGAAAAATTCCTTCTCCAAGAAACTTCACGTTTCAAGCGACAAACCCTTTTGTCCTTGGTGTTATGAAGGAATAACCAATTGTTATTCGAAATAACCTACAAATACATGCTCATCCGACTTCGGTTGTAAACATCTTACTTATGTTTAGCATACCAAAATTTAAGAAATGACAACTTGGGTTTTACCCCAAACTATAACTTCCATGGTGTCATTTCAACGGATCAAGATGGATCTCTTTTCAGTGTAAATGCGGTAGTCTCTAAAGCTTTAATCTTTTAAAACATAATGGCAGTTTTATAAATAACACCTTTGATCCAACCATGTCAAACAAGGTTTCATTACAAATCTCAAACACTCCATACTCCTATGGTATTTCAGGAGATGTAAATCTAGGTGTTTTGTTAAACTTGCAACTCAAATAAATCCCTTTATGATAAAATCATAATTCATTTATTTTCTTGTTACACTTGTAACTCAAACAAATCCCTTATGCTAAAATCATAAACCATTTATTTTCTTGTTACAATGATTTTCCACTTCATCTTGAAAGTCTTTGAAACGTTTTCAAATATTTCATACTTCTTTCTCATTAAGTGAATATTCACTCAAATTTCTGGAGAAAGCATATGAAGTTGAAATCCATCGCTTATGACTATACATCATAATGGACTATATACATCGATATGTATAAATTCCAATATTTTAGTCGTTCGTTCTTCTTTGGCCTTTGAACGATGTTTTAAGTATCCCAAGGAAAGTATCACAAGCGTCACTTGATCAAATCAAAGACTCCAAAAATCCATGAAAATGGAGTTTCTTCATGTTTTATTTCCAATATAATTTAAACAGCGATGTCACTTCGTAAGTGATCTTTCAATCATTTGTCTTACGACATTTTAGCATTAGGTTTTATGGATGTGATTTTTCCAACTAGATTTGTAAATCATCCATCTTATATGGAATACGGTAATTATTTGAACAACCTTTGTTCTCATAATACCTGATTCAAATAACAATTATTAAAACAAATCTTGAAGTCAAGCTTTGATGTCAACGAGAAATACAAACAACGGTTTGTTTGTTTTCGATGAACATCATCACATATTCTCTTGCTAGTTACTTAGGCCATTGTGGTTCATGAATTGCGTTGTTCCGTATGAAATTTCATACTAACCAATTCGGTATCCAATACCCAAGAACCACATTGTTTAACAAGCAAAGAATACAACCATAACATGTATATCATCCATATACCTAAATTGGATATTTCCAATCTTTTCTTTTCTGCCAAATATATTTTATAGATTCTCTTTCAGCATTTCCTTTTTACTTTTAAAATAATCTATCAACACCAAAGTGGCGTCATATACATGACACATAGTCCAAAGCGTGTATATTCAAATAATAATACCTTTGGACTTGCACTTTGAAGTAGATCACCATCATCAAAATGATCGGTATTCTTTCAAAATCCATTCTTTAGTAATCTTTTAGTGTAGTAAACACTTTACATACATATTCTATTCATCCTTATCATAACGACTTTCATGATCAAGCTAATGTAGCTTTTAAGGAGAATCGTGAGTATAATATTGCTTTCCAAAACCCTTTTGTATGATTAGGATGTCTAGCATCTCCAACCTTTGTAAATTCTCATCCAATATGAGAACACGTATTATACTCTATCATATTGCAACCAAAATATTGTTTCAGATATCGTTATATCTGCCACACATGATGGTTTCTGAAACAATTCTTTCAGCTCCTAGATAAACTTGATATTAAAATAATCAAGAATCATGGAGGCAAACATGATACTTAAGATACTAACACTCGAATTGTTACTCTCGATTTAATACCAATTATTAAATTTCACAGAGTAAATAGAGTTTGCTGAAAGTTTGCAATAGAACTTTAAACTTTAGATTGACACTCAACACAATACGATACCAGTTCGTAAAGTATATATCCAGAATTCTATAGTTCTATTATCTCAATTACAACTATGCATAAGGTGGTGAGCGAATGCCAGTGACTACAACAAATTATGCAAATTCACTTTGATTTAATTTATGATAAATTGAGTTATACTAATCCAAATTAGAAATGAACTCCCACTCAAAAACGACATCCCTTGTGCCTTTTTGGTGATTACATGAACCAAATCCACTACACCAAGTCCGATCATCACGTGAGTCGGCGTAGCTTCAAAGGCGAGCATCCATATGGTCATCATATCAAAACATATGACTCATGCTTAACCTTTCGGTCCGTGTTCCGAGGCCATGTCTGTACATGCTAGGCTCGCCAAGTAAGAACCTTAGTATTCGCGTGTGTAACTGTCTTACACCCAAGATATGCTCGTGGATTCAAGTACACCCGATCATCACGTGAGGTCTTGAAGCGACGAAACATTGTCGGTGCAAAATTAAGGAAGAACACATTTTTATCTTGATATCTAAATGAGGGATCATCTTATTATGCTAATAAAACACCAAACAAGCAATATAAGATGCTATCAAACATCACATGTTTATTAGTGGAATGATATGGTTCCCGCATATGATCTCTATCAAGTGCACCGTGGTATGATCACTATCATACCTATATGTGTAAGTCCAAGGTATATGGAGATTACACGTTATTGTTGGAGATATGCCCAAGAGGCAATAATAAAGTAGGTTATTATCATATCTTCATACTTATGATAAATGTTTACATATCATGCTATAATTGTATTAACAGGAAACATTAATACTTGTGTGATTTGTAAACATAAAAGAGTCCCTAGTACAGCCTCTTGTTAAACTAGCTTGTTGGTTAATATATGATCATGGTTTCCTGATCATGAACATAGAGATGTTATTAACAACAGGGTCATATCATTAGGAGAATGATGTGATGGACATACTCCTATAGATAAGCGTAGCATAAAGATCAAGTCATTTTAATAGTTCAATTGCTATATGCTTTCTGATACATAGTAACCTAATTCCTTCGACCATGAGATCATGCTTATCACCTTCACCGGAAGGATGCTTTGATGACATCAAACACCACACCGTAACTGGGTGGCTATAAAGGTGGCATTGAGTGTTCGGAAAGTATTGGTTGAGACACATGGATCAAGAGTGAGATTTGTCCATCCATATGACGGATAGATATACTCTGGGCCCTCTCGGTGAAATGTCATCCAATTAGCTTGCAAGCATGTGACTGGCTCACAAGGGATCACATATCACGGGAACGAGAAAAGAGTACTTATCGATAACGAGGTTGAACTAGGTATGCAGAGATACCGACGATCAAAACCTCGGATAAGTAAACTATCGTGAGACAAAGGGAAATTGGTATCGTATGTAAGTGGTTCATTCGATCGCAAAGTAATCGTAGAAATATGTGGGAGCCATATGAATTTCCAGATTCCTCTATTGGTTATTGATCGGAGAAGTGTCTCGATCATGTCCGCATAATTCACGAACCGTAGGGAGACACACTTAAGGATTCGATGTTGTTGAGTAGTTATGGAATGATGAGTAAGAGACCGAATGTTTTTCGGAGTCTCGGATGGGATCCGGGATATCACGAGGAGATCCGGAATGGTCCGGAGAATAAGATTAATATAAGGAAAGTCCCGTTTCGGAGTTCGGGAATAATTCCGGTGTTTTCATCGGGAATGTTCAAGAAGGTTCCGGAATGTCCGGCACTCCGGAGGGGAAGGGGTACATGAATGTGTCATTGCAAGTTGGAATGATTGCATCATGTACTAAGTGTCATCACTGTTCCAAATAAAGGATTAATCGAATCCTAGTTTGAAAAGTCAAATAGCTAAATTGAAAAGTCAAACGGCTAAATTTGGAAAGTGGAAAAGAGGAGGAGGAGGTGAAACCGAGTTGGGGAGGGAGTCCTCCTCCCCAAGCCGGCGCACCACCCAAGACGAGTTGGGGAGGGACTCCACTCCCTCCCCTTGGCCGCCGACCCCTCCACCTATATAAGGAGGGGCAGGGCTCCCTCCTAGCACACACAAGTCCCTCACCTCAAACCCTAGAAGCTGCAGCCCACCATAGCCGCCGCCGCCCCCTAGGGTTTTGCCCTAGCCGCCGACTTGGGGTCCCCGGAACCCTAGCCGCCGGCTCTAGCACTTCCTCCTTGGTGTGTCTAAACCCTAGATCGCCGAGGATCTCTCTCATACTCCACCATACTCGCTCCGGCTTAAGGCGAAGCCCTGCGAGATCTCCCCTCTACTTCCGGTACCACGCCGTTGTGCTGCCGGAATCGCAAGGAGAGTGCTACAACCTCCGCTGCCTGCTGGAACAAGGGAGAGGAAGGTCTTCATCGAGTACCGAACGTGTGACCGACTGCGGAAGAGCTGCCGGAACGCAGCGCTGGAAGGATCGTCTACGCGATCTTGAGATCGGCAAGAGTACGACTACATCACCCATGAGAATCTGCTCTCGTTAACCGCTTTGGAATCTTCGAGCGTGAGTTCCTCTATCGACTCGTTGCTACAATCTAGTAGATAGATCTTGGCTTGTTTGTTTGCATGCGGTAGAAAATTTTTGTTTTCCATGCTACGAACCCCTACAGTGGTATCAGAGCCGTGTCTATATGTAGATCTGTTGCACGAGTAGAACACAATGGTCATTGTGGGCGTTGATGCTTTTGTTGTCGATTGCTTCTTGTGTACTTTGCATCTTGCGGGATGGTGGGATGAAGCGGCCCGGGCTAACCTTACATGACATCGTTCATGAGACTTGCTCCACGCTTGACATGCAACTTGAATTGCATAAGTGGATTTATGGTGCTGTTTCTCCCAACATAGTTAAGATTCAATTTACAACGGGTGATTGACAATACTAGTATCAATGTTGTGGTTCTTGTTCGTAAGTTAGAGCGACACTTATTGAAAGCCCCAAACCACGTAAAATATGCAAAGAAAATTAGAGGCGTTTAACTTTGTTTTGCGGTGTCTTTGTGATGTGATATGGCCATGATTGTGATTATATTTGATGTATGCAATGTTACTTATTGTAAGTTGGCAACCGGCAGGAGCCATATGGTTGTCTTTAAATTCTGTTAAGACCCGCGTGTCTATTCAAAGTAGTTGTAATAGTTGAAGCTGGTGGACGACAACCATGGAGCGGCGTCATTGACCTTGATGCAATGCCGGTGATGATGAAGATCATGTTCGTGCTTGAAGATGGAGATCGGAAGCACAAGAATAAAGGCCATATCATATCACATATTATGAATTGCATGTGATGTTAATCCTTTTATGCATCTTGTATTGCTTAGTTTACGACGGTAGCATTATAAGATGATCCCTCAAGCACACAATTTCAAGTTTAGAGTGTTCATCCTTAGTAAGCACCGTTGCTAAAGCTCGTTGTTTTGAAGCACCATGTGATGATCGGGTGTGTTAGATTCTGCGAGTGTATACAACGTGAGCAAGCCAGATTTACTCATGCGGAAGCTAAGGTTTGATCTTGACGAGCCTAGCATGTACAGACATGGTCTCGGAACACGTATCACCGAAAGGTAAAGCATGAGTCATATAATGGATATGATGAACATGTTGATTGTTCGCCATTGAAGCTACATCAACTCTCGTGATGATCGGTTTTGATGTGGTGGATTTGGTTCGTGTGATCACTAAAACAATGTGAGGGATATTGTTTTGAGTGGGAGTTCAACGGCAATATGATTAAAAGTTGAACACTATTTATCATAAATTAAATCAAAGTGAATTTGCATAGTTGTTGTAGTCATTGGCATCCGTTTACCACCTTGCGCTTAGTTTTAATTGAGATGATAGAACTATAGAATTATGGTTAGTTACTTTACAAACTGGTATCGTATTGTTTTGAAGTGTTAATCTAAAGTTTAAAAGTCCCATTGCAAACTTTCAGTAAATTTTGATTACTCCATGAAGTTTAATAGTTGGTATTAAATCAAGAGTAACAATTCCAATGTTAGTATATAAGTATCATATTTGTCTCCATGATTCTTGATATTCAAAGGATTGTCTTAATATCAAGGTTATCTAGGATCTGAAAGAGTTGTTTCAGAAACCATGATGTGTGGAAGATATTGTGATATCTGAAACGAAGTTTTGGTTGCAACATGATAGAGTATAATATGGCAAAAATCATGTTCTCATATTTGATGAGAATTTGCAAAAGGTTGGAGACACTAGTTGTCCTAATCTTCCAAAAGGTTTTGGAGAGCAACATTATACTCGCGATTCACCGTTACAAGCTAAAAGTAGCTTGATCATGGATAAATCCATGATGAGGGTGAATATTTGATGTAGGTAAAATGTTTACTACACCAAGAGATTACTAAACAAAGGAATTTGAAAGAACACCAAACATTTGATAATGGTGATCTACTTCAAAGTGCAAGTCCAAAGACATTGGTATTTAACTATACACGCTTTGGACTATGTGTCATATGTATGACTCCACTATTGATGTTGATAGATTCTTTCAAACAGAAAAGGAAATACTGAAAGAGAATCTCATAAATATATGGCAGAAAAGAAAAGACTAGAATTGTTCAGTTTAAGTATATAGATGATATACATGTTATGGATATATTCTTTGCTTATTAAACAAAGTGGTTCCTAATTATTTGATACTGAATTTGTTGGTATGAATCGTCATACGAAACAACACAATTCATGAACTACAATGGCCTAAGTATCTAGCAAAAGAATATGTGATGATGTTCATCGAGAACAAATAAAGGGTTATTGTGTTGCTCATTAAACATCAAAGCTTGCCTTCAGGATTTGTTTTATCAGGTATTATGAGAACAAAAGGGTTGTTCAAATAATTTCCGTAATCCGTAAAAGATGGATGATTCACAAATCTCATTGGAGAAATCACATCCATAAAACTAGTGCTAAAAATGTCGAAAGATAAATTGATTGAAAGATCACTTCGGAAGTGACATCGCCGTTTAAATTATATTGGAAAGAAAACATGAAGAAACTCCATGTGGATGGAATTTTGGAGTCTTTTGATTTTTGATCAAATGACGCTTATGAAACTTTCCTAGAGATAATTAAAACTTCATTCATAGGACAAAAAGGAACGAATGACTAGCTTATTGGAACTTATACATATTGTTGTACGAAGTCCATTATGTGTAGTCAAGAGCGATGGATTTCAACTTCATATGCTTTCTCCGAGAATTTGAGTGAATATATGAATATTTACTTAATAAGGATGAAGTATGAAACATTTGAAAAGTTCAAAGATTTTCAAGATGAAGTGCAAGATCATTGTAACAAGAATGTAAATAGTTTATGATAAGATCATAAAGGAAGATATTTTGAGTTACAAGTTTAGCATAATACCTAATATTTAAGGAATCGTTCCGTAGATTTACATGTCCCGAAATACCATAAGAGTATGGAGCATTCGAGATATGTAATTAAACCTTGTTTGACATGGTAAGGTCGAAGGTGTAATTCATAAAACTGACATTATATTTTAAAGATTAAAAGCTTTAGTGACTACCGTTTTTCCACTGAAAAGAGCTCCATCATAATCCGTTGAAATGACACCATATGTTATGGTTTGGGATAAAACCCAAGTTGTCCTTTCTTAAAACATTGGTATGCTTTGCATAAGAAATATGTTTGCAACCAAAGTCGGATGAACCTGTCTTTGTATGTTATTTCGAATAACTGTTAAGTATTCCTCCATAAACACCGGAGACAAAAGTGTTTGTCGCTTAGAACGTCAATTTTCTTTGAGAAGGAATTTTTCGTGAAAAGATAAATGTGGAGGACAATAGAACTTTGATGAGGTTAAAGGAACCTTAGCTATATGTGCAAAGTTGCGCAGCACCGAAAAGTGTTCCGGAGGCAGCAACAATGCTCATGGCTCACGTGCCTCAAAGGTTGTGGTTACGAAGGTCAAAGTTTCTATTGAAACAAGTAGGTCGGGTAAACAATCAAATACCAAGATTTGAGAGTTAAATCATTATTTGACAATAATGATCTGACTACATACAAAGAAGCGATGATGGGCCCTGACTCCGTCAAATGGCTTGAAGCCATAAAATCCGTGATAGTTCCATATACGAGAGATCAAGCTTTGAACTTGAAAGACCCTCTGAAAAGGTACAAGACCTTACAGTCGTATTCGGATCTATAAAAGAAATAAGACATGGATGTTTCACATCTATGAAATAGTCGACATGTTGGGAAAGTATTCACAACAATGTTCAAAGGTTGTATATGACAAGATTTGATCTGTCATAGCGATATTTAGTCTAGACGGATTAATATAGCAACCACTACATATAATTTTGTTATATGATAGTTGAATAAACAAAACAAGTTCTTCTAATAGAATTGTTACCGAGGACGTGTACATGACACGGTCCAAAGGGTTTTGTTAATTCAATGGATGCTAAATGCATATGCAAACTTCAATGGTTGAAGTAAGCATTGCGGAGTTAGAATCTTCACTATGATGAAACTGTTAAAAGAGTTTAATTTCATCATAGACAATGAAGATGCTTGAATTTGCAAGAAATTAAGTGGGAGCGCTAAGACATATTTCTAATACATTATGGGGAGGACATATTGTTGATTGGAAAAGATGTATATTTTATTAACACAAGATAAGAATTTCATCTTGATGAAAGACTTAGGCAAAACCCAAATATTTGGCATCAATAGACGCCAATATGGTTGTGCCAGAAGTACATAGATGAGATATTGAATGAGTTCAATATAGAAACTACAAGAAAGGTTCTTGTCACGAGAAAAGGATTGAATGAGTTCAATATTGATGATATATTCAAGTGTATTGACACTTGGTAAGTGAAACAAAGATTCAAGTATAGATTGATACTTGATGTATGAAATCACAAAGAGTATTTATATCAATCATGCTGTGATATGTACAAATCCAGATATGTCCTATGCTCTAAATGATGTGAGCATATACCAGAATGATTCATAAGATGATCATTGGACAATAGTAAGGATATTCTTATGATCTTTTGGAAGAACTAAGAATATATTGTTTTGTAGAAGTGACAAATAGATGGTTAGTTCATTGTAAAAGTACTACATTGATACTAGTTTTGTCACAAAATACAAATTAAGTTTATCTCAATCTGAACTAAGGGTGGCACAATGTAATGGAAAGTAGGTTCCATAATGGATTTGGATGAGTTCCAAAGTTAAGACATTGTGACAGATACTACAACAAAAGGCTGAGTATATGACTGCTATTATAGCAGCTAAAGAGGGCATTTGTGTCAAGTAGTTTGTTATCAAACTAGGTGTAGTTTACAGCGGGATAATACTATGAAGATATATTGTACGACAATATTATCAACATGTTTTAACCCCAAAGAACTAAAGGTCTCACCAAAGGACCAAAATTGTACAAAGCCATCTCATTAGAGAATGAGTGATGCGTAGAGACGCAAAGACATGCAATTACACACGGACCTGGAAGTGTCAGATCCGGAGATCAGTTGACCACTAGCAAACGTGTACTTGCAACACCGGAAAGCCATAGGTGTTGAATACACAAAGGTTTGAAACTAGATTATTGACTCTAGTGCAAGTGGGAGACTGTTGGAGATATGCCCAAGAGGCAATAATAAAGTAGGTTATTATCATATCTTCATACTTATGATAAATGTTTACATATCATGCTATAATTGTATTAACAGGAAACATTAATACTTGTGTGATTTGTAAACATAAAAGAGTCCCTAGTAAAGCCTCTTGTTAAACTAGCTTGTTGGTTAATATATGATCATGGTTTCCTGATCATGAACATAGAGATGTTATTAACAACAGGGTCATATCATTAGGAGAATGATGTGATGGACATACTCCTATAGATAAGCGTAGCATAAAGATCAAGTCATTTTAATAGTTCAATTGCTATATGCTTTCTGATACATAGTAACCTAATTCCTTCGACCATGAGATCATGCTTATCACCTTCACTGGAAGGATGCTTTGATGACATAAAACACCACACCGTAACAGGGTGGCTATAAAGGTGGCATTGAGTGTTCAGAAAGTATTGGTTGAGACACATGGATCAAGAGTGGGATTTGTCCATCCATATGACGGATAGATATACTCTGGGCCCTCTCGGTGAAATGTCATCCAATTAGCTTGCAAGCATGTGACTGGCTCACAAGGGATCACATATCACGGGAACGAGAAAAGAGTACTTATCGATAACGAGGTTGAACTAGGTATGTAGAGATACCGACGATCAAAACCTCGGATAAGTAAACTATCGTGAGACAAAGGGAAATTGGTATCGTATGTAAGTGGTTCATTCGATAGCAAAGTAATCGTAGAAATATGTGGGAGCCATATGAATTTCCAGATTCCTCTATTGGTTATTGATCGGAGAAGTGTCTCGATCATGTCCGCATAATTCACGAACCGTAGGGAGACACACTTAAGGATTCGATGTTGTTGAGTAGTTATGGAATGATGAGTAAGAGACCGAATGTTGTTGGTCTCGGATGGGATCCGGGATATCACGAGGAGATCCGGAATGGTCCGGAGAATAAGATTCATATAAGGAAAGTCCCGTTTGAGTTGGGAATAATTAGGTGTTTTCATCAGGAATGTTCTAGAAGGTTCCGGAATGTCCGGCACTCCGGAGGGGAAGGGGTACATGAATGTGTCATTGCAAGTTGGAATGATTGCATCATGTACTAAGTGTCATCACTGTTCCAAATAAAGGATTAATCGAATCCTAGTTTGAAAAGTCAAATAGCTAAATTGAAAAGTCAAACGGCTAAATTTGGAAAGTGGAAAAGAGGAGGAGGAGGTGAAACCGAGTTGGGAGAGTCCTCCTCCCAAGCGGCCACCACCAAGACGAGTTGGGGAGGGACTCCACTCCCTCCCCTTGGCCGCCGACCCCTCCACCTATATAAGGAGGGGCAGGGCTCCCTCCTAGCACACACAAGTCCCTCACCTCAAACCCTAGAAGCTGCAGCCCACCATAGCCGCCGCCGCCCCCCTAGGGTTTTGCCCTAGCCGCCGACTTGGGGTCCCCGAAACCCTAGCCGTCGGCTCTAGCACTTACTCCTTGGTGTGTCTAAACCCTAGATCACCGAGGAGCTCTCTCATACTCCACCATACTCGCTCCGGCTTAAGGCGAAGCCCTACGAGATCTCCCCTCTACTTCCGGTACCACGCCGTTGTGCTGCCGGAATCGCAAGGAGAGTGCTACAACCTCCATTTTCTTTGGAACAAGGGAGAGGAAGGTCTTCATCGAGTACCGAACGTGTGACCGACTGCGGAAGCGCTGCCGGAACGCAGCGCCGGAAGGATCGTCTACGCGATCTTGAGATCGGCAAGTGTACGACTACATCATCCACGAGAATCTGCTCTCGTTAACCACTTTGGAATCTTTGAGGGTGAGTTCCTCTATCGACTCGTTGCTACAATCTAGTAGATAGATCTTGGCTTGTTTGTTTGCATGCGGTAGAAAATTTTTGTTTTCCATGCTACGAACCCCTACAGTTATGTGTGTTGTAAGAGTATCATCTTATACTTCTACTTACAAAATCACCATATCATAACACTAGCCCAGCAACAATCTAAACTAGACGTCTCTAATTTATCCATTGCAAATTTTACGTGGCTTAGGGCTTTCGAAGATAGAACCGTTCTTACCTACGAACATGAACCACAACGAGGATAACCAAATTGTTGACAACTCGTTGCAAATTATATATTGACTATAGTAGGAGAGACAGACACCTGCTAGCCACTTACGCAAAACTAGTTGCATGTCAAGCGTGGAACAGGTCTCATGTGCGAGGACATGTAAAGTTTGTCCGGGCCTCTTCATCCCACTATGCCACCAATATCCAAAGTACAGCTAAGAAGCAATAAAATGATCATCATCGCCCACATACTCATATGTGTACTACCCATGCAAAGCATCTACACATAGATCCGGCTCTGATACCACTGTAGGGTTCTCAGCATAGAAAACAAAAAAATTCCTACGATGGGAACATCTAAGTACCAAGATATATCTACTAGATACAAGCAACAGGTGGATATACATCCATAGAATACATACCCTCGAAGACCGAATAGCGTTAACGAGGTTGTACTCATGGATGATGTAGACGAACGCTTGTCGATCTCAAGATCGTGATGAAGTCCATCTGGTCCAGCCGGTCCAGCATGATCAAGTACAGCACCTCAAAGCAGTGGTGCATCCGTGATCTCACACAGCGTACGGGTACCCCGACAACCTCCGCGCCCTCGCTCCAGCGAAGCAGCGGAAGCAACAAATCCTTCCAGAAAAAGCCACCGGGAACATGTATCTCGCTGATCCGAGACCATGGGGAAATTCTAAAGGGGGGAGAGAGATCCTTCGTGAGGAGGTGTGTGAGACAAGTGAGAGGAGGGGGTCCTTTTATAGGGGAGGGGGCAGCCCAAGGGGGCATGGCCGCCGGCCATGGAGGGTTCCCCCACCTCTCCCTCATTCATGTGGTGGAAGCTCCACTCACATAAAAACCTCTCCACTCACAATTCCACTCACATGCATTAATTTTCCACCAAAATTAATGCAAGCTCTCATTTAAATAAAACTCTTTTATTTATTTATTCAGAATTTTGTTAATTACTTTAATTAACAAACATTCACATAAAACCCCTTGCTAGTATTCCATTTCACATGCAAAACCAGTTTCAGCAATTTCAACCGAAATAGTTCCGGTGTCTAGTGAAGTAAATTCCTGCGCTTTCCTTTTCTTTTTCTGACATATCATTTGCTCCGAATGGTGTCGGCATCCCTTAAGTGTGTCACCCTACGGTTCGCGAATAATGCGGACATGATCGAGAACCTTCTCCGATCAATAATCAGTAGCGGGAGCTGGAGATCCATACTGACTCCCACACATTCAACGATGACTTCTGTGATCGTGTGAACCTTTTACGCTAGTATCTTAATCCCTTTGTTTCACGATATATTACATGTCCGAGATTCGATCATCGGTATATCCATACCTAGTTTGATCTCGTTACCGACATGCACTCTTTTCTCGTTCCCGTGATATAACATTCTAGTGATCAAATCACTTGCTTGCAATCTAATCAATGTGATATCATCGAGAGGGCCCAGAGCATATCTATCCGTCATCGGGATGAACAAATTCCACTCTCGATTCATGGGTCTCAACATAACACTTTAGTAGTTCTGAAGCCATCTTTATAATCACCCAGTTACGGTGTGACGTTTGATGTCATCGAGAAACTCTTCCGGTGTTAGTGATTGACATGATCTCATGGTCTAAGGATTAGGATCACTTCGTAAGTTGTTATAGCAATATAAACTCAATGACTTTGATCGTAATGCTGTACTTCGGATGAATGTTCATCACATCATTACACTAATGTTGTGACCTCGTTATTAACAACATCCAATGTCCATGATCAGGAAACTTTGATCATCATGTTAATCAACGAGCTAGTTTATAAGAGAGGCATAACTTGTAGGGGTTCGTAGCATGGAAAACAAAAAATTTCTATCGCATACAAACAAACAAGCCAAGATCTATCTACTAGATTGTAGCAACGAGTCGATGGAATAACTTACCCTCAAAGATTCCAAAGCAGTTAACGAGAGCAGATTCTCGTGGGTGATGTAGTCGTACTCTTTCCGATCTCAAGATCGCGTGAGCGATCCTTCCGGTATTGCGTTCGGCAGCGCTTCATGATCGGTCACACGTTCGATTTACTCGACGAAGACCTTCCTCTCCCTTGTTCCAGCGGCGGAGGTTGTACAACTCTCCTCGCGATTTCGGCAAGACTGTGGCGTGGTCTGGAAGTAGAGGGAGATCCATGAGGCTTGCTTAAGCCGGGCGAGTATGGTGGAGTATGAGAGAGAGATTAGTGGTCTAGGGTTTAGACACACCAATTAGAAGGCTCTAATCCGAAGGTTAGTGCAATTAGAAGCTCTAAACCAAAGCGGCTCTAAACGGAGTCTAGGGCTAGGATTTAGATTAGAGGATAGGAACTTGTGTGTCTAGAGGAGGAGGCCTGCCCTCCTTTTATAGGTGGGAGGGCGGCCAAGGGAGAGTCCCTCCCAAGTCGGCCTTGGGTGGCGCGGCTTGGAGAGAGACTCCTCCCCAAGTCGGTTTCAACCTCCTCTTGCTTGTTTCCCTCGGTTTCTGTTTTAGCCGTTTGACTTTCAAACGGCCATTTGACTTTCAGTTTTAGGATTCAATTTAATCCTTTATTTGGAACAGCGAGAACACTTAGTACATGATGCAATCATTCCAATATGTAATGACACATTCATGTACCCTTCCCCGAGTCTTGGGACATTAGGAACCTTCTAGAACATTCGATGAGAACACGAAATTATTCCCGAACTCAAAGCGGGACTTTCCTTATATGAATCTTATTCTCCGGACCATTCCGGATCAACTCGTGATATCTCGGATCCCATCCGAGACTCCGAACAACATTCGGTCTCTTTCTCATAATACCATAACTACTCAAACAACGTCGAATCCTTAAGTGTGTCTCCCTACGGTTCGTGAATTATGCGGACATGATCGAGACACTTCTCCAAACAATAACCAATAGAGGAATCTGGAAATTCATATGGCTCCCACATATTTCTCGATTACTTTGCGATCGAATGAACCACTTACATACGATACCAATTTCCCTTTGTCTCACGATAGTTTACTTATCCGAGGTTATGATCGTCGGTATCTACGCATACCTAGTTCAACCTCGTTCGATAAGTACTCTTTTCTCGTTCCGTGATATGTGATCCCTTGTGACCGGTCACATGCTTGCAAGCTAATTGGATGACATTCCACCGAGAGGGCCCAGTATATCTATCCGTCATATGGATGGACAAATCCCACTCTTGATCCATGTGTTTCAACCAATACGTTAGAACACTCAATGCCACCTTTATAGCCACCCGATTCGGTGTGGTGTTTGATGTCATCAAAGCATCCATCCGGTAAAGGTGATCGCATGATCTCATGGTCGAAGGAATTAGGTTACTATGTATCGAAAGCATATAGCAATTGAACTATTGAAATGACTTGATCTTTATGCTACGCTTATCTATAGGAGTATGTCCACCATATCATTCTCCTAACGATATGATCCTGTTGTTAATAACATCTCTATGTTCATGATCGGTAGACCATGATCATATATTAACCAACAAGCTAGTTTAACAAGAGGCTTTACTAGGGACTCTTATTTTAGTTTACAAATCACACAAGTATTAATGTTTCCGGTTAATACAATTATAGCATGGTATGTAAACATTTATCATAAGTGTGAAGATATGATAATAACCACTTTATTATTGCCTCTTGGGCATATCTCCAGTCTCCCACTTGCACTAGAGTCAATAATCTAGTTTCAAACCTTTGTGTATTCAACACCTATGGCTTTACGGTGTTGTATGTACACTATTGCTAGTGGTCAATGATCCTTTGGATCGACACTTCGGTCCGTGTGTAATTGCATGTCTTTGCGTCTCTACGTATCACTCATTCTCTAATGAGATGGCTTCGTACAAATTTGGTCCTTTGGTGTGACCTTTAGTTCTTCGGGGTTAAAACATGTTGATAATATTGTCGTACAATATATCTTCATAGTATTATCCGCTGTGAACTACACCTAGTTTGATAACAAACTACTTGACACAAATGCCCTCTTTAGCTGCTATTATAGCAGTCATATAGCCTTTTGTTGTAGTATCTGTCACAATGTCTTAACTTTGGAACTCATCCAAATCTATTATGGAACTCACTTTCCATTATATTGTGCCACCCTTAGTTTAGATTGAGATAAACTCAATTTGTACTTTGTGACAAAACTAGTATCAATGTATTACTTTTACAATGAACTAACCATCTATTTGTCACTTCTACAAATATTATACTCTTAGTTCTTCCAAAATATCATAAGAATATCCTTACTATTGTCCAATGATCATCTTACGAATCATTCTGGTATATGCTCACAACATTTAGAGCATAGGACATATCTGGATTTGTCATATCACAGTATGATTGATATAAATACTCTTTGTGATTTCATACATCAAGTATCAATCTATACTTGATTATTTGTTTCACTTTACCAAATGTTAGTACACTTGAATATATCATCAACATTTGAACTCTTTCAATCCTTTCTGTGCGACAAGAACCTTTCTTGTAGTTTCTATATTGAACTCATTCAATATCTCGTCTATGTACTTCTGGCACAACCATATTAGCGTCTATTGATGCCAAATATTTGGGTTTTGCCTAAGTCTTTCATCGGGATGAAATTCTTAATATGTGTTAATAAAAGATACATTATTTCCAATCAACAATATGTCTTCCACATAATGTATTTAGAAACATGTCTTAGCGCTCCCACTTAATTTCTTGCAAATGCAAGCATCTCCATCGTCTCTGATGAACTTTTAAACTCCTTTAACAGTTTCATCACGTTGAAGATTCCAACTCATGATGCTCACTTTAACCATTGAAGTTTGCATATGCTTTTAGCATCCTTTTGAATTAACAAAACCTTATGGACCGTGTTATGCACATGTCCTAGGTAACGATTCTATTAGAAGAACTTGTTTTGTTTATTCAACTACCATATAACAAATTATATGTAGTGGTTGCTACATTAATCCGTCTAGACTAAATATCACTATGAAAGATCAAATCTTGTCATAGTCAACCTTTGAACATTTTGTGAACTCTTTCCCAACATGTCGACTATTTCATAGATGTAAAACATCCATGTCTATTTCTTTATAGATCCAGACACAACTGTAAGGTCTTACACCTTTCTCGAGGGTCCTTCAAGTTCAAAACTTGATTTCTCGTGTATGGAACTATCACGGATTTTATGGCTTCAAGCCATTTGACGAGTCGGGCTCATCATCGCTTCTTTGCACGTAGTCGGATCATTATTGTCAAATAATGATTTAACTCTCAAATCTTGGTATTTGGTTGTTCATCCGACCTACTTGTTTCAATAGGAACTTGGATCTCCGTGACCACAACCTTTGAGGTACGTGAGCCATGAGCATTGTTTTCTAACTCCGGAACACTTTTCGGCGCTGCGCATCTTTGCACATATAGCTAAGGTTCTTTTAACCTTATCAAAGTTCTATTGTCCTCCCACTTTTCTTTTCACGAAAAATTCCTTCCCAAAGAAACTTGACGTTCTAAGCGACAAATACTTTTGTCTCTGGTGTTATGGAGGAATACTCAATGTTATTGAAATAATCATACAAAGCGAGTTCATCCGACTTTGGTTGCAAACATCTTTCTTATGCAAAGCATACCAATGTTTTAAGAAAGGACAACTTGGGTTTTATCCCAAACCATAACATATGGTGTCATTTCAACGGATTATGATGGAGCTCTTTTCAGTGGAAAAACGGTAGTCTCTAAAGCTTTTAATCTTTAAAACATAATGGCAGTTTTATGAATTATACCTTTGATCTTACCATGTCAAACAAGGTTTAATTACATATCTCGAACGCTCCATACTTTTATGGTGTTTCGGGAAATGCAAATCCAGAACGATTCCTTAAATCTTAGGTATTATGCTAAACTTGTAACTCAAATATCTTCCTTTATGATCCTATCATAAACTATTTATATTCTTGTTACAATGATTTTTCACTTCATCTTGAAAATCTTTGAACTTTTCAAATATTTCACACTTCATCCTTATTAAGTAAATATTCATATATTCACTCAAATTTTCGGAGAAAGCATATGAAGTTGAAATCCATCGCTCTTGACTACACATAATGGATTTCGTACAACAATATGTACAAGTTCCAATAAGCTAGTCATTCGTTCCCTTTTGGCCTATAAACGAAGTTTTAATTATCTCTAGGAAAGTTTCTCAAGCGTCATTTGATCAAAATCAAATAGACTCCAAAATTCCATCCATATGGATTTTCTTCATGTTTTCTTTCCAATATAATTTAAACGGCGATGTCACTTCCTAAGTGATATTTTAATCAATTTGTCTTTCGACATTTTTTGCACTAGTTTTATGGATGTGATTTCTCCAACGAGATTTGTGAATCATCCATCTTTTATGGATTACGGCAATTATTTGAACAACCCTTTTGTTCTCATAATACCTGATAAAACAAATCTTGAAGGCAAGCTTCGATGTTTAACACAATAACCCTTTATTTGTTCTCGATGAATATCATCACATATTCTTTTGCTAGTTACTTAGGCCATTGTAGTTCATGAATTGTGTTGTTTTGTATGACGATTCACACCAACAAATTCAGTATCAAATACTTAAGAACCACATTGTTTAATAAGCAAAGAATATAGCCATAACATGTATATCATCTATATACTTAAACTGAACAATTCTAGTCTTTTCTTTTCTGCCATATATTTATGAGATTCTCTTTCAGTATTTCCTTTTCTGTTTGAAAGAATCTATCAACATCAATAGTGGAGTCATACATATGACACATAATCCAAAGCGTGTATAATTAAATACCAATGTCTTTGGACTTGCACTTTGAAGTAGATCACCTATCATCAAATGTTTGGTGTTCTTTCAAATTCCTTTCTTTAGTAATCTCTTGGTGTAGTAAATATTTTACCTACATCAAATATTCACCCTTATCATGGAATTATCCATGATCAAGCTACTTTTAGCTTGTAACAGTGAATCGCAAGTATAATGTTGCTCTCCAAAACCTTTTGGAGGATTAGGACAACTAGTGTCTCCAACCTTTTGCAAATTCTCATCAAATATGAGAACATGACTTTTGCCATATTATACTCTATCATGTTGCAACCAAAACTTCGTTTCAGATATCACAATATCTTCCACACATCATGGTTTCTGAAACAACTCTTTCAGATCCTAGATAACCTTGATATTAAGACAATCCTTTTGAATATCAAGAATCATGGAGACAAACATGATACTAATATACTAACATTGGAATTGCTACTCTTGATTTTAATACCAATTATTAAACTTCATGGAGTAATCAAAACTTACTGAAAGTTTGCAATGGGACTTTTAAACTTTAGATTAACACTTCAAAACAATACGATACCAGTTCGTAAAGTAACTAACCAGAATTCTATAGTTCTATCATCTCAATTATAACTAAGCGCAAGGTGGTAAACAGATGCCAATGACTACAACAACTATGCAAATTCACTTTGATTTAGTTTATGATAAATTGAGTTCTAATTAATAATTAAATTAATCTAGGTGAACTCCCACTCAAAACAATATCCCTCACATTGTTTTAGTGATCACACGAACCAAATCCACCACATCAAAACCGATCATCACGAGAGTTAATATAGCTTCAATGGCGAACAATCAACATGTTCATCATATCTACTATATGACTCATGCTCTACCTTCGGTAATCCGTGTTCCCGAGGCCATGCATACATGCTAGGCTCGTCAAGATCAAACCTTAGTTTCCGCATGAGCAAATCTGGCTTGCTCACGTTGTATACACTTGTAGAATCTAACACACCCGATCATCACGTGGTGCTTCGAAACAACAAGCTTAAGCAATGGTGCTAACTAAGGGTGAACACTTTATGACTTGAAATTCATGTGCATGAGGGATCATCTTATAATGCTACCGTCATCTACTAAGAAATACAAGATGCATAAAGGATTAACATCACATGCAATTCATAATATGTGATATGAGATGGCCTTTCTTATTTGTGCTTCCGATCTCCATCTTCAAGCACGGACATGATCTCCATCATCACCGACATTGCATCAAGGTCAATGATGCTTCTCCATGGTTGTTGTCCACCGGCTTCAACTATTACAACTACTTTGAATAGACACGCGGGTCTTAACAGAAATTAAAGATAACCATATGGCTCCTGCCGGTTGCCTACTTACAATAAGGAACATTGCATACATCATATATAATCACAATCATGGCCATATCACATCACAACACACCCCTGCAAAACAAAGTTAGACGCTTCTAATTTTCTTTGCATGTTTTACGTGGTTTGGGGCTTTCAATAAGTGTCGTTCTAACTTACGAATAAGAACCACAACATTGATACCAGTATTGTCAATCACCCGTTGTAAATTGGATCTTAACTATGCTAGGAGAAACAGGCACCCGCAAAGCCACTTATGCAATACAAGTTGCATGTCAAGCGTGGAGCAAGTCTCATGAACGATGTCATGTAAGGTTAGCCCGGGCCGCTTCATCCCAACATACCGCAAGATGCAAAGTACACAAGAAGCAATCGACAATAAAAGCATCAACGCCCACAATGACCATTGTGTTCTACTCGTGCAACAGATCTACATATAGACACGGCTCGATACCCTTTGTAGGGGTTCGTAGCATGGAAAACAAAAATTTCTATCGCATACAAACAAACAAGCCAAGATCTATCTACTAGATTGTAGCAACGAGTCGATGGAATAACTTACCTCGAAGATTCCAAAGCGGTTAACGAGAGCGATTCTCGTGGGTGATGTAGTCGTACTCTTTCCGATCTCAAGATCGCGTAGGCGATCCTTCCGCTGCGTTAAGCGCTTCCATGATCGGTCTGCGTTACTCGGACGAAGACCTTCCTCTCCCTTGTTCCAAGCAGCGGAGGTTGTAGCACTCTCCTCGCGATTCCAAAGACTGTGGTCTGGAAGTAGAGGAGATCCATGAGGCTTCGCCTTAAGCCGGATCGAGTATGGTGGAGTATGAGAGAGAGCTATTAGTGGTCTAGGGTTTAGACACACCAATTAGAAGGCTCTAATCCGAAGGTTAGTGCAATTAGAAGCTCT
Source organism: Avena longiglumis (assembly GCA_030063025.1). Taxonomy (NCBI): domain Eukaryota; kingdom Viridiplantae; phylum Streptophyta; class Magnoliopsida; order Poales; family Poaceae; genus Avena; species Avena longiglumis. The sequence continues at coordinate 251,620,156 of CP125979.1, forward strand.
AAACCAAAGCGGCTCTAAACCGGAGTCTAGGGCTAGGATTTAGATTAGAGGATAGGAACTTGTGTGTCTAGAGGAGGAGGCCCTGCCCCTCCTTTTATAGGTGGGAGGGGCGGCCAAGGGGAGGGAGTCCCTCCCCAAGTCGGCCTTGGGTGGCGCGCCGGCTTGGAGAGGAGGGACTCCTCCCCCAAGTCGGTTTCAACCTCCTCTTGCTTGTTTCCCTCAGTTTCCTGTTTTAGCCGTTTGACTTTCAAACCGCCATTTGACTTTTCAGTTTTAGGATTCAATTTAATCCTTTATTTGGAACAGCGAGAACACTTAGTACATGATGCAATCATTCCAATATGTAATGACACATTCATGTACCCTTCCCCGAGTCTGGGACATTCCGAACCTTCTAGAACATTCCGATGAAAACAGGAATCATTCCGAACTCAAAGCAGGACTTTCCTTATATGAATCTTATTCTCCGGACCATTCGGATCACCTCGTGATATCCGGATCCCATCCGAGACTCGAACAACATTCGGTCTCTTTCTCATAATACCATAACTACTCAAACAACGTCGAATCCTTAAGTGTGTCTCCCTACGGTTCGTGAATTATGCGGACATGATCGAGACACTTCTCCTAACAATAACCAATAGAGGAATCTGGAAATTCATATGGCTCCACATATTTCTCGATTACTTTGCGATCGAATGAACCACTTACATACGATACCAATTTCCCTTTGTCTCACGATAGTTTACTTATCCGAGGTTATGATCGTCGGTATCTCTGCAACCTAGTTCAACCTCGTTACGATAAGTACTCTTTTCTCGTTCCGTGATATGTGATCCCTTGTGACCCGGTCACATGCTTGCAAGCTAATTGGATGACATTCCAAGAGGGCCCAGAGTATATCTATCCGTCATATGGATGGACAAATCCCACTCTTGATCCATGTGTTTCAACCAATACTTTCCGAACACTCAATGCCACCTTTATAGCCACCCAGTTACGGTGTGGTGTTTGATGTCATCAAAGCATCCATCCGGTAAAGGTGATATGCATGATCTCATGGTCGAAGGAATTAGGTTACTATGTATCAGAAAGCATATAGCAATTGAACTATTGAAATGACTTGATCTTTATGCTACGCTTATCTATAGGAGTATGTCCACCATATCATTCTCCTAACGATATGATCCTGTTGTTAATAACATCTCTATGTTCATGATCAGGAAACCATGATCATATATTAACCAACAAGCTAGTTTAACAAGAGGCTTTACTAGGGACTCTTATTTTAGTTTACAAATCACACAAGTATTAATGTTTCCGGTTAATACAATTATAGCATGGTATGTAAACATTTATCATAAGTGTGAAGATATGATAATAATCACTTTATTATTGCCTCTTGGGCATATCTCCAACATAACTAGGAACTTCCTTTTTGTTTATTAAACACACATGTATTAACGTTTCCGTATTAATACAATTATAGCATGTAAAATAAACATTTATCATAAATAAGGAATACGATAATAACCACTTTATTATTGCCTCTCGGGCATATTCCCTTCATATACATACAAATATATATTCTATCACCCTCCCTCAGTCTCAACCGATCCTCAAAGATTGAGATTGCGTATACATGCCTGAAATAACGGTAGTGGTAGAGGCTTAGTGAATATGTCATCCAATTGATCCTTAGATGATATAAACCGTATTTGAAGCAATTTTTGAGCAACCCGTTCTCGAACAAAGTGGAAATCAACCTCAATATGCTTAGTACGAGCATGAAATACTAGATTGGACGAGAGAAACGTTGCTCCAATATTATCACACCATAGAATAGGTGGACTACTCTGAGAAACTCCAAGTTCATCAAAAAGAGCTTGTACCCAAATGAGCTCTGCAGTGGCATTAGCAAGCGCCTTGTATTCAGACTCTGTACTAGATCGTGAAACAGTGGCTTGTTTGCGAGCACTCCAAGCAACCAAGTTACCACCATAGAATATGGCATAACCCTCCTGTGGATCGTCGGTCATCAGCATTACCAGCCCAATCGGCATCTGAGAAAGCGGACAAGAGATCATGAGACGTAGTAGGACACCTCAACTGTAAGCCATGCGATAAAGTGCCTTTAACATAGCGAAGTATGCGTTTAACCGACAACCAATGTGTACACCGAGGAGCATGGAGGTATTGACACACCTTGTTGACAGCAAAGGACAAGTCCGGACGTCTCATAGTAAGATACTGAAGACCACCAACAATGCTGCGGTAACGAGTAGATTCCTCAGCAGAAAGAAGGATACCATCACTAGCAGTCAATTTATCTGAGGCAGCCATGGGTGTAGTAACCAGAGTACACATCAACAAACCAGCATGGCGCAAGAGTTCAGAAGCATACTTGCGCTGATTTATTAGTAGAGAACCATGGGAACGTTGAACCTCAATACCTAGAAAATAATGCAAAGTGCCAAGATCCTTGAGAGAAAAGGAATCGCGGAGCTGATGAATAAGGCGATCTGTGGCTGTAGTGTAAGAACTCACCACAATAATATCATCCACGTAGACCAATAAGTATAGAGTCACATCTGGTCGACGTAGTATGAAGAGAGAGGTATCAGCTGTCGATGCAGTAAAGCCAAGACCAATAAGAACAGTACTGAGACGAGCATGCCACGCTCGAGGAGCTTGTTTCAGTCCATATAAAGCCTTATCAAGATGACATACGTGATTAGGCTGATGAGGATCCTCAAAACCAGGAGGTTCACGCATGAACACTTCTTCCTCAAGAAGTCCATGTAAAAAAGCATTTTGTATATCGAATTGACATAGATGCCAGCCATGTGTAACAGCCATGGATAGAAGAAGTCGAATAGTAGTGGGTTTAACAACTGGATTAAAAGTATCTTCATAGTCAAGACCATACCGTTGTTTCAAACCCTTTGCAACCAGACGTGCTTTGTACCTCTCAATAGAACCATCAGATTTTTGCTTGATTTTGAACACCCATTTGGAATCAATAATATTCACGCCAGGTAGAGGAGGAACAAGTCTCCAAGTTTTATTAGCTTGAAGCGCAGAAAATTCAGTTTCCATCGCAGCATGCCAATGCGGACAAGCCATAGCCTCCATGTGATTACGGGGTTCAGTCTGAACGAGATCAGCTGTATGAGCAAGACAGACTGCTTCCCAGGCAATAGTACCATCTGTCCTCTGTTTAGGGTTACGAATCCCGCGCTGAAGACGAGTAACGCCACCACGCGGAGCTGGCGGTGTCAAAGATGCATCGTCAGGAAGAACCACAGGGGAAGACTGTTGACCAGTAACCATAGGAGACGACAACCCGGTAACAGCAGGCAACGGAGACGCAGTAGTGAAAGATGTCGTGCCAGGAGACGTTCCGGCTCCATCCAGATCAGCACGATCCAGGGTACTACCATGTAAGGCACACGCGCGCACGGGAGTGCATGGGCCAGGTGGGACCCAGGCTGCATGGTCTGCTGGTGCATCATGCATGCAATCATTGTTACATTGGCCAGCTTCATCGATGTGAATTTTAGCTTGATCGACGTGAACTGAACTATCAATAGGAGCATCATCCAATAATTCCATACGAGCTCCACGACCTGCACCATGGTTAGCCAGTAATAACGGAGTATATGCAGCATCATCAAATTGGTCAGGACGTAAGGTGGAGGTAGACAAGGATGGTTGTGTGGAAAGCGACGGCATATGTGAAAACGGAAAAACGTTTTCATCAAATACAACATCACGAGAAATATAGACACGATTAGTGGGAACATGAAAACATTTGTATCCTTTATGTAGTGAGCTGTAGCCAAGAAGGACACATTTTTAGATCGAAATTCAAGCTTGCGATTATTATATGGACGAAGATGAGGCCAACAAGCACATCCAAACACCTTGAAAAAGGTATAGTCAGATACTTCACCCAAAAGGCGCTCAAGCGGAGTTTCCATGAAAATAAAACGACTGGGAAGCCTATTGATAAGAAAACAAGCGGTCGAAAAAGCATCACTCCAAAAACGATAGGGAACATAAGCATGAGCTAAAAGTGTGAGACCAGTCTCAACGATATGACGGTGTTTACGTTCAGCAGTGCCATTTTGTTGATGAGTACGGGGGAAAGATACACGATGAGAAATACCAATATCTGAGAAAAATTTATTCAATCTACGATACTCGCCACCCCAATCAGTTTGAACATGAAGAATTTTCTTATTCAAAAGGCGTTCTACATGTTGCTGAAATTGAAGAAATATTTGGAACACATCGGATTTATGCTTGAGAAGATAGAGCCAGGTAAAACGACTATAAGCATCAATAAAACTAACATAGAACCGATGTCCACTAACAGAGGTTTGGGCAGGACCCCATACATCAGAATAGATAATCTCAAGTGGTGAAGTAGTGACTCGAGTAGACAAAGAAAACGGTAACCGGTGACTCTTGCCTTGTTGACAAGCATCACAAATTACACTACTGCTATTGGACACTGATGGAAGTTCATGACGGTGTAACACATGTTGGACTATCTGAGTAGCTGGATGACCTAAGCGCGAGTGCCACCTCTCTCGCGATACCTTGACACTGCTGAAAACATGCTTGACGGAGGAAACATCAAGATTATAAAGGCCGCCACGACATCCTCCTTTAAGAAGAGTCTCTCTCGTGCCCCGATCCTTGACAAAGAAATACCAAGGGTGAAACTCAAAAAACACATTGTTGTCTAAGGAGAATTTCTTAACGGACATAAGATTACGTGTGACCGAAGGAAAATGAAGGATATTTTTTAAATGTAAAAGATGGGATGAAGTGGATATAGTGGATTGACCAATATGAGTAATGCGCATACCTCCGCCATTGGCGATGTGGACGTGGTCCTTGCCATGATATTGCTCCCGTGTAGTGAGCTTATCTAGCTCATTGGTGAGATGATCTGTAGCTCCAGTGCCGGGATACCAACTAGGATCAACAGGGTAGGACGGTGTAGACCCCCTGTGAGCCATGTGTGACGGAGAAGGCAGCCACTTGACGATCCATGTATCGCCCATCATTACCAGCGCCAAGGAAGTTACGTTGAAAACGCTTGAAGCAACACGAGGCGACATGGCCGACCTTCTCGCAGATTTGGCAGATCGGCCGGTTCCCATTAGAAGGCGCGCTGCTAGTAGGAGGGGCACGACTCCCATCTTGAGTTGCCGCTGGATTGGGTAGCCATGCGGGCGGACACGGTAGGGTCCCATCGACGAAGCTGTAGAGAAGATTGCTCCGAAGAATTGGGAGAATCTGGGCGCGCCAGTAAAGGTAGTTGTCAGAGTTGAGCTTGATGGTAATCTGATTGGTAAGGCTGATGGGTGTTGAGGGAATAACCAATGCTGCGGTCGCTATCAATCCTGCCATCACGGAACCACCGGAGGAGGAGTTGTGCGAGAGGAGGGAGCCGGCACTCAATGCGTACGAGACACCGGAGGTAGCGTTGGATGTCATCGGCGAGGTGGCCATTAGGGGCGATCGGCGGAAATGATCGGCGGAAGTAGCGATGCGATCAAATTGATCCATTGGAGGTAGCGATCAAAAAACGATCTAGGTTTTAGGCTCTGATACCATAAAATAATATTTGATGGGTATTGCACGGTCTCGTAAAGAGTCGGCCTTGTATTAATAATAGTACGGGAGATTACATGGAGGTTTACATGAATACAACGCGGACATAGTCCGGTTTCTATACAGCACGGACGCAGTCCGGTTCCTATACAATATACATACAAATATATATTCTATCACTAGGTTTTAGTTTTTCTACAGTTTTTAACTTGATGACACGTCGCATGTTACAAGTTCTCCATGATGCCCACGTGGATGCATCACGACATGTAGTTCATCCCCCATCACGACATGTGTTCTAAGTTGCAGGGCATGTAGCTACCTCGAAACAGGCATACGCCCAGCTATATAAATATAGCAACCACGATTGAGACCACTGCTGGGCCAGACAGCACATCGCCCAAAAGAAACAACAAAGAAAAAAAAGGAAAAAGAAAAAGAAGAGAAAAGAAAGTCGGCAACAATGGCTCGACGAAAACAGGGATGACCCACAACCGTTGCGCCCTCCGAAGAATTCCCACCACGCTTCTAGCACTCCGACGCGACGCGTATCAAGCAACACCTCCAAGAAGGAAGCGACGACAACGACGCCGCTGCCCGGACTGGTCCTAGGGTTTCCCCCGATACGCTATGGAAGGTGGGGAAGAGATACACCCAACGCCCTTCAAGAAGGATGGCGACACCCGCAGATGACGTCACGTCGGAGTCAAGACGACAAGGATTTCTCCCGATCCCTCAAAAAACCACGCTCCCAGCCGCTCCGAATTGCTCCACCAAGCTCACCGCCCACCAGCATACGCCCCCATGGTTTTGCCGTCACCCCCGTCATCTCACCGTGACCCATGGTGTGAGGCTGGTAGACCCGAGAAGAGGAGACCTTGGCGGTGGCGGTCTGATAACACGGAGGAACAACCTCCACCGCCGGGAGGCGATAGCCGACCAGATGTAGCCACATGGACAAACCAGGCCCTCGCTAGCCTGGCCGAGCCTAAACTGGCTCGTGAAGCCCTGCCACCACATTGCAGCAAGGGTGTCACCGCGGCCGCCGACCCTAGCTCCAGTTCCTACTCAAGGCACGCGGAGGATCTGCCACCACAGATCCCCGCCGCCAAGCAGCAACGCTGTCGCCACCGTGCTCACCCCACCGGACGCCGCCCGGTCAGAAACTCCACTGGCCAACAACACGGTCCCACTTTGACGAAGCGACATGGACGGAGAGGGCCGATAACTCCAAGCATGAAGGAGCAGAAGGCCGACCCGCATAGCACACACGCCTCCGCGGCGGCGAAGTCAGTCCTTGAACCCGGCCCGGTTACGTCCGTGAACAGCGTAGGCCCCACTTGCAGTATCTGGCTCGCCACGCATGGCGGGAAGAAGCGCCGATCTTGGCCTCGACCCGCCAGCCAGATCGGCCCGCTGCCCAGATCTGGCCGCGAGCGCATCACCCCGCCACCAGCTGCATCCTCGGCCCGATGCACCGCCTCCGGTCGTCCCGCCCGTGGCACCGCGCCGCCGAGCAGCGCTAACGGACCGCCCGCCACCGGTCGCCACTGCCCCGCGCAGAGCCCCAAGGACCCGGACGAGAGAGGCCCGCCGGCCGCCAGCACCGCGCGCAGAGCCCCAGGGACCCGGGCTTGTAGCTACCTATGCGTAGCTTTAATTAACCCAGGACACGATTTTGCTCGAGCGCATAGACAAACGTGTTGCGCCTGTTAGGCCACGTACGTACCTGCGTGTGTATGTCCACGTGCATATATATCAGTGGTGTACGTGGCACGAGCGATGAAGGATTTTTTTACAAATATGACCCTGCAGTCGTCGCCAAAATACCGCTTCGCGCGCAAAAGCCAAAAATGCCTGGCGGAATCTTTGAAAAGCGACCGTGTCACCTCCATGCGGGGTGGCGGATGTTCCGCCACGAGGGGTGGCGGGATGTTCCTTCCGCCTTTGGCGGTGGCGAATCTTGCCGTGGGGCCCGCGGTGCGAGCACAAAGTCGAACCTCCGCCCGCCAAGTCGAACCTCACGTTGGCCGCGTGGGGCCGCCTCATCCCGCCATTCCCGTGGCGGAAGGAACATCCCGCCAATCCTGGCGGGAGGACATCCGCCATCCCCGTGGCGGAGGTGACATGTCGCTTTTTCGCCAGGGCATTTTTGGCTTTTGCGGCGCGAGGAGGGTATTTTTGGCGATGACGATTTGCAGAGGGTCATATTTGTAAAAAAATCGCGATGAAGCAGTGTGTGTACATGTGGTTGGTTCGTGGGCGCGGAGCAAAGCGAGCGAAAGTGACTGACACGAAAAGGAAGCAAAAACCCGACTACCTGGAAGCTACCCGCGATACGACGTACGACGTACGCGGCGCCAGATCGATCCGAAGGCCTGCTCAATGGACATCGGCGCCGCACCGGGTTATTATATAAAGAAACCTCCGCCGGACTTCCACCACCAGCACCGCCGCACAAGAGCAACAAGCAAGCAATCACCTCACCTCCTGCCGTGCCTAGCTAGCTCTCTCCGATCAATCTGTGGGACCGATAAGAAGAAGTAGGCACTGTCCGTCGCATCGCATGTCCATGGCTTCCATGTCCCGCGCCGTCTGCAGCTCCTTCGCCGTCGCCGACGAGTTGGCGCCCACGGACACCCTCCGCGTCCTGCGCCTGCACCGCCTCCGCCTCCGCCGGGCCGCCGTGGGCTGCCTCGACCCCATCGCCGAGGAGGATGACTCCGATGTCGACGACGACACTGCCGCCAGCTCGCCCAGCACGTACACGAGCAACAACAGCTCCAGCGACTCCTCCGTCGACCGTCGATAGGCCGGTCTCAGAGCTGAATCAGTTAGAGACTACTAATGAACACACACACAGAGAGAGAGAGAGTCTTGTTTGTAGCTGCAATTACAGTGATTAGTACTACTACCAGCTGCAAGCCTGTGAAATACAGTAGAGACAGTAGTCAGGAACGCTGTAACTAGATCATCAATGAATGAGTTAGCCCGCTGCGAACTACCTCGATCAAGATTTAGCTGTATGATTTTGTAATCGAAATGTGTACGCACTAATCTGTATGGAAGATCTCGTCCTTGCTTGCTGGCACAGACAGTGTTCATGCTCTGCTCCAAACCTGTGAAACTCTACTCTGCTCTTCTATGCTCCCGGTGCAGCAGTGTGCTCTGCTTTCTCGATGCATGACGAAGACGTATTTACCTTCTTTCCGTCTTCACTTCTCCTCTTGCGCCAGCAAATTTCTACTCCGTCTTCCGCGCTCCATAGTCGTCCGTCCCGGAGGCGAGATGGTGTGGCTGCAGTACGCGGCGACCCGGAGGCAGCGCGCCGCCACGGCCTGCCTCTTCCTCACCGGCGCCGCCCTCATCGCCTTCGCCGCACGCCTCTCCTACGCCAACATCGAGCCGCAGCGAGCCAAGGCCGCCGAGCGACGCAAGGTACTCGAGGCGTTCATCGCACGCAAGCGCGCCGCCACCGCCACCGCCGTAGGAGGGGGAGACTCCCTCCCGCAGCCCCAGCCAGATCCCCCCAAGCCCTAGCCGCTAAAGCCAGCTGCCTCAGGGTCGCGCGCTTCGAATCAGGCTGTCAGTTGCCGAGCAAAGGGTCGATCTAGCCTACTTCCTCCTCGTTTGCAGGCAGGAATTTCTGTAGTGAATTGGTTCTTCGGGTGCAGATTTCGTTGCCTGTAATTTTTTGCCTGCTTGCTGTTCACAGATTAAGAAATTTGCCAATTATTGTAGTATCATGACTGGAATAATTTCCTTGCCCGAATGGTAGTGATAGACAATCGAATTGGGTTGTTGTACTGTTATATGTTACAGTTCCCACGCTATTACCACGAGCATATATGCACTACTGTATTTCAGTGTACTATTTATTTATGCAAATCTCAAGGACTACTAATGCTTCCGCACTGATCCTCTCACACCAAATCCGTCCAAATGGTCAGCGTGTCTAGGCTCTTCCAAACCGATCCAGCTACTACTTGACCAACTGAAATCTGACGCTGCTTCTTGGGTCTCTCTCAGCTAGTCAAGGTCGTTTCAATCTCCCTCTGTAGCTTTCCTTTTCTTTCAGTGATGGTTTGTGTGTTTGTACTTTTCGCCTCTATGGCCTTTCCTTCCTTCTAATATACCATGGTTAAAAAAAAAAGTTTCTGCTCTGTTCCCTGATATTTTTTAACTGATATTTTCAGGCCTATCACCACTTCTGGTTATCTTTTTTCGAGGGTTGATATCACTATTTTTGTTCTGATCTGATAGCTGTAATTCTGTAATACATGCAGGCATTCCTTTTTCTTTTATGCATCAAGCAATTTTCTTCCAGATTCTCTGTGTTGCTCTGTTTGGGAGAGAATAGGAAGAATTTGTCAGTTTTGTTGCAGCTACTTCTACTGCATGATGAGAAACATATTATCCTGTCATCCCGTCAGCAACATAACGTGCCGAGTGACTAGCAAAAAAATGTTTTTCTTTTAGGTTTTATATGCCGAGGAAAACATAACAGTCGGGCATGGAGTTAGCTATGTAATTTTGTGGATTTATTTTCATACGAGCATGAGTATTCAATGGCCCGAGCCTCTCAAACTACCGTTCCCTCTTCGCAACTCCATCAAACATGACATACACAAGTGCACAGACATTTGTTCTTGAACTTGGGACATCTTCTAGATGCTCGCTCGCAATGGACGTCTCCTAAGATTATATCATGGTGTCTCTATCAACACTGCGGCATCAGCATTTGCGTTTTTAACTAGAGAGATGATGCACGAGTATCATTTAGCACAGGGAGAAAGTTACAGCGTGCAGTGCATATCCATGTATAGCAGTATTTTGGAAAGCAATATTAGCTACAGGACAGCTGCATTTTCTATGATAGCTTCAGACACATTTTATCTAAGGACCTGATGAGCACAGTTGTCTGTTGAAGTGTTCGAGATATGTGGTACACCGGCGGCCCAAGATTCAGGGAGACCTGGAGATAATCTGCTACTATCTGGAAAAATTTATCCCAAATGACTTGGGTTTGCGTCTGACATCCCTGGACGCTGCTTCCCTTGGCGATGGCGATGTTATCAGTGAGGACTAGGAAAGCCACTTGCTGCAGATGAAGGAGAAGAGCCGATCGAAGCTTCAGCCTGGAGACATGTCGGGCGGTAGCTTGCTGTCGGAGCCTGAATGAAGATGTTGCTGCTGGTATCACCAATTTCGAATTGACAGTGTATACTCCGATTCCTGTGGCGACCGTACCTGTGTTTCCCTGGATTTGAGAACACTTTAGTACCTCGATTTTGGAGTTGTTCCCTGAATCACCACCGGCTGCGATGGAGCAGCGTCGGCATACCCAGGAAGACCATGGCTTATTTGGGCTGCCATCATCATGTGTTTGTGTCTTTTTCATCTCTTGATCAGTTGTACTAATGCTGAGCAGATCAACAAGCCAGCAGGCTTCGTCTCGACTACCTCGTGTGTAGCCTGCCAGCCTCAGTGTCAATCTCTGAACTGAGACTAACTAAGACTCATTTTTAACTTTTAGGGAAAAATTTAAAATGCAAACAAATAAAGCAAGACTGCACTGCTAGCAGGTGATGCCTTTTTCTTGAATTTGTAGGTCAGGACTTTATCTGCATATGCGAATTGGATTGGACTATAGCAAATGGCAAATGTACAATTGGGGTAAATTAAGGCGAAAACAAGAGCCTAACACAATTCAGGAAACAACACGTACGGGCATACTTACGGCTAGACCACCACAAATCACAACCATCGTTAGAACAAACAATTGTTTCAGTCTAATTTATTTTCTAATATTGCCTCAAAGTGTAACTACTAAGCTCAGATCGGTGCAAAAGCAATGTCATCAGATCATGGCGTCCATTTCAGCCTGATTCTCCAAGCAAAGACCTTCAGTTTAGATAGATACAACAGAAGGAGAGTGAAAGTGGATGAACAAACGAAATAAATGGTGCCAAAAGGAGACACACACCTTGGCTACATGAATCCTTCTTGACTTTAGTTTGATAAACTGCCATGCTCAATTTTGTATCCTAAATATTTTTTGGATTCTCTCCTCCACTGCTGGTCTATTTAGTTTTCGCATTACGTTCTAAGCTAATGGTTTTGAACTGGTGGATCAAAAGCACACTTTCACGGCAGAATCTGTTGCTGCGGGGAAGAAATTAGCGCCTTCCAGTCCCACGACAGTGTCTACGGCCACTGGAAAGGTTTTCGACAACGCGTCACCAAACCTGGGCGTCCTTCTCGGCACGGTTCGCTCCGAGGCTCGAGATTGGGCTGCGGCTGGTGCGGCTGGCCTTCGCGGCCTGCTGCCGACAGCCTAGTAGGCCTAGTGGGTTGAGTTGTACGGGTGGCGGCTCTTTTGAGCTTGTATTTTTGTTGTACAGAACTCTTTTTCCCTATCAATGAATTGAAACGCAAATCTTTTGCGTTTTCTATAAATGTTTTCTGCCGCGGCTGAGTTCGCTCCTGCGACAGAGCAGTTTGCGGCCATGGCAGGGGTTTTAGTACCAGAGGCAGAGCAGTTTGTTGCCGCGAGCGGATGCCCAGATTCGCGTCGCCCCTCTCCCTGGGGCACCGGCTTCGGCTAAGACCTGTTCTTCACCTCGTGTCAGCTCGCTGCATGGCAAGGATGATCAGGTTTTGTACTCATGTTTGGTTGCTAGTCCTTAATCTGTTAGTGCTCATCAGAAATCAAATGGTACTGGTGTGTTCCTTGGTGGACGGATGTCCATGAATGATGCGGTGGCTTTCGGCGCTATTCCTGAAAATTCTGTTGAGATTCGGTCAAAACGCAGATGCAACGATCGCAACAATTGGCAGAGGCCAAAAATGCGGGATCATGTTCAGGTACCAATCGTACATCCTCTTTTTTTCTTAGCTCTATTTCAGATGAAGCATTCTTACATAGAGCTACAAAATTGGGGGTTTCTCTAGGGGATTCACCTAGTAAAGTTTCATCTTCTATAGCTATGATCAAATCTGCGGATGATTCGAGAACAATAATAATGCTGACAAAATTTTTAGAAGATTCTACCAAAGAGAATGCTGAAATTATAAATGAAACTTTAGATCAGGCAAATATTTTGTCCGCTGACTTGCATCAGGAAGAGCGGCATGACATGTCTGGAAAAAAAAAGCACCTGTTTCAGAGGCCAAAATTACTAGGGTGTACAAAAGAAAAGAGAAAATCGCACCTACTGTAGTTCGTCGGAGTACGAGAAACACTAAGAAAAATTAATCTTGAAGGATCATCATGAGGGGTATCTTTTGGAATAGTAATGGTTTGGGTGATACCGCAAAACATAATTTTGTTGATGAGACTATAAGGGATCGTAAGCTTGATTTCTTTGCTATTTTAGAGTCGGATAGAGAAAACTTTTCAGCCCCGTTTTTGAGACATATTTCTGGATGACAAGATTTTCAGTGGTATTGTGTACCTCCCTTAGGTAGATCCGGGGGTATTCCGGTGGGTTTAAACGCAGTTTCCTTGTCAATCCAGCACGTTGTCACAGGAGATAGATGTGTCAAATTTTATGTGACGTCAAAAAATGATAATTTCAAATGGGTTTTAATAGCAGTTTATGGAGCGGCTCAAGATGAACAAAAAGCCGATTTTCTTGCGGAACTAGTTCGTATTTGCGAGGATGAGGCGTTACCAATGCTTGTAGGAGGAGACTTAATATCATGCGCCGGCAAGAAGAGAAAAACAAGGATAATTTTAACACCGGGTGGCCTTTTATTTTTAATGCCATCATTGAAAGTCTTGATCTACGGGAACTTGCTCTTTCAGATCGGCAATTTACTTGGGCAAATTGACATAGAATTCTAACCGGCGTGGACTGGAAGCAGAAGTTCCCTTTAGTTTCCGTAAGGGCTTTTACTAGATCCGGGTCAGATCATACACTCTTCTTCTCGACTCCAGAGAACATTCTTTTCGTGGAAATAAGAGTAAATTTTCTTTTGAACTATCCTGGTTTAAGGAAAATGGATTTTGGATATGGTTACTCAAGAGTGGGTGTCGGTGTCGACAGGTGCTAATGTGCTTGAGGTGTGGCAAAATAAGATTAGGCACATTAGGAAGTTTCTTAGAGGTTGGGCTCGTAATTTGAGCGGAAGTCAAAAATTTGAAAAGGAGCATTTAACTAATATTATTGATAGTCTTTTTTTTAAACTGAAAAATATTTTCCATTACTCAACAGGCTCAGCGAGATCGCTGGCAACATACACCTGTGCAAATGCTGGAGCATGATCCGGCCATATGGCTTGGGAAACATCACACAGCCTTGCACCATAGGCGGCGAGAATGTCCGCAATCTTATTACAAGGCCTCGGGCAAAAACTAACTTTAAAACAGATAAAATTAAGATAGATTAATTCTCTGATCTCCTCAATGAGAACACCATTTGGACCGCGATCATCGTCCTCCCTGTTTATCGCCTGGACCAAAAGTTGTGAATCGGACTCTATCATAATACAGGATATACTCCAGTCCTACACCGCACGACTACATGCTTCAGTCTTGATATCAAAGCCGAAACTTCACCTTTGAATGAAGAAGAGAGAAACAAGCTGCAGCAAGCCAATGAAGATTTAGTTAATTTAAGACGTGTGGAGGAGTCCAAGTGGGCTCAAAGGGTGAAAGTAAAATATATTCAAGAGGAAGGTGAAAATACAAAATATTTTCATTTAATTACAAATGGAAAAAATAGGAGGGAAAAAATCTTTCAATTAGAACAAGACAAGGGAACGATTGTTGGACAAGAGAACTTAAAACATACATTTCCGAGTACTACAAAAATCTGTTCGTCCCATGCACAAATTTTTTTTGTATGATGAACGAGTCGATTACACAAGATATAAATCAAATCTCATATGCTGAAAATAATATTTTAACCACGGAATTTACGAAAAAAGAAGTTTTTGAGACAGTCATGCAAATGGAGAGAAACAAAGCTCCTACACCAGATGGGTTTCCGGCTGAATTTTATCAAAAAATTTGGAAAACAATCAAAGGGGATCTTATGGCCATGTTCTTTAGTTTTCAAAGAGGTGAGCTACCTCTCTTCCACCTAAATTTTGGCACGATTATACCTTTGCCCAAGAAAGATAATTTAATTCAGATTCAACAATATCGTCTCATGTGCCTTCTAAATGTGAGTTTTAAAGCCTTCAATAAAGTAGGAACAAATCAGGTGACAACTATAGCTGAAAAAGTGGTAAATCCAACTCAAATTGCTTTTATGCCTGGCCGAAACATTCTCGAGGGGGTGGTAATTTTGCATGAAACTATCCACGAACTTCATAGGAAAAAATGATGGAGTTTTGTTTAAAATAGATTTTGAAAAGGCTTATGATAAGGTGAATTGGTCTTTTATACAACAAACACTACGTACGAAAGGTTTTAATCGTAAATGGTGTGAATGAATCTAGCAGTTTATTAAGGAGGGGAGCGTGGACATTAGAGTCAATGAGGACATAAATCATTACTTTCAAACTAAGAAGGGGTTGCGTCAAGGAGATCCTTTATCCTCTATTCTTTTCAATTTGGTTGCGGACATGTTAGCAATTCTCGTTAAAAGGGCAAAGGAAGATGGTCAAATAAGTGGACTAATACCACATTTAGTTGATCGGGGTATTTCTATTTTACAATACGCCGATGATACCATTTTTTTATAGAGCATGGCCTTGAGAAAGCTCTACGAAGATGGCCCTATGCGTCTTTGAACAACTGTCGGGCCTTAAAATAAAGGGATTTCTATTTTCATGCCCCTGGTTCGTTAGTTGTACTCACTTTTCCCCGACCGTTTAGTTTTTCCTCACTTTTGTCCAGCTCCTATTGTGGAACTCTCGCACGGTCTGAAACTCGCTCTCCGTCAGACTTGCTGTTAGATGCTGACAAGTGGGACCGCATCCTGTCACCGTTACGTGCTAACAAGTGGGTCTGCGGTCTGTCAGGTCCCGTAGTGGACCCTTGTCGTTACATGCTGACAAGTGGGGCCGCGTTTAGTTGGTTCCCGTAGTGGACACCTCTTTCCACTTATCCAGAAGCATGGGACCCACATATTATCCACATGAGCCAGCCCTGTGCCCGCGCCTATGCCGTTGCCTCCCCTTTCTTCTTCTTATCCGGCGACGACGGCCCTTCTCCGGCGACGACGACCCTTTGTCGAGCTTCACTTCGGCCTCCCGTTCGTCCTGGCCGCAGTATCATGCCGTCCCATTGACATGTACGAAGGATGACAATGGCAACCGTGCGCAGAGAAGGTTAGATCTCGCACCAAAATGCACCAAAATCTCGCACCAAAATGGCAACGAGGGCGCTTGCTGTGGAGAATGCAGCCGACGAGCCGTTCCGATGATTTAATTGGTTTATAGAGTTAATGTCTCGGCTGCAATCAAGTGAAAGAGTGTTTATAATTAAAAATTAGATACATGAATGTATAATAAATAAGAAAATGACACAACTCTTGAACACTTTCAAATTAAAAAATTATACAGCTACAAAAGTGTTTATAAATGACACAACTATTGAACACTTTCAAATTAAAAAATGTATACTTGGCACAACTCTTGAACACTTTTAAATTTTAAAAAATCATACAACTCTTAATGTAAAAGAGTGTTTATAATTGACACAACTCTTGAACACTTTCAAATTGAAAAAATTATACAACTCTTAATGTAAAAGGGTGTTTACCATTTTTATAGTGTGAAAAGTGATCTCTAAACTTGCGTATACGAAAATTATAAACCTTTGAACATTGTGAAATCGCACTTAATACATGATAATGATGTGCTAAGAAAATCTTGAGAGATACAGGGGTGGCAAACACTGTGAAATCTCACTTAGGACATGGAGTGAAATATAATGCAAAAAATTATACACCTTTGAACACTTTCCCTTCAAATTATATTCTAAATCATTTGTTTATGCAGTTAAAGAATCAGTGGAAAACTCGTTATTTTGCATGGATAGAGGGTGCCCCCCGACAGATACATGGGTTATTCTGTTCGCTAGACCACAAATGATCAATCAGAGGATCAACGGTTGGTGGGTACGATCCGTGTGACAACTGTCTCGACCAATCAGAGCGTAGCAGCCAAGATGAGCACATGTGTGAGAGTTTGTCACTAAGAGGGAGGGGAAAACTGAGTAGAACTTAAAAACCAAGGGCAAAACTAAGTAGAACTTTAAAACCAAGGGAAAAACTGACAAGGGGGTTCAAATAGAAAACAAAAAGAAATTAAAAAAATGGAAAATGCTTCTTTTATTCAATAAAATACATATTGGCATACATCAAACTATTTGCAATTCAAATATATATATATATATATATATATCAGTTTGAAAATTATTGCCTCATTTAGACAAATTATGTTTTGGGGAGGGATGTTTTGGGGAGAGGCTTGAGTAGAAAGCCATGAACCTTCATAGATAGTAGGTGACTTGAGAAGTGTTGATTTAGGTTAAAACTTGATTTATATACATTTCTTATGGTGGCAGGTCATATAATAAGACTCCCTGGATATATGCCACTATGTTTTGATTTTTTTAAATTTGTTGTGCATAAAATGACTCAATTACCTAGCGAAAACCCATTCGTTGACTCTATGTTGACCAGCCATCGGAGGGTAAAAGTGAGTATATTGCACACAACGGTGTTAGTACTGGAAGGCAAAATTGAGTATAACCAAACTGCCAGTGCTACACTCGAGGGTATAACTGAGTACAACTAAGTGGCCAAGGTTAGACACAAGGGGGGAAACGTGACGCACGGTACGCGTGTCGCGGTGCATAGGACGGTGGCGGACGCGTATGGCCATGCACGCTGCAGTAGCGCACGCGGTTACGCGGTGCACGATGGTGCAACGAAACGTCTCCTCCCTTCACCTTTATAGAGGCCTCCTCACTCTCACTCATCATTCACTCGCCCACTCACTCACGCAACCATCTACATTGTCCCATCACCTTTTGCAAACCCCCAAGAAAACCCCAACCACGCTGGCGATGGAGAAGAACGGCGCGGTGGCCATCTTCGCCTCCAAGGCGGCCGACGAGGAGGCCCCCGTCCCCGTACATGCCCCATCGAGGCATTGAAGGAAGCCGCCATCCCCGTCCAGACCCCCGTCCCCGCTTCCGTCGTAGCTGTTGGAATTATGCCCTAGAGGCAATAATAAAGATGTTATTATTATAATTCTTGTTCATGATAAAGTTTATATTCCATGCTAGAATTGTATTAAGCGGAAACATTAATACTTGTGTGGTTTCTGAACAACACCGTGTCCCTAGTACGCCTCTATGGACTAGCTCATTGATCAATGATGGTTAAGGTTTCCTAACCATAGACATGAGTTGTCAATTGATAATGAGATCATATCATTGGGAGAATGATATGATGGACAGACCCAACCTAAGCGAAGCAATTCATCGTGTTCATCTTTGCGAAGCTTTTCCTATGTCAAATATTGTATTCCTTAGACCATGAGATAATGCAACTCCCTGGTACCGGAAGAAAGCTTTGAGGTCATCAAACGTCATCCTATGAGAGGGTGATCATAAAGGTGTCTCTCAGGTGATCGGAAAGTATCTGTTGGGTTGTATGTATCGAGATGGAATTTGTCCCTCCCAAGTCGGAGAGATATACTTCGGGCCCACTCGGTAATCGATATCAACACCGCTTGCAAGCATGTGGTTAAGGAGTTAATCACAAAGTGATATCGGATTACGGAACGAGTAAAGTACTTGCTGTGAACAAGATTGAACTAGGTATGACGATACCGACGATCGAATCTCGGGCAAGTAAAATATCGCGAGACGAAGGGAATATATATATGGGATTGATTGAATCCTAGCATCGTGGTTCATCCGATATGATCATCTATGAATGTGTGGGAGTCAATATGGGTGCCCAGACCCCGCTGTTGATTATTGATAGAAGATCATGTCTGCATATTCTCGAACCCGCAGGGTCACACACTTAACGTGTCTCGACGCTAGGATAGATTGGATAATTGGTTTATGAATTTTTTTTCGGAGTCTCGGATGGGATCCGGGATATCACGAGAGGTTCCGGAATGGTCCGGAGAATAAGATTCATATAAGGCAGTGCAGTTTTTGGAGTTCGGAATTGTTCCGGGTTAATCGGTATTATACCGGAAGCTTCTAGAACCTTCCGGAAGGGGACCAACGTGGCCCCACCTTCCGGGAGGGGGCATGGGCCTATGAGGGAGTGTCCTGGCCGCATTGGGCCAGGGGCACAAGGCCCCATAGGGCCCAGCCGATTCTAGAGAGATTTGACTCGTTTAAATCTCGGGATATAATTTCTAGATAAGGGAGAGTTTAAATCGTTTAAACTAGAGATAGGATTTCTAGATAAGGGAGAGTTAAATTGTTTAAACTAGAGATAGGCTTGGAGGAGGGGCAAGGCCGCCTCTATATATAGAGGGGTGCGCCTCCCCTACACACCTTCCTCCAAGCCCTAGCGCCTTGCTACCTTCCTCTCCCTCCCGATTGTTTGTAGGCGAAGCCTGCAGCAGCAGAAATTCTCCACCATATACACCACGCCCGTCGTGTTGTAGATCCAATCTATCTCTCCACCATACTTGCTGGTCCGAGGAAGGAGGAGACGCCGAGGTGCTGCACGTGCATCTCACGGAGGCACCGCCACTTGTGGTGCTAGATCGGATCGGATCGCGAGGAGAAGCGAGTACGACTACATCACCCACGCCCGACGAACGTTCCTGTCGCGAATATTCAAGGGTATGAAGATCTAATCCAATCTCTCGTTGATTGCATCTCCTAGATTAGATCTTGGCTTTCCCTGCTCGCATCCGTAGAAAATTTTGATTTACTATGCCGCGAAACCCTTGGTGGTATCGAGCTAGATCTATGCGTAGATGTGTTTCACGAGTAGAACGCAACATGGTTGTTGCGGCGTTGATGTTTTCTGTGCAAGCCTCTTGTTTGTGTTCTTCTTATGACGCGGATAGTGAGATTGAAGCGTCCGTGCCAACCTTACGCGACGCCGTCGCGAGACCGCTCCGCACTTGACGCGGTGGCTTGTTCCACACATGCGGCCGGTGGATGTCGGTTTCTCTCACTATAGTTGTCATGGGATTAACACGAGTTTGGCAACCATAATATCACCGTTGTGGCTTTTCGTAGGTAAGAATCGTTCTTAGCATCTACTCCCATAAGCCACGTAAAACATGCAACAACAAAGTAGAGGCGTCTAACTTGTTTTTGCAGGAGTGTTTTCGTGATATGGTATGGCCCAAGATGTGATGTGTATATTGTATGCGATGATCATGTTTTGTAATGTTTCACGACTTGCATGTCGATGAGTACACAACGGCGTGAGCCATATGGTTGTCTTTATAATTGTGTATGACCATGAGTCAACTTCTTATACGCCATGTAATAGCTTTACTTTATCGCTAAGTAGTTAGCAATAGTTGTAGTTGTTATTCGTGGTGGAGGCAATCATGGTGGAGTGATGGAGATCATGCCGGAACGCACAAGATGGAGATCATTGCGCGAGGATTGGCTATACCATGTCACATAAAGTTATATGCATGTGATGTTTATCCCTTTATGTATCTTATTATGCTTAGATCGCGACGGTAGCATTATAAGATGATTCCTCACTTAAAGATCAAGATAAAAACTGTGTTCTCCCCAAGTATGCACCGCGAAAGTTCGTGCTTCCAAGCATCACGTGATGATCGGGTGCTATAGACTCTACGCTCACATACAACGGGTGCAAGCCGCTTTTGCACACGCGAAATACTTGGGTCTAGCTTGACGAGCCTAGCATGTATGCAGACATGGCCTCGGAACACAAGAACCGAAAGGTTAAGCATGACTCATATGAATGATATGATCGACACTTTGTTGTCCACCATTGAAACCACATCTCTTCTCGTGATGATCGGATTAGGTGTGGTGAATTTGGATCGTGTTCACTAAACAACTTGAGGGATGTTGAATTTAGTGGAGTTCATCTAGTAATTTGATTAAGTTGAACTATTTATCATGAACATAGTCTAAATTGTACTTGCAAATACTGTAGATCCAATGGCCAAGTCCAACTTCAACTTCAACGTTTTCTTGAGAAAGAAAAGCTTAGAAACAATGGGTCTAACTTCACCAACTGGTTTCGCAATCTAAGAATCATTCTGTTCATGGACAAAAGGACTATGTCCTTGGTAAAGCGTTAGGTGACCCTCGTCAGAATCGCTACGGTGATGAGAAAGCTGTCTATCAACAAGAAAGATGATTATGGTGTGATTAAGAGCACCATGTTGTTTCCTATGGAACCGAGCTTCAAAATCGCTTTTGAAACCTATCCCGGCCCTTTGAGATTCTCGAGGAGCTGAAACCATGTTTCATACTCAAGCCCGCTCGAGATATATGAGATCTCCGAGAAGTTCTTTAATCGCAAGATGGAGGAAGGGAGTTCCGTTAGTGAGCACGCCATAAAGATGTCGGGCTACACTCAACGCTTGAGCAACCGGAATGCACGATTCCAGAGGGGCTCAAGATTGACAGGTTCTGCAATCACTCCTCCCAGCTACAAAAGTTTTGTAGTGACTCATAATCAGATTGGTTCCATCGACACGATCACCAAGCTCTTCGCAGTGAAGGCTGCGGAAGTGGACATCAAGAAGGATAACCATGTGTTGATGGTCAACAAGCCCTCCTTTAAGAAAGGTAAGGAGCAAAGAAGCCCTTCAAGAAGGGCGGCAAAGCGAATGCCCTCGCCGAGAAGAATCTCGTCCGGTCCTAAGCCGACACTGAGTGCTTCTATTGCAAGGACAGGGGTCACTGGAAGCGCAACTGTTCGAAGTACTTAGCGGACAAGAAGGCTGGCACCATCAAAGGTATATTTGATATACATGTTATTGATGTTTTCCTTACTAGCCCTCATTGTAGTGCCCGGTATTTGATACCTGGCCAGCTAATATTTGTAACTCAAACAGAGCTACGGAATAGACGGCGCTTAGGGATGAGGTGACGAGCGCGCTGGCAACGGATCAAGAGTTGATGTGATGGCCGTCGGCACGCCTCTCCTTAGTTTTACCTTGGGATTAGTTTTAAACCTTAATAAATGTTATTATGTGCTGCGTTGAGCATGAACATTATTCGGATCATGTTTATTGCAAGACGGTTATTCATTTAAATCGGAGAATAATGGTTGTTCTATTTATATGAGTAACATCTTTTATGGTCATGCACCTCTTGTGAATGGTTTATTTCTTCTAAATCTCGAAGGGATGAAACACACATCCATAACATTGAGGCTAAGAGATGCAAAGTAGATAGTGATAATACTACTTATTTGTGGCATCGTCGTCTAGGTCATATTGGTGTAAAGCGCATGAAGAAACTCCATTCGATGGACTTTTGGAGTCTCTTGATTTTGAATCATTTGACACATGCGAACCATGCCTCATGGGCAAGATGATCAAAACCCGTTCTCCGGTATGATGGAGCGAGCAACGGACTTGTTGGAAATCATACATCTTGATGTATGCGGACCGATGAGTGTTTGACGTGCGGTGGATATCGCTATTTTCTCACTTTTACCGATGACTTAAGTAGATATGGGTATATCTATTTAATGAAACATAAATCTGAAACGTTTGAAAAGTTCAAAGAATTTCGAATGAAATGGAGAACCATCATAATGAAAGATTAAGTTTCTACGATCCGATCGTGGAGGTGAATATTTGAGTTATGATTTTCTCACGCATCTTAAAGCAAGTGGAATCGTTTCACAACTCACGCCACCGGAACACCACAGCAATGGTGTGTCCGAGCAGAATCGAACCCTATTAGATATGGTCCGATCGATGATGTCTCTTCTTGATTTGCGTTATCATTTTGGGGTTATGCATTAGAAACCGCTGCATTCACTTTAAATAGGGCTCCATCTAAATCCGTTGAGACGACACCGTATGAACTGTGGTTTGGTGCTAAACCTAAGTTGTCGTTTCTTAAAGTTTGGGAATGCGAAACTTACGTCAAGAAGTTGATGCCGGACAAGCTCGAACCCAAAGCGAAATGCGTCTTCATAGGATACCCTAAGGAAACTATTGGGTATACCTTCTATCACAGAACCGAAGGCAAAGTGTTTGTCGCAAAGAACGGTTCCTTTCTTGAGAAGGAGTTTCTCTCGAAAGAAGTGAGTGGGAGGAAAGTAGAGCTAGACGAGGTTATTGAACCTTCTCTTGAATTGGAGAGTAGCGCAGCACGTGAAATTGTTCCAGTGCCGCCTGCACCAACAATAGAGGAAGCTAATGACAAGGATCATGAAGCTTCGGACGATGCTGCTACTGAACGTCGCAGGTCGACAAGGTCGCGTGCCTCTCCTGAGTGGTGCAAGACCTGTCTTTGTCTTGTTGGTAGAAGACAGTGAACCTACGAACTATGAGGAAGCGATGATGAGCCCAGACTCTGAGAAATGGCTAGAAGCCATGAAATCCGAATTGGGATCCATGAGCGAAAACCAAGTATGGACTTTGGTGGACCCTCCTAGCGACCGAAAGGCCGTTGAGTGCAAATGGATATTCAAGAAGAAAGCAGACGGATGGTAATGTTACCGTCTATAAAGCACGGCTTGTCGCAAAAGGTTTTCGACAAGTTCAAGGTGTTGACTACGATGAGACTTTCTCTCCCGTAGCGATGTTTAAGTCCATTCGGATTTTATTAGCAATTGCTGCGTTTCATGATTATGAAATATGGCAGATGGATGTCAAGACTGCTTTCCTCAATGGGAACATTGATGAAGAGTTGTATATGATGCAACCCGAAGGTTTTGTCGATCCTAAGGATGCTAGTAAAGTATGCAAACTTCAGCGTTCCATTTATGGACTAAAGCAAGCATCTCGGAGTTGGAACCTTCGTTTTGATCAAGTGATCAAGAGCTTTGGATTTGTTCCAAATTGCTACGAAGCTTGCATCTACAAGAAAGTGAGTGGGAGCTCGGTGACGTTTCTGGTACTATATGTGGATGACATATTGATTATTGGAAATGACATCAACATGCTTAACGATGTGAAGAGTTATTTGAACAAGTGTTTTTCAATGAAAGACCTAGGTGAAGCTGCTTATATATTGGGCATCAAAATCTATAGAGGTAGACAAAGACGCCTGATAGCTTTAAGCCAGAGTACATACCTAGACAAAGTTCTGAAAAGGTTCAGAATGGATAAGGCAAAGAAAGGTTCAGCGCCTATGTTGTCAGGTAAGATATTGAGCAAGGCTCAGTGTCCATTCTGATGAAATGATAGGAAGCTATGAGCAAAGTGCCTTATGCCTCGGCCATAGGTTCCATCATGTATGCCATCTTGTGTACTAGACCGGATGTGTCCAATGCTCTTAGTTTGACGAGCAGATATCAAAGTGATCCAGAGTGGAACATGGACAGCCGTGAAGAACATCCTAAAGTACCTAAATAGAACTAAAGAAATGTTCTTAGTCTATGGGGTGATGAACGACTTGTCGTAAAGGTTACGTCGACGCGCTAGTTTCGACAATCGACAAGGATGATTCTAAATCTCGGACGGGATACGTGTATATTTTGAATGGAGGAGCTGAGTGGAGAAGCGCAAGCAAAGCGTGATCGCGGGATCTCAAAGAGAAGCGGAATACATGGCTGATGCGAGCGTCAAGTGAAGGAGTTTGGATCGAAACTTCATCATCGAGCTTGGCGGTTCCAAGTGCATTGGACCCACGGAGATCTTGTGTGACAACACCGGCGCCATAGCACTCGCTAAGGAACCAAGATATCATCCAAAGACCAAGCATATCAACCGCAAGTTTCATATAATCCGAGATTATATAGCGGATGGAGATCGAAGATTAGCAAAGTACATACGGATCGAATGTCGCAGATCCATTGACTAAACCTCTTCCACGTGTAAAACATGATCAACACCTCAGTGCCATGGGTGTGAGATTGTTGCCAAATGTAAACTAGATTATTGACTCTAGTGCAAGTGGGAGACTGTTGGAATTATGCCCTAGAGGCAATAATAAAGATGTTATTATTATAATTCTTGTTCATGATAAAGTTTATATTCCATGCTAGAATTGTATTAAGCGGAAACATTAATACTTGTGTGGTTTGTGAACAACACCGTGTCCCTAGTACGCCTCTATGGACTAGCTCATTGATCAATGATGGTTAAGGTTTCCTAATCATAGACATGAGTTGTCAATTGATAATGAGATCATATCATTGGGAGAATGATATGATGGACAGATCCAAACTAAGCGAAGCAATTAGATCGTTTCATCGTGTTCATCTTTGCGAAGCTTTTCCTATGTCAAATATTGTATTCCTTAGACCATGAGATAATGCAACTTCCTGGTACCCGAAGAAAGCTTTGAGGTCATCAAACGTCATCCTATGAGAGGGTGATCATAAAGGTGTCTCTCAGGTGATTGGAAAGTATCTCATTGGGTTGTATGTATCGAGATGGAATTTGTCCCTCCCAAGTCGAGAGATATACTTGGCCCACTCGGTAATCGATATCAACACCGCTTGCAAGCATGTGGTTAAGGAGTTAATCAAAAGTGATATCGGATTACGAGCAGTAAAGTACTTGCTGTGAAAGAGATTGAACTAGGTATGACGATACCGACGATCGAATCTCGGGCAAGTAAAATATCGCGAGACGAAGGGAATATATATATGGGATTGATTGAATCATGGCATCGAGGTTCATCCGATATGATCATCGATGAATGTGTGGGAGTCAATATGGGTGCCTGCAGACATTGTTGATTATTGTTAGAAGATCATGTACGCATATTCTCGAACCCGCGGTCACACACTTAACGTGTCTCGACGCTAGGATAGATTGGATAATTGGTTTATGAATTTTGTTCGAGTCTCGGATGGGATCCGGATATAACGAGAGGTTCGGAATGGTCCAGAGAATAAGATTCATATAAGGCGATGCAGTTTTGGAGTTGAATTGTTCCGGGTTAATCGGTATTGTACCGAAGCTTCTAGAACCTTCCGGAAGGGACCAACGTGGCCCCACCTTCCGGGAGGGGCATGGGCCTATGAGGGAGTGTCCTGGCGCATTGGGCCAGGGCACAAGGCCCCATAGGGCCCAGCCGATTCTAGAGAGATTTGACTCGTTTAAATCTCGGGATAGAATTTCTAGATAAGGGAGAGTTTAAATCGTTTAAACTAGAGATAGGATTTCTAGATAAGGGAGAGTTTAAATTGTTTAAACTAGAGATATGCTTGGAGGAGGGCAGGCTGGCCCCTCTATATATAGAGGGTGGTGCGCCTCCCCCTACACACCTTCCTCCAAGCCCTAGCTGCCTTGCTACCTTCCTCTCTCCTTCCGATTTGTGTAGGCGAAGCCCTGCAGCAGAAATTCTCCACCATATACACCACGCCGTGTTGTAGATCCAATCTATCTCTCCACCATACTTGCTGGTCCGAGGAAGGAGGAGACGTCGAGGTGCTTCACGTGTGCATCTCACGGAGGCACCGCCACTTGTGGTGCTAGATCGGATCGGATCGCGAGGAGGAGAAGCGAGTATGACTACATCACCCACGTTTAACGCGTTCCATGCGAATCTTCAAGGGTATGAAGATCTAATCCAATCTCTCTCGTTGATTGCATCTCCTAGATTAGATCTTGGCTTTCCCTCTGTTCGCATCCGTAGAAAATTTTGATTTACTATGCCGCGAAACCCTTCAGTAGCCGCTGACGAGGAGGCCCCTGTCCCCATACAGGCCCCCGCCATACTCCTGCAGATCCCGCACGGTTGGGACCCCTATGAGTACAACGATTACATCAGGCCAAAGAACCCCTTCGACACCAGCTTAGCCGACCCATGGTCAGAGGTAACTAGGGTTTTCTCCCCTTCCTTTGTTCTTTCCCCATTCCCATTGTTGGATGCTAGATCGTGTGTTATTAGGGCGGCAATTCGTATTTTCAATCATTGGATGCTAGGTATTTTTAGAGTAGCTAATCCTCTTGTGTTAGATCTCGTATTTCAATGAATGCCCCTAGTATGGATCAGTACTAGCACCGATCTGTAGTTGGGATCAGTACTAGCACCTGTAGGGGTTTGTAGTATGGAAAACAAAATTTTCCTAACGCATGAACACACACAAGCCAAGATCATCTACTAGATTGTAGCAAAAAGTCGATTAGAGTACTCACCCTCGAAGATTCCAATGCGATTAACGAGAGAAGATTCTCGTGGGTGATGTAATCATACACTTGCCGATCTCAAGATCGCGTAGACGATCCTTCCGGCACTGCGTTCTGGCAGCGCTTCCGCAGTCGGTCACATGTTCGGTACTCGATGAAGACCTTCCTCTCCCTTGTTCCAATAGGCAGCGGAGGTTGTAGTTCTCTTCTCACGATTCCAGCAGCATGAGGGCGTGGTGTCGGAAGTAGAGGGAAGATCCCGCAGGGCTTCGCCTAATCCATAGTGGGTTATGGTGGAGTATTAGGGTTTCCTCGGCGATCTAGGGTTTAGAAGCCGGAGAGGAGGTGGAGCCGGCGATGGCAAGGGCGGCAGCAGAACAAGGTGGTGGCGCGGCGACGGCGGCAACGACGCGGGCTTGGGTGGTGGTGGTGTTGTGTGGAGGGGCAGCCCCTCCCCTCTATTTATGAGAGGGAGGGGCAGCTAGGGAGAGGGGAGATTGAATCCTACCCCAACTCCCTCTCCTTCTAGGCTTGTGGTGGAGGGAGATAAGGATTCTCTTCTTCCTCCACTATGAAACATTGTCCTAGTTTGACCTTTCAAACTTGCCTTTTGTCTTTTAGTTTTGGAGTTTGATTTTACTCTTTATTTGCACAGCCCTTTGACCTAGGACATGATGCAACCATTCTACTTAGTTATGACACATTCATGCACCCTTCCCCTTCCGGTCCGGTGAACCTTCTAGACCCTTCTAGACCATTCCGGTGAAAACACCGGAATCATTCCCGAACTCCGGAATTGGACTTTCCTTATATGAATCTTATTCTCCAGACCATTCCGGATCTCCTCGTGATATCCCGGATCCCATCTAAGACTCCAAACAACATTAAGTCTCCCTACTTACATTCCATATCTACTAAACAACATCGAATCCTTAAATGTGTCTCCCTATGGTTCGTGAATTATGTAGACATGACCGACACACTTCTCCGATCAATAACCAATAGAGGAATCTGGAAATTCATATGGTTCCCACATATTTCTATGATTTATTTGTGATCGAATGAACCACTTACATACGATACCAATTTCCCTTTGCCTCGCTATATTTTACTTATCCGGGGTCTGATCGTCGGTATCTCTACATACCTAGTTCAACCTCATTACCGATAAGTACTATTTTCTAGTTCCCGTGATATGTGATCCCTTGTGAGCCAGTCACATGCTTGCAAGCTAATTGGATGACATTCCACCGAGAGGTCCCATAGTATATCTATCTATCATATGGACGGAAAAATCCCACTCTTGATCCATGTGCCTTAACACATACTTTCCGAACACTCAATGCCACCTTTATAGCCACCCATTTACGGTGTGGTGTTTGATGTCATAAAAGTATCCATCCGGTGATGGCGATTAGCATGATATCATGGTCGAAGGAATTACGTTACTATTTATCAGAAAGCTTATAGCAAACAAACTAATGGAATGACTTGATCTTTATGCGACGCTTATCTATAGGAGTATGTCCATCACACCATTCTCCTAATGATATGATCTTGTTGTTAACCACATCTCAATGTTCATGATTAGGAAACCATGATCATCTTTTAACCAACCAGCTAGTATTATAAAGAGGCTTTACTAGGGACTCTAATTAGTTTACAAATCACACAAGTATTAATGTTTTCGTCTAGGGCATATCTCCAACAGTCTCCCACTTGCACTAGAGTCTACTAATCTAGATTACATGGTAATATATACTGAACACCCACGGCGGTTTGGTGTTGGTCATGTTTTTCTCTCAGGAGAGGTTTAGACAATGGATCTGCCACATTCAGATATGTGTGTACTTTGCAAATCTTTATATCACCATCTTGGACATGCTCTCAAATAGCGTGAAAACGCAGCTTGATATGCTTCAGCTTCTTGTGTGACCTTGGTTCTTGTGCATTGGCTATGGCGTCCATGTTATCACAGTAGATAGACATTGTGTCCAGTGCACTGGGAACCACACCGAGCTCTGTAATGAACTCCTTCATCCATATTGCCTCTTGTGAAGCCTCCGAAGCAGCTATGTATTCCGATTCAGTTGAAGATCTCGCCAAAACGCTTTGATTTCACCCCTTCAGCTTATTGCTGCACCATTCAAAGTAAATATGTATCCAGATTGAGATTTAGAATCATCCGGATCGGTGTTCCAACTAGCATCGGTGTAACCATTAACAACGAGTTGTTCATCACCTCCATAAGAAAGAACCATATCCTTAGTTCTTCTCAAGTACTTGAGGATGTTTTTGACCGCTGTCCAATGATCCACTCCTGGATCACTTTGATATTTGCTAGTTAAACTAACGCATATGCAATGTCGGGTCTAGTACATAGCATGGCATACATGATAGATCCTATGGCTGAGTCATAGGGAGTCTTACTCGTTCTTTCTCTATCTTCTGCCATAGCTGGACTTTGAGTTTTACTCAAGGTTGTATTGGGCAACATGGGCAAGAACCCTTTCTTGCTATCTTCCATTCCAAACTTCTTTAGAACTTTGTCCAAATATGTACTCTGTGACAATGATATTAGGCGTCTCGATCTATGTTTATAAATCTTTATGCCTAATATGTAAGCTGCTTCGCCAAGATCTTTCATTGAAAAACTATTATTCAAATATTCTTTGACACTATTAAGAAGGTCTACATCATTCCCAATCAACAATATGTCGTCGACATATAGTACTAGGAATGCTACAGATCTCCCACTCACTTTCTTGTAAATACAAGCTTCTCCATAAGTATGTATAAAACCAAAACTTTTGATTACCTTATCAAAACATTGATTCCAACTTCAGGATGCTTGCTTCAATCCATAAATGGACCATTGAAGTTTGCATACCTTGTCAGCATATTTAGGGTCGACAAAACCTTTGGGTTGTACCATATACAACTCTTCATCAATGTCTCCATTGAGGAACGCCGTTTTGACATCCATATGCCATATGTCATAATCATAATATGAAGCGATTGCTAACAAAATCCTCATAAACTTTATCTTTGCTACTGGTGAGAAAGTCTCATCATAGTCAACTCCTTGAATTTGTCGAAACCCTTTTGCGACAAGTCGAGCTTTATAGACACTAACATTACCATCAGCATCTGTTTTCTTTTTGAAAATCCATTTGTTCTCGACATCCTTCCAGCCATCCGGTAAGTCCACCAAAGTCCATACTCGTTTTTCGTACATGTATCCAATCTCGATTTCATGGCTTCTTTCCATTTATTGGAATCAAGGCAGCGCGGCGACGGCAGCGGCAGGCTGCGGCGGCGCGGGCTTGGGTGGTGGTGGTGTTGTGTGGCCCCTCCCCTCTATTTATGAGAAGGAGGGGCAGCTAGGGAGAGGGGAGTTTGAATCCTACCCCAACGCCCTCTCCTTCTAGGCTTGTGGTCGAGGGAGAGACGGATTCTCTTCTTCCTCCACTAGGAATGTCCCAGTTTGACTTTTCAAACTTGCCTTTTGACTTTCAATTTTGGAGTTTCATTTTACTCTTTATTCGCACAACCCTTTGACCTAGGACATGATGCAACCATTCCACTTAGTCATAACACATTCATGCACACTTCCCCTTCCAGTCCGGTGAACCTTCTAGACCCTTCTAGATCATTCCGGTGAAAACACCGGAATCATTCCCGAACTCCGGATTGGACTTTCCTTATATGAATCTTATTCTCCGGACCATTCTGGATCTCCTCGTTGCGATCAAATGAACCACTTACATACGATACCAATTTCCCTTTGTCTCGTGTTATTTTACTTATCCGAGGTCTGATTGTCGGTATCTCTGCATACCTAATTCAACCTCGTTACCAATAAGTACTCTTTTCTCGTTCCCATGATATGTGATCCCTTGTGAGCCAGTCACATGCTTGCAAGCTAATTGGATGACATTCCACCGAGAGGGCCCAGAGTATATCTATCCGTCATATGGACGGACAAATCCCACTCTTGATCCATGTGCCTCAACACATACTTTCCGAACACTCAATGCCACCTTTATAGCCACCCAGTTACGGTGTGGTGTTTGATGTCATAAAAGTATCCATCTGGTGATGGTGATTAACATGATCTCATGGTTGAAGGAATTAGGTTACTATGTATCAGAAAGCTTATAGCAAACAAGCTAATGAAATGAATTGATCTTTATGCTACGCGTATCTATAGGAATATTTCCATCACACCGTTGTCCTAATGATACGATCTTGTTGTTAACCACATCTCAATGTTCATGATTAGGAAACCATGATCATCTATTAACCAACAAGCTAGTATTATAAAGAGGCTTTACTAGGGACTTTAATTAGTTTACAAATCACACAAGTACTAATGTTTTCGGTTAATACTATTATAGCATGAATGTAAACATTTATCATAAACACAAAGATATAATAATAACTACTTTTATTATTGCCTCTAGGGCATATCTCCAACAGTCTCCCACTTGCACTAGAGTCTACTAATCTAGATTACATGGTAATATACCGAACACCCATGGAGGTTTGGTGCTGGTCATGTTTTGCCCTCGGGAGTGGTTTAGTCAACGGATCCGCCACATTCAGATATGTGTATACTTTACAAATCTTTATGTCACCATCTTGGACATGCTCTGGAATAGCGTTGATATGTCGGAAACGTATCTATAATTTTTGATGTTCCATGCTTGTTTAGTATCTACTTTGCTTTCTCTACACTTTGAGGTGTTTTTATATTTTTTTCTGGCACTAACCTATTAACAAGATGCCACAGTGCCAGTTGCCTGTTTTATGTTGTTTTTGGTTTCAGAAAAGCTAGTAAGGAAATATTCTCGGAATTGGACGGGACAAAAGCCAAAGTCAATATTTCACCAACGAGAACACGGAGTCCAGAGGAGAGACGGAGGGGAGCCACAGGGCGGCTGCACCACCCAGGCGTGGTCCCACCCTAGGCCGCGCCTAGGCAGGGTGTGGGCCCCCTGGACGCCCTCCTGCCTTGGCTCTTCTCCTATAAGAATCCCCCGATGCCTAAACCCTAAGTACCGAATCAATATTCCACGAAACCTTTTGTAGCCGCCGCCACCATCGTCCCTAGATCGGGGGGATCTGAAGCTCTTCCCGGCACCCTGCCGGAGGGGAGATCATCCCGGAGGCCTTCTTCTTCATCATGCTAGCCTCCGGTATGAAGTGTGCGTAGTTCCACCATTTACTACGGGTCCATGTAGTATCTAGATGGTTGTATCTCCTTGTAACATCCCAACATTTAGGAACAAACGAAGGGTAGATTTAGGAAATTGTGCATATGCATGCATTCATCTGCAAAATTGTGGGTAAATTTTTTGCCAAATAAAAACTTAAAGTGATCAGAGTTTCTTTCACTCTCTAAGTTTAGGAATAGCTTTGGAGAATGATCGTTATAAATTTTGACATGATCTTTATGAATTAGTGTGTTTTGGGGGAAGGAATTTGAATTCAAATTTATAGATTTGAGTTATATTTAAAAAAGCATTAGAGTTATGATTTAGTAATATTCTTCAATCAAGAAATAATATATAGTAACAGGAACTCTAAATAAGAAATACAATCAAACAAATGAATATTTACTCATATATTTATTCCATGAACAAGTTAGAAAATGTAACTCATAAAGTCAATAAAGAATCTTTACAAAAGAATAAAATTATAAAAAGAGGAATATTTACATATTAATGAACTATTACAAAATTCTTTACAAAAGAATGAAATAAAAATTACAAATGATTACATCTGTCTAAAAAAGAAAACCTATACTAAACTTGAATCTTCAAATCTTGTACCTGCAAAATAAAGAACAAACAAAAAATGAAAATAAAAGTTAAGTTGTTAATTTTTACTCTGAATAGAGAGTAGTGAGTTGCACTGCTCAAATTTACATCATTGAGTAAATCCGCCAGGGGCAAGTTTCACCAATATGAAAGAATCAAATCTTTCATAAACAAATAAGCCATAAGTCAAATGATCCCAATCATTAAAAGGGGAAAGTTTCACCAGGCAGGTTAATGGTAACAAGGTAAAAGGGTAGAACACCTCATTGAGCATATACATAACCATGCAGCAGTCACACAAACAGCTTAGTCACCTAACTGCATGGGTGTGCTATCGACATAGCCCAGCAGTCCAAACCAACAAAAGGACCAAGCACAGCTGTGGGCAAGCACTAGTGCACCACTACATTGCTCACACCACACTAGAACCAGTAGCTTAGCCATAGCCCAGAAAACCAGCAAACAAAACTCCACACTAGATCAACCCAAACATCACCAGATGGTGACATAAGGAGGGGGAAGAATTAGGTGGACAACAAGGCCAAGCCACAGGATCTACGAGGAGCAGGCTAGATCAAGGCCAAGCATAAGAACCAGGGGAACAAGAACAACATCAGGAGGTGAAGGACAGGATCAAGCCATCAACACCAACATCACCACAATCCACAACAATCATCAGTTTTGTGGTGAGTATCATAAAAAACCACATGATCCATTCATCTTACCCAAACAGAAACATGTGTTGTTTCATGAAACAACCTCTCAATGATCACCCTAGTGGAGTGAATCTATCCAAGAGATTTTAAATATAAAGATCAGAATCAAACTCTATCAAAAACACCAAATTCTCAGACCAGCTTCATAGAATTGGTGATACCAAAGGCAGCTTCTATATTCTATCATTTGGTTTCACAAGAAATAATCTTACAGCTAAGCCAACTAGATAATCTAGCTTTCATAAATGAACTAGCAAATCAATATCTATAATTTCCCTGAGACCATACTAAGAGATCATACAATATTTATCCATTCATTTTCAAAGAATCATCGGACTCTATTGGATAAAATTTAGATTATGGATAAACAGGCAAGCCAACAAATACTAATGCAGTGAATCATCACTGACAGAGTTACTGTCAATACCAAGATACTGACAACAGATGAACACATTAAGCCACCATATACTCAACCAGAGGAAACACTGTGTAACACCTACATTTGATGAACCACTAACATCAGACCAACACTAGCATCAAGTAAGCACCAATTCTCACCAAGCATCATTACCAGGCCATAACATCATTCTACCAGCAATAGTGATGAACCCTAGTATCAGTGCAAACACAGAATATAGATTGGCCACTAGATACACACAGAGGGACTCGAGGTAGCTAGATGCACTAGGGTTCACAGAGGAATCACTCACCGGAGATCCTCGCTGACGAATTGAAGAGGAAGCAGAAGGGCCGACGAGCTCGTGGCGGCACGGGGAGCACTCAGGGGGCGCTGCAACCCGCACCAGCCACTGCGACGGCCACAATAGCGCACAACACCACACACCACCATGGGAGGACCAGCGGCGGCAGTGGCAGCACCAAACCCAAACCCTAGGGTTCGGGAACTGGGCTAGCCTGGCCACAGGAGGGCTCCAAAGTCAAATCGAAGCGGAGGAGATGGACAAGCGTAGTCGAAATCCCCGCCCTGCACCACGATAGTGGCCAGGGAGGGCCACGGTGGCGAGCATCGCACGGCGGCATCGCCAGCAACCCACAGGGTCAAGGAGGAGAGGAGATGAGGACGAGAGCGAGAGAGGAACCGAGGGAGTGGGCCAGTAGGGCCAGAACCCTTCGGGGTGCCCTTTTGGTCAAGGTCATTTGGACCAAATTGGCCCAATAAACCCAATGGAACCAGCCCAAAACTTAAAAGAAGATTTAATAATTAATAAAAGACCAAAATACCCCTAGAGTTAAATAAAATTCTAAAACTAAAATAGAATTTTAAAAATTACAAATAACTAGTAAATTTGCACGTGCAACGCACGAATGATCGCTGTTCTACGTGCAAATGAACACGACCAAATCACATTTATGAATAAGATAGCTAAACTGAAATTTTATAGAAATATAAACTGAAATTTTAGGTGGAGTGCATCGCCTGCGAACCTTGGTTTAT
Source organism: Avena longiglumis (assembly GCA_030063025.1). Lineage (NCBI taxonomy): Eukaryota > Viridiplantae > Streptophyta > Magnoliopsida > Poales > Poaceae > Avena > Avena longiglumis. The sequence goes on from CP125979.1 coordinate 251,654,994, forward strand.
ATAAATACTTCTGTGATCAACGTTATATTTACTACCACAAAAAGACATGTTTTTTCGCACTTCATCGCTTCATCTTGTGTAGTTAGGTACATGCATGACACGTGTCTTATTTCTTCGTTTAGATAAGACAAAAGTTGCGTTGGCTATATATTCGAAAATAGATATTTTTACGGGAAACAATCAACCAAATCCACAGCCATGGTTTCCATAATTATATTTTTATGTTTCGCTAATAATGGCATACTCCCAAAAATAAGGCCTGCAAATACTTGCCCCTAGCTATTTCGGCCACCTCATCCTTGATCCCCAATGTGATGCACGTGTCTCAAAAAAAAATGCTAATGTATTTAGAATTGGATCAATAGATGGCGCCCTCTGAAAAGTATTCAACAATCTTCTCTCAATGTGTATTAGCAATACCGCTTTCTAGATTATATGCCTGTGAAATCATACTATGGAAAGATTAATGATTTGCAACATCCCTTTTCCCTCTTATTTGGTGGAGTGACCTGAATTAACATACCCTGATTAGATTAGACATCACCTAGGCCAATCAACTCAAAGCGTTTTTTGTACTTTACCAAATAATAATATGCAGTTTTCATAATTATTATTCAAGTATTTCATACAAGCTGTACTGTTAAATTATTGTTGGTCATCTAGTCTAGCAACGGAATAATCAGGATATGAATGCAAAATAGCTGACATACGTACAAATATAATAGCTGAAGTTATGTGAGGTCCATCTCTAATGCCTTCGCTCAATGTATCAGAATATTAATCATCCCTACAAAGCTTCATTTTATTTTCAGGACGAAAATAGAGCCACAACCTGAGGATAAATGCAGTTAGCCAAGTAGCAAATATTACAGGAACAACCAAAGTAGATCTAACATCTTGAAAATAGACTCTTAAAATTATTGGCAACAACTTATCAGATTGACAATTCTATCTGTAAGGACTACATGCCAATTTATAATGTAGATCTATCGTCACATGATGATATTGACACGTACATCACTATACAATCTAATCTCTCTTGCTTTTACTTAGATTATCTTAAAGTTGAGTATACGTAAACTTAAGAACAGAAAGACTTGTATGATAGAATTAGCAATTGCATCTCTTAAGGAAAAGGCCATATTTATTCTGCATCTTCACTAATCCTAAATTCTTTTATGATCAACCAGGAAACCTTCTTTCTTGGATGCTGTGTGGTATAAGTTTACACGCCATGGTTACTTATATCCATCCATACAAAATGTTTTAGATTTTTCTAAAACCTAGACCTGATATAAAATAGAAACAGAGTGCCCATGACCAATAACCTGTTACTCGACCTCAGTGCCAGCCAAGAACAATGTCTGAGATGTTAGTCTTACTGCAAAAGACTGGTGTGGAATACTTTCTCATAACATAGTAATCTTAGAGGGGATATAAAGAAAGTACTTCTTTATATCATTTTTATGCCAAAATGTTGATGCTTAAAAATATATATGAGGAAGCAATAGATTTTAGGAGTAATAATTTGAGTGTACGAACATGTCTGCCTATTTAATATTAAGGATAGCCCTATGCCGTCCCCCGGACGATGGAAGGCCCCCATCGTCCTGCCCCAGCTGCTGCCACGTGTCCACTAAAAACGGCCCAAATCCCGTTTTTGCTGCAAAACATTCCGGTTTGCTGCAAATGTTCCCGCTTTTGCTTCCGAAGAAAAAAAAATGTTCGTTTTTAGAAATAGAACGTCTCGCCGGAGACCATGCAGCAAAAAAATTGTACTAATGCAGCAAAACCGACTTCGCCGGAGACATCGTCGGAAAAAACTCGCCGGTGACTCTCGCCGAAGACCTTGTAGCAAAAAGTTGACACTGTTGTAGCAAAATCACAAGACGGTTGTAGCAACAAAGTTCTTCTAATGTAGCAAAAATCTTACTTCGCCGGAGACATCGCCGGAAACTTTTCTAGACACCTCGTCGGAGACCTCACAGGGGATGTCATAGCAAAAAATTGTGCTATTGTAGAAAAATCAGAGAGAAAATGTAGCAAAAAAGTTATAATTGTGTAGCAAAAAACAAAACCTCGCTGGAGACATAACCGAGAAAACTCGTTAGAATTCACTCAAAAAATTGTACACAAATATCGTAGCATTCCAAATACCCCAAACTAGCAAATATAGTATGCATATGTAGCAAAAATATAAAAAAATATGTAGCAAATCCCCACCGTGGAAGGGCTGGAATTGCAAAAGGCCTGCATAAACTGCTTCCATGGAAGGGAGCGGAGCTCGGCACGGGGCGTAGGAGGCGCCATGGTGGCAACACCTTCTCGCGGCCTCACCGCCACCGGCACATGCGGACATGGGGCCAGCGTCAGAGATGGAGGAGACAAGGGCGGTGATGAGGGGAGGGGTCCGGGATGTCTTCATCGGCAGCGGCGCCAGACATGCGCAGCACGGAGGAGCAGCAGCGAGCAGCGGCGCCGAGAAGCTGCGGCCCTCCTAGAGCCGGCCGCGGAAAGCAGGGCGGAGCTGCGGCGGCATGCTGGGGGTGGTACGTGGAGCACCGACGAGGGAGCTTTCCTAGGGCGGCTGAGCACCGGCAAGAGAGCCTGGCTAGGGCGTCGGAGCACAGACGAGGGAACATGTAGCAGAGCAGGTCACCGGCAAGATGCGTTCTTTCTCCACCGCACGGGCAGAAGGGGATAAAGTAAGAAATAAACAGACGTGGTCATGTGTGGGGCCAAGAAAAGCGACATGTTCTCACGTCCATCTGTGCGGGATCAGGACGATGGCGAAGAGATATCTCCGGGGGATTGGAATCATTTTCCTAATATTAATCATACTGTCCGAGGAAAAGGAAAAATTCGAGTCTATCTCTGAAAATAGTGGCGATAATGTTGACACACTGTATGGGACTTCATCTATCATACTATCACCCCATGAACTTAACGTTCCTCAACTACAGCAACCCACTGTACATCCTCTATAGAAGAGCTGTAAACTTCCTTCTCAGGATTCAGTCTGAATCGATGGATGCTCCACAAGAGGCAGCTCCTTCTGCGTCACAATACCTAGAAATAAAAAATGACAAGCAATTTCAGTATCTACCTTACCACACAAAAACTGAACTGAATATATGCTATCGCCACGCACGCACAACAGGCTTGGTAGTTGACCAGTCGTGCCATTGGGCAGGAGGCATCGAGGGGTGGAAGCACAACATCCGCCTCTAGCTAGATGGACCTCGGAGGCGTGTGCTTACACGGCTGCGGGGAGGAAGATGAAAATATCTGCATCCCCGGTGTCAGTAGAAAGAGTAATTGTCGAGGTAGTTTAAGTGTTGAGCAGGGAGGGGATAGCAGCGTGGAAGAACGACAGCGCGCTGGTTCGGAAGCAGGACGGCGGGTGCACGGCTCCGACGAAGGCAGGGCGTCGCGGGAAGAACGACAACGCAGTGCATCGGCGCAGAGCGGCGGCGGGGACGGTCAAGGGCAGTGGACTCACGCGAGTCTGCTGGAGGGATGTGCGCGTCGGTGCGTGCCGGAGGCGATCAAAGGCATTAATTCCATGGGGAATACCAATAGATCTGGAGTTGCCGTAATTTGGGGACACCGGCGTTTTCAGCGGACGGGAGTTACATCTTTTCCTATGCCGGTGGAGTGCGATCAGTCAAGTTAAATTACTAAATGCACAGCACATTTTTTCTAGCCCTTGGATTTAGTTTAGTGGACCTAATCATATGGTGGTAATTGGCTTGTGTTCATTTTGTGGGGTATGTTTAGAGAAGATATTGTTTGCTCTTTTATTAGTAGTAGAGATATATTTTTGGATTCATAATAATCCAATATATTTAATTAAATTAATAAATAAGTATTTATATATATAGTTTTTGGTCAAGAATTTTATAATATAATTATGCTTTATGGAATTTTATAAAATTAAAGAAAGAAGATAAAAATAAATAAAAATCACTTTTATTATATATTATTGTCATAGTATTTAAGAAAAATACTAAATAAATGTTTTGGGTCATAAAAAGAAATTCTTTTATTTAAATATTAATCCTTAAAATAATTATGAAATGAATAAATATAGGTATTTATATTAAACTTTAATTTAAAAAATAAATTATTATCTTATATAATGGCAAATATAATATTCAACAACTATTAAAGATTATTTTTTAAATGAAATCCATTTTTATTTAAATAAATTCTTGAAACTAAAGTAATGGGTAAAACACCCAAAGAAAAATAAATGATACATAATGCATTACATTACTATGCATAGTCATTTTGCTTCTTTAAATATTGCCCTTACCAGGCAATAATGATGTTTTGTAGACATAGAAGCTCAAGGTCCAGTGCAAGCATCCGACTTCACTACCTTGTAATCACAAGGCAAGTTCATCACTTTCTCATGTCCTTTAAAGAGTCTTTATCAAAGTATTTGCAAATTCTGTGTTATCATCTATGTTTCAAGGGAAGAAAATATCATTTTCTCAAATAAATAAATTGTTGATATCATCCTAAGTGATGATAGGAAGGAGCAATAGAACTTAAGTTTCTATTCGCAATAATAATAATCAACTAGGAACTTAACAACCCATGAGATCACTGATTCTAGCGCCGTATATAACGCGTTAGCCATGCAATTTGGAATGGGACTGAGAAGTCCGTTGTATCCTTTTTCTCTCGTCTGGAGGCAAGACAACCTTAACGTGACATTTTGATTCCTTGTGTGGATCCAACATATGGGTGGGCACCCTTATGCCCCACACTTTTGGTGTCTAGATTATCTATGAGTGGTTTTTAGTGGTATAGTCTATTTGATATGGCACTTGCCAGGGCATCACTAGTTCATAGAGTCTTTGGGAACTCATCAGGGTTTTAGCCTGCCCGGAAGGGGGCTTAACGGAGGTGAGCCAGCCCCGAAGGATCGTGCAGATATATGGGGTCGCGGAGAGGGCAGTGATTGGCTTGGACCAAATACTGGTCCCCACATCATGGAATTGTGGACGGGAAAGTACGCCCGGTTGTGCAACAAGGAGTTGATCTCTCATGGGTAAAGTAATGCACCTCTGCAGAGTGTAAGAATTGTAACTTGTTACTCCCTGTTCCGGGAAGGAGCTACAAACGCGGCAGGAAAGGAACTCCATGAAAGTTCTGGTCAACCTGTGAAGGCCGATGGTCATATATTTTCATAATAAAATCAATCTTTGAAGAAATATTTACGAAAACTGCATAGTGCCAAGGACTTATAGTCCGAGGTGGTAGATAGAGCATCAAACTTCCCACCTTGCATATAATGAACTTGCTGGGTAATACTATTACTCACCTTTTCCTTTGATCCCCTGCTTAGACTCTGAGGATCCCGAAGAAACTCCAATGTATGCAGCTGAAAACCAAGAGGAGGTCTTCTAGGAAGAGCCCATTATGTATGGAGTCATAGAAGGGATGGACTACGATGTTTTTTATGGAGGAGAGCACCAAGAGTCCGAATAGTACCATAGTTCTAGGAGCCAATTGAGCCGAACAACATGAAAAATATATAACAATAAGTTGTTGAGCTCAATTTTGGAGTTTAAGTAGTCACTTTAAATCTTCCACTAAAACACTTTATATTTGGTTTGTAAGTTGAATCTTTTGAAGTCTTGAACTTCTGGTATTGTAATAATAATAATGTATGTATGTTTGTAATATGGACCCACAATGTTTCTGTTGTACCACTCTGATGGATGTGATATTTATGGAACAATGTTATATGGGTGTCATATCAACGACTATAGTGCACTACACATGAAGTGGTATACCGGGTCACCGCAGTTGGTATGAAAGAAAATTGCTTTGACCTTAGGTTGGAACCTATTAAAGGGTATTACCTACAGGAGTGTATAACAACGATGAAGAATTCTCTAAAAAGGGTATAATGGGTATTCAAATGAGAATATTCTGTTATATATATTTTTAGTGCGATAATTCTTTGTTATGATGTAATATATCATCTGTTACTAATCAAAATATTTTTGAATATACAGAGTTATGGCACCAAAATTTCCAAAACAAACTTTGGTAAGGAAAGAGGAGACTCTTGATGATTACCAAGGATCATTCACGAATCAACTTCGTCAACTTTTAAAGATTTTTAGTTGTCCAACTAAAATTCCGGTGAATACCATAACCTATTATGATGGTAGGATGTTATCGAAGTATCGTGTGAGTATCCAACTACCAGAGGAGCTTGGATTATACCACAATCTACCTATAGGTGAAGGTAGGAGTCATTTAGCAGCATATCATGTTGCTGTTGTGGAGGCAATAGCTAATATTCGGGAGCATAAAGCCAAAGAGTTAGAAGGGAGCACATTTTCTGTGATTCCTCATGATTCTATAGACTCGGAGCCAGTACCGGATCATCTTACTTTGGTAAACAAGCATCCTAAGTTAGGCTCCAAGTTTATGGATCGATACCGAACACTTGTTGTGTCTTTTTATAAGACACATCAAGTTATTGTTGAAGATAAAAATGACATGTTAGAGGATCTAACTGATCCGGAAAGAAGAAAATAGTTAGCATTCCAGTTGGAGAAAGAATCAAGGAGTAGTACAAAACTAATCTTTAAGGATATACCCATAGATCCCGAATTGTTTACACCATATCCTTATTCACCTAGACCTGAACCTACTTATGATCCTACCCTAGATATGAGGTATGCTGTACCACAGGGTTCAGAGGAAGGGTTTGATTCAGAACTTCCTATTGAAAATTTTGATGGTTGGAGAATGGGATCATTTGAAGGATCCCAAGAAAATCAGATGTCCATAGATGGGTCTAACAGAACTGTTGGACAATCCAGTTGGATGGGTGCAAGAACCAATCCTAGCGACGATGGTAGAAATACCATGTTCGTTGTAGATCAGGATGAGGAAGAAGATCCTGAGGAGAGAGTGTTTAAATCATCAACATTTTCTCAAAACCTAGGGAATATACATTATCCGGTGATTAGCTATCTTTCCCAACATAGCACCTAGGGAGAAACAAGATCTACATATTCTGTTGACTACTCAAGGAATGAAGCTTAGGAGATGCAAGTGGGTGATAATGTTGAACATGTTTCTGAAGACTTTTCAGCTGAGCTGGAGGGAGTCAATGCAGTCAGGCTGAGTAATGACTCAAGTCCCGATACTTCAGATACTGAGTATGTTAGTTCTGGAAGGCCATTTGTTCCACAAACTGTGCGACGGACGTTATGTCATCACGGTTGGACCTTGTAACACCCTCAGAATCGGACCTATGCAAGTTTGAGCAAAATTCGCCAAACCCGCATAGAAACGATTCAAAGGTGCCCACCAGGCACTTTCGTGCGGGTGGAAAACGAAGTAATAACATTACACAACAGCCCTCGATGGGACCCACAGAACAGATATATATAACAGCGACTCAAAGAGTCAAGAATTCAGATATAATATACAAGATCCAAATCACCTTGAAAACGGTAGAGCGTCCGACTACGGACAAGAAGCAAATGGGGCTAAGAGCCCTGAAGAATAACCAATGGCATCCATAACCCTGCCCAGGCCAAGCCGGAAGGGTAACCCTGCTAACGGCGTCGATCTCAAAACACCTTAAACAAAGGGGTGCCGACAAAGGGCAAAGGAAAAGAGGAGCGTCAAGATCTTGAGGCCGATACAATGAGGCTAGAATTCAGCGGTCCTCGCCTACATAGGTATGGTGAATCGAGGCGGCAAAGATGCACTAAACATCCTATAGAGACTCGATACAACTGGCGGTTATCAGAGAGGGGTGAGAATGACCTATCCGGATCCAACCTGAAGCTAACACCAAACAAACCCATCCTGGTGTTTCCCCCTCGACACCAAACGAGGAAGTCAACCGAGGAACTCACACAGTGGGCAGTTTTACTTATTCGGTTATCGTTGCAGCAATTACTAGTCAGATTGAGATTATCATCCTGATAAAATAAGCAGTGGGCACTTTTAGTTAACCATTCCGTTATAGTGGCAACACTTACTAGTCAGATACAATTGGCATGAGATAACCCGTAAACCCAACAGTTGTTGGTACTTTTATTCAGCCATTCCGTTGCAGTTGCAAGATTTACTAGTCAGGTACAATGGTCGCTAGCGACAACTCAACCAAGCAGTTGTGGGCAGTATTAATTAGCCATTCCATTATAGTGAAGCTGATTACTAGTCATTATAAAGTCAAATTTATAGCAATAAACTTTAGTTATGCTTGTCTATGATCGAGATCTTGTGCTCCAAGTCGTCCATATCCATGGACACGGCTTTGAGAAAGTTTTACCCGGCGGGGTGCACCAATAGCAACACACGCCGCTCGATCAACCTCGGAAAAACCAAATCAAAACCCAACGAGGCTTTCACATTGAACAATCACAGGATTCAGAAATATTTCAGGGGCCACCCCATTGAGTAGATCCATAGCGAGTAAGCAAGCTCCGAGACGGACTCAAGGTTTGCGACAATGGCTGTAAACGACTGGGAACCCGAAAGTGTGGCTGGGCTTGTCGATACCGCGAAAACATTACGCTTACCTAAACAGTACAGTGTGCTCCTCGCACAAATTAAATACAGAAAGTAGCGTGGCATAAGTACAGGATAGTAAATAAAACCTCAAACTAGTTTGTGGCCCCAAGAAATAAGACTGAATCAAGCTCTGGCTCAGGGGGGTCCCATATACCTCCCGGATGTGGATAGCGCGATAAATCAAGGAACAGGTATCAAGTACTCGGGGTCTTACGGGACACAAGTGGGCGTTCGGAAACCAAATGTTATCTATCACCCACCGATGCCTCTGCTTATTTCAATTTTAGTTGTTAAACAGGAATTTAAAGTGTACGATAAGTAAAACTAGATTCATCTCCAACATCAACATGCGGCAATACATCAGCAACTGTGGCATATGACGACCCACATCAGCACTTGAGCAAGCAACTACGACGCGCAAGTCCAACTATCTACCAAACAACAGGTAATAGGGTGTGTCCCAGGCAATATAGGGCCGCGCGGCATATCACAGGTACGGAACTAAAGCATCGCAACACAGATAGCAATAGATCAACAGGAGGGAAATAAAGACTATAAAAGTAAGATAGGTAGAAAGGGGGGAGATGCTCGCCTGAAAACATGGTCAAAGGTTCAACCGAAGATCGGGGCGAAGCTCACATCAACTCAACGGCCTTATCCGCGAAGAACCAAATCACTAGAGAAACACCGGATGCACTATTTAATACAACGGCAGAAGATCGGCATGATGCATGTATGATGCATGACATGGCAAAGGTGCGATGCAATTAGGTCATATTAAGCGGAACCGAGGTCCCGACAATTATATATATGGTTCTAGTTGTTTAGATACCCCGCATTTTTAAATGTTGTTTGAACAAGGCAGAGGATAGTACTGGTTCGCTACACAATTTAAATGAGGCCAATATAAGGCTAGATTTGCCCGCATATGGGCCCCATATTTAATTATTAGGTGAATCGGCGGAAGGCCCCCAAACCACAGACAAATATGCATGCATGAACAATTAAATATGCAACAAGTTTTATATTTAGCATTTATAAAATGGGCTCGGAAAAAGGGTCACACATTAGGGCTCGACGGTCTTGGGGTTCCGGGGGTTCGACAGGGTCCGGGGTCCAGGGTTCGACGGATCGTTCTCGGACCCCGGGGTTAGGGTCTCGGATCGGGGTAGTTCTTGTCGCGTCCGGGAAGCAGGTCTTGGTTCGGTGTCAGGGCGTGTCGAATTCTTCCGGGCCGATGTCGTTCTTGTCATCGCGACGGTCTTGGGGTCATGTCGACGATCATGGCGTTCAGGGGGAGACCTCGACCATCGAGCCCATGCTTCAATGGTCCGCGGCGAGCTTGTCCGATGGCGGTAGACCTTGGGGTTCCGTGGATCCGGTCTTGGTTCCATTGTCGATGGCGATCTTGGCGGGACGCTTCGAGGGATTCGACAGGGTTCAGGTCTTGGCGTCCGAGGGAACTGCTTGGCGTGGCGTCGGGTACGGAATCGGTCTCGAATCCATGAAGCAGATCTTGTCGGGGCCTCATGTCGGTCTTGGCGTCCGGGGCTCGGGGCTCGGGGTCTCGGCCATCAGATCCATGACGAAGCACTTGGTGGCCTTCGGGTTCGTGAAGGAGACCACGTCGCTCGGGTTCAGAAAACTCTGGCGATCCTTGTAAAACTCGTTCGTGGTCGAGCTTGCCCGGCAGGAGATCTTGTTAGCAACTTTCCATCAAACCGAAACTCGGAGCCTCGAGTAACACTGCGGTGCGGCATACAAAACAGAGACGTCGCGGCCTAGTCAAGCCGTCAGGAGGCGGCTTCAGGTCGGGCACGGGCGGACGAGGTCGGCGGGCGCCGCTGTGTCGAGGCAGGGACGGGCAGCGAGGCCAGAGGCGGCCCGATGAAGGCCGGCGAGCGCGCGATGTGGCACAGGCGAGGCCTCCGAGGGTGCGTGGCGGCGCTCGAGGTGGAGGACGACACGGCGGTGCTCGGATGCTCGCGGGGTTGCGGTCGAGGTGAGGGGCCGCGCGAAGCGAGGTGGTGGCGAGGCTGGCGGCGGCGGGCGAGGAAGGCCTTGGCGGCTGTGAGCCGAGAGCGACTGGCGGCGGCGGGGAGGCGCTGGGCGGAGGAGCTCTGGGGAGGAGGCAGCGCGGTGGCGAGGAGGGGTTCTTGACGCCTTGGAGCGGCTGGCGGGAACAGTGGAGGCGGGCGGAGCTTGGAGGCCACGGGTCGGCGCTTGGCGCCAGGAGCAGTCTTGGCAGGGCCAGGCGGGAGCAGGCGAGGATGCTGCGAGGAGGAGCGGAGAGGCTCGAGGCGAGGGCGGTCAGGCGCGCTGTCAGCCAGCAGGCTGCGAGGCCGGCATGGGAAAAGGAGGAGGGCAGCATGTGGCCTCAGAGAGTGAGCGGAGGGTGGCGCAGGCGAGACGGAGGGGGCGGAGAGGCTGGCGCTCCGGGCAGCCAGGCGGATGGGGAGGCTGCTGGCGGGGCGGGTGAGACGGGCCGGGTCGGGAGCACCACGAGGCGGCTCAGGCGGTTGGCGGCGGAGGGCTGCGCGCGGGAGGCGGGCTGCGCCGGCTCGTGGAGGGGAGGTGCAGCGGATGGGCGAGAGGGCGGGGACGCGTCCACGGGGGAGAGAAGGGAGGAGGGAGGTGGGCCTGCAGGGTGGGTCCCAGGGGTGGCTGTCGGTGGGCGCGCCATGAGTCTTCTGTGGGTGCGATTCGTCCGTGTCGTCGTGTCTGTGTGTGGCGTGGGTGTGGGTGTGTTGGTGCGGTGTGGGTTGAGTGGAGGGAGGGGTGAGTGGAGGGAGAGGCCAAGTGGCAGGTGGGGATTGGGTAGAGGGGCGAGGGGCGCTGAGGTGGCGAGAGGCTATTGGAGGGAGCGAGGTGGCCAGGGGGGTGTGGGTAGGATAGTTGGTAGGTTTAGAAAAAGGGGCGGACCGATTAGTTTTCTGGGGGTGGTCGTTCGGGTTGGTTGGCCCGTTCGACTGCCCCCACAAAAATAAATATAAATTTTATTTATTTCCAACAAAGCTTTTGCAAACCGATATCGGGCAAAACAAAAATATTCCGGCGACCCGGATTTTGATGTTTGAAACAAGAGGGGCGTTTTAGAAAACAAAACGGGTGTTGCGAAAATAGTTTTGGCAAACAATGCATGATGATGACGATGCAATGCACAAATTTAACGCGATTTTCTAGTAGTGGTTTTGCGGGATGCCACAGACCTCAGGCATGTATGATGAGCGTCATGGATACTAGAAGCATGCGGATTATTAGAAAGTATCGTGTATTGTGTATTGTAATCCGAGAGAATGATGTAGATAGATGAATAAGGAAGTGTTGTTAAGTTGTTATTGTACTTATAGGGTACAAGTATGATGACTTTGTACTTTGTTATGAGGCTTGTAATGTATAATATGTGAAATGCATATTTGGATTTTATTTGGATTTTCATTGTGTGACTAGTTCTGTGCGTAAAGTTGAGCTCAGAAGACATATGCTTGATGTAATTATGAGTATTCGCTTTATGTTGCAGGACTAGAGGGTCATGGACAGGGGTGTAGAAAACGAATCTGAGCAGCAGCGAATGGAACGTGAGGCCAAGGAAAACGCCGATGCAGATGCCGGAAATCAGGGAACATTACCACCACCAATGAGGCCGTTAATGGAGCAGAATTTATGCAGTATATGCAAATGATGCAAGAAAACCAAAACAAGTTTATGGAAGAGTTGTTGGGACGAGCTGTAAACCAGAGGGCACCTGAAGGTGGAGGAGTGAGTCTTTATGACTTCCAGAATGCAAGGCCGTGACCTTTTGCATCAGCTCCTGAACCAATGGATGCAGAAGATTGGCTAGCAGATACAGAAAGAAATCTGAAGACTGTAGGTTGTAATGATGAGGAAAAACTGAGGTATGCATCTCATCTTCTGACAGGGCCTGCAGCATCATGGTGGGAAAATCAGTTAGCCATGCAACAGCCAGGAAGAGAGTACACTTGTGAAGATTTCAAGCAGAGGTTTCATGAGTATCATGTTCCGGAGAGTGTTATGGAGTTGAAGCAGAGAGAATTTGAGGAGCTTCAGCAAGGATATACTAGTGTCATGAAGTATATCCGGGAGGTTAGCCAACTGTCTCGTTATGCAGAGGAAGAAGTCAGCACAGAAGAAAAGAGGAAGAAGCGCTTTCTGCGAGGGTTAAATCCATTTGTGAGGATGCAGTTGAGGTTGGCCAATAAACAAACATATCAGCAGTTACTGGATGCAGCTATCACTTTTGAAGATGACTACAAGAATGTCCAAGAGGATAGGAGGAAGAGAGCTAAGAAGGAAACTAAAAGGATACAAGCAAGTAAACCTAAGTCCAACCTGAAATTCAAGCCAAGGAATAGACCCTATAACAGTAATAATTCCAATCTAACTGCAAATCCAACCAGAAGGAATATTATATGCCATAATTGCAAACTTCCAGGGCATATGAGCAGGGATTTCCAGAAACCAATAATAGTGTGCCATGCTTGTGGCCAGAGGGGTCACATAAAGCCAAATTTCCCGAGCAAGCCACAAGGTGGTTGGCCTGTTAAAGGTGGAGGACAAACTAGCGGAGGCAATGGGCAACCCAATAAAGGAGGAAATTTTGTCAAGAACAATAATGGCAAGAGGAACAGACCTACCGGGAAGTTGAATTGCGCAACCCTAGAGGAGGTGGATAACTCAGAGCATGTAGTGATAGGTACGCTCAATATCCTTACTAATCCCGGAAAAGTTATATTTGATACTGGTGCAACTACTTCATTCATTTCTGAAGAATTCTGTGATAAATTCGGGATTAGAAGGGCAACGTTAGAAAACCCTATGACCATAGTGATGGCAGGGGGAAATGTAGTTGTACATCAAATTAAACAAGATTAGGTTATCTTGATCTGTGGTTGTACCTAATTTGCAGACCTTTATGTGATTCCTTTGAAGGGAATTGCAGTAGTGCTGGGTATGGATTAGATGACTGAACATGGAGCCCAACTTAATTGTGAGGACAAAACTGTCTCAGTCAAAACTCCAAGTGGAGCAAGGATAGTTTATCAAGCAGATAAGCACAGTCATATCATGGTGGATCTTCAATTGAACTCAATGAAGGAGGTCAAGTTGAAAGATATTATTGTAGTAAATGAGTTTCAAGATGTTTTTCCAGCAGAGCTACCAGGAATGCCACCAGATCAGGAGATAGAGTTCACTATTGATCTACTTCCAGGTACCGCACCAATAGCTCAAGCACCATACAAGATGGGTCCAAAAGAATTAAAAGAACTCAAAGAGCAAATTGATGAGCTAGCCAGAAAAGGATTTATTCAAGAAAGTGTATCTCCATGGGGAACACCGGTGATTTTTGTGGATAAAAGAGATGGAGGTAGAAGAATGTGCGAAGACTATAGGAATCTCAATAATGTTACCATCAAGAATAAGTATCCATTACCTAGAATCCAGGATATGTTTGATCAAGTTAAAGGAGCTGGAGTATTTTCCAAGATTGATCTAAGATCCGGATATCATCAGATAAAAATCAAACCAGAAGATGTTCCAAAAATAACATTTGTCTCAAGGTATGGACACCATGAGTATCTTGTCGTACCGTTTGGTTTGACCAATGCACCAGCAATATTCATGAATCTGATGAACAAAATCTTCATGCCGTACTTAGACAAGTTTGTCATAGTGTTTATTGATGACATTCTGATATATTCCAAGGATAAGGAAGAGCATGCTGATCATTGGAGAATAGCATTGCAGATCCTAAGAGAACATAAGCTTTATGCTAAGTTCAGCAAGTGTGAGTTCTGGCTAGATGAGGTAGAATTCCTCGGTCATGTGATCAGTAAAGATGGAATTGTTGTAAATCCATCCAAAGTTCAATCAGTATTAGAATGGACTGAACCCACTAATGTGAAACAAATTAGAGGTTTCTTGGGAATGGCTGGTTACTATCGGAGGTTCATTGAAGGTTTCTCCAAGATAGCTGGACCAATGACCAAATTGTTAAGGAAGAATACACCATTCATCTGGGATGAGAAGTGCGAAGCCAGTTTTCAGGAGTTAAAGACCAGATTAACTACCGCTCAAATCTTAGCAGTTCCTGAAACAGGGAAAGACTTTACAGTATACTGTGATGTATCCAAAGAATGTTTAGGTTGTGCGTTAATGCAAGATTAGAAAGTAATTGCTTGTGGATCAAGACAACTAAAACCACATGAATTTAATTACCCAACTCATGATTTGGAATTAGCAGCAGTAATCTTTGCTCTGAAAGGATGGAGGCATTTTTTGTATGGAGCAGGATATGAGTTATACACTGACCACAAAAGTCTCAAATATTTCTTTACTCAAAAGGAATTGAATATGAGACAGAAGTGTTGGTTAGATCTAATCAAAGATTATGATTTAACAATCAATTACACCCTAGGAAAAGCAAATGTTGTAGCAGATGCTTTAAGTCGTAAAAGTGCAGATATTAAGCCAAGCAATAGGGAGCTGCGAAAAGAGTTACAGATGGATGTGGAAAGGTTAGAGATTCAATTTATAAGAACATAGACTCTTGTAGGATTAGCTACTATGCAGGTAGTTGCAGAACAGAATAGTGATCTTAATCAAGAAATTTTTAGGCACCAAGCAGAAGATCCTTTCATTGCTGAGGAAATTCGAAGGATATCTCAAGGACAAACATTAGTTTTTTGCTTAGGAGATTATGAGTCTTTATGGTTCCAAGATCGTCTTTGTGTCCCAGATGTGCCGGAGATTCGTGAAGTAATACTTCGAGAGGCACATGAGACACCATATTCCATTCATCCAGGAAGTACTAAGATGTACATGGATTTGAAAGAACTATTCTGGTGGAATAACATGAAGAGAGACATTGCAAAATATGTGTCAGTATGCCATACTTGCCAAAGGGTAAAACATGAACATCAAATTCCAGCAGGGCCATTGCAACCTTTGGAAATTCCCGAATGGAAATGGGAGGAAATTGGTATGGACTTCATTACAGGATTACCCATGACACATAAAAGGAAGGACATGATATGGGTAATTGTTGATAGACTCACTAAAAGTGCACATTTTATTCCGGTGAATCAGAAGGATAATGCCGAGAAGTTAGTAGAAGTATACATCAAGGAGATAGTAAGTAAGCACGGAGTGCCCAAGGAGATCGTAACTGATAGAGGATCAGTGTTTACTTTAGCATTTTGGAAGCAACTACATGAATCACTTGGTTCAAAGTTAGATTTTAGCATAGCTTATCATCCAGAAATGGGGGGTCAAACTGAAAGAA
This sequence comes from Avena longiglumis, assembly GCA_030063025.1. Lineage (NCBI taxonomy): Eukaryota > Viridiplantae > Streptophyta > Magnoliopsida > Poales > Poaceae > Avena > Avena longiglumis. Next base: position 251,670,862 of record CP125979.1, read on the forward strand.
CAAATCAAATACCTGAATACATGCTTAGGGCTTGTGCCTTAGATTTTGGAGGTTCATGGGAAGATCATTTACCATTGGCAGAATTTTCCTACAACAACAGGTACCAAAGCAGTCTAAAGGCAGCTCCATATCAAGTACTTTATGGAAGGAAATGTAGATCACCAATATGTTGGTATGAGCCTAGAAGTAGCAAATAATTTGTGCCCGATTATATCAAAGAAAGGCAAGATATCATTGATATAATCAAGGATAGATTGAAGATAGCTCAAAGTAGACAAAAAAGTTATGCCGATCTAAGTCGGAGATCATGGCATCCTGAAGTAGGAGATATGGTATATCTTAAAGTAAGCCCAATGAAAGGAGTTAAGTGGTTCAGAGTTAAAGGAAAATTAAGTCCAAGATATATAGGACCATTCAAAGTACTGAGTCAGAACAGGACAATAGCTTATGCTTTAGAGCTACCCTCAAGATTGGCTCAAGTTCATAATGTTTTCCATGTGTCACAACTCCAAAAATGTCTTAAGGTTCCTGATGATGCAATCACACATACAGAGATAGAGTTACAAGCAGACCCGACTTATGTTGAAAAACCCTGTAAAATTCTGGAAGAAAACTGGAAAAGGTTGATAAATAGGGCAATAAAGTACTGTAAGGTATAGTGGGAACATCATCCCGAGAGAGAAGCCACATGGGAGAAAGAAGATGATTTAAGGAAATCCTATTTAGAACTATTTAGGTGCACTTCAGCAAACTTCGGGACAAAGTTTAATTTAAGGGGGGAAGTCTGTAACATACCAGCATTTAGGAACAAACGAAGGGTAGATTTAGTAAATTGTGCATATGCATGCATTCATCTGCAAAATTGTGGGTAAATTTTTTGCCAAATAAAAACTTAAAGTGATCAGAGTTTCTTTCACTCTCTAAGTTTAGGAATAGCTTTGGAGAATGATCGTTATAAATTTTGACATGATCTTTATGAATTAGTGTGTTTTGGGGGAAGGAATTTGAATTCAAATTCAATTTTTTTATTTATATTTAAAAAAGTATTAGAGTTATGATTTAGTAATATTCTTCAATCAAGAAATAATATATAATAATAGGAACTCTAAATAAGAAATACAATCAAACAAATGAATATTTATTCATATTTTTATTCCATGAACAAGTTATAAAATGTAACTCATAAAGTCAATAAAGAATCTTTACAAAAGAATAAAATTACAAAAATAGGAATATTTACATATTAATGAATTATTACAAAATTCTTTACAAAAGAATGAAATAAAAATTACAAAGGATTACATCTGTCTAAAAAAGAAAACCTATACTAAACTTGAATCTTCAAATCTTGTACCTGCAAATCAAAGAACAAACAAAAACGGAAAATAAAAGTTAAGTTGTTAATTTTTACTCTCAATAGAGACCAGTGAGTTGCACTGCTCAATTTTACATCATTGAGTAAATCCATGATGGGCAAGTTTCACCAATATGAAATAATCAAATATTTCATAAACAAATAAGCCATAAGTCAAATGATCCCAATCAGTAAAACGGGCAAGTTTCACCAGGCAGGTTAATGGTAACAAGGTAAAAGGGTGGAACACCTCATTGAGCATATCCATAACCATGCAGCAGTCACACAAACAGCTTAGTCACCTAACTGCATGGGTGTGTTGTCAACACATCCCAGCAGTCCAAACCAACAAAAGGACCAAGCACAGCCGTGGGCAAGCACTAGTGCACCACTACATTGCTCACACCACACTAGAACCAGTAGCTTAGCCATAGCCCAGAAAACCAACAAACAAAACTCCACACTAGATCAACTCAAACATCACCGGATGGTGACATAAGGAGGGGGAAGAATTAGGTGGACAGCAAGGCCAAGCCACATGAGCTAGGAGGAGCAGGCTAGATCAAGGCCAAGCACATGAACCAGGGAGAACAAGAACAACATCAGGATGTGAAGGAAATGATCAAGCCAGCAACACCAACATCACCATAATCCACAACAATCATCAGTTTTGTGGTGAGTATCATAAAAAAACCACATGATCCATTCATTAACCAAATAGAAATGTTGTTTCATGAAACAACATCTCAATAATCACCCTAGTGGGGTGAATCTATCCAAGAGGTTTTAAATATAAAGATCAAAATCAAACTCTATCAAAAACACCAAATTCTCAGACTAGGTTCATAGAATTGGTGATACCAAAGGCAAATTCTATATTATATCATTTGTTCGTACATGATTTGGGCACATCTACCAGAAGGAGTAGCACCTCAGATCTTATAAGCTACAAATAAATCCATTAACTTAACCAACCAGGATCCAAGATCTAGTAAGAAACTAGGATGCCCTAGCAAATCTTGAAAATGACAGCAACATAGGAACCTAGTTCCTAAAGCCTCAGACCAGCATCATAGGCATGAATAATCGGTAAGCTTTCCAACCTAGTATTAAGCATCCCTCAAGTTTCCAGTAATGACCATAAGTGAAGCTAGCAACAGGATCAATTTGTGTACCATTCAAAGATGGTTTCACAAGAAATAATCTTACAGCTAAGCCAACCAGATAGTCTAGCTTTCATAAATGAACTAGCAAATCAATATCTATCATTTCCCTGAGACCATACTCATAGATCATACAATATTTATCCATTCATTTTCAAAGAATCATCAGACTCTATTGAATAAATTTCAGATTATGGATAAACAGGCAAGCCAACAAATACTAATGTAGTGGATCATCACTGACAGAGTTACTGTCAGTACCAAGATATTGACAACAGATGAACACATTAAGCCACCATATACTCAACCAGAGACAACACTATGTAACACTAACATCTGGTGAACCACTAACATCAGACCAACACTAGCATCAAGTCAACACCAATTCTCACCAAGCATCATTACCAGGCCATAACATCATTCTACCAGCAACAGGCATGAACCCTAGTATCAGTGCAAACATAGAATATAGATTGGCCACTAGAAACACACAGAGGGACTCGAGGTAGCTAGATGCACTAGGGTTCACAGAGGCATAACTTACCGGAGGTCCTTGCTGACGAATTAAAGAGGAAGCAGAAGGGACGACGAGCTCGTGGCGGCACGGGGAGCACCCAGGGGGCGCTGCAACCCGCACCAGCCACGGCGACGGCCACAATAGCGCACAACACCGCACACCACCATGGGAGGATCAGCGGCGGCAGTGGCAACACCAAACCCAAACCCTAGGGTTCGGGAACGGGGCTAGCCTGGCCACAGGAGGGCTCCAAAGTCAAATCAAAGTGGAGGAGATGGAAAAGCGTAGTCGAAAACCCTGCCCTGCACCATGTCAGCGTCTAGGGAGGGCCACAGCGGCGAGCATCTCACGGCGGCGGCGCCAGCAACCCACGGGGTCGAGGAGGAGAGGAGATGAGGATGAGAGAGAGAGAGGAACCGAGGGAGTGGGCCAGTAGGGCCAGAACCCTTCAGGGTACCCTTTTGGTCAAGGTCATTTGGGCCAAATTGGCCCAATAAGCCTAATGGAACCAACCCAAAACTTAAAAGAGGATTTAATAATTAATAAAAGACCAAGTTAAATAAAATTCTAAAAATAAAATAGAAGTTTAAAAATTACAAATAATATATTTTTGGATTCATAATAATCCAACCTATTTAATTAAATTAAGAAATAAGTATTTATGTATATAATTTTTGGTCAAGAATTTTATAATATAAATATGCTTTATGGAATTTTATAAAATTAAAGAAAGAAGATAAAAATAAATAAAAATCACTTTTATTATATATTATTATCATAGTATTTCAGAAAAATACTAAATAAATGTTTTGGGTTAGAAAAGAAATTCTTTTATTTAAATATTAATCCTTAAAAGAATTATGAAATGAATAAATATAGGTATTTATATTAAATTTTAATTTTAAAAATAAATTATTATCTTATATAATGGCAAATATAATATTCAACACCTATTAAAGTTTATTTTTTAAAATTAAATCATTTATTATTTAAAGAAATTCTTGAAACTAAAGTAATGGGTAAAACACACAAATAAAAATAAATGATACATAATTCATTAAATTACTATGCATAGTCAGTTTGCGTCTTTAAATATTGTCCTTACCGGGCAATAATGATGTTTTGTAGATAGAGAAGCTCAAGGTCCAGTGCAAGCATCCGACTTCACAACCTTGCAATCACAAGGCAAGTTCATCACTTGCTCATGTCCTTTGAAGAGTCTTTATCAAAGTATTTGAAAATTGTGTGTTATCATCTATGTTTCAAGGGAAGAAAATATTATTTTCTCAAATAAATAAATTGTTGATATCATCCTAAGTGATGATAGGAAGGAGCAACAGAACTTAAGTTTCTATTTGCAACAATAATAATCAACTAGGAACTTAACAGCCCATGACATCAGTGATTATAGCGCCGTATATAACGCATTAGCCATGAGATTTGGAATGGGGCGGAAAAGTTAGTTGTATCCTTTTCCTATCGTATGTAGGCAAGACGACCTTAACGTGACGTTGTGATTCCTTGTGTGGATCCAACATATGGGTGGGCACCCTTATGCCCCACACTTTCGGTGTCTAGATTATCTATAAGTGGTTTTTAGTGGTATATTCCATTTGATATGGAACTTGCCATGACATCACCAGTTCATAGAGTCTTTGGGAACTCATCAGGTTTTAGCCTGCCCGGAAGGGGGCTTAACGAAGGTGAGCCAGCCCCGAAGGATCGTGCAGACATATGGGGTCACCGAGAGGGCAGTGATTGGCTTGGACCAACTACTGGGCCCCACATCATGGAATTGTGGACGGGAAAGTACGCCCGGTTGTGCAACAATGAGTTGATCTCTCATGGGTAAAGTAACGCACCTCTGGAGAGTGTAAGAATTGTAACTTGTTACTCCCTGTTCTGGGAAGAAGCTACGAACGTGGCAGGAAAGGAACTCCATGAAAGTTCTGGTCAACCTGTGAAGGCTGATGGTCATATATTTTCATAATAAAATCAATCTTTGAAGAAAGATTTACAAAAACTGCATAGTGCCAAGGACTTATAGTCCGAGGTGGTAGATAGAGCATCAAACTTCCCAGCTTGCATATAATGAACTTGCTGGGTAACGCTGATACTCAACTTTTCCTTTGATCCCTTGCTTAGACTCTGAGGATCCCGAAGAAACTCCAATGTATGCAGCTGAAAGCCAAGAGGAGGTCTTCTATGAAGAGCCCAATATGTATCGAGCCGTAGAAGGGGTGGACTACGATGTTGTCTACGGAGGAGAGCACCAAAAGTCTGAATAGTACCATAGTTCTAGGAGCCAACTGAGCCGAACAACATGAAAAATATATAACAATAAGTTGTTGAGCTCAATTTTGGATTTTAAGTAGTTACTTTAAATTTTCTGCTGAAACACTTTATATTTGGTTTGTAAGTTGAATCTTTTGAAGTCTTGAACTTCTGGTATTATAATAATAATAATGTGTGTATGTTTGTAATATGGACCCGCAATGTTTCTGTTGTACCACTCTGAGGGATGTCATATTTACAGAACAGTGTTCTGTGGGTGTCATATCAACGACTATAGTGTACTACACATGTAGTGGTATACTGGGTCACCGCACTCCTCCTTTGTGATTTCATGTCTAGATCTTGTGAGCTCCGTTCATGATCAAGATCTCATCTATTTGTAATCATGCAGGTTGTGTTTGCGGGGATCCGATGGATATTGAGATTACTATGTCAGATTAATTAGTGGTTTTGTCTTATTGATTCTATCATGTCTATGTTGTTTGTGATATTGCATGCTCTCTGTTGTTAGTGGCTATCTTGGCCAAGTATTTGCTAGTGACTCCAAGAGAGGGTATTTATGCTCGATAGTGGGTTCATGCCTCTAGTTTCCAAGGGAGGTGACAATAATCTCTTCGATTGTATAGATGTGCTGTTGCTACTAGGGAGAAAACAACGGTCTCTTGTTCATGGAACATGTGGACTGTTTACCTTACACACTTTGCTTAAAGCAGTTGTCTGTTGCTTGCAACTTAATACCGGAGGGGGTTCGGATGATAACCTGAAGGTGGACTACTAGTCATAGATGCAGTTGGATGGCGGTCTATGTATCTTGTTGTATTGCCCAATCAACCTCATAGGATCTTTCTGACTAGTAGTTGCATTGTTATGCCTTGCTCAATTCCTGTCAATTGCCCTATTGTACTTTGTTTACCCTTCATGCCATGTTGTTTATCTAAGGAGAGCACATCTAGTGAACTATGGATCCCGGTCCAATCTTTGCCATTGATACATCTTCCGCTATTACTTGTTTACTTGCTGCAAACCATTACCTTCCACACCATATGTTTAATCCTTTGTTATAGCAAACCGGTGAGCTTGACAACATCACTGTTCGTTGGGGTAAAGTCTTGAGTTTGTGTTGTGCAGGTATCCACATTGCTTGCAACACCTGTGTGACATTTCCTTCCTCCTTCTGGTTCGATAACCTCGATCTCAACTGATGGAAAACTTGCTCCTTGCCCTTCACACCCTGCGCTTGGGGTTACCAACAAAGTGCTACGTCGAGCACCATCAAGTCTTTCTGGCGCTGTTGCCGGGGAGGCTAAGGACGTCTTCACAAGGAGAGTCCTTCACTTCCTTTCTCTTTACTTTGTTTTTAGTTTGCTTTGTTTATTTTGCTTGGTTTTGTTTGCCTCTTTTCAAAAAACCCAAAAAAATTAGTCTAGTTTGGTTTGCTTTCTTTATTCAAAAACACACAAAAATTAGTTCCTGTTCTAGTTGCTGGTCTGTTATTTCCTTGCTTGGTCATGCTTTCTCTGAATGGATAGTTTCTTTGAAACTAGTCCCTATTGGCAAGGTGGGTTCACGGAAGAACAAAAGTATTATTATAAGGAACATCGTTTGTCACAAAAAGGTAAACACTTATAGGAACAAATTGATAAGTTGAATACTATTGCTAGAGAGGTGTGCTCTACTTATAATGTTACTTATTGCTTTGATAAAGCTTGTTGATGTAGGAGGTATAAACACCTCCCTTTTCAATGTGAGTATAATGATAATGTTACCATATCCTCTTATGTTAAAGGAAATTATGACTTTTATGATGTGGAACAAATTGAAGAATTTATTGCTTTCAAGGGTGCATTTGAACTTGCTAGTTTGCTTGAAAATACTGATGATGCACCATATGAACATGAGGTTTATGAGATACTTAAATTTTGCTTTGACAATTACATGGTAGCAAATGGCTATATTCTTTAATATTTTAATAGGTGCTTTCCACAACCTGAAGAGACTAATGCCTTGAAGGAGCCTATGGAAGAAGAAATTGTTGAAACTGGAAGCTCATTAGATGAAAAAGAGGAGGAGAGTGATGAACAAAAGGATGAAGAATGGATATACCCATGTCTACCTCTAATGAGAGTAACTCTTTACCTCTTATATTATTTGATTGTCCCCCATGCTTACCAAAGGAGGATGAACGTTATGTTCCTGTGGATCCTTTTGAAATATCTACTTTGGGAAAAACCTGTGAAGGTTTTAATCCCACTATTTTTGAGCTTGATAGAGATTATGTGTTTGTAGATCATGAAAAGCATGCTTTATGTGATAGCTATATTGTTGATTTTATTCATGATGCTACTGAAAATTATTATGAGAGAGGAAAGTATGGTTGTAGAATTTTCATGGTACTGAAACACCTCTCTATGTGCTGAAAGTTTTGAAGTTACTCTTGTTTCATCTTCCTATGCCTGTCACTTTGCTCCTTGTGAATTTATTTGCATACAAGATTCCTATGCATAGTAAGTGGGTTAGACTTAAAAGTGTTTTGAATTTGCTTCTTGATGCTCTCTTTGACTTCAATTCATAATTCTTATGTGAGCATCTTCTCAAGCTATCAAGCCTAACTTAAAGGCGTTAAAGAAAAGTACTTGTTGGGAGATAACCCAAGAGTTTACTTCAGTCTTGGAAGTTATTACTTCAGTAATGACCTCTCCTTATCCTTTTTGTTTGCTTTTTGTGCCAAGAATGACCTCTAATGAGAGGGAAGTAAAATTTGGAGAGTTGCTGTCCCGAAACAGATTTCTGTCCTCCACCAAAAAAAATTGTGAGAAGGCTCTGTAACTCGGATTGAGCTCAAAATTTACGAGTAAATCCCCCAGTATGTTATATAACTTTCGAAAGTATAACAATTATTTATTTGAGCAACAGAAGATGTTCAAAAAAATCGGCTTCTACCTGCTGGTCTGTTTTGACAGATTTCTGCCATTATTTGCATTTGCTTCTTATTGATTCCTTTTTGAGTTCTCTTCAGGTAAATTGAGCTTTTTAAAGGAGTTACTACAGTAGCTTGTGTTTTTAGTGAAAAGACTTGCTGGTTCAAAGCTTTGCCAATGGTCTAATATCTTTTGAATACCCTAATGTTGCTAATGAGGAATTGTGTGAAGTTTTGTATGAAGGAAAAATTCCAGGTGTAGGGAGAGAATGATGCAATGAGTGAAGAATGGACAAAAGCTCAAGCTTGGGGATGCCACCATGGTGTCACCCCAAGAAATATCCAAGAGGCACAAGCGTCAAAGCTTGGGGATGCCCAAGGCATCCCCTTCTTCATCAATAAAAAGCTCAGGTCTGTCTAAACACTTCGTTTTTATTGTTTCATGCATAGTTGTGTTGTTCTTGGAGTGTCTTAGTTTTCGTTTCCTTTGCTTAGGTTGTTTAGTTTGCTTGAATAAAGAAGTTTGGAACCCCGTTCTCGCTGTGTTGTTTTGCAAATAAGTTTGCTTGGTGTTTGGAAAGGAGTAGTAAGTTCTTGGTTGAAGTGCAAGAGGATCTTGCATTGACCGTGACTTAGACTTTAGCATGACATACTAGGTGTTTTTTTAGCATTATGCATAGTGATTATTGCTGTAGCATGTCTTGTCCCAAACAATTGAGATTGCTTAGTGTGCCTTGAAGAAATTATGCATTATTTTAGCATGCAAAATCATAGTATTGTGGTATTATCCTTTGATGCTTTGCTTGGGTTGAATTGGCACATTCTCACACCATGTTATGACTCTCACAAGTCACCATTATACTCTATGATCATTTAGTCCTTGACTTGTAGTACCACTCTCTGCTTTGATTAGTATGCTTTGTTGCACTGCATGATTTTGGCCATTATTGCTCTCTTAGTTGGTTGCTCCCAGTATTTTTCTAGCCTCCACTTGTATGAGTAAGTTCTACTCATGCCTCCAACTCCCAAGAAACCAAGTTATTCCAAAGTGTCCACTATAAACTCCTATGCATGGTGTGTTACACCATTCCAAGTATATTCTTGTTCTCAACTATATTCCAATTAAAAAATATTTTGTTATGTGAAAACTTAGTGATTAAAGCCCTCACGAACTTGATGGCACACTTTATTCTTTGCCCCTAATAAACTTGAACCATTATGACAACTTTGTTGTATATGCTTGCACTTATAAATTGGAATTAGCAGAACCGTGCTGCCACGGGGAACGTTTTCAACATTGCACTTGTACCTTGTTGTACTCAGTTGATATCATGCTCTTTTGTCTATGGATGTCACCAGTGTGAAATAAAGAGGGAACTTGTAAGTCCATGGAGTTTGTATCCTGTGTTAGAGAAACGCCTGGGCCGCTAGCCTAAGCCATGCCTAATCATGGTGTAAACTTGCAGCATCACTATAATGAGCTATCTATGAAGCATCCTCAATAAAAAGCTATGCATATGGTAAATAAAAAGATTGCTGAGATGCTCATTGTGTGCTTGCCTTGTCATTTTGGTTATGGGAAAGCTCCTGTACCATGTGCAAGGGTACCTGCTGGTTCTCAATGATATGCAAATACTTACAATGACAAGAACTTACCTGGACCCAAAGTTGAGTATGCATGAGGTGTGGCCCTCGTATTCAAGGGACATGAGATTGCCAGCTTATACTTCGTCAAGCATATACTCCAGCTTTGCCACTTTAACCTTAACCACTTCAAGATGCTTATGATAGGGGCAATGAGGGCTGAAAGCTAACAAGTACCATAATTTTTGGAAGCTCTTTTTTAAACTTGTAATCCCTGCTTCCTTTACGAAAAAGGCCTTTCGTCCACCACTATTGAGTCTCCACATTCTACCTTTAGGCACCATTAAGAGAGCATAGTTGTCATTCTGTGTGCAGTGTTCCAAAGCTTATTAATTGATGCATATTGTGTTATTACTTGCTATTGTGCTACTTGTTTCTAGTCACCCTTGTGAACTTTGCAGGTGTCCTATGCATCTATATTTCTACTCTATGAGGGACAAGCTGATTGCCACTATGCTATGTTTTCTACATGTGAAACAAACAAACATTTTTTAATGCATGTTATTCATGATATTTGTTTGTAGCTTGTCATGTTGCATGTATAGTTACTATGTACTATTGTTAGAACTCCATCTTTCATGCACATGTTTAGAGTTCTTTGATCCCAGATTTAAATGCTTGCACATGGTTGGATCTTTATTGTGAGGGTGCATGTCACCTCAAAAATTATTCTTTTTATCACTTACCTACTCGAGGACGAGCAGGAGTTAAGCTTAGGGATGTTGATACGTTGGAAACGTATGTATAATTTTTGATGCTCCATGCTTGTTTTGTATCTACTTTGCTTTACTTGTCCACACTTTGAGGTGCTTTTTACATGTTTTCTGGTACTAACCTATTAATGTAACATCCCAAAAATCATAGTTTCAAAACTCAATCATATCATCTTTGCATCATTCATTCATTCAGGGTTTTTCTCAAAAATCATTTAGAGACAGAAGTTTGAGCTATGATTTCATGTGGGCAATTTATCTCAAATGGCCATCATCCTTTGAAAATTGAATGTTTAGGTATTTGTTTGCTTGCCTCCATTGATGGAAAGGTTAGGTGAAGCTTTTAACCCAAGATTCCAAATTTAGAAATGGTTTCAAAATCCTTTTTCAAATATTTGCAAACTAGATCAAATCTCTGTTTACTTTGAAACCCAAGCATTGACCAAGCCTTGCAAAGTAACCACTTAGTTAAAATGACTGTTTTTGAATTCACAAAACCCTGCAAAAATTCCCAAAGCAGTTTGGTTTAAAAAGGATTTGAATTCGTATCAAATTCATACCAGAAAATGAATTTAGAAAAAGAAAAGGACTTCTCAATAGGAAAAGGCCGCGGCCAGAATCTGGCCCAGCAGCAAATCGAGCCCAGCAAGCCCACCCGGGGTCTTCTTAATCTTCTCTCATGCACAAGCACACGCTACCGAGCACGACATGTGACCCACCTATACTCCGCAAGACCTCGCGACAAGCGGCCTTCTCCACGCCGTCGTCTCCACCCGCACGACCCGTTCATCCCCAAATCAACGCGCGCTTCGTGATTAATTCGCGCCAATTCGATTTATTGACGAGTGATTCTCACGCTGCGACCAGGCTATAAGAACCCCTCTGTCCTCTCTCTTCTCCTCGCACCCGAACCCAGAGCGCCACCAGTGCGAGCATTACCCTTCAGAATCTTCCCGCCGCCTCTCGTTCGTAAGTTCGAGAAGCCTCTGCGCTTCTTTTGACACATTTCGTTTACCCTCGCATGAACCGTAGCTCCGGCAGCATCGTCAACTGGCCGCCACCGTCTTCAGTACGAACTCCGGCGAGCTCTAGTGGTAAGCCCCGACCGCCCCGCGTCTTCTAGTTCAAGCACACGACTCTGCCTTGACTCTGTGAATCTAACCGTGTCCTCGTCTTGCCTTGGGGTGGTTCACAGCGACGTCCACGACGACCACCTGACACACCGACGCCGTCCTCCACTCCGGCGAGCAATCGCAACCGTGCCCGAGCGCCCCTTGACCAACCGCGAGTACGACGAGCTTCGCCAAGACCTCCTGAGCACGGTGAGCTACTCCTCGTTCTCACTTACCCCCTGTAGTGCCGCCTGCCGATCGAGCCCGCTGGCCGGTAGCCACCGGCCGCCGCCAGGCCGATCAATAGCAGCCGTTAGATCTGTATCGTAGCGCTAGGATAGATCCACTTAACCCGAAGAGGTACGCGATCTGAGCCGCCAGATTTCATTTAGATCCTACGGCTGTGGAGCTCGATCCAGTGCGAAATGGTATGGGCGAATAAGAACATGACGCGTGGCTAGGTTAGATCTGAAAATAGATTTAAAAACCAGAAATTTGATCCAAATTCAAATGCTCATAACTTTCGATTGCCACGTTAGATTTTTGCAAACTTTATATCGTTGGATTCAGTGAAACAAGGCCTTTCTGAATATCCAATTTATTTAGCATATAGTAACAGTTAAAATGATTTTATTTGAAGAACAATTTTAAGGCTATTTTTATATAAATTTATTTGGTAAAATTATATTGGGGCCAAATAAGTTTAGTTGGCAAACTTGTGACATGTTAAGTTTCTGTAGACATGGGCATACTTGGTAGAATTTTCAAAAATCAACACTTAGTAAATTCTTGCATGCATGCATTCATATTATTTTTGGTTGTATATAATTGTGTGTAATTGTATGTTTTAATTTCTTGTGTAGATTTTGCTAGTGATTGTGATTGTGAAGAGTGCTACTCTCCCCACTACCAAGGCAAGTGATATTTACATGAATATATTTGTCCCATGTTTTTGAACTAGCATTAGATATTTTGTTATAGTATTGCATGTTATTTTGTTTAAAGCAAAAGATGGTAAATCCTATGTAGTCTAGTAGAATTGCTAAGGAATTATCCCTAAGATAAGATGCCATACTTTGCTTAGCCTAGCTTATAGCAAAACAAGGGTTGGTGAAAACTACACTTACTATGAAGAAAATAATTCTAAGTCATGAGACTTATACTTTCCTAATAAAACCACTAAGTCAAATGAACCTCCTGGGTGGAATGGAAAGTATGGGTTATGTTGAGTGGTTACACAAGGCCATGGACTTGGGTTGTGTATCTCACTTGTGGTAAGCCACCCAGGCACAAAGGGATTTGGAGGCCAAGTGTTGAGAAAGCTTACAGTGCAACCACTTGGCAATATGGGCTCTGCCTTGATCATATAGGTTGCTAGAACTTAGTCATTTGGACAGTTGGTGGTAGATGGGATGATAGGATGGAGCGCGTCCATTTGACTAAGGAAAGGCTTCTGAAAGGTCCTGTCTTGGGAAACCAAGTCTTGTGGGGAAAGTGCACAACCTCCGCAGATGGAAAACCTAAGTACTTAGCCTTGTCCAAGGAAATGGACACTTTGATCATCAAGACATGGAAGCTACAAGAATCTCATCACTCCAACTTCTAAGTAAAAAAATTTGTGGGTGAACAAGGGTGAAGGACCTCAATGTCTATTGGTGGTTCCTTGGGAATGTTTTGGACAAAGAAAAACTTAGTGATTTCAACTAATAGGAGAGACTTATTTTCAAGCAAAGCAAGCCAAGCTACACTTAGCCAAAATGCATATAGTATTATAGTCCACTTAAAATATACTAAGGTATCACTTGCCAATACTATTCCAAAGTATTGACCTCCGTGGGTCAGAACTTGTGATGTTGCAGGTTACTCCGATGATGAATAGGAGTCATGAGTCTACACTCAACATGCTTGCCTGTGGCACATGAAGATGAAGACTTGTGTTTATTTACTTATTCCTTAAACTCTTGTATTAGGCCTATGGCCCTGAGTTGTAAAAGACTATGTTTTATCTCCGGAATGAATGTAATAAACGACCTTTGTATCTGTACTTCATCTTAAACTGTGGATGCTAGCATTGATCTAGGGACTAGCATTGCAATCACAGGGATCCTTTCCTTTATAAAGGAGGGGTCTAACAGATGGTATCAGAGCACTGTGTTGCCTGTAGGATTATGACCCTAGGACTGGTAGACCACTAAGGAAAAAGTTTTTCAACTACTTCTACACTTGTCTATTCTTCTCGTAAAACTTTTCTAATCTCTTTCAACTTCCTTTGTAGATGAACTCCATCAACGAAGCCGTGAAGAAGGGACCACTCATGACCATGACCTTGGAGTGTGAAACTGAGTTTCCCAATATTCTCAAGGACCTCATGGAGGCAATGGATGCACATGGTGAAGCCGTGTACAAGGGCTTTCCAGTGTTAGATGATGGAGTGGAGTATTGGTGGGTGCAACTTCACTTGTACAAAAACAAGGAAGACAACCACAAATAAAGGGGATTCTGCATGTACACCAACACTACAATGCACACCACATTCTTTGAGTCATCCAGGGATGCAGCATGGAGGACTATCAAAGAACTAAGTGCTAGAGTCAAGTGCAGAATGCTCAACCTCCAAAAGGATTTAGAGAAAGAGAAGGAGCTTACTCAAGAGTTGGAAGACACCAACCAAGAGATAAGGGGAGATGTTATAGACTTAGTAATAGAGTCAAGAGAGCAAGATTGGTGGATTTCCTCTAGGAACATTGTGTTTAATAATAGATCCCGTGAGATTGGATTGTAAGGACACTTCGTTAGTTGGATCACCACTTATCACCTTATTTTCAAAAGATATTTTAAATAAGTATGGACCTTGAATGTTGTAATGGACTTATGTATGCATGACTTGTGTGACAATTAGGTTTCATGGATATGTATGAATGTTAGTCTTGATTTACCTTTGATTGCGTTGTTCTAACTTTTTCAATCTTATAAATAGATGCCAATTGCCATCAGCACTGTTGAGGAGTTTCGGGTTACTCGTTTTGGTTCCCGTATCATTGAGCTTACCACCCTGCTTGATCTCCCTCTTCCCACCATCACGGTGTACCCACTCACCGAGTTCGAGAGGAAGGACCTCTGGGGCTTCAAGGTGACCCAGCCAGGACGCCAGACTGAGCCTACTACAGAGGCCATCGTCTTCAAGCTGATGCACGGCGACAGGAGAGAGGCATGGAGGTAGTCATGCAGACTTGATAGGACGATCATAGGCCACTCCCGACAAGTTAGGGTACTCACTTTCACGCCTTGAAGACGTGATGTTGATGGAGAGTCCATCGACTTTGAGGACGACTCGAGGAGCATCGCGAGCCGATACGCCTTTAACTTCGTGACTTAGAGACTCTTCTCGAGCACGTAGATACGGACATGACGAACGTCATGCTAGGTAATGACGAAGCTTGGTGCAGCCAGCGAGAAGGACAAGCTTTTATGCAGCAGGATGAGATGATCAAGGAAATGGAGACAAAGTTCGAGGCCCAGGACCGTAAGTTCAAGAGCCAAGAGAAACGCGTCCAGGATAGGAACAAGAAGATCCGGGACATGACCGAGGAACTGAAGTCCAAGGACTTCGAGCTTGAGCAGCAGCAGATGGTTATTGAGAGGCTTCACTCCCAGAAGAGGGCTCTCAAGGCCAAGGTTGATTCTTTGACCACTACGATTGAGGAGAACAAGACCGCGATGGAGAACGCAGGTCTTACCTTCGTCGAGGAGGAGATAGATGCTGATGAGTAGACTTGACTAATCGTTTACCTTTCATATTCATACTTGTTATTACGAACTTATTATTGGACCATCCGACATGTGGATGGCTTGCCACTTGTGTGTTTTACTTCATGAGCTTATTATGTGGTTGTTGAACTTTTATTCTTATGTTGCTTATTATGTGTTTGCTTATGATGTATTGTGCATGAAACATCTATGGGTATCCCATTCTTATCTATTTGAACAAACCACAGATGCCTCCCCGTCGCGCAAACCCCAACCCCAACAACATCACCCCGGAAATGCAACAAATGATGAATGCGCAAACACAGTTATGCAAATGATGACAACATTCATCCAAAACCAGAATAACAACAACAACAACCCCAACAACAACAACAACAACCCTCCGGGTTTTGATATGATCACCAGATTTCTACGTCTGAGGCCAGCAAAGTTTTCGGGAACAACTGATCCCATGGTAGCCAATGACTGGCTACGATCTGTGAACAAGGACTTAGTGACCGTGGGTTGCACGGATGCTGAAAAGGTCAGGTTCGCAGCACATCTGTTGGAAGGACCAGCCGCCACATGGTGGGATAATTTCCAAATCACCACCCCTATTGATGAAGTGACTTGGGACATCTTTGAAGATGGCTTTCGCACCGCTCATATCTCATCAGGAATGATGAGTCTGAAAAAGAAGGAGTTTCATAACTTGAAACAGCGCCACCGCAGCGTGGCAGAATACATAGAAGAGTTCAACAATCTGGCGCGCTATGCACCAGATGAAGTGGATACAGATGCAAAAAGAAAGGAAAAGTTCTTGGAAGGTTTGAATGATGAGCTGAACCTACAGTTGTCTGTGGCATATGTTCCAACTTATCAGTCTTTGTGTGACAAGGCTGCTATTTTGGAAAGTAAAATGAAGCAAGTCGAGAGTAGAAAGAGGAAACACTTCGACAACATACCGGATCGCTCACAAACGATCTCACTATGATGACAAAGAAGAACTCAGATCCCATAAACATGGGAAATTCAGCAAGCACAACCACAACCGGCATGACAACAAGCATCACCGAAGTCATGACAAGGACAAGTACAAGAACCACAAGGGTGGACATAAGAGCCACTATGGTGGAAATGGTAGTGGGAGTGGAGGCCAACCTCCTAAAAAGGACATCACAGTTGAGTGCTTCAAATGCAAGAAGCTGGGGCATTATGCTAATGAGTGCCCTGAGAAGAAAGTTGAAGGACCTAACAAGCCAAATCCTTTTCAGAAAGGACAAGTTAACCACATTAATGTGGAGGAGGTCTATGAGGAGCCTGATGCCGTGGCTGGTAAGTTCAGACTCAATTCAATTTCAGCATTTGTACTCTTTGATACCGGTGCATCTCATTCATTCATATCAAAGGCATTTGTTGATAGAAATGGGTTTGCATCAGAAAACATTGGTTGTCAAATAAAGGTTAGTTCTCCGGGGGGAGATATGATAGTAAGCCTTGGATGCCGGGATCTCCTCATAGAGTTTGGTAAGCATAAGTTTCCAGTAAGCCTGATAATCCTAGATTCCCAAGGACTAGATGTAATTTTGGGAATGGATTGGATGGCTAAGTATGAAGGAGTACTAGATTGTGCTAATCGTACTGTTGCACTCACAACCCCAGAAGGAAAAAGAATAAAATTTAAGTCAAACTTTGAATCCAAAGGAAGTAAGCTGAATTCTCTTAAGGGGGTTAGCATGGACAGTGTGCCAATTGTGTGTGAGTATCCGGATGTATTTCTGGAGGAGTTACCAGGAATGCCACCAGATAGAGATGTGGAGTTTCTGATAGATTTGGTACCGGGTTCTGGACCAATAGCTAAGAGACCGTACAAAATGTCAGTTGATGAACTGAAAGAACTCAAGAAGCAGCTAGGAGAACAGTTACAGAAAGGGTTTATTCAACCAAGTTCTTCATCTTGGGGAGCCCCAGTATTGTTTGTGGAGAAAAAGGATAGAACACAAAGATTATGTATTGACTATCGTTCTCTCAACGAGGTTACTATCAAGAACAAATATCCTTTGCCAAGAATCAACGACTTGTTCGATCAGTTAGAAGGAGCATGTGTGTTCTCGAAGATTGATCTCCGGTCAGGTTATTTTCAACTCAAGATAAGAGAACAAGACATACCAAAAACAGCATTCACCACAAGGTATGGATTGTATGAGTATACTGTGATGCCTTTTGGATTAACCAACGCTCCAGCATACTTCATGAATATGATGAACAAGGTATTCATGGAATTTCTTGACAAGTTCGTTGTCGTTTTCATCGATGATATCTTGGTCTACTCCAAGAGCAAGGAAGAACATGAAATACACTTGCGCTTGATACTAGAAAAGTTAAGAGAGCATAAACTTTATGCCAAATTCAGCAAGTGTGAGTTCTGGTTAGAGAAAGTTGGTTTTCTTGGTCATGTTATGACAAAGGATGGTGTTGCAGTTGATCCTGCTAAAGTTTCAGCTGTGACAGATTGGGAATTACCCAAGAATGTGAAGGAAGTTCGTAGTTTCCTTGGCTTAGCAGGTTACTACAGAAGGTTCATTGAAAATTTCTCGAAGGTTGCTAAGCCAATGACATAATTGCTAAAGAAGGACAAGAAATTTTCTTGGACTGAAGATTGCGAAGTCAGCTTCCAAGAGTTGAAGAAGAGACTTATGACAGCACCAGTTCTATGTCTGCCAGATTTGGAAAAGGATTTCCAAGTGTATTGTGATGCGTCTCATCAAGGTTTGGGTGCCGTACTTATGCAGGATGGTAAAGTCGTAGCCTATGCTTCGAGACAACTCAAAACTCATGAAGTAAACTATCCTACTCATGATTTGGAGTTAGCCTCTGTCGTCCATGCACTCAAAACATGGAGACATTACCTTATGGGTAAACGATGTGAAGTGTTCACCGATCATAAAAGCCTGAAGTATATCTTCACCTAGAAAGAAATCAACATGAGGCAAAGGAGATGGCTAGAACTTATCAAGGATTACGACTTAAGTTTGCAATACCACCCCGGTAAAGCAAATGTAGTAGCCGATGCTTTAAGTCGTAAGACGTTTGTAAATGGCCTTACCAAAGGGGAATTGCCAGATGATCTGTGTAAGCAATTCAAGGAACTTAGATTGGAGATTGTACCAGAAGGACATCTCATGTCCTTAGATGTTCAACCCACTTTATTGGACAAGATCCGAGAAGTTCAGAAGACTGATAAGGAAATTGAAAAGATTAGGGAAAATATAAGTCTAGGGAAAGCCAAGAGTTTCCATATAGAAGAACAAGGCACCTTATGGCACGGGAAACGTATTTGTGTTCCACAAGATCCGGAGTTGCGGAAACTGATCCTGCAAGAGGCTCACAACTCTCCATATTCTATTCACCCGGGAAACACCAAGATGTACATGGACATGAAAGAAAGATTTTGGTGGAACAATCTCAAAAGGGACATCGCCGAACATATTGCTTTGTGTGATGTGTGTAGCAGAGTCAAAGCGGAGCACCAAAAACCAGCAGGTTTGCTTCAACCACTGCCTATTCCTGAATGGAAGTGGGAAAATATTGGTATGGATTTCATTACCGGATTACCAAGGACTAGGTCAGGGTATGATTCCATTTGGGTAGTAGTGGATCGCCTAACTAAAGTGGCTCATTTTATACCCGTAAAGACAACTTATACAAGTGCCAAGTTAGCTAAAATCTACATGAGCAGAATTGTATGCCTTCACGGTGTGCCTAAGAGTATTGTGTCAGATAGAGGAACTCAGTTCTCACTTTTGGAGACATTTCATGAATCCTTAGGAACGATTGGAATTCAAGATCGCCTTTCACCCTCAAACAGATGGACAAACAGAGGACCAACCAAATTCTTGAAGACATGTTGAGAGCATGTGCTTTAGATTATGGAGCAAGTTGGGATGAAAGTTTGCCCTACGCAGAGTTCTCTTACAACAATAGTCATCAAGCTAGTATTGGAATGGCACCATTTGAATTACTCTACGGAAGGAAGTGTACCACCCCATTATTATGGAATGGTGTGGGAGAAAGAAGCTTATTTGGACCTGATCTTATCAAAGACGCCGAAGAGAAAGTCAAATTGGTTAAAGACAGGTTGAGGGTAGCACAATCCCGACAGAAAAGCTATGCGGATTCTAAGCGTAGAGAAGTCACCTACGAAGTTGGGGATAGAGCTTATCTCAGAGTATCACCACTCCGTGGAGTGAAAAGATTTGGAGTCAAAGGAAAGTTGGCACCAAGATATGTTGGGCCATTCAAGATTCTAAGTCGCAAAGGAGAAGTTTCATACGAAGTTGAATTGCCGGAATCTCTAGCAAAGATCCATAACGTATTTCATGTGAGTCAGCTTAAGAAATGCCACCCAGAAATGGAAGAGTCTTCTTTGAAGGATACCATACCTTTGGAAGAAGTTCAGCTAGAAAGTGATCTCACTTATGAGGAAAAGCCTGTCAAAATTCTAGAGACCGCAGAAGAGTTACGGGACCAAGACTATCAAGTTTTGTAAAGTGCAATGGAACCATCACTCCGAAGAGGAAGCAACATGGGAAAGAGAAGATGATCTTCGAAAAGACCACCCTCACCTATTTGCTAGCCAACCCGAATCTCGAGGGCGAGATTCATCTTAAGGGGGTTAGATTTGTAACATCCCAAAAATCATAGTTTCAAAACTCAATCATATCATCTTTGCATCATTCATTCATTCAGGGTTTTTCTCAAAAAACATTTAGAGACAGAAGTTTGAGCTATGATTTCATGTGGGCAATTTATCTCAAATGGCCATCATCCTTTGAAAATTGAATGTTTAGGTATTTGTTTGCTTGCCTCCATTGATGGAAAGGTTAGGTGAAGCTTTTAACCCAAGATTCCAAATTTAGAAATGGTTTCAAAATCCTTTTTCAAATATTTGCAAACTAGAGCAAATCTCTGTTTACTTTGAAACCCAAGCATTGACCAAGCCTTGCAAAGTAACCACTTAGTTAAAATGACTGTTTTTGAATTCACAAAACCCTGCAAAAATTCCCAAAGCAGTTTGGTTTAAAAAGGATTTGAATTCATATCAAATTCATACCAGAAAATGAATTTAGAAAAATAAAAGGACTTCTCAATAGGAAAAGGCCACGCGGCCAGAATCTGGCCCAACAGCAAATCGAGCCCAGCAAGCCCACCCGGGGTCTTCTTAATCTTCTCTCACGCACAAGCACACGCGCTGAGCCGACAGTGAGACCCACCTATACTCAGCAAGACTACCGACAAGCGGCCTTCTCACGCCGCTGCGTCTCCACCCGCACGACCCGTTCATCCCCAAATCAACGCGGGCGTTTCTGTGATTAATTCGCGGCGTCAATTCGATTTATTGGCTGAGTGATTCTCGCGCGTGACCAGGCTATAAGAACCCCCTCTGTCCCCTCTCTCTTCTCCCTCAGACCCCGAACCCAGAGCGCCACCAGGCTGCGAGCATTACCCTTTCAGAACCCCTGCCTCCGACGCATCGCCGGCAAATTCGGTAAGTTCGAGCTTCCTCCGCCTCTCGTTCTTGCAAACTAGATCGAAGCCTCGCGCTTCTTTTGACACATTTCGTTTACCCTCATGAACCGTAGCTCGCAAGATCGCCAATCGCCGCCACCGTCTTCAAGACGAACTCCGCGAGCTCTAGTGGTAAGCCCCGACCGCGTCTTCTAGTTCAAGCACACTGCCTTGACTCGTGAATCTAACCGTGTCCTCGTCTTGCCTTGGGGTGGTTCACCACGCCGTCGACGACCACACCGACGCCGCCGTCCTCCACTCCGGCGAGCAATCGCAACCGTGCCCGAGCGCCCCTTGACCAACCGCGAGTACGACGAGCTTTGCCAAGACCTCTTGAGCACGGTGAGCTACTCCTCGTTCTCACTTACCCCCTGTAGTGCCGCCCGCTGCGTCGATCGGCTAGCCACCGCTCCGCCGCCAGTTCTTGGCCAGATCAATAGCAGCCGTTAGATCTGTATCGTAGCGCTAGGATAGATCCACTTAACCCGAAGAGGTACGCGATCTGAGCCGCCAGATTTCATTTAGATCCTACGGCTGTGGAGCTCGATCCAGTGCGAAACGGTATGGGCGAATAAGAACATGACGCGTGGCTAGGTTAGATCTGAAAATAGATTTAAAACCAGAAATTTGATCCAAATTCAAATGCTCATAACTTTCGATTGCCACGTTAGATTTTTGCAAACTTTATATCGTTGGATTCAGTGAAACAAGGCCTTTCTGAATATCCAATTTATTTAGCATATAGTAACAGTTAAAATGATTTTATTTGAAGAACAAGTTTAAGGCTATTTTTAGATATAAATTTATTTGGTAAAATTATATTGGGGCCAAATAAGTTTAGTTGGCAAACTTGTGACATGTTAAGTTTCTGTAGACATGGGCATACTTGGTAGAATTTTCAAAAATCAACACTTAGTAAATTCTTGCATGCATGCATTCATATTATTTTTGGTTGTATATAATTGTGTGTAATTGTATGTTTTAATTTCTTGTGTAGATTTTGCTAGTGATTGTGATTGTGAAGAGTGCTACTCTCCCCACTACCAAGGCAAGTGATATTTACATGAATATATTTGTCCCATGTTTTTGAACTAGCATTAGATATTTTGTTATAGTATTGCATGTTATTTTGTTTAAAGCAAAAGATGGGAAATCCTATGTAGTCTAGTAGAATTGCTAAGGAATTATCCCTAAGATAAGATGCCATACTTTGCTTAGCCTAGCTTATAGCAAAACAAGGGTTGGTGAAAACTACACTTACTATGAAGAAAATAATTCTAAGTCATGAGACTTATACTTTCCTAATAAAACCACTAAGTCAAATGAACCTCCTGGTGGAATGGAAAGTATGGGTTATGTTGAGTGGTTACACAAGGCCATGGACTTGGGTTGTGTATCTCACTTGTGGTAAGCCACCCAGGCACAAAGGGATTTGGAGGCCAAGTGTTGAGAAAGCTTAAGGCAACCACTTGGCAATATGGGCTCTGCCTTGATCATATAGGTTGCTAGAACTTAGTCATTTGGACAGTTGGTAGATGGGATGATAGGATGGAGCGCGTCCATTTGACTAAGGAAAGGCTTCTGAAAGGTCCTGTCTTGGGAAACCAAGTCTTGTGGGGAAAGTGCACAACCTCTGCAGATGGAAAACCTAAGTACTTAGCCTTGTCCAAGGAAATGGACACTTTGAGCATCAATACATGGAAGCTACAAGAATCTCATCACTCTAACTTCTAAGTAAAAAAATTTGTGGGTGAACAAGGGTGAAGGACCTCAATGTCTATTGGTGGTTCCTTGGGAATGTTTTGGACAAAGAAAAACTTAGTGATTTCAACTAATAGGAGAGACTTATTTTAAAGCAAAGCAAGCCAAGCTACACTTAGCCAAAATGCATATAGTATTATAGTCCACTTAAAATATACTAAGGTATCACTTGCCAATACTATTCCAAAGTATTGACCCTCTGTGGCTGTAACTTGTGATGTTGCAGGTTACTCCGATGATGAATAGGAGTCATGAGTCTACACTCAACATGCTTGCCTGTGGCACATGAAGATGAAGACTTGTGTTTATTTACTTATTCCTTAAACTCTTGTATTAGGCCTATGGCCCTGAGTTGTAAAAGACTATGTTTTTATCTCTGGAATGAATGTAATAAACGACCTTTGTATCTGTGTACTTCATCTTAAACTGTGGATGCTAGCATTGATCCAGGGACTAGCATTGCAATCACAGGGATCCTTTCCTTTATAAAGGATGGGTCTAACAATTAACAAGTTGCAACAGTGCTAGATGCCTGTTTTCTGCTGTTTTTGGTTTTAGAAAAGTTAGTAAAGAAATATTCTCGGAATTGGACGGGACAAAGGAAAACGTCAGTTACTTTCCGTGGGGAACAAGAAGTCTAGAGGAGAGCCGGAGGGGCCGGCCAGAGGGTCCAGACCCACCCCAGACGCGGGTGGGCCCCACCCCGTGCCTAGCTAGGGTTTGGTCGCCCTGGCGGCCGCCTCGGTCTCCCCCTTCGCCTATAAGAAGCCCCCGATGCAGAAACCCTGAGGACCCGATAAAATATCCACAAAACTGTCTGTATCCGCCACCACTATCATCGGATCTGAAGTTCTTCCCGGCACCCTGCCGGATGGGAGATCATCCAGGAGGCCTTCTCTCCGGTATGATGCGTGAGTAGTTCCACCTTGGACTATGGGTCCATGTAGTAGCTAGATGGTTGTATCTCCTCCTTTGTGCTTTCATGTATAGATCTTGTGAGCTCCGTTGATGATCAAGATCTAATCTATTTGTAATCATGCATGTTGTGTTTGCGGGGATCCGATGGATATTGAGATTATTATGTTGGTTTGATTAATGCTTTTGTCTTTATGATTCTATCATGTTTGTGTTGTTTGTGATCTTGCATGCTCTCTGTTGTTAGTAGCTATCTTGGCCAAGTAGTTTCTAGTGACTCCAAGTGGGGGTATTTATGCTCGATAGTGAGTTCATGCCTATAGTTTCCAAGGGAAGTGACAATAATCTCTTCAGTTGTAGATGTGCTGTTGCTACTAGGGAGAAAACAACGGTCTCTTGTTCATGGAACATGTGGACTATTTACCTTACACACTTTGGTTAAAGCAGTTATTTGTTGCTTGCAACTTAATACTGGAGGAGGTTCGGATGATAACCTGAAGGTGTACTTCTAGTCATAGATGCAGTTGGATGGCGGTCTATGTACCTTGGTGTATTGCCCAATCAACCTCATAGGATCTTTATCACTAGTAATTGCATTGTTATGCCTTGCTCAGTTCCTGTCAATTTCCCTGCTGTAATTTGTTTACCCTTCATGCCATGTTGTTTATCTAAGGAGAGCACCTCTAGTGAACTATTGATCCTGGTCCAATCTTATCATTGATACATCTTCCACTATTACTTGTTTACTTGCTGCAAACCATTACCTTCCACACCATACGTTTAATCCTTTGTTACAGCAAACCGGTGAGCTTGACAACCTCATTGTTCATTGGGGAAAAGTCTTGAGTTTGTGTTGTGCAGGTATCCATGTTGCTTTTAACACCTGTGTGATGTTTCCTTCCTCCTTCTGGTTCGATAACCTCGGTCTCAACTGATGGAAAACTTGCCGCTTGCTCTTCACACCCTGCGCTTGGGGTTACCAACAAAGTGTTATGTCGAGCACCATCAGGGAGATAACCCAAGAGTTTTCTTGAGTCTTGGAAGTTATTATTTCAGTTATGACCTCTCCTTATCCTTTTTGTTTTCTTTATGTGATAAGAATGACATCTAATGAGAGGGAAGTAAGATTTGGGGAGTTGCTGTCCCGAAACAGATTTTTGTGCTCCACCATAAAAAATCACGAGGAATCTCTGTAAGTCT
Source organism: Avena longiglumis (assembly GCA_030063025.1). Classification (NCBI taxonomy): domain Eukaryota; kingdom Viridiplantae; phylum Streptophyta; class Magnoliopsida; order Poales; family Poaceae; genus Avena; species Avena longiglumis. The sequence continues at coordinate 251,695,768 of CP125979.1, forward strand.
TATTGAGACGATATTTTACGAATAAATCCCCCAGTATGTTATATAACTTTCTTTAGTTCAACACTTTTTTATTTGAGAAATATAAGGTCTTCAAAAAAATCGGTTTCTACCTGCTGGTCTGTTTTGACAAATTTCTGCCACTATTTGCATTTGCTTCTTATTGATTCCTTTTTGGGTTCTTTTTGGGAAATTGAGATTTTTGAGGGAGTTGCTAGAGTAGCTTGCCTTTTAATGAAAGTTTTGCCGTTCCAAAGCTAAACCCAAGTGTCTATTATCTTTTGAATACACTAATGTTGCTAATGAAGATTGTGTGAAGTTTTGTATGAAGGAAAAATTTCAGGTGTAGAGATAGAATGATGTATTGAGATGAAGAATGGACAAAATATCAAGCTTGGGGATGCCACCCTAGTGTCACCCCAATAAATATCCAATAGGAACAAGCTTCAAAGCATGGGGATGCCCAAGGCATCCCCTTCTTCATCAATAAAAATCTCAAGTCTTTCTAGACACTTTGTTTTTATTGTTTCATGCACCGTTGTGTTGGTCTTGGAGCGTCTTAGTTTTCGTTTGCTTTGCTTAGTTTGCTTGAATAAAGTAGTTTAGACCCCCGTTCTCGCTATGTTGCTTCAAGTAAGTTGATTGGTGTTGGAGAGGAGTAGAAAGTTCTTGCTTGAAATAGTACAAGAGGAGCTTGCTTTTACTATGACTTAGACTTTAGCATGTCATGCTAGGTGTTGTTTTGACCTTATGCTTAGTGATTATTGCTGTAGCATGACTTGTTCCAAATAATTGGGATTGCTTAGTGTGCCTTGAAGGAATCATGCATTGTTTTAGCATACATAAGCATAGTATTGTGATATTCTCCTTTGATGCTTTGTTTGGGTTGACTTGGCACATGCTCACACCATGTTATGACTATGAACAAGTCACCATAGCCTCTATGATCATTTAGTCCTTGACTTGTATTACCACTCTATGCTTTGATTAGTAATGTTTTATCGCTCTGCATGATTATGACCATTATTGCTCTCTTAGTTGGTTGCTCCAAGTCTTTTGCTAGCCTCCACTTGTATGAGTAAGCTCTACTCATGCTTCCAACTCCCAAGAAACCAAGTTATTCCAAAGTTTCCACTATAAATTCCTATGCATGGGGTGTTACACCATTCCAAGTATATTGTTGATTTCATCTATCTTCCAATTAAAAAGTATTTTGTTATGTGAAAACTTAGTGATTAAAGCTCTCACAAACTTGATGGCACACCTTCTAATTCTTACCCCTAATAAACTTGAACCATTGTGTCATCTATGTTCTATATGCTTGCACTTATACGTTGGAATTAGCAGAACCATGATGTCATGGGGAACGCTTTCAACATTGCACTTGTAATTTGTACACAGTTGATATCATGCTATTTTGTCTATGGATGTCGTTGGTGTGAAATAAAAGTGGAGCTTGTAAGTCCATGGAGTTATGTATGTGTGTTAGAGGAACGCCTGGGCCGCTAGACTAAGCCATGCCTAATCATTTGGAAACTTGCATCATCACCATTATGACATGTATGAAGCTTTCTTCTTATAAAAAAGAGACATATTGAGAAAAGAGGAAAGAGAGAAAAAATCACCATATTCCCATGGTAAATAAGAAGATTGCTGAGATGCTCATTGTCTACTTGCCTTGTCATTTTGGTTATGGGATAACTCATGTACCATGTGCAAGGGGTACCTCGTTGGCGGTTATCTATGAAACACATGTACTTACTATGACAAGAACTTACAGGTGACTAAAGTTGAGTAGCATGAGGAGCGGCCCTCGTATTCAAGGGACATGAGATTGCCAACTTATACTTTGTCAAGCATATACTCCATAGTTTGTCCACTTTAACCTTATTCATTTCAAGATTCTTATGATAGGGGCAATGAGAGCTGAAAGCTAAAAAGTACCATCATTTTTGGAAGCTCTTTTTCAGACTTGAAATCCCTGTTTCCCTTTATGAAGGGCCTTTCTTCCACTATTATATTGAGTCGCCACCTTCTATCCTTAGGCACCAATTAAGAGACCATAGTTTCCATTCTTAGTTCTATGTGCATTGTCCCAAAACTTATTGATTGATGCATATTGTTGATATTACTTGTTCTTGTGCTATTTGTATCTAGTCACTCTTATGAACTTTGAAGGTGTCCTATGCAACTGTTTTGCTACTCCATGAGGGACAAGCTGAATGCCACTATGCCATGTTTTCTATATGTGAAACAAACAAACGTTTTTCAATGCATGTTATTCATGATCTTTGTTTATAGCCTTTCATGTTGCATGCATAGTTACTTTGTCTTACTGTTAGAACTCCATCTTTCATGCTCATGTTTAGAGTTCTTTGATCCCATCTTTCAATGCTTGCAAATGGTTTGATCTTGGTTTTGATGGTGCATGTTACCTAAAAAATTATTCTTTTTATCACTTACCTACTCGAGGACGAGCAAGAGTTAAGCTTGGGGATGCTTGATACGTCGGAAACATATCTATAATTTTTGATGTTCCATGCTTGTTTAGTATCTACTTTGCTTTGCTTTGTCTACACTTTGAGGTGTTTTTATATGTTTTTTTTGGTACTAACCTATTAACAAGATGCCGCAGTGCCAGTTGCCTGTTTTCTGCTGTTTTTGGTTTCAGAAAAGCTAGTAAGGAAATATTATCAGAAAATCCAAAGTCAATATTTCACCGAGGAGAACATGGAGTCCAGAGAAGAGACGAAGGGGAGCCACCCTCCTGCCTCGCCTCTTCTCCTATAAGAAGCCCCCAATGCCTAAACCCTAAGTACCTGATCAATATTCCACGAAACCGTCTGTAGCCACCGCCACCATCGTCCCTAGATCGTGGGGGGGATCTGAAGCTCTTCCCGGCACCCTGCCGGAGGGAAGATCATCCCGGAGGCCTTCTTCTTCATCATGCCGGCCTCCGGTATGAAGCGTGAGTAGTTCCACCTTGTACTACAGGTCCATGTAGTAGCTAGATGGTTGTATCTCCTCCTTTGTGCTTTCATGTCTAGATCTTGTGAGCTCCATTCATGATCAAGATCTCATCTATTTGTAATCATGCATGTTGTGTTTGTGGGGATCCGATGGTTATTGAGATTACTATGTCATATTGATTAATGGTTTTGTCTTATTGATTCTATCATGTCTGTGTTGTTTGTGATATTGCATGCTCTCCGTTGTTAGTGGCTATCTTGGCCAAGTAGTTGCTAGTGACTCCAAGAGGAGGTATTTATGCTCGATAGTGGGTTCATGCCTCTATTGAATCTAAGGGAAGTGACAGAAATCCCTAAGGTTGTAGATGTGCTGTTGCCACTAGGGGGAAAACAACGGTCTCTTGTTCATGGAACAAGTGGATTGTTTACCTTACACACTTTGCTTAAAGCATGGTTATGCTTGCAACTTAATCTTTGGAGGGGTTCAGATGATAACCCAAAGGTGGACTTCTAGTCATAGATGCAGTTGGATGGCGGTCTATGTATCTTGTTATATTACCCAATCGAATCTCATAGGATCATGATGTCTAGTATTGCATATGCCTTGCTCAGTCCTGTCAATTGCCCTGCTATTATTTGGTTTACCCAGCATGGTATGTTTATTTATCTAAGGAGAACACCTCTAGTGAACTATAGACCCCGGTCCAATCTTTACCATTGATACATCTTCCACTGTTTACTTGTTGCAAACCACCATTACCTTCCACACCATACAGTTAATTCTTTGTTATAGCAAACCAGTGAGATTGACAACCTCGCTTTTCGTTGGGGAAAAGTCTTGAGTTTGTGTTGTGCATGTCTCCAAGTTTCTAGCAACACCTTTGAGTCGTTTCCTTCCTCCTACTAGTTCGATAACCTCGTTTTCTTACTGAGGGAAAACTTGTTGCTGTGCTCATCACACCTTGCTCTTGGGGTCTCCCAACGAGGCGTTGACAACACGCCATCAAGCGTGAAAATGCAGCTTGATATGCTTTAGCTTCTTGTGTGACCTTGGTTCTTGCGCATTGGCTATGGCTCCCATGTTATCACAGTAGATAGACATTGGGTCCAGCGCACTGGGAACCACACCGAGCTCTGTAATGAACAGCTTCATCCATATCGCCTCTTGTAAAGCCTCTGAAGCAGCTATGTATTCCGATTTAGTTGAAGATATCGCCATAACGCTTCTCCTCTAGCTTACTGCTGCACCATTCAAAGTAAATACGTATCCAGATTGAGATTTAGAATCATCTGGATCGGTGTTCCAACTAGCATCGGTGTAACCATTAACAACGAGCTATTCATCACCTCCAAGAAAGAACCATATCCTTAGTTCTTCTCAAGTACTTAAGGATGTTTTTAACCGCTGTCCAATGATCCACTCCTGGATCACTTTGATATCTGCTAGTTAAACTAACGACATATGCAATATCGGGTCTAGTACATAGCATGGCATACATGATAGATCCTATGGCTGAGGCATAGGGATTATTACTCATTCTTTCTCTATCTTCTGCCGTAGCTGCACTTTGAGTTTTACTCAAGGTCGTATTGGGCAACATGGGCAAGAAACCTTTCTTGCTATCTTCCATTTCAAACCTCTTTAGAAATTTTTCAAAATATGTACTCTATGGCAATGATATTAGGCGTCTCGGTCTATGTCTATAAATCTTTATGCCTAATATGTAAGCTGCTTCGCCAAGATCTTTCATTGAAAAACTATTATTCAAATATTCTTTGACACTATTAAGAAGGTCTACATCATTCCCAATCAACAATATGTCGTCCACATATAGTACTAGGAATGCTACAGAGCTCCCACTCACTTTCTTGAAAATACAAACTTCTCCATAAGTATGTATAAAACCAAAAAAATTGATTACCTTATCAAAACGTTGATTCCAACTTCGGGATGCTTGCTTCAATCCATAAAATGGACCGTTGAAGTTTGCATACCTTGTCAGCATCTTTAGGATCGACAAAACCTTTGTGTTGTACCATATACAACTCTTCATCAATGTCTCCATTGAGGAACGCCGTTTTGACATCCATCTTCCATATCTCATAATCATAATATGTAGCGATTGCTAACAAAATCCGCACATACTTTATCTTCGCTACTAGTGAGAAAGTATCATCATAGTCAACTCCTTTATATTTGTCGAAACCCTTTTGCGACAAGTCGAGCTTTATATATAGCAACTTTACCATCAACATTTGTTTTCTTTTTGAAAATCCATTTGTTCTCGACAGCCTTCCGGTCATCCGGTAAGTCCACCAAAGTCCATACTCGGTTTTCGTACATGGATCCAATCTCGTATTTCATGGCTTCTTCCCATTTATTGGAATCTAGGCTCATCATTGCTTCCTCATATGTTGCAGGGTCGTCGGTGTTGTTTACTAACATGACACTCATAACGGGATCATACCAATCGGGAGTGGTAAGAGTTCTCGTTGACCTGCGAGGTTCTGTAGTAACTTCAACCGAAGTTTCATGATCAACATCATTAGCTTCCTCTCTTATTGGTGTAGGCGCCACATGAACTTGTTCTGGTGCTGCGCTACTCTCAAATCCGAGAGAAGGTTCGACAACCTCGTCGAGTTCTACTTTCCTTCCAGTCACTTCTTTCGAAAGAAACTCCTTCTCTAGAAAGGACCCATTCTTGGCAACGAAGATTTTGTCCTCGGATTTATGAGAAAAGGTATACCCAATAGTTTCCTTCGGGTATCCTATGAAGACGCATTTTTCCGCTTTGGGTTCAAGCTTATCGGGATGTAACTTCTTTACATAAGCTTCGCAACCCCAAACTTTAAGGAACGAAAATTTAGGATTTTTCCCAAACCATAATTCATACGGTGTCGTTTCAACAGATTTAGATGGTGCCCTATTTAAAGTGATTGTGGCTGTTTCTAATGCATAACCCCAAAACGATAGCGGTAAATCTGTAAGCGACATCATAGAATGAACCATACCTAAGAGAGTTCGATTACAACGTTCAGACACACCATTTCGTTGTGGTGTTCCCGACGGTGTCAATTGTGAAAGTATTCCGCATTTCTTCAAATACTCTCCAAACTCGTAACTTAGATATTCACCTCCATGATCAGATCGTAGAAATTTTATCTTCTTGTTACGTTGATTCTCTACTTCACTTTGAAATTTATTAAACTTCTCAAAAGTTTTGGACTTATCTTTAATGAAATAGATATATCCATATCTACTCAAGTCATCCATGAAAGTAAGAACATAATGATAACCACCGCGCGACGCTACAATCATCGGGTCACACACATCGGTATGTATGTTTTCCAATAAGTCCGTAGCTCGCTCCATCATACTAGAAAATGGAGTCTTAGTAATTTTACCCATCAGACATGCTTCGCATCTATCAAGTGATTCAAAATCAAGTGATTCAAGAAGTCCATCAAAATGGAGTTTATTCATACGCTTCACTCCAATGTGACCAAGATGACAGTGCCACATACAGGTTGAGTTATCGCTTAATTTCAAACATTTAGCTTCAATGTTATTAACATGTGTATTACTATAATAGAGATTCAGCAAGAATAGACCATCTATCAAAGGTGCATGTGCATAAAACATATTACTCATATAAATCGAACAACCATTATTCTCGGACTTAAACCAGTAACCGTCTCATAATAAACATGATCTGGATATAATGTTCATGCTCAACGCAGGCACCAAATAACAATTATTTAAGTATAAAACTAATCCCGATGGTAGATGAAGAGGTAGCGTGCCGACCGCGATCACATCAACTTTTGATCCATTTCCAACGTTGTAACATCCCAAAAAAAATTCCTAAATTTGGAATATTAAAACTAAATAAAATTTAAGTTGATTGAATTGTTTGATCTTGTTAAAAATTTCGAATGAAATAAAACTTTCGAGGACTTGTTTAAAAGATTCCTAAACCACAATGAAGAGTGGATAAACATGGCTATCCAAAATAAAAATATTGGGTAGGAAACTTTTATATAAATCAAAATTATTTTTATCTCACATTTTATTTACTCCCTTTGGATTTTTTTGAGACTCGTACTTGATTTTCCAAATACATATTCCCTCGAGAGGAAATGACATGGCATTTCCAAACATAAGTGTTGGGGGATATTCTATTTGGTCTTATTTGAATCTTAAATTGCATTTTGGATTTTAGAGGATATTAATAATAATTTCTAGTCAAATGAAAAAAACAATAGAGGGAAGATAATATGACTTCCTCAAAATTAAATGTTGGAAATTAGTTATACAATATCCTAATTTCTATTTGGAGTAAAAGAAATTATATTTATTCCTATGAATTTTGAGTTCAAAATAAATTATTTTGGGCATTGAGATATAGTCCTAAAAATATTTTTTTAGGCATAAGTAGCCATGTGAGGCCAAAGTGCGTAAAAATATTTTGTATATTAAATATTGGACTAGAACAATGTTTCCGAGATCCAACAAATCTATTTGATTTCAATTTTTTCCAAGTTTGCTTGAATAGTTTTGGAATCATTTAAACGCTTTTTTTAAAATCAAACAAATAAATAAAAATAAAAAGAAAAGAGAGATCGCGAGACATACCTTGCATGCACCTGAAACAGCACAACCAAGCCCATACGCTTGCATGCCAGGTCACACACAGAGGCCTGCCTAGCCTATCCCGTCCGAGCTGGCCTCTATTTGTTTATTTAGGAGCCGATTACACACGGTCTTCCTTCTCTGAAGAAACATGAACAAATACGGGTCTTCAAAAGCGAACCAGAATCCCGAGAAATTCTCCACGATTCGCTCAAAATTCCTATCCCCTCGATCACGAAATACTCCCCATAAATACCCCTCCCTCTCGTCTTCCAACTTTTGTCGAAACCCTAAGCTATGGAGCCCTCTACATCTCAAATTAATCTCGTCGGAGTTCTACCGAACTGGAGCATCAAGGACGACGTTTCCGTCACCTGTAGACTGCAGTAGCGCCTAGACCCCCTCGCCCGTGTTGTTATTCCCTTATTCTACCGCATCATTCATGACCTTTTCTATTCACACAAACGCTGAAGCGAGAGACATAGACGCGCCGGAGCTTCACCGGACTGTGCCGCCTTCAACCGAGAATAGCAGCCGTCCAGGACGACGCCGACCACTTCTGTTGATTCAAATGACTCTTCTGAGGAGAGCTGGACCTCGTCGACTGCTTCAACAAGCAGAAGAAGTACCCCGCGTCGGCAATTCGACCACCAAAGTCACCACCACCGTCTCGCTTCATGTCATCGACCCAATGCTACTGGTACGTAACTATCATACTGGGTCGTTCGATCTCGTGTAGGCAACTAAAATTAGACATGTTTAAAATCGTAACCCAACCGATGCCAGCAATCATGTCCTGCCACCGGTCATTTTTCATTTACGTGCGTGTGCGTGTGCTGAAGCATTGATCAGTTCGGATACACCATATAGCTCATGGCATCAACTTTGAAAAACATCAATATCTTATGATCTACATGTTGATAGTAGAGGAACCTTATTGTGATAGATTCAAAATTAAATTATGTATCTAATGGTACCTAAATTTATAATTCAAACTTCCAAATCAGCGATGTTAAATATTTGAATTTAAACCTTGTCCATTTGATCAATCTTGTACAGTGTATATTAAATCGTTTCAATGGTACGTTGTAGATAGTTAGATTTAGATCCCATGATCACTGTTAGCTTTTTAATCGAACCGGTACCGACGAATACCATGGCACTACGTGTCTGAGCCGGAGAAGGATCCATGCCAATTAGAAGTTGGAGCTGCGCCAATTTGAAGCTGAGCTAGCTAGAGTTGGAGCCAGATAAGCAACAGCCACCGAATTCAGATCTTCCGGCTAAAATCGTCCACGATAGCCTAGTTGTTCTTTCGAACCTTCAATCTTGCAAAAAGAATCATATATTTGATCCACACATCTGATTTAGTTGTTTCTTTCTGCGTTGGATTTGTAATTAAAATATCTATCCACTAGACCTATAATTTTTATATTTAAAATATATGGTATCTATTCAAATTTAAATTCGAATTTAAACCTTCTTTTGACTATAACTTGATATCCTAAAACCCTTTTAGGCGTTCCCTTCTGAAAATTTGATATTTGTGATATTCTTTAACCATTAGACCGTACAATACTACCACTACACAAATAAATAATCAATTAAAAGTATTTGTATGTTTTGCCATTTGTTTACATGTTATGTGTTTTATTTGCCTCTTTATTTGCAATGTTGGTTATTAGTCTTATTTTCTTACACGTTAGATTTATTCGGAGTGCAGAGGAAGTTCACAAAGAAGTACATCATCAAACTATACTAAGGCAAGTTACACCTCTTGTTCATATAATGTCCTAGTTTTGATCTTATGCATGTTTTGATCTTTAAATTCTATAGTGTGCATGTGTAGGATGTTCTGGTAGAATTTTTACTTAGTATTATTTTGCAAGTACGATGATTTTGTAGTATGCCATGAGTAGCTCTATACTTAGGATTTTTATATCCGTCTTGTTATTTCGTATCATGTCGGCCGTCACACATTTCAAAAATCTAGCCACAATGCCTTCGCTCATTATGCGGACCATTTTTTCCTACACGGTGTACACGGTACAATTAGAAGTCTATTAGAACCAAATAATGAATGCATGCATGCAATGGTCGATAGAAAATTTTGGCATGACCTATCCTAAAATTAGGACCTTTGCGAAATGCCAAAGTCTTGCCAAAATGAAAATGAATCAACATTTTGGCAAAACAAATGGCAACTTGTTCACACACAAACACAAGAGAGAGAGAGAGACCGATTCATATACACATGCACATATCATTATCCTCTCCATACACACATGCATGAGCATCATCGATACTTTCCATCTACACACACATGACCATCGAGATCCTCTCCATACACACATCATGAGCATTGATCATCTATATATATGAGCATTTCATCCATATACACATGAACACATCCTTACATGGACAACTTATCAAGATGAGAGACCGATCGCGAGAAGATGGAAAGGAGAGGTGCGCGCGAGACCGGAGAAGGAGAGATGAGAGACCGGAGAGATTCCTCTATTACGTATGTAACATCCAAGGCAAGTTCTACATGCTATGGAGAAATTGAGGTGGGAAGGAGAAGGATCCCGACTAGATCTAAGGAGGAAGAAGAAGGGGAAAGTGAAGTGCGGGGTGGTGGATGATCACACATGTGCACAAAGTAGAGCTGCCAAAAAGAAGAGTCGCCACATCCGTGGCGCACGTGGCTCTAGTGTGCCACAGGGAATAATAACATCCGTGGCGCACATGCCATAGTGCGCCACGGATGTGTCTGCCCGTTTTACAGAGCAGAGGGGCATGCACTTAGGCGTAGCGCACCCCCTCCATGTGCGCCATGGTTGACACTAACAAGCGTAGCACACCTACCCTATGTGCGCTATGGGTATCTGGCGTGCGGCCAGCAGGGACCTGGCCCACACGTATCTGTGGCGCACTATGACCATGTGATCCACGGTTGTTCTAGTTACTAGTAGGGCACTGCCCATAGGTGAGCCATGCCTGTTTTAGCCGTGGGGCACTTCAAAATAAACTGTGAGCCACGGATGTGCTGATTACCTATAGTCATTTTCCTAGTAGTGCCTCCTAATAGGTTACCCCTGTTTTTGCTAAGTATTGCTTGCTATGCTATATATATAAAGTACTGTTGGGCATTCGAAAGACAAGAAAATTTCTAAGTATAAAGGCTCTCTTGAGCGATCTTTTATTCTCAATGCCACTTCAAAATAAACTAAATTTTCTTCTGGGCGGAATGGTTGTCAGGTCAATGAGTGAAATTTTGGTGGAGGGCGGCCGCCCAGGAATCAAAGAAGTCTGCCATGTTTCAGAATTCAGAAGCTTCCAGTGCAACCAAAATACATATGGGCTCTATCTTGGCCTAGTACTTAGTGGGAAACCTCACCTGGGTACCAACATTTGGAGGTTCTTGGCACGGTTGGGTCTAGAAGGTAGAGGGGCTACTAAGGGAAAGCCTCGCAATCATGGATTGTGGGTAAAGTAGGTAAGTGGGTAGAGGGGCTAGAACCAAAATACATATGGGCTCTATCATGGATTGTGGGTAAAGTGCACAAACTCTCGAGATTATTGCAATCTGATCGATCAGTCGTGTTCACGGAAATAGAACAACATTAAGCATCTGAAGGATGGAGCCTTTGAAGGATCTTCCTCTCTCTTTTCTAAACAAAGTTTTGAAACCCCATGGCGTGAGTAATATCGCCAATGGGTGGGATTTTGGCACTTGGTGAGTAATATCCAAGTGTTAGGTTTTTTGGGAACTTTGTGACTAATATCCTCGTGTTCCATTCGACCCTATTTTACTTAAGCAAATGTTTATAAAGTAGGATACAAACTCTTTCTCCTTTTCTCTTACTTAGAGAAAATTGGCTTTATGCAAATGAACTCCAAAGCCTACTCACCCTTGCATGTAGAGTTATACTTATTCTTTTCTTGGTGTAATTTGCCAATACATTCAAAGTATTGACCAACTAGTTTGGCTGCATGTTTTATGTGCAGAATTTGGAGATCGTTGAAAGGTGCGCTAGGACCGCGGGTCTTCACTCAAACTGCCTGTGGCATTGATGGGACTCCAAGTTGTATATATTTCGCTTCTGGTGTAATAATGTAATCTCTGGATTATTCGATTCATGTAATAAAGACTTTTGTTTTACATGATATTTCATCGATGGTGAGTGCTAGCTATTGATCCAGGGACTAGCATGTTAATCACATGGACTTAGGATCTTTCTCGATTTGAGGATGCTACGCATCGTCACCTTGTTCTTCGCTAGTTTTCATCTATTCTGCAGCACCTGTTTCGAGTTACAAATATGAGCAACCGAACCAATATCAAATACCCAGGCACTGCTACGACTACTAGTAAGATACACATCAATAATATGTGTATCGGATATACCTTTCTTCTTGATGTTGCCGTTCTTCAAATCCGCCAAGTACTTAGGGAAATTCTGCTTACAGTGACCTTCTCCCTTGTAGTAAAAGCACTTAGTATAAGGCTTAGGCCCATCCTTGGTCTTCTTCGCCGGCGCGGTAACTTTCTTACCGCCCTTCCTGAAGTTTCCCTTTTTCTTGTACTTGCCTTGCCTTTTGAATTTGGTGGTGTTATTGACCATCAACACTTGGTGATCTTTCTTGATCTCCACTTCCGCATACTTTAACATGGAGAAGAGTTCAGGTAACGACTTGTCCATGTTTTGCATATTGTGGTTCATCACAAAGTTATTGTAACTTGGTGGTAGTGATTGGAGGACACGGTGAATCCCCAAAGCAGTAGGAATCACTATACCCAAGCTTTGGAGCTTACTTGCATTCCCAGACATCTTAAACACACGCTCACTGACGAAGCTGCCCTCTTTCATCTTGTAGTTAAAGAACTTTTTAGAAGCCTCATAACTCTCATCTGCCACGTGAGCCTCAAATCTCATTTTGAGTTCACGGACAATATCATGTGGGTCAAAGTTCTCAAACCTTTTCTGAAGATCCGATTCCAAACCATACAAGATAGCATACTGAACTGTGGAGTACTGATTCTTCCGAGTGAGGAAAACATTCTTCACCTCATCGGTAGCGTCAACTGCAGGTGGGTCACCCAGTGGTGCATCCAGCACATAGGTCAAATTACCAGCATTGAGGACAATCCTCAAGTTGCGGAACCAATCCGCGAAGTTGCTTCCATTTTTTTCAACTTTTCTTTCTCTAGGAACACATTAAAATTGATGGTAGGGGCCACCATTGATCTACAACATATTTGCAATAGTTTAGACTAAGTTTATGAAAAATTGAGTTTTAATTAATATTTAATTAATCTAGGTGAACTCCCACTCAAAACAACATCCCTCATATTGTTTTAGTGATCACACGAACCAAATCCACCACATCAAAACCGATCATCACGAGAGATGATGTAGCTTCAAAGGCGAACAATCAACATGTTCATCATATCTACTATATGACTCATGCTTTACCTTTCAGTGATTCATGTTCCGAGACCATGTATATACATGCGTCAAGATTAATACCTTAGTTTCCACATGAGCAAATCTGAATTGCTCACATTGTATACACTCGCAGAATCTAACACACCCGATCATCACGTGGTGCTTCAAAACAACGAGTCTTGGCAATGGTGCCTACTAAGGATGAATACTTTATAACTTGATATTTTGTGAGAGGGATCATCTTATAATGCTACCATCGAGAACTAAGCAATACAAGATGCATAAAAGGATTAAAATCACATGCGATTCAAAATATGTGATATGATATGGACTTTCTTCTTGTGCCTTCAATCTCCATCTTCAAGCACAAACATGATCTCCATCATCACCGGCGTGGCATCAAGTTCAATGGCACCGCTCCATGGTTGTCGTCCACCAGCATCAAATATTACAACTACTTTGAATAATAGACATGCAGGTCTTAACGAAATTAAAAGACAACCATAAGGCTCCTACCGATTGCCGACTTACAATAAGGAACATTGCATACATCATATATAATCACAATCATGGCCATATCACATCACAGCACACCCCTGCAAAACAAAGTTAGACGCCTCTAATTTTCTTTGCATATTTTACGTGGCTTGGGGCTTTCAATAAGTGTCGTTCTAACTTATGAACAAGAACCACAACGTTGATGTTTGAACTATCAAGTGTCCGTTGTAAATTTAATCTTTACTATGATGGGAGAGACAGACATCCGCAAAGCCACTTATGCAATACAAGTTACATGTTGAGCGTGGAGAAAGTCTCATGAATGATGTCATGTAAGGTTATCCCGGGCCGGTTCATCCCACCATACCGCAAGATGCAAAGTACACAAAAATCAATTGATAATAAAAGCGCCACCGCCCATAATGACCATTGTGTTCTACTCGTGCAACAAATCTACATATAGACATGTCTCTGATACCACTGTAGGGGTTCTTAGCATGGAAAACAAAAAATTCTACCCTATGAACACACACAAGACAAGATCCATCTACTAGATTGTAGCAACAAGTCGATTAGAGTACTCACCCTCGAAGATTCCAAAGTGGTTAACGAAAGAAAATTCTCGTGGGTGATGTAGTCGTACACTTGCCGATATCAAGATCGCATAGACGATCCTTCCGGCGCTGCGTTCCGACAGCGCTTCCGCAGTTGGTCACACGTTTGGTACTCAATGAAGACCTTCCTCTCTCTTGTTCCAGCAGGAAGGGGAGGTTGTAGTTCTCTCCTCGTGATTCCGGCAGCACGACGGCGTGGTGTCGGAAGTAGAGGGAAGATCCCACAGGGCTTCACCTAATCCGAAGCAGGTTATGGTGGAGTATTAGGGTTTCCCCGGCGATCTAGGGTTTAGAAGCCGGAGAGGAGGAGGTGGAGCCGATGGCGGCTAGGGCGGCGGCGGCGGCGCGGGAATGGGTTGTGGTGTTGTGTGGAGGGGCAGCCCCCTCCCTCTATTTATGAGAGGGAGGGGCAGCTAGGGAGAGGGGAGTTTGAATCCTACTCCAACTCCCTCTCCTTCTAGGCTTGTGGTGGAGGGAGAGAAGGACTCTCTTCTTCCTCCACTAGGAAACATTGTCCAAGTTTGACTTTTCAAACTTGCCTTTTGACTTTCAGTTTTGCAGTTTGATTTTACTCTTTATTTGCACAGCTCTTTGACCTAGGATATGATGCAACCATTCGACTTAGTCATGACACATTCATGCACCCTTCCCCTTCCGGTCCAGTGAACCTTCTAGACCCTTCTAGATCATTCCGGTGAAAACACCAGAATCATTCCTAAACTCCGGAATTGGACTTTCCTTTTATGAATCTTATTCTCCAGACCATTTCGGATCTCCTCGTGATATCCTGGATCCCATCCGAGACTCCGAACAACATTCAGTCTCCCTACTTACATTCCATATCTACTAAACAACATCAAATCCTTAAGTGTGTCTCCCTACGGTTCGTGAATTATGTAGACATGACCGAGACTCTTCTCCGATCAATAACCAATATAGGAATATGGAAATTCATATGGTTCCCACATATTTCTATGATTTATTTACGATCGAATGAACCACTTACATATGATACCAATTTACCTTTGTCTCACGATATTTTACTTATCCGATGTCTGATTGTCGGTATCTCTGCATACCTAGTTCAACCTCGTTACCGATAAGTACTCTTTTCTCGTTCCCATGATATGTGATCCCTTCTGAGCCAGTCACATGCTTGCAAGCTAATTGGATGACATTCTACCGAGAGGGCCCAGAGTATATCTATCTATCATATGGACGGACAAATCCCAATCTTGATCCATGTGTCTCAACACATACTTTCCGAACACTTAATGCCACCTTTATAGCCATCCAGTTACTGTGTGGTGTTTGATGTAATCAAAGTATCCATCCGGTGATGGCGAGCACGAACTCATGGTCGAAGGAATTAGGTTACTATGTATCAGAAAGTTTATAGCAAACGAACTAATGAAATGACTTGATCTTTATGCTATGCTTATCTATAGGAGTATGTCCATTACACCATTCTCCTAATGATATGATCTTGTTGTTAACCACATCTCAATGTTAATGATCAGGAAACTATGATCATCTATTAACCAACAATCTAGTATTATAAAGAGGCTTTACTAGGGACTCTAATTAGTTTACAAATCACACAAGTATTAATGTTTTCTGTTAATACTATTATAGCATGAATGTAAACATTTATCATAAACACAAAAATATAATAATAACTACTTTTATTATTGCCTCTAGGGCATATCTCCAACAGCACCGATCTGTAGTTGGGATCAGTACTAGCACCGATCTTTAGATGAGATCAGTATTCGATTTGGTTTGATATTTGGGGATTGGGGAATAATCAGGGGATCTCAATCGGTTAATTTATGCAAGTAATCAATCCCGATAATCACGGTATCTCAATCATGTCCTTATTGAATGCTACTATTTTTTGTAATAGGTGGATAGCAGCGACGTTTGCAGCGACGACGAGTCCACGGACACCAAGACTCGTCAGGTGCTAAGGAAGCTGAAGTCCGGCCAGTTCAATGGCTTCTTCGCCGACAACGTCTATAGGTGCCCCTTCTTCACCAGGAGCCTCGCCACCGACTTCAACTCCCTCGTGATGCATGCCGAGGACGTGAAGACCTGTGACCTATTAAAGAAAGTCAACGCCTTCAGAGCCCAGCACAAGGCGCTGGTTTTAACCTCTGCAACCTCCAGAAGGTGGCCACCGAGGAGGGTCGCATGCCCCCGATCAATCCCAAGGAGCCCAAGGTCAAGGGACTGGGCAGCAAGAAGTGGAGGAAGCGCCAAAGGGAGGAGGCGGAGGCCCTCCTAGCGAAGGCCAGGAGGGGCCACTGATCTTGTGCTAATGCTGCTGCTATAAAGCAGCTTCTTTTGTTTTGTTGTCTGTGTTGAACTTGTAAGCTGCTACTGCTGAGCAGCCTAATTATTGAACCTAGTTTAAGTACCGTACTATATAATCCTTTATTAGCTGCTTTATCTACATCTGCTTTGTTTATCTACATATTTATGGTGCTGGTTAGGTTTGCTACCAGATTGGGAAAATACGAGGTCCAAAAGGAACCATGAATATAGAGAGAAGCTGCTCTAGATTCGCTGCCTTCTGGGCAAAATAACAACTATTAGCGACATAAAGAGGAAAAGACGCTCTTAAAAAGGCAATCATAAAAATAATAAAAAATAAACCTTCCAATTTAGGCGACAAGGAGCACGTAACTATCATACGCGGACCACATGATCCCACACCACATCCCCCAAAACACGTTCCCAACAAGACGTCCCCATGCTGTCCAACATGGGGGGTCCTACTACGGGACCCGACAGAACATGGCCCCACATGTCAACACGTAACGGGGGGTCCTACTTGTCAGCATGAAATGGTGCGGGTCCACTACGGAACCGACTTGAATGCGGCCCCACTTTTCAGCACGTAACTGCGAGGGTCCACTAACGGGACCCGATGAAGAGCGAGTTTCTGACCGATGTGATAGTTTCGGACAAGGAGCTGGACAAAAGTAAGGAAAAACTAAGCAGCTGGGGAAAAGTGAGTATAGCTAACGAACCAGAGACACGAAAATAGAAATCCCTAAAATAAATTTTCATAAAAGTGATTTTTTTTGCTTTGGGAAGACCAAGGAAGTAGAGGGAGATTACAAAGTTCAGTTCGGTTGTGATATAGGATCACTTCCTTTCAGATACTTCGGAATTCCTATTCATTTTTGCAAGCTAAAAATGGGGAGTGGAAATCAGTGGAAGATCATTTTGAAATCAAACTAAGTAGTTGGATTCGCAAGATGTTTTCTTACGGGGACCGTTTAATTCTTATGAATTTGGTGCTTACTAGTCTCCCAATGTTCATGCTATCTTTTCTTGAAATACCAAAGGGGTATGAAAGAGACTTGATTTTTTAGATCCCACTTCTTTTGGCAAAGTGATGGACATAAAAAGAAATATAGACTCACTAAATGGAACATGATATGCCGTCCAAAAGATCAAGAGGGGTTTAAGAGTGGAGGTGTTAGAGTTAAAAAAACAAAATCCTACTTAGCAAGTGGCTAGATAAACTTATGAATGAGAAAGGTGTTTGGCAGGAGATGCTCAAGAACAAATATTTACACTCTAAAACTTTAACCCAGGATTCAGCAAAACCTACGGATTCACCTTTTTGGAGGGGCCTGATGAATGTAAAGGATGATTTCTTTGCAATGGGAACGATAGAGATAGGTAATAGGAAGAATACTAGGTTTTGGGAGGACTCATGGTTAGGAGACAAGCCTCTTTGTGATGAGTATCCATCTTTATACAATTTTGTTCATCATAAAAATGTAACAGTAGCGAATGTCCTGGAGTCGGTTCCTATAAATATAAGCTTTAGAAGAGCTCTCTCGGGTAATAAATGGCAACGATAGATACACTTACTTACACGCTTATTGGAGGTCCAACTTTCGGATAGTTTCAAGTGGAAGCTAACAACCTCAAGGTGTTTCACAGTCAAGTCTTTATATCTTGATTTACTTAATGGTCAAACAAGGTATCTTAAGAAATACATATGGAAAATCAAAGTACCTCTTAAAATGAGGATTTTTATGTGGTTTCTACATAAAAAAGAAATTCTAACTAAGACAATCTTAGAAAGCGGAACTGGCAAGGGCCTACTAAATGTTGTTTTTGTGATCAAGAAGAGACAATTCAACATTTATTCATAACATGTCCATTTGCAAAGATATTATGGAGGGTTATATTCTTGTCTTTTAACATACCTCCTCTTGCAAACGTTACAAATCTTTTTGAAAACTGGCTGAATGGAATTTCAAAGCATGATAAACGACACATCACAGTTAGTGTCTGCACTTTATTATGGGATATATGGAATGTGCGGAACGATTTCATCTTTAACAAAAAAAAGTTTTCCATCATTTCTGCAGGTTATTCCTATGGCTACTCATTGGATCCATATGTGGTCTTATCTCCTCCCAGCTGAGGAGCGCCATGCCATGGATTTTGGGTGCAGCCGTTTGGAGACGACCGAACAGGACTTCTACAACCAATACGGGTGGAGGTATCGATCTATTCGGTTTTGGCAGGGAACGATGCATCCTTTCGGAGCACCGGCTTCGTGTTGATATAAGCGTGAAAAAGCCTCACGCGTAGCGTTTACAGGAAGGATAGGATCATGGTTGTTACATCTGAAGAGATAAAAGAACAACGTGATCTCTAGAGGATCTTATCTAAGGCAGCATAACAACTTGGAGTACTACTCCATAATAGTGTACAAGAAATATGACATAAAATCTAATAGCCCCCCTTAATCACAACCTTCTAAAAGGTTGAGATTACGTTTGAACTCATTCAAATTTTTGACTGCCAAGGCTTTTGTGAAACCATCTGCAACTTGATCTTTACTGGATATGAACTTGATCTCAAGAATTTTGTTGGCAACTCTTTCTAGAACAAAATGATAGTTTATCTCAATGTGTTTAGTTCTTGCATGAAAAACGGGATTTATTGATAAATATGTAGCTCCTAAGTTATCACACCATAAATAAGGTTTTACCTTCAGAGGAACACCTAGTTCACCAAGCAAAGCTACCCATATTAATTCTGCCGTAGCATTTGCTAATGCTTTGTATTCAGCCTCTGTACTAGACCTTGATACCGTGGCCTGTTTTCTTGCACTCCATGACACCAAATTTGGTCCAATAAATATAGCAAAACCTCCAGTGGATCTTCTATCATCTAAACAGACTGCCCAATCTGCATCTGAGAATGTACTCAACAAACTGGATGAAGACTTTTGAAAAGTAAGACCAACATGTATAGTACCCTGAACATATCTTAGAATTCTTTTTGCAGCTGTCCAATAAGCAGTTGTTGGAGCATGAAGATTCTGAAAAATTTTATTTACTGAGAAATAAATATCAGGCATTGTGAGTGTCAAGTATTGTAAATCACCTACAATGCTTCTATATTGTGTACTATCATCAGGACCAAGGGTAGTTCCCTCAGTCAAAGAAAATTTTCCAGTGGAAGACAAGGGTGTGGGAGAGGATGTGCACTTTGTCATACCCACTTTCTTTAACAGGTCCATAGCATATTTTTCCTGGGTAAGAAGTAAACCATTCTGAGTTTTCTTTACCTCAATACCCAAAAAGAAGTGCAGATCTCCCAAGTCCTTGAGTGCAAAATATTTATTGAGATCAGCAAGAAGAGCAGTGATAGCCTGATTTGATGAACTAGTGACTATGATATCATCAACATAGATTAGAACAAATATCATGACATTATTTTTATTGTAAAGAAAGAGTGAAGTATCTGCCTTGGAGGGAGTAAAACCAGGTTGTTGCAGCTTGGTGCTAAGCCTAGAATACCATGCTCGAGGAGCTTGCTTGAGTCCATAAAGAGCTTTGTCAAGTTTACAAATATAATGCGGAGTAGCGAAAGACTCAAAACCTGGGGGTTATTTCATGTAGACCTCCTCTTCCAGAACTCCACACAAAAACGCGTTCTTGACATCTAGCTGCCTCAGACTCCAGCCCCTGGAAACAATAATAGACAGAACAATTCTGATAGTTGCTGCCTTGACAATAGGACTGAAGGTATCTTCATAATCTATGCCATATCTTTGCTTGAAGCCTTTTGCAACCAAGCGTGCCTTGTATTTGTCAATTGTACCATCTGCATATTTCTTGATATGATACACCCATTTATAGTCAATGCGTGGGCGGCGGACACCTCCCTTCCGCTCGTCGCGCAAATCCCGCCTTCTCGCCAAGAGGTGAGAGGCCCAGAGGGTGGGCTGCTGCGCCACGTGTTGGTCACCGCCGTCGTCGCCGGCCAGGTCCCCCTCTCTCCTGACCTCGCCCGGTCGCCCCTCTCGTCCGTCCCCATGCGGCTCCTCACCTCCAAGTCTGATTGAGGCAGCCCGGTGTGCGAGCGTCTCCTTCCCGTAAGTCCGGCAGGAAGGAACCGTTCGATTTTCACTTAGAAGTGGCAACTTGGGTCATTTGCCTCAAAAGCTAGGGGTAAAATAGGAAACAAAAAATTGGAACGAAAAGTGTGCAGACGAACCTACCTTTTGCCTCAAAAGCTAGGGGTAAAATAGGAAACAAAAAATTGGAACGAAAAGTGTGCAGACGAACGTACCTCTACGTAAATTAGTAGATAGATTATTAGATCCGGTTTAAAATATAGGTTTATAATATACTGATTTGATTGTACTATATATGTTTCTATATTTTTCTACAAAATCGGCAAATGTTCAAAGCAATAGCTAGATTTTTTTTTTTTTTGCGGTCGGAGCAAGTACATCTAGTAAATGTGTTGCAACGAGAGAGGATGTCGATCGGGTTAGATGACTCATGGTGCAAATTAATCTTTTATTAACTCTGTACTTCATTCTTCATAATTAGATGCATATGTTACACGACGGAAAGATATTAAACGAGACGGAATATGATTGATTTTTTGAAGTACCTTGCGAACAGTCTGGCAAATGGAAATATGTCTACTTGCGTAGCATCCCAAGCTCCCTCTTAAGTCCATAAAAGCTGGCTATATTTGAAAGAAAAAAGGAAGCACCAGCGGTTACACTCTGCAGGTTCAGCCTGTGCACAACTCCTACGTACTCTCTCCAGTCTTAAAATAGACATCACAAATCTTTTTTTGTGCTTTCCCTTATAGTTTCTATAGCAATGGAGAAATAGGATCGTAGGAATACTGAATAATTGAAAAGAAACAATTTGAAGATGGGAAAAACTACTATTAGAAAAGTTAAGAACAAATGTTAAGAACACGTTGCATTATCAGCCAACATCATGTACATTTTTCGGCTGCACATACTAAATCCTAGTAATTTTTTGGCTAGAACTCGAAGAAGCACTTTTGGGGGTTGAGCATCATATTGTATTTTCGAAGATTGGCGAACATTTCTTTTAAGTCGGCAATAAGGTCGTTTTTCTTCTTCGACATTACTATGATGTCATCCACCTATGCATGTAAATTGTGTCTGATTTGATCGTGGAGGCAACACTGCATCATGGGCTGGTACGTAACTCCTGTGTTTTTTTAGACCAAAGGGCATCGTTATAGCAGAAGGTTCTGTAATGTGTGATGAACGAGGTCTTTATTTGATCAGACACTTTCATCCTGATTTGGTGATGACCGGAATATGTGTCAAGAAAACAGTAGTTCCGAACCAGCCATCGAATAGATATCTAGATCAATACGAGGTAGAGCGAGCGGATCTTTGGAACATGCCTTGTTCAAGGCTATATAATCAATGCACATGCTTAATTCAATGGTCTCCTTTCTGCGGACGAGTACAGGGTTTGCCACCAACTCAGTATGGATGACCTCCATAAATCTGGCTAACTCGAGTCGAGCTAATTCCTTAGCTATCTTTGTGATTTTCATCATCGAAACATCATAAGAACTGCTTGATAGGTTTAGCGTATTTTTACACATTAAGAGAGTGCTCGACAAGTTATCTGCATGCTACGGTCATGTCAGATAGCTTTAGGGATGGCAATGGGTACCCATAATCCGCGTACCCGCTGGATAAAAACCTATTACTAGTACATGTATGGACAAAAAATTACATATGGTTATGTAAATTATGGGCGTGGGATCATAGAAGTCATACCCGTGTACCCATCTATCCATGCAAAAAATTGATAGGTGGGACCTCTGTAATATTCTTACATATTTAATTTTCATAATCATGCATTAACACTAGCTAGGCGATCTCGTGATTTCTTGTTCCACGATCGCTCATATGTTAGTCAGGATCGATTCATCTCCCGCCAAGTGACTTCCGCAGTCCATATCTTCTTTATGTGATCACATCCTTATTCTTGAGCTTTTTTGTGTGATCACATCCTGATTCTCACGCGATTAATATCGATTTTTTATTTCTCATACAATCGCAACTACATAAATGGCTAGGGTAGCCGCTAGACTGGTAACGCCTCTATTCTAGGTTTGACCGTTGTTTATAACATGTCGATGTTTATAATGTCTTACTAATTTTTTTATTTTATGTGTTGTAAAGAGGGGTATTTTTACCCGTGGGTACCCATTTATCCTATCGGGTGACGGGTACGGGAAAATGTTATACCCGTTGACGGGTATGAGTACGGGTGAAGGGTAAGTTTGGAGGGGATGTGTAAGGGTATGGGGTGGCTCTACCCGTACACATACCCTGCGGGTGCCATTCCTAGATGGCTGACATGTGAAGATATATTTATTGACATGGAGGAACTCAACGATCGCTTACTATGCGTTAGTAAGGTCTGCACCTATTTTTTCACCTTGGAGGGATCGATCTCCTCTAGATGGATTTTCTTTGTCTCTTCCGACGCCTTAAATTCTAGATTTGGCTTCAGAACCTTCTTTGTAGCTGGTATCTCGAACAAGTCAATTCTTCGGTTGATCTCCTGGTACTCTTCAGTGTGTACCATGACTTCTGCAAAGGTGGCACTGCCAACCTCGCACTCTCATTCTTTCTTCGTGTTGTCACGGATGGTGATGACACCCATAGGATCCGAAATCTTCACGATGTTGCAGATGTATCAGGGACGTGCCATGACCTGCCAGTAAGCCAGGCGGCTAAAGATGGCATGACAGGACTCTTGAAAGGTACCACTTTGAAGGAAACTGGCTCGGTGCAGAAATTAGCTAGCCCACCGAAAGTTACATCCATGGTAATTTCGCTGAGTGAGTAGGCTTGTTTCCCTAGGACTATGCCATGGAAAGTCACAGTGTCGTGGTTAATATGTGATTCTGGTATAATCATGATGTGCATGGTCTCTATGTAGAGAATGGTATGATGCACATACTCCTATAGATATGTTGGTTTTTTGCTTCTTGATGCTCTCTTTCACTTCAAATACTTATCTCCTTTGTGAGCATCTCTGAAACTTTCAAGCCTAACTTAAAGGCATTAAAGAAAAGTACTTGTTGGGAGATAACCCAAGAGTTTGGTTGAGTCTTGAAAGTTATTACCTCTGTAATAAATTCTCCTTATCCTTTTTGTTTTGGTTTTTGTGTCGAGTTCAACTACTTTTGAGAAGTGGAGGAGTTGTGAAAAGTGGCTGTCATGGGACAGATTTTTGTTATGTTTTGTAAAAATTCGTGAGGGATCTCAGTACTTCGGATCGAGCTGTATTTTTCTGAGATTGTTCATCAATAGTTATTATCTATGTAGAGAATGGTATGATGGACATACTCCTATAGATATGTTGGTTATTTGCGTCTTGATGCTCTCTTTCACTTCAAATATTTATCTCCTTTGTGAGCATCTCTGAAACTTTCAAGCCTAACTTAAAGGCATTAAAGAAAAGTACTTGTTGGGAGATAACCCAAGAGTTTGGTTGAGTCTTGAAAGTTATTACCTCTGTAATAAATGCTCCTTATCCTTTTTGTTTTGGTTTTTGTGTCGAGTTCAACTACTTTTGAGAAGTGGAGGAGTTGTGAAAAGTGGCTGTCGTGGGACAGATTTTTGTGATATTTTGTAAAAATTCGTGAGGGATCTCAGTACTTCGGATCGAGCTGTATTTTTCTGAGCTTGTTCTCCAGGTTTTTACCCAACTTTTATTAGTTTTGCACTTTTTGATTTGAGCAAGATAAGGTTTTCAAAAAAATCAATCTTTACCTGATGGTATGTTTTGACAGATTTCTGCCATCATTTGCATTTGCCTCTAAAAGAAGCCTTTGTTTTGATGAATTTCAGTTGAAGTGTGAACCTAAAGGTTTATTGTTTTTCTTACACTAATGTTGCCATTGAAGTTTTTGCATTGCCTTATGAGTAAAGGAATTTCCAGGAGAAGGAGAAAAGGAGTCTGTAGAGTTCGTCTTTGAATAGGTAAAAGTGGTGAAAACAGAAGGTTTGTGAAAGCCTAATCTTTTTATATTTTTGATGTTTTTATTACATAAGGGAAGTTACGAGACGGAAAAAGGAGGAAAAGAGGCCGAGGTGACCAATCCCATCCTAGGAGTTGGCCCCAGCTGGCCGCGCCTGGAGGGGGTGTGACCCCCCACCCCCCTCCCCGAGCTCCATCTCCGCCTCGGTTTCATATCAGCACCTTCCTTATGCATTGAAACTTTGTAATATATAACCCCCTGGATCCCCCGAGGTTCGTGTATCATGTTCTCGTTGTGTTTTCGTTTTAATCTGTTTTTGTCAGGAAATCTTCTCAAGTTTAGAGCACCATGGTCTCCGCCAACTACAAAGGCAAGAAGCCCGAGGAAGGTGATCCTCAAAATCCCAATGAGGATATCTTAGTTGGGGATGAAGAAGACATGGAAGAGTACAAGCATCCAGACACCCGCGATACCGTCGCAAGCATTGGAGTGGTGGAAAACCCTACCAAGCTTAGGAGGACAACACGGATGTCTACAGGAGGAAAAACTCTGCGGCATATCCTCGCTCCATGATCATCTCCTCCATGTACCAAGAATCCCTTCCATACTCTTATACATGAGCATCAATACCAACAGGTGCCCAAAGGAAACTTGCCCTCGATGTGGGATTTGCCTCGCTCTAACCATGTAGGGGAGGAACACGCTAAGAAGGAAGAGTGGGGAAAGAATAGTAAGGACTAGAACTCTTGGTCCGATATGATCATGAACCACATTGAGCAAAATTCGGAGTTGATTCATACTCTGACCTTTGAGATTGAGGATTTGAAGAAACTTATTGAAGAGCTTATCAAGAGAACACGACCACCACCAAAGGA
Source organism: Avena longiglumis (assembly GCA_030063025.1). Taxonomy (NCBI): domain Eukaryota; kingdom Viridiplantae; phylum Streptophyta; class Magnoliopsida; order Poales; family Poaceae; genus Avena; species Avena longiglumis. Next base: position 251,721,139 of record CP125979.1, read on the forward strand.
GTAATTCGTCATCAGGTTTGGCATCCCCTTGGCTTGTTCCAAGCTTGGGGGAGTGCCGTGGTATCACAATCATTATCTTTTATCTTTTACCTTTTTACTGGATTCATGTCTTTGGTAGAGAAGTTATCTTATAGGTTGGTTTGCATATGGAAGTATCTGTCCTTTAGTTGATTATCTATGTATCCCTTGGTGTGCCTTTATGGAATATTAATGAGAAGCTTCATCTTTTACTTTTTGCTCTTCTTATTTTAGTTTGCAATCTCTATTATATGATGGATCTTGTTGATCAGTATTGGCATCACTTTGGGAGCATCAAGTAAATCTAAATTGGTTTTGGTAAACCGAGCTCTGGTCAGTAGCAACACCTTTTGAGGTTTGAAAGAAAAAAAGAAAAAGCTTACAGGTATTTTGTATCATTTATTTTCTTTCTTGTTGGATCATAAGCTTAGTATTCTTTATTTAAGATCTTTTGTGTCTTCAAGGAAGATTGCATGTTTGGCTTTATCACTTGTAGGTTTTCTTGTTTCTTTCAACTCTTTTCTTTCTAGCCAAAAACCTGTTTTGAGAAGGCATACTCTCATGCTTCCAACCCCTTCGAACCAAACCTGTGCCATTTGTGTCCACCATATCTACCTATTAGCAATTTCTATTCCAAGCAAATTCTCAAGCTTCATCTATCTTACGAAATAAAAACTATTTTGTTATATGAAAACTAGTTAGTAAAGCTCTCACGAACTTGATGGCACACCTTATTTTCTTGCCCCTAATAGAATTGAACCATTGTGTCATCGAAGTTGTATTGGGATTAGAAGAACCGTGATGTCACGGGGAACGCTTTCAACATTGCACCTGTACGTTGTACATAGTTGATATCATGATCTTTTGTTTGTGTCAACGGTGTGAAATAAAGAGGGAACTTGTATGTCCATGGAGTGATATATGTGGGTTAGAGAAACACCTGGGCCGCTAGCCTAAACCATTCCTAATCATGGTGGAAACTTGCAGCATCACCATAATGAGCATTATGTGAAGCATCCTCAATAAAAAGCTATGCACATAGTAAATAAAAAGATCGCTGAGATGCTCATTGTCTGCTTGCCTTGTCATTTTGGTTATGGGATAGCTCTTGTACCATGTGCAAGGGGTACCCCGTTGGCGGTTCTTTATGATACACATGTACTTACAATGACAAGAACTTAACGGTGACTAAAGTTGAGTAGCATGAGGTGTATCCCTCGTACTCAAGGGACATGAGATTGCCAACTTATATTTCGTTAAGCATATACTCCATCCTTGTTCACTTTAACCATAATCATCTCAAGATGCCTATATTAGGGGCAATGAGGGCTCAAAGCTAGTAAGTACCATAATTTTTTGGAAGCTCTTTACGACTTGGAATCCCAGCTTCCCTCTATGAAGGGACCTTTCTCCTATTTCTAAGTTGAGTCAGTAAACCTACTTCCTCTCTATCTCCAGCAAGCATTTCAGTTGTTGTGTTGCAAGCATTCCTATAGTGATTTATTCAATCATGTTCTTTATCTTCCTTGTTTGCACAAGACTCTTATCTATTGAGTATTACTTTAAAAGCCATCATTGTGAAAAACCTTTTTGAGCAAAGAGTTCTCTTATTGTGAAAACTTCTACAAAATCTTTTTGTGAAACTGTTTGCCAGCTGTTCTCTTACCAGGAACAAAGTTTGCCAATTCCAATTATGATTTATCTTTATGCATCTCTATTGTGACTCCTGTACTTGTTGCAAGATAATTTATATAATGGTGAGCTGCTTTCTTCTATGAGTTGTCTAATGGTAAGTGTGATGCTTCTTGTCCGTATTCTTTTATCGACACTTCACTCCATAAACCTGTGGACATTTTTACTAAGCTTAGTTTTTGCTTGGGGACAAGCGAAGGTCTAAGCTTGGGGGGAGTTGATACATCCAATTTGTTGTTGGAGATATGCCCTAGAGGCAATAATAAAAGTGGTTATTATTATATATTTGTGTTTATGATAAATGTTTACATTCATGCTATAACAGTATTAACCGGAAACATTAATACTTGTGTGATTTGTAAACTAAATTAGAGTCCCTAGTAAAGCCTCTTTGTAATACTAGCTTGTTGGTTAATAGATGATCGTGGTTTCCCGATCATGAACATTGAAATGTTGTTAACAACGAGATCATATCATTAGGAGAATGGTATGATGGACATACTCCTATAGATAAGCGTAGCATAAATATCAAGTCATTTCAATAGTTCATTTGCTATAAGCTTTCAGATACATAGTAACCTAATTCCTTCGACCATGAGATCATGCTAATCACCATCACCGGAAGGATACTTTGATGACATCAAACGCCACACCGTAACTGGGTGGCTATAAAGGTGGCATTGAGTTTTCGAAAAGTGTGTGTTGAGGCACATGGATCAAGAGTGGGATTTGTCCATCCATATGATGGATATATATACTCTCGGCCCTCTCGGTGGAATGTCATCCAATTGGCTTGCAAGCATGTGACTGGCTCACAAGGGATCACATCACAGGAACGAGAAAAGAGTACTTATCGGTAACGAGGTTGAACTAGGTATGCAGAGGTACCGACGATCAAAACCTCGGATGAGTAAACTATCTTGAGACAAAGGGAAATTGGTATCGTATGTAAGTGGTTCATTCGATCGCAAAGTAATCGTAGAAATATGTGGGAGCCATATGAATTTCCAGATTCCTCTATTGGTTATTGATCGGAGAAGTGTCTCGGTCATGTCCGCATAAGTCACGAACCGTAGGGAGACACACTTAAGGATTCGATGTTGTTTAGTAGATATGGAATATTAGTAGGTATACCGAATGTTGTTCGGAGTCTCGGATGGGATCCGGGATATCACGAGGAGATACGAAATGGTCTGGAGAATAAGAATCATATAAGGAAAGTCCGATTCCGGAGTTCGGGGAAGATTTCGATGCTTTCATCGGAGAGGTTCTAGAAGGGTCTAGAAGGTTCACCGGTCCGGAAGGGGAATGGTCCATGAATGTGTCATGGGTAAGTGGAATGATTGGATCATATCTTAGGTCACTTGGTGTGGACATTTGCAAAAGAGAATTAAAGCTCTAAGTTGAAAGTCAAACGGGGAAGTTTGAAAAGTCAAACTGGAACAATGGTTTCCTAGTGGAAGAAGGAAAGAGTCCCTCTCTCAATCAAACTTGGGTTTGGGTTTGGATTCAAACCAACCCCTCCCAAGGCAGCCCCCTCTCATAAATAGAGGGGGAGGGCTGCCCCAAACACACAAGCCCTAGCCCTCCCACACCCAAGCTGCCGCCGCCGCGCCTCGCTGCCGCCGACACCAGCCGCCGCTGACACCTCCTCCTCCTCCCAATCTTCTAAACCGTAGATCACCGGGAAACCCTAGATCCACCATAACTCGCACCGGTTTAGGCGAAGCCCTGCGGGATCTTCCCTCTACCTCCGACACCATGCCGTCATGCTGCCAGAATCACGAGGGGAGAACTACAACCTCCGCTGCCTGCTGGAACAAGGGAGAGGAAGGTCTTCATCGAGTATCGAATGTGTGACCGACTGCGGAAGCGCTGCCGGAACGCAGCGCCGGAAGGATCGTCTACGCGATCTTGAGATCGGCAAGTGTACGACTACATCACCCACGAGAATCTGCTCTCGTTAACCGCTTTGGAATCTTCGAGGGTGAGTACTCTAATCGACTCGTTGCTATAATCTAGTAGATAGATCTTGGCTTGTTTGTTTGCATGCGGTAGAATTTTTTTGTTTTCCATGCTACGAACCCCTATAGTGGTATCAGAGCCGTGTCTATATGTAGATCCTTTGCACGAGTAGAACACAATGGTCATTGTGGGCGGTGGTGCTTTTATTTTTAATTTCTTTTTGTGTACTTTGCATCTTGTGGTATGATGGGATGAAGAGGCCCGGGCTAACCTTACATGATATCGTTCATGAGACTTGCTCCACGCTTAACATGCAACTTATATTGCATAAGTGGCTTTGCGGGTGTCTGTCTCTCCCATCATAGTATAGATTCAATTTACAATAGGAACTTGATAGTTCAAACATCAACGTTGTGGTTCTTGTTCGTAAGTTAGAACGACACTTATTGGAAGCCCCAAACCACGTAAAATATGCAAAGAAAATTAGAGGTGTCTAACTTTGTTTTTCAGGGGTGTGCTGTGATGTGAGATGGCCACGATTGTGATTATATATGATGTATGCAACGTTCCTTATTGTAAGTCGGCAACCGGCAAGATCCATATGGTTATCTTTTAATTCCGTTAAGACCTACGTTTCTATTCAAAGTAGTTGTAATAGTTGATGCTGGTGGACGACAACCATGAAGCGGCGCCATTGACCTTGACGCCATACCGGTGATGATGGATCATGTTCGTGCTTGAAGATGGAGATCGGAAGCACAAGAAGAAAGGCCATATCATATCACATATTATGAATTGCATGCGATTTTAATCCTTTTATGCATCTTGTATTGCTTATATTATGACGGTAGCATTATAAGATGATCCCTCAAGCACAAAATTTTCAAGTTATAAAGTGTTCATCCTTAGCAAGCACGGTTGCTAAAGCTCGTTGTTTCAAAGCACCACGTGATGATCAGGTGTGTTAGATTGTGCGAGTGTATACAACGTGAGCAAGCCATATTTGCTCATGTGGAAGATAAGGTTTGATCTTGATGAGCCTAGCATGTACAGAAATGGTCTCGGAACATGGATCACCGAGAGGTAAAGCATGAGTCATATAGTAGATATGATGAAGATGTTGATTGTTCGCCATTGAAGCTGCATCAACTCTCGTGATGATCGGTTTTGATGTGGTGGATTTGGTTCGTGTGATCACTAAAGCAATGTGACGGATATTGTTTTGAGTGGGAGTTCACCTAGATTAATTTAACTATTAATTAGAACTCAATTTGTCATAAACTTAGTCTAAACTATTGCAAATATGTTGTAGATCAATGGCGGCCCCTACCATCAATTTTAATGCGTTCCTAGAGAAAGAAAAGTTGAAAATCAATGGAAGCAACTTCGCGGATTGGTTCCGCAATTTGAGGATTGTCCTCAATCGGTAATTTGACCTATGTCGGATGCATCATTGGGTGAATCACTGCGGTGATGCTACCGATGAGGTAAAGAATGTTACCCTCGCTCAGAAGAATCAGTACTCCACAGTTCAGTGTGCTATCTTGTTTGGTTTGGAATCGGAGCTTCAGAAAATGTTTGATAACTATGACCCACATGATATTGTCCGTGAACTCAAAATGATATTTGAGGCTCACGCGGTAGTTAAGAGTTATGAGGCTTATGAAAAGTTCTTTAACTGCAAGATGGAAGAGGGCAAATCCGTTAGTGAGCACGTGCTTAAGATGTATGTGCATGCAAGCAAGATTCAAAGCTTAGGTATAGTGATTCCTAATGCTTTGGGGATTCACTGTTTCCTCCAATCACTACCACCAAGTTACAAGAACTTTGTGATGAACTATAATATGCAAAACATGGACAAGTCGTTGCCCGAACTCTTCTCCATGTTAAAGTCTGCAGAAGTGGATATCAAGAAAGAGCATCAAGTGTTGTTGATCAATAAGACCACCAAATTCAAGAAGCAAGGCAAGTCTAAGAAAAAGGTAAACTTCGAGAAGGGCGGTAATAAAGTTACCGCGCCAGCGAAGAAGACCAAGGATGGGCCTAAGCCTGATACTAAGTGCTTTTACTGCAAGGGAGAAGGTCACTAGAAGCGGAATTTCCCTAAGTACTTGGCGGATTTGAAGAACAGCAACATCAAGAAGAAAGGTATATCCAATATACATGTTATTGATGTGTATCTCACTAGTACTCGTAGTAGTGCCTGGGTATTTGATACTGGTTCGGTTGCTCATATTTATAACTCGAAACAGGTGCTTCAGAATAAACGGAAGCTAGCGAAGAACAAGGTGATGATGCGCGTTGGAAATGGATCAAAGGTTGATGTGATCGCGGTCGGCACGCTACCTCTTCATCTACCATCGGGATTAGTTTTATACTTAAATAATTTTTATTTGGTGCCTGCGTTGAGCATGAACATTATATCCGGATCATGTTTATTGTAGAGCGATTTGTTTAAGTCCAAGAATAATGGTTGTTCGATTTATATGAGTAATATGTTTTATGCACATGCACCTTTGATAGATGGTCTATTCTTATTGAATCTCGATTGTGGTAATACACACATTAATAACATTGAAGCTAAACGTTTGAAATTGAGTGATAACTCGACCTATATGTGGAACTGTCGTCTTGGTCATATTGGAGTGAAGCGTATGAAGAAACTCCATTCCGATGGACTTCTTAAATCACTTGATTTTGAATCACTTGAAAGATGCGAAGCATGTCTGATGGAAAAAATGACTAAGACTCCATTTTCTGGTATGATGGAGCGAGCTACGGACTTATTAGAAATCATACATACCGATGTGTGTGGTCCAATGAGTGTAGCATCGCGCGGTGGTTATCGCTATGTTCTTACCTTCACAGATGACTTGAGTAGATATGGGTATATCTAGGCCCAGTTCTTTTTGGGGCTTCTCCGAGAAGCCGCCCTCCCCCCAGCTTCCTGGGGAAGCCGGTCTAAAAATTTTGCGAGGCTTTCAAAATAGTTAAGACTAAAAAAATTTGGAAGCCTTGCAAATTTTTTGAACCGGCTTCCCCAGGAAGCTGGGGGTAGGGCAGCTTCTGGGAGAATCCACCAAAAGAACTGGGCCCTATTTCATGAAACATAAGTCCGAAACTTTGGAGAAGTTTAAGGAATTTTAAAGTGAGGTAGAGAATCAACGTAACAAGAAGATTAAATTTTTACGATCTGATCGTGGAGGTGAATATCTAAGTTACGAGTTTGGCGAGCATTTGAAGAAATGCGGAATACTTTCACAATTGACACCGCCCGGAACACCACAACGTAATGGTGTGTCCGAACATCGTAGTCAAACTCTCTTAGATATGGTTCGCTCTATGATGTCACTTACAGATTTACCGCTATCGTTTTGGGGTTATGCATTAGAAACACCCGCATTCACTTTAAATAGGGCACCATCTAAATCCATTGAAACGACACCGTATGAATTGTGGTTTGGGAAGAAACCTAAATTGTCGTTCCTTAAAGTTTGGGGTTGCGAAGCTTATGTAAAGAAGTTATAGCCCGACAAGATTGAACCCGAAGGAAACTATTGGGTATACCTTCTATCATAGATCCGAGGGCAAAACCTTCGTTGCCAAGAATGGATCCTTTCTAGAGAAGGAGTTTCTCTCGAAAGAAGTGACTGGAAGGAAAGTAGAACTCGACGAGGTTATTGAACCTTCTCTCGAACTTGCGAGTAGCGCAGCACCAGAAGTAGTTCCTGTGGCGCCTACACCAATAAGATAGGAAGCTAATGATGTTGATCATGAAACTTCGGTTGAAGTTACTACGTAACCTCGCAGGTCAACGAGAATTCGTACCACTCCTGATTGGTATGATCCCATTATGAGTGTCATGTTGGTGGACAACACCGATGACTCTCGACATATGAGGAAGCGATGATGAGCCCAGATTCCAACAAATGGCAAGAAGCCATGAAATCCGATATTGGATCCATGTACGAAAACCAAGTATGGACTTTGGTGGACTTACCAGATGGCCGGAAGGCTGTCGAGAACAAATGGATTTTCAAGAAGAAAACATATGCTGATGGTAATGTTACTGTCTATAAAGCTCGACTTATCGCAAAAGGGTTTCGACAAATTCAAGGAGTTGACTACAATGAGACTTTCTCACCAGTAGAGAAGCTAAAATCCGTGAGGATTATGTTAGCAATCGCTGCATATTATGATTATGAGATATGGCAGATGGATGTCAAAACAGTGTTACTCAATGGAGACATTGATGGAGAGTTGTGTATGATGCAACCCAAAGGTTTTGTCAATCCTAAAGATGCTAACAAGGTATGCAAACTTCAACGGTACATATATGGATTGAAGCAAGCATCCCGAAGTTGGAATCAACGTTTTGATAAGGTAATCAAAAGCTTTGGTTTTATACAAACTTATGGAGAAGCTTATATTTACAAGAAAGTGAGTGGGAGCTCTGTAGCATTCTTAATACTATATGTAGATGACATATTATTGATTGGGAATGATGTAGACCTTCTTAATAGTGTCAAGGATTATTTGAATAATAGTTTTTCAATGAAAGATCTTGGCGAAGAAGCTTACATATTAGGCATAAAGATTTATAGAGATAGATCGAGACGCCTAATATCATTGTCACAGAGTACATATTTGGACAAAGTTCTAAAGAGGTTTGGAATGGAAGATAGTAAGAAAGGGTTCTTGCCCATGTTGCCCAATACGACCTTGAGTAAAAAACAAAGTTCTGCAATGGAAGAAGATAGAGAAAGGATATGTAAGACTCCCTATGCCTCAGCCATAGGATCTCTCATGTATGCCATGCTATGTACTAGACCCGACATTGCATATGTTGTTAGTTTGACTAGCAGATATCAAAGTGATCCAGGAGTGGATCATTGGACAGCGGTCAAAAACATCCTTAAGTACTTGAGAAGAACTAAGGACAACAGCTCGTTGTTAATGGTTACACCGATGCTAGTTGGAACACCGATCCGGATGATTCTAAATCTCAATATGGATACGTATTTACTTTGAATGGTGCAGCAGTTAGCTGGAGGAGTGCAAAGAAAAGCGTTGTGGCGAGATCTTCAACTGAATCAGAAAACATATCTTCTTCGGAGGCTTCACAAGAGGCGATATGGATGAAGGAGTTCATTACAGAGCTCAGTGTGGTTCCAAGTGCGCTGGACCCAATGTCTATCTACTGTGATAACATGGGCGCTATAGCCAATGCGCAAGAACCAAGGTCACACAAGAAGCTAAAGCACATCAAGCTATGTTTTCACGCTATTCGAGAGCATGTCCAAGATGGTGACATAAAGATTTGCAAAGTACACATAGATCTGAATGTGGCGGTTCCGTTGACTAAACCTCTCCCGAGGGCAAAACATGACCAGCACCAAACCGCCATGGGTGTTCGGTATATTACCATGTAATCTAGTTTACATGACTCTAGTGCAAGTGGGAGACTGTTGGAGATATGCCCTAGAGGCAATAATAAAAGTGGTTATTATGATATCTTTGTGTTTATGATTAATGTTTACATTCATGCTATAACAGTATTAACCGGAAACATTAATACTTGTGTGATTTGTAAACTAAATTAGAGTCCCTAGTAAAGCCTCTTTGTAATACTAGCTTGTTGGTTAATAGATGATCGTGGTTTCCCGATCATGAACATTGATATGTTGTTAACAACGAGATCATATCATTAGGAGAATGGTATGATGGACATACTCCTATAGATAAGCGTAGCATAAAGATCAAGTCATTTCAACAGTTCATTTGCTATAAGCTTTCTGATACATAGTAACCTAATTCCTTCGACCATGAGATCATGATAATCACCATCACCGGAAGGATACTTTGATGACATCAAACGCCACACCGTAACTAGGTGGCTATAAAGCTGGCATTGAGTGTTCGGAAAGTGTGTGTTGAGGCACATGGATCAAGAGTGGGATTTGTCCATCCATATGACGGATAGATATACTCTGGGCCCTCTCGGTGGAATGTCATCCAATTGGCTTGCAAGCATGTGACTGGCTCACAAGGGATCACATATCACGGGAACGAGAAAAGAGTACTTATCTGTAACGAGGTTGAACTAGGTATGCAGAGATACCGACGATCAAAACCTCGGATGAGTAAACTATCGTGAGATAAAGGGAAATTGGTATCGTATGTAAGTGGTTCATTTGATCGCAAAGTAATCGTAGAAATATGTGGGAGCCATATGAATTTCCAGATTACTCTATTGGTTATTGATTGGAGAAGTGTCTCGGTCATGTCCGCATAATTCACGAACCGTAGGGAGACACACTTAAGGATTCGATGTTGTTTAGTAGATATGGAATGTTAGTAGGGATACCGAATGTTGTTCGGAGTCTCGGATGGGATCCGGTATATCACGAGGAGATCCGGAATGGTCCAGAGAATAAGATTCATATAAGGAAAGTCTGATTCCGGAGTTTGGGAAAGATTCCGATGTTTTCATCGAAGAGGTTCTAGAAGGGTCTAGAAGGTTCACTGGTCCGGAAGGGGAATGGTCCATGAATGTGTCATGGGTAAGTGGAATGATTGGATCATATCTTAGGTCACTTGGTGTGGACATTTGCAAGAGAGAATTAAAGGTCTAATTGAAAGTCAAACGGGAAGTTTGAAAAGTCAAACTGGAACAATGGTTTTCTCGTGGAAGAAGGAAAGAGTCCTTCTCTCAATCCAACTTGGGTTTGGGTTTGGATTCAAACCCACCCCTCCCAAGGCTGCCCCCTCTCATAAATAGAGGGGGAGGGCTGCCCCAAACACACAGGCCCTTGCCCTCCCACACCCAAGCCACCGCATGCCAGCCGCCATCCGCCTGCCGCTTGGCCCGTCCGCCGCCTACATCTCCTCCTCCTCTCGGTCTTCTAAACCCTAGATCACCGGGAAACCCTAGATCCACCATAACTCGCACCGGTTTAGGCAAAGCCCTGCGAGATCTTCCCTCTACCTCTGACACCACGCCGTCGTGCTGCCGGAATCACGAGGGAGAACTACAACCTCCACTACCTGCTGGAACAAGGGAGAGGAAGGTCTTCATCGAAATCTTGAATGTGTGACCGATCATTGAAGGCCGTTTAACGCAGCCGGAAGGATTGTCTACGCGATCTTGAGATCATCAAGTGTACGACTACATCACCCACGAGAATCTGCTCTTGTTAACCGCTTTGGAATCTTCGAGGGTGAGTACTCTAATCAACTCGTTGCTACAATCTAGTAGATAGATCTTGGCTTGTTTGTTTGCATGAGGTAGAAAATTTTGGTTTTCCATGCTACGAACCCCTACATTTGTATCACCATTCTATATCATAATTTTCCTCTATTCATTAATATATGTCTTATTATGAGGTATTACTTATGTCTTTTCCTCTGTTTTTGCATGTTGGATGATTCTTGGAGGATGGACTGCCGGAGTCATGTTTCTGATGGAAAAAGAGGTGTTTTGATGCAATTTCTCGAAGATCGGGAAAATACCAGAAAAATCATGGAAAATTATATTTTCCCAGAAGACGAAGGAAGCCAGAAGGGGAGGCGTAGGCAGGCCACATGGGGCTCACACCCTCCCTAGGCGTCGGCCCACCTTGCCCCGCGCCTAGGGCAGGTGTGGCCCACCTGGCCGGCTCCCAACTCCGCCCTCTCGCCTATATCTTTCTCATGGAACCCTAATACGAGGGGAGCGACCACAGAAAGATTTCCGCCGCCTCTACGGGGCGGAAAACACCGAGAGAGAAAGAGCTCTGTGGCAGACAGATTTCTGCCGGGGAAATTCCTTCCCGGAGAGGGGAGATCGTCGCCTTCAACACCGTCATCGAGCTAGGCTTCATCGATATCATCATCATCATCCACACCATCATCTCCACCAGCACCATCATCACCACTCCATCCCGCTGTAACAATTGTGTCGAATCTTGCATTAGTTCTTAGGGGTAACTTTCTCGGTGTTGATGGTTGTGAGTGGAACCATTGGATTATTGTTTATGTTCAGATTGTTATCCATCACCATATCATCTTTGATCTTGACCCATATGATGTCTTGTGAGTAGTTCGTCTAGTTCTTGAGGACATGGGAGAAGTCCTTTGGCTACTAATTGTGGGGTTGCCATAGTGACAGAAACCTGAACCCCCGTTAGGACACCTTTACACAAGAGAGTGTAGGATCTCAGAGTTTAAGGCTGTGGTTAGGTTTTTATCTTAATTACTTTCCTGTAGTTGCAGATGCTTGCAGGGGGTTTAATCACAAGTATGTATTAGTCCAAGTAAGGTCAGTACATTAGCACAGGTTCACCCACACAACACTTACAACACCAAAGAAGAGTACTTAGCTATATAAAGTGAAAGCACTTGATAGAATTCCCATGTGTTCCCGAGAACGTTTGGTCCTTATAAGTATTCCCACCGGCTTGTCCTTTGCTAAGAAAGGATTGGGCCACTTGCTGCGTTTGTTTTTTTCTCTTTATTACTTGCACTTTGTTTTATTGCTTTATCATAAAACCCCTAAAAATCCGTTTGCTAAGTATTTACAGAGATTTCCTACTCCATACCACTAGTCAACACCTTCTGCTCCTCGTTGGGATTGACACTCCTATTTATCGAAAGTACTACGATACACTCCCTATACTTGTGGGTCATCAATTTGTCGTCCAAAAGATCAAGAGGGGTTAAGAGTGGAGGTGTTAGAGTTAAAAAACAAAAGCCTACTTAGCAAGTGGCTAGATAAACTTATGAATGAGAAAGGTGTTTGTCAGGAGCTGCTCAAGAACAAATATTTGCACACTAAAACTTTAAACCAGGTTTCATTAAAACCTACGGATTCACCTTTTTGGAGGGGCCTGATGAATGTAAAGGATGATTTATTTGCGAGGGGAACTACAGAGATAGGTAATGGGCAGAATACTAGGTTTTGGGAGGACTCATGGTTAGGAGAGAAGCCTCTTTGTGATGAGTATCCATCTTTATACAATTTTGTTCATCATAAAAATGTAACAGTAGCGAATGTACCGGAGTCGGTTCCTATAAATATAGGCTTTAGAAGAGCTCTCTTGGGTAATAAATGGCAACGATGTATACGCTTACTTACACGCTTATTGGAGGTCCAACTTTCGGATAGTGAGGATAGTTTCAAGTGGAAGCTAACAGACTCAAGGTGTTTCATAGTCAAGTATTTATATCTTGATTTACTTAATGGTTAAACAACGTATCTTAATAAATACATATGGAAATTCAAAGTACCTCTTAAAATAAGGATTTTTATGTGGTTTCTACATAAAAGAGAAATTCTAACTAAGGACAATATTAGAAAGCGGAACTTGCCTGGCAAGGGTCTACTAAATGTTGTTTTTGTGATCAAGAAGAGACAATTCAACATTTATTCATAACATGTCCTTTTGCAAAGATATTATGGAGGATTATATTCTTGTCTTTTAACATACCTCCTCCTGCAAACTTCACAAATATTTTTGGAAACTAGCTGAATGGAATTTCAAAGCATGACAAACGACACATCACAGTTGGTGTCTGTGCTTTATTATGGGCTATATGGAATGTGCGAAATGATTTCATCTTTAACAAAAAAAGTTTTGCATCATTTATGCAGGTTATTCCTATGGCTACTCATTGGATCCATATGTGGTCTTATCTCCTTCCAGCGTAGGAGAGCCATACCATGGATTTTGGGTGCAGCCTTTTGGAGACGACCGCACGGGACTTCTACAACCAATATGGGTGGCGGTCTGATCGGCGATTGACTTGAAGATGGTCATACGCCGTTCTCTTTCTCTTTTGTTTAGATGGCTCGTCCATGTTAAGACTTTGTGCGACCCGTGATCTTGTAATAATGTGTAATACTTTCTCTTAATAATAAAATAAAGAGCCGTATGCGTCAATTTGATGCAGAGACTGGGGTTATCCCCTATTCAATAAAAAGTAAAGAATTGCTTGGTAACAATTCTTTGCATGTGACCCAAGGGATTCACATATAATGAAAATTAAAATTACTTGTGTCATGCTTATATTTTTTATGAGAGCTTTTAGGAAATCTCACGACGAAGTTTGAGCCTAGTACCCCCCCATCCCTACAGTAGGCCTTTGCTGACATCCATAATAAACCTCATGGCAAAGTCTTGGAGAGTTTGCTGGCACCATAACAAAAGCTCACGACAAACTATTGACACACGGGGACCACATTGGCAGTTTTCTAGATGCACATGGCAAAACGACTAGGTGGGCCCCACTTGACATAGCCGACGTCACCGTCCCTTGTCCGTCATGTGTTTCTTTGTCGATAGCCCAATTTTATCGGTTGATAGAATGCTTTCGGCACCATGAGCCTGGTAGAATGATCTCAGCAAATTTACGATTTACCGGCCATTATTTGCAGTTAGAGTATATCCTGAGCAAACACACAGCAAACCCTTTGCCGTGTGTTTTGGGCACACAGTAAACTACCAATTTCCTGCAGTTAGACCGGGGCTACACACTCCCATTTCAAAAACAACATCCTCCCATGGCAACACGATTTAGTATATGGGTGTTCGTGGTGCAGCAGGCATCGAGTTGTTCGCCATCGCCATTTCCAAGAAAAACTAAAATTCAACAACTAGAGTAATTTACTCATTGATGAATATGAAGTGTACAATACATGATTTTTTTTTTGCCATAAAGAATACTATGAGTAACTTGGTTACAGAAATTCAAATGTGGAAGTGGAACAATTCTACACCTCATGAAATTAACAACAAAGTACGGAATAAATCAAATCTTGTTGCAACAGATATGTCTGTTAATGGGTTGAGCAAGTAAAGTCGGATGGACATCTTTTGCCGCAGCGGTTGAGGAGGAGGGTGATGTCCACCGGGACGCTGAGCTGGACGACGCCGAGGACGTTGGCCTCGACGGCAGTGCAGAGGCAGACGGCGGCGTCGAGGTCGACCAACCCCCGTAGCAGGGGGCAACACTCGTCATAGACCGGAATCCCGACCTTGAGGAGGCCGAGCAGCCCGCCGAGAACGTTGGTGCACACCCTCAGTCTGAGCACATCGATGGAGCACTGCTCGCCGTGGCTGTGCCCTCCTCCTCCATGGTACGGCGGCGGAGGAACGGCAACAGGTGGCATCGGCACCACCACTGGTGGCTGGAGGTACGACGGCGGCGGAACGCCCACGGGAGACGTTGGCACCATAACCGGTGCTTGGAGGTACGGTGGCGGCGGAACAGCGACCGGTGGCTGACAATATGTCCGCAGCCGTGCACCGCGACGGTGGTGAGGAGGCTCAGGGCAACGGCGAGCGCAACCTTGGATGCCATCGTGATGCTTGACTAGTGGTGCTTTGATCGAGCTTGGAGAGTGCTGTATTTATAGCCCGGTTAGATGGAGCTGTTTGGCGTAGGAGCTTACGTATCATACGTGGCCATGTGTGATTCGTGCATGATGCGCCTATTGTTTTAGAGAGATACGACAAGATTTTAGCACGGGGGGAGTTTTTTCCGAAAAGGAAAAATAGTAACAAGATGAGCTAGATGGGGGAGTTGTTAATTTTGGCGATCGATAATGCAACAAGGATAAGCTAGCAATCCCATGTTAATGGAGCAATGAACAGTGCAAGATCCTGATCATGCATTGTTATCATATTTCAGAGTGAAATGACATGATTACATTAGCAAGTTGACCAAGCATGTGGTGTAACCGCTTGTACACGGGTAGAGAAAAATAAAAATATATGTTGGGCGGCAAAGCCAACGGAAGGAAGGTAAGCAGATATCATGGATTACATTATTACCTCCGTTCGTATAAACTATATTATTAGGGCAAACATTTATTTTCTCCTCACAAAAAAATGTTTACCTTTTCAAACTAAAGTTCACTACGGAAAAATGGCATGTTGCTGATAGCCTTCCTGTACACGGAGGACTATTTTTCAGGGCCGTCGCCCGTCGGTATACATGTACGAAACATGACGACCGGTAAAAAAGGCCATCGGCAAAAATCTAACTATAATGTTCATTTTTCTTCTTAGTCTCACTAGAATAGTAAAGATCAATTTTGCCCATGTTAATTTTTAGGTTCATTATTAATCCTTCAATGTTAAAGACCACAATTATTCGAACATAAAAAACAAAAAAAAACTTCAAGTTCTTAGCACTCCTAAAATAATCCTCAGTTAAGAAGACTCTATCGTCTGCAAACTACAAGATGATAAGTACATCAGAGATGAAATCCGTTATCAAACCTTTAATAAAATCACCATGTTTGGCTCGCTCTACCATAATCGCAATAGCTTCCAAAGTTGTATGCATGTATGTTTTATGGTGTGCGTCTCCTTTGCATCGCTTTCACGAGATGCAACAACACCTTGAGTTATTGATCTTACTAGATTTATATGTGCACCTCATTTTTCGCATCGACAAACATTTCATAAAACGTCAAATAATAAGCTAAGACAAAACAAAGATAACATCTAAACATAATTACTGAAACCAGAAGGAAATTACAACAGATTAGTATAACCTGGCGTGTCAAAAGCAACAAAATAGGTGAATTGGAGAGACGCTACAAACAACCTTATGGATATTACATTACATAGAGTTAAATACACCACTAGTTCCAATAGTTGTCTATTAGGTGCATTTTAGTCCCACTAGTTACAAATTGGGGTGGAGTAGTCCCAATAGTTGCAATACGGTGCAAAGCTCATCCCAAATGACTCCGGTGTTGACATGTGGTGGTAGCTATTTTGCAAAAAGGTCCCTTCAATTTTTTTGTCTATGACATGCTATTTATTGTTGCCTTGCTCATGTCGGACCCACCTGTCAAAGAAAGCAAAAAATAGTTAAAATTGTGTGCGCTTGGCAGAGAATTGATCCAGCGACCTATAGGTAGTCGACCAAACGCAATAACCAAAACAACCAACTTAGATCGCTAATTTATTTGAAAACGAATAGAACCAGTTACGACAATGGTGATGGTGAATAAACAGAACATCATGGTGCGATTGTATCTACATTGAACTTGGCTGCCGCGGTCATCACAGGAGTCCGCTCGTTTGCGTCCAGTTGGCCAGGAACATACTCCTTTCAATGCGTCGTTGTTCTGATCGTGTGCGCTGATCCAGTGGTGATGCAAATTAGATTAGTTGCTCAGTACTTGGTGGATTTGGTGCTTTCCATTAACCGCTTCAGAGGGTCATGTGCTATAGAAATTTACCATAAATCTGAAGCTAGCAATTTGGAAGGATGATCGGCGATTGGGAACTTTTCTTTTCTCTTTCTAATATCTGATGTCTACGCATGCTTCTATTCTTGTAGACAGTGTTGGACCTCGAAGTGCAGAGGTTTATAGAACAGCATCAAGTTTCCTTAAATGGACCACCCAAGGTTTATCGAACTCAGGGAGGAAGTGGCCAAAGTACCCCTCTCAAGCAACCCTGCAATCAAGATACAAGAAGTCTCTTGTGTCCCCAACACACCCAATACACTTGTCAGGTGTATAGGTGCACTAGTTCGGCGAAGAGATAGTGAAATACAGGTAATATGGATGATTATAAGTGGTAATTGCAATCTGAAATAAAAATGGCAGCAAGCAAATATGTAGCAGGACTAATTGTAAATGATGTTTCAATGCATAGAAAAAAGGGCTAGGGATCATACTTTCACTAGTGTACACTCTCCTATAAATATATTCTCTTCATTATGCTATTCTGAACTACACTCCGATTGGACGATGTAGGGCTATAACAACACACCTCAAAGTTTCGCATTTCCCATCTAGATAACCCCATTGTCACCTCGATCGCTAGATGGTTCCAACAAACACCACAAACTCATAGAGACATCCAACTCAAATTATAACTCATGATAAGTATTTCTGTAATCTTTAGCCTAAGTTCCACACGGTGTGCACACTATCAACTTCACACACGTGGGGATAAGCGGATATTAATTAAAGCACTTGAGTAGTAGAGTAGATCTACTTATTCAACTAGATTACAAAGCTCATGATCTCAATAAGATCACGCATAGAGAGAGATGAACACATAGCTACCGGTAGAGCCCTTAGCCTCGAGGAAGAACTACTTCCTCCTCATCATGGGAGTCAGCAACGATGATGGAGATGGTGGTGGAGTCGATGGAGATTGCTCCGAGGGAAATTCTCCATCCCGGCAGGGTGCCGAAACAGAGACTTCTATCCCCCGAATCTTCCCTTCGGTTGCGGCGGCACTGCAGAACTTTTCGTGGATGGAGGCTGGATGATTTAGGGTTTTTGCATCGAGGGCTTTATATAGGCGGAAGGGCAAGGTCAGTGGATGCCCGAGGGGCCTACACCACCTGGTGGCACGCCCCCTGGCCACACCATCGTATGGTGTGGCTGCCTCGTGGCGCCTCTTTGTCTCCCCTTCGGTCTCCGTGTTGTGTCGGGTAAAATATTGACTTTGGCTTTTGTTATGTCCAATTCCGAGAATATTTCTTTACTTGCTTTTATGAAACCAAACACAACAGAAAATAGGAAACTGGCACTGCGCCATCTTGTCAATAGGTTAGTTTCGGAAAATATATAAAAATACCTCAAAGTGTAGACAAAACATAAGATAGTTGGTACAAAACAAGCATGGAGCATCAAAAATTATAGATACGTTTATGACGTATCAAGCATCCTCATGCTTAACTCCTTCTCGTTCTCGAGTAGGTAAGTGATAAAAAGAATAATTTTTGAGGTGACATGCACTATCACAATCTTGATCAATGTATTATAAAGCATTGATAGCTGGGATCAAAGTACTCTAACATAAGCATGAAAGATATAGTTCTAACAATAATACAAAGCAACTATGTTGCAACATGAAAGGTATACAAACAAAGTTCACGAATAACAATGTATTGAAAGACATTTGTTTCTTTCACATAAAGAAAACATAGCAAGAGTGGTATTCAGCATGTCCTTCATGGAATAGCAAAACATAAATGCATAGGACACCTTCAAAGTTTATAAGGGTGACTAGATACAAATAATTTAACAACAAGCAATACCATAATTATGAATCAATCAATAAGCTTTGGGACAATGCACATTGAACTAAGAATGACAACTATGCTCTCTTAGGTGCATAAAGATAGAAGATGGAGACTCAACAAAAAGTAAAAAAAACAAAGGCCCTTCACAGGGGGAAGTAGGGATTTCAACTTTCATAAAGAGCTTCCAAAAATTATGGTACTTACTAGCTTTGAGCTCACATTGCCCCTATCATTGGCATCTTGAAGTGATTAAGGTTAAAGTGAAACAAATATGAGTATATGATTGACAAGTTATAAGTTGAAAATCTCATGCCCTTTGCATACGAGTACCGAACCTCATGTAACACTCCAAAAATATTAATCAAGGTTATCAAGTTCTAATCACTCAAATTTAGGGTTAACAAAAACTTTTGTTAATTAAATCCATATGAATGCATGTGTGTATGTGATGAATGCATAAATGCTTGTATGGACTTGTTGCATTGTTATGAATGGCAAGGATTGATTTAAAGATGAAAACAACATCATCTAAATCATTTCCAAGCAGAATCAAACGAAGAGAAATTCAAAAACAAACAATATAAGCAAATGGTCATTTTTGCCAATCTTGCTCACTAGACCACTTTGAATGTTTCTAGTACAATATTTCTAACAGAAACAAATCCAATTATTTTCACCCCTTTCTAGACCAAGTAAAGGTGAACCCAAGCCCACCTTGCAAACCCACAGAAATATTTGGCAACCATATTCAAATGACATTCAAAAATTGAATCTAGTTCATATGGTAAGATCACAATTTCTCAAAACCCCACCAAGCAAGTTGACCTTGACAAATCCAATCAACTAGAGACTACCTAGTATGTGCCCAGTACACGCACCAAGTTTCATCCAAATATTAAAATATGAATTTCTTTTGACCATTTCATCAAACACCTTCTTGAGCACAAATCAAATTAAACAACAAACACTATTGTGAGCAGTGTTTGTGCCAAAATTATTCCCTCTCTAGCTCTCACCACACTCCCAGTAGGTCACTAACATTGTCTAAGCAGCTCTAGCCCACTGTGTACCCGACCATGCCATCAATGGCCACCATGGCCGAGCACACTTGCCACCCCACCATCGACAACAAGCTAGAAGTATAGCCATCCTCGCCAACCTTGTCTACCATGCCGCCCGTGCCTCACTGCCCCCTCTAGACCAGCCCTAGCTCGAAGACAGGGAAGGGAACCGCCGGAAATGCCGTTCCCGCGCCACTGTCGACCATGTCGACGTGCACCGCAGTGCACGCCCCGTTCCCGTTCAACCCGACCGCGCCTCGCCTTTGTCATCCGTCTACTTGATCTCCACTGTCCCAGGAGACCACCAGACATCCCCGTTCGCCTCCGCGCGACTAGGAGCTCCTATGCGTTGTCAAAAACGTCGTCGGTGCCGCTCAGAGCACCAGCTCGTTCCGACCAAACCGCACCGCCCCTTGCTGCGCCATCAAGCCGTTGAGCACCGCTAGGAGACCGCGCACCGTCCCCTAGCCTCAGCCATGCCCATAGCTCGCTGTAACCCTGGCCCTGACAAGCACTGCCCATGCCGCTCGGCCTCTCTCGCTCGCTTATAAAGGAGGCTTCCCCTGCTCGTTTTCTTCACACCAGTTCACTCCCCACCTCTCACTGATCCTTCCCACTCATTCCCAAAGCAAGGACAGCTCTCCCTCGCCAGAATTTCGCCGGAGCCTACCGCTGCTGGAGGAGAAGGGCGTCGTCGATTGGAGCCACCCCAGGAGGAGCCGCCAGTACCAGGAGAACCACTGTCGTCGACTTCGTCATTTGCCCCATCGCCGACCATCGCCTGAGCCCTGGTGAGTCACCCCAGATCCCCACTAGCCATGCTAGGGTTAGCCCCCGTCGTGTTCTATTCGACGAGGCCGATAGTCGTGAGCCGTTGATCCTTGATTTATCCTACGGTCGTAGTTAGCCCGCACCCCTTTGACAACCCCCGTCTCACTAACGCATGGGGACACCACTTAACCAGCCCGTGCACGCTGTGCGCAGTGGGCCGTCCCAACTAGCTCTCCTGCACGACCCAGTATTTTGAATTTAGATTTATCTATTTAGTTTTAAACCTAGTTCTGGCAGTAGATTCAAAATTTAATTCAGAGAGTTTTACTAAACCAAATTGCATGAAACTAATTTTTCTAGAAAGGTATTGAAATTATTAATCCAAGCCCGTTGGATTCAAACCATTTGGATTTATATATTACCTATAGTAATCCTAAGTTGTAGGTTGTTTTGAAAAAAGCCATGTCTACCTTAACTGAGTTCAGAAGCAAAGAAAACTAATCTAATGTTTAATAACACCTAAATGGGAACTTAGTTTTCATGTTCACAACCTTGTTGTGGTCAAGTCAAGGTCACAGTTCATTTCACAAGTCATTTTGAAAAGATCTGATGACGGAACAGTATGGCCACTCCAACTGTCCATAATCGCGGACGCGGCTTTTCGAATAGTTTGACACTCTGAAGAGGTGGTACACTTTCACCACAATATTCGATACATCCGTCAGGAACAATCCTGAATCACCATACTCAGTATGCGGATAATCAATCCTAACCTTTCAATTACACACCCTAGTATAGGCACCTCTCCTATTAGTTTGGCCTCCCAACCATGACCATCTGTCATCTTGGGAACTGCACAGGTGGTCAATCATCACGAGGTAGCCTCAGCTCAAACCTCGGCCGCAAGGTAACCCATACTAAGATATATAAACTTCCAGTCAAGCCCTACCCAAATTCGGGTATTGTGGTTGTACGATAACATTGGAATGGTATTGCATCCGAACACAACCATCAGTTTTATAAAAGGATTAAGGCTCATGCCTCAATATTTTCATCATCAAAAATCATCTGGTGCTCATAGCACATGTCAAAACATCTCATTAGAATGACTCATCATTCTAAGGTTTTCATAATCCTTTTTACCAAGTATTCCCATCTAAAGTGATCAAGTTTTAAGCTTATCACTAGCCACTAAAGTTGGGGGTAATCACTAATGAGGGGTGATAATCATGTGTGACTTATCTATGTTCAATCTCATGCCTTAGGATGACATCTAGGTCTATCTAACTTAGGCCAAGTTTTATGCTCTGTATGCTACCTCTAATATCCTTCCAAATTCATAAGTCACTAAGTAACTATAAATAAAAAGGTTTGATAAAGAAAATAAAATAATCAAGCTTGCAAGTAAAACTAGGATTTAGGATACTCAAGATGGTCTAATTACAGTATGCCTTATATAGGTTATCTAGCTTTCACAGTTGCAAGTGTTAGCTTGCAAAGTTCTAGCTTGCTTAGATAGCTTGCCTTGTGCAGTGTAGTGGTTGAAGTTCTCCTCTGCTTCTTACTCGTAGTAGTCTCCTTCCTCTTCGTATCCTTGTTCGGTACTAGCGTCTATAAATAAATACTAAGTACACAATCACCAAACAATACTTAACTATTTCTATTTGGCACACAAGGGTTTATGCTAGATGATCTAGCATCATCACAAGGATTAAAGACTTGGTCTTGTTTATTTTATTTTAGAAAAGTAATTTCTACTCATTGAAAAACTACTTAAGATTTAATATTCTCCAATTAAAATATGGGATCATGTTGACACATGTCATCACCACATATTTCACTACATGGGAATGTGATTTAAAGTGGTGTCATAATTTAATAAGGTTTAATCTTTTTATTTTAAGTAATTAAAGTGACTAGAATTTAAAAATGCCTATGGGGCATTCTTCTATTACTTGTCCATTATTACTATAAGTAAACCTAGATATTTTTATATATTCAAAAAGGTCTTATCAAATGTGATTTTTGAGAGTTGGAATCAACTCAAAATCACATATGGTTGATTTTGGAAAAATGTTTGAATGCAGAAAAGTCTCTGCCTTGTTATTTTTACTATAGGTGATCTATAAATCCAACTGGTTTGAATCCAACATGGTTGGATTAATAAGTTCAATACCTTTCTGGCAAAATTAGTTTCATGCAATTTGGTTCAGTAAAACTCTCTAAATTGAATTTTGAATCTACTGCTAGAACTAGGTTTGAAACTAAATAGATAAATCTAAATTTGAACTAACTGGGTTGCGCGGGAAATCTAACTGGGCCGGCCCACTACGCACGGGCTGGTTAAGTGGTGTCCCCACGCGTCAGTGAGGCGGGGTTGGCGAAGGGGTACGAGCTAACTACGACCGTAGGATTAGATCAAGGATCAACGGCTCATGGCCATCGTCCTCGTCGAATAGAACACGATGGGGGCTAACCCTAGCATGACCAGTGGGGGTATGGGGGGGCTCACCGGGCCTCAGACGATGGTCGGGGATGGGGGCGAATGATGAAGTCAACGACGGCGGTTCTCCTGGTACTGGCGGCTCGTCCTTGGGTGGCTCCAATTGACGGCGTCCTTCTCCTCTAGCAGCGGAAGGCTCCGGCGAAATTCCGGCGAGGGAGAGCTCGTGTTGCTCTGGGAACGAGTGGGAAGGCTCAGTGAGAGGCGGGGAGTGAACTGGTCTGAGAAAACGAATGGGGGAGGCCTCCTTTTATAGGTGAGCGAGAGAGGCCGAGCGACATGGGCAGTGCTCGTCAGGGTCGGGGTTACATCGAGCTACGTAGGGCTGTCAACGAGCCGAACTCGAGCGAACATTGTTAGGCTTGGCTCGATCTCGGTATAAGATCGAGTCGACCGAGCCTAGGTTGATCTACGAGCCTACATCTAAGCTCGAGTTCGGCTCGACCAAAGCTCGAGTAGGGTTGAGCTCGGTTCGTTGAAGCTCAATAAGAAAATTTTAGTACATCGACATGCAGCTACATAGCAAGAAAATAGTAAAGTTTGAAAACGAAATAGCAGAAATGGCTTGGAGTCTCATATAATAGTAATACAGTGCTAACATACCAGCATAATTATTTTAGCAGTCTCATAGCAGATGGAATAATAATATCAGTCTTAATTTTGCGGATGTACAAAAATCACGAGCTTTATCAAACTGTTTGAGTTCGTCTCGTCTAAGATCGCGAGCTCGAAAACAGGCTCGACGTTGGTTTGTTAGGGAGACGAATCAAGCTCGATCCGAGCTGTTAATGCGCCAAACTCGCACAGTTTGTCAAGACCGAACTTTTTTGACAGCCCTAGAGCTACGGGCATGGCTGAAGGTAGGGGGCGGTGCGCGGTCTCCTGGCAGTGCTCAACGTCTTAATGGCATGGCAAGGGGCGGTGCGGTTCGGTCGGAACGCGCTGGTGCTCTGAGCGGAACCGGTGACGTTTTTAACGACGCACATGCGCTCCTGGTTGTGCGGCGGCGATCGAGAATGTCTGTTGGTATCCTGGGAAGGTGGTGATCACAGGCATGGGCGGCGAAGGCGAGGCGTGGTCTGTGCGAGCGTGTCGAGCGTGGTGAGATGGCGCGCTCTGGAAATGGAAGGGACAAACAGGGCGCGTGCGTTCTTGGTGGTCCACTGCTTGGCAAGGCTCCAGGGCTGGACAGGGGTGGCGGTGGACGGTGGCGTGCTTCCTGGACACGGTGGCTAGGCGCGGCGGTGGCTGGTTCTAGCTTGCGATGGTCGGCTGGCCAGGGTTGGCTAGGGCATACATGGAATGATGCATTGGTAGGGGTCTAGCTTGGTTCAATGCACTGGTTGGCACTGGGGGAGACAAGGATGATAAATGGGGAACTAGGTTTAGGGTGATCACTGCTCAAAACAGTGAAGTTTGGCCAAATTTGTTTTCTGTCTCCAAGTGTTTGATGAAATGGCCACAGGAAATTAATATTTGAATTTTTATATGAAACTTGGTGAGGATACTGGGCACATACTAGGGAGTCTCTGGTTGTTTGGATTTGTCAAGGTGAACTGGTTTTGTGGGGTTTTGAGAAATGGTGATCTTACCATATGAACTAGATTAAATTTTGAAATGTCATTTGAATAGGGTTGCCAAATGTTTCTGTGGGTTTGCAAGGTGGGCTTTGGTTCACTTTTACTTGGTCTAGCAAGGGGTGAAAATAATTGGATTTGTTTATGTTAGAAATCTTGGACTAGAAACACTCAAAGTGGTCTAGTGAACAAGATCGGCAAAAATGACCATTTGCTTATTTTTTTTTGTTTTTGAATTTCTATTGATTTGATTCTGTTTGGGAATGATTTAGATGATGTTGTTTTCATCTTTAAACCAATCCTTGTCATTCATAACAATACAACAAGTCCATACAAGCATTCACGCATTCATAACATACACACATGCATTCATATGGATTTAATAACAAAAGTTTTTGTTAACCCTAAATTTGAGTGATTGGAATTGATAACCTTGATAAATATTTTTGGGATGTTATAGAAACCTTGTTACTTTTTAGTCTTAGTTTTTGAGTACTTAAAGAGTACTCATGGCTTTGTCCCTGGCTATTCCTATGGCCAGACTATGAGGAGGACTACCAGGATGATGGACAACAGGAAGTCTACAACAACTAGTATCATCTCCCATCGTCAGCATTGCCTGTGACCATGAAGATGGAGCTTCGCCCATGCTACCGTTACTATTATTATTCCGTTGCGTTGATTATATTAAGACTGGATCATGAGATCCTTTATTTGTAAGACCTTTATTATGGGTTGTAATGGATGATGAACTATGGTACCAATCATGTCTAGCAAAAATGGTATTCCTGGGATTGCGATGTATGGCATAACAGGCATCTGGGATTAAAAATCTGGGTGTTGACACCTTATGCTACTCACCTTTAGTCACAAGCAAGTTCTTGTCATTGTAAGATATGTGTATCATAAAGAACCGCCAATGGGATACCCCTTGCCCCATGACACATGAGCTATACCATATCAAAATGACAAGGCAACAGACAATGAGCATCTCCGCAATCTTTTTATTTGCTATTTGCATAGGTTTTTATTGAGGATGCTTCACAGAATGCTCATTATGGTTACACTGTAAGTTTCCACCATGATTAGGCATGGCTTAGGCTAGCCGCCCAGGCGTTTGTCTAACACATATACAAGATCCATGAGCTTACAAGCTCCCATTTTATTTCAGACCATCGGGATCCATAAACAAAAGAACATGATATCAACTGAATAGAATAAGTGAAATGTCGAAAGTGTTCCCCATGACAACATGGTTCTACTAACTCCCAACTTATAATTTGCAAGCATATAAGCAACATAGATGGGCATAATGGTTCAAGTTTATTAAGTGCAAGAAAATAAAGTGTGTCATCAAGTTCGTGAGAGCTTTAATCACTAATTTTCACGTAACAAAAGTTTAATTTGGAAGATCGATAAAACATGAATATACTTGGAATGGTGTAACACACCATGCATAGGAATTTATAGTGGACTCTTTGGAATAACTTGATTTCTTGGGAGTTGGATGCACGAGTAGAGCTTACTCAGTACATATGGAGGCTAGCAAAAGACTGGGGGCGACCATCTAAGAGAGCAATAATGGTCATAATCATGCAAAGAGACAACACATTATTAATCAAAGCATAAATTGATATCAAAAGTCAAAAACTAAATGATCATAGAGGCTAGGATGATTGGTTCATAGTCATAACATGGTGTAAGCATGTGCCAAGTCAACCCAAATTAAGCATCAAAGGAGAATACCACAATATTATGCTTTTGTATGCTAAAACAATGCATGATTCTTTCAAGGCACATTAAGCAATCTCAATTGTTTGAAACAAGTCATGCTACACAATAATCACTAAGCATATGGTCAAAGCAATATCTAACATGACATGATAAAGTCTAAGCCACAGTCAAAACAAGCTTCCTTTTGTACCACTATAAGCATGAAACTTTCTACTCTTTTCCAACACCAATCGACTTATTTGAAACAACTCGCAAATATGATAATCAATAAAGACCAGTGAGCTTGTATCACAAACTTACAAAGAGGAACTAAAAAGTTCTAAGCAGAAAGCACAAGAAAACTAAAGATAAATGCAGTGCTAGCAAAAGAGAACACTCACAGAACAATAAGAGTGAAAACTAGAGTGTTCTAAGCAATGAAAACGAAGAGTGTCTCTCTCCAAAAGAATTGTGCTGGAATCGAACCAACTTATTGCAGCAAAACAAAAGAAAACTAAAAACAAAAACAAAGACACTCCAAGAACAACACATAGTGCATGAAGCAATAAAAGTATAGTATTGAAAGAAAATATGAGCTTTTTGTTGATGAAGAAGGGGATGCCTTGGGCATCCCCAAGCTTTGTCGCTTGTACTTCTTGGATATTTGTCGGGGTGACACAGGTGGCATCCCCAAGCTTGAGCTTTTGTCCATACTTCATCTCATCACATCATTCTTCCCCTACACTTGAAAATTTCCTTCATGCAAAACTCCACACAATCTTCATTAGCAACATTAGTGTATTCAAGATAATAAGCCTTTGGTTTTAGTTTCAACTCAAGTAAAACTTCCATTAAACCCAAGCTACTGTAGCAATTCCTTTTATAAGCTCAAGTGATCAAAGAGAACTAAAAAACCGATTAAGAGGCAAATGCAAATAATGGCAGAAATCTATCAAAACAGACCAGCAGGTAAAGACAGATTTTTTCGAAATTCTTATATTGCTCAAATCGAGAAGTGCAAAACTGACGAAAGTTGGGTAAATAGCAGGGGCATGCACACAAACAATTACAGCTCAATCTGACGTTCTGGTATTGTTCACGAGTTTTTACAGTGAAGAACATAAATTTGTTTCGGGACAGCAACTTCCCCACATCTTACTTCCCTCTCATTAGAGGTTATTCTTGGCATAAAAACCAAACAAAAAGGATAAGGAGAGGTTATTATAGAGGCAATAACTTCCAAGACTCAACAAAAGAAAAACTTACTGAAATAAAAATTGGATTATCTCCCAAGAGTTCTTTCTTTATAGCCATTAAGATAGGCATGATAATTTCGATGATGCGATGATGCTCACATAAGAAATATGAATTGAAGTAAAAGAGAGCATCAAGAAGATAATATAAAACAAATTTAAGTCTAACCTACTTCCTATTAAAAATAATATTGTAAATAAACAATTCATGAAGGCACAAAGCAACAAGCATAGGAAAGCAAAACAAGTGCAACTTCAAAATTTTCAACATAAAAAGGGGTGATACGTCGGGAACGTATCTATAAATTTTGATGTTCCATGCTTGTTTAGTATCTACTTTTCTTTGCTTTGTCCACACTTTTAGGTGCTTTTCATATGTTTTCTAGTACTAACATATTAACAAGTTGCCACAATACCAGTTGCCTTTTTTAATGCTGTTTTTGGTTCCAGAAAAGCTAGTAAGGGAATATTCTCGGAATTGAACAGGACAAAAGACAAAGTCAATATTTTATTGAGGAGAACACAGAGTCCAGAGGAGAGACGGAGGGGTGCCACAGGGAGGCCGCACCCCCCAGGCGCGAACCCACCCTGTGTCGCGCCTGGGCAGGGTGTGGGCCCCCTGGCCGCCTCCCAGCCTCGCCTCTTCGTCTATAATAAGCCCTCGATGCCTAAACCCTAAGTACCCGATCAATATTCCACGAAACCGTCTGTAGCCGCCGCCACCATCGTCCCTAGATCGGGGGGATCTGAACCTCTTCCCAGCACCCTGCCAGAGGGAAGATCATCTCAGAGGCCTTCTTCTTCATCATGCCAGCCTCCGGTATGAAGCGTGAGTAGTTCCACCTTGGACTACGGGTCCATGTAGTAGCTAGATGGTTGTATCTCCTCCTTGTTCTTTCATGTCTAGATCTTGTGAGCTCCCTTCATGATCAAGATCTCATCTATTTGTAATCATGCATGTTGTGTTTGCGGGGATCCAATGGATATTGAGATTACTATGTCAGATTGTTTAGTGGTTTTGTCTTATTGATTCTATCATGTCAGTGTTGTTTGTGATCTTGCATGCTCTCTGTTGTTAGTAGCTATCTTGGCCAAGTAGTTGCTAATGACTCCAAGAGGGGGTATTTATGCTTGATAGTGGGTTCATGCCTCTATTTAATCAAGGGAAGTGACAGAAATCTCTAAGGTTGTAGATGTGTTGTTGCCACTAGGGAGAAAACAACGGTCTCTTGTTAATGGAACAAGTGGACTGTTTACCTTACACACTTTGCTTAAAGCAGTTGTCTATTGCTTGCAACTTAATACTGGAGGGGGTTCGGATGATAACCCAAAGGTGGAATTCTAGTCATAGATGTAGTTGGATGGCGGTCTATGTATCTTGATGTATTTCCCAATCGAATCTCATAGGATCTTTATGTCTAGTATTGCATTGTTATGCCTTTCTCAGTCCTGTCAATTGCCCTGCTGTAATTTGTTTACCCAGCATGCCATGTTTGTTTATGTAAGAAGAGAACCTCTAGTGAACTATGGAACCCGGTCCAATCTTTACCATTGATACATCTTCCAATGTTACTGTTTACTTGCTGCAAACCATCATCACCTTCCACACCATATAGTTAATCCTTTGTTACATCAACTGGTGAGATTAAAAACCTCACTGTTAGTTGAGGCAAAGTCTTGAGTTTGTGTTGTGTAGGTTTCCGCGTTGCTTGCAACACCTTTGAGACGTTTCCTTCCTCCTACCGGTTCGATAACCTCGGTTTCTTACTGAGGGAAGACTTGCTGCTGTGTTTCATCACACCTTGCTCTTGGGGTTTCCCGACGAAGCGCTTCCAGGCGCCATCAACAAGTTTTCTAGCGCCGTTGCTGGGGAGGCTAAGGACGTCTTCACAAGGGGAGTCCTCCTCAACCTTTCTCTTTACTTTGTTTTTAGTTTGCTTAGTTTATTTTGCTTGGTTTTGTTTGCCTCTTTTTATCAAAAACTCCAAAAAAATAGTTTAATTTGGTTTGCTTTCTCTTATCAAAAACACAAAATAATTAGTCCATGCTCTAGCTGCTGGTTTTGGCTTGCTCCACTTTTGCCAAAATGAAGTCAGATGAGAACACAAAGTTATGTGACTTCACTAGCATAAACAACAATGATTTCCTTAGCACTCCAATTGCTCCACCTGCTCCTGATGCTACCTTCTATGAAATTAAGCCTGCTTTGTTGAATCTTGTGATGAGAGAGCAATTTTCTGGTGCTTGTTCTGATGATGCTGCTGCCCATCTTAATAACTTTGTTGAACTTTGTGAGATGCAAAAGTATAAGTATGTAGATGGAGATATTATTAAGATCAAGTTGTTTCCTTTCTCCTTGAGAGGAAAATCTAAAGAATGGTTGCTATCCTTGCGTAGAAATAATATTGATTCTTGGGTTAAGTGCAAAGATGCTTTTATTTAAAAGTACTACCCTCCTGCTAAGATTATATCTATGATAAGTGATATTATGAAATTTAAACAACTTGATAATGAACATGTTTCTCAATCTTGGGAAAGAATGAAATCTTTGGTTAATAATTGTACCACTCATGGACTTACTGCTTGGATGATTATCCACACTTTTTATGCAGGTTTGAACTTCTCTTCAAGAAAACTGTTGGATTCAGCTGTTGGAGGTACCTTTATGACCATCACCTTGGGTGCTACAACAAAACTCCTTGATAATATGATGGTTAATTATTCTGAATGGCACACTGAGAGAGCTCCACGTGGTAAGAAGGTAAATTCTGTTGAGGAAACCTCCTCTTTGAGTGATAAGATAGATGTTATCATGGTTATGCTTGTTAATGGGAAAGCTCCTTTAGATCCAAATAATGTTCCCTTAGCCTCTTTGGTTGCTCAAGAAGAGCAAGTTAATGTGAACTTCATTAGAAACAACAATTTTGGCACCGATACTTATGGTAATAATTATAGGCCTTATCCTCCTAATAATGGAAATACTTATCATGGTAGATATGGAATGTCTAGTGAAGATAGGATTCTAGAAGTTGAAAGATACACTAAAAACATTATGTAGATGAAATATGAGAAAAATAAGATATTCACTAAAACTATGGAAGAACAATCTGTTATCTTTGAAAATATTAGTCATCAGTTTGAGAATCTGAATAGAGAAATTCCTAGTTTACAGTCAAAAAAATTTAGTGCTGAGAAAAATATTTCCTCTTTATCTGAAGCACAGTCCTCTTTGATTAATAAAATTGCTGCTAAACCTGAAACCATGGAAAGTAACTTTGCTTCTACTCATGCCATACAAGTTACTATTGATTAATAAAAAAATGTTAGACTGTTAGCTCAACTTCATGCTAGGTGGGAAAGGGAAGCTGAAATTGATAGAAACAATAGTGTGTGCACCATCACCACCAATAAGGATGCCACTAAACCACAAAAAGTCCCTATTCCTCCTCCAACAATGCCTAAGGCCAATGAGTCTATTACTAGTGATGCTAAGTTTGATTTTGATCTTGATGGTTGCAATATTTCTGAAGTGATTATGTTCCTACAAAAACTTGCTAGAAGTCCTGATGCTAATGATATGCATGTTGCTTTCACCAAACACATTACAGATGCTCTTGGAAGTTAAAACACAAAGCTTCTATTCCTAGGAAAGTAGAAGATAGTTGGGAACCCATTATTAATATGCAAGTGAATGACTTTGGTCTCAAAGCTTCATGTGATCTTGGTTCTAGTGTCTCTATTATGCCTAGGAAGATTTATGAAATGCTTGATTTGCCACCTTTGGAATATTGTTATTTGGATGTCCCACTTAATGATAATGCTAAGAAGAAACTCATGGGGAGTGTTAATGATTTTATCATTATGGTTAACAAAGCTTATGTCCCTGTTGATTTCTATGTTTTGGATGTTGAATATAATGCTTCTTGTCCTATTACTTTGGGAAGACCTTTTCTTAGAACTGTTGGTGCCATCATTGATATGAAAGAAGGCACCATTAAATATCAATTTCCATTCAAGAAAGGTATTGAACACTTCCCTATGAGGAGAGAGAAGTTGATTTTCGCTCCTCCTTTGAAAGCAAGGTTTGATGTTAATGCTTCCTCATTTGAAAATATTTGATTTCTTGCTTCATGTGCCTAACTTAAAGGCGTTAAAGAAAAGTACTCGTTGGGAGATAACCCAAGAGTTTTCTTGAGTCTTAGAAGTTATTACTTCTGTAATGACCTCTCCTTATCCTTTTTGTTTTCCTTTTGTGCCAAGAATGACCTCTAATGAGAGGGAAGTAAGATTTGGAAAGTTGCTGTCCCGAGACAGATTTCTGTACTCCACCATAAAAATTCGTGAGGAGTCTCTGTAAGTCGGATTGAGCTGAAAATTTATGAATAAACCCCCTAGTATGTTATATAACTTTCGTTAGTTCAAC
Source organism: Avena longiglumis (assembly GCA_030063025.1). Taxonomy (NCBI): domain Eukaryota; kingdom Viridiplantae; phylum Streptophyta; class Magnoliopsida; order Poales; family Poaceae; genus Avena; species Avena longiglumis. The sequence goes on from CP125979.1 coordinate 251,753,157, forward strand.
ACTTTTTGATTTGTGCAACAGAAGGTCTTCGAAAAAAATCAGTTTCTACCTGCTGGTCTGTTTTGACAAATTTCTGCCATTATTTGCATTTGCTTCTTATTGATACCTTTTTGGATTCTTTTTGGGAAATTGAGCTTTTTGAAGGATTTGCTACAGTAGCTTGTGTTTTTAGTGAAAGTTTTGCTGTTCTAAAGCTAAACCCAAGGGTCTATTATCTTTTGAATACACTAATATTGCTAATGAAGATTGTGTGAAGTTTTGTATGAAGGAAAAATTTCAGGTGTAGAGAGAGAATGATGTAATGAGATGAAGAATGGACAAAATCTCAAGCTTGGGGATGCCACCCTGGTGTCACCCCAAGAAATATCCAAGAGGTACAAGCGTCAAACCTTGGGGATGCCTAAGGCATCCCCTTCTTCATCAATAAAAAGCTCAGGTCTTTCTAGACACTTCGTTTTTATTGTTCCATGCACTGTTGTGTTATTCTTGGAGCGCCTTAGTTTTTGTTTGCTTTGCTTAGTTTGTTTAGTTTGCTTGAATAAAGTAGTTTGGACCCCCATTCTCGCTGTGTTGTTTCAAATAAGTTGATTGGTGTTGGAAAGGAGTAGAAAGTTCTTGCTTGAAAGTCCAAGAGGAGCTTGCATTGACTGTGACTTACACTTTAGCATGTCATGCTAGGTGTTGTTTTGATCTTATGCTTAGTGATTATTGCTGTAGCATGACTTGTTCCAAAAAATTGGTATTTCTTAGTGTGCCTTGAAGGAATCATGAGTTGTTTTAGCATACAAAAGCATAGCATTGTGGTATTCTCCTTTGATGCTTTGTTTGGATTGACTTGGCACATGCTCACACCATGTTATGACTATGAACAAGTCACCATAGCCTCTATGATCATTTAGTCCTTGATTATGGCCATTATTGCTCTCTTAGTTGGTTGCTCCTATAATTTTTGTACCGTCCACTTGTATGAGTAAGCTCTACTCATGCTTCCAACTCCCAAGAAACCAAGTTATTCCAAAGTGTCCACTATAAATTCCTATGCATGGTGTGTTACACCATTCCAAGTATATTCTTGTTTTCAACTATATTCCAATTAAAAATGTATTTTGTTATGTGAAAACTTAGTGATTAAAGCTCTCACAAACTTGATGGCACACTTTATATTCCTTTCCCCTAATAAACTTGAACCATTATGTCATCTATGTTGTATATGCTTGCACTTATACGTTGGAATTAGCAGAACCATGTTTTCATGGGTAACGGTTTCAACATTGCACTTGTACTTTATACACAGTTGATATCATGATCTTTTGTCTATGGATGTCGGGGGTGTGAAATAAAAAGGGATCTTGTAAGTCCATGGAGTTATGTATTTTGTGTTAGGAAAACGCCTGGGCCGCTAGCCTAAGCCAATGTAATCATGGTGGAAACTTGCAGCATCACCATAATGAGCAATCTGTGAAGCATCCTCAATAAATACCTATGCAAATAGCAAATAAAAAGATCGCTGAGATGCTCATTGTCTGCTTTCCTTGTCATTTTGGTTATGGGATAGCTCCTGTACCATGTGCAAGGGTACCCCGTTGGCGGTTCTCTATGATACACATGTACTTACTGTACAAGAACTTACAGGTGACTAAAGTTGAGTAGCATGAGGTGCGGCCCTCGTATTCAAGGGACATGAGATTGCCAACTTATACTTTGTCAAGCATATACTCCATAGTTTGTTCACTTTAACCTTAATCACTTCAAGATGCTTATGATAAGGTAGTGAGGGCTGAAAGCTAACAAGTACAATAATTTTTGGAAGCTCTTTTTGAAACTTGAAATCCCTGCTTCACTTTATGAAGGGCCTTTCTTCCACTATTATATTGAGTCTCCACTTTCTACCTTTAGGCACCAGTTAAGAGAGCATAGTTGCCATTCTTAGTTCTATCTGCAGTGTCCCAAAACTTACTGATTGATGCATATTGTTGATATTGCTTGTTCTTGTGCTATTTGTATCTAGTCACTCTTATGAACTTCGAAGGTGTCCTATGCATCTATTTGCTACTTCCATGAGGGACAAGCTGATTGCCACCATGCCATGTTTTTTGTATGTGAAACAAACAAACGTTTTCAATGCATGCTATTCATGATCTTTGTTTGTAGCCTTTCATATTGCATGCATAGTTACTTTGTCTTACTGTTAGAACTCCATCTTTCATGCACATGTTTAGAGTTCTTTGATCCCAAATTTCAATGCTTGCAAATGGATTGATCTTAGTTTTGATGGTGCATGTCACCTCAAAAATTATTCCTTTATCACTTACCTACTCGAGGACGAGCAGGAGTTAAGCTTGGGGATTCTTGATACGTCAGAAACGTATCTATAACTTTTGATGTTCCATGCTTGTTTAGTATCTAATTTTCTTTGCTTTGTCCACACTTTGACATGCTTTTCATATGTTTTCTGGTACTAACCTATTAACAAGTTGCCACAGTGCCAGTTTATTGTTTTTTGCTGTTTTTGGTTCCAGAAAAGCTAGTAAGAAAATATTCTCGGAATTGGACCAGACAAAAGACAAATTCAATATTTTATCGAGGAGAACACGGAGTCCAGAGGAGAGACGGAGGGGCTCCACAGGGAGGCCGCACCCCCCAGGCATGGGCTCACCCTAGGCCATGCCTAGGCAGGGTGTGGGCCCCCTGGCCACCTCCTAGCCTCGCCTCTTTGCCTGTAAGAAGCCCCCGATGCCTAAACCCTAAGTACCCGATCAATATTCCACAAAACCGTCTGTAGCCGCCGCCACCATCGTCCCTTGATCGGGGGGATCTGAAGTTCTTCCTGGCACCCTGCGGGAGGGGACATCATCTCGGAGGCCTCCTTCTTCATCATGCCATCCTCCGGTATGAAGCGTGAGTAGTTCCACCTTGGACTACGGGTCCATGTAGTAGCTAGAGGGTTGTATCTCATCCTTGTTCTTTCATGTCTATATCTTGTGATCTCCGGTCATGATCAAGATCTCATCTATTTGTAAACATGCATGTTGTGTTTGCGGGGATCCGATGGATATTAAGATTACTATGTTTGATTGATTAATGGTTTTGTCTTATTGATTCTATCATATCTGCGTTGTTTGTGATCTTGCATGCTCTCCGTTGTTAGTAGCTATCTTGGCCAAGTAGTTGCTAGTGACTCCAAGAGGGGGTATTTATGCTTGATAGTGGGTTCACGCCTCTATTTAATCAAGGGAGTGACAGAAATCTCTAAGGTTTTAGATGTGCTGTTGCCACTAGGGATAAAACAACGGTCTCTTATTCATGGAACAAGTGGATTGTTTACCTTACACCCTTTGCTTAAAGCAGTTGTCTGTTGCTTGCAACTTAATACTGGAGGGGGTTCAGATGATAACCCAAAGGTGGACTTCTAGTCATAGATGCAGTTGGATGGCGGTCTATGTATCTTGTTGTATTGCCCAATCAAATCTCATAGGATCTTTATGTCTAGTATTGCATTGTTATGCCTTGCTCAGTCCGGTCAGTTGCCCTGCTGTAATTTGTTTACCCAGCATGGCATGTTTGTTTATCTAAGGAGAGCACCTCTAGTGAACTTTGGACCCCGGTTCAATCTTTACCATTGATACATCTTCCACTGTTACTGTTTACTTGCTGCAAACCATCATCACCTTCCACACCATACAGTTAATCCTTTGTTACAGCAACCGGTGAGATTGACAACCTCACTGTTAGTTGGAGCAAAGTCTTGAGTTTGTGTTGTGTAGATTTCCGTGTTGCTTGCAACACCTTTGAGACGTTTCCTTCCTCCTACTGGTTCGATAACCTCGGTTTCTTACCGAGGGAAGACTTGCTGATGTGCTACATCACACCTTGCTCTTGGGGTTTCCCGAAGAAGCGCTTCCAGGCGCCATCAAGGGGAAACTTAATATTATTGAGATGTATAAAACCATGTTTCCCTCTCTCATAATAACTTTTAGTAGCATCATAAATAAAATCAACAATATAACTATCACATAAAATATTCTTATCATGAACCATATGCATATAATAATTATTACTCTCCACATAAGCATAGTCATTATTTTTAATTGTAGTGGGAGCAAATTCAAAAAATAGCTATCATTATTATTCTCATCACCATAATCATCAAATATAGGAGGCATATTGTAATCATAATTAATTTTTCTCCTCAATAGTAGGTGGACTGAAAATATCATATTCATCATATATTAGAGGTATAGTATCATCATAAGCAATAGAATAGCTATCTTCTAAAGCTGGGGAACTAAAAAGATCATTTTCATCAAAACTAGCTTCCCCAAGCTTAGACGTTTCCATAGCATTAGCAATAATGGTGTTCAAAGAATTCATACTAATAACATTGCTATTAGCATGCAAATAAAGTTCTATAGGTTTTTTAATTTACTGTTCAAACACTTCATGTCCTAACTCAATATAAATACTATAAAGCTCTCTAGTTTTGTTGTTATTTTCCATTAAGCCTAAATAGTGAAAATAAAAACAAGAAACAAAAAGATATAATTGTAGAATCTAAAGGAAATAACTTCGAGCACTCACACACCAGCAATAGTACTACTCCCTCCGTCTCACGGCTTAGGGCGTCAATTTTTTTCCTAATTTTCCTCATAGCATAATGCGTGGGTGGGATGGACTCGCTAACCTCCCGGTTTTACCCCTATGTCCTGTTTCCCGTCCTCGAAAATTTCTAAGGAGTTAAACCACCGAACGAATGGAATTAAATGCTCCTCTCGCAATCGTTGGCTGCTGCGGGTGGTGGCGTGAAACTAGGAGTCAGGACAACATATATAGAGAGAATGAAGGAGATATTCATTACGTGCATGCAAGGGTAATTGAGGAAGTTTTCATTGGTTTACTACCTGCCCAGTCACTCCTAAATAACCACTCTTGAATATATATGCCGTAAGCGTTTGGACGGAGGGAGTAGAAGATAGCTTAGTAGCCAGAGGATGTGAGTACCTTTTACCTTACCTCCCCGTTAACGGCGCCAGAAAAGAGCTTGATGTCTACGCACGCTTCTATTCTTGTAGACAGTGTTGGGCCTCCAAGTGAAGAGGTTTGTAGAACAGCAGCAAGTTTACCTTAAGTGGATCATCCAAGGTTTATCGAACTCAGGGAGGAAGTGGTCAAAGGTGTCCCTCTCAAGAAACCCTGCAATCAAGATACAAGAAGTCTCTTGTGTCCCCAACAGACCCAATACACTTGTCAGGTGTATAGGTGCACTAGTTCGGCGAATAGATAATGAAATACAAGTAATATGGATGTTTATAAGTGGTAATTGCAATCCGAAATAAAGATGGCAGTAAGCAAACATGTAGCAGAATAGATTGTAAATGGTGTTTCAATGCTTAGAAACATGGCCTAGGAATCATTCTTCCACTAGTGGACACTCTCATATAAATATCTTCTCTTCATTATGCTACTCTGAACTACTCTCCGGTTAGACGATTTAGGGATATAACAGCACACCTCAAAGTTCGCATTCCCCATCTAGATAATTCCATTGTCACCTCGAGCGCTAGATGGTTCCAAAAAACCACAAACTCATAGAGACATCCAACTCAAATTAGAACTCATGATAAGTATTTCTGTAATCTTTAGCCGAAGTGCCACACTGTGTGCACACTGTCAACTTCACACATGTGGGGATAAGCGGAGATTAATTAAATCACTTGAGTAGCAAAGTAGATCTACTTATTCAAAAAGATTACAAAGCTCATGATCTCAATAAGTTCACGCATAGAGAGAGATGAACACATAGCTATCGGTAGAGCCCTTAGCCTCGAGGAAGAACTACTCCCGCATCATCATGAGAGTCAGCAACGGCGATGGAGATGGTGGTGGAGTCGATGGAGATGGCTCCGGGGGCAATTCCCATTCCCGGCAGGGTGCCGGAGCAGAGACTTCTGTCCCCCGAATATCCCCTTCGGTTGCGGCGGCGCTGCAGAAATTTTCATGGACGGAGGTTGGATGATTTAGGGTTTTTGAGTCGAGGGCTTTATATAAGAGGAAGGGCAAGATCGGGGGATGCCCGAGGGGCCCACACCACCTGGTGGTGCACCCCTAGCCACGCCATCATATGGTGTGGCTGTCTCGTGGCGCCTCTTAGTCTCCCCTTCGGTCTCCGTGTTATGTTGGGTAAAATATTGACTTTGGCTTTTGTTACGTCCAATTCCGAGAATATATTTCTTTACTAGCTTTTCTACAACCAAAAACAACATAAAACAGGCAACTGGCACTACGGCATCTTGTCAATTGGTTAGTTCTGGAAAATTTATAAAAATACCTCAAAGTGTAGACACAACATAAGATAGTTGATACGAAACAAGCATGGAGCATCAAAAATTATAGATACGTTTACGACATATGAATACCTGCTTCTCTTTCCGCCATCTGATTCTTGTACTTTTTTCTTCAGGACGTTCTAGTTGAAACTGTCCAGGCCATCATGAATAACCACTCCAGGCTTGGCTCATTACAGATAGATAACGATTAGTTAAGCTCGTTGTTGTCCATGGTAGAAGCACCGCCGTCGAGTTCGAGGGGGACGGTGAATGGCGGTGGAGGAAGACATCGTCCTCTTGGAGGATCCGCGGTCGCCGGAGCTGGTGGTGGTGGAGGAGGATATCTCCAGCGAGTGTCCCTAGCGGAAGTGAGGTTCCTTTAGGCGGCGCCGACGGTGGCAACTGTGGTACGCAGACACTTGGTATGAACTGGAGGTGGATGCGGCGGCCGCAGCTGCTGGGTTAGGGGTGGATCGAGGGTACAACAGGGAGAGTCGACGGCCATGGTGCGCATCTCTGCTCTGTTTGTTTAGCGTGTTAGAAAAATCTCCAGGTACAATATAAAAAAATAAAGTACAAGTGCAAACATGAATCTTTGCATGCTCCAGTGGCTTGCCATAAGGTTTCTTGTTCGAATCTCCTTGGCCACTATAAATTTTAATTCTCGTTCTTTCTCTCTGACAGGTGGGCTCAGGTAAACAAGGCAACGGTTAATTACATGTAATAGACAAAAAATTGAAGGGACGTTTTTGAAAAACAATCATTGTCACATGTCAACACCTTGGTCAATTGGGATGTATTTTGCACCATGTTGCAACTATTGGGACTACTCCATCCCAATTTGCAACTAGTGGGACTAAAGTGCACCTAGTGCACAACTATTGGGACTAGTAGTGTATTTAGCTCTATTACATAAGTGGGTAACAACTTTGGCTAACATATGTTACAACATAGAAACATGTCAATAAAATAACTATTGCTTTGAACAAATAAAGCCACGATAAACCTAGTTTATTATATAGGGTATGAACAAACACTTAGACTATATGTTCATCATCCGTCCCATGAAATAGAGTCGGATGCACATGCAATACTACACCGCAGTCGAGCTTGATAAAGGATAGATGATATCCATCGAAGACTTTTGTTTGGGAGCGACAGAAGCAGCCTCGGTTGCAACAATCTCAAACGACAGGCAGGGGTTGTAGAAACTCCCTTCATGGATAGTGACAATAAACCTGTATCTGCCTGGGACAATAAAGGATGTTCTTTCACAAACCACACTAAATGCTGGTTTTAGAAGGTATTTAACCGACAATCAATAGAACAAATAGTTAAATTTTGTGTTAGAGAGTACTGGGTATAATTATCTGATACAAATGATAAATTTGTTACAAAATTTACATCCACATGTCTTTTTTACTATAAAGTGTATGTATTTAAATTTATTGAATGGTCATACTAGGTTCTTATATAAATACTTGTGGAAGTTAAAAATTCCTCCCAATAATATTTTTCATGTGGTTACTTAATAATAAAGTTTTGTTAACAAAGGATAATCCATCTAAGAGAAATTAGAATATGGATGTCAAAAGTGCAAGAATCCAATTTTCCACACTGTGCATATGAACCTATTGTTTGGAAACACATTTCAAAATGTCAAAAAATGTAGAAACAAATATCCGCATGTACATCCATACATTTTACGTTAGCACACAAGTTTTTAGGGGAAAAGAACAATTTTTCGTGTGTCCCATGTAAATAAGACTATTTGATGCTCAAACATGACTATTCAGGGACATTTTTTTGTCTTTTTGCGAAAACCACATAAAATGTTATTTCTTTCTGAAAACATGTGTCTGAACATAGAATATCTGGGTGTACAGGAAAATTTTGTTTCAGATTTTCTTATCTTTTAAAAAAAATTATACAATTTTTATAATAGTTTTATATCTATCAAATACGTTTCTCTTGTGACTCAATGAACACCATAAACACTAATTTCTTACTTGTACTTTGCACGTCGCATGATATATTTCACATATAATATACACGTGGATACAACTGTGGGCCTATCTTCTCCTAGAGGACCAACGGGACATGTGGCTACTAGATGAACCGGCTACAGATGATTTCTTAGGATATCTACTATTAGGCTATTGGCTAGAAGCACACTAGTAGAGTACATAATGGATAGCTTCTTCATGATATATTTTTTCACATGGTTGGTATATGTCTTAATCTTTTATAATCCAAGATTTTAATATACTAATAGCAGGTCAAATGGTCTTTTCTTCAACAAACATTGCATATGAAAGGTTTTTCACCTAGGTGGTGTAAACTGATTGAGAAATTTGTTCAGGCAGGGAGTGTTGGAATAAGAGTTAATGATGATATTGGACATAACTTTCAAACTAGAAAGGGGTTATGACAAGGAGACCCATTGTCCCCGATGTTGTTCAATATCGTTAAAGATATGCTAGCCATTTTAATTGCAAGGGGAAAGGAATATGGTCAAGTGGGAGGCCTCATTACACATCTTGTTGATGGAGGGTTTTCAATACTACAATAAGCGGATGATACTATTCTTTTCATGAAACACGATCTACAGAAGGCAGTGAACATAAAAGTAATACTATGCATTTTCGAACAACTATCAGGACTAAAGATAAATTTTCATAAAAGCGAGATTTTCTGTTTTGGTAAAGCAAAAGAAGAGGAGCAGCAATATGAACAAATATTTGGTTGTGAGGCTAGATCTCTGAATTTTAGATACCTGGGTGTGCTTATTCATTACAGAAAACTTAAAAATTCATATTGGTATCCAGGAGAAACTAGATGTGAAGGAAAATTAAGTTGCTGGGGGCAAACTATTATCTTATGGCAATCACCTAGTCTAGATACACTCTGTATTAACAAGTTTACCTACGTTTATGTTGTCGTTTCTAGAAATACCTAAGGGAGTAAGGAAACGATTGGATTTTTATAGGTCTTGCTTTTTTGGCAAAGTGATGAGAATAAAAAGAATTATAGGCTCACAAAATGGAATATAATTTGTAGCTCAAAAGGTCAAGGTGGTTTAGGTATTGAGCTATTGGAAATTAAGAATAGATGTTTACTAAGTAAATGGCTTTTCAATTAATGAATGAAGAAGGTGTATGCCAAGAACTACTTAATAATAAATATCTAAGTCAGAAAACTTTGTCTGGAGTCCAAGCAAAGCCGACAGATTATCCATTTTGGAAAGGACTTATGCGGGCAAAGTTTTTGTTGCCAAGAATGGATCCTTTCTAGAGAAAGAGTTTCTCGCGAAAGGTGTGAGTAGTCGGAAGGTAGAACTCGAAGAGGTTATTGAACCTTCTCTTCAAAGTATGGCGAGTAGCGCAGCGCCGGAAGTAGTTCCAGAGTTGGCTTCACCAGTTGAAGAGGGAACTAATGATAATGATCATGAAACTCCGAAAGAGAATACTACCGAACCTCGCAGGTCTAGCAAGACGCGTGCAGCTCCCGAGCTATACGGAAATCCTGTCATGAATTTCATGGTTGATGAAAATGATGACCCTGCGACGTATGAAGAAGCGATGATGTGCCCGGATTCCAATAATGTGTGGGACTCAGTATGGGTCTCCAGATCCCGCTTCTGATTATTGATCCGAGAGGGGTCTCGATCATGTCCGCATTATTCACGAACCGTAGGGTGAAACACTTAAGAGACACCGACATCCAATTGGACCAAAAGTTTCATGCCGAAAGAATAAACAAGCACAGAAATTTATTTCACTAGATATTTTCGGAAACAGGTTTTCGGGTGAAATTGCATAAAGAGGTTATGCATATGAAATATAATTCTAGCAAGGTGTTATATGTGAATGTTTGTCATTAAAGTAATTGACAAAATTCTGAATAAATAAAAGAGTTTTATTTAATGAGAGTTTGCATTAAATTTGGTGGAAATTTAACAGCAAGTTTGAGTGGGATTTTGAGTGGAGGGATTTGAATGGATTTTTGTGAGTGGAGTGTCCACCCACATGAAGAGGGGAGGGCAAGGGGGAAGCCCCCATGCGCCGGCCACACCCTTGGGGTCCCCCCCTCTCCTATAAAAGGCACCCCTCTCCTCACTTCTCACTCACACCTCCTCGTAAAGGATCTCTCCCCCCTCTAGAATTTATCCCCCATGGGCTCGGACTAGCGAGATACATGTTCCCGGTGGCTATTCGGCAAGAAAGAGTTGTTGTTCTGCTGCATCGCTGGAGCGAGGAGGCGGAGGTTGCTCGATGCCTCGGACGTGTGTGCGAGCACGGATGCGCTGCTGATTTGCGGCGCTAGGACTTCCTCTCGATCTTGAGATCGGCAAGAGATCGTCTACATCAACCACGAGTCGAACTCGTTAAGATTTTTCGGTCTTCAAGGGTATGTTCTCTACGGATATACACCCGCCCGTTGTTTGTATCTAGTAGATAGATCTTGGTACATAGTTCCCATCGTAGGAATTTTTTGTTTTCTATGCTGCGAACCCTACAGTGGTATCAGAGCAGGATCTATGCGTAGATGCTTTACACGGGTAGTACACATATGAGTATGTGGGCGATGATGATCATGTTGTTGCTCCTTAGTTGTAATTTTGTATATTGGTGTCATAGTGGGATGAAGCGTCCCGGACAAACTTTACATGTCCTCGCACATGAGACCTGTTCCACGCTTGACATGCAACTAGTTTGCATAAGTGGCTAGCGGGTGTCTACCTCTCCTATTATAGTCAATATCTATTTTGCAATGAATTGTCAACAATTTGGTTATCCTCGTTGTGATTCATATTCGTAGGTATGAACGGTTCTATCTCGAAAGCCCTAAGCCACGTAAAAACTTGCAATGGATAAATTAGAGGCGTCCAGTTTAGATTATTGCTGGGCTAGTGTTATGATATGGTGATATTGTAAGTAGAAGTATGAGATGATACTCTTACAGCACACATAACATGTAAGTTCCATAGGCCTTGGCCTTACACATAAAGGTATGATAGTGATCATACCACGGTGCACATGATAGAGATCATATGCGGGAGCCATATCATTTTACTAATAAACATATGATGTTTGATAGCATCTTATATTTCTTGTTTGGAGTTTTATTAGCATAATAAGATGATCCCTCTTTCAAATATCAAGATAAGAATGTGTTCTTCCTTTAGTATGCACCGATTATGTTTTCGTCGCTCCAAGACATCACTTGATGATCGGGTGTTCTTGGATCCACGACCATATTTCGGGTGTAAGACAGTTACACACGCGAATACTAAGGTTCTTACTTGGAGAGCCTAGCATGTACAGACATGGCCTCGGAACATGGACCGATAGGTTAAGCATGAGTCATATAGTAGATATGATGCCCATTTGATGCTCGCCTTTGAAGCTACACCGACTCACGTGATGATCGGACCTGGTGTAGTGGATTTGGTTCATGTAATCACCAAAAAGACACGAGGTCGTTTTTGAGTGGGAGTTCATTCGTAATGTGGATTAGTTGAACTCAATCTATCATAAACTTAGTCTAAACTTTACAAATTCTGTTGTCCATGGCACCACCTGCTTTTAATTTCAATGTGATCATGGAGAAAGAGAAACTTGCAACGAACGGTAGAAACTTTACCGAATGGGCCATGAATTTGAGGATTCTCCTCACTGCTGCACAAAAGCAACATGTGCTAGAAGCGCCGCTAGGCCCCCCAACTTTTGAGGATGCCCCTAGCAAGGACAAGAATGTCTATCAGACTCGTTAGGAGGACCACAACTTAGTTCATTGCGGCATATTGTATGGGCTAGAGCTGGAACTTCGAAAGCATTTCGAAAACGGCAATGCATTTGATACAATGGGTGAGTTGAAAATGATTTTCGACACACATGCTGCTGTAGAGACCTACAATGCTTCAGAATAGTTCTTTAGATGCATGATGGAAGAGCACAGCTCCGTTAGTGAGCATGTACTCAAGATATCGGGTTACGCCGATAAGCTTGTGTCCTTGGGAATATCGATTCCCATTGACTTAGGCATCCATCGTGTTCTGCAGTCTCTGCCACCTTGCTATAAGAGCTTTGTGATGAACTATAATATGCAAGGCATGAAGAAGTCTCTCCCCGAGCTTGTGTCAATTCTTAAAACTGCAAAAGTGGAGATAAAAAAGGAACATCAAGTGTTGATGATCAATAGGAACACTGGTTCCAAGAAAGACAAGAAGGGAAAACGGAAGGGAAGTAAGGGCGTCAAGCCGGTTGCCGTGCCTGAAAAGAAACCCCGAGTTAAACCTAAGTCTGATACCGAGTGTTACTATTGTAAGGGATCACATCGAAGCGAATCGCCCATGTATTTGGCAGACAAGAAGGCTGGCAAGGCAAACAAATGTATATATGATATACATGTTATTGATGTGTACTTGACTAGTGCTCGCAGTAGCACCTGGATATTTGATACCGGTTCAGTTGCTAATATTTATAACTCGAATCAGGGGCTGCGGAACAAGCGACCGCTAGCAAGGGGTGAGGTCAAGATGCGTGTCGGCAATGGATCAAGCGTTGATGTGATCGCCGTCGAAACGCTACCTCTCCATTTGCCGTCGGGATTAGTTATAAACTTAAATAATTGTTATCGGGTGCCTGCACTGAGCATGAACATTGTATCTGGACCGTGTTTGATGCGAAGTGGTTATTCATTTAAATCCGAGAATAATGGTTGTTCTATTTATATGAATGAAATCTTTTATGGTCATGCACTGATGATGAATGTTTTATTTCTATTAGATCTCGATGATAATGTTACACATATTCATCATGTTGATGCTAAAAGGATTAAACTTAATGATGATATATCCGCATATATGTGGCACGGCCGTCTAGCACATATTGGCGTTAAACGCATGAAGAAGCTCCATTCGGATGGACTTTTGGAATCACTTGATTTTGAATCATTTGAGACATGTGAGCCATGCCTTATGGGCAAGATGACTAGAACGCCGTTTTCCGGTTCAATGGAACGGGCGACAGATTTTTTGGAAATCATACATTCTGATGTATGTGGTCCAATGAGTGTGTCGGCGCGAGGTGGATATCGTTATTTTGTTACTTTCACGGATGATTTGAGTAGATACGGTTATATCTACTTGATGAAACACAAGTCTGAAACCTTTGAAAAGTTCAAGGAATTTCAGAATGAAGTGGAAAATTATCGTAATAGAAAGATCAAATTTCTATGGTCTGACCGTGGAGGTGAGTATCTAAGTTACGAGTTTAGCATTCACATGAAAGAGTGTGGAATTGTTTCACAACTCACACCTGCCGGAACACCACAGAGAGATGGTGTGTCAGAACGTCGTAATCGTACTTTATTGGATATGGTTCGATCTATGATGTCTCTCACGGACTTGCCGTTGTCATTTTGGGGTTATGCACTAGAAACTGTTGCATTCACTTTAAATCGGGCACCATCTAAATCCGTTGAAAAGACACCGTATGAATTGTTGTTTGGAAACAAACCTAAGCTGTCATTTCTTAAAGTTTGGGGATGCGATGTTTATGTGAAGAAACTTCAACCGGATAAACTCGAACCCAAAGCGGAAAAATGCGTCTTCATAGGATACCCTAAGGAAACTATTGGGTAGTCCTTCTATCACAGATCCGGGGGCAAAGTTTTTGTTGCCAAGAATGGATCCTTTCTAGAGAAAGAGTTTCTCGCGAAAGGTGTGAGTAGTCGGAAGGTAGAACTCGAAGAGGTTATTGAACCTTCTCTTCAAAGTATGGCGAGTAGCGCAGCGCCGGAAGTAGTTCCAGAGTTGGCTTCACCAGTTGAAGAGGGAACTAATGATAATGATCATGAAACTCCGAAAGAGAATACTACCGAACCTCGCAGGTCTAGCAGGACGCGTGCAGCTCCCGAGCTATACGGAAATCCTGTCATGAATTTCATGGTTGATGAAAATGATGACCCTGCGATGTATGAAGAAGCAATGATGTGCCCGGATTCCAATAATGTGTGGGACTCAGTATGGGTCTCCAGATCCCGCTTCTGATTATTGATCCGAGAGGGGTCTCGATCATGTCCGCATTATTCACGAACCGTAGGGTGACACACTTAAGAGACACCAACATCCAATTGGAGCAAAAGTTTCATGCCGAAAGAATAAACAAGCGCATGAATTTATTTCACTAGATACGGAAACAGGTTTTCGGGTGAAATTGCATAAAGAGGTTATGCATGTGAAATATAATTCTATCAAGGGGTTATATGTGAATGTTTGTCATTAAAGTAATTGACAAAATTCTGAATAAATAAAAGAGTTTTATTTAATGAGAGTTTGCATTAAATTTGGTGGAAATTTAATAGCAAGTTTGAGTGGGTTTTGAGTGGAGGGATTTGAATGGATTTTTGTGGGTGGAGTGTCCACCCACATGAAGAGGGGAGGGAAAGGGGCATCCCCCATGCGCCGGCCACCCCCTTGGGGTTCCCCCCTCTCCTCACTTCTCACTCACACCTCCTCGTGAAGGATCTCTCTCCCCCTCTAGAATTTATCCCCCATGGTCTCGGACTAGCGAGATACATGTTCCCGGTGGCTATTCGGCAAGAAAGAGTTGTGCTTCCGCTATATTGCTGGAGCGAGGAGGCAAAGGTTGCTCGATGCCTCGGACGTGTGTGCGAGCATGGATGCACTGCTGATTTGCGACGCTAGAACTTCCTCTCGATCTTGAGATCGGCAAGAGATCGTCTACATCAACCACGAGTCGAACTCGTTAAGCTTTGTCAGTCTTCGAGGGTATGTTATCTACGGATATACACCCGCCCGTTGTTTGTATCTAGTAGATAGATCTTGGTACATAGTTCCCATCGTAGGAAATTTTTTGTTTTCTATGTTGCAAACCCTACAGGACGGTGTAAACACTAGGTTTTGGGAGGATACATGGTTGGGACATACACCATTAGCGCAACAGTATCCATCATTATACAATATTGTGCATCGGAATAATGTTACCGTAGCACAAGTTTTAGCTCAAGTAACACTAAACATTGGTTTCGGGAGAGTACTTACTGGTAATAACTGGAATGATTGGCTTCATTTATGCCAAAGACTTATGATGGTTCAGCTGTCGTCGGATGAACAAGAGAAGTTTGTATGGAACTTAACTTTGTCTCGGGTGTTCTCAGTTAAATCCATGTATGAGGATCTTATGAACAATCATGCGGTTTTCCTTCGGAAATATCTTTGGAAATTAAAGATCCCGCATGAGATTAAAAAATTATGTGTTTCCTTCACAACAAAGTGCTTCTTACTAAGGATAATCTAGCTAAAAGGAATTGGGTAGGATGTACCAAGTGTTGTTTTTGTGGGTCACAGGAAACCATAGAACATTTGTTTATATCATGTCCTTTTGATCGTATGCTGTGGCGTATTGTCAATTTTGCTTATGATCTACCCCCAACTGATATAGCACACATGTTTGGAAATTGGTGTAGGGGTTCGTAGCATGGAAAACAAAATTTTCTACCACATGAACACACATAGGCCAAGATCTATCTACTAGATTGTATCAACGAGTCGATAGAGTACTCACACTCAAAGATTCCAAAGCAGTTAATGAGAGCAGATTCTCGTGGGTGATGTAGTCGTTCACTTGCCGATCTCAAGATCACGTAGACGATCCTTCCGGCGCCGCGTTTTGGCAGTGCTCCCGCAGTCGGTCATACATTTGGTACTCGATAAAGACCTTCATCTCCCTTGTTCCAGCATGCAATGAAGGTGATAGCTCTCTCCTCGCGATTCCGGCAGCACAATGGTGTGGTGTTGGAGTTTAGAGGGGAGATCCCACAGGGCTTCGCCTTAATCCAGAGCGGGTAGGTGGAGTAGAGGGGTTCCTCGACAACTAGGGTTTAGAGGCCGAGGGGAGGAGGTATGGCCGGCGGTTGCTAGTCCGGCGGCGGTGGCGCTAGGGCGGCGGCGGCTTGGGGGCCTAGGGTTTGAGTTGTGGTCTTGAGGGGCAGTACCCTCCCCTCTATTTATGAGAGGTAGGGGCGGCTAGGGGAGGGAGAGGTCGGATCCTCCCCAACTCCCTCTCCTCCTTGGCGGACGGTGGAGGGAGAGGAGGTTTCCTCTACTCCCTCCACCAGGAACCATTGTCCCAGTTTGACTATTCAAACTTGCTTGTTGACTTCCAATTTTGGAGTTTTTTTCTCTCTTTTATTTGCCCAGCCTAGTGACCTAGGACATGATGCAACCATTCCACTTTTTCATCACACATTCATGTACCCTTCCCCTTCTGGATCAGTGAACTTTCTAGACCCTTCTAGATCATTCCGGTGAAATACCGGAATCATTCCCGAACTCCAGAATTGGATTTTCCTTATATGAATCTTATTCTTCGGACCATTCCGGATCTCCTCGTGATATCCTGGAACCCATCCGAGACTCATAAAAACATTAGGTATTCTTGCTCACATTCCATATCTACTAAACAACATCGAATCCTGAAGTGTGTCTCCCTACGGTTCGTGAATTATGCATACATGACCGAGACTCTTCTCCGATCAATAACCAATAGAAGAATATGAAAATTCATATGGATCCCACATATTTCTACGATTACTTTGTGATTGAATGAACCATTTATATACGATACCAATTTCTCTTTGTCTCGCGATATTTTACTTATCCGACGTCTGATCGTCGGTATCTCTGCATACCTAGTTCAACCTTGTTACCCCTACAAGAAATATGCTGACTAGTGACCTTTTAATAATGACCATGGATTTTTTGGTCATAGATCTATGACCATTCTGAACCAACTGGTCGTAAGGAATTTGGCAAGGTATAAACCTTGAAAAACTATGACCAATTTTGTTAAAAAGGTTAAGACCAATTTTGTTAAAAAGTTCATATTTTCCAAACATGAGAAGGTCATAGATGGATAGCAGAGTTTATGGTCTTATATTTAACTCACTACGGCCAATTTAAATGGTCATGGCCACTCTAGTCAGCCACATCAATAATTTTGTCTACGTGTCAACTTTTGCTGACGTGTCCGTACAGGTCGCCACCTCGCGCGCAGAAATTGTATAAAAACCAACATATATATATATTTACTTTGCTAAGTATCGGTAAATAACATGATAAATAAACCACCGCATCTCATTTTGATTTGTCATTTGTATATACGCTAAATGAATGTGCCAATGTGTGCATTCAAAATTGTTAGGGCATGCGAACGAGACAAGTTTTCTATATAGATCCTACGATCTTGGCAGCCATGTACTATAAGCTAGCTAATCAACGAACCAAAGACAATGTTGTAATTTCAACAACACTGGCAAAAAAGGGGCATACCTAGAGCTCAAACCCGCCACCTCCTCCACTCATAGAACCAACCGAACCAACACACCATGAATTGGTTTGTGTCTAACTACCCCAAAATGATCTATTTAAATATGTGTCGCGTTGTGCTCTGAAATAAATTGGCAAAAATAGGAAAAGGGGAACTCGAACATACGACCTATGACTGCGCACATGAAACCAAACCACTAAACCAAACGATCCTTGCTGTTGGCTATCACACTATTTGTATGAGCCGAACTCGTATTGGGCCTAGGCCGCACACAAAGCCTCTTTCTTTTTTTCCTCAAATATTTCAGCCGACCGGCTAGGCTAACAGTCCAATAGACCATTTGCTAGTCGATTTTACTGAAATTATGGGCTTCTTGTAAAGTTTGAGTCCACATGAATGGACAAGCATTATTTTTTTTCCAAAAAGTCTAAAAACATAATTTCCCATAATTTGTGCATATGACCTCGGATTAAGATGATATAAAAATCAATTTGATTTATTTTTAGGATCCGCATAACATTATTTTCATATAAAATTATGAAATGCGACTAATTTTTATTTTTAGTGATTTTTAAATTATGTTATGCGGATTTCAAGACGCAGTCAAAACGACAGGAATGACTCGTCTATGTGTTGAGTCTTAATAAAATTTTAATGTATCTCTATGAAAATAGCATATTGTGTATCTAAAAATATTTTTTTGCAAAAATCATGAGTATTAAATAATGTACATGTAATTCAAATCGGACCCACTTCCTACCAATTCGGCATACATTTGTCTTTTTCGCGACGGATGGACAGAACGGTTTCAGATACCTTGTCCAAGTAATATGGTCTAGCATTTTTGAAAAATATGGTGGTAGCATTTTGAATGAGCACTTTGGTGGTTGCTTCACAAAACGCCCTGTTTTTGGCATTCGGAAAATAGAAAATGTATTTTATGTGCGACAAAAAAGAAAACTTACTCTTACAATATTTTTTGTCATCCCAAGTTGCATATGAATGCATAATATGGGCACATTATCGCAAACTATGCCACGATTATGGACATAACATAGGTCGTTTGGCCCGAAAGCCATGAAACCTCGAACATGATAGGTCATTTTTGTGAAGGTTTTTTCGAGATATTCACATATTCCAAGTTTGGTATTTTTTCCTGCAAATTTGTCGCATAATATGACGCCATACGAAGGTTTTACATTGTTTGTACCGTTTTTGAATTTTTTTATGCCCGTTTCAAATATGGTCAAAACGGCGGGAATGAAGGTTCTCAGCTAGGGGATGTTCCTCACTAAACTCTCAATAGATCTCTGAAGAAATAGCATATTGTCAGTCTAAAAATGAATTTTGCAAAAAAATCACGACCATTAGATCATGTACATGTAGTTCAAACCGGACCCACTTCCTGCCGATTTGGCAGACATTTGTCTTTTTCGCCAGGGGTGGACGAAATGGTTTGAGATATCCTACTTGGGACATTTTCCCTATAAGGTGGTCTAGTAATTTTGAAAAATATGGTTTTAGCATTTTGAATTAACCATTTGGTGGTTGCTTCACAAAACGCCCCGTTTTTTGCACTCGGAAAATGGAAAATGCATTTTCTGTACGACGAAAAGTAAAACTTCCTTCTGCAACATTGTTCACCATCCCAAGATCTACATGAGTTCACAATATGGGCACATTATCACAAACTATGCCGCGATTATGGACATAACATCGGTTGTTTGGCACGTAAGCCATGAAACCTTGAACATGATAGGTCATGTTTGTGAAGGTTTTTTTAGATGTTCGCAATATTCCAAGTTTGATATTTTTCCTTGCAAATATTTCGCATAATATGACACCATGTGAAGGTTTTATATTGTTTGGACGGTTTTTGATTTTTTTATGTCCGTTTCAAACTATGGTCAAAATAGCGAGCATGAAGGTTCTCAGCTAGGGGATGCTCCTCGCTAAACTCTCAATGTATCTCTGAAGAAATAGCATATTGTCAGTCTAAAAATGATTTTTTCAAAAAATCACGACCATTAGATCATCTACATGTAGTTCAAACTGGACCCACTTCCTACGGATTCGACAGACATTTGTCTTTTTATCCTGGGGTGGACGAAATGGTTTGAGATATCCTACTTGGGACATTTTCCATGTAAGGTGATCTAGTATTTTTAAAAAATATGGTTTTAGTATTTTGAATTAACTATTTGGTGGTTGCTTCAAAAAGGTCCCCGTTTTTGGCACTCGGAAAATGGAAAATGCATTTTCTATGCGACAAAAAGAAAAACTTCCTCCTGCAACATTGTTCGCCATCCCAAGATACACATGAGTGCATAATATGGGCACATTATCACAAACTATGCCGTGATTATGGACATAACATCGGTCATTTGGCCCGAAAGCCATGAAACCTTGAACATGATAGGTCATTTTTGTGAAGGTTTTTTCGAGATGTTCGCAATATTACAAGTTTGGTATTTTTCCTTGCAAATATTTCGCATAATATGACGCCACGTGAAGGTTTTACATTATTTGGACCGTTTTTAAAACTATGGTCAAAACGACAGGCATGAAGGTTCTCAACTAGGGGATGCTCCTCACTAAACTCTCAATAGAGCTCTGAAGAAATAGCATATTGTGAGTCTAAAAATAAATTTTGAAAAAATCACGACCATTAGATCATGCACATGTAGTTCAAACCGGACCCACTTCCTACCGATTCAGCAGACATTTGTCTTTTTCTCCTGGGGTGGACGAAATTGTTTGAGATATCCTACTTGGGACATTTTCCATGTAAGGTGGTCTAGTATTTTTGAAAAATATGGTTTTAGCATTTTGAATTAACCATTTGGTGGTTGCTTCACAAAACGCCCCATTTTTGGCACTCGGAAAATGGAAAATGCATTTTCTGTGTGATGAATAGGAAAACTTCCTCCTGCAACATTGTTTGCCATCCCCAGATGCACATGAGTGCACAATATGGGCACATTATCACAAACTATGTCGCGATTATGGACAGCCCGAAAGCCATGAAACCTCGAACATGATAGGTCATTTTTGTGAAGGTTTTTTTGAGATGTTCGCAATATACCAAGTTTGGTATTTTTCCTTGCAAATATGTCGTATAATATGATGCCACACGAAGGTTTTACATTGTTTGGACGTTTTTAAATTTTTTATGCCCGTTTCAAGATGTAGTGATAGAGCCAGTCAATCATAATAGAGAATCACATAGTCCACGGATCACCCTACCAAAGCAGATCTTAGCCGTTCACGTGACCTCCATCCAACGCTGAAATTTCATCTGCCGTTAATTTTTTTCTTGCGCTTCCCGTCCAACACACTTTGGAATGACTGAAACCACCTTGGTTCCAACAGTCTAGCACCACAGAAGTGGACAGGGGTATTTTCGTAACATCCTCTCCCCAAACCCTAGTCCCCCCCGCTCCTCTCGCACCTCTTCCCAGACCCCGCCGCCACAGCCTCCCTCTCTCGCTCGACATAGTCCCTCTCTCTGCTCCCCGCCGCCACTTCTACCTATCGCATGAGCAAGAGCTCTCCTACGCCAAATCCCACCTACTAGAAAACCCTAGCCCCTCGCTCGATAGATGCTGCGGCTACCCCAGGAACCACGATGCCATGGCTAGCCACCACCCTCGGGACAAGATCCGGCGGCGTCATAGTGGTCTTTCTCTTCGACGTGCGCGCGTGCCCCACCGGTGCCAGCGCCTCCGTGGAGCTCGCTGGCGTCATGGCCCGTTTCGTAGCGCCGGCATCCACGTTCCCCTGCTGGTGGTCGCGGCCTGCCCAGGCTACTGCTGCCGCATGACTCTTCCCCGGCCACAATTCCGACTTGCCGGTGAAGAGAAAAAGTTTGTCTTCCTCGCCGGGAAGCACGCCACCAACCAGGAGGAGCTGCAGATAGACCAATGTAGAAGGGCCACTGGTTCAGATGCAGGCAAGTTGCCCAACCCCCTCGTGCTCGACGAGGTCACCTATGATGACAAATCTGATGCGGCCCTTCTCCTCGACACCATGGAGAGGCTACAACTCTTCGGCTCAAGGTACGCCACAATTCCCCTGCTTGAGATGCCAATCTTGTGGTGTTGTGCGCAGTTCATAGAGCAGACCATGCTCAGTAGCTTTTGTCTCGTGTTGGTCACTCTGATTAGCTCGGGACGCTGCAAATTTAGATCAATTGAACAAACTGAGCACCCAATACTCTTTGCCATGTTCCTATTTATCATTTGCTAGTACTAGATGATTTTTTAGTTCATGTATAGGTGGTA
Source organism: Avena longiglumis (assembly GCA_030063025.1). Classification (NCBI taxonomy): domain Eukaryota; kingdom Viridiplantae; phylum Streptophyta; class Magnoliopsida; order Poales; family Poaceae; genus Avena; species Avena longiglumis. The sequence continues at coordinate 251,775,120 of CP125979.1, forward strand.
TATTTCTAGCTAGATATTTATTAGTTGCTTGTATCCTGGATAATTTAGTACTTTCTATCTAGCTTTCATTTTTTGCTTGTCTTGGGTTTGAATGCACTATATCATTTCTGTTCTAAGCTTGGTGCTTTTAATCCATGCCTGGAATCTGTATAGTGTAAGATGCTGAAGTAGTTTTTATCCCAGGTTATCTGATCTGGGCTGTTTGTTTGTGTGCGTTGTAGGATGGGTTGTAGCAGGATAACTTGGACGTAGAGAACCAGTAGAAGGATCAAGCTCAGCACCTTAGGAGGGTGTGCTGGAGTGCATAAACCCCGGACATGTCACCGGATTCTCATGGTCGAGCCCACTGCACTACAACTGAAGCAATGGCGCCTTCTCCTGATTAGAGAAGTCATTTGTCTATCCCATTTTCCTTGCTTTGTTACTTGGTTGATGTATGTTTGCATACATATTTGATATTTGTTCGGGATGGTAGTCAATACACAATACCGTTATACTAATACACAATACAGTTATTCTATTACATGTTTAGGGTCCAAACCCGAGAACTCGAGTTGGTAATTTTTACAACGATCTAGAAATTTCTGGTATTATTGCTCTGATTCCATATATGTAGAGATTTTATTGGTGCTTTGTGGTTCGCATAATGCAATTTGTGCTACATGTATATCGATACTGGTATAATCCGTTTCCTCGATGTTTTGAGTAAGAATGCATATATCTTGGCACACATATATTAGAGTTGTCTAATTTGTTTCAACTTTACTTTGCTACGCTTAGGTCAGGGAGCATGTTGCTGGTGTTCTGGCACCCTTAATCTTTGATCCTATCTGAGGTAGGTTATATTAGGTCACTGATGCCGATGTTCCCATGGCTCGCAGGACCGACAACCGCATCCGGCTGCCATGGATGGCCCCAGCTCTGGCCATCCCTCCTCCTTATGTTTGCCATCTCAGGTCGGCCTCTACCTTCATGCTCGGCTCCCTTTACTTCTATTTTCCACCATGTTCTTGAGGGAGTTGTCCTCGACCCGACCCTGAACATGATGTCTCCATGTAAATAGTTCTATTTTCCACCCTGTTCTCCCATGTCATGTGCTATATAGCCTATCTTTGATACTTGTTGTTACTAATTAATTTTCTATATGTACCATATACTGTTTGAAATAGTAAAGTTCTGCTTGACTTCAAACATAGTTACCTCAGATAGGATCAAACATAGTTATCAATCCTCATAGAATGAACATTTTATAGGCAATTTGGTGCAATCAGTAGTATAGTAGGTACTATTGATGGCATGCTGTTCATTATACAAAATTTAACTAATATATCTAGATAGGATGTTTGGATGCATATAGTATACTTGAGACCCACTACTCCATATGGATGATTTCATCACTACGTTTTTTGATGCTTATAGCATACTTGATCAGCGCAATGCTCCTGTGATTTATCAATTATCTAGAGTCTCCTCGTAGCAGCATGGAGTTGTTGTCTGCGCTTTCTTCACTATTAAATTTCATAAGTGCGTCGAGCTTTAGTTTCTTGTGTCATTGGTGTTGAATATTTCTTGCTATGTTGTCTTGTAGGTGATGAATGAAGAGCAGATTCTTGTGGTCTTCGCAAACAGGAGAAGTGCAGCTGGGACGAGGCCAAATGGACTTGATTTTTTTCCTTTTTGTTTCTTGTTGATGTATTGACTTGGGCATGTGGCTGTGATTGTTGGAGTGTATAGCTGCAATTTGTAGTATATACCCGCTTTATTTTATTGTAACCTCGCATCTATGTGCTGCAAACAAACATGACGTATATTTTTAGATTTTTTATATGAATTACAACGTGTCCTGTTTTCTGAATGTAATGTTGGTTGTTTATTGTGAATATATACTAAATTTAAATTTGACCAGTGGGCTTGGAATAAGACTACCAGCGGGGGCCATCTAACAAGTGGGACCAGCTTTAAAAAAATAAAATTGACAAAAATGTTGGGCCGAATATTACAATGGCCAGAAAATATATGGGCCAAATTTATGAGCTTGTCCTACTAAATAACTGCACCGTAAGTGCTAAATTTGTAAAATAAAAAGGCTATAATTGTTAGGCTTGGCCCATGTAAAGCATCTCATTGGATTGGGCTGAATTCGATCTATAAGCACTGCCATGTAGGACTGACTTATGTGGAGGCTTACATGGACATGCTAGATAGTTCGTGACCAAACCATCTATATTGGTTATAGTAGTCTATGACCAATACACAGAAAAGGTCTTTATTGTCCGTCAGTGACTCTCAGCTTTTGACCATCTGTTTTTGTCACAAGAAGGTCACAAATGGAGAACAATGACCATCTAGCGACCAATATGGAGGGTCAAAAATTACCATATTTATTGTAGTGTACCGACAAGTACTCTTTACTCGTTCCTGTGATATGTGATCTCTTGTGAGCCAGTCACATTCTTGCAAGCTAATTGGATGACATTCCACCGAGAGGACTTAGAGTATATCTATCTGTCATATGGATGGACAAATCCCACTCTTGATCCATTAGCCTCAACACATACTTTCCGAACTCTAAATGCCACCTTTATATCCACCCAATTACGGAGTGGTGTTTGATGTCATCAAAGCATCCATTCGGTGATGGTGATTAGCATGATCTCATGGTCGAAGGAATTAGGTTACTTTGTATCTGAAAGCATATAGCAACCGAACTATTGAAATGACTTGATCTTTATTCTACGCTTATCTATAGGAGTATGTCCATCACACTGTAACATCCCAAAAATATTAAACTAGAATCATCAAACTCTAATCTTCAAAATTAGGGTTAACAAAAACTTTTCTAAATAAAAATATGAAAGCATGCATGTGGGTATGCATTCCATTTTGGATTCTTTTGAATTGCCTTGTTTATGTGTTTCTTTGCTTGTAAATGGATTCTTAGGTGAATTAAACATCATCTAAGCAATACCCACACTTTTCCCAAAGACAAATAAATCAAAACAAACAAAATAAGGGAATGGTCATTTTAGCCAATTTAACTCCCATGCCAACTTTGGCTGTCTCTAACTTTCAAAACTGAATAGAAACTTGTTTGGATCTTTGCACCCCTTGATAGTACTCATAACAGAGTACCAAGGCCCACTTTGTGACCATCCAAAAACATTTGAATGCATAGTTTAAAAGACAGTTCAAAATTGAATCTTTATCATATGGGAAGATCCCACTTTTGCAAAAACCACTCAAACAAGCTCAACTTTCAAAACCCAAGCATCCACAGACTCACCAGCACATGCCTAGCACACCCACCAAAAATATTTTCAAAATTCAAAACTTGAATTCTTGTGGCCATTTCATCAAACACCTTGCAGATACAAATCAAACAAAATCTAAACACTATAGTGAGCAGTGATTTGAGCCTAACTTGTTCCCTCTCTAGCTCACAGCAACCTCAGTATACCATCTAGCCAACTTAACTAAGCACTAGCCCCACTGTAAGCTTGGCAATGTCATCAATGGTGAATAGCCGAAGCCACCCATGTCACCCCAGTGTGGACAACAGGCTAGAGGAAGAACTAGCCGTGCCAACCTTGTCTGGGAGGTAGCCCATGCCTCACCGCCCCCTCTCGACCAGCCCTGCCTCGCAGACATCGACCAAAACCGCCAGGAACGCCGCACCCGTGCCACTGTCAACCATGCCGAGCATGCTCCAGAGCGCCACCCTCGACACACGCCCATAGACCGCGCGCCGCCCTTGCCGCGTGCATACATGAGCACCACCGTCCCAGGAGACCTCCAGACATCCCCGTTCGCCGCCCCATGCCTCACAGCCACCACTCACTGTCGAAGACGCCGCCTCTGTCGCGCAGAGCATCGTATGTTCCAGACCGTTTGCCACCGCCCCTACATGCGCATTAAAGTCATAGAGCATCGCCAGAAGACCACCGATCAATCGCCATAGCCGGCCATGCCTCTAGCAGCCCATAGCCATGTCGCCACCGTCGCATGCCCATCCCATTCGGTCTCGTCGTCGAGACTATAAATAGAGGCCTCCCCCGCTCAAACTCTTCACACCATTCTACTCCCCTCTCCTCACTGATCGTTCCACCCCGTTCCTGGAGCAAGGCGAGCAGCGCTTCGCCAGAATTTCACCGGAGCCCGCCGCTGCTGGAGAAGAAGGGGGCCAGCGATTGGAGCCGCCCCAGGAGAAGCTGCCGGTACCAGGAGGTTCGCCGTCGTGGACTTCGTCGTTCGCCCACATCGCCGACCTTCGCCTGAGTCCCGGTGAGCCCTCGACGACCCCCACCTGCCGCGTTAGGTTTCTGTCTCGCCGGGGCCGCCCGACGTGGACGATGAGTAGCAACCGTTCGATTAGACTTAGATCGTGTGGATGAGATTGCCCCGTACCGCTTCGCGTTTAAGAAACCAGCGGGTGGAACCCCACGTCATTGATCCGCGCCATGAGTGACACTGGGCCAGCCCGTTAACAGTTCCTGCGCAGCCCATTCATTTGAATTTGGAATTTTCCATTTTAATTCAAACACATTTCTGTAACTAGTTTCAAAAATCAACCCAGCTCGATTCGGTGAACCAAATTGAATGAAACCAATTTTGTTAGAAAGGTCTTGAAATGCTTAATCCAAGCCCGTTGGATTAAAATCATTTGGATCTTTAGATCACCCTTGTTAAAAATAACAAGGCAGAAGCTTTTCTGCATTCAAATTTTTTTCAAACTTAAACTATAATAGATTTTGAGTTGATTCCAACTCTCAAAAATCACATTTGATCATACCTTTCAGAATATATAAAAACATATAGGTTTACTTATAGAAATAATGTTCAAGTAATAAAATAATGCCACATAGGAATTTCTAGCCACTTTATTTAATTAAAATAAAAGGGTAAAACCTTATTAAATTGTGACACCACTTTAAATCACATTCCCATGGACTAAAATATGTGGTGATGACATGTGTCAACATGATCCCATGTTTGGTTTGGAGAATATTAAATCTTAAGTAGTTTTTCAATGAGTAGAAATTACTTTTCTAAAACCAAAATCTTTAAGTCAAATGCTTGTAATGTTAGTGATGATGCTAGATCATCTATAGAACCCTTGTGTGTGATGATTGCAAGTATTTAAGTATTGTTTGGTGATTGTGTACCTCGTATTTATTCATAGACGCTAGTACCGACCAAGGATACGAGGAGGAAGGAGGATACTACGAAGAAGAAGCCGAGGAGAACTTCAACCACTGCTCTGCACAAGGCAAGCCAATACTTGCAAGCTATTAACTTAGCAAGATTATACTGATACTGATGCAAGCCTTACTAATCAAGTTGACCTATGAAAGCCTAATACTACTAGTTGAATGTGCAAGCTAACACTTGCAATTATGAAAGTTAGATAACCTATGCAATGCACTAAGCATGCTTAGTTGGACACATTTGATGATACCCAATCCTAGTTTTACTTGCAAGCTTCTACTTTATTTCTTTATCAAAGCTTGTACTTAGAGTTTACTTGAGTAAATTGTAGATTCTAGAAAGATACTTGAAGGTTGCATCAAGAGCATAAAATTTGTCCTAAGCTAGATAATCTTGATGTCATCCCAAGGCATAAGATTGAACTTAGTTGAAACTCCACTAGTTTACCCCCCCTCATTAGTACTCACCCCCACTTGTAGATGCTAGTGCTAAGCATAAAACTTGATCAACTTTAGATGGGATTACTTGGTGGAAAATGGTTATGAAAACCTTAGAATGATGGATCATTCTACTGAGATGTTTTGACATGTGTTTCCGAACACCATATGATTTTGGTGATGAAAATGTTAAGGCATGAGCCTTAGCCCTTTATAAAACTAAGGGTTGTCTGGATGCGATACCAATCCAATTTTACCGTACAACCACAATACCCGAAGATTGGGTAGGGCTTGACTGGAAACTTATATACCTTAGTATTGGTTCCCTCCCAGCCAAGGTCTGAGCTGAGGCTACCTTGTGAAGATTGTCCACCTGTGCAGTACCCAAGATGACAGTTGGTCATGGTTGGGAGGCCAAACTCACAGGAGAGGTGCTTATACTAGGGCGTGTAATTGAAAGGTTAGGATTGATTATCCGCATACTGAGTATGGTGAATTCAGGATTTGTTCCTGACGGATGTATCGAATGTTGTGGTGAAAGTGTACAATCTCTACAGAGTCTCAAACTATTCGAATAGCCGCGTCCACGGTTATGGACAGTTGGAGTGGCCATACTGTTCCCCTGTCAGATGTTTTCAAAATGACTTGTAAAATGATTTGAGACTTTGACTTGACCACAACAGAGTTGTGGCATGAGATACAAGTTCCCACTTAGGTGTTATAAAATTTCATTTAGCCTTCTCTTGCTTCTGAACTTAGTAGAGGTAAATCTGGCTTTTTGCAAAACAACCCTAGAGCCTAGTGCCCTATTACAAAAACCCCTTCACTTGTCAGTATTAGTTTGCGAGTACTTAAAGAGTACTCATGGCTTTGTCCCTGGCTATTCCCGTGGCCAGACTATGAAGAGGAGTACCAGGATGATGGACCCCAGGAAGGTTACGACAACTAGGATCATCTCCCATCGTCAGCATTGCCTGTGACCCCGAAGATGGAGCTTCGCCCACGCCATCGTTACTATTACGTTATTCCACTGCTTGAGTTGTATTAAGAACTGGATCATGAGATCCTTATTTGTGTAAGACCTTATGTATGGTTTGTAATGGATGATGTATTGTGGTATCCAATTCTGTTATGTCTCGCAAAAATGGTAATCCTGGGATTACAATGTATGGCATAATAGTCATCTGGGATTAAAAATTCGGGTGTTGACACACACCATTCTCCTAATGATATGATCTTCTTGTTAATAACATCTCAATGTTCATGATCAGGAAACCATGATCAACTATCAACCAACAAGCTAGTATTACAAAGAGGCTTTACTAGGGACTCTAACAAGTCTGCAAATCACACAAGTATTAATGTTTCCAGTTAATACAATTATAGCATGAATGTAAACATTTATCATAAACACAAAGATATAATAATAACTACTTTTATTATTGCCGCTAGGGCATATCTCCAACAGTCTCCCACTTGCATTAGAGTCAACTAATCTAGATTACATGGTAATATATCGAACACCCATGGCGGTTTGGTGCTGGTCATATTTTTCCCTCGGGAGAGGTTTAGTCAATGGATCCGTCATATTCAGATCTATGTGTACTTTGCAAATATTTATGTCACCATCTTGGACATGCTCTCGAATAGCGTGAAAACACAGCTTGATATGCTTCAGCTTCTCATGTGACCTTGGCTCTTGCGCATTGTCTATGGCGCCCATGTTATCACAATAGATAGACATTGGGTCCATCGCACTAGGAACCACACCGAGGTCCATAATGAACTCCTTCATCCATATCGCCTCTTGTGAAGCCTATGAAGCAGCTATGTATTCCGATTTAGTTGAAGATCTCGCTACAAAGCTTTGCTTTGCACTCCTCCATCTCACTACTGCACCATTCAAAGTAAATACGTATCCAGATTGAGATTTAAAATCATCTTGATCGGTGTTCCTAACTAGCCTTAGTTCTTCTCAAGTACTTAAAGATGTTTTTGACTGCTGTCCAATGATCCCCCCCTGGATCACTTTGATAGCTGGTAGTTACACTAAAAGCATATGCAATGTCGGATCTAGTACATAGCATGGCATACATGATAGATCCTATGGCTGAGGCATAGAGAGTCTTACTCATCCTCTCTCTATCTTCTGCCGTAGCGGGACTTTGAATTTTACTCAAGGTCGTATTGGGCAACATGGGCAAGAACCTTTCTTGCTATCTTCCATTCCAAACCTCTTTAGAACTTTGTCCAAATATGTACTCTATGAAAGCAATATTAGTCGTCTTGATCTATCTCTATAAATATTTATGCATAATATGTAAGCAACTTCGCCAAGATCCTTCATTGAAAATCTATTATTAAAATAATATTTGACACTTTTAAGAAGATCTATATCATTCCCAATCAACAATATGTCGTCCACATATAGTACTAGGAATTCTACAGAGCTCCCACTCACTTTTTTGTAAATACAAGCTTCTCCATAAGTTTGTATCAAACCAAAACTTTTGATTACCTTATCAAAATGTTGATTCCAACTTCAGGATGCTTGCTTCAATCCATAAATGGACCGTTGAAGTTTGCATAACTTTTTAGGATCTTTAGGATCAACAAAACCTTTGGGTTGTAGTATATACAACTCTTCATCAATGTATCCATTGAGGAACACCATTTTCACATCCATCTCCATATCTCATAATCATAATATGCAGCGATTGCTAACAAAATCCTCACAGACTTTAGTTTCGCTACCGGTGAGAAAGTCTCATCGTAGTCAACTCCTTGAATTTGTCGAATCCCTTTTTTGACAAGTCGAGCTTTATAGACGGTCACATTACCATCAGCATCTGTTTTCTTCTTGAAATCCATTTGTTCTCGACAGCCTTTCGGCCATGTGGTAAGTCCACCAAAGTCCATACATGGTTTTTCTACATGGATCCAATCTCGGATTTCATGGAATCTTGCCATTTATTGGAATCTGGGCTCATCATTGCTTCTTCATATGTTGCAGGATTGTTGGTGTCGTCCACCAACATGAAACTCATAATGGGATCATACCAATCGAGAGTGGTACGAGTCCTTGTCGACCTGCGAGGTTTTGTAGTAACTTCGACCGAAGTTTCATGCTCAACATCATTAGCTTCCTCTCTTATTGGTGTAGGCGCCACAGTAACTTCTTCAAGTGTTGCGCTACTCTCAAATGCGACAGAAGATTCGACAACCTCGTCGATTTCTACTTTTCTTCCAGTCACTCCTTTCGAGAGAAACTCCTTCTCTAGAAAGGATCCATTCTTGGCAACGAAGATTTTCCCTCAGATCTATGATAGAAGGTATACCCAATAGATTCCTTCGGGTATCCTATGAAGACGCATTTTTCCGCTTTGGGTTCAATCTTGTCGGGCTGTAACTTCCTTACATAACCTTCGCAACCCCAAACTTTAAGGAACGACAATTTAGGTTTCTTCGCAAACAATAATTCATACGGTGTTGTTTCAACGGATTTAGATGGTGCCCCATTTAAAGTGAATGCGGATGTTTCTAATGCATAACCCCGAAATGATAACGGTAAATCTGTAAGTGACATCATAGAACGAACCATACCTAAGAGAGTTTGATTACGATGTTCAGACACACCATTACGTTGTGGTGTTCCCGGCGGTGTCAATTGTGAAAGTATTCCACATTTCTTTAAATGCTCTCCAAAATCATAACTTATATACCGATGGCACGTGGTAGCGCTTCGTTGGGAGACCCCAAGAGCAAGGTGTGATGAGCACGGCAGCAAGTCTTCCCTCAGTAAGAAACTGAGGTTATCGAACTAGTAGGAGGAAGGAAACGACTCAAAGGCGTTGCTAGCAACTTGGATACCTGCACAACACAAACTCAAGACTTTGCCCCAATGAAGAACGAGGTTGTCAATCTCAAATGCACCCTTTGAAGGAAATAAATTCTTCAATTTGTTCCACATCATAAAAGTCATAATTTCCTTTAACATAAGAAGATATGGTAACATTATCATTATACTCTCATTGAAAAGGTAGGTGTTTATACCTCCTACGGCAACAAGATTTATCAAAGCAATTGGTAACATTATATGTAGAGCACACCTCTCTAGCAATAGTATTCAATTTATCAATTTGTTCCCATAAGTGTTTCCCTTTTTGTGACAAATGGTGTTCCTTATAATAATACTTTTCTTCTTCCGTGAACCCACCTTGCCAATAAGAACTAGTTTCAAAGAAACCATCCATTGATAGAAAGCATGACCAAGTAAGGCAATAACAGACCAGCAACTAGAGTGAGAACTAATTTTTTGTGTTTTTATAAGAAAAAGCAAACCAAACTAAACTATTTTTTTGGTTTTTGATAAAAGAGGCAATAAAACCAAGAAAAAGAAACTAAGCAAAACAAAAACAAAGTAAAGAGAAAGGTTGTGAAGGACTCCCCTTGTGAATACGTCCTTAGCCTCCCCGGCAACGGTGCCAGAAAACATGTTGATGGAGCGTGGTAGCGCTTCATTGGGAGACCCCAAGAGCAAGGTGTGATGAGCACAATAGTAAGTTTTCCCTCAGTAAGAAACCTAGGTTATCGAACCAGTAGGAGGAAGGAAATTACTCAAACGTGTTGCTAGCAACTTGGAAACCTGCACAACACAAACTCAAGACTTTGCCCCAACGAACAGTGAGGTTGTCAATCTCACTGGTTGCTGAAAACAAAGGATTAACTGTATGGTGTGGAAGGTAATAGTGGTTTGCAGAAAGTAAACAGTAACAGTGGAAGATATATCAATGGTAAATATTGGACCGGGGTCCATATTTCACTAGAGGTGTTCTCCTTAAGATAAAGAAACATGGCATGCCGGGTAAATAAATTACAACGGGGCAATTGATAGGACTGAGCAAAGCATAACAATGCAATACTAGATGTAACACCCTCGGAATCGGACCTATGCAAATTTGGGCAAAATTCACCAAACCCGCATAGAAACGATTCAAAGGTGCCCACCAGGCACTTTCGTGCGGGTGGAAAACGAAGTAATAACATCACACAACAGTCCTCGATGGGACCCACAGAACAGATATATATAGCAGCGACTCAGAGAGTCAAGAATACAGATATAATATACAAAGATCCAAATCACCTTGAAAACGATAGAGCGTCCGGCTAGGACAAGATGCAAATGGGGCTAAGAGCCCTGAAGAATAACCAATGGCGTCCATAACCCTGCCCAGGCCAAGCCGGAAGGGTAACCACTCGGGCGCGTCGATCTCAAAACCTGCTTAACAAAAGGGGTGCCGACAAAGGGCAAAGTAAAAAGAAGGAGCGTCAGTACTGAGGCCAGTACACGGCGAGGCTAGAATTCGGCGGTCCTCGCCTACATAGGTATGGTGGACTGAAGCGGCAGCGGCAGCATGCACTAAACAACCTATAGAGACTCGATACAACTGGCGGTTATCAGAGAGGGGTAAGAATGACCTAACCGGATCCAACCTGAAGCTATCACCAAACAAACCCATCCTGGTATTTCCCCCTCGAGACCAAACGAGGAAGTCAACCGAGGAACTCACACAGTTGGCAGTTTTATTTATTCAGTTATAGTTGCAGCAATTACTAGTCAGGTTTAAATAATCGTCCTGATAAAGTAAGCAGTGGGCACTTTTAGTTAACCATTCCGTGATAGTGGCAACACTTACTAGTCAGATACATTTATCATGAGATAAACCCAAAACCCAGCAGTTGTTGGTACTTTTATTCAGCCATTTCGTTGTAGTTGCAATACTTACTAGTCAGATACAATTGTCATAGCGGCGACCAAACAAGCAATTGTGGGCAGTAATTAGCCTTTCGTTATAGTGAAGCTGATTACTAGTCATTATAAGTCAAATTTATAGCAGTAAACTTTAGTTATGCTTGTCTATGATCAAGAAACTGTGCTCCAAGTCGTCCATATCCGCGGACACGGCTTTCAGAAAGTTTTACCCGGCCGGGGTGCACCAATAGCAACACACGCTCGATCAACCTCGGAAAAACCAAATCAAAACCCAACGAGGCTTTCACGACTGAACAATCACAGGATTCAGAAATATTTCAGGGGGCCACCCCTTAAGTAGAATCCGCAACGGAGTAGACAAGCTCCGAGACGGCCTCAAGGTGCTGGGTAGACGGCTGTGAACGACTGGGAACCCGAAAGTGTGGCTGGGCTTGTCGACACCGCGGAATCGTGTCCCGATCCTAAACAAGATGCGGTGAAGTACCTCGCTAATCGTCAATAAAGCGGTAAAACATGGCATAAGTACAGGATCGTAAATAAAACCTCAAACTAGTTTGTGGCCCCAAGAAATAAGAATGAATCAAGCTCTGGCTCAGGGGGGTCCCATATACCTCCCGGATGTGGATAGCGCGCAAATCAAGGAACAGGAATCAAGTACTCGGGGTCTTACGGGACACAAGTGGGCGTTCGGAAACCAAATATTATCTATCACCCACCGATGCCTCTGCTTATTCAATTTTAGTTGTTAAACAGAAATTAAAGTGCCGATAAGTAAAACTAGAATCATCTCCAACATCAACATGCGGCAATACATCAGCAACTGTGGCATATGACGACACCCAACAGCAATATATGGCGACGACGCTGCTAAGACCAACTAGCTACCAAACAACAGGCAATAGGGTGTGTCCAAGGCAATATAGGGCTGCAAGGGAAATCACAGGTACGGAAACTAAAGCATCGCAACACAGATAGCAAAAGATCAACAGGAGGGAAATAAATACTATAAAAGTAAGATAGGTAGAAAGGGGGAGATGCTCGCCTGAAAACATTGTCGAAAGGTTCATCCGAAGATCGGGGCGAAGCTCACATCAACTCAACGGTCCAACCCGCGAAGAAGCAAAACACTAGAAGAAACACCGGATGCGCTATTTAATAAAACGACAGAAGATCGGCATGATGCATGTATGATGTATGGCATGGCAAAGATGCGATGCAATTAGATCATATTAAGCGGAACCGGGGTCCCGACAATTAGTTAGATGGTGCAAGTTATCTAGAACCCCCGCAAATTAAATGTTGTTTTAGCAAGACAGAATATATCACCGGTTCGCTACACAAGTTTAAATGAGGCCAATATAAGGATAGATTTGCCCGCATATGGGCCCCATATTTAATTATTAGGTGAACCGGCATAAGGCCCCCAAACCACATGAATGAATGCATGCAAGACAATTAAATGCAACAAGTTGTCATGTTATTATAAAATAGGGTTCTCGGAAAGGGGTGCACACATTAGGGTTCGGCGATCTCGTCCGGGGTTCGGGGTCAGGTTCGGTCTCAGGGTTCGACGGAACGTTCTCGGCTCCGGGGGTAGATCTTGTCGCATCGGGGTATCGGTAAAGTGCGATGCTTGGCGTCCGGGTTAAGGTCTCGGATCGGGGTAGGTCTTGGCGTCCGGGTGCGGACTTGGGTCGCTGTCATTCTTGTCGCATGCGGATCTTGTCGCATTCGCGGTCCTCGGTTCATGTTGCCGGTCTTGGCGTGCGGGGCGAAGAACTTGGCGCATCGGTTTTCTCGGCGTCCTCGGAAGGGTACTTGTCGTATCCGTGATCGGTCTTCGGAAGCGGCTCTGTGGCATCGAATCCGAGGTGTAGATCTTGGGGTCCAGCGGTAGCTGATCTTGTCGGTGTCGCTGACTTGGCGTCCCACGGAGTAGATCTCGTCTCTCCGGTAGATCTTGGGGTTCCTCGTCGACGGCCTTCGGGTCCGAGAGGGAGATCTCGTACTTGTGCAGCGGATCATGCCTCTTCAACTCGATCTCGGAGCAGCACCGTCTTCTAATCGTCACCACACTACACCATGTCCACATCAACAACATTGGTTGCAACACTTGGGTCTCAGGGAGCCCACGCGGGACAGAGCGGTGGTACACCGACGGCGAGGGCGGAAGAGACGCGAGCTGGCGGCGCAGCTCGGGCTTGGCGGTCGGACACCTGCAGGCGGACGGAGGCAGGCGGAGGAGGCGCCTGGCGTCACGGTCGGCGAGGCGGCGGCTCGAGCCCGAGGAGGGCAGGGTCGCCGACGAGGCGAGGCGGGCTGGGCGATGGCTCGGCGAGGAGGATCCGGGCGGGCGGCGACGAGGCTGCAGGCGCTGCTGGCAGCGGCGACGAGGCGGCGGAGGAGCTGCGGTGGCGAGGACGGCGAGACGGTGGGCGCGAGTGGGGCACGTGGCGGCAGACGGGCGGAGGCTCGGTCAGCGGCGACCTTGGCGGCGGCGTCATAGCGGCGCAGCGTCCCAGCGGCCGGGCGGTGATCTGGGCGAGGAAGGGCGTTCGGTGGTCTGGCGCGCCTGGGGAGAAGCGAAGCGGTGGGCGTGGGGAGACGGCGGGCTTGAGGGGTGCAGGCGTCGCCCGTGGCGGGCGCGAGGCAGCGGGCGAGGGGAGGGAGCTCGAGGCCGGCAGCGGCGGCGAGGTGCGAGGGAGGGTCGGATGAGCGCGGCTGGTGGCGGTGGAGGCGGGTGCTGGCGTGAGCGGCGGCGATGGGGTGGAAGAAGGGAGGGAGAGGGGACGGCCGGGGCGCCGGTAGGCGGGGAGGGAGCGACGGGGAGGGAGGCCTGCGCGCGAGGGGAAGAGCCAGAGGGAGAGGAAGGAAGAAGAGGAACAGGGGCCAGGGCGGGGTCGGCCGGTGGGTGGACTGGGTGGTGGCCCAGGGCGTGGGGCCCGGCGGCAGTGGGAGGGGTTGGCTGTGTGCGGGTGTAGTGTGTGCGCGTTGGGGTGTGTCGGTTTGGGGGCAGTGTGTGGCCTGAGTGGGTTTGGTTGGGTGGGAGTGAGCTGTGAGGGAGAGAGAGAAGAGAGAGGGGCTGATGTGGCAAGTTTAGATTGGCTAGGGAAAGGGGAGAGGGTGAGGTGGCATGCTGCCATTGGGTGGGGTGAGGTGGCTTGGGTGTGTGGGTAGGTTTTTAGGTGGGATAGGAATAGAAGGGCGGGCAGGTTTGGACCGATTGTTTTATACGGGGTGGTCGTTCGGGTCGGGTTGGCCCGTTCGACTGCCCCTACTAAAATAAATATAATTTTTATTTATTTTAATTGGGCCGTTTGCAACCCGATAGCAACAAAACAAAATTATTCCGGAGACCCGGTATTTGACATTTGAATAGAGACGGGGCGTTTGGAAAACAAAACGGGGGTTTTCGAAATAGTTTTGGCAAACAATGCATGATGATGACGATGCAATGCACAAATTCAACGCGATTTTCTAGTAGTGGTTTTGCGGGATGCCACAATTCGACACCACTAACAAAGGATCTCGCCCTCGAGATCCGCCTCATGGTACCGGAGGGAAGGTCGGCGTCCTGCGTCTTCTCGCTTCGTGTAGATCCTCGCGACACCACTAACGAGGGTCGTTGTTCTTGATCGTCGAGAGAACTCTCCGGTAACAAAAAGTCGAAGGTAGTGGTATCAACAAATAAAGCCACCCCTAACTTCCATTAGAAGAGGGAGAAGTTACATTGATCCACCAGTTCGATGTACAGAGCGAACAGTAAGAGTCGGGTAGGGTGATCAGTCCATCCCGAACCCAAACTATCAACTCTATACATGGGTAGGAGAATCAGGCAACTCAACTCTCGAGATTTAGACTGAAGATCTTCATAGGCGGTGTACGGAACAAAGGATGATGCCAGCATAACTCGTATGAAAGACACAATGATTAGGTTTCGCGATGGTTCCATTGGCATGAACAACACATGCTCAAGGTTAACCCCAACTTCACCAAAGCTCGTCCTTCTCATATGTTTTTCAACGACACTGATATCCGGCAAGGAACACATAGGGATAAAGATCTCAAGGACAGAAGATCGGATGAAGGGTACAACAGACAAGTCGCAGATTGATGATCGTAGCACCTCCGTTACAAAAGGGAGAAAGCGAAACCCTGAAGGTACGACGGAAACCCAACCACGAGAAATCCTGGACTCGAAGAAAGAGAAGAGAGCGGATTCAAAACACGTAGAGGTAAGAGGAGAACAGCAGAGGGGTAAGGAATAAAATCAGACCTATTCAGAACTATCCAACCAATTTTGCTAAAATAGTTTTGACACTCTACTTCGGCCGTTAGCTAGGTTAACCTACAGGCTGGACTTGTGGGGTATCGCAACTGCTGAGCTCTGATACCACTCTGTAACACCCTCAGAATCGGACCTATGCAAATTTGGGCAAAATTCACCAAACCCGCATAGAAACGATTCAAAGGTGCCCACCAGGCACTTTGCGCAGCGGTGGAAAACGAGTAATAACATCACACAACAGTCCTCGATGGGACCCATGAGCAGATATATATAGCAGCGACTCGAGAGTCAAGAATACGATATAATATACAAAGATCCAAATCACCTTGAAAGCGATAGGCGTCCGGCTAGCTGGGACAAGATGCAAATGGGGCTAAGAGCCACGAAGAATAACCAATGGCGTCCATAACCTGCTGGGCCAAGCCGGAAGGTAACCACGCTAACGGCGTCGATCTCAAAACCTGCTTAACAAAAGGGTGCCGACAAAGGGCAAAGGAAAAGAAGGAGCGTCGATCTTGAGGCCAAGACAGCGAGGCTAGAATGGCGGTCCTCGCCTACATAGGTATGGTGGTGAAGCGGCGTGGCAAGATGCACTAAACAACCTATAGAGACTCGATACAATGGCGGTTATCGAGAGAGGGTAAGAATGACCTAACCGGATCCAACTGAAGCTATCACCAAACAAACCCATCCCGTATTTCCCCTCGAGACCAAACGAGGAAGTCAACCGAGGAACTCACCGGTTGGCGGTTTATTTATTCAGTTATAGTTGCAGCAATTACTAGTCAGGTTTAAATAATCGTCCTGATAAAGTAAGCAGTGGGCACTTTTAGTTAACCATTCCGTGATAGTGGCAACACTTACTAGTCAGATACATTTATCATGAGATAAACCCAAAACCCAGCAGTTGTTGGTACTTTTATTCAGCCATTTCGTTGTAGTTGCAATACTTACTAGTCAGATACAATTGTCGCAAGCGACAGCCAAACAAGCAATTGTGGGTAGTATTAATTAGCCTTTCCGTTATAGTGAAGCTGATTACTAGTCATTATAAGTCAAATTTATAGCAGTAAACTTTAGTTATGCTTGTCTATGATCAAGAAACTGTGCTCCAAGTCGTCCATATCCGCGGACACGGCTTTCAGAAAGTTTTACCGGCGGGTGCACCAATAGCAACACACGCTCGATCAACCTCGGAAAAACCAAATCAAAACCCAACGAGGCTTTCACGACTGAACAATCACAGGATTCATAAATATTTCAGGGGGCCACCCCTTAAGTAGAATCCGCAACGGAGTAGACAAGCTCCGAGACGGCCTCAAGGTGCTGGGTAGACGGTGTGAGCATCGGGAACCCGAAGTGTGGCTGGGCTTGTCGACACCGCGAATCGTGTCCCGATCCTAAGCGATGCAGGTGCGACCTCGCAATCGTAAATAAAGCGGTAAAACATGGCATAATGCGGATCGTAAATAAAACCTCAAACTAGTTTGTGGCCCCAAGAAATAAGAATGAATCAAGCTCTGGCTCAGGGGGGTCCCATATACCTCCCGGATGTGGATAGCGCGCAAATCAAGGAACAGGAATCAAGTACTCGGGGTCTTACGGGACACAAGTGGGCGTTCGGAAACCAAATATTATCTATCACCCACCGATGCCTCTGCTTATTCAATTTTAGTTGTTAAACAGAAATTAAAGTGCCGATAAGTAAAACTAGAATCATCTCCAACATCAACATGCGGCAATACATCAGCAACTGTGGCATATGACGACACCCAACAGCAATATAGCAAGCGACGGCGACGCGCAAGATCTACTAGCTACCAAACAACAGGCAATAGGGTGTGTCCAAGGCAATATAGGGCTGCAAGGGAAATCACAGGTACGGAAACTAAAGCATCGCAACACAGATAGCAAAAGATCAACGGGAGGGAAATAAATACTATAAAAGTAAGATAGGTAGAAAGGGGGAGATGCTCGCCTGAAAACATTGTCGAAAGGTTCATCCGAAGATCGGGGCGAAGCTCACATCAACTCAACGGTCCAACCCGCGAAGAAGCAAAACACTAGAAGAAACACCGGATGCGCTATTTAATAAAACGACAGAAGATCGGCATGATGCATGTATGATGTATGGCATGGCAAAGATGCGATGCAATTAGATCATATTAAGCGGAACCGGGGTCCCGACAATTAGTTAGATGGTGCAAGTTATCTAGAACCCCCGCAAATTAAATGTTGTTTTAGCAAGACAGAATATATCACCGGTTCGCTACACAAGTTTAAATGAGGCCAATATAAGGCTAGATTTGCCCGCATATGGGCCCCATATTTAATTATTAGGTGAACCGGCATAAGGCCCCCAAACCACATGAATGAATGCATGCAAGACAATTAAATGCAACAAGTTGTCATGTTATTATAAAATAGGGTTCTCGGAAAGGGGTGCACACATTAGGGTTCGGCGATCTCGTCCGGGGTTCGGGGTCAGGTTCGGTCTCAGGGTTCGACGGAACGTTCTCGGCTCCGGGGGTAGATCTTGTCGCATCGGGGTATCGGCGTCGGGGTGCAGTGCTTGGCGTCCGGGGTTAAGGTCTCGGATCGGGGTAGGTCTTGGCGCGTCCGGGTGCAGGACTTGGGTCGCTGTCGTTCTTGTCGCATGCGGATCTTGTCGCATTCGCGGTCCTCGGTTCATGTTGCCGGTCATGGCGTGCGGGGCGAAGAACTTGGCGCATCGGTTTTCTCGGCGTCCTCGGAAGGGTACTTGTCGTATCCGTGATCGGTCTTCGGGAGCGGCTCTGTGGCATCGAATCCGAGGTGTAGATCTTGGGGTCCAGCGGTAGCTGATCTTGTCGGTGTCGCTGACTTGGCGTCCCACGGAGTAGATCTCGTCTCTCCGGTAGATCTTGGGGTTCCTCGTCGACGGCCTTCGGGCCCGAGAGGGAGATCTCGTACTTGTGCAGCGGATCATGCCTCTTCAACTCGATCTCGGAGCAGCACCGTCTTCTAATCGTCACCACACTTCACCATGTCCACATCAACAACATTGGTTGCAACACTTGGGTCTCAGGGAACCCCCGCGGGACAGAGCGGTGGTACACCGACGGCGAAGGCGGAAGAGACGCGAGCTGGCGGGACGCGGCGGCTCGGGCTTGGCGGTCGGACCGGAAGCACAGGCGGGCGGAGGCCGAGCGGAGGAGGCGCCTGGCGACTGGTCGGCGAGGCGGCTCGAGCCCGAGGAGGCCGGGTCGCCGGCACGGGAGCGAGGCGGGCCTGGCGATGGCTCGGCGGAGGATCCGGGCGGGCGGCAGCAGTGCGGCGCTGCTGGCAGCGGAGGCGGAGGAGCTGCGGTGGCGAGGACGGCCGGAGGCAGTGGCGCGAGTGAAACGCAGTGGCGACGGACGGGCGAGCTCGCCCGGTCGGCGACCCTGGCAGCGCGGCGGCGTCCTGGCGGCGCAGTGGCGTCCTCAGCGGCGCGGGTGATCTGGCTGGGGCGAGGAAGGGCGTTCGGTGGTCTGCGGCGGCGCGGGACCTGGGGGAGAAGCGGGGCGGCGGTGGAGGCGTGGGGGAGACGGCGGGGCTTGAGGGGTGCAGGGCGTCGCCGGCGAAGCGGAGGCGCAGGAACGGCGGGCGGAGCGGGAGGAGCTCGTGGGCGGGCGGCGCGGGGTGCGCAGGGGAGGGGTCGGATGAGCGCGGCTGGTGGCGGTGGAGGCGGGTGCTGGCGTGAGCGGCGGCGATGGGGTGGAAGAAGGGAGGGAGAGGGGACGGCCGGGGCGCCGGTAGGCGGGGAGGGAGGGAGCAGGGAGGCTGAGGAAGCCAGAGGAGAGGAGAAGAGGAGCAGGGGTCGGCCGGTGGGTGGGCCCAGGTGGTGGCCAGGCGTGGGGCCCAGCGGTGGGAGGGGTTGGCGTGTCTGTGGTGTAGTGTGTGGCGTTGGGGTGTGTCGGTTTGGGGGCAGTGTGTGGCCTGAGTGGGTTTGGTTGGGTGGGAGTGAGCTGTGAGGGAGAGAGAGAGGGGCTGATGGGGCAAGTTTAGATTGGTTAGGGAAGGGGAGAGGGTGAGGTGGCATGCTGCCATTGGGTGGGGTGAGGTGGCTTGAGTGTGTGGGTAGGTTTTTAGGTGGGATAGGAATAGAAGGGCGGGCAGGTTTGGACCGATTGTTTTATACGGGGTGGTCGTTCGGGTCGGGTTGGCCCGTTCGACTGCCCCTACTAAAATAAATATAATTTTTATTTATTTTAATTGGGCCGTTTGCAACCCGATAGCAACAAAACAAAATTATTCCGGAGACCCGGTATTTGACATTTGAATAGAGACGGGGCGTTTGGAAAACAAAACGGGGGTTTTCGAAATAGTTTTGGCAAACAATGCATGATGATGACGATGCAATGCACAAATTCAACGCGATTTTCTAGTAGTGGTTTTGCGGGATGCCACACTAGACATTCATGATCCTACGAGATTCGACTGGGCAACAACAACAAGATACATAGACCACCATCCAACTGCATCTATGACTAGTAATCCACCTTTAGGTTATCATCCGAACCCCCTACAGAATTGAGTTACAAGCAATGGATAACTGCTTTCAGCAAAGTGTGTAAGGTAAAAAATCAACTTGTTCCATGAACAAGAGACCGTTGTTTTCTCCCTAGTGGCAAGAGCACATCTACAAACTTAGAGATTTCTGCCACTTCCCTTAGATTAAATTGAGGCATGAACCCACTATCGAGCATAAGTACCCCCTCTTGGAGTCACTAGCATCTACTCGGCCAAGATAGCTACTAGAAACAGAGAGCATGCAAGATCACAAACAACACAGACATGATAGAATCAATAAGACAAAACCATTAATCAATCTGATATAGTAGTCTCAATATCCATCGGATCCCCGCAAACACAACATGCATGATTACAAATAGATGATCTTGATCATGAACGGAGCTCACAAGATCTAAACATGGTAGCACAAAGGAGGAGATACAACCATCTAGCTACTACATGGACCCGTAGTCCAAGGTGGAAGTACTCACACTTCATACAGGAGGCTGGCATGATGAAGAAGAAGGCCTCCGGGATGATCTCCCCTCCGACAGGGTGCCGGGAAGAGCTTCAGATCCCCCACCCGATCTAGGGACGATTGTGGTGGCGTCTACAGACGGTTTCATGGAATATTGATTGGGTACTTAGGGTTTTTGTATCGGATGGTATTTATAGGGGAAGAGGCGAGGCAGGGGGCCGCCAGGGCGGCCGCACCCCCCAGGCGAGGGCTAGGGTTAGCCGCGCGGCCAGGGGTGTGGCCCCTGGTGGCTCCCCTCCGTCTCGTATTCTGGCTCCGTGTTCCCCACGGTAAAATATTGACTTTGGCTTTTGTCCCGTCCAATTCTAAGAATATTAATTTTCTGCCTTTCTGGAACCAAAAACAGAAGAAAATAGGCAACTCGCACTGTGGCGTCTTGTTAATAGGTTAGTACCAGAAAACATATAAAAACACCTCAAAGTGTAGACAAAGTAAACCAAGTAGATACTAAACAAGCATGGAACATCAACAATCATAGATACGTTTCTGACGTATTAGATACTCACCTCCACGATCAGATCGCAGAAATTTAATCTTCTTGTTACATTGATTTTCCACTTCACTTTGAAATTCCTTAAACTTCTCGAAAGTTTCGGACTTATGTTTCATGAAATAGATATACCCATATCTACTCAAGTCATCCGTGAAAGTAAGAACATAACGATAACCACCGCGAGATGCCACATGCATCGAGCCACACACATCGGTATGTATGATTTCCAATAAGTCCGTAGATCGCTCCATCATACCAGAAAATAGAGTCTTAGTCATTTTACCCATCAGACATGCTTCGCATCTTTCAAGTGATTCGAAGTCAAGTGTTTAAAGAAGTCCATCAGAATGGAGTTTCTTCATACGCTTCAGTCTAATATGACCAAGACAACAGTGCCACATATATGTTGAGTTATCGCATAATTTCAAACATTTAGCTTCTATATTATTAACATGTGTATTACTACAATCGAGATTTAACAAAAATAGACCATCTATCAAGGGTGCATGACCATAAAAGATATTACTCATATAAATTGAACAACCATTATTCTCGGACTTAAACAAGTAATCGCCTCGCAATAAACATGATCCTGATATAATGTTCATGCTCAACGCAGGCACCGAATAAAAAAATATTTAAGTATAAAACTAATCCTGATGGTAGATGAAGAGGTAGCGTGCCGACCGCGATCACATCAACCTTTGATCCATTTCCAACGCGCATCGTCACCTTGTTCTTCGCTAGTTTTCGTCTATTCTGCAGCACCTGTTTCGAGTTACAAATGTGCGCAACCGAACCAGTATCAAATACCCACGCACTACTATGACTACTAGTAACATACACATCAATAACATGTATATCAGATCCGCCAAGTACTTGGGGAAATTCCGCTTCCAGTGACCTTCTCCCTTGTAGTAAATATACTTAGTATCAGGCTTAGGCCTAGCCTTGGTCTTCTTCGCCGGTGCGGTAGCTTTCTTACCGCCCTTCTTGAAGGTTCCCTTTTTCTTAGGCTTGCCTTGCTTCTTGAAATTGGTGGTCTTATTGACCATCAACACTTGGTGCTCTTTCTTGATCTCCACTTCCGCAGACTTCAACATAGAGAAGAGTTCTGGCAACGTCTTATCCATGCGGTGCATGTTGTAGTTCATCACAAAGTTCTTATAATTTGGTGGTAGTGATTGGAGGACACGGTGAATCCCCAAATCATTAGGAATTATTATTCCCAAGATCTGGAGATTATTGGCGTGCCCAGACATCTTAAGCACATGCTCACTGATGGAGCTGCCCTCCTCCATCTTGCAGTTAAAGAACTTTTCAGAAGCTTCATAACTCTCAACTGCCGCGTGAGCCTCAAATATCATTTTCAGTTCATGCACAATATCATGTGGGTCAAAGTTCTCAAACCTATTTTGAAGCTCCGATTCCAAACCATACAAGATAGCACACTAAACTATGGAATACTGATTCTTTCGAGTACGAAAAACATTTTTATCCTCATCGTTAGCATCATCTGTAGGTGGGTCACCCAACGGTGCATCTAGTACATAGGTCAACTGACCAACATTGAATACAATCCTCAAATTGTGGAACCAATCCGCGAAGTTGCTTTCATTGTTTTTCAACTTTTCTTTCTCTAGGAATGCATTAAAATTGATGGTAGGGTTCGCCATTGATCTACAACATATTTGCATTAGTTTAGACTAAGTTTATGACAAACTAAGTTCTAATTAATAATTAAATTAACCTAGGTGAACTCCCACTCAAAACAATATCCCTCACATTATTTTAGTGATCACACGAACCAAATTAACTACCTCATAACCGATCATCACGAGAGAAGATTAGTTTCAAAGGTGAACAATCAACATGTTCATCATATCTACTATATGACTCATGATTTACCTTTCGGTGATCCGTGTTCCGAGACCATGTCTTTACATGCTACGTTCTGCAAGATTAATACCTTAGTTTCCGCATGAGCAAATCTGGCTTACTCTTGTTGTTTACACTCGTAGAATCTAACACACCCGATCATCACGTGGTGCTTCGAAACAACGAGTCTTGGCAACGATGCCTACTAAGGACGAACACTTTATAACTTGATATTTTGTGAGAGGGATCATCTTATAATGCTACCCTCGCGATCTAAGCAATACAAGATGCATAAAAGGATTAACATCACATGCAATTCAAAATATGTGATATGATATGGCCTTTCTTCTTGTGCCTCTGATCTCCATCTTCAAGAACGAACATGATCTCCATCATCACCGGCGTGGCGTCAAGGTCAATGGTCCCGCTCCATGGTTGTCATCCATCAGTATCAACTATTACAACTACTTTGAATAATAGACACGCATGTCTTGACAAAATTAAAAGGCAACCATAAGGATCCTACCAGTTGCCGACTTACAATAAGGATCATTGCATATATCATATATAATCACAATCATGGCCATATCACAACACAGCACACCCTTGCAATACAAAGTTAGACGCCTCTAATTTTCTTTGCATATTTTACGTGGTTTGGTGAAGGGAATATGCCCTGAGAGGCAATAATAAAGTGTTTATTATGTGTATTCCAAGTATATGATAGATGTTTATTTTGCATGCTATAATTGTATTAATACGGAAACGTTAATACATGTGTGTTTAATAAACAAACAGAAAGTTCCTAGTTATGCCTCTCTCATAAACTAGCTCGTTGATTAACAAGATGATCAAGGTTTCCTGATCATGGACATTGGATGTTGTTAATAACGGGATCACAACATTAGTGTAATGGTGTGATGAACATTCATCCGAAGTATAGCATTACGATCAAAGTAATTGAGTTTATATTGCTATAACAACTTACGAAGTGATCCTAATCCTTAGACCATGAGATCATGTCAATCACAAAAACCGGAAGAGTTTCTTGATAACATCAAACGTCACACCGTAACAGGGTGATTATAAAGATGGATTCAGAACTAATAAAGTGTTATGTTGAGGCTCATGGATCGAGAGTGGAATTTGTTCATCCCGATGACGGATAGATATACTCTGGGCCCTCTCGGTGATATCACTTTGATTAGCTTGCAAGCAAGTGATTTGATCACTAGAATATTATATCACAGGAACGAGACAAGAGTGCATGTCGGTAACGAGATCAAACTAGGTATGGAGATACCGATGATCGAATCTCGGACATGTAATATATCGTGAAACAAAGGGATTAAGATACTAGCATAAAAGGTTCCGACGATCACAAGAAAGTCATCGTTGAATGTGTGGGAGTCAGTATGGGTCTCGGATCCTTCGATTATTGATCCGAGAGGGTCTCGATCATGTCCGCATTATTCACGAACCGTAGGGTGACACACTTAAGACACCGGCATCCAATTGGAGCAAATGTTTCATGCCGAAAGAATGAACAAGCGCAGGAATTTATTTCACTAGATACCAAAACAGGTTTTGGGTGAAATTGCATAAAGTGGTTATGCATGTGAAATAGAATTCTAGCAAGGGGTTATTTGTGAATGTTTGTCATTAAAGTAATTGAAAAATTCTGAATAAAATAAAAGAGTTTTATTTAATGAGAGTTTGCATTAAATTTGGTGGAAATTTAATGGGAATTTGAGTGGACTTTGAGTGGAGGGATTTTAAAGGGCATTTTGTGAGTGGAGTGTCCACCCACATGAATGAAGGAGGAGGGGCATCCCCATGGCGGCCACCCCTTGGGTGCCCCCTCCTCACTTGTCTCTCACACCTCCTCGTGAAGGATCTCTCCCCTCTAGAATTTATCCCCATGGTCTCGGACTAGCGAGATACATGTTCCCGGTGGCTATTCGGCAAGAAAGAGTTGTGCTTCCGCTGCATCGCTGGAGCGAGGAGGCGGAGGTTGCTCGGTGCCTCGAGCGTGTGTCTTGACGGATGCGGCGCCGATTTTGGCGCTAGGACTTCCTCTCGATCTTGAGATCGGCAAGAGATCGTCTACATCAACCACGAGTTGAACTCGTTAAGCTTTAGGTCTTCAAGGGTATGTTCTCACGGATATACATCTGCCGTTGTTTGTATCTAGTAGATAGATCTTGGTATATAGTTCACATCGTAGGAAATTTTTGTTTTTTTCTATCTTGCGAACCCTACGATGGTATCGAGCGGATCTATGCGTAGATACTTTACGGGTAGTACACATATGAGTATGTGGGCGATGATGATCATGTTGTTGCTCCTTTGTTGTATTTGGATATTGGTGGCATAGTGGGATGAAGCGGCCGGACAAACTTTACATGTCCTCGCACATGAGACCTGTTCCACGCTTGACATGCAACTAGTTTGCATAAGTGGCTAGCGGTGTCTCTCCTACTATAGTCAATATCTATTTTGCAAGTTTTCAACAATTTGATTATCCTCGTTATGGTTCATGTTCGTAGGTAAGAACGGTTCTATCTCGAAAGCCCTAAGCCACGTAAAACTTGCAATGGATAAATTAGGCGTCTAGTTTAGATTGTTCTTTGGGCTAGTGTTATGATATGGTAGTGTTGTAAGTAGAAGTATGAGATGATACTCTTACACACATAGCGTGTAAAATCCATAGACCTTGGATTTACACATATAGGTATGATAGTGATCATACCACGATGCACATGATAGAGATCATCTGCGGGAACCATATCATTTCACTAATAAACATATGATGTTTGATAGCATCTTATATTGCTTGTTTAGCGCTTTGTTAGCATAATAAGATGATCCCTCATTTAAATATCAAGATAAGAATGTGTTCTTCCTTTAGTATGCATCGATTATGTTTTCGTCGCTCCAAGACATCACGTGATGATCGGGTGTTCTTGGATCCACGACCATATTTCGGGTGTAAAACAGTTACACACGCGAATACTAAGGTTCTAACTTGGCGAGCCTAGCATGTAGAGACATGACCTCGGAACACGGACCGAAAGGTTAAGCATGAGTCATATAGTTGATATGATGCCCATTTGATGCTCGCCTTTGAAACTATACCGACTCACGTGATGATCGGACTTGGTATAGTGGATTTGGTTCATGTAATCACCAAAAAGGCACGAGGGATGTCGTTTTTGAGTGGGAGTTCATTCGTAATATAGATTAGTTGAACTCAATATATCATACACTTAGTCTAAACTTTACAAATTCTGTTGTAGATGGCACCACCTGCTTTTAATTTCAATGTGTTCATGGAGAAAGAGAAACTAGCAACAAACGGTAGCAACTTTACCGAATGGGCCATGAATTTGAGGATTCTCCTCTCTGCTGCACAAAAGCAATATGTGCTAGAAGCGCTGTTAGGCCCCCCACCTTTTGATGATGCCCCGACGGAGAAGAATGTCTATCATACTGTCGGAGGACCACAACTTAGTTCATTGCGGCATATTGTATGGGCTAGAGCGGAACTTGAAAGCATTTCAAAACGGCAATGCATTTGATACAATGGGTGAGTTGAAAATGATTTTCGACACACATGCTTTGTGAGAGCTACAACGCTTCAGAAAAGTTCTTTAGCTGCATGATGGAAGAGCACAGCTCCGTTAGTGAGCATGTACTCAAGATGTCGGGTTACACCGATAAGCTTGTGTCCTTGGGAATATCGATTCCCATTGACTTAGGTATCCATCGTGTTCGGTCTACGCCACCTAGCTATAAGAGCTTCGTGATGAACTATAATATGCAAGGCATGAAGAAGTCTCTCCACGAGCTTTTGTCAATGCTTAAAACTGCAGAAGTGGAGATCAAAAAGGAACATCAAGTGTTGATGATCAATAGGAACACTGGTTTCAATGAAGACAAGAAGGGAAAACGGAAGGGAAGTAAGGGCGGCAAGCCTGTTGCGCTGAAAAGAAACCCGAGTTGGACCTAAGTCGATTCCGAGTGCTACTATTGTAAGGGGTAGCCCTTTGGGCAATCGCCCCAAGTATCCGCAGACAAGAAGGTCGGCAAGGCAAACAAAGGTATATATGATATACATGTTATTGATGTGTACTTGACTAGTGCTCGCAGTAGCACCTGGGTATTTGATACCGGTTCAGTTGCTAATATTTGTAACTCGAATCAGGGGCTGCGAAACAAGCGACCGCTAGCAAGGGGTGAGGTCAAGATGCGTGTCGGCAATGGATCAAGCGTTGATGTGATCGCCGTCGGAACGCTACCTCTCCACTTGCCATCGGGATTAGTTATAAACTTGAATAAATGTTATCTGGTGCCTGCACTGAGCATGAACATTGTATCTAGATCGTGTTTGATGCGAAGTGGTTATTCATTTAAATCCGAGAACAATGGTTGTTCTATTTATATGAATGAAATCTTTTATGGTCATGCACCGATGATGAATGGTTTATTTCTATTAGATCTCGATGATAATGTTACACATATTCATAATGTTGATGCTAAAAGGATTAAACTTAATGATGATATATCCGCATATATGTGGCCTTTGCCGTCTAGGTCATATTGGCGTTATGAAGAAGCTCCATTCGGATGGACTTTTGGAATCACTTGATTTTGAATCATTTGATACATGTGAGCCATGCCTTATGGGCAAGATGACTAGAACGCCGTTTTCCGGTTCAATGGAACGGGCGACAGATTTATTGGAAATCATACATTCTGATGTATGTGGTCCAATGAGTGTGTCGGCGTGAGGTGGATATCGTTATTTTGTTACTTTCACGGATGATTTGAGTAGATACGGTTATATCTACTTGATGAAACACAAGTCTAAAACCTTTGAAAAGTTCAAGGAATTTCAGAATGAAGTGGAAAATCATCGTAATAGAAAGATCAAATTTCTACGGTCCGACCGTGGAGGTGAGTATCTAAGTTACGATTTTAGCACTCACATGAAAGAGTGTGGAATTGTTTCACAACTCACGCCTGCCGGAACACCACAGCGAAATGGTGTGTCGGAACGTCGTAATCGTACTTTATTAGATATGGTTCGATCTATGATGTCTCTGACGGACTTGCCGTTGTCATTTTGGGGTTATGCACTAGAAACTGCTGCATTCACTTTAAATCGGGCACCATCTAAATCCGTTGAAATGACACCGTATGAATTGTGGTTTGGAAACAAACCTAAGCTGTCATTTCTTAAAGTTTGGGGATGCGATGTTTATGTGAAGAAACTTCAACCGGATAAACTCGAACCCAAAGCGGAAAAATGCGTCTTCATAGGATACCCTAAAGAAACTATTGGGTATTCCTTCTATCACAGATCCGAGGGCAAGGTTTTTGTTGTCAAGAATGGATCCTTTCTAGAGAAAGAGTTTCTCGCAAAAGGTGTGAGTAGTCGGAAGGTATAACTCAAAGAGTTTGTGGAACCTTCTCTTCAAAGTATGGCGAGTAGCCTTGGCGGAAGTTGTTAGGAGTTGTCTCCACTGTTGAAGAGGAACTAATGATAATGATCATGAAACTCGGAAGAGAGTACTACCGAACCTCGCAGGTCAAGCAGACGCGTGCGACTCCGAGCTGTCACGAAATCCTGTCATGAATTTCATGGTTGATGAAAATGATGACCTGCGACGTATGAAGAAGCGATGATGAGCCCGGTTCCAACAAATGGTTAGAAGCCATGAAATCCGAGATGGATTCCATGTATGAAAATCAAGTTTGGAACTTGGTGGAATTACCTCACGCGAAAGGCCGTGGAGAACAAATGGATTTTGAAAAGGAAAAGCGATCTTGATAGTAATGTGACCGTCTATAAAGCTCGACTTGTCGCAAAGGGGTTTCGACAAATTCAAGGAGTTGACTACGATGAGACTTTCGCTCCGTAGCGATGCTAAAGTCGATTAGGATTATGTTAGCAATTCTGCATATTTCGATTATGAGATATGGCGGATGGATGTCAAAACGCGTTTCTCAATGGTAATATTGAAGAAGAGTTGTATATGATACAACCAAAGGGTTTGTCGATCCTAAGGATGCTAACAAGGTGTGAAAGCTTCAGCGATCCATCTATGGATTGAAGCAAGCATCACAAAGTTGGAATCTCCGCTTTGATGAGGTGATCAAAGAGTTTGGATTTGTCCAAACTTATGGAGACGCTTGTATTTACAAGAAAGTGAGTGGGAGCAATGTGGCATTTCGATATTATATGTGGATGACATATTATTGATCGGAAATGATATAGATCTTTAAACAGTGTTAAAAGTTATCTAAACAACAAATTTTCAATGAAGGACCTAGGTGAGCGTCATACATATTAGGCATAAAGATCTATAGAGATAGATCTAGGCGCCTAATAGGGCTATCATAAAGTACATACCTTGATAAGATTTTAAAGAAGTTTAAAATGGACGGAAGTAAGAAGGGGTTCTTACCTATGTTGCAAGGCAAGACATTGAGTAAGACTCAAAGTCCCGGCCAAGGAAGAAAGAGATAATGGACAAAGTCCCTATGCTTCAGCCATAGGCTCTATAATGTACGCCATGCTATGTACAAGACGGATGTGGCACATGCTATTAGTTTGACTAGTAGGTACCAATCGGATCCAGGTTGAACCTTTGGATAGCGGTCAAGAATATCCTTAAGTACTTACGAAGAACTAAGGATATGTTTCTTGTATCTGGAGGTGAAGAAGAGCTCGTCGCTAAGTGTTATGTCGGCTAGCTTTGACACCGATCCGGATGACTCTAAGTCTCAATCCGGATACGTATTTCTCATGAATGGTGGAGGCGGTTAGTTGGAGGAGCTCCAAACAACCTGTAGCGGGATCAACAACGGAGGCGAATATGTTCTTTGCTTGAGCGGCTCGAAGCGATTTGGATGAAGGAGTTCATATCCGAACTAGGAGTGGTGGCAAACGCGTTGGACCCAATGGTGATCTATTGTGAAAACAATGGTGCCATTGCCAATGCCAAAGAGCCAAGGTCTCACAAGCATTCCAAGCATATTAAGAGCCGGTTTCACTCCATCCGCGAGCATGTCAAGGATGGAGATATAAAGATTTGTAAAGTACATACGGATGTCAATGTAGCATATCTGTTGACTAAAACTCTCCCTAGAGCAAAACATGATCAACACCAGAACTCAATGGGTGTTAGATTTATCACTATGTAACTAGATTATTGTCTCTAGTGTAAGTGGGAGACTGAAGGGAATATGCCCTGAGAGGCAATAATAAAGTGTTTATTATGTGTATTCCAAGTATATGATAGATGTTTATTTTGCATGCTATAATTGTATTAATACGGAAACGTTAATACATGTGTGTTTAATAAACAAACAGAAAGTTCCTAGTTATGCCTCTCTCATAAACTAGCTCGTTGATTAACAAGATGATCAAGGTTTCCTGATCATGGACATTGGATGTTGTTAATAACGGGATCACAACATTAGTGTAATGGTGTGATGAACATTCATCTGAAGTATAGCATTACGATCAAAGTCATTGAGTTTATATTGCTATAACAACTTACAGTGATCCTAATCCTTAGACCATGAGATCATGTCAATCACTAACAGGAAGAGTTTCTTGATAACATCAAACGTCACACCATAACAGGTGATTATAAAGATGGATTCAGAACTAATAAAGTGTTATGTTGAGGCTCATGGATCGAGAGTGGAATTTGTTCATCCCGATGACGGATAGATATACTGGGCCCTCTCGGTGATATCACATTGATTAGCTTGCAAGCAAGTGATTTGATCACTAGAATGTTATATCACGAGGAGCGAGAAAAGAGTGCATGTCGGTGGCGAGATCAAACTAGGTATGGAGATACCGATGATCGAATCTTGTACATGTAATATATCGTGAAACAAAGGGATTAAGATACTAGCGTAAAAGGTTAAGCGATCACAAGAAAGTCATCGTTGAATGTGTGGGAGTCGATGGGTCTCGGATCCCTCTTCGATTATTGATCCGAGAGGGTCTCGATCATGTCCGCATTATTCACGAACCGTAGGGTGACACACTTAAGAGACACCGACATCCAATTGGAGCAAATGTTTCATGCCGAAAGAATGAACAAGCGCAGGAATTTATTTCACTAGATACCGAAACAGGTTTTCGGGTGAAATTGCATAAAGTGGTTATGCATGTGAAATAGAATTCTAGCAAGGGGTTATTTGTGAATGTTTGTCATTAAAGTAATTGACAAAATTCTGAATAAAATAAAATAGTTTTATTTAATGAGAGTTTGCATTAAATTTGGTGAAAATTTAATGGGAATTTGAGTGGACTTTTGAGTGGAGGGATTTTAAAGGGCATTTTGTGAGTGGAGTGTCCACCCACATGAATGAAGGAGGGGAGGGGGCAGCCCCCCCACCCCCTTGGGTGCCCCCCTCCTCCTATAAAAGGAGCCCCCCTCCTCACTTGTCTCTCACACCTCCTCGTGAAGGATCTCTCTCCCCCTCTAGAATTTATCCCCCATGGTCTCGGACTAGCGAGATACATGTTCCCGGTGGCTATTCGGCAAGAAAGAGTTGTGCTTCCTTGCATCGCTGGAGGCGAGGCGGAGGTTGCTCGGTGCCTCGAACGTGTGTGCGAGCACGGATGCGCTGCTGATTTGCGGCGCTAGGACTTCCTCTCGATCTTGAGATCGGCAAGAGATCGTCTACATCAACCACGAGTTGAACTCGTTAAGCTTTGTCGTTCTTCAAGGGTATGTTCTCTACAGATATACATCCGCCCGTTGTTTGTATCTAGTAGATAGATCTTGGTATATAGTTCACATCGTAGGAAAATTTTTGTTTTCTATGCTGCGAACCCTACATTTGGGGCTTTCAATAAGTACCATTCTAACTTACGAACAAGAACCACAACGTTGATGCTTGATCTATCAAGTGCCCGTTGTAAATTGAATCTTTACTATGATGGGAGAGACCAACACCCGCAAAGCCACTTATTCAATACAAGTTCCATGTTGAGTGTGGAGCAAGTCTCATGAATGATGTCATGTAAGGTTAGCCCGGGCTTCCTCATCCCACCATACCGCAAGATGCAAAGTACACAAGAAGCAATTGATAATAAAAGCACCATCACCCATAATGACCATTGTGTTCTACTCGTGCAACATATCTACATATAGACACGGCTCTGATACCACTTTAGGGTTTTGTAGCATGGAAAACAAAAAATTTCTACCGCATGAACACACACAAGCCAAGATCTATGTACTAGATTGTAGCAACGAGTTGATAGAGTACTCACCCTCAAAGATTCTGAAGCGTTTAACGAGAGCAGATTCTCGTGGGTGATGTAGTCGTTCACTTGCCGATCCCAAGATCGCGTAGACGATCCTTCCGGCGCCGCGTTTCGGCAGCGCTCCCGCAGTCGGTCACACGTTCGTTCCTCGATGAATACCTTCCTCTCCCTTGTTCCAGCAGGCAGTGGAGGTTGTAGCTCTCTCCTCGCGATTCCGGCAGCACGACGGTGTGGTGTCGGAGTTTAGAGGGGATATCCCGCAGGGCTTCGCCTTAAGACGGAGCGGGTAGGTGGAGTAGAGGGGTTCCTCGGCAACTAGGGTTTAGAGGCCGAGGGGAGGAGGTGGGGCCGGCAGCGCTAGGGCGGCGGCTTGGGGGGCTAGGGTCTAAGTTGTGGTCTTGAGGGACAGCCCCCTCCCCTCTATTTATGAGAGGGGCAGCTAGGGGAGGGGGAGGTCAAATCCTCCCCCAACTCCCTCTCCTCCTTGGCCGGAAGTGGAGGGAGAGGAGGTTTCCTCTCCTCCCTCCACCAGGAACCATTGTGCCAGTTTGACTATTCAAACTTGCCTTCTGACTTTCAATTTTGGAGTCTGATTTCTCCTTTTTAATTGCCCAAACTAGTGACCTAGGACATGATGCAACATTCCACTTTGTCATGAAACATTCATGTGCCCTTTCCCTTCCGGATCGGTGAACCTTCTAGACCCTTCTAGATCATTCCGGTAAAAACATCGGAATCATTCCCGAACTCCGGAATTCGACTTTCCTTATATGAATCTTAATCTCTGGACCATTCCGGATCTCCTCGTGATATCCTGGATCCCATCCAAGACTCCTAAAAACATTAGGTCTTCTTTCTCACATTCCATATCTACTAAAAACATAGAATCCTTAAGTGTGTCTCCCTACGATTCGTGAATTATACAAACATGACCGAGACTCTTTTCCGATCAATAACCAATAGAGGAATCTAGAAATTCATATGGCTCCCACATATTTTTAAGATTACTTTATTGTAGAATGAACCATTTACATATGATACCAATTTCCCTTTATCTCGTGATATTTTACTTATTCGAGGTCTGATTGTCGGTATCTCTGCATACCTAGTTCAACCTCGTTACCGACAAGTACTCTTTACTCGTTCCTGTGATATGTGATCCCTTGTGAGCCAGTCACATGCTTGCAAGCTAATTGGATGACATTCCACCGAGAGGGCCCAGAGTATATCTATCCGTCATATGGATGGAAAAATCCCACTCTTGATCCATATGCCTCAACACATACCTTCCGAACACTCAATGCCACCTTTATAACCACCCAGTTACGAAGTGGTGTTTAATGTCATCAAAGCATCCTTCCGGTGATGGTGATTAGCATGATCTCATGGTCGAAGGAATTATGTTACTATGTATCTGAAAGCTTATAGCAAACGAACTATTGAAATGACTTGATATTTATGCTATGCTTATCTATAGGAGTATGTCCATCACACCATTCTTCTAATGATATGATCTTGTTGTTAATAACATCTCAATGTTCATGATTAGGAAACCATGATCATCTATCAACCAACAAGCTAGTATTACAAAGAGGCTTTACTAAGGACTCTAACAAGTGTATAAATCACACAAATATTAATGTTTCCGGTTAATACAATTATAGCATGAATGTAAACATTTATCATAAACACAAAGATATAATAATAACTACTTTTATTATTGTATTTAGGGCATATCTCCAACAATTGGATGAATGGAGTTGACAAAACATCTAAGACTAGAATTCACATCGGTGTTTTTGCCTTATGTTGGTCTATTTTGGGGATGCAGAAAATGACATTATCTTTAACAAAACAAAAACTTTTAATTTTTTGCAGGTTATCCATATGATGGCACATTGGTTGCACCTTTGGGCGTTCCTACTCCCCTAGGACCAGCGGGATGTTATGGCTACTGGGTGCAGCCATTTGCTGATGGTCGTGGACTACATATTCAATCAATCGTATTGGCGGCAGCTTAATCGCATACAAGATGTGTAATGCGTTTTTTCTGCTTTTGTTTCGCTGGTTGATCCTTGTATCAACTTTAAGCGGCCCATGAATTGTAATTGCTATAGAATGATGAATGTTGGATTATGTTTTATAAAGGCTGTGTAAATCAACCGTTGCAGAGGCCGAGGTTTTATTTCCCTTTTCGAAAAAATATACTGAATAATTTGAACTGCACAATAAGAAGAGTTATATGCACCACTACGTCATCTGTGTGTAACGTTTGTTGTAGAAGCATGACAACATGCTTGAGTATACAACGAGACAATGGGTGGTGTGGGTGGGGTACGCCATCGCTCTTTTCAAGAAAAAGTAAATTTGACAAATAGAGTAATTTACTCATTAATGAACACGAAGTGTATGATACATTTTTTTTGCATAAAGAATACTAGGACTAACACGGTTACAACAATTTAAATGTGAAAGTGGAACAATTCCATGCCTCATGAAATTAACAACAAAGTACTCAAAAAATCAAATCTTATTCGGCGGCTATGCAACGGCATGTCTGTTAATAATGGATTGAGCAAGTGAAATCGGATGGGCACGTCTTGCCACAGTGGTTGAGGAGAAGGGTGATGTCCGGTGGAACAATAACATATGTTTCCGTCTATTTCTGTTCCGCTTTCAACTCTATGCTTAAGTACGATGCGACAACATGTGATGTGGGTGGGGAAGCAGGCATCTCACTTGTACACTCGTTGCCCTTATTGAGAAAAATAAAAATTTGACAACTAGAGTAATTTACTCATTGATGAATACGAAGTGTACAATGCATGTTTTTTTGCATAAAGTATACTAGGAGTAACTTGGTTACAGCATTTCAAATGTGTAAGTGGAACAATTCCACGCCTCATGAAATTAACAACAAAGTATGGAATAAATTAAATCTTATTGGGCGCCCGAGTGCATGCAATAGTATGTCTGTTAATGTTGGACCGAGCAAGTGAAATCGGACGGGCACGTCTTGCCACAGTGATTGAGGAGAAGGGTTATGTCTAGAGGGACGCTGAGGTGGACGATGCCGAGGACGTTGGCCTTGACAGCGGTGCAAAGGCAGACGGCGGCGTCGAGATCGACTAGCCCCCGCAACAATGGGCAGCACTCATCGTAGGCCGGAATTCCGACCTTGAGGAGGCCGAGCAGACCACCGAGGATGTTGGCGCACACCCTCAGTCTGAGCACATCGATCGAGCACTGTCTGTTGTGGTTGTGCCCTCCTCCTCCATGGTGCGGCGGTGGCGGAACGGCGATGGGTGGCGTTGGTACCACAACCGGTGGCTGGAGATA
This sequence comes from Avena longiglumis, assembly GCA_030063025.1. NCBI lineage: Eukaryota > Viridiplantae > Streptophyta > Magnoliopsida > Poales > Poaceae > Avena > Avena longiglumis. Next base: position 251,810,911 of record CP125979.1, read on the forward strand.
CGGCGGTGGCGAAACGGCGACGGGTGGTGTCGGCACCACAACCGGTGGATGGAGGTATGGCGACGGCGGAACGGCGACAGGTGGCGGTGGCACCGCAATCGGTGGCTAGCAATATGATCCGCACCCATGCACCGCGACAACGGAGAGGAGAGTCAGGGCTATGGCGAGAGCAACCTTGGATGCCATCGTGTACACGAGTCGCTGCAGCTTTTGCTTGAGTGGTGGTGCTTTGGGATTGGGGATGCAGGAGATCGGGCTTGGAGAGTGTTGTTTTTATAGCCCAGTGAGATGGAGCTGTTTAGCGTAGGAGCTTACGTGTGCATGCATGTTTATACATGGCCATGTATGATTCGATCGGTTCTAAGATTGTTATTCCTTCCGCATGATAGCGCCAGTTGTTTTAGAGAGATATGGCAAGATTTTAGCATGGGGAAGTTGTCATGGACACATGCTTTGGGTTTGTTGACTTTGGCGATAATGCAACAACCTTATCATGCAACATTGTTCATGCACGTTTGGCGATAACTCGAGCTAGCAATCATATTTTAGAGTCAAAGGACAGGGTTGCCTTAGCAAGTTGACCAAGCATGTGGCGTAACCGCTTAGACCTAAATTAGTAGTACGCGGTGCAGAGAAAAATAAAAACATGTCGTGGGCAGGCATAACCACCGGAAAGGTAAGCCGATATCGAGGTTATGTTACCTCCATTCGTATATACTCCATCCATCTATATATACGTGTACTTCTAATCTAATGAAAATTGATCAACTTTATAAAAAACGTAATAACATTTATGATATTTAATTAGTATTATTAGATCCGGTTTAAAATATAGTTTTATAATATACTGATTTTATTGTATATATGTTTCTATATTTGTTTACAAAATCGACAAATGTTCAAAGCAATAGCTAGCTAGAAGTACATTTTTTTGCGGATGGAGGAAGTACCAGTAAATGTGTTGCAACGAGAGAGGATGTCGGTTTAGATGACTCATGGTGCAAATTAATCTTTTATTAACTCTGTACTTCATTCTTCATAATTAGATGCATATGTTACACGACGGAAAGATATTAAACGAGACGGAATATGATTGATTTTTTGAAGTACCTTGCGAACAGTGTGGCAAATGGAAATATGTCTACCTGCGTAGCATCCCAAGCTCACTCTTAAGTCCATAAAAGCTGGCTATATTTGAAAGAAAAAAGGAAGCACCAGCGGTTACACTCTCCAGGTTCAGCCTGTGCACAACTCCTACGTACTCTCTCCAGTCTTAAAATAGACATCACAAATCTTTTTTTGCGCTTTCCCTTATAGTTTCTATAGCAATGGAGAAATAGGATCGTAGGGATACTGAATAATTGAAAAGAAACAATTTGAAGATGGGAAAAACTACTATTAGAAAAGTTAAGAACAAATGTTAAGAACACGTTGCATTATCAGCCAACATCATGTACATTTTTCGGCTGCACATACTAAATCCTAGTAATTTTTTGGCTAGAACTCGAAGAAGCACTTTTGGGGGTTGAGCATCATATTGTATTTTTGGAGATTGGCGAACATTTCTTTTAAGTCGGCAATAAGGTCGTTTTTATTCTTTGACATTACTAGCGGTCACCTGTACTCATACCCGTCAACGGGTATAACATTTTCCCATACCCGTCACCCGATAGGATAAATGGGTACCCGCGGGTAAAAATACCCCTCTTTACAACACATAAAATAAAAAAATTAGTAGGACATTATAAACATCTACATGTCACTACTAGGAAAACAGCTATAGGTAATCAGCACATCCGTGGCTCACATGGTTGAAGTGCCCCACGGATAAAACAGGCGTGGCTCACCTGTGGGCAGTGCCCTACTAGTAACTAGAACAACCGTGGCACACATGACTATAGTGCGCCACAGATGTGTGTGGTACAGGTCCCTGTTGGACGCTCGCCAAACATCTGTAGCGCACTATAGTCATGTGCGCCACGGTTGTTAGTGTCGTCTGTGGCGCACATGGGGGGGTGCGCTACGCCTAAGCGCACGCCCCCTCTGCTATGAAACGGCCACAAACATCTGTGGCGCACATGGCATAGTGCGCCACAGATGTATAAACTTAGTCGTAGGGCACTCTGCCCTAGTGCCCTAAGCTAAGTGGCATGCACCAACTCCACCCCCCCCTTGGATCGCCTTTTTAGGGTTTGCAAAAAATAAACGAAAATGATAAACACTTCAAAAAATTAAATCCTTTCATATTTAGGTAGGTAATGTGGTATAGCTTCTAGTAAAATTAACAGAAATGAGTTTCGACTTTATTTGCAAAAAAAAGTCATGCCACGGTAAAAAGGCCGTAACTTTTGCATACGATGTCGAAAAAAAAACGTATAATATACCAAAATGACCAGAACGAGATTCCAGATCCGCTTGCAACCCCTTTAGGTCGTTTAGCGATTTTTTAGAATCTCAAAATTCGAAAAGAGTAAAAAGTTATGGCAAAAACAAGATTTTTTGCTGCAGAAAAAAAATTGAGGCAACTTACCCGTAGCGCACCACAACCTAGTGCGCCACGGATAATCTTGGGCGGGATTCAAATTTGAATCACCACCCCGCCCACCTACCCCTATTCCCTCCCTCTTCTCTTTTTCATTCTCCTCCCTCCTCATTTTCCTTCTCTCTTCTCCTCCTCCTTTTCCTTCTCTCTTCTCCTCCTCCTCCTCCTCCTCCTTTACTTCTCCTCCTTCCCTTGCCGTGGCAGTGACGATGGCGATGGCGGCAGCGACCTTCTCCTCCTCCTTGCAGTCATGACGGCGACGACCTCCTTCCTCGCAGCCTCCTCCTCGCCTCCTCCTTCCTTGCGTCCTCCTCCTCGCCTCCTCCTCCTTGCTGTCACGAAGAGCGACGACGAGCTCCGACGACCGCCGAAGACCTCCTTCTCCTTGCGGCAACCTCCTCCCTTCTCTAGCCTCTCTTCCTCGATGCCGGCGAGGAGTAGCAAGTCCACGGCCTCCCGCACCTTCCTGCGGTGGTAGGTCGTTGTAGCATCCCAGTTGTCTAACCCCTGTAATGCTACATGTCATAATAATAAAAAGGGCCACTTCCAACATATAATTGTTGCATCATCATCATATCATGCTCATACCATCATACCACCTTGCATTTGAGCATCATACAAAACCCTTTATTGTTTGGTTCTTATCTCATGTGCTTGATTAATTGTAGTTGCCTCTTGATATTGTATTTGGTTCTTAATAAATTGTTAAATGCCCAAGTTGAGTTGAGGGCATCTCTCTTTTTGACTCCACCACCTTATCTTTCACCACCTTTTATATTCCACCATCCAACTATTCTGAGCTTGACATTTGTTGTTTTATCTCTGGCTCATGATTAGTTGGTTGGAACCACCCATATATCTATGCTTGGCCTTACCCACTTTTTGGGAATGCATATGAGTAATGCCATGATAATCTTATTGTTTTCACAAGGATATAGTTGGCATTAATTATGTTGCATGGGCCATGCAAGTGCCACCTTCTCTAGTTTTGGCTTTGGCTTGAAATTCAAAGTGGATCTTTTCTTTTGCTTTAATCTTGTTTTGGGCTTGTAGTTGCTACATCAAATCATCTATCTCTATCCCCCTTTAGCTTAACCTCCCCATGCCCCATGCACACATGTGCTATGTGGCATGCACATCTTAAACCACCCTCTTTTTGGATCTTGCTTGTTCTTTGCTTGGATCATGCATGGGCCAAAGGAACCATCCATCATCTTAAACATCTCCCTACCTTCCCTCTCTTCTTCTTTTCTTGGTTTTGTGGGTTGTATATGAAGCTTGCATAACCAAGTTTAGTACCACCATCTTTTTCTTTATCCTCTTAGCAAAACCCTAAACCCTATCCTTGCCTTCTATCCTTCTAGCTAAAACCTAAAACTAATCCCTCACCTAATCTAGCTACTCCATCTCTCTCTCTCACCTAGCTAAGCCTAAACACTAAACCACCCTCTTACCCCTAATCTTCTTCCCCTTAGCAAAACCCTAACACCCCCTCCTCCTTTCTAGCTTGAACACCCCACCCTAGCTCGCCCCTTCTCCCTGCCATGCTGTCCCCTCCCCCAGCACCTAGCTACCCCACACGCCCAAGGAGCACCCTAACCCTAGCCTAGCCCGAGCCTCTCCCTCACCCCTCTTTTCTTCTCTCTGCCTCACCTGCCCAGCGCTCCCAGACCCACCTGTCTGCCCCTGGGCCTACCTACCCCACCTGCCAGCCTCACCCCCTCCTCCTAGTGCCTGCCTTGCCTGGCCTGGCCATGCCGAGCACGTGAGGGAGGCCGAAAAGGTGGTACCCTGGCCATCAAACCCTCCCCCACGCAACCCTCCTTCCCCTGGCGTTCTTATCCACCCTCACCCCCTCTCTGGCCTCCCCAGATCCGCCCAAGGACCCTGCACCGCTCCCCTCCTTCGCCACCACCACAGCTCCCCCTCGCCACACACCGCCGTCTACCATCTGTCCCCTGTCGATCGAGCCGGTGGCGTGTTGCTGCGAGGTGTCGAGGAAGCTCCCTGGAGCCGCTGCGACGTCTCCGTGCCCAGCAACGAGGAGGAGAAGGACCAGCTCGCCAGCACCTGCCGCGCCACGCCCGAAACCCTAGCCGGCCGTCCGTCTGCGTCATCGCCGTCCCCCTGCACCCCAGGCCGATCCGACCACGCCAAGCAACTCGCGGTGAGCAGCCCCACCTCCAGAACAACTCCCTCTCGCCGATCTCGCCCTAGCCTCGCCGGACCGGCCGTCGAACGCCCTCCGTGCGCCGCTGCTCGTTTCTGTCTGCATCCTCCCCGCACCACGCCCGCCTTTTTCTAGCACGCGAGCGTCCCCCTAACATCAACCCGCAGCCACCGCAGCGGCTCCGCGTCCGCGCAAGCACCTCGCGGTCGCGCGTTCGAGCCCGGCGCGCGCCCTGTTTCCTCTGTCGCGCGACGCAGTTCAGTTCGTCAGGCAGGGGAAGATCCACAGTGGCCGCGTGGTCTTTTGCGAAAAACCCCCTGCAGAATCTTTTTGCCAACCCGCGGTCCCTAGGGAGCCCACTTGCCGTGCATTGCGGTTTGCAAAAGGCTCCGTGCTTTCTCTTTATTAAACCCGCGGTCCAGTTCTTTCCCAGACACTGGCGCGTGGGCCGCAGAACCCATGGCCCCACCTGTCAGTGACTAGAGCTGGGATAGGTTGAGTATTAAACGTCCAGAATCTGTTAGAATTCGAATTTAGTTTAAATATTTTCAAATTCAAATTTTTTTCAATCAGTTTTGAAATAACTTTTTCAATATAAACCCAATTTTGACATATGAGATATGTTTGGATATCAGAAAAATACAAGGAATTCAAATATACCATCCAATTTGACTTTTGCACAATTAAAATTCCAAGATTATTTAAATTACCCAAATGCCACTGGATTTTCAATAATTCATAACTTTTGTTTTCTAATTCCAAATTAAGCAAATGATATGTCTAAAATGATCAGCTCGACGAGACCTTTCCGTTTATGCTATCCATGACTTTAATTGCAGCATGCATCATATAAAAATATAATGAACAGCAACTATTATGGCAACAAAATGTGACTAAAACCCAATTCAAATGTTATTTCTTGTCCTACACACCTCACCCATGCCATGCTACTTATTGCCATGCAACTTGTGCATCATTCATCATGGCATGATTGTTTGCTTGACGCATTTAATTCCAATGCTTGTGCTCTATATTCATGTTGGCCTTGTTTGTTTGGTTTTTCTCGGATAGACACTGAGCAGGGGTTATATCAAGAGAACCAGGAGCACTACCCAGATCCGTCCCTTGCTTCAACAGAGATACCAGGCAAGTACTTCCACATGCTTGCATACATACAGTACCTACTGCCTCTATCTTATTCTTGCATCATTGAGTCGCGATTGCATTAAATTGAATCCCAAGTATGCATAGCCTTTACTTTTCAACCCCACTAAGCTTGTTTCCCCATCCCATGAGCCACTACTATAGGAGTTGTTTGAGCCATGCGAGTCGTAGAACCGCATGTGTAGGGTTTGTGAGAGTCTGATGAATAATGAGGTACCTAAACAACTTAACCTGAGTAGTTCTGTGATAACTAAAGAAAGTGGCACCGGTGAGCAACATCTGCTATTTGGTTTTTCCTGCTCACTTGTGTCCCGTAAGACCCCGAGTACTTGATTCCTGTTCCTTGATTTTATCGCGCTATCCACATCCGGGAGGTATATGGGACCCCCCTGAGCCAGAGCTTGATTCCGTCTTATTTCTTGGGGCCACAAACTAGTTTGAGGTTTTATTTACTATCCTGTACTTATGCCATGCTACTTCTGTATATGCTGTTTAGGTAAGCGTAATGTTTTCGCGGTATCGACAGTCCCCGATTGGGGACCTGCTGTCGTTCTGACCATTGTCGCAAACCTTGAGTCCGTCTCAAGCTTGCTTACTTGCTATGGTATACTTCAAGGGTGGCCCCTGAAATATTTCGAATCTGTGATTGTTCTCGTGAAAGCCTCGTTGGGTTTTGATTTGGTTTTTCCGAGGTTGATCGGCGTGTGTTGCTATTGGTGCACCCCGGCCGGGTAAAACTTTCTGAAAGCCGTGTCCACGGATATGGACGACTTGGAGCACAGTTTCTTGATCATAGACAAGCACAACTAAAGTACCGCTTTTAATCTGACCAAAGTAACTTGACTAGTAAATAGTGCAATACTCATGGAATGGTTAATAAAATTGCCAACGGATGGGGTTGTTCGTCCGCTTCCTTGTTGGTAGGTGGAGGAGGATGGATCGGATGAGATTACCATTATAACTGTTGTACTTAAATTCACGGACATCCATCTATCATTGGTTAGGCGGATGGTTAGCGTTATCAGAGAACTGCCAGGTTTAACTTTCACTGCAAATCGTCACCCCAAAGTTGTGTCCCCTTTAGAGGCATTAAGACTTGCTGAGTACCCTTAGGGTCTCACACGATAAATTCTTGATTCAGATGAGCAGTACCTTCTCGTGACGGATCTTGGGTGGAAGAAGTCAAGATGTGGGCAACGATCGCTCGTGTAGAAATTCCGGGAACGGGGATCCATGAGACCTGTAGTTGGGATGTGCTTATTTCTCTGGCATCTTATGCCGATTTGCTTCTTATCCGTACTCGGATCTTGTTTGCCGCTTCCGCATGATACTCTGATGTGTGTTGTATGAGGAGTTATCCTAAAATATAGATTTATCCAGGTCATTTGAATCTTGCCGTATGGCGTTGGTATATTTCCTTTCTTTCTAGATGGTATGGCTCTGATGTACTCTTGTATGGTGGCTTGCGTACATACCCACTTGTGTACGTAGTTGATCCCTTCGCCTGCCGACTACGCCTGCAGGTCCCGTTGAGAGGGTAGTGGTTGGGACGTCTGAAAGGACTACCAGTGAGTGGCTTTTGGGGCCCCACCGTACTATTTCAACCACTACCACTCATCCAGGCTTGTATCTAGGAGCGTAGTTCACCGAGGTAGTTACAGTCGTGGCCACGACCACCTCCCTGCCGGCGAGGTGACACGACGACGGCGATGCGGACCCGATTGCTTTTGCAATTCAAAACGAGGGTATTTTTTGCATTTTTTTTATTTTTGAAAAAAACATCTGTGGCGCACATGTACCCCTACCCGTGGCGCACCTGGTAGTGCGCCACGCCTATCTCGATATAACCGTGGCGCACCATGCAGTGCGCCACGGCTACGAGATAGCCGTAGCGCGAGGCCCGTGGCGCACTGCTAGTGCGCCATAGAAGGCCTTTTCATGTGCGCCACGAATAGGCGTTTTTCTAGTAGTGTGTTATAAATAGCGGTCAAACCTAGAATAGAGGCGCCACCAGTATGGCGGCTACCCTAGCCATTTACGTAGTTGCGATTGTATGAGAAATAAAAGATCGATATTAATCGCATGGGAATCAGAATGTGATCACACAAAGAAGCTCGAGAATAAGGATGTGATCACATAAAGAAGATATGGACTGCGGAAGTCACTTGGCGGGAGGTGAATTGATCCTGACTAACATATGAGCGATCGTGGAACAAGAAATCACGAGATCACCTAGCTAGAATTAATGCATGATTATGAAAACATAAATATGTAAGAATATTACAAAGGTCCCACCTATCAATTTTTTGCATGGGTAGATGGATACGCGGATATGGCTTCTATGATCCCACGCCCATACCTATTGTACCCGATAGGTATGGATATTTTTTTATTTACATAACCATGTGTAATTTTTTGTCCCATATCTGTACTAGTAATGGGTGTTTACCCAGCGGGTACGCGGATTATGGGTACCCATTACCATCCCTAGTGACGGCTAAGTTTGGAGGGGATGGGTAAGGGTATGGGGTTGCTCTACCCGTACACATACCCTGCGGGTGCCATCCCTAGATGGCTGACATGTGAAGATATCTTTATTGGTTTGGAGGAACTCAATGATCGCGCTTTCCTATGCGTTAGTAAGGTCTGCACCTATTTTTTTCACCTTGGAGGGATCAGTCTCCTCTAGCTGGATTTTCTTTGTCTCTTCCGGCGCATTAAATTCTGGATTCGGCTTCAAAACCTTCTTCTTTGTAGCTGGTATCTTGGATAGGTCAATTCTTCGGTTGATCTCCTGTACTCTTCAGTGTGTAGCATGACTTCTGCAAAGGCAGGACTGCCAACCTCGCACTCTCATTTTTTCTTCGTGTTGCCACGGATGGTGATGACACCCATAGGACCCGAAATCTTCACGATGTTGCAGATGTACCAGGGACATGCCATGACCTACCAGTAAGCTGGACGGCCAAAGATGGCATGATAGAACTCTTGAAAGGTACCACTTTGAAGGAAAGTGGCTCGGTGCAGAAATTAGCCGGCCCACCGAAAGTTACTTCCATGGTAATTTCGCCGAGTGAGTAGGCTTGTTTCCCTAGGACTATGCCATGGAAAGTCGCGGTGTTGTGGTTAAGATGTGATTCTGGTATATTCATGATGTGCATGGTCTCTATTTAGAGTATATTGATGCTGCCACCGTCTTCCATGAGGACTTTAGAGAACTCAAAGTTTTCAATAAGAGGATTAACAACCAGTGCATATTTTCCCCGCCTGTGAGGGTGTTTCGGGTGATCACTACAGTCGAAGGATATTTTCAACTTGGACCAATCAAGGTACCGAGGCATTGGACAAACTATTGTGTTGAGCTCATAAAGAGCTGATTTTTGGGCTTTAGCAGGTTGGCTTCCAAGGAAGCAAACATACGTATCTTTATTGGTTGGGTATGCCTTTTTGTCATCCCACTTAGGACTCTTCCATATTGGAATCTTTCTTGTATTCCTTTTCTGTTTCATGTTTCTTGTCTCTTCCCTTCTTAGATCTATATTTAGTGTTTTCATCTTTAATGTCATCATTATAGAGACACTCTCTGTGGGAAGATCCCCCAAATAAATCCGAGTGATGCACGCATGGAAGGTTGGCAACATCAGCATAGTTGAGGCCCTTGCTGGTGTGTTGTTTGCCTCTCCCCTAGATTTGGGAACTTCTGTGGCCTCGTCCGCGGCTGCCTCATTCGCCATGACCTCCAGACCTAGAAGTGGAAGCTAGTTCTTACGTATCCAGGTTGGGTTTGTTTTCGGTGAGATTTTTGTGTTTCTGGTTATGTTGTGGCTTAGCCGGTTTTGAATTCGGGTTAGCTACATTGTTCAGCAGGCCTAGTGAGTCGCCATCAGCATTAGCATACTGGCTAGCTAACTCTATCATTAGTCCCAGGTCAGTGATTTCGTCCTGCTTCGGGTAGTGACGAAATAATCCGACTAAGATCCATGTGATGAAAGCTTCTATCGCGGTATGATAATTTACTCCTTCACATGAGTTTTTCATGTCGATCCATTGTCCACGATAGTACCTACAAGTTTCTCTCGGATTCTTGGTACAACGTTGTAGATTCCCGACTATGTAGGGTCTTCTAAAGGTACACTCAAAGTTTTTGAAGAACACACTACACATATCATACCAGTTTTGTATGGTTTCTAGCAACTCATTGATCCATGGGTGTGCTGTTTTTCTCAACATAAAAAACAGCGATGAGGCCATTGTTGCCTTTGGCGATGCACACAACATTGAAGTAATCCTGAAGCCATGTATCTGGCCGAGTGAAGATCCTGTCGTAAGTTGTAAAATGTTTGGCGATTTGAAAATCTTTCGAGAACATGGTCTTCCAGACTAGTGAACCAAAGCACTTTGGGCCCACATAAATATAATCCGACTCATAGACTCATGCTTCCTTGTTGGAGTTGATCCGTTTGCACGCGTCACTAGGCGACAGCGAGCGATGCGGTGAATGTTCTCTGTCCTCACATGTGCATAGTGAGTATTCATCATTGCGCATGCACGGTTGTGGAGTCAGATTTCTATGTCCTATGCTACTGCCACCGCCGCCCCCCACTACTAGGAAAATGCCTGTTTGTGGCGCACATGGAATGGCCATCCGTGACACACTAGCAGTGCGCCACTAGCCTCGCGATGCGGCTATCTCCTAGCCATGGCGCACTGCCTAGTGCACCACGGTTCTGTCGAGATAGGCGTAGCGCACCTGCTAGTGCGCCACGGCTATGTGGGCAGGTGCGCTACGTGTTGGATCTTCTGTGGCGCACATCGCAGTGCGCCACTAAGCTGCGCAGGTGCGCTTTAGATGTAGTGCGCCACAAAAGCTAGGTCATGTGCGCCACAGGTGTTTTTTTGTTTTTTTTTAATTTCAGAGCCAGATGATATACAATACAGATTATATACAATATTACAAGTTGTATATACAATACAGATTATATACAGATATACAATTATATATATAAATACACAATTTGCAAAACAAGATTGAAACAAATACATATAGATAAATCTCATACATGAATACATATTATTGTTGGAGATATGCCCAAGAGGCAATAATAAAGTAGGTTATTATCATATCTTCATACTTATGATAAATGTTTACATACCATGCTATAATTGTATTAACAGGAAACATTAATACTTGTGTGATTTGTAAACATAAAAAAGTCCCCAGTAAAGCCTCTTGTTAAACTAGCTTGTTGGTTAATATATGATCATGGTTTCCTGATCATGAACATAGAGATGTTATTAACAACAGGGTCATATTATTAGGAGAATGATGTGATGGACATACTCCTATAGTTAAGCGTAGCATAAAGATCAAGTCATTTAATATAGTTCATTTGCTATAAGCTTTCTGATACATAGTAACCTAATTCCTTCGACCATGAGATCATGTTAATCACCATCACCGGAAGGATGCTTTGATGACATCAAACACCACAACGTAACTGGGTGGCTATAAAGGTGGCATTGAGTGTTTGGAAAGTATGGGTTGAGGCACATGGATCAAGAGTGGGATTTGTCCACCCATATGACGGATAGATATACTCTGGGCCCTCTCGGTGGAATGTCATCCAATTAGCTTGCAAGCATGTGACTGTCTCACAAGGGATCACATACTGCGGGAACGAGAAAAGAGTACTTATCAGTAACGAGGTTGAACTATGTATGCAGAGATACCGACGATCAAAACCTCGGATAAGTAAACTATCGTGAGACAAAGGGAAATTGGTATCGTATGTAAGTGGTTCATTCGATCACAAAGTAATCGTTGAAATATGTGGGAGCCATATGAATTTCCAGATTCCTCTATTGGTTATTGATTGGAGAAGTGTCTCGATCATGTCCGCATAATTCACGAACCGTAGGGAGACACACTTAAGGATTCGATGTTGTTGAGTAGTTATGGAATGATGAGTAAGAGATCGAATGTTGTTCGGAGTCTCGGATGGGATCCGGGATATCACGAGGAGATCCGGAATGGTCCGAAGAATAAGATTCATATAAGGAAAGTCCTGTTTCGGAGTTGGGGAATGATTCCGGTGTTTTCATCGGGAATGTTCTAGAAGGTTCCGAAATGTCCCAAGACCGGAGGAAGGGTACATGAATGTGTTATATCAAGTTGGTATGATTGCATTATGTACTTGGTGTCATCGCTGTACCAAATAGAGGGTTTATTCAAATCCTAGTTTGAAAAGTCAAACGGCTAGTTTGAAAGTCAAACGGCTAGTTTTGGGAAAGAGGAGAAGGAGGTTTGAAACCGACTTGGGGGAGGAGTTCCTCCTCCCACCGCCGGCCCACCTTGGGTCCGAGTTGGGGAGGGACTCCCCAGGCGCGCCTCCCTCCACCTATAAGAGGAGGGGCAGGGCTCCCCTCCTAGACACACAAGTTGCCTCCCTCTAAACCTAAACCCTAGCCACAGCCTAGGGATTTCTCCCAAGCCACCGAGTTAGAGCTTCTAATTGCCCTAGCCGCTGGTTTAGCCCCTTCTAATTGGTGTGTCTAAACCCTAGATCACCAAGGCTCTCTCATAGTCCACCATACTCGCTCCGGCTTAAGGCGAAGCCCTGCGAGATCTCCCCTCTACTTCAGGTACCACGCCGTCGTGCTGCCGGAATCGCGAGGAGAGTGCTACAACCTCCGCTGCCTGCTGGAACAAGGGAGAGGAAGGTCTTCATCGAGTACCGAACGTGTGACCGACTGCGGAAGCGATGCCGGAACGTAGCACCGGAAGGATCGTCTATGCGATCTTGAGATCGGCAAGTGTACGACTACATCATCCACGAGAATCTGCTCTCGTTAACCGCTTTGGAATCTTCGAGGGTGAGTTCCTCTATCGACTCATTGCTACAATCTAGTAGATAGATCTTGGCTTGTTTGTTTGCATGCGGTAGAAAATTTTTGTTTTCCATGCTACGAACCCCTACAGTGGTATCAGAGCCGTGTCTATATGTAGATCTGTTGCACGAGTAGAACACAATGGTCATTGTGGGCGTTGATGCTTTTGCTGTCGATTGCTTCTTGTGTACTTTGCATCTTGCGGGATGGTGGGATGAAGCGGCCCGGGCTAACCTTACATGACATCGTTCATGAGACTTGCTCCACGCTTGACATATGCAACTTGTATTGCATAAGTGGCTTTGCGGGTGCCTATTTCTCCCAACATAGTTAAGATTCAATTTACAACGGGTGATTGACAATACTAGTATCAATGTTGTGGTTCTTGTTCGTAAGTTAGAGCGACACTTATTGAAAGCCCCAAACCACGTAAAATATGCAAAGAAAATTAGAGGCGTCTAACTTTGTTTTGCAGGGGTGTGCTGTGATGTGATATGGCCATGATTGTGATTATATTTGATGTATGCAATGTTCCTTATTGTAAGTTGGCAACCGGCAGGAGCCATATGGTTGTCTTTAATTCTGTTAAGACCCGCGTGTCTATTCAAAGTAGTTGTAATAGTTGAAGATAGTGGACGACAACCATGGAGCGGCGTTATTGACCTTGATGCAATGCCGGTGATGATGAAGATCATGTTCGTGCTTGAAGATGGAGATCGGAAGCACAAGAATAAAGGCCATATCATATCACATATTATGAATTGCATGTGATGTTAATCCTTTTATGCATCTTGTATTGCTTAGTTTACGACGGTAGCATTATAAGATGATCCCTCAAGCACACAGTTTCAAGTTTAGAGTGTTCATCCTTAGTAAGCACTGTTGCTAAAGCTCGTTGTTTTGAAGCACCACGTGATGATCAGGTGTATTAGATTCTGCGAGTGTATACAACGTGAGCAAGCCAGATTTACTCATGCGGAAACTAAGGTTTGATCTTGACGAGCCTAGCATGTACAGACATGGTCTCGGAACACGGATCACCGAAAGGTAAAGCATGAGTCATATAATGGATATGATGAACATGTTGATTGTTTGCCATTGAAGCTACATCAACTCTCGTGATGATCGGTTTTGATGTGGTGGATTTGGTTCGTGTGATCACTAAAACAATGTGAGGGATATTGTTTTGAGTGGGAGTTCAACGGCAATATGATTAAAAGTTGAACACTATTTATCATAAATTAAATCAAAGTGAATTTGCATAGTTGTTGTAGTCATTGGCATCCGTTTACCACCTTGCGCTTAGTTTTAATTGAGATGATAGAACTATAGAATTCTGGTTAGTTACTTTATGAACTGGTATCGTATTGTTTTGAAGTGTTAATCTAAAGTTTAAAAGTCCCATTGCAAACTTTCAGTAAGTTTTGATTACTACATGAAGTTTAATAGTTGGTATTAAATCAAGAGTAACAATTCCAATGTTAGTATATAAGTATCATATTTGTCTCCATGATTCTTGATATTCAAAGGATTGTCTGAATATCAAGGTTATCTAGGATCTGAAAGAGTTGTTTCAGAAACCATGATGTGTGGAAGATATTGTGATATCTGAAACGAAGTTTTGGTTGCAACATGATAGAGTATAATATGGCAAAAGTCATGTTCTCATATTTGATGAGAATTTGCAAAAGGTTGGAGACACTAGTTGTCCTAATCTTCCAAAAGGTTTTGGAGAGCAACATTATACTCGCGATTCACCGTTACAAGCTAAAAGTAGCTTGATCATGGATAAATCCATGATGAGGGTGAATATTTGATGTAGGTAAAATTTTTACTACACCAAGAGATTACTAAACAAAGGAATTTGAAAGAACACCAAACATTTGATAATGGTGATCTACTTCAAAGTGCAAGTCCAAAGACATTGGTATTTAACTATACACGCTTTGGACTATGTGTCATATGTATGACTCCACTATTGATGTTGATAGATTCTTTCAAACAGAAAAGGAAATACTGAAAGAGAATCTCATAAATATATGGCAGAAAAGAAAAGACTAGAATTGTTCAATTTAAGTATATAGATGATATACATGTTATGGCTATATTCTTTGCTTATTAAACAATGTGGTTCCTAAGTATTTGATACTGAATTTGTTGGTATGAATCGTCATACGAAACAACACAATTCATGAACTACAATGGCCTAAGTAACTAGCAAAAGAATATGTGATGATGTTCATCGAGAACAAATAAAGGGTTATTGTGTTGCTCGTTAAACATCAAAGCTTGCCTTCAGGATTTGTTTTATCGGGTATTATGAGAACAAAAGGGTTGTTCAAATAATTTCCATAATCCATAAAAGATGGATGATTCACAAATCTCATTGGAGAAATCACATCCATAAAACTAGTGCTAAAAATGTCAAAAGACAAATTGATTGAAAGATCACTTCGGAAGTGACATCGCCGTTTAAATTATATTGGAAAGAAAACATGAAGAAACTCCATGTGGATGGAATTTTGGAGTTTTTTGATTTTTGATCAAATGACGCTTATGAAACTTTCCTAGAGATAATTAAAACTTCGTTCATAGGCCAAAAAGGAACGACTGACTAGCTTATTGGAACTTATACATATTGTTGTACGAAGTCCATTATGTGTAGTCAAGAGCAATGGATTTCAACTTCATATGCTTTCTCCGAGAATTTGAGTGAATATATGAATATTTACTTAATAAGGATGAAGTATGAAACATTTGAAAAGTTCAAAGATTTTCAAGATGAAGTGCAAGATCATTGTAACAAGAATATAAATAGTTTATGATAAGATCATAAAGGAAGATATTTTGAGTTACAAGTTTAGCATAATACCTAAGATTTAAGGAATCGTTCCGTAGATTTACATGTCCCGAAATACCATAAGAGTATGGAGCGTTCGAGATATGTAATTAAACCTTGTTTGACATGGTAAGGTCGAAGGTGTAATTCATAAAACTGCCATTATATTTTAAAGATTAAAAGCTTTAGTGACTACCGTTTTTCCACTGAAAAGAGCTCCATCATAATCTGTTGAAATGACACCATATGTTATGGTTTGGGATAAAACCCAAGTTGTCCTTTCTTAAAACATTGGTATGCTTTGCATAAGAAAGATGTTTGCAACCAAAGTCGGATGAACCTGTCTTTGTATGTTATTTCGAATAACTGTTAAGTATTCCTCCATAAACACCGGAGACAAAAGTGTTTGTCGCTTAGAACGTCAAGTTTCTTTGAGAAGGAATTTTTCGTGAAAAGATAAATGTGGAGGACAATAGAACTTTGATAAGGTTAAAGGAACCTTAGCTATATGTGCAAATTTGCGCAGCACCGAAAAGTGTTCCGGAGGCAGCAACAATGCTCATGGCTCACGTGCCTCAAAGGTTGTGGTTACGAAGGTCAAAGTTTCTATTGAAACAAGTAGGTCGGGTAAACAATCAAATACCAAGATTTGAGAGTCAAATCATTATTTGACAATAATGATCTGACTACATACAAAGAAGCGATGATGGGCCCTGACTCCGTCAAATGGCTTGAAGCCATAAAATCCGTGATAGTTCCATATACGAGAGATCAAGCTTTGAACTTGAAAGACCCTCTGAAAAGGTACAAGACCTTACAGTCGTATTCGGATCTATAAAAGAAATAAGACATGGATGTTTCACATCTATGAAATAGTCGACATGTTGGGAAAGTATTCACAACAATGTTCAAAGGTTGTATATGACAAGATTTGATCTGTCATAGCGATATTTAGTCTAGACGGATTAATATAGCAACCACTACATATAATTTTGTTATATGATAGTTGAATAAACAAAACAAGTTCTTCTAATAGAATTGTTACCTAGGACGTGTACATGACACGGTCCAAAGGGTTTTGTTAATTCAAGGGATGCTAAATGCATATGCAAACTTCAATGGTTGAAGTAAGCATTGCAGAGTTAGAATCTTCACTATGATGAAACTGTTAAAAGAGTTTAATTTCATCAGAGATAATGAAGATGCTTGCATTTGCAAGAAATTAAGTGGGAGCGCTAATACATATTTCTAATACATTATGTGGAGGACATATTGTTGATTGGAAAAGATGTATATTTTATTAACACATATTAAGAATTTCATCCTGATGAAAGATTTAGGCAAAACCCAAATATTTGGCATCAATAGACGCCAATATGGTTGTGCCAGAAGTACATAGATGAGATATTGAATGAGTTCAATATAGAAACTACAAGAAAGGTTCTTGTCGCACAGAAAGGATTGAATGAGTTCAATATTGATGATATATTCAAGTGTATTGACACTTGGTAAGTGAAACAAAGATTCAAGTATAGATTGATACTTGATGTATGAAAACACAAACAGTATTTATATCAATCATATTGTGATATGTACAAATCCAGATATGTCCTATGCTCTAAATGTTATGAGCGTATACCAGAATGATTCATAAGATGATCATTGGAAAATAGTAAGGATATTCTTATGATCTTTTGGAAGAACTAAGAGTATATTATTTGTAGAAGTGACAAATAGATGGTTAGTTCATTGTAAAAGTACTACATTGATACTAGTTTTGTCACAAAGTACAAATTAAGTTTATCTCAATCTGAACTAAGGGTGGCACAATGTAATGGAAAGTAGGTTCCATAATGGATTTGGATGAGTTCCAAAGTTAAGACATTGTGATGATACTACAACAAAAGGCTGAGTATATGACTGCTATTATAGCAGCTAAAGAGGGCATTTGTGTCAAGTAGTTTGTTATCAAACTAGGTGTAGTTTACAGCGGGATAATACTATGAAGATATATTGTACGACAATATTATCAACATGTTTTAACCCCAAAGAACTAAAGGTCTCACCAAAGGACCAAAATTGTACAAAGCCATCTCATTAGAGAATGAGTGATGCGTAGAGACGCAAAGACATGCAATTACACACGGACCTGGAAGTGTCAGATCCGGAGATCAGTTGACCACTAGCAAACGTGTACTTGCAACACCGGAAAGCCATAGGTGTTGAATACACAAAGGTTTGAAACTAGATTATTGACTCTAGTGCAACTGGGAGACTATTGGAGATATGCCCAAGAGGCAATAATAAAGTAGGTTATTATCATATCTTCATACTTATGATAAATGTTTACATACCATGCTATAATTGTATTAACAGGAAACATTAATACTTGTGTGATTTGTAAACATAAAAGAGTCCCTAGTAAAGCCTCTTGTTAAACTAGCTTGTTGGTTAATATATGATCATGGTTTCCTGATCATGAACATAGAGATATTACTAACAACAGGGTCATATTATTAGGAGAATGATGTGATGGACATACTCCTATAGTTAAGCGTAGCATAAACATCAAGTCATTTAATATAGTTCATTTGCTATAAGCTTTCTGATACATAGTAACCTAATTCCTTCGACCATGAGATCATGTTAATCACCATCACCGGAAGGATGCTTTGATGACATCAAACACCACACCGTAACTGGGTGGCTATAAAGGTGGAATTGAGTGTTTGGAAAGTATGGGTTGAGGTACATGGATCAAGAGTGGGATTTGTCCACCCATATGACGGATAGATATACTCTGGGCCCTCTCAGTGGAATGTCATCCAATTAGCTTGCAAGCATGTGACTGGCTGACAAGGGATCACATACCGCGGGAACGAGAAAAGAGTACTTATCAGTAACGAGGTTGAACTATGTATGCAGAGATACCGACGATCAAAACCTCGGATAAGTAAACTATCGTGAGACAAAGGGAAATTGGTATCGTATGTAAGTGGTTCATTCGATCGCAAAGTAATCGTTGAAACATGTGGGAGCCATATGAATTTCCAGATTCCTCTATTGGTTATTGATCGGAGAAGTGTCTCGATCATGTCCGCATAATTCACGAACCGTAGGGAGACACACTTAAGGATTCGATGTTGTTGAGTAGTTATGGAATGATGAGTAAGAGACCGACTGTTGTTCGGAGTCTCAGATGGGATCCGGGATATCACGAGGAGATCCGGAATGGTCCGGAGAATAAGATTCATATAAGGAAAGTCCTGTTTCGGAGTTGGGGAATGATTCCGGTGTTTTCATCGGGAATGTTCTAGAAGGTTCGGAATGTCCGACTCCGGAGGAAGGGTACATGAATGTGTTATATCAAGTTGGTATGATTGCATTATGTACTTGGTGTCATCGCTGTACCAAATAGAGGGTTTATTCAAATCCTAGTTTGAAAAGTCAAACGGCTAGTTTGAAAGTCAAACGGCTAGTTTTGGGAGAGAGGAGAAGGAGGTTTGAAACCGACTTGGGGAGGAGTTCCTCCCACCGCCGCCCACCTTGTCCGAGTTGGGGAGGACTCCTCCCCAGCGCCTCCCTCCACCTATAAGAGGAGGCGGGGCTCTCCCTAGACACACAAGTTGCCTCCTCTAAACCTAAACCCTAGCCACGCCTAGGGATTTCTCCCAAGCCTTGAGTTAGAGCTTCTAATTGCCCTAGCCGCTGGTTTAGCCCTTCTAATTGGTTTGTCTAAACCCTAGATCACCAAGGCTCTCTCACAGTCCACCATACTGCCCGCTTAAGGCGAAGCTCGAAATCTCCCCTACTTCCGGTACTGCCGTCGTCTTTTAGGAATCGCGAGGAGAGTGCTACAACCTCCGCTGCCTGCTGGAACAAGGGAAAGGAAGGTCTTCATCGAGTACCGAACGTGTGACCGACTGCGGAAGCGCTGCCGGAACGCAGCACCGGAAGGATCGTCGACGCGATCTTGAGATCGGCAAGTGTACGACTACATCATCCACGAGAATCTGCTCTCGTTAACCGCTTTGGAATCTTCGAGGGTGAGTTCCTCTATCGACTCGTTGCTACAATCTAGTAGATAGATCTTGGCTTGTTTGTTTGCATGAGGTAGAAATTTTTTGTTTTCCATGCTACGAACCCCTACAAGTATAAGTTACATTGTTTCGATCAAGTTACAAAGTAGTTGGTGGCATGCGAATACATTTGTCTCGAACAAGTTAGAGCTCGGACGCTCGTCTAGACATCTAAACTAGCTAGACACAAACGCGGGATAAACAACCAAAGAAGATAAGCATGATCACCGCCGCGACGAAGGTGTAGGTCTTTATCCGGTTCCTCGTCCTAACTCCCGCTAGATAGCGCGTGTATCTAGCTTTCGCCTCTGCCATAGTGTTGTACTCTTTGTAGCTATTGCCGCTGAAACGGTGCACCTGTCTCCGGCAGTTTTTCCAATCATCATAGACTCCGAGAACCCGTCCCTTGTACACGACGTACCATGTCATCTACAAGTTGATAATAATAATTAACCTATGATTGAAAAAAACATATATAATTAAAGTCGCATATGAAGATACACTTATAGAAAGTAATCCTAAATCAAAAAGACCAAACTCAAAAAGCATGCCTCATATATAACTAGGTTGTTCGACACAGGAATATGCTACGATGGAACTGTTCGCCAAGTAGGATGCACAACACCTGGACCTGTGCATAGCACAATGCGGACAATCCCATCGCAGCACATTCACATATAGTGTGCCACGACATTTCAATCATCGGCATTATTCTTGAAAAATACCAAAGTAACTCGAAAAGAATGCCTCATATATATACACATAGGTAGTTGGACACAGGAATATGCTACGATGGAACTGTGAGCCAAGTAGGATGCACAAGACCTGGACTTGTGCATATCACAAGGCTCACAATCCCGTCGTAGCACATTCACATATATATTGTGCCACGACATTTCAATCATCGGCATTATTCTAGAAAAAGACCAAAGTAAATCAAAAAGAATGCCTCATATATATATACATAGGTCGTTGGACACAGGAATATGCTACGATGGAACCGTAAGCCAAGTAGGATGCACAACATCTAGACTTGTGCATAACACAAGGCTTACAATACCGTCGTAGCACATTCACATATATATTGTGCCATGACATTTCAATCATCGGCATTATTCTCGAAAAAGACCAAAGTAAATTAAAAAGAATGCCTCATATATATATATATAGGTCGTTGGACACAGGAATATGCTACGACAGAACCGTGAGCCAAGTAGGATGCACAAGACCTGGACTTATGCATATCACAAGGCTCACAATCCCGTCATAGCACATTCACATATATATTGTTCCAGGACATTGATTTATATATAATAATAATAAGCAAAAGATGTAAGCGATGATTCATAAACCTAATAAGATAAGTATAGTAGCATGTACACTTGTCCCCATACACACAAAGGTCATCTATAGTTTGTAACTACAACTAGGCCAACATCAAGCCTTCTGGCTCAGCTTAGGGAACGGGAGGACGCCTTGTCTCGTCATGAACTTCCTATAGTCACCCTGCATCTCTAGGCGATCTTCTATGTCACGGTTATTTGGGATATTTCCTCCGTAGAA
The DNA here is from genome assembly GCA_030063025.1 of Avena longiglumis. NCBI lineage: Eukaryota > Viridiplantae > Streptophyta > Magnoliopsida > Poales > Poaceae > Avena > Avena longiglumis. The sequence goes on from CP125979.1 coordinate 251,832,156, forward strand.
GATTCCCCCCGAAGTCATGACATCACGAAAGATGATTGCCCCAAACTGCTGCAGGATGTGATACATCTCTTGTCTAATATCTGAATCAGTGATCTTGGCCTTTGCTTCGGCCCACTGTTTGAGATGATCTGGCAACGTAGAATTCTGCTGGTCAAGTAGGAACGCCCTCATGTGATGGAGTGCGTAGTAGGCTTCCTTCTTACTGTTTTCTGGATGCTTCACGCAGGGGAACTCCGTTACATGGTTGAAGACGTGTCTGCCGAACTTGACCTTCGTACGCACGAAGGTGGTGCCTTCCGTCGAGGCAAAGCCAGTGAGAGCATCATCCAGAACTTCCTTGATCTTGTCGTAGTTTTTGTTCTTTTCTAGACTCCCCGAGTCGAAATACGTGGCGTGGGAATACTTCGGCGATAAGGAGATGAGCGTGCAGTGTTTATCTCTGCGCAAAAAATTCAAATGGAATGTGTTGGAAAAAGAATGATGATAATCTAATAAAGCCAATCGACGGTGGCGAGTGAATAACGACTTACTCGGGAAAGTAAGGCACGAGAATGTATTCCTTTGTCTTGTTCGCCACGAGGATTCTTTTTAGGTACGAGGCCACGATACGTCGTTCGGCGGGGGAACCCAAGCAGCCGTCACGCATGTAGTAGGGGTCCACTATAGCGATGCCCGGTGTGTTCTCTCTAATGATCTGCATGGCCAGGCTGAGAGAAAACAGACGGACCATGGTATAGTGCAGCGGGTATAGGTGGAACATATTGAAGATGTCGTCGAACCGCAGGAAGAACAGATCCGCAGGGGCATTGTCGACGAAGCCCAAGCCTGGTGGCACCTTAACCACGAATACCGGGTGCGAGGGATCTTTCTCCGATAGAAGGCGTCTCTCTATCGTCAGCACGCCGTCATGCACACTCTGCAGTTCCGAACTGGCGAGCCTCCGCAAATTCTTAGGTAGCATGGGCTCACCCGCCACATGAATCCTCCACATAATACCCTCGGGTCTTGGTGGCCCGTCCCGAAACCTGATCGGATTCGCAGTTGTTGACGCCACCGGCTGGCTCGAGCTGCTAGATTTTCTTTTCCTGCCCTTTTTTCCTTTTGGAGAGCGGGCAGGAACCGCAATCTGAGCACCGGCCACCCTATGTAGTGTGTCAGGGCTTAGAATAAAGGGCCGGTTGGTTGTATCAGTTGGCTCTGTAAAGGCACAAGATGGAGGCGTCTCCTGAGAACCAAACAGACGCTTGGTGATAGTGGCTTTCTCTGTGGGGCCACCAGCTAGGTCTTCGTTGCTAAACTGAGTGTTGAAGAAGTGATCATTCCAGTCTTCGTTATCCTCGGCCAGATCCTGCGCCATGTGCATATCATCAACATGATCATCCGACCCACCGCGTGGAGGTGGCGGCGAGGGAGGTAAGGGGGCCTTGCCACCGCTTGTCGCTGCTACGACAGGCGGTGCTATTGTCTGTGGCGTGATGGCCCCCGCCGTCCCCAAACGGATCATGCTCTTTGGCCATTGCAAGAATAAGCCGAAGCAAGTTCTGAGGACAGCCGGCTCTTCTTCATCCACTCCTGGGGGTTGAATGGGAGGTTCGAGGTCGTCGCAGCCACTTAGCACCCGACTAATTTTAACCCATGGCACGCTATCTGGCATCGGCCTTGAGTGGAACGTGCGCTGCAAGGGTTGAACGATGGTACCCTTGGCAACATCCCTCAGCTCGTTGTTCACGTAGCATAAGAGAGTAAAAGGAACATCCGTTTGCGGAAAACATGTACATCATCGTGAGAGATGCCATAACAGTAATAGATGGCCTGAAAGGCGGTAAAGCAATTTGTTTACCGTGATGTCGTCGAGATCGGCTAATGTCAACGCATCGCATACGGCGATGGGCGTGCAAGAGACGGAAGGGCTACTTGATGGCGCGGTGCTGGCCGCCGGTGTATTCTCCCTACCGACGGGTGCTTGGAGCTCCGGTGCCGCCGCTACGATGGTAGGGCGGCACCAACACATGTACTCCAGCGCCGCGGTGATGGCAGGGGGAGTCACCAACACTTGCGGCACCGTGGTGCTAGCGGGCGGAGTCACGAACATGTAGTTCGCCTGATTCGTCGGTGCCGCGTTGTTCGAGTGGCTGCTGGCCATGCTTGGAATCGGGCACGGCCCTACTCGACCACCCGCACTCCAGTTCTCTATTGACTCCACCAAGGTAGGCAAGAAGGACATGAGGGTGATGGCCAGGTTGTCTTGGACGATCTGCGGGATCCGCGCCACTTGTTCCTTAAGTTCTTGAACCTCGCGGTTTTCCTCCTCGCTCCTTCCCGACGGCGCCACATGCGTCCTCGGTGGTGGACCAAAATGATCCACCCAATTCTTACCCCCGAGGCCGACCAGACGGCCAGCCGACGATAGCTTCTTCATAACCGGCTCTATTTTCTTGGCCCGGTTGATCGCCCTGTTAAAAGGGTTATCCCACCGGGTGGCCGCCGTCGACCCCTGGGATGAGGAACCCTGGGATCCATGACTAGCAACAATTTCCTCCTCCTGCAGAAGTAGTAAAAGTGAATCATTTAGATCATCGATTAAAATGCAATCGAGTTGATCCGAGGTAATTAGATTATAGTTACCACAATTTCCTCGAATTCCTTCACCGCAGGATCCGCGGTGAGTTGTTTGGTTTTTGGGTCCACATGGTAATGGGCCCTAATGAAGTTTTGAACCTGCCCGGGTTCGAATTTCACAAAGGGGTTTTCTACCCCCTTGGATCTATACTCTTCGTCCTCCTTATTCCATTCGGCCTCCTTATTTCCTTGGATCTAAACTCTGCAGTTCCCCCATAGTTGTCACTAGCACTGCCATATCCCACTGGTTCCACCCACTGCTCTAATCTAAACCTGTGAGCACCCAGGTTCGAATCCTGGTGCCCACCTTTTTTATTTTAAAAATATTTTTAAATGTTCCAAAAAATGCCCAAAAGTGGTGATATATTCCATAAAAGTTTTGTTTTATTTTTTAAAATACTTTTAAATATTCCAAAAATTCCCAAAATTGATAATATATGTCATAAAAGTGGTACAAATATGATTCAAAGTATAACTAAATTTCATAATAATTTGTCCATGAATATTACAATCTTTTTCGACCACGCGTTTTACAATATTTTTTAGCTAGCGTTTTACAATCTTTTTTCCCTTCTTTGTCGTGGTTGAATAATTTAGCCCCGGCACTTTAATGTTTCTTATTTCGAACGGGCTACCTTTTTTGGGTAGGGTTGTCCTTTTTCTTCTTGTGATGTATGTTGCTGTATCGTAGTCGTCGTCATCTTCAATCTTTGGATCGCAGTACTGGTCGAAGTCTTGCTCGTTGGCGACTCCATCCATTCCGATGATGTTTCTTTTTCCTCTCCTCACGACAACACAGCTACGCTTTGTCGGGTAGGTAATGAAAAAACATTGGTCCACTTTGGTAGCCAGTACCCACGGTTCATTTTTGACCATGTTCAGACCGTGCCTTGGATTTGGCTGCTTCGGGTATAACCATGGTTGTGAAATACCGGTCTTCTCTTTCGACGCTCTTTGCCCATCTGACACGGAACATCGGCACCTTTTCTCCACAGTAGTCGAGCTCCCAGATCTCCTCGATTCTTCCGTAGAATCTTCCCTTCACGTTGTCATCGGTGTAGAATTCTGACGTTACGCCTGATTTCTGATAATCACACTTGTTGTCCTTTTCCTCCGTGTAGAATGTGTAGCCGTTGATATCATACGCCTGATAGGTCACCGGGTTTTGCATCGGTCCCTGCGACAAGGTGAATATGATCTTTTCCGTGTCAGAAGAATGCGATCGCGAGGGATTATCAAGGAGCGTCTTCCTAAACCAACGCGTGAAATCTGAGTTATGCTCTTTGATTATTTCTCCCTGCGTCCTCGGTATCGCATACTTCTTCTCGATTAACCTTTTGTGCTTCGTACCCAAGGATCGACAGTTCTAAATGCTGTAGCGCCGACGAGGTTTGCTCGATCAAAGTCTGCGTCGAAAATCGAAGTCGCATGCAAGATGCGACCCTCTCGGTGACCAGATCCGTCGAGCTTGCCAAGGTGCCTGTTGACGGGAAGACCGACAGGGTTCTCAATGTCTAGATAATTCGTGAAGAAAGAGATGCACTCTTCGGCCAGAAAGCCCTTGGCTATGCTTCCATTTGGATGGGACTTGTTGCGAACGTATCCTTTGATGTGTCCGTTCATCCTTTCGAACGCCATCATGCTGCGGAGAAACATCGGCCCGAGTTGGACGATGTCCTCCACGACATGGACCAGCAGATGCACCATAATGTCGAAGAATGCGGGTGGGAAGTAGACCTCAAGCTCGCATAGTATCACCACGATCTCCTCCTGTAGCCTCCCGAGCTGATTCACGTCAATCGACTTCCTAGAGATGACGTCGAAAAACTTGCAGAGGCCAAATAACGTTTCACGGACGTGCTCGTCCATTATCCCTCTTAGTGCGACTGGAAGTACCTACGTCATTAGCACGACACAGTCGTGAGACTTCATGCCACTGAACCTCTGCTTCGCCTCGTCTAGGTATCTGCTTATCTTGCCCGCGTAGCCGTAAGGAAATTTGACTCCTAGAAGGCACTTGAAAAACTTTTTACCCTTCCGAACGACCTTGTGTCGTCTCTGACTCATGATCATCGTCATCTTCCTGATCATTAGGAGTAGTGCATCCTCCGTGAAGCTCCTTCCGGATACCCAAGCATATCAGGTCATGCCTTGCTTTCGTACAATCTTTCGTCCTATCTGGCATGTTGATTATGGTGGCGACCAGACTCTCGCACACGTTTTTCGTTATATGCATGATGTCGAGGCTATGAGGCGTGCGGAGAAACTTCCAATATGGCAACTCCTAGAAAATAGACCTTCTTTTCCATACCTTCATCAGCGTCTTGTCTTGTTGCTGCCTCTTTCGCTTCTTTCCAGGCTTAGGACAATATTTCCAGTTTTTCAGCAACTCTTCCACTTCTTCGATGCTCCTACACTCTGGGATTCCTCGGGTCTCGGATTTGCCATCGAACAGGTCTCCACGTTTTCTCCATGGATCATTCTTGCCGAGCCACCTCCGGTGCGCCATGAACACGGTTTTCGATGACCCTAGATATTTCTCTAGTTGGAGATAGGTTGTGTTACCCATGCACCTAACGCATGCGCAGAATCCTTGGATAACCTGCCCCGAGATATACCCGCAACCTGGATAGTCTTGCACCGAAGTGACCAACGCGGCTCTCATAGTGAGTGCTGCTCTGGCTACCAAACAGATTGAGTCCATCGGTGCTCGCACCAAGCCTCATGTTCCTCGAATCTCCACCGAATTCTGGGAATTCGAGGTCCAATGCCATCGGTGCTAGCATCTGAAGGGTGCGTCAGCATCTCATCCTTTTCGGGGTCATCATCGTCATCTCCTGGCTTCTTCCTTTCCGCATGCCATCGCATGAGCTTTGCTTCCTTAGGGTCCGCAAAATAGCGCTGCAGACGAGGAGTGATAGGAAAGTACCATACCACTTTTCGAGGTGATTTCTTCCCTTTCTTGTATCGACTCACGCCGCACACCGGACATGTGGTTTTCTCCACGTCCTCGCCCCGATAAATGATGCAATCGTTGATGCATACGTGATATCTAACATGCGGTAGATCGAGAGGACAGGCGATTTTCTTGGCGTCCTCGATACTAGTTGGACATGTGTTCCCCTCCGGGAGACGATCGTGCCAGAATGCCATCATATCGTCGAAGCTTGCGTCGCTCAATTTGTGTTTTGCCTTCATCTCCATAGCCTTGAGCGTTACATTCAACCGGGTATCATAGGGTCTGCATCCTTCATACAATGGAGTAACCGCGTGTTTCTCAAGTTGCGCAAGCTTGGCTTTCTCTCTAGCGGCAGCCCTGGTGTTACTCGTCTGCTTGAGAAGCAGCTCTTGCACATAAGGGTCCCGCACCCAGCCTGACGTTGTTCCATCGTCGTCTCCTCCTCCGGCATCTAGATCATCATCATCCCGGTCTGCTTCCGCACCTTCACCATCTCCAGGAGACTCTTCATCATCTCGCCCGTTGCCGCCATGATGATGATCATCGTCATGTTGCCCACCTTCACCATCTCCATCGTCTTCGTCATCGCTTATCCAACGAGTGTATCCATCAATGAAACCATGGCGGAGCAGGTGCGCCTGCAGATTCCCGGAATCTGGGTCGATCACCCAGTTGAGTTTGCATCTTCTGCACGGACATCTTATCTCCGTCTAGTTATTTCGTATCATGTCGGCCGTCGCACATTTCAAAAATCTAGCCACAATGTCTTCACTCATTATGAGCACCATTTTTGCCTGCACTATGTACACAGTACAATTAGAAGTCTATTAGAACCACATGATTAATTCATGCATGCAATGGTCGATAGAAAATTTCGGCATGACCTATCCTAAAATTAGGACCTTTGCGAAATGCCAAAGTCTTGCCAAAATGGAAATGAATCAACATTTTGGCAAAACAAATGGCAACTTGTTCACATACAAACACAAGAGAGAGAGACTGATCCATACACACATGAACATATCATTATCCTCTCCATACACACATGCATGAGCATCATCGATACTCTCCATATACACACACATATGACCATCAATCCTCTCATACACACATCATGAGTATTGATCATCTATATACATATGAGCATATCATCCATATACACATGAACACATCCTTACATGGAAAACTTACCGAGATGAGAGACCAATCACGAGAAAGATGGAAAGGAGAGGTGCGCGCGAGACCGGAGAAGGAGATGAGAGAGGAGAGCTTCCTCTATTACTTATGTAACATCCAAGGCAAGTTCTACATGCTAAAAATGGTGAATGAGTGGGGAAATTGAGGTGGGAAGGAGAAGGATCCCGACTAGATCTAAGGAGGAAGAAGAAGGGGAAAGTGAAGTGTGGGGTGGTGGATGATCACACATGTGCACAAGTGGAGCTGCCAAAAAAAAAAGGTCGCCACATCCGTGGCGCACTCGGCCCTAGTGCGCCACAGGGATTAGTAACATCTGTGGCGCACATGCCATAGTGCGCCACGGATGTGTCTAACCGTTTTACAGAGTAGAGGGGCATGCGCTTAGGCCTAGCGCACCCACCCAACGTGCGCCACGGATAACACCAACAAGCGTAGCGCACCTACCCTATGTGCGCTACGGATATCTAGCGTGCGGCCAACAGGGCCCTGGCCCACACATATCTGTGGTGCACTATGGTCATGTGCGCCATGGTTGTTATATTTACTAGTAGGGCACTGCCCATAGGTGAGCCACGCATGTTTTAGCCATGGGGCAATTCAACCATGTGAGCCACGGATGTGCTGATTACCTATAGCCATTTTCCTAGTAGTGCCCACCTCCACTTCCACCATGGTAGCTTCTACTCGATGGGATCCAAGTGGTGGTGGTGGTGGATGTTGTCCATTGCTTCGACGACCGCCCTCTGGTACATCGTTTGTGCAGGTTATCCCTTGGCTCTTCATGTTGAAATTCTTCAAGGCGACATGAGTTGACGTAGTTTATGTCTCTACATCCTTCATCCATGTGCCCTTCTGCATGAATTATCGTCCCTACGACGGTTTTCTGTGGGATGCCTTGATTATCATCCCTACGAATTATCTATTCATGACATGCTCTTATCTATGTCGTCGTGGCCCAGCTTCTACAATGACCAAACCTTTTCATTTCTAGGCCTCAGTATATCTCTGGGTCATTGGTGGAGGTGGAGGAAACCGACCATAGATCTCAGGATGCATATTCCGATGCTACAGGTGTCAAGTTGCTCTAGTCCCGCACTTCCTTGCGCCTTCGGGTCGAAGAACCGGTTACTGAATGCTCTTCTCAAGGATCCGTGTGGGGATCTAGACGCCGTTTTTCTTGAGGGTATGAGTTGGCATCCAACGTGTCCATGTATTTGTGACAATGAGTAGACTTCCACTCAAGCCTGCAATTAAAGGATGTCGCGATATTCTTTTGCTCCAACGCTTTCTCCAATTGGATGAATGATTGTTTGATCTTTGATGGAGTAGGATTATTAATTGTTTAGGACTTCCAGCCACAATAATATTTTCTATTGGCATATACTATAGATCTGATTTCCTTTGTTATCAAGATGGGTTCTCCTATCTATATTCTGGTGTCACACGATCCTCCGGGTTTCTTCGAGATGTTGAACAGCTTCTTGTGGACTTCCATGTTTTGCTTCACGTGTGCACCTTCTTATGCCTCATAGAGGCAGTGATCCTATTATATTCGGATCTCGACTGATCTATGCAAATCAATCTCCTTATCGATGCTCCCGTATATCATGACGATGTTCTCTGCTTCCTCCAAGAGCGATAACTGTTTAGAATCTAGAGCCTCCACAGTTGTTCTGTCGCCGCATTAATCGTGTTGTGGGAATGGCCACGGCAGATACTGCGATTGGCAGCAAGGAGTAGAACGAGGGGCAAGGGTGGCTAGCCATCTGTGGTGCGAGATGAGGGTGGAGACATAGGGTTTTACCCAGGTTCACCCCCCGGAGGGTAAAGACCTACTCCTACTAGATCGTATTATCGAGAGATTATAGGTTGAGAGCTCGGTGACTAGGCGGCGAGTTAATGGGGTATCTGATGGAACGTAAGTGCTATGCGTACCCTAGGGAGGCTTATATATGGGTTCCTAGCTAGGGTATACAGATCTACAACCGAGTTGGATAAGGACTCGGAGGGTTTTGACCTAATCCGACTGGGCCTAGCTACGCTTACGGGCCTTCACCTTCTAGTCGCTTGGATCCTTCTTGGGTCGTGATCCAGTCGCCATCCTATAGGCCCACTCACTAGGAATTAGATCAAGTAGGGAATGTCATGCTGGGTATACCCCACTCGGCATATCCCCATCAGTAGTCCTCGAGGCCGTCGTTGATCCGTCGTAGGTGTTCTTTGGCAATCGAAGTATGCGGGTCCAATTTGGACACCCAGTCGAATCGGCGGTGGACTACCTCAATGAAGGATAGAATCCTCAACATATACCTTCAGTCGCAATATCGGCGACTAGTCAAATTGCCAATTTGGAAAGTAGTCGAATCGCAGTTTTGGCGAATGGGTCGGCGAGTCGAGTAGACGAAGTTGGACCATCATTTTTGGTCAAACTATCCATTGGGTAATCCAATGGTAATGTTAGCGTAATCACTGCGCGGTAACGGCTTCTCCGAAACTGGCAGGAAGAAATCACTATATAAGGAGAGTGATAGGGGAGTTGCGAGTCTTCCTCACATTTCCTCCGATCCCGCACACCCTTCAGTCTTCCTTTCCTCCCGACCCGGAATTTCCAGAGCCAGCGAATCTAGATCTTCGTTTCGATGGCGCATCCAAAGGAACTGTGGGGCAAGTCCAAGTGCACTAGGGCGTCATTGAAATCTTTTCAAGATGCGGGGATCCTCTACGAGGTAAGATGGCGAATTCCCTCGGCCGGAGAGTTGGAGCCGGATCGCTGCGCCATCATAGTATAGATTCAATTTACAACGGGCACTTGATAGTTCAAGCATCAACATTGTGGTTCTTGTTCGTAAGTTAGAATGACACTTATTGAAATCCCCACACATAAAATATGCAAAGAAAATTAGAGGCATATAACTTTGTTTTGAAGGGGTGTGCTGTGATGTGATATGGCCATGATTGTGATTATATATGATGTATGCAATGTTCCTTATTGTAAGTTGGCAACCGGCAGGAGCCATATGGTTGTCTTTTAAATTCCCTTAAGACCTGCGTGTCTATTCAAAGTAGTTGTAATAGTTGGTGCTGGTGGACGACAACCATGAAGCGGCGCCATTGACCTTGATGCCATACCGGTGATGATGGAGATCATGTTGGTGCTTGAAGATGGAGATCGGAAACACAAGAATAAAGGCCATATCATATCACATATTATGAATTGCATGTGATGTTAATCCTTTTATGCATCTTGTATTGCTTAGTTCAAGACGGTAGCATTATATGATGATCCCTCAAGCACAAAATTTCAAGTTTTAAAGTGTTCATCCTTAGTAAGCACCATTGGTAAAGCTCGTTGTTTCGCACCACGTGATGATCGGGTGTGTTAGATTCCGCGAGTGTATACAACGTGAGCAAGCCATATTTGCTCACGCAGAAGCTAATGTTTCATCTTGACGAGCCTAGCATGTGCAGACATGGTCTCGGAACACGGATCACCGAAAGGTAAAGCATGAGTCATATAGTAGATATGATGAACATGTTGGTTGTTTGCCATTCAAGCTACATCAACTCTCGTGATGATCGGTTTTCATGTGGTGGATTTGGTTCGTGTGATCACTAAAACAATTTGAGGGATATTTTTTTGAGTGGGAGTTCACCTAGATTAATTTAACTATTAATTAGAACTCAAGTTGTCATAAACTTAGTCTAAACTATTGCAAATATGTTGTAGATCAATGGCGGCCCCTACCATCAATCTTAATGCGTTCCTAGAGAAAGAAAAGTTGAAAAACAATGTTAGCAACTTTGCGGATTGGTTCCACAAATTGAGGATTGTCCTCAATGCTGGTAATTTGACCTATGTGCTAGATGCACCGCTGGGTGACCCGCCTATAGCTAATGCTACCAATGAGGTAAAGAATGTTTTCCTCGCTCAGAAGAATCAGTACTCCACAGTTCAGTGTGCTATCTTGTATGGTTTAGAATCGGAGCTTCAAAAAAGGTTTGAGAAACATGACCCACATGATATTGTCCGTGAACTCAAAATGATATTTGAGGCACGCGCGGCAGTTGAGAGTTATGAGGCTTCTGAAAAATTCTTTAACTGCAAGATGGAAGAGGGCAGCTCCGTCAGTGAGCACGTGCTTAAGATGTCTGGGCACGCAAGAAAGCTTCGAAGCTTGGGTATAGTGATTCCTAATGCTTTGGGGATTCACCGTGTCCTCCAATTACTACCACCAAGTTACAAGAACTTTGTGATGAACTACAATATGCAAAACATGGACAAGTCGTTGTCAGAACTCTTCTCCATGTTGAAATCTGCAGAAGTAGAGATCAAGAAAGAGCACCAAGTGTTGTTGGTCAATAAGACCACTAAATTCAAGGAGCAAGGCAAGTCTAAGAAAAAGGGAAACTTCAAGAAGGGCGGTAAGAAAGTTACCGCGCCGGCGAAGAAGACCAAGGCTGGGCCTAAGCCTGATACTGAGTGCTTTTACTGCAAGGGAGAAGGTCACTGGAAGTGGAATTTCCCAAAGTACTTGGCGGATTTGAAGAACGGCAACATCAAAAAGAAAGGTATATCTGATATACATGTTATTGATGTGTATCTCACTAGTACTCGTAGTTGTGTCTGGGTATTTGATACTGGTTCGGTTGCTCATATTTGTAACTCGAAACAAGTACTGCAGAATAAATGGAAGCTAGCGAAGAACGAGGTGACGATGCGCATTGGAAATGGATCAAAGGTTGATGTGATCGTGGTTGGCACGCTACCTCTTCATCTACAATCAGGATTAGTTTTATACTTAAATAATTGTTATTTGGTGCCTGCGTTGAGCATGAACATTATATATGGATCATGTTTATTGCGAGAAGGTTACTTGTTTAAGTCCGAGAATAATGATTGTTCGATTTATATGAGTAATATGTTTTATGCACATGCACCTTTGATAGATGGTCTATTCTTATTGAATCTCGATTGTGGAAATACACACATTAATAACATTGAAGCTAAACGTTTGAAATTCAGCGATAACTCGACCTATATGTGGCACTGTCGTCTTGGTCATATTGGAGTGAAGCGTATGAAGAAACTCCATTCTGATGGACTTCTTGAATAACTTGATTTCGAATCACTAGAAAGATGCGAAGCATGTCTGATGGGTAAAATGACTAAGACTCCATTTTCTGGTATGATGGAGCGAGCTACGGACTTATTGGAAATCATACATACCGATGTGTGTGGCCCAATGAGTGTAGCATCGCGCGGTGGTTATCGTTAAGTTCTTACCTTCACGGATGACTTGAGTAGATATGGGTATATCTATTTCATGAAACATAAGTCCGAAACTTTTGAGAAGTTTAAGGAATTTCAAAGTGAGGTAGAGAATCAACGTAACAAGTTTGGCGAGCATTTGAAGAAATGCGGAATACTTTCACAATTGACACCGCCAGGAATACCATAGCGTAATGGTGTGGCCGAACGTCGTAATCGAACTCTCTTAGACATGGTTCGTTCTATGATGTCACTTACAGATTTACCGCTATCGTTTTGGGGTTATGCATTAGAAACAACCGCATTCACTTTAAATAGGGCACCATCTAAATCCGTTGAAACGACACCGTATGAATTGTGGTTTGGGAAGAAACCTAAATTGACGTTCCTTAAAATTTGGGGTTGTGAAGCTTATATAAAGAAGTTACAGCCAGACAAGCTTGAACCCAAAGCAGAAAAATGCGTCTTCATAGGATACCCGAAGGAAACTATTGGGTATACCTTCTATCATAGATCCGAGGGCAAAATCTTCGTTGCCAAGAATGGATCCTTTCTAGAGAAGGAGTTTCTCTCGAAAGAAGTGACTGGAAGGAAAGTAGAACTCGATGAGGTTGTTAAACCTTCTCTCAAACTTGCGAGTAGCGCAGCACCGGAAGTAGTTCCTGTGGTGCCTGCACCAATAAGATAGGAAGCTAATGATGTTGATCATGAAACTTCGGTTGAAGTTACTACGGAACCTCGCAGGTCAACAAGAACTTGTACCACTCCTAATTGGTATGATCCCGTTATGAGTGTCATGTTGGTGGACAACACCGATGACCCTGCGACATATGAGGAAGCGATGATGAGCCCAGATTCCAATAAATGGCAAGAAGCCATGAAATCCCAGATAGGATCCATGTACGAAAACCAAGTGTGGACTTTGGTTGACTTATCGGATGGCCGGAAGGCTGTCGAGAACAAATGGATTTTCAAGAAGAAAACAGATGCTGATGGTAATGTTACTGTCTATAAAGCTCGACTTGTCGCAAAAGGGTTTCAACAAATTCAAGGAGTTGACTACGATGAGACTTTATCACCAGTAGCGAAGCTAAAGTCTGTGAGGATTATGTTAGCAATCGCTGCATATTATGATTATGAGATATGGCAGATGGATGTCAAAACGGTGTTCCTCAATGGAGACATTGATGAAGAGTTGTATATGATGCAACCCAAAGGTTTTGTCGATCCTAAAGATGCTAACAAGGTATGCAAACTTCAACGGTCCATATATGGATTGAAGCAAGCATCCCGAAGTTGGAATCAATGTTGATAAGGTAATCAAAAGTTTTGGTTTTATACAAACTTATGGAGAAGCTTGTATTTACAAGAAAGTGAGTGGGAGATCTGTAGCATTCTTAATACTATATGTGGATGACATATTGTTGATTGGGAATGATGTAGACCTTCTTAATAGTGTCAAGGATTATTTGAATAATAGTTTTTCAATGAAAGATCTTGGCGAAGCAGCTTACATATTAGGCATAAAGATTTATAGAGATAGATCAAGACGCCTAATATCATTATCACAAAGTACATATTTGGACAAAGTTCTAAAGAGGTTTGGAATGGAAGATAGAAAGAAAGGGTTCTTGCCCATGTTGCCCAATACGACCTTGAGTAAAACTCAAAGTCCTGCAACGGCAGAAGATAGAGAAATGATGAGCAAGACTCCCTATGCCTCAGCCATAGGATCTCTTATGTATGCCATGCTATGTACTAGACCCGACATTGCATATGTTGTTAGTTTGACTAGCAGATATCAAAGTGATCCAGGAGTGGATCATTGGACAGCGGTCAAAAACATCCTTAAGTACTTGAGAAGAACTAAGGATATGGTTCTTTCTTATGGAGGTGATGAAAAACTCGTTGTTAATGGTTACACCGATGCTAGTTGGAACACCGGTCCGGATGATTCTAAATCTCAATCTGGATACGTATTTACTTTGAATGGTGCAGCAATTAGCTGGAGGAGTTCAAAGCAAAGCGTTGTGCCGAGATCTTCAACTGAATCGGAATACATAGCTGCTTCGGAGGCTTCACAAGAGGCGATATGTATGAAGGAGTTCATTACAGAGCTCGGTGTGGTTCCAAGTGCGATGGACCCAATGTCTATCTATTGTGATAACATGGGCGCCATAGCCAATGCGCAAGAACCAAGGTCACACAAGAAGCTGAAGCACATCAAGCTACGTTTTCATGATATTCGAGAGCATGTCCAAGATGGTGACATAAAGATTTGCAAAGTACACACAGATCTGAATGTGGCGGATCCGTTGACTAAACCTCTCCCGAGGGCAAAACATGACCAGCACCAAACCGCCATGGGTGTTCGGTATATTACCATGTAATATAGATTAGTTAACTCTAGTGCAAGTGGGAGACTGTTGGAGATATGCCCTAGAGGCAATAATAAAAGTGGTTATTATTATATCTTTGTGTTTATGATAAATGTTTACATTCATGCTATAATGGTATTAACCGGAAACATTAATACTTGTGTGATTTGTAAACTAAATTAGAGTCCCTGGTAAAGCCTCTTTATAATACTAGCTTGTTGATTAATAGATGATCGTGGTTTCTCGATCATGAACATTGAGATGTTATTAATAACAAGATCATATCATTAGGAGAATGGTATGATGGACATACTCCTATAGATAAGCGTAGCATTAAGATCAAGTCATTTCAATAGTTCGTTTGCTATAAGCTTTCTGATACATAGTAACCTAATTCCTTCGACCATGAGATCATGTTAAATCACCATCACCGGAAGGATGCTTTGATGACATCAAACACCACACCGTAACTGGGTGGCTATAAAGGTGGCATTGAGTGTTCGGAAAGTATGGGTTGAGGCACATGGATCAAGAATGGGATTTGTCCATCCATATGATGGATAGATATACGCTGGGCCCTCTCGGTGGAATGTCATCCAATTAACTTGCAATCATGTGACTGGCTCACAAGGGATCACATATCACGGGAACGAGAAAAGAGTACTTATCGGTAACGAGGTTGAACTAGGTATGCAGAGATACCGATAATCAAAACCTCGGATAAGTAAACTATCGTGAGACAAAGGGAAATTGGTATCATATGTAAGTGGTTTATTCGATCGCAAAGTAATCGTAGAAATATGTGGGAGCCATATGAATTTCCAGATTCCTCTATTGGTTATTGATCGGAGAAGTGTCTCGGACATGTCCGCATAAGTCACGAACCGTAGGGAGACACACTTAAGGATTCTATGTTGTTTAGTAGATATGGAATGTTAGTAGGGATACCGAATGTTGTTCGGAGTCTCGGATGGGATCCGGGATATCATGAGGAGATCCGGAGTTCAGGAAAGTCCGATTCCGGAGTTCGGGAAAGATTCCGATGTTTTCATCGGAGAGGTTCTAGAAGGTTCTAGAAGGTTCACCAAACCGGAAGGGGAATGGACCATGAATGTGTCATGGGTAAGTGGAATGATTGGATCATATCCTAGGTCACTTGGTGTGGGCATTTGCAAGAGAGAATTAAAGCTCTAAATTGAAAGTCAAACGGGGAGTTTGAAAAGTCAAACTGGAACAATGGTTTCCTAGTGGGAGAAGAAACAAGTCCTTCTCTCAATCCAACTTGGGTTTGGGTTTGGATTCAAACCCACCCCTCCCAAGGTTGCCCCCTCTCATAAATAGAGGGGGAGAGCTGCCCCAAAGCACACAAGAACCAAGCCCTCCCCACACCCGCTACCGCGCCGCCGCCGCTCGCCGCCGCCGCCCTAGCCACCGCCGACACCTCCTCCTCCTCCCGGTCTTCTAAAACCTAGATCGCCGGGAAACCCTAATCCACCATAACTCGCACCGGCTTAGGCGAAGCCCTGCGGGATCTTCCCTCTACTTTCGACACCATGTTGTCGTGCTGCCGGAATCGCGAGGAGAGAACTATAACCTCCGCTGCCTGCTGGAACAAGGGAGAGGAAGGTCTTCATCGAGTACCGAACGTGTGACCGACTGCGGAAGCGCTGCCGGAATGTAGCGCCGAAAGGATCCTCTACGCGATCTTGAGATCGACAAGTGTACGACTACATCACCCACGAGAATCTGCTCTCGTTAACCGCTTTGGAATCTTCGAGGGTGAGTGCTTCTATCGACTCGTTGCTACAATCTAGTAGATAGATCTTGGCTTGTTTGTGCGCATGCGGTAGAATTTTTTTGTTTTCCATGCTAAGAACCCCTACAGTATCGTAGTACTTTCGATAAATAGGAGTGTCTATCCCAACGAGAAGCAGAAGGTGTTGAATAGTGGTATGGAGCAGGAAATCTCTGTAAATACTTAGCAAACAGATTTTTAGGGGTTTTCTGATAAAGCAAAGAAACAAAGTGCAAGTAATTAAGACAACAAACAATTGCAGCAAGTGGCCCAATCCTTTCTTAGCAAAGTATAAACCGATGGAAATATTTATAAGGACCAAACGTTCTCGAGGACACATGGGAATTCTGTCAAGTGATTTTGCTTCAAATAGCTGAGTAGTCTTCTTTGGCTTTGTAAGTGTTGTGTGGGTGAACCTGTGCTAATCTACCGAAGTTACTTCGACTAATATATACTTGTGATTAAACCCCTTGCAAGCATCCGCAACTACAAGAAAGAAATTAAGGTCTAAACCTAACCACAGCCTTAAACTCTGAGATCCTACACTTTGTTGTGCAATGGTGTCCTAACGGGGGTTTAGGTTTCTATCACTCCGGCAACCCCACAATTAGTAGCCAAACACACAATGCATTCCCCTAGGCCCATAAATGGTGAAGTATCATGTAGTCGACATTCACATGACACCACTAGAAGAATACCACCACAAATTAAATACTAAACCATTGAATAATATCTCAACACAAATCAACTACTAACAGCATGACTTCTCCCATGTCCTCAAGATCTAAACGAACTACTCACAAGACATCATATGGATCAAGATCAAAGATGATATGGCGATGGATAACAATCTGAACATAAACAATAATCCAATGGTTCCACTCACAAGCATCAACTACAATAGTAATGAACACCAGGAAAGTTTCCCCTAACAACTATGCAAGTATTCAACACGATTGTTCCAGCAAGATGGAGTGGTGATGATGGTGCTGGTGGAGATGATGATGATGATCCCGATGAAGTCTATCTTGATGATGGTGTTGATGGCCATGATCTCCCCTCTCTGGGAAGGAATTTCCACGACAGAAATTTGTCTGCCGAAGAGCTCTTTCTCTCTCGGTGTTTTCTGCCCCGCAGAGGCGGCGGAATCTTTCTGTGGTCGTTCCCCGTGTATTAGGGTTTCGAGGAGAAGATATATGCGAGAGGGCAGAGCCAGAGGTGGGCCAGGTGGGCCACACCCCCTGTAGGCGTGGCCTAGAGGTGGCCCGCGCCTGGGGGTGTGTGGGCCCCATGTGGCCCATCTCCGCCTCCCCTTATGGCATTCTTCGTCTTCTAGGAAAATAGGATTTTCCATAGTTTTTCTGGTATTTTTCTGATCTTCGCGAAATTGCATCAAAACACCTCTTTTTTCACCAGAATCCTGACTTCATCAGTTCATCCTCCAAGAATCATCCAACATGCAAAAACAGATGAAAAGACATAAGTAACACCTCTTAATATGAAATATATCAATGAATAGAGGCAAATTATGATATAGAATGGTGATGCAAATTGGACGTATCATGGAGAATGAGGTGCCTCTTGCAGCGATTCCTCCATCGTTCTTTGCAGCCTCGGGGCTTGGAGATGCTTCGACCGCGGAGGCCTCCCCGTCGAAAGAGGCACCAGCATCAACCGGAGCAGAGCTTCCTGCGACCGCACACTTGTCGACGAAGCAGGCTACAGTGTCGTGGGCTTCGGCCGTGTTTGAGACGGGCATCTATCGCAAACTAGGCCCGAAATTGCAGAAGCTGGCGCATATCTGCATCGGTCTGTGTTTTATCCTAGTCACCAGGTACGTCTTTGCTGAGTCGATTCGGAGCAGCGTTTTGTAGTTTTATGAGTTTCTATTCGTGCCTTTTTGCAGGACGGGTGTGAAGAAGATTGGTCACCATTCGGTGGCCAAGGTACCACTAGTCGCCACAGGAGGGGAGGTTCATCCCCCGAAGAATAGGAAGGGCGATGAAGCTGAGGCGCCCACTGAGGGCGCGAAGAAAAAGAGAGGCGATGACTCCATCATCAACGTGGATGAGACAGTCGATGCGCCGAGCGAGGCGCCGATTGAAGTTGACGCGGTCGTGAAGGCCGGCGTGGTCGCAGCTGGTCGAGTCAGCGGCGCTAGTCGGGGCATCGGAGCCCGCGACTAGCTCTTCATGGGAGATGGCGGCAACGTTTCCTCGCTTCATGAAGAGGGCTTCCGTCGCAGGAGCTACGACGCAGTCGCCTCAGGTGCCTAAGTTTTTAGATGCGGATGTTGGGCAGCGTCGCAGTCGGACGCCTTTTGTGCTGCCATCAGTGGATGTCGTCGAGCTGCACAGCATGCTGGGTGCAGCTATCCAAGTATGTCAAGTTGCGGTGACCCAGCATACCACTGCATGTGTATTACACTATAGTCGTTGACATGACATCCACAGAACAGCGTTCCGTAAATATCACATTCCTCAGAGTGGTACAGCAGAAACATTACGGGTCCATATTACAAATATACACACATTATTATTATTACAATACCGAAAGTTCAAGACTTCCTAAAGATTCAACTTACAAACCAAAATATAAAGTGTTTCAGCGGAATTTAAAAGTAGCAACTCTGACTAGGAGTTGAGCTCAGCAGCTTATTCTATAGAGTTCATACTTCTCGGCTTCGTGGGTTACTACTAACTAGGGATACTTAGTTGGACTCGTTATCATCGACACCGTAGCGGATTTCATAATCCACTTCAGGCCTTCGCCAATAGTAATAGTAGAACTCGTGGCAAAGTTTCGCAGATTTTGCCGCCAGCGTAACAAAAGCTCACCGCAACCTACTGACACACGAGGCCACAACGGTACGTCTTGTGACAGTTTTACCCTCTCTTGTCCACCATGTTTTTATTTTTTGCCGACAACCCAGTTTAATTTAGCTCTCGGCAAACCTTTGCCATGAGCACGATAGAATGCTCTTGGTGAATGGACGATCTGCTGTCCATTATTTGCTGTTAGCGAACACTCGGCAAATAATTTACTGTGTGGAAAGTGTCCTTTGCCGTGTGTTTGGGTACATGCTACTGATTTTATGCAGCAAGGCCGGGGTTACACACTCTCTATTTTCGCAAAAAAAAATCCTCGCATGGAAACACGCTTGAGTATACAATTCGACAACGATTGATGTGGGTGGGGCAGCAGGCAGTCCAGTTGTACACCCATCGTCCTTTCCGAGAAAAACTAAAATTTAAAAACTAGAGTAATTTACTCATTGATGACATATACTCCATATCAATACGAAGTGTACAATACATGTTTTTTTGGCATTAAGAATATTAGGAGTAACTTGGTTACAGCAATTCAAATGTGGAAGTGGAACAATTCCACGCCTCATGAGATTAACAAAAAAGTACTGAATAAATCAAATCTTATTGGACGCCCGTGCATGCAATAGTATGTCTGTTAATGCTGGACCGAGCAAGTGAAATCGGATGGGCACGTCTTGCCACAGTGACTGAGGAGAAGGGTGATGTCCAGAGGGATGCTGAGGTGAACGATGCCGAGGACGTTGGCCTCGACAGCGGTGCAGAGGCAAACGGCGGCATCGAGGTCGACTAACCCCCGCAGCAGCGGGCATCACTCATCGTAGGCCGGAATTCCAACCTTGAGGAGGCCGAGTAGTCCGCCGAGAACGTTGGCGCACACCCTTAGTCTAAGCACATCGATCGAGCACTTCCCGCCATGGATGTGCCCTCCTCCTCCATGGTGCGGTGGTGGCGGAACAACGATGGGTGACGTTGGCACCATAAACGGTGGCTGGAGGTACGGCGGCGGCGGAACGGCGACGGGTGGCGTCGTCTCCACAACTGGTAGTTGGAGGTATGGCGGCGACGGAACGGCGACGGGTGGCGGTGGCACCGCAACCGGTAGCTGGCAATATGAACCGCAGCCGTGCACCGCGACGGCAGAGAGGAGGCTCAGGGCAACAACGAGCGCGACCTTGGATGCCATCGTGATCGATCGTGCGTACACGAGTCGCTGCAGCTTTGGCTCGAGTGGTGTTGGTTTGGGATGCGGGAGATCGAGCTTGAAGAGTGGTGTATTTATAGCCCGGATGAGATGGAGTTGTTTAGCATAGGATCGAGCTTACCTATCAATTATCATAGGTGTGACCAGCCAGCTGGTGTGAGTCGATCGGTTGCAGGATTGATCGGTTCATGCGCCAGTTGTTTTAGACAGATATGGCAAGATTTTGGCATGAGGGAGTTGTAATGGAATTTTGGCGATAATGCAACATCTTGAGCTAGCAATCCTGCCAGTGCATGTTTCATGCACGTTACGCACTGATGAACAGTGCAAGAAGCTTATCATGCAACGAATCATATTTTAGTGTGAAAGGACAGAATTTTAGCATGTGGCGTAACTGCTTAGACCTAAATTAGCAGTACGTGGCGCAGAGAAAAAAGAAAAAATGTGGTGTCGGGCATAGCCACATGAAGTTAAGCCGATATTAAGGATGACAATGGAGCAGAATTGGACGGATATACCAAAACCAAATCCAGATCCAAATCCATAAGCCTCACTCTAGCCTGCCCATGAAGATATCCATGGGCATAGATGTCGCCCCAAATCCAAACCCATCGGATATCCGGGTATCCATGAATATCCATTGGTTATATGCTATATACATAAACAAAACAACAACCAACATAACAACAACACTACAACAATATTATAGCAGTATTTTGGCAATAGTTTGACAACGCTTCAGCAACTATTATATGGATGGTCACCATTGGGTCGCCACGTGGTAGGAGGAATCGAGGAGAAAGAGGAGTGGTAGGGATAGTAGCGGTGCCGCACCGGTGATGTTGCTGGATTTTGCCTACAAGTATTCGAGGAAGAAGACGTCAATGGGGCATGGGCTGCCTGTTTGATGCTCAGACATGCCTATTCAGGGACATTTTTTGTCTTTTTGCGAAAATCACATGAAATGTTATTTCTTTCTGAAAACATGTGTATGAACATAGAATATTTGGGTGTACAGGAAATATTTGTTTCAGATTTTCTTGACATTTTTAAAAAATTATACAATTTTTATAATAGTTTTCTCTATCAAATATGTTTCTCTTGTGACTCAATGGAGACCATAAACACTTATTTCTTACTTGTCCTTTTGCACGTCGCATGTTCTATTTCACATATAATATACCTCCCTGACCAATATTATTAATATATTTGTTAGATGGTTAAATAGAATTGATAGGAGGAATAATGGTTGGATATGTATTTTCAGCTTTGTGTTGTCCATTTAGACATGTAGAAATAAAGTTGTGTTTAACACGAAAAATAATACATTTTTTTGTGGTTATTCACTTTGCTACACGTTGGATCCACTGTGGGCCTATCTCTCCTGGCGGACCAATGGGGACATATGGCTACTAGATTAATCGGCTACAGATGGTTTCTTAGGATATCTACTATTAGGATATTGGCTAGCATCATCACACTAGTAAAGTACATAATGGATAGCTTCTTCGTGCTATATTTTTTCACATGGTTGGTACATGTCTTAATCTTTTATAATCCAAGATTTTAATATACTGAATAATTTGAACTGCACAATAAGAAGAGACAATGGGTGATGTGGGTGGGGCAGCAGGCGTCGAGTTGTATGCCATTGCCCTTTTCAAGAAAAACTAAAATTTGACAAGTAGAGTAATTTACTCATTAATAAACACAAAGTGTATGATACTTTTTTTTGCATAAAGAATACTAGGAGTAACACGGTTACAACAATTTCAATGTAAAAGTGGAACAATTCCATGCCTCGTGAAATTAACAACAAACTACTCAAAAAATCAAATCTTATTCGGCGGCCGTGCAACGGTATGTCTGTTAATGATAGACCGAGCAGGTGAAATATGACAGGCACGTCTTGCCGCAGTGGTTGAGGAGAAGGGTGATGTCCAGTGGAACAATAACATATGTTTCCATCTATTTCTGTTCCGTTTTCAACCCTATATGCTTAAGTACGATGCCGCAACAGGTGATGTGGGTGGGGAAGCAGGCATCAAGTTGTAGACTCGTCGCCCTTATTAAGAAAAACTAAAATTCAACAACTAGAGTAATTTACTCATTGATGAATACGAAGTGTGCAATACATATGTTTTTTGCATAAAGTATACTAGGAGTAACTTGGTGACAGCAATTCAAATGTAGAAGTGGAACAATTCCACGCCTCATGAAATTAACAACAAAGTATGGAATAAATTAAATCTTATTAGGCGCCCGAGTGCATGCAATAGTATGTCTGTTAATGCTGGACCGAGCAAGTGAAATCGGATGGACACGTCTTGCCACAGTGATTGAGGAGAAGGGTGATGTCCAAAGGGATGCTGAGGTGAACGATGTCGAGGACGTTGGCCTCGACAGCGGTGCAGAGGCAAACGGCGGCGTCAAGGTCGACTAACCCCCGCAGCAGCGGGCAACACTCATCATAGGCCGTAATTTCAACCTTGAGGAGGCCGAGCAATCCGCCGAGAACATTGGCGCACACCCTCAGTCTAAGAACATTGATCGAGCACTTCCCGCCATGGTTGTGCCCTCCTCCTCCATGGTGCGGCGGTGGCGGAACGGCGATGGGTGACGTCGGCACCATAACCGGTGGCTGGAGGTACGGCGGCGGCGGAACGGCGACTGGCGGTGTCGGCTCCACAACTGGTGGCTGGAGGTACGGCGGCGGCGGAACGGTGACGGGTGGCGGTGGCACCGCAACCGGTGGCTGGCAATATGATCCACAGCCGTGCACCGCGACGGCAGAGAGGAGGCTCAGGGCAACAACGAGCGCGACCTTGGATGCCATCGTGATCGATCGTGCGTACACGAGTCGCTGAAGCTTTGGCTCGAGTGGTGTTGGTTTGGGATGCGGGAGATCGAGCTTGAAGAGTGGTGTATTTATAGCCCGGTGAGATGGAGGTGTTTAGCATAGGATCGAGCTTACCTATCAATTATCATACGTGTGGCCAGCCAGCTGGTGTGAGTCGATCGGTTCCAGGATTGCTCGGTCGTTTCTGCATGATACGCCTATCAATTATCATACGTGTGGCCAGCCAGCTGGCGTGAGTCGATCGGTTCCAGGATTGCTCGGTCGTTTCTGCATGATACGCCAGTTGTTTTAGAGAGATATGGCAAGATTTTGGCATGAGGGAGTTGTCATAGAATTTTGGCGATAATGCAACAGCTTGAGCTAGCAATCCCGCCCGTGCATGTTTCATGCACGTTACGCACCAATGAACAGTGAAAGAAGCTTATCATGCAATGAATCATATTTTAGTGTGAAAGGACAGAATTTTAGGGCTTGTTTGATTCATAGGATAGGAAAAGTATAGAAATAGGAAAAACATAGGATTGAGATGTCATGCCAATGTGAATCCTATAGGAAGAGGGATTTTGTTTGATGTGGCAAAGGAATTTTTCCATGAGGTGTGATCTAATGTTGTTTTTCTATAGGAATTGCACTACAAGATTCCTATAGGATTAATTCCTATGGGATGTGTTCCTATGAATCAAACACTAACATAGAAAAAATCCCATAGGATTCAAATCCTACACAATTCCTATGTAATTCCTATGAATCAAACAAGCCCTTAGCATGTGGCGTAACCGCTTAGGCCCTAAAATTAGCACTACGTGGCGCAGAGAAAGGAAAAAGAGAAGTGGTGTCCGGCATAGCCACCGGAAGGTAAGCCGATATCATTCATCTATAACTCCCACCATTTTAAAATATAAGATGTTTTAGTTTTATAAAGAAAATATATCTAGACTTATTTTAATGTGTAGGTTCACTTATATTTAAAACGAACCTATACACTAAAATAAGTCTAGATACATATTTTTTATAAATCTAAAACATCTTATATTTTAAAACGGAGGAAGTACTTACTCCGTTTCATAATATAAGATATTTTAGTTTGTGAAAGGAGTGAATATGAACCTTTTTAGTGTATAGGATCGAAGTGAGATATACTCCTTTCACAAAGGTAAAACATCTTATATTATGAAATGGAGGGAATACTTTTTTCATACCAAAATAGATGTTGCAAATTTGTTTAAATTTGAATATATTTAATACTAATTAAATAGTGTTTAGATATATTTAAATTTAGACAATTTTCTAAAATCTATTTTAAGACGGAGAAGGTATATTATTTGTGCATGCATGAAACATACTTGGGATGTGAGATCGATACCGCTGAACCACATGGGCTACCGTTTATTTTATTTTATCTCACAAAAGAAATGTTTACGGGAGAGAGTAAGAGACTGAGGTCAACCGCCAAACGAATGAAATAAACGATTCTTGACACACGCACGCACGCACCCCGCTCTCACCCCCGGGTCGCCTCACCAGCGAGGCTACCGGGGGCTCTCCTCCTCTCCCGATGTCCCCCCCCCTCCCCCCCCTCCCCTCCACTAACCCACTCTAGCTGCCCGCGTGGTGGTGTCGGCGGCAGTGGCTTCCTCTGCTTCTCCCTAAGTGCTGCGAACCCTAGCTCGGGAAAGGGCGGCCTTGTTGGGGACAATAGGAAGACCATCGACGTACAAAATGCGACCGATGGTGATGTTTTTGCCGATTCCCGCAAAGTCGGATCCCTCCTGGATCCGAGTTTCTAAAGCCGTTGGCCGCTAACAGGCGCTTCCCACTATTGGTCTATTTACTTTTCGCATTAATGTTGTAAGCTAAGCACATTATTGCCTAGTAATAATTATTTGTAAGGAATTCTCCTATAATGAAAATTATAATTATTTGTGTCGTGCGTAAAATGTTTGTCAAGAGCTTTTAGAGGTGTTTCTTAGCATGTTTTTATAGAAGTAACTAAAACTTAAGAAACAACAATGACAATTCATTGTTTTTTAGATGGTGTTTCTTAGTGGTGTTGTATTTAATGATTTTAGTCTCATGCATGTGTGATTGGTCTAGCCAATTTTTTCCTATGATACCGTGCAAGGGGTGCAAGGGATGTATCTTAGCTAAGATATATATCAACACCATCTTTCTTTGTTAAATGACATGCCACATAGGCAAAGCACCTACTCCCTCCGTCTCGGTTTAAAGGACTCAATTTGCAATTCTCTAGGTCCTAGTTATTCTCTAATTGGTCTATTTTATAGTGTGGAGAAGAACATGCGTGAGAAAAAAAGAGCATGCAAAGCGTTCATATTTATTCACACATGTGCATGCAAGCATTTTGTTCTTTTCACACCGGGGTAATTACAGATGTTAAATGCTTTTGTGTCTAAATATTTTCGGATTGCATGATTTGCAAATTGTCTTTTAAACCAGGACGAAGGGAGTAGGTTGTAGACTCATATGGTCTTGGTATATGTGATGTTATGGTAACTAGCTAAGTTACTACCTTCATCTCTTTCTTCATTAATTATCATGTCATGTCACCAATTTGCTTACTTGGCATTGGATGTACATGTATGTTACTAGCTAATTTACTCCCACTATGACTAGCCTTAGACTAGTCGCAATGGAGAGTATCATATAGTAGTATCATGCATATGATACTAGTATATGATATCATCTTCACAATACATACTATCATAGTCTTAGTGTATTTATTGTTTTGTAGAATCCCAATATAAAATTATGGACAAGATTTGTTTGGAATTAGTTTTTCTAGTTTTATGTGCTATGATACCATGTCTACTTATGAGATCAACACAATCTTTTTTATTATTAATTGCTATGACACATAAGAGCAAGTATAATAGGTCTTAGTCAGCAGGCTGTAAGGTATTCCAAGTCAGCAAATTTTTAGGTGGAGGTGAGAGAAAGTAAGAGAGAGAAGGGAGCCGGCGATATATCAAGCGCCGGGCTATACACAGAAATCGAGCTGACTATCGCATGCTTGCAGCCTACTGATAGCACTACAGAAAACATATGCATGCTTTTTGTGTCGCTGGCCCATCTTCAAACATGCAAACAATAAATATTTGAATATTCAATTAGAGTAAGTCTGAAAGCCTGTCTATTGTATGGATGATTTTTTATGATGGCTCTAGTTGAGTTGGCATGAGCCTGTAGCCAGCAGTCCAGCTACGTTATTGCCCTTGCTCTAAGGCCTTTCACAATGAAAATCTCTTAGCGTTTTATCTTAGGTAAAATGCTTATGCAGCACCCTATTTAATGATAAAAGAGAAGGGTGTTGTATCGCTATCATAGGCAAAAAACTTGGTTGGTCCAATCACACACATGCATGAGCACAAAATTATTAAATACAACATCTCTAAGAAACACCCTATTGTGATAGTTATTTCTTAAGATTTAATAGCTCCTATAAAAACGTGCTAAGATACACTCCATTAGAAAAGGCTTAAGCATTTTACTACATGCATGTGATACATGATACCACCTATAATACCCCCGTTGGGTCTAGCCTTAGGTAGCTCACCACAAAGTTTGAGGCTAGTGGGTCCCTCCATTAGGCATTTGCCAATAATCATAGTAGACCTCACGGCAAAGTCTCGTCCGCCATGTTTTTATTTTCCCGGACAGCCCAGTTTTAGCTCTCGGCAAACCTTTGCCATGAGCACGACAGAATGCTTTCGGCGAATCGACGATTTGATGTCCATTATTTGCTATTAGAAAACATATGGCAAATAATTTACCGTGTGGAAAATATCCTTTGCCGTGTGTTTGGGTACATGGTAAACTACTGACTTTATGCAGCAAGGAAGGGGCTACACACTTTCTATTTTCAAAAAATATTCCTCGCATGGCAACACGCTTGAGTATACGATTCGACAACGATTGATGTGGGTGGGCCAGCAGGCAGTAGAGTTGTACACCATTGCCCTTTTCGAGAAAAACTAAAATTCGACAACTAGAGTAATTTACTCATTGATGACAATACGAAGTGTACAATCCATATTTCTTTTGCATGAAGAATACTAGGAGTAACTTGGTTACAGCAATTCAAATGTGGAAGTGGAACAATTCCACACCTCATGAAATTAACAATAAAGTATGAATAAATCAAATCTTATTGGGCGCCCATGCATGCAATAGTATGTCTATTAATGGGCCTAGCAAGTGAAATCGGACGAACACGTCTTGCCACAGTGGTTGAGGAGAAGGGTGATGTCCAAAGGGACACTGAGGTGGACGATGCCGAGGACGTTGGCCTCGACAGCGGTGCAAAGGCAGACGGCGGCGTCGAGGTCGACTAATGCCCGCAGCAGCGGGCAGCACTCATCGTAGGCCGGAATTCCAACCTTGAGGAGGCCAAGCAGTCCGCCAAGAACGTTGGCACACACCCTCAGTCTGAGCACATCGATCGAGCACTTCCCACCATGGCTGTGCCCTCCTCCTCCATGGTGTGGCGGTGGCGGAACGGCGATGGGTGGCGTCGGCACCATAACCGGTGGCTGGAGGTACGGCGGCGGCGGAACGGCGACAGGTGGCGTCGGCTCCACAACTGGTGGTTGGAGGTATGGCGGCAGAGGAATGGCGACGGGTGGCGGTGGCACCGCAACCGATGGCTGGCAATATGATCCGCAGCCGTGCACCACGACGGCAGAGAGGAGACTCAGGGCAACGACGAGCGCGACCTTAGATGACATCGTGATCGATCATGTGTACACGAGTCGCTGCAGCTTTGGCTCGAGTGTTGGTTTGGGATGCGGGAGATCGAGCTTGAAGAGTGGTGTATTTATAGCCCGGTGAGATGGAGTTGTTTAGCATAGGAGCTTACATATCAATTATCATACGTGTGGCCAGCCAGGTGTGATTCGATCGGTTCCAGGATTGCTCGATCGTTCCTGCATGATGCGCCAGTTGTTTTAGAGAGATATGGCAAGATTTTGACATGAGGGAGTTGTCATGGAATTTTGGCGATAATGCAACAGCTTGAGCTAGCAATCCCGCCGGTGCATGTTTCATGCACGTTACGCACCAATGCACAGTGAAAGAAGCTTATCATGCAACGAATCATATTTTAGTGTGAAAGGACAGAATTTTAGCATGTGGCGTAACCGCTTAGGCCCTAAATTAGCAGTATGTGGCGCAGAGAAAGGAAAAAAGAAAAGTGGTGTCCGACATAGCTATCGGAAGGTAAGCCGATATCATTCATATATACTCTCTCCATTTGAAAATGAAGTATATACACTGTTAGTTCCATAACTTGCTCATCACGAGTAAGTTAGTCTCATAACTTGCAAAGTGTGAATCGGTAGTACACAAACTTGTATTGGGTGAGCAAACAGGTCCACACTCATCCTGGAGCTGCCAGTTGCATCGTAAATTTGCTAAAAGACCTATGTATATTCTTCTCTAGCACATGTGACCTTGTTACTTATTGGCAGGTCCCACCTGTCAGTTCTTGTAGAAATAATTAAAAAATATTTGGTGTGGGCATTCGAACTAAGGATGTAGTCCTAGACCCAAACATGATTGCCACCGTGCTAGAGGCCGAAAGATGATATGATATAGGGCGTTATTATATTACTAGTGAAATCGGAGCTGCCCGTGGCTGCTGCATATAGAGCTGTCAGCGTTGGCGCTTTACGTGAACTTTGGAGTCCTTGTTTACATGTTGCCGCGGAACCTGGTGAGGACGGCGTGGCATGCATTTCACTCGAGTGGTACGTTTGGCCTGCTCACCGGCGCCGTCGGGAAGAGGACGGGACGATGTCAGCTTGTGGGCGCGAGATGGTGGTTCCGTGGATGTCACGGGAGTAACTTGGCGGCGTGCAGGTCGATCCGCTAAGCCGGCGTTCGACGCACTAGCCGTTGAGCGGTCATGACGATCATTGGTTGTAGGTCCACCATGCACGCCCATCCTCATCGCAGGCCTCATGGGCATCGACGCCCTCTCGGACTGTTTGTGCCTGCCTCGTGCCGTCCTCCGTGCGCATGGTTATCTTCAGTGTTGTAACCATTGGCAAGGAGCTGCAGAACATTGTCCATGCCAAGCTCTGGTGTGGCATGCAAGGACATGTATTCATGCGCGATACTATAGAACGGTTACGTACTACTTAGTCTGGCCATAGTGGATCATAATACTAGTATCATGCATATGGTCTAGTGTATGATACTATGTCTCTAGTATATTGTATCATGCTTGGAAAAGACATTTGAGGATTGGAGGACGTTGATATCGTTGTTCAATCCTGCCATGGCAAAGAAGGAGTGCCAAATTCAAAGATCATGTGTAGCAATTGCCTCGAGTATTACACTTAAAACTTCTTTATGGCATTTGTACATTCCTTTCCATGCAAATGGACAGTTATTCCAGCACCAATGCGTGCAGTCTATACTTCCTAGCATTCTAGGAAATCCTTTACTTTCATTGATTGCGAGGATCCTAGTGGTGTCTTTAGCAGTGGGTGTTCTCAAGTACTATGGCCCGAACAATACAATCATTTCCATGTAGAACCTCTACAAGCAATCGATGGTGGTGGACGCTGCCATGCGGAGATAGTCATCGACACTATCACCCGGAGCTTTATATGCAAGCAACCTCATCGCTACTGTGCACTTCTGTAGTGAGGAAAAACCTACCATGTCGGTGCAGTCTTTCTTGCAAACAAAGTAGGAGTCGAACTCCCGGATGGCATGCACGATCTCGAGGAAGAGCTTCTGGATCATCCTGAAACGACGCTGAAACACAGCCTCTTCAGGCAGCGGATCGTCGGTGAAGTAGTCGGCGTACACCATGCAGTAGCCCTCCATCTGCTTCCTTTCTTTGCCCTTCCAGCGACCCTTCAACGAGCCTCCATGCTCTGGCGCTGCAATCTGCATGTACAACCGGGCGAGAGAGGCGAGGATCTACATGTGCTCTGTATCTTTGACGGCTGTGGCGGTCTCTTTCTCCAGCAATAGGGCAAACATCTTCTCATCATCGGATTCCATGGCCAAACAGGAAAAGCGCCGAACACTTCGCGTGCGAGGTGGCGGGAGCTTGGTATGAAGCCGAGATGTGTCGAAGGTAGAATGGTGAAGCGAGGCCTGGGCCGAGGGGAAAGGATGCGGCGATAGCGGCGGACCTATTTACAGGTGTGGTTTTGTCTTGGTGTGGTGGGGCTTCATCGGCGACGACATGGCGGTGAGGGAAGCTGAAGGAAAGCTCTCTGCCTCAGGAGAGCCGAGTCGTGGTGGGGAATGGGGTTGTCTCACTGATATGGTTGGCCCAACCATTTTCACTGGGTCTGGCATTCCCAGGCGGTTCCTAGCGCCTTGGGTTCAGCCTAGGAACGCCAGATGAAAGTTGGACCAAATACGGCATAATTCGGCATCCTAGGAACACGATTGGGCGAAATATCACTGTCCGAATGAAAAAAATCGCCCTGGGAACGCGGGTGGAGATGATCGTATGTCAAGTGTCGAGTGATGGTTCTGGTCCCTTCCTCCACGCCAGGGCGAAGGACTGTCATGCCTTCTTCTTTCGGCACCTAGTGAGCCGCCATAGAAGCGTACCACTCCTCGGTAAGCCCCCCATGATGGTCTTCTGGGTGAGCGGGCTCCTTAATGCCTGCTTCCTGTGTGTCTCACAGGACTCCATCGTGTGACATGAGCAGCCATGTCGGAGTGGAGTTGACGGCCTTATTTGGTGCCATTTAGTTGATTGCTTGGGTGGCTAGCACTCGTATGTCTTGGGTTGGTGTAACGGAAGGATATACTCAAGCGGTATTTCAAGACCAATCTAAGTGCCTGCTTTCCACAGACAGTGCCAACTATCTACGACTGAAATCATCAGGCAATAAGGGGGTGTCCCGAGTTGTGGGAGAGACCTCTTTAGGTGAAACTTGAGATGTGGGGGTCAGAGCGCTCCTTCTCTTCTTCACCGTCCGGAAGGGTACGAGCTGAGTCATTTGTAGTTTAGGGAGGCGACATACGGCCGGTGGCAAAGCCGTGGTGTGCTTGTCATGGTGCGGAGGAGCTCCTCCTATCTCACCGTCATATCGGATGTTGATCTTGGATAACTCCGTAAAATATATGAACCGCCAAAGATGACGAAGTGAACCAAAGGGCCTCCATTACAGGGGGCTCCTTTTCTCCTCATGAGGATTCCTGCTAGTGGTGCTAGCACCGGTGAGGATTCCGATTTGTGGAGCTAGCTCCAGTGGGGATTCTAGCTGATGGTACGGTGAGGTGGAGATAGCCGGAGTTGGGATTCTAGCGGATGGTACGGCGAGGTGGCGATAGCCGTAATTGGAGATAGATGGATTGGATAGCGGGGAGGGTACCTGTAGGAGATTACTAGTTGCTCGGTTACCACTTAAAGGGTCCGTCTACCAAAAATGGTACGGTTGGGTGGTCCATGTATTGTTTCTAGCTTACTGTCGAGGGGTGACGATAACCTGCATGGCTCCGTAGGGGGCAACCAGCCAGGTGGAAGGGGGCTCTCTTCTATCCAAAGGGAGGAATGGACGTGTGGGGGAATCTAACCTCTCCACCTTGGGTTGGGGGTCCTTATATAGTAATCCCTCCATTCTTAAAACTATGTCGCAAAGTTATCTAAATTTGGATGAATTTATGTACTAAATAGTGGCTAGATACATTCGAATTTTGAAAAATTTGCGACATCCTTTTTAGGACGGAGAGAGTAGTTTGGTGGTAGGACTACTATAAGTTTACCCTTGGTGAGGAAGATATTTACGCCCCCTTGGGTGGGTGATTGATAGGGCCCACCCAATTAATGCTACTTTACCTATCTAGAATATCCTACTCTCATACAGATGAATCTTCATGCTTATTACACTAGTTCCACTAGGACTTTCCCCTATCATATCTTCTATTCTAGGACCCCGCATCGTTGTACCATCTTCACCGACGTACTTGGGGTTTCAGAAACTTCCTTATGAGAGTACTGGTGTACAAATGGGAAGATGTCGTTCCCTATTCTACAGATGGTGTACCAAAGGGAAGATCCCATGTGCGATGTGTGAAGGGATATAGGTAGGCTACACTAGTGCAAAATAAAATTTTCTATCACATAAACAAGGATAGTTGTAGTCATAGATCACGTCATTACCACTAGACGTGTAGCTACGGAACTCGATGAAGCACGTTGGAATAGTGTAGATGATCTATTTCCTCGTCCTTGCCACCTGATATCACGAACATCTCCTATCGTGCAGCTCATCCAAGTGTTATACAGCACCTCCAAGGTATCCACACATACGAAGTGGAAGCATCACACGCCAGACTGCTAGGTCCACGCGAGCAGTAGATGCATGAGAGATGTGGCGGCTAGGTGGAATGATGGAGTGGCGTCCAACCGTGCTCTCATTTAGCACGTCAACGAACGATGGAGTGGCGTCGTGCGGCGGAGGCTGCTGCGGGGCGACAAACGATGGAGGGTGTTGCGGAGCGGCGGGCAGCTCCTGAGTGGATATTGGAGGAAGACCCGTGGATGCACGGCGTGCTTCGTCTTCTTCATCCCGTGTGGCTTGGCCAGCCTGGCTAGCACCCCATGTGACACCCCCGGGATCAGGGCTAAACAAATCCCAGACCTCCGTCTGACATAAGCTTAACCTTGAGCTCGAGAATATCCAGTGAAGAATCGGTAACACAACGGTGACCCTACGACACAAAATTATTACAGCAAGGTCATAACTGAGCAGAGAACCAAATTATTACAAGCAGAGGTCAGTGACCACAAACATCAAACAACGGAAGGAAAATTATGCTATTAAGTATAACAAACTTAACAAATGGCCTAAGAGGCCTGAAGCATAACGATGACGTCCCAGCCCATAGATTCCAGGCTGCCGACCGGGAACCCCAAGCTACTTGTCGATGTCGATGTAGTACGGAACTCGTCTTCTAGTGAACACTTACTCTACCAAAAGTATCAACAAAACAAGGGTGAGTATAGGATGTACTCCACAAGACTTATGGGTGGTGGAGTTGTTTTGCATAAAGCCATCTTTGTTTATAAAACAAGAGGGAGATAATAAGCTCGTCTATTCGAAATATTTTAAAAGGGAAAAGAGAGCGACATCTCCAAAATATTGATCATCATCTTTGATATCCACCAATCATCATCTGAACCCTATCTAGGATCACCCCCTCGTACCCATGAGGAAGCATCCTTAAGCACACGTTGATCTGCCAATTTTTATGATTAGGTTAAAGTTCTCTATGATCTTAGAATCTGGTCACCAAGCATTCATAACTGTGAATACTGCTTTTTTAAAATATTTAACCCTGCAGGGGTGTACAACTTTACCCACACGTACCAACCGACTCTTAATGCCAACGTTTAGGCCTCTTCCTTGGAAGGCCGATAGAGGGTGGTTGGCCACGACCTTTACCTTACTTTCGCCAAGACCATGAGTCACACAATAAGGATGGTTCCGCTGTAACGGGTCAAATACCGAAGCCGGTCCTAAAGATGTGAGGCGAGGTTGGTTTACTAGGGGCTCCATTGACCCCAAGCAACCCGGGCCACGCTTACCTACCTGTTATGCATGCACCTCCTTCACCGCCTTCGAGAAGATCCAGAATACATGTCGAATGGAACGTCCGAACTATGTGACTCATGGAATCTACTAGACAAGTTAGTCAATCGAGGGGTCCTCATAAACCCTGTGTGGCTGTATGCTCGTCTCGGTTCCAAAGGCAAGAACTCGGGTCCTAGTGGTGGCGAGCATGGGACTAGAAAAACCACATCCCACCGTGGCCTCCCATACAATCCTTGTCATGTTTAAACTTTACCACTGATCTCATTTCATCATGTTCTCCTGGCATACTAGATTCTCTGCATCTGATACGTCATCTGGATGGACTAGAACTGACAGCTATGCATAGCTAAGCAGGACACAAATATTAACTCTAACAGTGCATACAAGCCAAACCTATGTATGCTAGGAGAAGTGGATCAGGTAATATATGCTCAAAGGGAATATGCAACAGATAGGATACTCTATCTATCGATAAAATACCACGGTAGAATCATATGCAACATGCAAGATTAGAAATGCTTTCAAAATCATAGGATCATATCATGGTGGGGCTATGTTTGCCTTTGCATGTTGATAACAGATAAGAAGATCTTCAGGAATCTTGTACTTGACTTGGCTACAGTTGGTTAAGTATTGTTCATCGATCTTTGATCTTCGATGGTTTTGACCTCGGTCTTCGATCTCGATCTCGATCTCGATCTCGTATTCTACCAAGGAAGAACCAAACACAGGAAAGAAAGGGAAACAATCAACACATGGCATCGATGAAATGCTCAAGGAAGTATGATGATATGATAAGTTGAATTGTATTGAAAAGTAACCCTAATGCATTCTCGACCACTTAATCGGGGTTCCGAGGGGTGTAAACCCTAACTTGGGAAAACTCTGGATGTATATGAGAGGGGTTGGTTTGTTCTTCTAATTAAACTTGTCTTGAAACTTATTTAACAATGCATGATTATATCTCTAATAGATAGTTCACATTTTTCTGAACATTTTGATATATTATTTGTATTTTTCTGAGGTAATATGAATTACTTATTGAATTTACAAGTTTATATCAATTTATGAAAATATTTAAAACCTTTTCCGAACTTCTTAAACAACTTATTAGACTTTTTACACCCAGACAGAATCTACCCACAATGACTGACTGATGGGCCCTGTGCCACATCGTCAGCCACGTGAGCAAAAGAGACCCACAACGGGTTTGACTGCGATGACCCGCACGCTGCTAATGTCACGATGACGTAAACATGACGTCACCGCGGGGATTGCTCCCAGGTTGAGCACGGATCGGGGGATTGGCTGCGCGCATGGATGCGAGGTTGGTCGCGTTCAACGCAGCGCGAAAAGGCGAACCATATAGGGGCGGAGCCGCCCTCTATTGGTCACCAGAGTAGGCGGTGCGACAACGACAGACGGTGGCGTGCGGCAGCGCGCGACGCGAGAGAAAACCAGAGAGAGGGGAGAAACAGAGGGGTCCAGGAGGACTAGAGGCTCACCACGAGCACGAGTAGAGGGTCAAATAGGCGAGGCGTGGTCGGAATTGACGAGGACGGCGAAGGAGGTTGTCGGAGACCGAGGTCTCGATTAGGACAACTCAGACCACTCTAGCTTTATCCACTAGGGGCAAACGAACGAGGCGAGTAAGGCGGTCACCGTTGAATGCTTAGCGAGGCTCGGGGTGCTCTAGAACAACTGCGCCCCAGAGCTCCGACGGACTAGGGTTGAAGTGAATAAGGGAGAAGGAGGGAGAAGGAGAAATGGGGCTTGTTCTCTGCGGGTATGTGATGGCTGCACAGCTTATGTGAAGCCAGTTGGGAACCCCAAGAGCAAGGTATGAAGCAGCAAAATAGCAAGTTTTCCCTCAGTAAGAAACCAAGGTTATCGAACCAGTAGGAGGAAGGAAACATCACACAGGTGTTGCAAGCAACGTCGAGACCTACACAACACAAACTCAAGACTTTGCTCCAACAAATTAGTGAGGTTGTCAAGATCACCGGTTTGCTGTAACAAAGGATTAAACGTATGGTGTGGAAGGTAATGGTTTGTAGCAAGTAAACAAGTAACAGTGGAAGATGTATCAATGGTAAAGATTTGACCGGGATCCATAGTTCACTAGAGGTGCTCTCCTTAGATAAACAACATGGCATGAAGGGTAAACAAATTATAGGAGGGCAATTGACAGGAAGTGAGCAAGGCATAGCAATGCAATTACTAGTCAGAAAGATCCTATGAGATTCGATTGGGCAATACAACAAGATACATAGACCTCCATCCAACTGCATCTATGACTAGAAGTCCACCTTCAGGTTATCATCTGAACCCCCTCCAGTATTAAGTTGCAAGCAACAGACAACTGCTTTAAGCAAAGTGTGTAAGGGACCATTGTTTTCTACCTAGTAGCAACAACACATCTACAACCGAAGAGATTTCTGTCATTTCCCTTGGAAACTAGAGGCATGAACCCACTATCGAGCATAAATGCCCCCTCTTGGAGTCACTAGTAGCTACTTGGCCAAGATAGCTACTAACAATGGAGAGCATGCAAGATTACAAACAACACAGACATGATAGAATCATAAAGACAAACCATTAATAAAACCAACATAATAATCTAAATATCCATCGGATCCCCGCAAACACAACATGCATGATTACAAATAGATTAGATCTTGATCATGAACGGAGCTCATAAGATCTATACATGAAAGCACAAAGGAGGAGATACAACCATCTATCTACTACATGGACCCATAGTTCAAGGTGGAACTACTCACGCATCATACCGGAGAGAAGGCCTGCGGGATGATCTCCTGTCCGGCAGGGTGCCGGGAAGAACTTCAGATCCCCCCGATCTAGGGACGATGGTGGCGGCGGCTACAAACGGTTTCGTGGAGATTTGATTGGGTCCTCAGGGTTTCTGCATCGGGGCCTTCTTATAGGCGAAGGGGGAGGCCGAGGCGGTGGCTAGGGGCGCCAAACCCTAGGCAGTGTGAGGTGGGGCCCACCCGCGCTGGTGAAACCACCTGCCGGGTGGGTCTGCAGCCACCTGGCCGGCCCTCCTCTCCTGGACTTCTTGTTCCCCACGGAAAGTAATTGACTTTGACGTTTGTCCCATACAATTCCGAGAATATTTCTTTACTAACTTTTCTGAAACCAAAAACAGCAGAAAACAGGCATCTGGCACTATTGCAACTTGTTAATAGGTTAGTACAAGAAAACATGTAAAAATCAACTCAAAGTGTAGACAAGTAAAGCAAAGTAGATACTAAACAAGCATGCAACATCAAAAATTATAGATACATTTCCAACGTATCAACATCCCCAAGCTTAACTCCTGCTCATCCTCGAGTAGGTAAGTGATAAAAAGAATAATTTTTGAGGTGACATGCACCCTCACAATAAAGATCCAACCATTTGCAAGCATTGAAAGCTGGGATCAAAGAACTCTAAACATATGCATGAAATATGGAGTTCTAATAATAGGACATAGTAACTATGCATGCAACATGACAAGCTACAAACAATGATCATGAATAACATGCATTGAAAAACGTTTGTTTCTTTCACATACAGAAAACATAGCATAGTGGTAGTCAGCTTGTCCCTCATAGAGTAGTATATAGATGCATAGGACACCTTCAAAGTTCACAAGGGTGACTAGAAACAAATAGCACAAGAACAAGTAATATCACAATATGCATCAATTAATAAGCTTTGGAACACTGCACACAGAATGCCAACTATGCTCTTTTAATGGTGCCTAAAGGTAGAAGGTGGAGACTCAAATAATGGTGGAAGAAAGGCCTTTTTGTAAAGGAAGCAGGGATTACAAGTTTCAAAAAGAGCTTCCAAAAATTATGGTACTTGTTAGCTTTCAGCCCTCATTGCCCCTATCATAAGCATCTTGAAGTGGTTAAGGTTAAAGTGGCAAAGGTGGAGTATATGCTTGACGAAGAATAAGTTGGCAATCTCAAGTCCCTTGAATACGAGGGC
The DNA here is from genome assembly GCA_030063025.1 of Avena longiglumis. Taxonomy (NCBI): domain Eukaryota; kingdom Viridiplantae; phylum Streptophyta; class Magnoliopsida; order Poales; family Poaceae; genus Avena; species Avena longiglumis. The sequence goes on from CP125979.1 coordinate 251,869,859, forward strand.
CACACCTCATGCATACTCAACTTTGGGTCCAGGTAAGTTCTTGTCATTGTAACTATTTGCATATCGTTGAGAACCGCCAACGACCCCTTGCACATAGTACAGGAGCTTTCCCATAACCAAAATGACAAGGCAAGCAGACAATGAGCATCTCAGCAATCTTTTTATTTACCATATGCATAGCTTTTTATTGAGGATGCTTCATAGATAGCTCATTATGGTGATGCTACAAGTTTCCACCATGATTAGGCATGGCTTAGTCTCGCTTCCCAGGCGTTTCTCTAAAATAGGATACAAACTCCATGGACTTACAAGTTCCCTCTTTATTTCTCACCGGTGACATCCATAGACAAAAGAGCATGATATCAATTGAGTACAAAGTACAAGTGCAATGTTGAAACGTTCCCCGTGCCAGCATGGTTCTGCTAATTCTAACTTATAAGTGCAAGCATATACAAGTTGTTACAATGGTTCAAGTTTATTAGGGGCAAAGAATATAAAGTGTGCCATCAAGTTCGTGAGGGCTTTAATCACTAAGTTTTCACATAACAAATTTTTTTAATTGGAAGATAGTTGAAAACAAGAATATACTTGGAATGGTGTAACACACCATGCATGGGAGTTTATAGTGGACACTTTGGAATAACTTGGTTTCTTGGGAGTTGGAAGCATGAGTAGAACTTACTCATACAAGTGGAGGCTAGCAAAATACTAGGATCAATCAACTAAGAGAGCAATAATGGCCATAATCATGCAGTGCAACAAAGCATACTAATCAAAGCAAAGAGTGGTACTACAAGTCAAGGACTAAATGATCATAGAGGCTATGGTGACTTGTTCATAGTCATAACATGGTGTAAGCATGTGCCAAGTCAACCCAAGCAAATCATCAAAGGAGAATACCACAATACTATGCTTTTGCATGCTAAAACAACGCATAATTTCTTCAAGGCACACTAATCAATCCCAATTGTTTGGAACAAGACATGATACAACAATAATAACTAAGCATAAGGTCAAAACAACACCTAGCATGTCATTATAAAGTCTATGTCACAGTCAATGCAAGCTCCTCTTGCACCTCAAGCAAGAACTTACTACTCCTTTCCAACACCAAGAAAACTTATTTGCAAAACAACATAGCGAGAATGGGGGTCCAAACTTTGATGCTTGTACCTCTTGGATATTTCTTGGGGTGACACGATGGTGGCATCCCCAATCTTGAGATTTTGTCCATTCTTCATCTCATTGCATCATTCTCTCTTTATACCTGATTTTTTTTCCTTCATACAAAACTTTACACAATTTTCATTAGCAACATTAGTTTATTCAAAAGATATTAGACCTCTGGCAAAGCTTTGGAACAACAAGTCTTTTCACTAAAAATACAAGATACTGTATTAACTCCTTCAAAAATCTCAATTCACCTAAGGAGAACTCAAAAAGGAATCAATAAGAAGCAAATGCAAATAATGGCAGAAATCTGTCAAAACAGACCAGCAGGTAGAAACCGATTTTTTCTAACATCTTTTGTTTCTCAAATAAAAAAGTGCTGATGTAGCGCAAGTTAGCTAACATACTTGGGGATTTATTCGTAAATTTTCAGCTCAATCCGAGTTACAGAGACTCCTCACAAAATTTTTTGGTGGGGGACAAAAATCTGTTTCGGGACAGCAACTCCCCAAATATTACTTCCCTCTCATTAGAGGTCATTCTTGGCACAAAAAGAAAACAAAAAGGATAAGGAGAGGTCAGTACTGAAGTAATAACTTCCAAAACTCAAGGAAACTCTTGGGTTATTGTTGGAGATATGCCCTAGAGGCAATAATAAAAGTGGTTATTATTATATCTTTGTGTTTATAATAAATGTTTACATTCATGCTATAATAGTATTAACCGGAAACATTAATACTTGTGTGATTTGTAAACTAAATTAGAGTCCCTGGTAAAGCCTCTTTATAATACTAGTTTATTGGTTAATAGATGATCGTGGTTTCTCGATCATGAACATTGAGATGTTATTAACAACAAGATCATGTCATTAGGAGAATGGCATGATGAACATACTCCTATAGATAAGCGTAGCATAAATATCAAGTCATTTCAATAGTTTGTTTGTTATAAGCTTTCTGATACATAGTAACCTAATTCCTTCGGCCATAAGATCATGCTAATCACCATCACCGGAAGGATAGTTTGATGACACCAAACACCACACCGTAACTGGGTGGCTATAAAGGTGGCATTAAGTGTTCGGAAAGTATGTGTTGAGGCGCATGGATCAAAAGTGGGATTTTTCCATCCATATGACGGATAGATATACTCTGGGCCCTCTCGGTGGAATGTCATCCAATTAGCTTGCAAGCATGTGACTGGCTCACAAGCGATCACATATCACGGGAACGAGAAAAGAGTATTTATCGGTAACGAGGTTGAACTAGGTATGCAGAGATACCGACAATCAAACCTCGGATAAGTAAACTATCATGAGACAAAGGGGAATTGGTATCGTATGTAAGTGGTTCATTCAATCGCAAAGTAATCGTAGAAATATGTGGGAGCCATATGAATTTCCAGATTCCTCTATTGGTTATGATCGGAGAAGTGTCTCGGTCATGTACGCATAATTCACGAACCGCAGGAAGACACACTTAAGGATTCAATGTTGTTTAGTAGATATGGAATGTAAGTAGGGAAACCAAATGTTGTTTGGAGTCTCGGATGGGAAAGTATGATTCATATCACGAGGAGATCCGGAATGGTCCGGAGAATAAGATTCATATAACGAAAGTATGATTCCAGAGTTCGGGAATGATTTCGATGTTTTCATCGGAGAGGTTCTAGAAGGGTCTAGAAGGTTCACCAGACCGGAAGGGGAATGGTCCATGAATGTGTCATGGGTAAGTGGAATGATTGTATCATATCCTAGGTCACTTGGTTTGGGCATTTGCGAGAGAGAATTAAAGCTCTAAATTGAAAGTCAAAAGGGAGGTTTGAAAATTCAAACTGGAACAATAGTTTCCTAGTGGAAGAAGGAAAGAGTCCTTCCTTCTATCCAACTTGGGTTTGGGTTTGGATTCAAACTCTGCCCTCCCAAGGCTGCCCCCCTATCAAAAATAGAGGGGAAGGGCTGCCCCAAACAACACAAGAGCCAGCCCTCCCCACCCCGTGCGTCGCCGCCTAGCCGCCGCCACCGGCTCGTCGCCATCGCCCTAGTCGCCGCCGACACGTCCTCCTCCTCTCCATACTTCTAAACCTAGATGCCTGAAAACCCTAGATCCACCATAACTCGCACCGGCTTAGGCGAAGCCTGTTGGGAATATGCCCTAGAGGCAATCATGTATGATGATATGTCCCATTGTATTCATAAAGTTATTAAGTAGTCCTTGTATAAACATCTGATGTATATCATTGAATATGTGATTCAGTTGTGGAACTATGCATTCATGTTGTTTGTACTAAATATCCTTGGTCATTGAGGTTGTGCTGGACACACAACTTAGACCAATGTGAAAGTTGGCTTGATGACTCGGTTCCACTTGTCATGGGCATGGAGATGCTATTCCAACTTACACCGACTAGGCTAAAGAGTTTAGCGAGTCGGATTGACCCATATTGAGGTACAACGAACTAAGCTGTCATTTGTATATCTCAATCAATGTAATCCTTAGACCTGAGGTTGTTGCATAGTCCGAGTTGAGGATCACCGACTTAGGTTACATCAAACGCTGATCCGTGGCGGGCGTTATAAAGGCAGGGTTCGGTCGAGAATCAAGCTGCGTGATGTGAATAACCAAGATGGGATTTTGCCCTCCACTTGGAGATATTCTGGGCCCTCTCGTGAGATATGATTGGAAAGCATGGCCATGCGACTCGGTTAAGTGTTAGAGGCAATCGACTAAGAGTTAGTCGGGTGAATCACTTATCTCGGATCGAGAAGAGAGTCGGACTATTTAAGGGATGACATATATTCGCCTATAGTCTGACAAGGTATATCGTGTTGCAAAAGGGACTCGGACGTAAGTCACATTGGAAAGGCAAGTCGTCATGACTCTTTGGTACTTGGGAATTGACGCGTTCGCTGGGAGCCGATGCCGACTGATCGATTGTGAGTCGGACTCTAATCGTGTCCAAGTAACCATGAGCCTGCGGGGTCACACACTTAAGAGCGGGAGAAAGTTCGGATTGGATCTGAATCTGTAATCTGGTTGGGTTGGACCTAAACCAGATTAGGACTGAGTTAGTGAGTTGGACTCACGGTGACTAGTTTTATATGGGCTTTAGTGAATGGGTCGCGCGAGCAGAGCCCACGTTCACTCCCTATATATAGTGGAGCACAATAACCCAGAAAGGTTAATCGTTGTTCGGTTAGGTCATTCCATGTGTTGGAAACCCTAGCTCCACAGTCCAGCCGTAACGAACCTAGCGATTCATGGCGCTCCTCCTTATGCGTGTGGATACCAGCAGAGGTCTTGTCGATCAGCACCAGACGATCGGATCGTGAGGATGCCTTGCATCAATCGACGCTTCATCGGTAATCCGCAACCGCGTCTAGTGGTAAACCTCGTGGCCTTCTACCTCGGCTAGATCTTGGGATCACCACGTTAGAGGAAAATTTTATTTTATCTCTGCGTGGCCCAACAAAGGCATCGGAGCGATAGCTTCGGTTTTAGGCTCGAGATCTCGCATATATGATATGCGGTAGGCTATAGATGAGATCTATGTGCTTTGTTTGGTGGTCGATCTATGAGATAGATCGGTTTTGTATGAAGTTGATTGGATCAACTATACCGGGAATGGTAGATCTAATTTCCGTGATCATCTGCTGAGATCGTGGACGACATACCCTACGGTCGGCTTCCGCCATCGGGTGAGACCGTGACACGTAAATCGAAGCGATGATCGAAGATCAAAAAGTTTGATCGAATCGAACGATGGTCGGAATCCATGTTCGCCACGTCGTGGCGCCTTAGATGTCGTTCGAGTTTCCTGGCCCGGTAGATATTGTATCTATGCATAACTTGTTTTTGCAGGAAGTTGTGAATGGTATGGTTCATATGCATGTGATGTATGTGTGTAATCCATACGTGATCTGCGAATCATGGTTTTTGTCATTTTGGAGCCTAGGTGCTTGTCATTTTATTGTATAACGACCTGCGTGTGGATTCTCTATGTAATTCACTTTACTAAGCTAGTGTAGCTGTTTGAGAACCCGGAAGGCATGCAAGGCGTTGTACATGTCGGCGACATGGAGTAAGGCGGCAAGTGACAAGAGTTGGCACGAGTCGGATTACAGGTTTGTGGAGATGGAGATCGCCATGAAGAGAGCCATACCATTTCACATTATAATTGCTTTATTTTGTGTTATTGTTATGTCTCAGTTTTACCTCTATTAGATAGTCGGTAAAATCTAATCCCTCAAAGAAGGTCTAGTCGGTTTTCCTTGATGTTTGCACCATCACAAGTCGGACATTTTTGGTAGTGGGCTCATAAAATTGAGGTGCTGCCAATTCTTTCCGACTAGGTGGGTTCGAGTCGGACTCTTACTGCAGAAACACTTGGTAAGCTAGACGGGTCTATCACAACGGTTGTGGGACTCGGGGAAAAGTCGGATGGGAGCCGGGGCATGTGATGCCACCCATCCAACAGGAGTCGCATGGGATGCGATTGACAAGGAGTTGTCTACCTAGATCACTTGGCGGCTAGCGGTGATGCTAAAGCTCACTAGCCGACTTGCTTATTTAGGATCCTGAATCACTAAGTAACCATCGGAGGGGTGTTGTTTCTAGTGGGAGCATAAAATATTAAAATGTTTAATATTCTTGCTCTTTTATGAATACATGTCTTAAGTGTTTTTTTGCATATTTTCTGTTGTAGATCATGGCACCAAGTAGCAGTCACTCTCAGATATCCGATTTTGCGTTGAGAACCATTCTTGAGAAAGATAAACTGAACGACACTAATTTTACCAACTGGTATCGAAATCTGAGAATTGTTCTCAAACAAGAAAAGAAGGACCATGTCCTAGACAACCCACTTCCAGATGAGCCGAATGAGAATCACATCAGCCAACAATGCCTACCGTCGGGCTAAAGATGAGTCCACGGATATTAGGCATCTTATGCTTGCTCACATGGAACCGGACTTGCAAAAGCAGTTCGAGCATGTTGAGGCCTACGATATGATCGAAAGCCTCAAAAGTATGTTCGAGCTCGGGCGACCGAGAGGTATCAAGTCTCTCGTGCTCTGCTGAGTTGCAAGCTTAAGGATGGTGATCCACCGAGTCCGCATGTGATCAAAATGGTTGGTTACGTGCAGTCTGGAGGCTTGGCTACCCCATAAGCGAAGAGTTCGCTACGGATATAATTGAACTCTCTTCCTAGTGCATATGGGCAGTTCATTTGAACTACCACATGCATGGTATGGATAAGAAGCTCCTGAATTACATGGGATGCTCAAGCGTGCAGGCGGATCTCAAGAAGGGCACCGTCAAGTGTTGATGGTGCGAGAATAAGGCTAAGTTCAAGAAGAGTTCTTGGACTAAGAAGAAGGCTAAGTCGGGAGGAAAGCAGGCTCGGGACCCCCCCAAGCGCTTCCTCGGGGACTAAGCCATCTCCTTCAGCGGATCCACTTGCTTCTCCGCAAGGCGGATGGCCATTGGAAGAGGAACTGCAGCAAGTACTTGGCCGACAAAGCCAAGAGTGGAGGTATGACTTCCGACTCAGTTACACTTGTTTGCAATGTTATAGACATATATCTTCTTGCGATGCACCTAATAGTTCTTGGGTATATGATACCGGATCGATTATTCACATCCGCAACTCGTTGCGAGGTAAGAACTAGGAGCGTAGCAAGAGGCGAGGTTGATATTCGAGTCGGCAACAAAGCAAGAGTTGCTGCGTTGGAAGTCGGCACGATGCAACTTCATTTACCTTCCGGATTCATTATGGAACTAAATAATTGTTATTATGTTCCGGTGCTCAGTCGAAACATTATTTCTGCTTCATGTTTGATGAGGCAAGGCTATGAGTCGAATATCAAGAATAATGGTTGTTCTTTGTATTTGAATGATATGTTTCACGGCTTTGCACCCGTTCAGAACAGGTTATTTATTTTGAATCTTGATGGTGAGTCGGTTTATAACATAAATGTTAAACGGTTGAAACCAAATGATCGAATATGACTTACTTTTGGCAATCGGCTTGGTCATATAAGTTGGAAACGCATGAAGAAGCTCCATGATGATGGACTCCTAACTTCGTTCGACTTGGAGTCGTTCGAGACATGTGAATCTTGCCTACTCGGCAAAATGACCAAGACACCTTTTGCAAAGAGTTGTCAAAGGGCGTCCGACTTGTTGGGACTAGTACATAGTGATGTATGTGGACCAATGAGCACGACAGCCAGGGGTGGTTATGAGTACTTCATTACCTTCACTGATGATTTGAGTAGGTATGGATATATCTACTTAATGAAACATAAGTCGGAAGCCTTTGAAAAGTTCAAAGAATTACAGAATGAAGCACAGAATCAACTCGGCAAGAAAATAAAGTTTCTTCGGTCGGACCGAGGAGGCGAGTACATGAGCCATGAGTTTGATGACCATCTGAAAAGTTGTGGAATAGTTCCTCAACTTACTCCGCCAGGAACGCCACAAAGGAATGGTGTTTCGGAAAGGCAGAATCGGACCTTGTTGGACATGGTACGATCAATGATGAGTCGGACAGATCTGCCTTTATCATTTTGGGGTTATTGTCTAGAAACAGCGGCGTTCACACTAAACAAAGTACCATCAAAATCGGTAGAGAAGACACCGCATGAGATGTGGACAGCAAAAAGCCGAGTTTGTCTTTTCTTAAGATTTGGGGTTGTGAAGCTTTTGTCAAGCGACTTGATCGGACAAGCTTCGGCCAAGTCGGATAAATGTATTTTCGTGGGGTATCCGAGGAAACCTTGGGTTACTACTTCTACAACCGAGAAGAGAGCAAAGTGTTTGTCGCTCGGGCGGTGTCTTCCTTGAAAGAGTTTCTCGATCGGGGAGTAAGTGGGAGCACGGTGCAACTCGAAGAAATTCGAGAGGAATCGGCTAATAGCGAATCGGCAAAAACCTTGGAGGTTGAGCCGATCGTGGCGAATGAGCCGGCACACTGTACTACGAAGATCGGCAAGATTACGAAGTGTTCGTGATGTGTTCTTGTTAGGCGGTGATGAGCCGACAAATTATTGAGCGATGGTGGGATCGATTCGAGTCATGGCTTGGAGCCATGAGATCCGAGATAAAGTCCATGGATGAAAATCAAGTTTGGAACTTGGTTGATCTGCGACGGTGCAAGACCCGTCGAGTGCAAATGGGTCTTTAAGAAGAAAACTGATATGGATGGAAATGTTTCAATCTATAAAGCACGCCTTGTCGCGAAGGGGTTCCGACAAGTTCAAGGAGTTCATTACTGAGACTTTCTGCCCGTAGCGATGCTTAAATCAGTTCGGATCATGTTAGCTATAGCGGCCTATTTCGACTATGAGATATGGCGGATGGATGTCAAAACGGCTTTCCTTAACGGAAATTTAACCGAGGGGCGTGTATGATACAGCCCGAGGGTTTTGTCGATCCGTCTAATGCTGACAAAGTATGCAAACTTCAGAAATCCATTTATGGGTTGAAGCAAGCATCTCGGAGTTGGAATATTCGCTTTGATGAGGTAGTCAAATCGTTTGGCTTCATCAAGAGTGATCATGATTCTTGTTTGTACAAGAAGTTTAGTGGGAACAAAGTAAATTTTCTTATCTTATATGTGGATGACATATTACTGATTGGAAATGATGTCCAGATGTTGCAAGAAACCAAGGAATCATTGGAAAGGAGTTTCTCAATGAAAGACTTGGGTGAGGCAACATACATCCTCGGAATCCGGATCTATAGAGATAGATCAAGGAGGCTCATTGGTTTGAGTCAGAGTACTTATTTGGACAAAGTGTTGAAAAATTTCAACATGGAATCGTCTAAGAAAGGGTTCTTACCGATGTCCCATGGTGTAAAACTTAGCAAGACTCAGTGTCCTTCGACGACTGATGAGCGAAGTAGGATGAGTGCGATTCCATATGCTTCTGCAGTTGGATCCATCATGTACGCCATGATTTGTACTAGGCCGGATGTTTCCTATGCTCTAAGTGTTGTGAGCAGATACCAGGCTGATCCTGGAGAGATCCTTTGGAATGACTAAAAATATCCTAAAGTACTTTAGAAGGACTAAGGATATGTTCTTGGTTTATGGTGGTGAAGATGAACTTAGTGTAAAGGGTTACACAGATGCGAGTTATCTCACCGACTCTGATGATTCTCGTTCGCAATCCGGATACGTGTTTATTATAAACGGAGGTCCGTGAGCTGGAAAAGTTCCAAGCAAGAGGCGTATGCGTCTACATGTAGGTTGAGTATATTGCTGCCTCGGAGGCAGCAAAGGAAGCTGTTTGGGTGAGGAATTTCCTCATGGATCTTGGTGTGGCTCAGGGCTCGTCCAATCCGTTGGACGTGTATTGTGACAACAATGGTGCTATTGCACAAGCCAAGGAACCTAGACAACACCAGAAGAACAAGCACATACTCATGCGGTACCACCTAATTCGCCATTGTGGATCGGGTGATATCAAGTTATGCAAGGTACACACGGATGCAAATATTGCGGATCCGTTGACAAAGCCGTTACCCGGCGAAGCATGAGGCGCATTTGAAACCATGGGCATTAGATGCTTAGACATATGATGTCGGAAGATTGACTCTAGTGCAAGTGGGAGACTGTTGGGAATATGCCCTAGAGGCAATCATGTATGATGATATGTCCCATTGTATTCATAAAGTTATTAAGTAGTCCTTGTATAAACATCTGATGTATATCATTGAATATGTGATTCAGTTGTGGAACTATGCATTCATGTTGTTTGTACTAAATATCCTTGGTCATTGAGGTTGTGCTGGACACACAACTTAGACCAATGTGAAAGTTGGCTTGATGACTCGGTTCCACTTGTCATGGGCATGGAGATGCTATTCCAACTTACACAGACTAGGCTAAAGAGTTTAGCGAGTCGGATTGACCCATATTGAGGTACAACGAACTAAGCTGTCATTTGTATATCTCAATCAATGTAATCCTTAGACCTGAGGTTGTTGCATAGTCCGAGTTGAGTATCACCGACTTAGGTTACATCAAGCTGATCCAGAATGGCGCTTATAAAGGCGGGGTTCGTCGATTGAGAATCAAGCTGCGTGATGTGAATAACCAAGATGGGATTTTGCCCTCCACTTGGAGATATTCTCTGGGCCTCTCGTGAGATATGATTCGGAAAGCATGGCCATGCGCGACTCGGTTAAGTGTTAACCGAGGCAATCGACTAAGAGTTAGTCGGGTGAATCACTTATCTCGGATCGAGAAGAGAGTCGGACTATTTAAGGGATGACATATATTCGCCTATAGTCTGACAAGGTATATCGTGTTGCATAAGGGACTCGGACGTAAGTCAAATTGGAAAGGCAAGTCGTCATGACTCTTTGGTACTTGGGAGTCGGCACGTTCTGCTAGGAGCCGATGCCGACTGATCGATTGTGAGTCGGACTCTAATCGTGTCCAAGTAACCATGAGCCTGCGGGGTCACACACTTAAGAGCGGGAGCAAGTTCGGATTGGATCTGAATCTGTAATCTGGTTGGGTTGGACCTAAACCAGATTAGGACTGAGTTAGTGAGTTGGACTCATGGTGACTAGTGTTATATGGGCTTTAGTGAATGGGTCGCGCGAGCAGAGCCCACGTTCACTCCCTATATATAGTGGAGCACAATAACCCAGAAAGGTTAATCGTTGTTCGGTTAGGTCATTCCATGTGTTGGAAACCCTAGCTCCACAGTCCGGCCAGAACGAACCTAGCGATTCGCCGGGCGCTCCTCCTTATGCGTGTGGATACCAGCAGAGGTCTTTGCGATCGGCACGGGACGATCGGATCGTGAGGACTGCACTGCATCAACTGACGCGCTTCATCAGTAATCCGCAACCGCGCGTCTAGTGGTAAACCTCGTGGCCTTCTACCTAAGCTAGATCTTGGGATCACCACGTTAGAGGAAAATTTTATTTTATCTCTGCGTGGCCCAACAAAGCCGTGCGGGATCTTCCCTCTACTTCCGATACCATGCCGTCATGCTGCCGGAATCGCGAGGGGAGAACTATAACCTCTGCTGCCTTCTGGAACAAGGGAGAGGAAGGTCTTCATCGAGTACCGAACGTGTGGATCTGGAAGCGCTTAGAAGCCTTGGCGGAAGGATCGTCTACGCGATCTTGAGATCGGCAAGTGTACGACTACATCACCCACGAGAATCTTCTCTCGTTAACCGCTTTGGAATCTTCGAGGGTGAGTACTCTAATCGACTCGTTGCTACAATCTAGTGTGCATGCGGTAGAATTTTTTTGTTTTCCATGCTATGAAGCCCTACAGTGGTATCAGAGCCGTGTCTATATGTAGATCTATTGCACGAGTAGAACACAATGGTCATTGTGGGCTTTGATGCTTTTGTTGTCGATTGCTTTTTGTGTACTTTGCATCTTGCGGGATGGTGGGATGAAGCGGCCCGGGTTAACCTTACATGACATCGTGTTGGGGATATGCTATATGGGTATCCTCATAGCATGTCTCTTATCCGGATAACCTAGGTGGCCCATAGTTGGTAGCATGGCCCATGGCCTGCTGGGCGGCCTAGTTAGATGGATCCAGAAGGGAGGCCCATGCCGGATAAAGGAAGGCTACGAAGGAGTCACCGACGTACCCGGAGCCTTGGAGTACAAGACACTCTAGACTAGTAGTAGACCGTGTAGGACTTTGTAACCTGTCCGGCTAGGACTTTTCCCTGTAACCCTAAGACCTGGCGACTATATAAGTCAGGCCTATGGGAGCCTTTAGGACACAATATCAGACAATCATAGACGATCTAGTGTTGACTACGATGCACCTCGCACAACGAACCTATCTCTGTAACTCGGCGTATTGCCATTATAGTGATTTATAGCAGGAGTAGGATTCCGCCACCGTTGTGGGATCTGAACCTGGGTAAGCTGTGTTACCTCGTACCCGTCAACCGTCCGTCTTCCCCCACGTCTTTAAACACGCACTGTGAGGACCCCTCCATGGCGTACTCGTCGGCAATACCACGACAGTTGGCGCCCACCGTGGGGCAAGAGGCGCTTCAGTCTCTTCAGCGGGCGAGGACCAAGGTCTTCGCTAGAAGTAGCGAAACCGTAGCCATCGGTCGCGTTCTCTTCTCCCGCAATGTTTCGATCGTCCCTCCCGACGATTTCTGGATCCCGGTGAAGACGAACCCTACGCAGTGTTCGATCGTTCCTATCGGAGACATTCACTTCTTCATTGGCGAAACCGACTCGAGCACTAGTTCCCTAGGAGTCGAAGGAGCATCAAGACCCGCACAGACCGCCTACGGGTAGGATAAATTCGTAGAAGGATCGATGTCGGATCTCTCTTCGGAGTTTGCCGGCAAAGATCAGAAAAATTCAAGGCCCACCCAAATCTCCCTATGCAGGATATAACGGTGGAAGATCACTGCAAATCCGGCGGCTTCGTCCGTACGTCTAGATAGCAGAGATCCAAGTTCGTCAGCGTGGTTACCATCTTCGATCTGGCGCGTTGCGTTCAGAGAGAGGGCAAAAAACCCCGCGATTACCTTGCCAGGTGGCTCCCTATACGAGCCGATCTGTCCCACTACCCCAATGATGATGCTATGTATCACTTTGTGGAAGGACTAGACCAGGGAACGCTTCTCCGGCATTCTCTAAGGTGGCAGCAAGCTTCAGGATGCCTCACATTCGAAAGCATGGTGAATACCGTCAATAGCTACGCGGAGGCCGAGGGGGCAGCTCAGGCGGTTCTTGCGCTCATTGGCGGAGCACTGCTGCCTCAGCAACCGCCACCTCCGCCTCCTACCGCCATCGCCGTAGTTGCACCACCACCTCCAGTCATCTTCTCTGCTATTGCACCTCCACCCCCCGTCATCGAGGAAGCCCTGGGACCCTCCGACTCTGTGATTGGCGCGCTCTACGCCGACTTCAGTGCAGATTCGGAGGAAATAGATTTCATTCCAGAGGAACTAGACTTCGCCATGCAGGAGAAGGAGGAGGAGTACACGCGCGTCGAGCAAGCCAATAACACTGTCACATCCCGAGAGGTGTTCGTCATCATCGGGACAGCGATGGATGAAGATCAGCCCAGACGAGCCCCGCCTACAGCTCTGGACAAAGGGAAGGGACCACCTGTTGCTGCCGACAATGATCGCGCAAAGGTCATGCCCCTCCGCCTAACCAAGTGCAACAACCGCAGGAACTCGGCACTGGCCCGAGCAACAACAACACCGCAAACTTGCCGCCTCCAGCATCTATGTCTGCTGATGCCCAAGTCACTCCAGCTGATAGAGTGATGTACGACAATCTCCTCATCGAGCCACTGGCCGTAGCTCATATCCAGAATGTGACCCAGGTTGACGAGAAGCGCCAGCAGCTTCTGGAGGAAGCGCAAGCCATCGCGGAGCAAGGCGCAAAACTAGATCGAGATTTGGTCAACACGCAGAAGTCCATAGAGAAAGCTAGAGCAATGGAGCCGAGTACAAGACTCCGCTACAACAGCAGAAGGCCAAAAAAGCTCCGGATCACGTCATCAACGATCCTGGTGTGCGCGAAACCTAGGATGGGCTCCCCCAAAGCTGGCACAAGCCAAGCCATACATCGATAGTGAAGGCAGGTAGGTGATACCCACTCCTCTCCTCAACCTCGCCGTCGCCAAGACCCTTCTGGAGCAGGATAGATCGCCTGAAGCGGTGGACCAGGTCTATGACCTAGTGGCCAAGGCGGTAAAACAGCAGGAAAAGGCCACCTCTCAGAGGCTTGAGTCTGACCCAGCGCTTTGCCAGTCTAGCCAGTATAAGCCGCCAAGGGACATATCTCCTCTTGATCTCGGGTCTCAGACGGGTTCATCGGAACAAAGACGGAGGGATGCGCGCAAAAGGAAGGATGCTATCCCCATATCCTCCGACCATGGAGGCAATGCCCAACTATTGGAGATATGCCCTAGAGGCAATAATAAATGTAGTTATTATTATATCTTTGTGTTTATGATAAATGTTTACATTCATGCTATAATAGTATTAACAAGGAAACATTAATACTTGTGTGATTTGTAAACTTAAATTGAAGTCCCTAGTAAAGCCTCTATACATCACTAGCTTGTTGGTTAATAGATGATTGTGGTTTCCCTATCATGAACATTGAGATGTTATTAACAACAAGATCATATCGTTAGGAGAATGATATGATGGACATACTCCTATAGATAAGCGTAGCATAAAGATCAAGTCATTTTAATAGTTCAATTGCTATATTCTTTCTGATACATAGTAACGTAATTCCTTCGACCATGAGATCATGCATATCACCTTTACCGGATGGATGCTTTGATGACATCAAACACCACACCGTAACTGGGTGGCTATAAAGGTGGCATTGAGTGTTCGGAAAGTCTTGGTTGAAACACATGGATCAAGAGTGGGATTTGTCCATGCATATGACGGATAGATATACTCTGGGCCCTCTCGGTGAAATGTCATCCAATTAGCTTGCAAGCATGTGACTGGCTCACAAGGGATCGCCACGGGAACGAGAAAAGAGTACTTATCGGTAACGAGGTTGAACTAGGTATGCAGAGATACCGACGATCATAACCTCGGATAAGTAAACTATCATGAGACAAAGGGAAATTGGTATCATATGTAAGTGGTTCATTCGATCGCAAAGTAATCGTAGAAATATGTGGGAGCCATATGAATTTCCAGATTCCTCTATTGGTTATTGTTCGGAGAAGTGTCTCGATCATGTCCGCATAATTCACGAACCGTAGGGAGACACACTTAAGGATTCGACGTTGTTTGAGTAGTTATGGAATGATGAGAAAGAGTCCGAATGTTGTTCGAAGTCTCGAATGGGATTCGGGATATCACGAGGAGATCCGGAATGGTCCGGAGAATAAGATTCATATAAGGAAAGTCATGTTTCGGAGTTGGGGAATGGTTCCGGTGTTTTCATCGGGAATGTTCTAGAAGGTTCCGGAATGCCCGGTACTCCGGAGGGGAAGGGTACATGAATGTGTTATATCAAGTTGGTATGATTGCATCATGTGCTAAGTGTCATCGCTGAACAAAATAGAGGATTTAATCAAATCCTTGTTTGAAAAGTCAAACGCCAAATTGAAAGTCAAACGGCTAATTTTGGGAAGTGGAGGGGAGGTGGAATCCGAGTTGGGGAGGAGTCCCTCCACTTCCACCGCCGGCCCACCTTGGGTCTGAGTTGGGGAGGGACTCCCCTCCCCTGGCGCGCCTCCCTCCACCTATAAGAGGAGGGGCAGGGCTCCCCTCCTAGACACACAAGTTCCCTACCTCTAAACCCTAGCCCCAAGCCGCCGCCGCCTCCATAGCCGCCGCCGGCCTTAGGGCACTCGCTGCCGCCTAGGTCAATCCCTAGCCGCCGGCCTAGCCCCCTCTTCGGCGTGTCTAAACCCTAGATCGTCGAGGGCTCTCTCATAGTTCACCATACTCGCTCCGGCTTAAGGCGAATCCCTGCGAGATCTCCCGTCTACTTCCGGTACCACGCCGTTGTGCTGCCGGAATCACGAGGAGAGTGATACAACCTCCGCTGCCTGCTGGAACAAGGGAGAGGAAGGTCTTCGTCGAGTACCGAACGTGTGACCGACTGCGGGAGCGCTGCCGGAACGCAGCGCCGGAAGGATCGTCTACGTGATCTTGAGATCGGGAAGAGTACGACTACATCACCGACGAGAATCTGCTCTCGTTAAACACTTTGGAATCTTCGAGGGTGAGTTATTCCATCGACTCGTTGCTTCAATCTAGTAGATATATCTTCGCTTGTTTGTTTGTATGCGGTAGAAAATTTTGTTTTCCATGCTACGAAACCCTACACCAACCTCGTCGCCCATCGCCACCGCCCCGCTCACCCTGACACCGCGAAGACACCAAGGCTCACCGTCGTACGGATATGCCCCCTCCATGGCAGGGCGGCATCGTCATCCGCAATAACGTGGAGCAGACCCGTCATGACGGAGAGCGCAACCAGGGACACAAGAGCAGGTCGCGCCATGACCCTCCGTGTTCGACAAGCAACCGCGACAAGCGTGAGGCGTCACATGAGGGTAATAGCAAGAAGGCTAACCCACCGCCACCTCTGCCTCCGTTGCCACCTAGCAGTGACCATGGCGGAGGAGGCCCGCGTCGTTCACGCAGCCCATCCCCTGTTGACAAGAAGAAAAGAAGCCCGGAGCCATACGATGCACGTTCGCGGATAGACAAGATCCACGAGGCCCGGGAAGGACCATACCTGGGACCACGTTTTTTTGGACCTGCGATATGGTCCGCAAATTACTCCAAGGGTTTCTGGATTGACAAGACCATCAAGCCCTATGATGACACCGCTAAGCCAGCTACATGGTTGTAGGACTACAGAAACGCGATGGAGATCGCCGGGGGTAACCCCAATGTTGCCGTCAAGTACCTCCCATTGATGTTGGTGGGCACAGCCCGTCAATGGATTGATGACTTGCCAGAGAAATCCATCTGCAATTGGTTGGACATGCAAGAAGCGTTCACCAAGAACTTCGAGGGTACGTACAAACGTCCCTGCACTGTTGGCGATCTACAGCGGTGCATGCAAGAGAAAGACGAGACATCTCGTGCCTACCTCTCCCGCTGGCTGGATATGAAAAATTCCTGCACAGGAGTGCATGCTCAGACCGCCATGGCCGCCTTCATCGATACGTTGGAAAGGGGCACGTTGCTCCGACATAAGCTGAAGTGCTTGCAGGACAATCACCAGTTAGACTTGAATCAGATGATTCAGTTGGCTAGTGAGTTCGTAGCTGCCGATGACGATGCTCGCGGCTCTCTGCCGGCAACGGCTGTTCCAACTCAGGCTCGGAGGAACAGCAACACAAAGCGGAAAACCGCTCCAGAAGAAAAGCAAACTCCCGACATGGTCGCTATGACCTTCGCAGGACGAGGTGATGGCGGACAACGTGGCTGAGGAAGTGAAACTACCTCGGCTGCGCTCCGCGTTCCCCAAACCTACAAAGAGTACCGCGATATGCCGTGCCTCGTACACCTCGATGTCAACGGTAAGGCCACCCATACCAATCGCCAGTGCAAGTTCGTTAACAACCTCAAGGAGGACCCGGAGTCCAGCTACAAGCAAAGTTGGAAGAACAGACCGCGAGGCAAGGGAAAGGGGAAGAAGAAGGAGGAGGAGTCCAAGGATTCAAGTGACATGGACGAGGACATTGACCCCAAGCACGCTGCCAAGAGTGACGGCAAAGGCAAGAACCCCTTCGAGAAGAAGGTGGTAGTTTTCCATACTTTCCTTGGCACCCCTGCTGTCCGACAACAGAAGACCTCTATGAGGATACTGATGGCTACTCTACCCCCAGTTCCCCAGTGTCGTGGTGGTGGCACGGCAGATGCCATGGGTAGGCTAAAGTATGGGGCCAATGGATGCTAGTGGGATCTGGGGAGGGAAGATGCAACCGTGTCCACACTCCAGTTGTTAAAGCTAGGATCTTTATTTCTCTCTTGTTGGGTTACAAGAGCTCCTCGAGCTGTATACAGGGGGACAAGATGAATCTCCCCAGTCTAACGGTGCTCAAAGAGTCGATGCCCTCCTCAGGGTCCAAGCCTCCCCTTATAAAGGAGTGCCTTGGGTGCCCTTAGGGCTGACGAGGCAAGCATATTCGTGGAATATGCTTGTCCCAAAATAGTAGTTCGGCGGCCTCCTTTCCCTGTCGCCCTTCTAACGACGGCAAGGCTCCAGTGGACCCCTCCTGCGTGCCTCGGGCTCCAGGACTGTCACCTCAGTGACCTCCTTCTGCCCCTCTGACGCTGTGCATCCTTGTCTCTTGTGCTTGGCTCCGCTCTGATTCCTTCTAGCCTGCAGCTATAGTTTGACCTTGGGCTTCTCCTTCTCCTGCAAGCTTCGTATCACTCGGCCTTACCTTACCTTGTGTAACTCGGCTTGTTCCTCACCTGCATCGAGATCACTTGGGCTAACCCGGACGACCCTCATAGTAACTCGGCCGGGTAACTGCTTGATACATATACACGGGCTTCTCGCCTCCGTACATCGGCCGACATATTCATGATTCGGCCGACCTAGACCGTAACTCGGAAACTAGACGGGGATTGTACCTCTGTCTTTCCCCGTCTCTGACCTACCCGAGGTCAACCCCCCGACATTAGTCCCCGAAGCTGGTGTGGCCCTGTCGATAGCTTCGGCCGGGTCATATCAGCTTCATTATATTCTTCTGTTTTGTTTCCGAGTTATATCTTCATCCGAGGTTTCCTCGTTCCTTCCCTCGTACGCCATGTCCCACGTGTCATCCCCATCATTGTTCTTCTAGTTTTTAGGTCCCTCTACGGTGCTATCGACAAGCTACGATTAACTTTGTACTGCTGCTGCGCTCGGTGCCGTTCCCTTGGGGATCGTAACGCTCTTTCTTCGCGTGTGGCCGTTGGTGTGGCTTCGCTCACCGTCGTGCGTTCGTGCTGCACCCACGATCTACACGGACAACCGCCACACCCACGATCCCACTTCCTTGTGCATGGCTCGATTATAAAGAGAGGGACTGCGTTTGGGGGATTCACTTTTCCCTTATCGCCTCCGTCCTCCTCCTTCCTTCCTTTCGGCGTCCTCTCTTGATTCCGCCGCGCTGCTGCGAGCCTCCGCGGTGAAGATTCCGCCCGCGTTACCTGCCTTGCCCGCGCTCCGCGGCTTTGGCTCCGTCGCCGGTGAGTCCTCTCTGGTCGCCTTGCCCTGATCTTTCCCTAGATTCATCTGCTCCGATTCCGTGCTCGTGCGACGGTTCCTCTGTTTCTTCGCCATTGTTCTCGTGCAAAGTCCGGACGGGGCCTTGCAGCTCTAAACTCCCCTCCGCCGCCAGTCTTTCCTCCGGCGATCTTTCCGGCGCACATATGTCTAGTTAGTTTAGCGGCGCTCTGGTTGAGGACGACGACGCTGGCTCCGGGCCCGAGCGAG
The DNA here is from genome assembly GCA_030063025.1 of Avena longiglumis. NCBI lineage: Eukaryota > Viridiplantae > Streptophyta > Magnoliopsida > Poales > Poaceae > Avena > Avena longiglumis. Next base: position 251,888,988 of record CP125979.1, read on the forward strand.
GCTCGTGGCAGGGTTCTTCTGTCACACGCCGTGAGATTGAATGGCTCATCCGGACCCGAAGAATTCCGCCGAGGTTTCTTGCCGTTTACCGGCAGCGAATCCTCTCCGAATATCGAGAGAGGCGAGTATGTGGTTTCATGTCGCTTCGCCCGTGGCCGGTCTCCCTCTTAGTGATTTCGCTAGAGAATTCCTCGACTACTTGACCTTCACCGCATCATCTTCTGCGAACGCCATCGCTTCTCTTCGCTTTCATCTCCGCTTTGGAGGATACTTGCCTGTGGCCGTCGGTGCATGTCCGGTCGAAGTTCTTCGATCCGCTCAACGTTGTCCGACAAATCTCTGCACCCTTCCGAGAAGTTGCTTACCCAATGTGGTGCGGCGTCTATCACACCTCGGAGGAAATCCGTGTTTCCTCGTGTCACCGGATTGGAGTCGTGCAAGAAGTGGCACAAATCATTCTTCTATGTCAAGAACAGAGGGGCGGAGGACAAGATTCGGCTCCCTGCATTCTCAATTGGCCCACCTTCTAAAGTGAACTGGCTCTACAATCCGAGGAAAACTCATGCCTTGGCCGAGGCCTTCGAGATTCGGCTTAAAGAGTTGATCCGGGCCGGGTTATGCGGCGAAGACCTGATGGCAACTTTCATTAGTAGCCGGATCTGCCCCTTCCAGAAGCGGACCCACAAGCTGTGCTACATAAGTGGTCCCCTTGACCCTAATCGAGTCTCGACCGTGGAGCTGGATAACTACCTTATTTATAAGAGCGTCCGAGCTATCTTTAAGACAGAGATGCCTGAGGATTGGGCTTGGGGATTAAAACCATTCACCCGCGATCATCCGCCTCCCGAGGTGAGCTTAATCAACATCGCTCTGCTATTCCACTGTTTTTTGAAACTGGTTTATCTAATTCTCTTTCTCCTCGTCTTGCAGAGGTTCGCAGAGCAGAAAAACGAGGACGCCGAAGTTCTGCTGCTCCCTTGGCCCGCGGACAGGAGTACCCCGGATACTGGTGAGCCGGACTCCGAGGAGTTCGTCCCTAAGTCGGATCCTGCCCCGACTCGAGCTCGCGACAAGACTTCAGCGCACGAGGAGGAAGGTGATTCGGACGAGGTCCAAATTCTTGAGGTAGTTGCCGCCATGCCTATTTCTTATGCATTTCCGGCTTCTACTTTCCCAGCTAATCCGGCCGGTCAGGTTCACGACGCCGAGCCTATTGCTTCCCGACCTCCCGTTACCTCAGGGAAACGCGGGGCTCCTGCTAGTGCCTCGGAGGCGGTTCCTAAGAAACGAATGAAGAAATCCGCTCCGAACCCTCCCAGGCGCAAGACTATGCCTGGGGTCGCCGGGTAAGTTCCTTTTGCTTATAATTCTTGTTTCTCTCTTTCTGTTTCTCATACTGACGATTCTTCTTTCTTATTTTTGTAGTGCTCCTCTTTCTGTTAAACCCGGCGGTCCTAGTATGACTAGCCACCCGATTCGGCCGCCATCTCCTCCTCCCGCTGATGATACCAGGATTCCTAGTCCTATTCGTCCTGCTTCTCCTCCAGCTCCGAATACGTCGCCTGTTCGTCGCGATGTCCCTGAGAGCCCTTCCATTGACCTGGATTCGAACCGGCCCTCCGAAGTTTTCGTCGAACCCGCCGCCCCTTCTATGGGCCCCAGCGCTGCTACTGAGCCTCTATCTACTCCGGCGGTTTCTACGGCCATTCCGACCTCGACTGAAAAGGTCGTTATCACGGCGCCCTCTGCGACCATAACCTCTGCTGCTTCTAAGGACGCCGTCCCCACTTCCGAGGCGTCACTTCCTGCTGATGCCTCCTCTAAGGCGAGAAAAGCTGTTGCCGTCAAGACTTCTTCTTCTCAGAAAGGTCTTGCCGGCTCTTCTCAGCCGAGTATTGCTGACGTGCTGCGTAAGGGAGCTGCGGCTACTAAAGTCCCCGTTACTTCGGCCGCCGGCACCCAGCTTGCTGTTCATAAGAGCCCTGCGACTGCCGTGGTCAAACAGCCTGCCCGGGGTAAAGTTTTAACTCGGACAGCCAGTGGGAACAGCCTTGGAGTGTTGGTTGAGTACGCCAATAATTGGAAGCACGATCGGGTTGAGGGTAATCCTATGAACCAGCCCTTTCAGCTTTCTGACATCAGCGGCCGTTTTGACCATGCTGCCAAGTTCATCGTTGATACCAACAGGATGAATGAGGTAATTATTGTTTCTCTGAGTTTTAAATTATTCCTCAGATGTTACTATATGCTCTAGTCCCCGAAACTTGCAAGGAAATAACTTGTTATATACTTGGAAGTTTGACTTAAATTTATTTCTAGGGTTCGTTAATCCGGCCATCTAGATCCGAGTTTAGTTCTGCGTGATTCGGACGTGCTTTAGCTGTGAACATCCAGCCACCTAGATCTGAGTTAAGTCCTGCTTGACTCGGATCTAGTTTAGCTTTGAACATCCAGCCACCTAGAACCGAATTAAGTTCTGCTTGATTCGGATCTAATTTAGCTTTGAATATCCAGCCACCTAGATCCGAGTTAAGTCCTGCTTGACTCGGATCTGGTTTAGCTTTGAACATCCAGCCACCTAGAGCCGAATTAAGCTCTGCTTGATTCGGATCTAATTTAGCTTTGAATATCCAGCCACCTAGATCTGAGTTAAGTCCTGCTTGACTCGGATCTGGTTTAGCTTTGAACATCCAGCCTCCTAGAGCCGAATCAAGCTCTGCTTGATTCGGATCTGGTTTAGCTTTGAGTATCCAGCCACCTAGAGCCGAGTTAAGCTCTGCTTGACTCGGATCTGGTTTAGCTTTGAATATCCAGCCTCCTAGAGCCGAATCAAGCTCTGCTTGATTCGGATCTGGTTTAGCTTTGAATATCCAGCCACCTGGATCTGAGTTAAGTTCTGCTTGACTCGGATCTAATTTAGCTTTTACTGTCGATTTATCATTTTGCCTCATTGCTCAGGTTGCACATGACCGGCGGACCGCCGAGTTCCAAAGGTTGCTTTTTTCGCACCGCAAGCTGGAAGAGAAGTACGAGAAAGTTCTTCCCGTGGTGAAGAAGGTTGGTATGTCGATAGTTCCTTTTCCTTATTCCCAACGTTCTCATGTATTTGTCCACGGAATGCCGGCTTACTTCTTGTTGAATAGGTAACATTAATAACCTCAATATTCGCCTTGAGAAGAAGATCAAGAACCTGGAAGGTTAGTTTCCTTTCTATTTTACTCCTTCTCCCTTTTAATATATATGCTAAGTTTCCTTATTGCGTTTGGTTGTTGTAAAGCCGAGTTGCAAGACTTTGCAGTGTCACATCAAGATTGCATGCCCATGCCTGACGTGATGCTGCATTTTTTAGAACAAAACGCAGTTCATTCGGCGCAACTACAAGAAAAATATGATGAGATAGCTCGCCTGCGATCCGAGGTGGATACCCTCAAGCTCTCTCAGAAATCCGAACTAGAAAAGGTCGACCAAGAATTTTCCGAGGAAAAGAATCGGCTGACCTTGGATCTGCAGAAGAACAAAGAACTCCTCGAGGCTGCCGAACTTAAAACCCAGGGTTTGAGCGAGGAAATTGCTCGTTTTGAGAAGAGTAAAGTTGATTGGACCAAAGACCTTCAGATAATGATGAGATACATTCATCGTAAGCTACTTGGCATGGCTGAATTATATTTTTCTTTTTTGTCCCTGCTACCATTTGACACGTTCATGCTTTGCGCAGATCATTTCCCCGAGGCCAAGCCCGTGAGTTCTAAAGCGGTTCTTGCAGCTCGCGCGCGCCGAGGTGAACCTGTTACCGTTGATTCTGAATATTCAATGGAGGATTACTTGGTTGCCGTTGGTTCCGCAGTTGGTCCGATGAAAATTATGGGCCGGGACTTGGTGCAGGCCGCTATCCAAGCTTACCATGTACTCTGGCCGAATACCTCGGGGACTCCTGATATCAACGAAGTCAAGTTATTGGTGAAAAGGCTAATGGCATCTGAGAGGCAGTTGAGTCTTTGGAGGGAATCTGCTGGGCGTGCTGGTGCCGACATGGCCCTTACTGTTATCATGTCATGGTATGAAGACATCTCTCTTGACATCCTGAGAAATTTGCGCACTGGTTCCCGCTGGGTTGAGGATCCCACTTTTGTTGCTCTTCGGCAAGCTCGGGCGTTCCAACTCGTCGAGTACGCCGACGTGCACACTTGGAATGAAGGGCCGAGTTTTCTTCTAGACCCGGATGAGGAGGTTGTGGCTGAGGATGCTTCGAATGATAATTCGGCTGAGCAGGGGGAAGGTGAAAATGATTCGGCCGCATCTGATAGCTCCAGCTCAAGCTCGGACAGCAACGGCGATGCGCGGTCCTCTTCCAAAGGTACCGGGCATTCTACCGCACGGACTGATGCTCCTGAGCAACCTCGTACTTCCGCCGAAGTTGCACCTGGGTCGGCGGAGGGCGAGGCAACCTCAGTCGAAGTTCCTCCTACCTCGGAGTGCCCCGCACCTGAGCAAGCAGCTGCCTCCCCAACGAACAACACCTAAGTTATTTCCGATCCCTGGCATGCCGGGCGTATGATGTAGGAGAAATATTTGTCAACTCTCTGTATGATTCGAATTTCTTTTGCCATGTACTGCTGTGACATTTGGTTAAGTGGGTGTTCGTCCGAATTCTTGCTTTGCTGGCCCTCAATTTCCTGACCTTTTAGGACTTATCTTTGCCTCTATTTTATATGGTTTTATCCAGGCGTGAGCTTTGAATATCATATGATATTGATCTGTTCTGACCATAGATTAACTACTTCGTTGTGAAAATATATAGCAATCGCTGGATCATTGTTTAATGTACGAAACTTCAATATGTAAATCAAATTTTAGAGGTAGTATAAGACTAATACGGGTGCGCTCAGCATAAGTTTGAGGTAGCATACGGTAGTCCCCGAGTCGCTGCTTTAGATGCCGAGGTTTAGATATTAATATGAAATTGATATATCATATGGCAGTCCCCGAGTCACTGCTCTGGGCACGGAAGTTCATATTCGTAACATGAAATAGATATAACATATGGCAGTCCCCGAGTTACTCCTCCGGGCGCCGAGGTTCAAGTACACAACGCGAAATAGATATAACATATGGCAGTCCCCGAGTCACTGCTCTGGGCGCCAAGGTTCAAGCACATAACGTGAAATAAATATAACATATGGCAGTCCCCGAGTCACTGCTCTGGGTGCCGAGGTTCAAACACATAACACGAAATAAATATAACATATGGTAGTCCCCGAGTAACTGCTCTGGGTGCCGAGGTTCAAATACATAACACGAAACAAATATAACATATTTCAGTCCCCGAGTCACTGCTCTGGGTGCCGAGGTTCAAATACATCATTGGATCTTGACTTTGAGATATAATGCTATGAGTAGAATGGCCGAAGTAAAGCCACATTCCAGGGACGCTTCGTTTCTTCGCCAGTTTTGTCTGCCTTGTTCCCTCCGGGGGACTGAGCGTCGATTAGATAATAGGCATCGTTGTGCAATGCTTTGCTCACAATAAACGGCCCTTCCCATGGGGGTGACAACTTGTGCATGCCGGCCGTGTGTGGCACGAGTCGGAGAACCAAATCTCCTTCTTTGAATACTCTTGGATTCACTTTCTTGCTGTGATACCGCCGCAAGTTTTGTTGATAAATAGCCGATCGTGATAATGTCAACTCTCTGGCTTCTTCCAGCAGGTCTACGACATCTTGCCGAGCTATCTCATTTGTCTCTGAGGTTGTGTACTGAGCAACTCTTGGCGAGTCATATATTATGTCGGCTGGAAGTACGGCCTCTGCCCCGTACACCAGAAAGAATATAGTGTAGCCTGTTGGTCTATTCGGAGTAGTCCGGAGGCTCCATAGTACGGCTGGGATTTCTTCGATCCAACATCCTGCCGACCTTTGCAAAGGTTCAACAAGTCGTGGTTTTATTCCTGACAGCACCAGTCCATTAGACCTTTCTACTTGCCCATTGGATGCTGGGTGAGCCACAGAGGCAATATCTAGTCTTATGTGCTTCTCTCGGCAAAATCTAGCGAAAGCTCCTTCTGCAAAGTTTGTGCCATTGTCCGTAATAATACTGTGCGGGTACCCGTATCTTAAAATGATATCCTTGAGAAATTTCACTGCTGTGTGCCCATCACACTTTTTAATTGGTTTTACTTCAATCCATTTTATGAACTTGTCTACCATAACCAATATGTGGGTCATTCCTCCTCGCGCCGGCTTGAATGGTCCCACCATATCTAAACCCCATACAGAAAATGGCCAAGTGATGGGTATTGTTTTTAACTCAGCCGACGGCATATGTATTCTGGATGCGTATCTCTGACATCCATTGCATTTCTTAACTAATTCTTTTGCTTCTTTCAACGCCGTTGGCCAATAAAATCCATGCCTGAATGCCTTGGCTACTAAAGCGCGAGATGAGGCATGGTTCCCACATTCTCATTGGTGTATGTCTAGAAGGATTTCCTGACCTTCTGTGGAACTCACGCACTTCTGCAATACGTTTGTGACGCTTCTTTTATATAGCTCATTGTTTATGATTGTATAGGCTTTTGCTCTTCTTACGGTTTGTCTAGCTAGTACCTCATTACTCGGCAACATCGCGTCTTTTAGGTAAGAAAATATGGGTTGCGCCCATATCGGTGTTACTTTTTCTGATGTGATCTCACTGTCTATCTCCATGTTCTCTGCCGACGTATATACCTCGGCTCTCTCCATGATTGCGCTTACCTCGGCTGTCCCCCTCTTTAGAGGTTCCGAGTCATTCTGCGGATCTACCTCCATTGGCGTGTGATCTTCTGCATAATTTGCTGGGATAAAGATAGATTCGGATTCTGGTGATGGGATTATTGATGGTTTCCTGAGGTGCTCCAGGGCAATATCTGGAGGAATTGACTGCCGGGTTGATCCTAATTTTGACAATGTGTCGGCAGCGTCATTTTCTGCTCGAGGTATGTGGTGGAATTCACATCCTTCAAAGTATCCACTTATTTTTTGCACATGGAATCTGTATAAAGCCATATTAGCATCTAACGCGTCCCAACTGCCTGATACTTGTTGTACTACTAGATCCGAGTCACCATAGCATAGGATTCGGCGTATACCAATTTCTTTTGCTACTTTCAATCCATGGACTAGCGCTTCATATTCAGCTACATTGTTGGACGCAGCAAAATGTATTTGCAGTACATATTTCAATTGGTCTTTTTTAGGCGAGGTTAGCACTATTCCTGCTCCCAAACCATTCCTTAGTTTGGAACCATCGAAATGCATTGTCCAGTAATTTGGATCTGGCAATGGTGGCTCATACTGCACCTCGGCCCAGTCTACGAGAAAGTCGGCGACAACCTGAGATTTGATTGCATCTCTTCTATCAAACTGTGGAGCATATGGTGATAACTCGATCGCCCATTTTGCTATTCGGCCACTTGCGTCTTTGTTGCTCAATATGTCGGCTATGGGTGCCTCACAGATTACTTTGATGGGGTGCTCTTCGAAGTAATGCTTAAGCTTTTTTGCCGACATATATACTCCATAAGCCATCTTCTGATAATGCGGGTAATTCTGCTTTGAAGTGGATAATACCTCACTTAGATAATAGACCGGCCTCTGAATCGACTTACCATCTTCAAGTCGTTCCACTACGACTACAGTACTAACTACTCTATTGGTAGCCGCTACATAGAGTAGCATAGGTTCTTTTGATAATGGAGAAGCTAAAATGGGTGCCGTAACTAACATCTTTTTCAACTCACGAAATGCAAGGTCCGCCTGCGGAGTCCAACTGAATTTGTCCGACTTTCTCATCAGCTGATAGAGCGGCAGTGCCTTCTCTCCTAGCCGACATACAAATCGACTAAGCGAGGCCAAGCAGCCCGTGAATTTTTGTACATCATTCAAACATTTTGGCAATTCCATTCTTTCTACTGCTCTTATCTTTGTTGGATTAGCCTCGATACCTCGGCTGGACACAAGGAAACCGAGTAGTTTTCCTGCCGGCACGCCAAATGTGCATTTCTCTGGATTAAGCTTCATTCGGAACCTTCTCAGGTTCGCAAAAGTCTGCCGTATATCTTCTAGCAAAGTTTTGCTCTCTTTAGTTTTGATGACCACGTCATCCACATACACTTGTACATTTTTCCCTATCTGATCATGCAGGCATTTTTGCATGCATCTTTGATATGTTGCTCCTGCATTTCGCAGGCCAAATGGCATTGTGCGATAACAATAAGCCCCGTACGGGGTGATAAATGCAGTCTTTATTTGATCGGCCGGATTTAACGGTATCTGATGGAAACCAGAATACGTGTCTACAAACGATAACAGCTCACAACCAGCGGTCGAGTCAATGACTTGGTCTATTCTAGGCAATGGAAAAGGATCTTTCGGACACGCCTTGTTCAGGTTGGTGTAGTCGATACACATTCGCCATACAATGGCTACATTGGGGTCATCTTTCTTCTTTTCTACTAGCACCGGATTTGATAACCAATCCGGATATAGCACCTCCATGATGAACCCGGCTGCGAGGAGCCGAGCTATTTCATCCCCTATTACTTTTCTCCTGTCTTCGCGGCGGAGAGGTTGCTTCACCGGCCTTGCTCCTGGCCTGACGTTTAAAGAGTGCTCAGCCAACTCCCTCGGAACACCTTGCAGATCTTGAGTTGACCATGCAAATATGTCCCGATTCTCACGGAGGAAGTTGGTGAGCTCGCCTTCCTATTTAGCATCAAGGCCTGCACCAATAGTAACAGTACGCTCTGGGAATTGCTCATCAATCTGAAACTTCTTCGTCTCTTTAGTCGGCTGAAAAGAGACACTGCCATGAGGGTTGGCCAGTGCCGGCATGTTCAGTTGTGCCGACTGAGCGAGGGCTGCTACCTCTTGAATCCTTCTCTTTTCTCTTGCTATAACCAATGACTCGGCCAAATTTGACCCGGCTGAAGCACACTCCATTGACTTCTTGTAATCCCCTGCAACTGTTATCACCCCCTGTGGTCCGGGTAGCTTCATCTTTAGATAACTTATATGACAGCTGCTCATGAATTTGGCCAGTGCGGGCCGTCCGAGTAGAGCATGATAACAACTTTCCAGATCCACCACTTCAAATTCTAAATTTTCTGCTCTGCAGTTATCTCTTATGCGAATAACACGTCCACTCGGACTTTACCGATGGGCTCACATGAAAGCCCCGCACTATCCCATGGAAAGTTGTCCTCGTGGATTGCGGCATGTTCTGCGATATTCCGAGTTTATGCATGGTATCTTTGTACATGATGTTGATATCGCCCATTGTCAATAAGTACTTTTGAAAATTTCACGTTGATGCTTGGTCCAACAAATGTCGGATCCAACACAAGTGCATATGATCTGGACTTGGCATTATTCGATGGTCCTTCATGCTCCAGTTACCTCTGATCAGACCATGGCACGTATCTTGGTACTGCCGGCATAACTGCATTCACTTCCATATGCCGGCGCTGCACACTTTGCTTGTCCTGCTGTTCCGTTGTGAACACACAATAAGATTGGTGATGTTCCCTGTAATCATTACGTCCGGTATTTGCCGGATCCATCCTTCCGTCCTGGACCTGGTTTATTACTTGATGCACTGCATCCCTCCGATCCGAGTTATCATACCTCGGGGGAGGGGGCGGTAGCATCAGTTGCTGTGTATTTGCTCCAGTTAATTGCAGCTGATGCTGCTATTGCACTTGATGGGGCGCCTGAACTCCTGCTGGGTTCCCCATCGCATTTTTCATCCAGGCACATTGGCGGGTCGTATGATTGGCTGGTCTGGATGGGTTTGATGTGTGAAATTTGCACGGCTGATCTAACATGGATTCGAACGTGTATTTCAGCCTCTCTTGCCATTGCTTCTTTTGCTCTGGGGTCCATTGCCTTTTTCCCTCATTTCTTGATGTCCACTGTTGAGGTCCATTCTTCTGTCGCTGAATTGCTCAGTGACTCGGCTGATCTTGTGCTACTGCTGCCACTTGGGCCGAATTATATCTATAATCCGGCCTCTCCTCTCTTCTTCTTCCTCTGAAATCACGCCTGGACGACCCGGCCAATTCTCTCGCATAATGGTCCTGTTGCTCACGATGATCTGCCGACATTAATTCCGGTTGGGTTGGGTCGCCCAATGCATAGGAGTCTGCTATTCTGATAGTCTCGCCATGTGGTTGGCATATCTCTTTGCGCGCTGCCACAACACTGTAACGGCAGCCTTGCGCGAACCAAGCGATTGCTTGCGATTCGATAACTCCTTCACATGAGTTTCTCAGGTTGCGCCATTGAGTTAAAAACTCTCTATCTGTTTCATTCGGCCTCTTCTTGCACATGGCTAACTGTTGTGGCCTGTTTGGCCTCTTGTATGTGCTGGTAAAGTTGCTGACGAACATTTCCTCGAAATCTAACCAACAGTTGATACTGCCGGCTGGTAGATTATTCAGCCATACCCTGGCTGGTCCTTCCAACATCTGTGGGACATACCGCACTGCCCATCTTAAGTTGCCACCCGCTATCTTCACAGCAGTGGCATAATCAATCAACCAGTCTTGTGGCTTGGTACTTCCATTGTATGTTTTTGTGCCTCTTGCTAACTGAAAATTCGGCACCGGTGGTTCGCCCATGATCCGTGGTCCAAAACATGTCGGGCCTGGTGGACCTTGTTCTTCCAACAGTTCGGATCGGTATAGCCGATCCAACTTTACTCTTGCATCACTTGCTGGCAAATCTCTGTACAGGATTATGTCCTGCATCCCATAGTGATTGTTTCCACCCTGGATTGCGTATTCCACCTCGGAATAACCATCATTGTACCTTTCATTCATCTGATTGTGGCGAGCTGGCCTTACTTCTCTTTCCTGCCGAGGCTCATGTCTTGGTTGCGGGTTGGGGCATCTCTCCTTACTTCGCCGGGTCTGGTTTTCATGATTACCTCTCGGGTTCTCTCTGCCGAGATCCCCATTGCCTCGCCCCGCCGTCCTTTTCCACACGGCCGTGGTTTCTCTCCCCACTGTTACCTCGGCTTGCATTGCCTCTGTTCTCATTTGCCTTTCCAGCCATTGCCGGGTCATATGGAACAATTTGCTTGTTCCTCTTCCCTGAGGTTACTGCTTTGTCTCTTGACGTTGTTTCGGGTGAAGATGTTGCCCATGGATAAGGCAGCAATCGCCTACCGAATGAACCATCCGTGAAGCCCCGGTCTTGCCGTTAGTTTTGAGTATTTCATTTTGCTGGTTCGCGATGCGCAGCTCATTCACTCTTTCTTGTTGTTTCGCCGAGCTTCCCGGTCAACCCCTCTAATTCCAATGCTGCGGCATTTGCCGCTCGTGTTCTTCGCCGGAGTCAGACCTCGGCAAACCCAAATCACCGATTCGATCCGTGAGCTTCATGCTCTTTGTTAATGTCATCCATGAGGTTCTTCCTCTTAATCTTAGTTCGTCCACCCGCTGGTGCGATATCGCTTATTAGCTTTTGCATATTCTCTCATGGTCCTGTTCAAGGATTCCGTAGCTGATACTTTTGGCCTCTACCGGCACCTTTTGCCTGGTTTCTTCTAACTCGCTCGAGCATTTGCGGATCAAGTATCGGCGCCAGTGTGTGGTTAAGTTTTCTATAGTCGTCAAGAATGTTCTCTGCCTTCCAGGTGGCCCTCTCACTTGTGGTGCCTTTGGGGTGGTGTCATGTAGCTCGGTCGGGTTTGTCACTGGCGGAATTACCTCAGTGGGTTGCAGCGTGGTCTGCTTGGGTGCGCCTTGTGCGCCTGCGGCGGGTTCTCTGCTTGACCCGGCTACTGCTGTTCCAGCTTGAGCTCCTGCGGCGACCATCACCTCGACGCTGCCTGCAGGATGTTCTCTTGATGGACGGCTTGCTGCGCTACGAGGTGGCTCTCCTGCAACAACAACCTGGTGAGGATAAATGCCGGTGATGTCGACGCCGACGTAGACCCTGTGCTCGCCCAGGCTGATGAAGACCCCATTGCGCGGGGGAGTTTTCCCCCTGAAGCTTCCTGCATTGTCGCTGACATAGTCGCAGAGACCAAATCTCTGGACCAAGCCAGAAACAACGCGCTCGCCGGTGTTGATGAAGTTTCCCGTCCGGATCACAACTCCAGCTAGCACTGCCGCCCACTGGGCGCCAACTGTCGTGGTGGTGGCACGGCAGATGCCATGGGTAGGCTAAAGTATGGGGCCAATGGATGCTAGTGGGATCTGGGGAGGGAAGATGCAACCGTGTCCACACTCAAGTTGTTAAAGCTAGGATCTTTATTTCTCTCTTGTTGGGTTACAAGCGCTCCTCGAGCTGTATACAGGGGGACAAGATGAATCTCCCCAGCCTAACGGTGCTCAAAGAGTCGATGCCCTCCTTAGGGTCCAAGCCTCCCCTTATAAAGGAGTGCCTTGGGTGCCCTTAGGGCTGACGCGGCAAGCATATTCGTGGAATATGCTTGTCCCAAAATAGTAGTTCGGTGGCCTCCTTTCCCTGTCGCCCTTCTAACGACGGCAAGGCTCCAGTGGACCCCTCCTGCGTGCCTCGGGCTGCCACCTCCGTGACCTCTACGCCCCCGACGTTGTGCATCCTTGTCTCTTGTGCTTGGCTCCACTCTGATTCCTTCTAGCCTGCAGCTATAGTTTGACCTTGGGCTTCTCCTTCTCCTGCAAGCTTCGTATCACTCGGCCTTACCTTACCTTGTGTAACTCGGCTTGTTCTTCACCTGCATCGAGATCACTTGGGCTAACCCGGCCGACCCTCATAGTAACTCGGCCGGGTAACTGCTTGATACATATACACGGGCTTCTCGCCTCCGTACATCGGCCGACATATTCATGATTCGGCCGACCTAGACCGTAACTCAGAAACTAGATGGGGATTGTACCTCTGTCTTTCCCCGTCTCTGACCTACCCGAGGTCAACCCCCCGACACCCAGTTCCTACGTTGGTCGGAGATTCCAATTACTTGGGATATGAAGGATCACCCAGATCTCATCCCTACGGAGAACCAATACGCCATGGTCATCAACCCTTTGATTGACGGCAATGAGTTCACCAAATGTATGGTGGATAGTGGAAGCAGCATCAACATCATGTACCTGGATACACTGCATAAGATGAACTTAACGGAGGAAAACCTAAGGCGGACCAACACCATCTTCCACGGCGTAGTTCCTTGTTGGGAGGCTCGGTCCCTTGAGTGTATCACACTCCAGGTAGCCTTTGGCGATGTTAATAATTACCGCCAAGAGCGCATGACCTTTGAGGTGGTCTCGTTCAAGAGCGTGTAACACATCATATTCGGCCGCGACATATTCCACACCTTCATGGCAGCCTACGCGGGAGCTGTCATATACAACGAAGAATTCAAGGAGATCCAAAGAAAGGTCGATGCCTCGGAGATGCCCGCATCAAAGAAACTGATTTCCGACTCTGCTCTAGCATTCATGGCCGCCAACGAGACCAAGCCGGTAGAACTTGTGGTAGGCGATGCCTGCAAGACCACCGCCATTGGGACGAACCTGGATCCCAAATAGGAAAGCACGCTCATCGAGTTCCTCCATGAGAATAGGGACATCTTTGCCTGGCAACCTGCCGACATGAAAGGTGTACCTAGGGAACTTGCCGAGCACAGCTTATACATTGATCCAAAATGCAAACCAGTGAAGCAACCTCTACGATGCTTTGGAGATGAGCAGAGACGCGCCATAGGCAAAGAGATAGCTTGGTTACTTAAGGCTAGTTTTATCCGAGAAGTCCTTCACACCCAATGGGTGGCCAATCCTGTACTTCTCCCCAAAAAGGGAACCAAAGAATTAAGAATGTGCGTTGATTACACCGGCTTAAACAAAGCATGTCCCAAAGATCCATTTGCTTTATCTCGCATTGACCAAGTCATTGACTCGACGGCTGGCTCGGAACTTTTTGTTTTCTCTATGCATACTTAGGATACCACCAGATCAAGATGAGGAAGTCGGACCAATTGGCCACTTCATTCACTACCCCCTACGACACGTTTTTCTATGTCACGATGCCCTTTGGGATGAAAAACGCAGGTGCTACGTACCAGCGGACAATGCAACATTGCCTACACGATCAGATTGGTCGGAACGTTCACGCCTATGTGGACGATATAGCGGTGATGTCTAAAAAATCAAATGACTTAATCTCCGACTTAAAAGAAACCTTTGATAATCTCCGAAAATACAACATGATGCTTAACCCTAAGAAGTGTGTCTTTGGGGTTCCAGCCGGCAAATTGTTGGGCTTCATCATTTCCCAGTGTGGAATCGAGGTTAACCCGGAGAAAATCAAGTCCATCCTAAACATAAACCGTCCGACATGCCTAAAAGACATTCAACGACTAACAGGTTGTGTTGCAGCAGTTAGTCGGTTCGTCAGCCGACTTGGAGAGAAGGCTCTGCTGCTGTACAAGTTGCTGAAGAAGGGGGACAAATTCACATGGACGGACGAAGCATATGCAACATTGAAGTAGATCAAGGAGATTCTTTCCTCAGCGCCTATCCTTGCAGCACCCGGGCCTGGAGATCCCATGTTAATTTACATGGCGGCCACCAACCCGGTAATCAGCATCGTCGTCGTCGTAGAGCGGAAGGAACCAGGCTATGAGCACGGAGTTCAACGACCAGTTTACTATGTAAGAGAGGTCTTTATGGAGTCCAAGCAGCATTATCCGCACTACCAGAAGATAGGTTATGGAGTATTCCTCGCTTCTCGGAAGCTGAGGCACTATTTCCAGGAGCACCCCATCACAGTGGTTAGAAAAACTCCACTGTCCAACATTATCAACAACAGCGACGCTACAGGAAGGGTCGTGAAGTGGGGCATCAAACTTGCCGCCTTCGAGATCACCTACAAGAGACGCGACGCTATCAAGTCACAAGCCTTGGCGGATTTTATCGCAGATTGGACGGAGGTGCCATATGCTACCCCATTGTCGGAGCCAGAATACTGGGTGATGCACTTTGATGGATCAAAGCTGCTCAACTGCTTGGGGGCTGGTGTATTTCTACAGTCACCAACTGGAGACAAGCTACACTACATTCTGCAAATCCACTTCGAGGCTACGAACAACATGGCGGAGTATGAAGAACTCATTCACGGATTACGCGTAGCTAAGGATATTGGCATCAAGCGCATAGTTTGCTGTGGAGATTCCGAATTGGTTGCCCAGCAGGTGGCTGGCACCTGGAATGCACGGAACCCTATGATGGCGGCATATCGAGACGAATTGGACGACATAGCCAAGATCTTCTTGGGCTACGAGGTCAAGTATGTACCAAGGGAGCAAAACGAGGCGGCTGATCTGCTGTCTAAGCTTGGATCAGGTCACAAGCGAATTTCGCCAAGAGTTTTCCTAGAGCATCTACGGACACCATCCGTGAAGGGAGCAGACATCGACAACCCGGATATAGTAGACTCTTTCGTCCACGTCATGGCAAAGGTCCCTCCGGCTTGGACAAAACCGTTCATGGAGTATCTCGAACACGGAACTTTTCTCGACGACTACGGCAAATAGTATGTCGAGCAATGGCCTATACCATAATAAATGGATATGTAACACCCTCAGAATCGGCCCTATGCAAGTTTTAGCGAAACCCGCCAAACCCGCATAGAAACGATTCAAAGGTGCCCAACAGGCACTTTCGTGCGGGTGGAAAACGAAGTAATAACATTACACAACAGTCCTCGATGGGACCCACAGAACAGATATATATATATACAACAGCGACTCCAAGAGTCAAGAATACAGATATACGGTACAAAGATCCAAATCACCTTGAAAAGATGGAGCGTCCGACTACGGACAAGATGCAAATGGGGCTAAGAGCCCTGAAGAATAACCAATGGCGTCCATAACCCTGCCTGGCCAAGCCGAAGGAAGGTAACCACGCTAACGACGCCGATCTCAACCGCTAAAACAAAAGGTGCCGACAAAGTGCAAAGGAAAAAGAGGAGCGTCGATCGAGGCCAAGCAGCGAGGCTAGAATTCGGCGGTCCTCGCCTACATAGGTATGGTGGACTGAAGCGGCAGCGGCAGCATGCACTGAACTCCCTATAGAGACTCGATATAACTGACAGCTATCAGAGAGGGGTAAGAAAGACCTAACCGGAACCAACCTGATACTACCACCAAACATACGCATCCTGGTGTTTCCCCCTCGAGACCAAACGAGGAAGTCAACCGAGGAACTCACACAGTTGGCAGTTTTATTTATTCAGTTATCGTTGCAGCAATTACTAGTCAAGTATAGATAATCATCCTGATAAAATAAGCAGTGGGCAGTTTTAGTTAACCATTCCGTTGTAGTTGCGACACTTACTAGTCAGATACAATAGCATGAGATAACCCAAAACCCAGCAGTTGTTGGTACTTTTATTTAGCCATTCCGTTGTAGTTGCAATACTTACTAGTCAGATACAATTGTCGCAAGCGACAAACCAAACAAGCAAGTGTTGGCAGTTTTACTTAGCCATTCCATTACAGTGAAGCTGATTACTAGTCATTATAAAGTCAAATTTATAGCACTACTTTAGTTATAGTTGTCTATGATCGAGATATCAGTGCTCCAAGTCGTCCATAACATGACACGGCTTTCAGAAAGTTTTACCCGGCCGGTGCACAAATAGCAACACACACTCGATCAACCTGGAAAAACCAAATCAAACCGAACGAGGCCTTCACGACAAAGCAATCACGGATTCAGAAATATTTCAGGGGCCACCCTTAAAGTAGACCCATAGCAACGGCCGGCTCGAGACGGACTCAAGGTTGTGGGACCAGAACGATCGGGAACCCAAAACTGGGCTTGTCGATACCGCGAATCGTGCCACGATCCTAACAGACAGGTGCTCCTCGCACAATCGTAATAAAGCGGTAAAGCATGGCATAAGTACAGATAGTAAATAAAACCTCAAACTAGTTTGTGGCCCCAAGAAATAAGATGAATCAAGCTCGCTCGGGGGTCCCATAATCCTCCCGGATGTGGATAGCGCGAAAATTCAAGGAACAGGTATCAAGTACTCGGGGTCCTACGGGACACAAGTGGACGGTTAACAACCAAATAACATCTATTGCCCACCTGTGCCTCTGCTTACTTACTTCAATTTTAGTTGCTTAAACAGTAATTAAAGTGAACGATAAGTAAAGCCATGATCATCTCCAACATCGAACATGCGACAATACTCCAACAACTGAGGTACGGGACGACACGCAACAACACTTGAGCAAGCGACTACGACGCGCAGGTCCAACTATCTACCAAACAACAGGTAATAGGAGGTGTCCGAGGCAATATAAGGCGGAAAGGGATATCACGGGTACGGAAACTAGAGCATCGCAACACAGATAGCAATAGATCAACAGGAGGGAATAAATACTATAAAAGTAAGATAGGTAGAAAGGGGGGGAGATGCTCGCCTGAAAACATTGCCGAAGGTTCATCCGAAGATCGGGTCGACACTCGCATCAACTCAACGGCCTTATCCGCGAAGAACCAAAACACTAGAATAAACACCGGATGCAATATTTAATACTACGGCAAAAGATCGGGCATGATGCATGTATGATGTATGACATGGCAAAGGTGCGGTGCAATTTAGGTCATATTAAGCGGAACCGGGGGTCCCGACAATTAAATATATGGTTCAAGTTATTTATCTACCCCACAAATTAAATATTAGCAAGGAAAATATAGTATCGGTTTGATGCACAAATTTAAATGGGGCCAATATAAGACTAGATTTGCCCGCATATGGGCCCCATATTTAATTATGAGGTGAATCGGCATAAGGCCCCCAAACCACATGGCAATATGCATGCAAGTATGACAATTCAATATGCAACAATTTGTTATTTCATTTATAAAATAGGGCTTGAGAAAAGGGGTCACACATTAGGGTTCGGCGATCTTGGGGTTCCGAGGGTTCGGGGTCGACAGGGGCTCAGGGTTCGACGGGATCGGTCTCGGGGTTAGATACAAGGTGAAGAGCTTGGCGTTCAGCGTTCTTCGGTTTCATGTCGACGTGCTCGGCGTCCACGATGGAGAACTCGGTGTATCCGTGTCGTGGTTCTTGTCGGGGTTCTCGGCTTCGGGCGCCGGGATCGGGCTTCGGATTCCGGGACTGGTGCGAGGTCTCGGCCATCAGATCCTTGGAGGAGGGCATGGCGGTTCCATTCAACCCATGAAGGAGATCTTGTCGCTTGGTATCCGTGTAGGAGAACTCGAGGTCGATGGAGAACTTGTTTGGTACCGGGATTTTTCGGAGATCTTGGCGCGGCACCGGGTTCGGTCTTCGGGGGCCGGTCATCTTATCCATGTTGGAGATCTTGTCGGCCCAAATCAGGGGAAGTCCTTGTCGTAGCACCACGCCGTGACGCTGCAACATCATGACCGAGAGGAGACTAGAGGCTGCTGAGAGGAGGTATGGCCGAGGCGGTGACGCTTTCAGGAGGGCAGTCAGGGGGGTTCGGCGGCGTCCTGGGCGACGGAGAAGGGCCGCGGGCAGAGGAGGTCCCTGGCGAGGTTGTTGCAGGGGGACAGCGGCGGAAGGAGCCACACGGGTCGGCGCGTCGGTGTAGGCGGCCTCCGGCGGGGCGAGATTGGCGACAGGCCACGGCCGGGCGAGGCAGGGCCGAGCGGGGCGGCCGGACCGGAGAACGACGAGGGCGGCCCGGCGAGGCTCTGCTCGGGGCGAGCTCAAGGAGGAGGGTGAGCTTGCAGAGGGGTGGGGAGGCGAGAACGGCGGCGGACAGGGGCGGCGGACGCCTCTGGGAGGCGGGGCTCCACGGGTAGGAGCGGAGGCGAGAAGGACGAGGAGGGTCGGGGCGGCGGTGCACGGACGCGCTGGCGGCGGAGCTCGAAGGGAGGGCGCCGGGGAGGAGCTGGCGGGGGCCGACGGTGGAGGCGGTGGCCGGAGGACGCGTCGGAGGAGGCGGGAGGCGCGGCCGGCGGAGAGGCGAAGCTCGACGGGCGGGCCAGAGCAGGGCGTGGCAGGCGGAGAAGAGGAGGCGGGCGGCGCCGCGGCCGGGCAGGCGGGAGGCGCGCTGGGCGGGAGGAGGAGGCGGGAGGGGAAACAGGCGGCGGGAGGGTGCCGCGGTTGCCGGGGCGGAACGGAGGAGGGCGGCGGGAGACGGCTCGCCGGCGGGGAGGCAGACACGGCAGAGGCGAGGCCGCGCGTGGGGAGGGAGGCGGGTCGGGGCTGCTCGCGTGGGGAGGGAGAGAGAGGAAGTGGTGGGCCGGGGTGGGTCCAGGCGGGGTGAGTGGGGTGGGGCTGGCTCGGTGGGACCCGACGGTCGGTGAGTGGGGGTGGGGCTGTGTGGTGTTGTGTGGTGTGCTGAGTGGCAGGTAGGGACAGGAACAGTGGGTCCGGGGTGTAAGGGAGAGGGGGTTGGTGAGGGCTAGGTGAGAGAGAGAGGGGGGAAAAGTCTGGGATTGATGAGGTGGCAAGGTGGGTAGGGATTGGGGAAGAGGGTGAGATGGCAAGCTGTGATTGGTGGGTAGATTAGGATTGGGTGGGAAAAGGTTGGTCTAGGGTCTTGCAGGGTTTAGTTGGGCTGGGTCGCAGATGGTCTGGACCGGTTGGCCTCTGGCCTGACCGGTCGGACTGGACTGCCCGACAAAAATATTTTATTGTTTTAATTTTATTTGTAAAACATTTTTGTAAATACCTTTTAGACAAATAAAAGATCTGAACAGACCGATGATTTAATTTGAAATAAAGACGGGGTTATTTAGAAAACAAAACCAAGCATTTCGAAAATAGTTTCAGACAAACAATGCATGATGATGCCGATGCAATGCACAAAAACAACGCGATTTTCTAGTAGTGGTTTTGCGGGATGCCACAGGATAGCTCTACAAAAGAAGCACTACTGGTGTATACCTTAAGTGTGTTTCCCAGCAAGAAGGTATTGAAATCCTACGCGAAATCCATCTCGGAGATTGCGGGCATCACGCCGCTCCTCGATCGTTGGTTGCGAAAGATTTCCGGCAAGGATTCTACTGGCTGACCACGAAGGCAGACGCTGACCAGCTGGTTGAGACATGCATGGGATGCCAGTATTATGCCCGACAACCACATGTTCCTGCTGAAGAATTGCGAACAATACCAATAACTTGGTTGTTTGCAGTCTGGGGGATGGACATGGTTGGTCCGTTGCAGACGGCACCATGTGGGTTTACGCATATGCTAGTAGCAGTTGATAAATTCACTAAATGGATAGAAGCTAAACCCATTAGAAAGATCGATGGGGCAACTGCCCTTAGGTTTGTCCGGGATCTAGTGGTGAGATTTGGTCTCCCACATAGCATTATCACCGAAAATGGTAGCAACTTGTCACTCGGAGAAGTGGAGGCTTATTGTTGGGAGAAGGGCATCCGACTTGACCTTGCATTTGTGGCACACCCACAATCCAATGGTCAGGTTGAGCGAGCCAATGGATTAATTCTGCAGGGAATAAAGCCATGTCTTGAGGCACCACTGCATAGAGCAGCTGGAGCCTAGGCAGAAGAATTTCCATCTGTGCTGTGGAGTTTACGAACTACACCCAATAGATCCACCGGCTACACCCCTTACTTCATGGTATATGGAGAAAAAGCCATCCTGCCTTCCGACATCCTTCACGATGCACCAAGAGTCGCCGCCTACGAAGAAGATGACGCTGAAGAATCCAGACGCCTAGATGTGGACCTTCTCCGAGGAGGAGCGCGTTTTGGCATGCCAAAGATCCGCCATCTACCAGCAGAAGCTACGCAGCTACCATAGTAGCCGCGTCTGGCATCGCTCGTTTAAAGAGGGGGATCTGGTGCTCCGACTTAAGCAGAAGAAGTCACAAAAATTATCCCCGCCATGGGAAGGACCGTTCATCATAAGCAAGGTGCTACTCAATGGGTTTTACTACCTCGTTGGCAATCATGAACTGAAGGATAGACCCAACGAGGATCATAAGCGTAAGCGACATGACCCGGATGATGACTACCCAGAGCTTGATCGGCCATGGTACATAGCACAACTACGTTCTTTCAACACTTAGCATTTTTTATCTAATTGTGTACCTCTTATATCATCAATGAAATAAAGCTCTCTGCTTCACTCATATTTCTGAGTCTTTTACCTCCTTTAGTGTTCATTTTTGGATCATATAAAACCTTTATGCACAAGCTTTGCGATTGCACTTGTGAAAATTCCGCCTACGGGCGGTAGCTTAAGTTTTCGGGTCTACACGTTCTTTGTCATTTTTTTGTGGATTTTGGAGTAGTGACTTTTGGCACTTATTGTCGTCGATTTTGTGCTTAGGTTATTGACTGTGCCATTGGGAATCATCGCTTGAGCACATGGTTTCGACAACGAGTCTTCCGACTCACGAAAAGTCAAGCATAAAAACCAAAGTAATGGATAAGTCAGCACTTGCTTAAAAAATATATACATGCTGGAATCTGCTCTTGGGTAGCAGGAAATAACAACCATTGTTTTCCGCCTTAAGTAAACACATAGTTTTTCCGCATAAGCACTACAGAGGAAACAAATATTACAAAAAAAAATTATTCCTCTAGCGCAGGTGACTTGGAAGCAACATCGTCGTTAGTAGGAGAGTCACCTTCCTCGAAGTCGGCAGTGTTGAGGGACTCAGAGGAGCTTTGGTTGCCGCCATCGAAGGTTTTCATTGGCACGAAGACGTTAACGTCGACCAACTCGGCGACTCTGGTGTCATAACCCGCGAGTGATGCCAAGATAGATTCATGGTTTATCTTTTGGCCTTCGTCATCTAAGTCGGGGATACCTGAGGTTACCGTATCGATGTAGGAATCTTCGTAATGTGCCCTGACCATGGGCAGCGCCATCCTTGCACGAGCCCGTGCACATGAAACTTTCCAGCTTGCGATACGCTCGGGGGCTCGGCGCAGAATCTCCGAGAACTTCGCCACAGAGTCCGATGCCTTGATATTAATCTGGAGGGGCTTGGCTATCTCCTTGGCTTGCTTGATGGCGGTGTTGATAAAGTTGCCGGCAAGGACCATGCATTCCTTTGGCGGAGTAGGCGATCGGGTTAAACCCATAGGAGCTGCGAATTTCCGACAAAGGAGCGCATGAGTTCAAAAATTCAGAGTATTCATCTTACAGAAATCTAAGACAGAAAATCACTCACTGAAGATGCTAGTCTCAGCCTGTTGGAGAGTATCCGCCATGGAGTCCCGTTCTTGTCTGAGGATCTTATAAGCTTCAAGATGGCGCTTATTTTGTTCATCGGCGGCTTTCTTTTGCTCTTTCAGGATAGCGATTTCCTCCTTCAAGCGGTTCATCTCCTCGCTGGTGGAGTCTTGCAGGGCTTTCATTGACTCTTCATGCATTTTCAGCATGTCCTTCCTCTCCTGCTTAAGGATCTTGTTTTCGCTATCCAGCTGATGAATGTGCTTGGATTGCTCGACAATATCCTTAGCCTTGGAAATGGTTTATGCAAGTCAGAGAACGAAAAGTACACAATGAGTACTCGGAGAATACACAAGACCAAGTCGGAAAGCAAAAAAGAAAGGAAAACAGATGCTTACTCTTGATGATTTGTTCCTTCAAGAAGGCAGTTTTACCCTTTTCAGCTTCCAGGTCCGCACGCATATTCTAGTACTTGTTGTTGGCGACACCCCTCCGAGCATTCTCATTCTCTAGAAAGAAGAAAAGTTAAACGTTGTTTGGTCTACTTGGCGCATCTAGCCGGAAAATTTCCACCTAGAAGCTCGAGGGCTACAGCGAGAGTTTTTAACTTAATAATATGCTTGGTCTTTCTTTAAGCATCTAGTCAGAACTAATTCATTTTTAAACTAGAAGCTTGGGGGCTACAATATAAAGTTTTTAACTCAGTCATATGCTTAGCTTATCTTTAAGCATCTAGTCGGAACTAATTCAGTTACAACTAGAGGCTTGGGGGCTACAGTACTGAAATTTATAAACACTGCGTATGCTACTCTGAAAGCATCTAGTCGGAATAATTCATTCAAACTATATGCTTGGGGGCTACAGTGAGAAGTTTTCTAGCTTAGTCACTCTTAGAGCATTTAGACGCAAAGACCTATGGTTTTCCTTCTAAATCCTCGGGGGCTACAGTGGGATACTCATATGAAAAGCAAAAGGAAAATAAAACTTACAAGCGCAATGATCTTGAGGTTTTAAGCACTCTCAGCAAGCAACTTGCCAAAGGACAAACTATTTCCTTGCAAGATTTCCGCTTGTAGGAGAAGCTCCTCAAGGCCGTACGTTGGAGATGTCGGCGCTGCACCAGGAACCAGAGCAGTGCTACCCGGCATAAGTACCAGATAGACTATCTTCTGGAACTCTATGGTCTTCCTGGGTGCAGAGGTGTCGCCTTTGGCAGATGTACCACCTTCCACCACCGCCTTACCGCTACCGATGTCATCCTTAGCTGGAGCTTCAGCCATTTGGTGTGCGGCACTCTCCTGCATCGCCTGTTCGCCGACAATAGAAAGCTCGGTGTGTCGTGGTATTGCCGACGAGTACGCCATGGAGGGGTCCTCACAGTGCGTGTTTAGAGACGTGGGGTAAGGCGGACGGTTGACGGGTACGAGGTAACACATCTTACCCAGGTTCAGATCCCATGACGGTGGCGGAATCCTACTCCTGCTATAAATCACTATAATGTCAATCGCCGAGTTACAAAGATAGGTTCACTGTGCGAGGTTGTCTGATGTTGTATGAGATTGTGCCCTAAAGGCTCCCATAGTCCTGACTTATATAGTCGCCAGGTCCTAGGGTTGCAGGGAAAAGTCCTAGCCGGACAGGTTACAGAGTCCTGCACCGTCTATTACTAGTCTTGTGTATCTTGTACTCCAAGGCTCCGGGTATGCTGGTGACTCCACCATAGCCTTCCTTTATCCGGCATGGGCCTCCCTTCTGGATCCACCTAACTGGGACACCCAGCAGGACATAGGCCATGCTACCGACTATGGGCCACCCGGGTTAGTCAGATAAGAGACATACTATTAGGACACCCATATAGTATATCCCCAACAGTAGCCCCCGGAGAACTCCGAGATCTTGCGCCGTCTTGAATCTTTACGTGGAATGCTCCGTCTAGATGGATGTCGGCAAATCGTCAAGCAATATCTTGTAGTCCTCCCAAAGAACCCCGCAAGGTTTTCTCCGTCTTCAAATGGTAAGCCGGAGAAATGCTGAATCTTTCATCGTACTCTTCCGTAGTCGGATTAAATCCATCCATGCCGGAATCTTCGATGCGACGGCTCATCTACCCGTGTCAGATAGGATGACGTAGGCTTAGGTCAGCGACGCCTCGTAACTCACACATGCAGAGAACGCAATCATATCCGATTTTCCCGCGCGAGTGATACGAATCGTTGGCGGCGACGGTTGGAGACATGGCGAAATTACCGCGCACATTCACGAACACGTCGTCTACCCGGCAACCGTCTGATCAGCTGCACGAATCTTGATGCAGAGTATGATAAATAGTAATCGTGGGAAACTTGCCACTTTTTACCTCATTCTCTCGCGTCATCGTCTTCTTCCTCCGGCCGCATGCCTCCTCGAGCTCTTCGCGAGAAACCTCTAAAACCCTAGCCTCCCTCTGTGTCAGTCGCATCCTTCCAGCTCTCCATGGCCAGCAACAGCTCCTCCCCATCGATGGCGGCGTCGAGCGAAGCCACGGCGAAGCCGGCGAGCTCCATCGTCGTGCCCCCAGAGGGCCTGGTCATCCCCGCATCGGCGGTGATCGAGACCACCGGCGGCGACCATAATCTGGCGGCGCTGGAACCACTGGAAGAAGAGCCAGACTCGCACAAGGGCGACTGGCGTGGCTCGGACATCACCGATCGCGACATCCACGAGATGGTCGCCGAAGGCTACCTCCCCGCGACGGCGGGGCTCGCCTGGCGGGCGGCGCCGGCCGGCGAGGTGACACCTTCTCCCCAAGTCAGAGAAAAGGTGTACCTCAAGGCTCAGCTGGTACGCGGCGTTTCTTTGCCCATCTCCCACTTCTTTCTCTCCGTCTTGAACCACTACAAGGTCCAACCCCACAACCTCTCCCCCAATAGCATCCTAGTGCTTAGCAACTTCGCGGCACTTTGTGAGGGTTACCTAGGGATTAGGCCTAGGTTAGACTTGTTCGTGTACTTCTTCACCGTCAAATGTGAAGCCAGACATAGTAGGGAGGAGCTTAGGAACTGTGGCACCATAAGCTTCAATATTCGTCATGGCCGGCGGTTCCCCGACATCGTCGGCCACGAGTCCTGCAAGAACTGGCAGCGGACATACTTCTACGGCCCCGACATTCCTTTGGCGGGCCGAAAAGTAATGTATCCGGATTTCGTGGATGGAGCCGCCGCTGAAGTTTCTACATTGAGATCCCATGCCTCCCTTCCCTCCGACCTCGACGCTTCTCGCGCAATAAGGCGGATCGAATGGTTCGTAGAGACGGGTTTGATCGGCTTGGACCTAGCCATGTGCTGGTTCATCAGGCGAATCCAATCTCTGCAGCACCGCGCGAAGTTCATGCACGAGTATACCAGTGATCGAAGGGATTCCCTCCGGATCTCCGTGGATAACTTCTTGAGCGACTCCGTCAAGCTCCGCCTGAAGGACATCGTCAAGGTGAAGGATAAGAAGCATGGCTTCACCATCACCTACAACATGTTTGTAGACGGCAAGTGCCCAAAGGTAGGTATTTATTTTCCGTGTACGACATTGCCCCAGTTTTTCCGTCTTGCCAATACCATCTCATCTAACACGGTGATTTCTTACTTAACATCTTAGCGATCTAGACGAGGGCAACCTGGCTGCCTCAATCTATGATCCAAAGATGAAGGAAGTCACGTTCATGTCCAACGACGATGTCCCGTTGGCACGAAAGCGGAAGAGCTCCACCTCTGACGCTGCCGACGGAAGCAAGAAGAAAAAGACGGAGGGTGGAGGGTGGAGCCTCTAAGAAGACTACCGCCGCCCTGGAGGCGGAAAAGAAAAGATCCACCGGGTTTTTTTGCCAAAGCACCCCCATTAGTGTGAGCTTCTCATTCTCCGACATTGTCTGTTTTTATCTGTCTTGTTCCTGTACTTATGCACTTTTCACGTTTTAGGAAGAAAGCCACAACCAGCCTTAAGAAGACCTCCAAGACTTTGGGGGGCTTCTAGAAATATCAAAGATATGCTGCATCGCGACTCCTCCCTCGCTATCGCCTGTAACACCCTCAGAATCGGACCTATGCAAGTTTGAGCAAAATTCGCCAAACCCGCATAGAAACAATTCAAAGGTGCCCACCAGGCACTTTCGTGCGGGTGGAAAACGAAGTAATAACATTACACAACAGTCCTCGATTGGACCCACAGAACAGATATATATAACAGCGACTCAAGGAGTCAAGAATACAGATATAATATACAAAGATCCAAATCACCTTGAAAACGATAGAGCGTCCAGCTACGGACAAGATGCAAATGGGGCTAAGAGCCTTGAAGAATAACCAATGGCGTCCATAACCCTGCCCAGGCCAAGCCGGAAGGGTAACCCTGCTAACGGCGTCGATCTCAAACCTGCTCAAACAAAAGGGGTGCCGACAAAGGGCAAAGGGAAAAGAAGGAGCGTCAGTACTGAGGCCAGTACACGGCGAGGCTAGAATTCGGCGGTCCTCGCCTACATAGGTATGGTGGACTGAAGCGGCAGCGGCAGCATGCACTAAACTACCTATAGAGACTCGATACAACTGGCGGATATCAGAGAGGGATGAGAATGACCTAACCGGATCCAACCTGAAGCTAGCACCAAACAAACCCATCCTGGTGTTTCCCCCTCGAGAACAAACGAGGAAGTCAACCGAGGAACTCACAGCTTGGCGCTTTATTTATTCGGTTATCGTTGCAGCAATTACTAGTCAGGTATAGGTAATCTTCCTGATAAAGTAGGCAGTGGGCACTTTTAGTTAATCATTCCGTTGTAGTTGCAGCAATTACTAATCAGCTGCAGATAGCATGATGTAATCCCGAAACCCAGCAGTTGTTGGTACTTTTATTCAGCCATTTCGTTGTAGTTGCAATACTTACTAGTCAGGTACAATGGTCGCAAGCGACACTCCAAACAAGCAGTTGTGGGAAGTATTAATTAGCCATTCCGTTATAGTGAAGCTGATTACTAGTCATTATAAGTCAAATTTATAACAATAACTTTAGTTATGCTTGTCTATGATCGAGATACTGTGCTCCAAGTCGTCCATATCCGCGGACACGTCTTTCAGAAAGTTTTACCCGGCCGGGGTGCACCAATAGCAACACACGCTCGATCAACCTCGGAAAAACCAAATCAAAACCCAACGAGGCTTTCACGACTGAACAATCACAGGATTCAGAAATATTTCAGGGGCCACCCTTGAGTACACCCAACGAAGTAAGCAAGCTTCGAGACGGACTCAAGGTTTGCGTCAATGGTCAGAAGCGATCGGGAACCCAAAACTCGGGTGTCGATACCGCAGTAATCACTCCGCTTCCTAACAAGACAAAGTGCTATCCGTCGCACAATTTAAATACGTAGTAGCATGGCATAAGTACAGGATCGTAAATAAAACCTCAAACTAGTTGTGGCCCCAAGAAATAAGACTGAATCAAGCTCTGGCTCAGGGGGGTCCCATATACCTCCCGGATGTGGATAGAGCGATAAATCAAGGAACATGTATCAAGTACTCGGGGTCTTACGGGACACAAGTGGGCGTTCGGAAACCAAATATTTTCTATCACCCACCGATGCCTCTGCTTATTTCAATTTTAGTTGTTAAACAGGAATTAAAGTGATCAATAAGTAAAACTAAGATCATCTCCAACATCAACATGCGGCAATACATCAACAACTGTGGCATTTGACGACACGCAACAGCACTTGAGCAAGCGACTACGACGCGCAAGTCCGACTATCTACCAAACAACCGGTAATAGGGTGTGTCCAAGGCAATATAAGGCTGCAAGGGATATCATAGGTACGGAAACTAAAGCATCGCAACACGGATAGCAATAGATCAACAGGAGGGAATAAATACTATGAAAGTAAGATAGGTAGAAAGGGGGAGATGCTCGCCTGAAAACATTGTCGAAGGTTCAACCGAAGATCGGGGCGAAGCTCACATCAACTCAACGGCCTTATCCGCGAAGAAGCAAAACGCTAGAATAAACACCGGATGCAATATTTAATACAACGGCAGAAGATCGGCATGATGCATGCATGATGGTTGACATGGCAAGGGTGCGATGCAATTAGGTCAATATTAAGCGGAACCGGGGTCCCGACAATTAGTTAATAGGTTCATGTTATTTAGAAACCCCGCAATTTAAATGTTGTTTAGCAAAGCAACAGATGGAACTGATTCGCTACACATGTTTAAATGAGGCCAATATAAGGCTAGATTTGCCCGCATATGGGCCCCATATTTAATTATGAGGTGAATCGGCATAAGGCCCCCAAACCACATGATATGCATGCGAGATGACAATTTAATATGCAACAAGTTTTATGTTTAGCACTTATAAAAATAGGGGTTCGGATGAGGGTCACACATTAGGGTTCGACGATCTCGGGGTTCCGGGGTTCGGGTTGGTCTCAGGTTCCGGGTCTAGGGTTCGGCCTTGGCGGGCTTGGCGTTCGGAAGGAGAACTTGGCTCGGCGTCGGGGCGCATCGGTTTAACCCTGGACGGTGTCGTTCTTGTTGTCACGAAGATCTTGTCGGGTCCTCGGGTCTCGGGTCGAAGAACTTGGCGCGCCCGAGAAATGATCTTGTCGCATCCGCATCGACCACCTTGGCGTTCAGAGGGTAGCTCTCGGTGTTCCGTGAGGAAGGCCGCGAGGGTTCGGTGACGGAGATCTTGACGGTACGGGAGGAAGAACTTGACGTTATCGGATGGGTTTTCGGGGTTTGACCATCGGTCACGGCGACGGGGCATCGAGTCCATGAGGTAGATCTTCATGCCCCAAGACGAAGATCTTGACCGCCCTTGTCTGAGTACTTCGGGTCCTATGACCACTTGTCCGCTTTGTCGCCTTGAACCAGGGAAGAACATTGTCGAGGATCCACAAACGAACTTGTAGCTTGCGACGTGCTGGAGCAGCAGAGAGGGGCCATGTACCCGAGGCGCCATGTACCACGGAGGAAGGCAGGGTCGCGACCGGCGACACGACGGCCGGGCCCCACGAGGCGGAAGACGCGGCGAAGCGGAGAGGCCGACGCGGCTACCGCGAGGGAGCACGACGAGGGGGTATGCGGCCGGAAGCTTGGGGTCGGCCGAACGAGAGGCGGCGGAGCGTGGTGACGGCGTGGCGCCAGCGAGGGAAGCTTGGGAGGAGGCCCGCGAGGAGCAGGGGCGGCAGGGGCGGCGAGGAGGCCGCGCCGAGCGGATGGTCGGGCTGCTGCGTGAGGCCGGCAAGGCGGCGCAGAGGCTGTGGCAGGCCGCTGGAGCGCGGCCGGGCGCGCGGAGGGCGGGCCAGGCAGGTGGGCGGACGCGGGCCGAGCGGACGCTGGGAGGCCGCGGAGGCGGCGCCGGCGGAGCGGCGGGAGCGGGTCCGCGGTGGCGGGGCGGGCACGCGTGGCGGGCAGGGAGGAGCGGGTCGGAGGAGCGGCGGGCAGGTGGTTGGCGGAGCGGGACGGGCGGGTGAACGGAGGGCGGCAGGCGGGCGCAGCCCGGGCGTGCTCGGGAGGTTGAGGGAGGCGGAGGCGCTGCAGGCAGCGAGCTAGGGGAGGAAGGGGCAGCGGCGGCGGGCGTGAGGGAGGAGGAAGGCGCTGGCGGGGCGCCGGGTCGCTGGGTGAGGAGGCGGGCCGCGAGGGGAGAGAGCCAGGGAGGAGGAGGGAGCGGGGCACGCAGCAGGGACGCGGTGGGGCCCAGGGAGCGGGGTCCACGCGGGGAAGGTGGGATCTGGGGAGGTGGGTTGCAGGCGGGTGTGGTGGGAAGGGTGTGAGTGGCGTGTGGTTGGGCCAGAGGGGTGGGAGGGCCCAAGCGGTCAGGGGCTGAGCGGCTGGGGAGCGTGTGTGGGTGTGCTGGGGTGGCGCGCGCGCGAGATGTGGTGTGTGTGCTGTGTGAGAGTGAGTTGGGTGAGGTGGGTTTAGTTTAGGAGAGAGAGAGGGAGTGGCTGGGCCACGTGGCCGGTTCTGAGTGGTGGGAGGGGTGAGGGAAGGTGAGGTGGCGCGAGGGGTGGCTGTGATGTGGCCACAGAGGGTGGGTAGAATTTTAGGTGGGATTAGGATTTAGATGGGGCTGGCAGGGTGGACCGATTTAAAAACAGGGGTGGTCGTTCGGGTCTACTCGGCCCGTTCGACTGCCCCACTAAAATAAGTAATTAAATTATTTATCTCAACCCGCGTTTTTGCAAACTGACAACGAACAAAACAAAATACTCCGGTGACCCGGGTTTGCGCGATAATTAAGGTGGGGCATTTTTGAAAACAAAACGGGCTTTGCGAAAATAGTTTTGGCAAACAATGCATGATGATGACAATGCAATGCACAAATTCAACGCGATTTTCTAGTAGTGGTTTTGCGGGATGCCACAATTCGACACCACTAACAAGGGATCTCGCCCTCGAGATCCGCCTCATGGTACCGGAAAGAAGGCCGGCGATCTGCGTGTTCTCGCTTCGTGTAGATCCTCGCGACACCACCAACGATGGTTCCTTCTTCATCTTGAAAACGGCGACACCACCAACAAAGGGTCGTTGCTCCTGGTCGTCGAGAGAACACTCCGGGGAAACAAAGGACGAAGTTGAAGGTAAGGCCACCTCTAACTTCCATGGACGGAGTAAACTGCTGGATCCACTGATTCGATGTACAAGAGCGAATGATAAGAGTAGTCGGATGGTGATCAGTCCATCGCGCACCCAAACCATTACTCTGCACACGAATAGGCGGATTATGCAACCAACTCTCGGAATTAGACTGAAGATCTCGACAAGCGAGGTTCGGAACAACGGAGTGATGCAGACTCTGCATCGGATCTGGCATAGATGATGTCGTCGCGTCGGAAAACACCGGAAGGCACAAGCAAGGAACCAAGAATGGTACAACCGCAGACGGATTCATCAGGCAGCTGGAACACCGGATGGTAGAACACCGTTATCGAAGAAGGAAGCGAAACCCTGAAGGTACGACGGAAACCCAACCACGAAATCTCGGACTCAAGAAAAGATAAGAGGTGGATTCAAAACACGAGAGGGAAGAGGAGCAGCAGAGGGGTAAGGAGTAAAATCAGACCTAGCCAGAACTATCCAACCGATTTTAGAAAATAGTTTTGACACTTCTACTTCGGCCGTTAGCTAGGTTATCCTACAGGCTGGACTTGCGGGGTATCGCAACTGCTGAGCTCTGATACCACTCTGTAACACCTCGATCGGACCTATGCAAGTTTGAGCAAAATTCGCCAAACCCGCATAGAAACGATTCAAAGGTGCCCACCAGCACTTTCGCATGGTGGAAAACGAAGTAATAACATTACACAACAGTCCTCGATGGGACCCATGTACAGATATATATAACAATGACTCAAGGAGTCAAGAATATGATATAATATACAAAGATCCAAATCACCTTGAAAACGATAGAGCGTCCAGCTACGGACAAGATGCAAATGGGGCTAAGAGCCCCAAGAATAACCAATGGCGCCCATAACCGCCTGTGCCAAGCCGGAAGGGTAACCGCTAACGCGGCCGATCTCAAACCTGCTCAAACAAAAGGTGCCACAAAGGGCAAAGGAAAAGAAGGAGCGCCAAGATCGAGGCCAAGACACGGCGAGGCTAGAATTCCGGTCTCGCCACATAGGTATGGTGGATCAAGCGGCAGCGCAAAGATGCACTAAACTACCTATAGAGACTCGATACAACTGGCGGATATCAGAGAGGGATGAGAATGACCTAACCGGATCCAACCTGAAGCTAGCACCAAACAAACCCATCCTGGTGTTTCCCCCTCGAGACCAAACGAGGAAGTCCACCGAGGAACTCACACAGTTGGCAGTTTTATTTATTCGGTTATCGTTGCAGCAATTACTAGTCAGGTATAGGTAATCTTCCTGATAAAGTAGGTAGTGGGCACTTTTAGTTAATCATTCCGTTGTAGTTGCAGCAATTACTAATCAGATGCAGATAGCATGATGTAATCCCGAAACCCAGCAGTTGTTGGTACTTTTATTCAGCCATTTCGTTGTAGTTGCAATACTTACTAGTCAGGTACAATGGTCGCAAGCGACACTCCAAACAAGCAGTTGTGGGCAGTATTAATTAGCCATTCCGTTATAGTGAAGCTGATTACTAGTCATTATAAGTCAAATTTATAACAATAACTGTAGTTATGCTTGTCTATTATCGAGATACTGTGCTCCAAGTCGTCCATATCCGCGGACACGGCTTTCAGAAAGTTTTACCCGGCCGGGGTGCACCAATAGCAACACACGCTCGATCAACCTCGGAAAAACCAAATCAAAACCCAACGAGGCTTTCACGACTGAACAATCACAGATTCAGAATATTTCAGGGGCCACCCTTGGAGTACACCCGCAACGAAGTAAGCAAGCTTCGAGACGGACTCAAGGTTTGCGTCAATGGCTGTAAGCGACTGGGAACCCGAAAACTCGGGGTGTCGATACCGCGTAATCACTCCGCTTCCTAAACAGTACAGTGTGCTATCTGTCGCACAATTTAAATACAGAAAGTAGCATGGCATAAGTACAGGATCGTAAATAAAACCTCAAACTAGTTGTGGCCCCAAGAAATAAGACTGAATCAAGCTCTGGCTCAGGGGGGTCCCATATACCTCCCGGATGTGGATAGAGCGATAAATCAAGGAACATGTATCAAGTACTCGGGGTCTTACGGGACACAAGTGGGCGTTCGGAAACCAAATATTTTCTATCACCCACCGATGCCTCTGCTTATTTCAATTTTAGTTGTTAAACAGGAATTAAAGTGATCAATAAGTAAAACTAAGATCATCTCCAACATCAACATGCGGCAATACATCAACAACTGTGGCATTTGACGACACGCAACAAAGACTTGAGCAAGCGATCACGACGCCGCAAGTCCAACTATCTACCAAACAACAGGTAATAGGGTGTGTCCAAGGCAATATAAGGCTGCAAGGGATACCACAGGTACGGAAACTAAAGCATCGCAACACAGATAGCAATAGATCAACAGGAGGGAATAAATACTATGAAAGTAAGATAGGTAGAAAGGGGGAGATGCTCGCCTGAAAACATTGTCGAAGGTTCAACCGAAGATCGGGGCGAAGCTCACATCAACTCAACGGCCTTATCCGCGAAGAAGCAAAACACTAGAAGAAACACCGGATGCAATATTTAATACAACGCGAAGATCGGCATGATGCATGCAATGGTTGACATGGCAAGGAAAGCGATGCAATTAGGTCAATATTAAGCGGAACCGGGTCCCGACAATTAGTTAATAGGTTCATGTTATTTAGAAACCCCAATTTAAATGTTGTTTAGCAAAGCAACAGATGGAACTGATTCGCTACACATGTTTAAATGAGGCCAATATAAGGCTAGATTTGCCCGCATATGGGCCCCATATTTAATTATGAGGTGAATCGGCATAAGGCCCCCAAACCACATGAAATGCATGCGAGATGACAATTTAATATGCAACAAGTTTTATGTTTAGCACTTATAAAAATAGGGGTTCGGATGAGGGTCACACATTAGGGTTCGACGATCTCGGGGTTCCGGGGTTCGCTGGTCTCGTGTTCCGGTCTAGGGTTCGCCTTGGCGGGCTTGGCGCTCGAAGGAGAACTTGGCTCGGCGTCGGGGCGCATCGGTTTAACCCTGGACGGTGTCGTTCTTGTTGTCACGAAGATCTTGTCGGGTCCTCGGGTCTCGGGTCGAAGAACTTGGCGCGCCCAAGAAACGATCTTGTCGCATCCGCGTCGACCACCTTGGCGTTCAGAGGGTAGCTCTCGGTGTTCCGTGAGGAAGGCCGCGAGGGTTCGGTGACGGAGATCTTGACGGTACGGGAGGAAGAACTTGACGTTATCGGATGGGTTTTCGGGGTTTGACCATCGGTCATGGCGACGGGGCATCGAGTCCATGAGGTAGATCTTCATGCCCCAAGACGAAGATCTTGACCGCCCTTGTCTGAGTACTTCGGGTCCTATGACCACTTGTCCGCTTTGTCGCCTTGAACCAGGGAAGAACATTGTCGAGGCTCCACAAACGAACTTGTAGCTTGCGACGTGCTGGAGCAGCAGAGAGGGGCCATGTACCCGAGGCGCCATGTACCACGGAGGAAGGCAGGCTCGCGACCGGCGACACGACGGCCGGGCCCCACGAGGCGGAAGACGCGGCGAAGCGGAGAGGCCGACGGCGAACGCTGCTGGCAGAGGGAGCACGACGAGGGGCACCGCGTCAG
Organism: Avena longiglumis; assembly: GCA_030063025.1. Classification (NCBI taxonomy): domain Eukaryota; kingdom Viridiplantae; phylum Streptophyta; class Magnoliopsida; order Poales; family Poaceae; genus Avena; species Avena longiglumis. Next base: position 251,923,435 of record CP125979.1, read on the forward strand.
ACGAGCTTGGGGGCGGCCGAACGAGAGGCGGCGGGAGCGTGGTGGCAGACGGTGGCGATGAAGCGGCCAGGCGAGGGGGAAGCTTGGGAGGAGGCCCGCGCTGCGAGGAGCTAGGCGACAGGGGCGGCTCGAGGAGGCGCCGGCGCCGAAGCGGATGGTCGGGGCTGCGCGTGAGGCCGTCAAGGCGGCAGAGGCAGGCGCGGCTGCGCCGGGCGCTGAGGGCGGGCGAGGCAGGCGGACGCGTCGGAGCGGGACGCTGGGAGGCTGGGCGAGCGGCGCCGTGGGCGGGCGGGCGGAGCGGGTCCGGTGGCGCCGGGCGGCGGGCACGCTGCGGGCAGGGGAGGAGCGGGGTCGGAGGAGCGGCCGCGGGCAGGTGGTTGGCGGAGCGGGGACGGGGCGGGGTGAACGGAGGGCGTGGCTGCGGGCGGCGCAGCGTCTGGGCGTGCTCGGGAGGTTGAGGGAGGTGCGCGAGGCGCTGCGGCTGGCAGCGAGCTAGGCGGGAGGAAGGCAGCGGGCGGCGGGCGTGAGGGAGGAGGAAGGCGCCGGGCGGTGGGCGCTGGTCGCTGGGTGAGGCAGCGCGGCTGCCGCGAGGGGGAGAGAGCCAGGGAGGAGGAGGGAGCGGGGCACGCGGCAGGGACGCGGTGGGGCCCAGGGAGCGGGGTCCACGCGGGGAAGGTGGGATCTGGGGAGGTGGGTTGCAGGCGGGTGTGGTGGGGAGGGTGTGGCGTGGTTGGGCCAGGGGAGGGCCCAGTGGGCCGAGCGGGCCGGGGAGCGTGTGTGGGTGTCTGGGTGGCGGCCAGATGTGGTGTGTGTCTGTGTGAGAGTGAGTTGGGTGAGGTGGGTTTAGTTTAGGAGAGAGGGAGTGGCTGGGCCACGTGGCCGGGTTCCGAGTGGTGGGAGGGGTGAGGGGTGAGGTGGCGCGAGGGGTGGCTGTGGTGATGGCCACAGAGGGTGGGTAGAATTTTAGGTGGGATTAGGATTTAGATGGGGCTGGCAGGGTGGACCTATTTAAAAACAGGGGTGGTCGTTCGGGTCTACTCGGCCCGTTCGACTGCCCCACTAAAATAAGTAATTAAATTATTTATCTCAACCCGCGTTTTTGCAAACTGACAACGAACAAAACAAAATACTCCGGTGACCCGGGTTTGCGCGATAATTAAGGTGGGGCATTTTTGAAAACAAAACGGGCTTTGTGAAAATAGTTTTGGCAAACAATGCATGATGATGACGATGCAATGCACAAATTCAACGCGATTTTCTAGTAGTGGTTTTGCGGGATGCCACATCGCCCCTGCTACTCCTGCCGTCAAGCCTTCCTCTGCCCCGACAAGCTCTCAAGCCCAGGAGGCACCAGGACCTTCCGCCATGGAAGTGGATTCTGGCGCTTCTACCGAACTTGCTATTGTCGGTGAGCAGGCGACGCAGAAGAGCACTGCTCTACAAATGACTGAAGCTCTGGATAAGGATGCCATCAGTAGCGACAAGGCGGCAGTGGGAGCTGGTACCTCTGCCGAAGGTGGCGCCCCTACTCCCCAGAAACCCTTCGAGTTACCGAAGATAGTTTACCCGACGCTCCTACCGAGTAACACAACTATCGTTCCTGGAGGAGTGCCGTCATCTCCGACGTGCGGTATTGAGGAGCTGCTCCGTCAAGCAGATATCTTGCGGGGAAATAGCATTTCCTTTGGCAAGCTGCTGGCTGAGAATGCTACAAACCTTAAGATTATTGCACTTGTAAGTTTTACTTTGCCTTTTGCATTTCATTATGAGTATCCCACTATAGCCCCCGAGGATGTAGATGGAAAACCATAGGTTTTGCATCTATATGCTCTAAGAGAAACTAAGTTAGAAAGAACTCGCACTGTAGCCCCCAAGCATTTAGATGGAAGAAACTATTCCGACTAGATGCTTTAAGAGTAGCATACACAGTGTTTATAATTTTCAATACTGTAGCCCCCAAGCCTCTAGTTGTAACTGAATTAGTTCCGACTAGATGCTTAAAGGAAAGCTAAGCATATTGCTAAGTTAAAAATTCTCGTTGTAGCCCGCGAGCGTCTAGGTGGAAAAAACTCCGACTAGATGCTCCAAGTATACCAAACAACGGTTTAACTTTATACTTGTTTTCACAGAACGAGAATGCTCGGAGGGGCATGGCCAACGACAAGTACCAGAAGATGCGTGCAGATCTTGAAGCCGAAAAGGGTAAAACTGCCATCCTGAAGGAACAGATCAAAAACAAGAGTCTGTTTTCTTTTTTGCGCATTCCGTCTTGGTTCTATGCCTTCCTTCTTCGAGTACTCACTATGTACTTTGTTTTCTCCGACTTGCAGAGCATGTTTCCAAGGCCAAGGATATTGTCGAGCAGTCCAAGCACATCCAGCAGCTGGATAGCGAGAACAAAATCCTTAAGAAGGAGAGGGAAGAGATGCTGAAGATGCACTAGGATTCCATGAAAGTCCTGTAGGATTCCGCCTCCGCGGAAATTAATCGCTTGAAGGAGGAGCTTGCGATCTTAAAAGATCAGAAGCAAGCTGCTGATGAGCAAAACCAACGACACAGCGAGGCGTTTAAGCTCCTCCAACAGGAGAAGGAATCCTTGGCGGACACCGTCTGGCAGGCCAAGGCCAGCATCTTCAGTAAGTTTCCTCCGCCTTGTATTTCTTTAGTCTGGATACTTAGAGTTTATTGAACTCATGCGCTCCTTGTCGGAATTTTTAGCGCCTATGGGTTTAACCCGCTCGCCTCCTTCGGACAAGTAATGCATAGTTCTTGCCGGCAACTTCATCAACACCGCCATCACCCAAGCCAAGGAGATTGCCAAGTCTCTCCAGATATACATCAAGGCATCGGACTCCGTGGCAAAGTACTCGGAGATTCTGCGCCGAGCCCCCGAGCGTGTCGCGAGCTGGAAAGCTTCATGTGCACGGGCTGGCGCGAGGATGGCGCTTTCAATGGTGAAGGCACACTACGAAGGTGCCGACATCAACATGGTGACCTCTGGCATCCCCGGCGTTGACGATGATGGCAAAGAGATTGATCACGAGGATATCTTGTCATCACTCGCGGGGTATGACACCAGAGTTGCCGAGTTGGTGGACATCGACGTGTTTGTGCCTACGAATACCATCGACAGCGTCAACCAAGATTCCTCCGAGTCTCATCATAGCGCCGATGTTGAGGGTGATTCTCCGGTTGGGGACGATGCTGCTTCCAAGTCTCCTGCGCCCAAAGAATGAAAAACTCTTTGTAATTTCTGTTTCACCTTTGGTGTGTGCACGGGAAAAACTTGGTGATGTAACTTAAGGCGGAAAACAATTAGTTGTTATGTCCTGCTACTTAAGAACTTAGCTCCCATCATGTATATTTTGTTTTAAGCAAGTGCTGGCTTATCCATTACTTTGGTTCTTATGCTTGACTTTTCGTGAGTCGAAAGACTTGTCGTCGGAACCATGCGCTTAGGTGATGATGCCCAATGGCACCGTCCATAACCTGAGCACAAAATCACCGACAATAAGTGCAAAAGTCACTACTCCAGAATCCACATAAAAACGACAAAGAACGTGTAGACCAGAAAACTTAACCTAACGCCCGTAGGCGAAATTTTCACAAGTGCAAATGCAAAACTTGTGCATAAACGTTTTATATGATCTAAAAATGAACACTAAAGGAGGTAAAAGACTCAGAATTATGAGTGAACCAAAAAGCTTTATTTCATTGATCATATAAGAAATACACAATTAGATAAAAAATGCTAAGTTAGAAAGGACATAGCTATGCTCGTTCCATGGACGATCAAGCTCCGGGTAGTCATCATCCGGGTCACGTCGCTTACGCTTATGATACTTGTTGGGTCTATCCTTTAGTTCACGATTGTCAACAAGGTAGTAAGACCCATTGAGCAGCGCCTTGATTATGATGAACGGTCCTTCCCATGGCGGGGATAATTTGTGTGACTTTTTCTGCTTAAGTCGGAGCACCAAATCCCCCTCTTTAAACGAGTGTTGCCGAACGTGGCGACTATGGTAGCTGCGTAAGCTTCTGCTGGTAGATGGCGGATCTTTGGCATGCCAAAACGCGCTCCTCCTCGAGAAGGTCCACATCTAGGCGTCTGGATTTTTCAGCGTCATCTTCGTCGTAGGCGGCAACTCTTGGTGCATCGTGGAGGATGTCGTAAGGCAGGATGTCTTCTGCTCCATATATCATGAAGTAAGGGGTGTAGCCGGTAGATCTGTTAGGTGTAGTTCGTAAACTCCACAGTACAGATGGCAATTCTTCCGCCTAGGCTCCAACTGCTCTATGTAGCGGTGCTTCTAGACGTGGCTTGATTCCCTGCAGAATTAATCCATTGGCTCGCTCAACCTGACCGTTGGATTGTGGGTGTGCCACAGATGCAAGGCCAAGTCGATGCCTTTCTCCCAGCAATACGCCACCACTTCTACGAGTGATAAGTTGCTGCGATTTTCGGTGATAATGCTATGTGGGAGACCAAATCTCACCACTAGATCACGGACAAACCTGAGGGCAGTTGCCCCATCAAGCTTTCTAATGGGTTTAGCTTCTATCCATTTGGTGAATTTGTCAACTACTACAAGCAGATGCGTAAATCCACACGGTGTCGTCTGTAACAGTCCCACCATGTCTAGCCCCCAGACCGCAAACGGCCAAGTTATTGGTATTGTTCACAGTTCTTCAGCAGGAACTGTTGGGAATATGCCCTAGAGGCAATCATGTATGATGAGATTTCCCATTGTATTCATAAAGATATTAAGTAGTCCTTGTATAAACATCTGATGTGTATCATTGAATATGTGATTCGGTTGTGGAACAATGCATTCATGTTGTTTGTACTAAATATCCTTGGTCATTGAGGTCGTGTTGGACACACAACTTAGACCAATGTGAAAGTTGGCTTGATGACTCGGTTCCACTTGTCATGGGCATGGAGATGCTATTCCAACTTACACAGACTAGGCTAAAGAGTTTAGCGAGTCGGATTGACCCATATTGAGGTACAATGAACAAGTTGTCATTTGTATATCTCAATCAATGTAATCCTTAGACCTGAGGTTGTTGCATAGTCCGAGTTGAGGATCACCGACTTAGGTTCTGTCAAACGCCGATCCGTAACTGGGCAGTTATAAAGGAAGGGTTCGGGTCGACTGAGAATCAAGCTGCGTGATGTGAATAACCAATATGGGATTTTGCCCCTCCACTCGGAGAGATATTCTCTGGGCCCTCTCATGAGATATGAATTGGAAAGCATGGCCATGCACGACTCAGTTAAATGTTAACTGAGGCGATCGACTAAGAGTTAGTCAGGTGAATCATTTATCTCGGATCGAGAAGAGAGTCGGACTATTTAGGGGATGACAATTATTCGCCTATAGTCTGACAAGGTATATCGTGAGGCAAAAGGGACTCGGACGAAAGTCTCATTGGAAAGGCAAGTCGTCATGACTCTTTGGTACTTCGGAGTCGGCACGTTCTGCTAGGAGCCGCTACCGACTGATCGAGTTGAGAGTCGGACTCCAATCGTGTCCAAGTAGCCATGAGCCTGCGGGGTCACACACTTAAGAGCGGGAGCAAGTTTGGATTGGATCTGAACTAGAAATCTGGTTGGGTTGGACCCGAGCCTGATTTGGACTGAGTCAGTGAGTCGGACTCACAGGGACTAACATTATATGGGCTTTAGTGAATGGGCCGCGCGAGCAGAGCCCACGTTCACTCCCTATATATAGTGGAGCACACCAACCCTGAAGGGTTAATCGTTGTTCGGTTAGGTCATTCCATGTGTTGGAAACCCTAGCTCCACAGCAGTCCAGCCGCCGTCACGAACCTAGCAGTTCGCCGCCGGTGCTCCTCCTTGTAAGTGTGGATACCAGCAGAGGTGTTGTCCGATCAGCACCAGGACGATCGGATCGTGAGGACTGCACTACATCAACTGACGCGCTTCATCAGTAATCCGCAACCGCGCGTCTAGTGGTAAACCTCGTGGCCTTCTACCTCAGCTAGTTCTTGGGATCACCACGTTAGAGGAAAAATTTTGTTTTATCTCCGCGTGGCCCAACAGTGGTATCAGAGCGATAGCTTCTGGTTTTAGGCTCGATATCTCACATATGTGATATGCGGTAGGATGTAGATGAGATCTATATGCTGTTTGGTGGTCGATCTATGAGATAGATCGGTTTTGTACGAAGTTGATTGGATCAACTGTGCTCGGGGAATGGTAGATCTGATTTCCGTGATCATACTGCTGAGGTCGTGGAACAACATACCCCTACCGGTCGGCTTCTGCCATCGGGGTAGACTCTGACACGTAAATCCAGAAGCGGTGATCGAAGATCAAAGAGTTTGATCGAATCGGAACGATGGTCGGAATCCATGTCCGGATCGTAGATAAGATCTACGTTTTCGGAAAAATCGTCGGGCGATGCCCGCACCCGCGAGGGGCGCTGCCCCTTCGATCCCCGCCCGATATCCGGCTAGCAGGACCGTCGGCTTCGCCCTATCGTAGCGCCTTAGATGTCTTTGCGAGTTTCACAACGCCGGTAGATATTGTATCTATGCATAACTTGTTTTTGCAGGAAGTTGTGAATGGTATGGTTCATGTGCATGTGATGTATGTGTGTAATCCATACGTGATCTACGAATCACGGTTTTTGTCAGCCGGCTGGAGCCTAGGTGCTGTCATTTTATTGTATAACGACCTGCGTGTCGGGTTCTCTATGTAATTTACTTTACTAAGCTAGTGTAGCTGTTTGGAGAACCCGGGAGGCATGCAAGGCGTTGTACATGTCGGCGACATGGAGTAAGACGGCAAGTGACAAGAATTGGCACGAGTCGGATTATAGGCTTTGTGGAGATGGAGATCGCCATGAAGAGAGCCATACCATTTCACATCATAATTGCTTTATTTTGTGTTATTGTTATGTCTCAATTTTACCTCTATTAGATAGTCGGTAAAAATTAATCCCTCAAAGAAGGTCTAGTCGGTTTTCCCGCCAGTGTTTGCACCATCACAAGTCGGACAATTTTGGTAGTGGGCTCATAAAATTGAGGTGCTGCCAATTCTTTCCGACTAGGTGGGTTTGAGTCGGACTCTTACTGCAGAAACACTCGGTAAGCTAGACAGGTCTATCACAACGGTTGTGGGACTCGGGGAAAAGTCGGATGGGAGCCGGGGCATGTGATGCCACCCGTCCAACAGGATTCGTATGAGATACGATTGACAAGGAGTTGTCTACCTAGATCACTTGGCGGCTAGCGGTGATGCTAAAGCTCACTAGCCGACTTGCTTATTTAGGATCCTGAATCACTAAGTAACCATCGGAGGGGTGTTGGTTCTAGTGGGAGCATAAAATATTAAAATGTTTAATATGCTTGCTCTTTTATGAATACATGTCTTAAGTGTTTTGCATATTTTCTGTTGTAGATCATGGCACCAAGTAGCAGTCACTCTCAGATATCCGGTTTTGCGTTGAGAACTATCCTTGAGAAAGATAAACTGAACGACACTAATTTTACCAACTGGTATCAAAATCCGAGAATTGTTCTCAAACAAGAAAAGAAGGACCATGTCCTAGACAACCCACTTCCAGATGAGCCGAATGAGAATGCGACTGTCGCAGCCACCAATGCCTACCGTCGGGATAAGGATGAGTCCACGGATATTAGCTGTCTTATGCTTGCTCACATGGAACCGGACTTGCAAAAGCAGTTCGAGCATATTGAGGCCTACGATATGATCGAAAGCCTCAAAAGTATGTTCCAGGCTCAGGCGAAGACTGAGAGGTATCAAGTCTCTCAGGCTTTGTTGAGTTGCAAGCTTAAGGATGGTGATCCACTGAGTACGCATGTGATCAAAATGGTTGGTTATGTGCAGTCTCTGGAGAGGCTTGGCTACCCCATTAGAGAAGAGTTCGCTACGGATATAATTCTGAACTCTCTTCCTAGTGCATATGGGCAGTTCATTTCGAACTACCACATGCATGGTATGGATAAGAAGCTCACTGAATTGCATGAGATGCTCAAGCAGGCAGAGGCGGATCTCAAGAAGGGCGCCAGTCAAGTGTTGATGGTGCAGAATAAGGCTAAGTTCAAGAAGAGTTCTTGGACTAAGAAGAAGGCTAAGTCAGGAGGAAAGCAGGCTCCGGACCCGGTCCCAAGTGCTTCCTCAGGGACTAAGCCATCTCCTTCAGCCGGATCCACTTGCTTCTACTGCAAGGCGGATGGCCACTGGAAGAGGAACTGCAGCAAGTACTTGGCCAGCAAAGCCAAGAGTGGAGGTATGACTTCCGACTCAGGTACACTTGTTTGCAATGTTATAGACATATATCTTGCTGATGCACCTAATAGTTCTTGGGTATATGATACCGGAGCAGTTATTCACATGTGCAACTCGTTGCAGGGACTGGTAAGAACTAGGAGCGTAGCAAGAGGCGAGGTTGATATTCGAGTCGGCAACAAAACAAGAGTTGCTGCGTTGGAAGTCGGCACGATGCAACTTCATTTACCTTCCGGATTCATTATGGAACTAAATAATTGTTATTATGTTCCAAAGGTTGCTCATCGAAACATTATTTCGCTTCATGTTTGATGAGGCAAGGCTATGAGTCGAATATCGTGAATGATGGTTGTTCTTTGTATTTGAATGATATGTTTCACGGCTTTGCACCCGTCGTGACGGGTTATTTATTTTGAATCTTGATGGTGAGTCGGTTTATAACATAAATGTTAAAAGGTTGAAACCAAATGATCTGAATATGACTTACTTTTTGGCACCGCTTACTTGGTCATATAAGTTGGAAACGCATGAAAAGCTCCATGATGATGGACTCCTAACTTCGCTCGATTTGGAGTCGCTCGAGACATGCGAATCTTGCCTACTCAAGAAAATGACCAAGACACCTTTTGCAAAGAGTTGCGAAGGGCGTCCGACTTGTTGGGACTAGTACATAGTGATGTATGTGGACCAATGAGCACGACATGTGGGTGGTTATGAGTACTTCATTACCTTCACTAATGATTTGAGTAGGTATGGATATATCTACTTGATGAAACATAAGTCGGAAGCCTTTGAAAAGTTCAAAGAATTACGAATGAAGCACGTAATCAACTCGGCAAGAAAATAAAGTTTCTTCGGTCGGACCGGAGGCGAGTACATGAGCCATGAGTTTGATGACCATCCGAAAAGTTGTGGAATAGTTCCTCAACTTACTCCGCCAGAACGCCACAAAGGAATGGTGTTTGGAAAGGCGAATCGGACCTTGTTGGACATGGTACGATCAATGATGAGTCGACAGATCCGCCTTTATCATTTTGGGGTTATTGTCTAGAAACAAAGCGTTCACACTAAACAGAGTACCATCAAAATCGGTAGAGAAGACACCGCATGAGATGTGGACAGGCAAAAAGCCGAGTTTGTCTTTTCTTAAGATTTGGGGTTGTGAAGCTTTTGTCAAGCGACTTCAGTCGGACAAGCTTACGGCCAAGTCGGATAAATGTATTTTCGTGGGGTATCCGAGGGAAACCTTGGGTTACTACTTCTACAACCGAGAAGAGGGCAAAGTGTTTGTCGCTCGGAACGGTGTCTTCCTTGAGAAAGAGTTTCTCAGTCGGGGAGTAAGTGGGAGCACGGTGCATCTCGAAGAAATTTGAAAGGAACCAGCTAGTAGCGAGTCGGATAAAACCTTGGAGGTTGAGCCGGTCGTGGCAGCTGAGCCGGCAGCAGCACCTGTACTACAAAGATCGACAAGATTACGAAATGTCCGTGATGTGTTACTGTTAGATAGTGATGAGCCGGCAAATTATTCAGAAGCGATGGTGGGATCTGATTCCGGGTCATGGCTTAGAGCCATGAAATCCAGTTAAAGTCCATGGATGAAAATCAAGTTTGGAACTTGGTTGATATGCCAGACGGTGCAAGACCCGTCGAGTGCAAATGGGTCTTTAAGAAGAAAACTGATATGGATGGAAATGTTTCCGTCTATAAAGCACGCCTTGTCGCGAAGGGGTTCCGACAAATTCAAGGAGTTCATTACGACGAGACTTTCTCGCCCGTAGCGATGCTTAAATCAGTTCGGATCATGTTAGCTATAGCGGCCTATTTCGACTATGATATATGGCAGATGGATGTCAAAACGGCTTTCCTTAACGGAAATTTAACCGAGGACGTGTATATGATACAGCCCGAGGGTTTTGTCGATCCGGCTAAAGCTGACAAGGTGTGCAAACTTCAGAAATCCATTTATGGGTTGAACCAAGCATCTCGGAGTTGGAATATTCTCTTTGATGAGGTAGTCAAATCGTTTGGCTTCATCAAGAGTGATCATGATTCTTGTTTGTACAAGAAGTTTAGTGGGAACAAAGTAAATTTTCTAATCTTATATGTGGATGACATATTACTGATTGGAAATGATGTCCAGATGTTGCAAGAAACCAAGGAATCATTGGAAAGGAGTTTCTCAATGAAAGACTTGGGTGAGGCAACATACATCCTCGAATCGGATATATAGAGATAGATCAAGGAGGCTCATTGGATTGAGTCAGAGTACTTATTTGGAAAAAGTGTTGAAGAAGTTCAACATGGAATCGTCTAAGAAGGGGTTCTTACCGATGTCCCATGGTGTAAAACTTAGCAAGACTCAAAGGTCCTTCGACAACCGATGAGCGAAGTTGGATGAGTGCGATTCCATATGCTTCTCGCAATGGATCTATCATGTACGCCATGATTTGTACTAGGCCGGATGTTTCCTATGCTCTAAGTGTTGTGAGCAGATACCAGGCGATCCGGAGAGATCCATCGGACAGCTAAAAATATCCTAAAGTACTTGAGAAGGACTAAGGATATGTTCTTGGTTTATGGTGGTGAAGATGAACTCGGTAAAGGGTTACACGGATGCGAAGTTATCTTATCGACTCGATGATTCTCGTCGCAATCCGGATACGTGTTTATTATAAACGAAGGTGTGAGCTGGACGAGTTCCAAGCAAGAGACCGTGGCTTCACAACAGAGGTTAAGTATATTGCCGCCGGAGGCAAAGAAGGAAGCTGTTTGGATGAGGAATTTCCTCATGGATCTTGGTGTGGTTCAGGCTCATCCAATCCGTTGGACGGTATTGTGACAACAATGGTGCTATTGCACAAGCCAAGGAACCTAGACAACACCGTAAGAACAAGCACATACTCATGCGGTACCACCGATTCGCCAGTCAGGATCAGGGTGATATCAAGTTATGCAAGGTACACACGGATGCAAATATTGCGGATCCGTTGACAAAGCCGTTACCCCAGCCGAAGCATGAGGCGCACCTGAGAGCCATGGGCATTAGATGTTTAGACATGTGATGTCGAAAGATTAACTCTAGTGCAAGTGGGAGACTTTTGGGAATATGCCCTAGAGGCAATCATGTATGATGAGATTTCCCATTGTATTCATAAAGATATTAAGTAGTCCTTGTATAAACATCTGATGTGTATCATTGAATATGTGATTCGGTTGTGGAACTATGCATTCATGTTGTTTGTACTAAATATACTTGGTCATTGAGGTCGTGTTGGACACACAACTTAGACCAATATGAAAGTTGGCTTGATGACTCAGTTCCACTTGTCATGGGCATGGAGATGCTATTCCAACTTACACAGATGTGGCATCCCGCAAAACCACTACTAGAAAATCGCGTTGAATTTGTGCATTGCATCGTCATCATCATGCATTGTTTGCCAAAACTATTTCGCAAAGCCCGTTTTGTTTTCTAAAACGCCCCATCTTTAACCAAATATCAAACCCCGGTCTCCGGATTATTTTTGTTTGAGTGCTATCGGTTTGCAAACGGTGTTCACAAAACAAATAAAATTTATATTATTTTTAGTGGGGCAGTCGAACGGGCCGAATGACCCGAACGACCGCCCCAGAAATTAAATCGGTTCACCCAAACCAGCCCCACTAATCCTATTCCTACCAACTAGTCTACCCACACCCCTTGGCCACATCACCCCAACCAATCGGTGTTCGCCACGTCACCTTGCCCAACCCCCCAACCAACCAGAGGCAGCCACCTCATCACCCGCCCCTCTCTCTCCCTCTCTCACACACCCCACCAACCTGCCCCGGTCAACACCCCACCCTGCATCGAAGCACTTCCTCACAGGACCCACCCCCCACCTGCCGATGCGCTGCTTCTTCTTCCTCTCCTTCTCTCCTCTCTCGCTGCCGCCCTCCCGCTCGCCTCCCCTCAAGCTCGCCTCCCGCCGTCATCACACCGCTGGCCCGCCCGGCAAGAGCACCTCCCCGCCTCGCCCGCCAAGGCAGGAGCCCTGGCTCTCGGCCGGGCGACGACCCCCGCCGACGAGCTCCCTCCTCCCGCTGCCCCTCACAGGCTCTCTCCGCCAAGGCCTCCCCCGCCGCACGCCTCCTCCTTCGCCTCCCGCCGACGGGCGCCTTCTCCGCCACCGGCCTTCTTCCGCCAAGCGCCCACCGCCGGCGACACCTCCTTCGCCTCCTCCACCCCTCCCTGCGAGCAAGCCGCGCTGCCCTCCACGCTCCGGCCGACGCCAGGACCGCCGCCGCCACGAGCTCCCCATCCCGAGCTCGCCCTGCCGCCGCCGCTGCCTCGTGGTTTCCTCTCTCTCGCCGGCAAGCCTCGGGCGCTCGCAGCTCCGCCGACTCGTCGTGGGTGCCTCGCCGCCTCGCAAGCTCAGTTCCCAAGCCGCCACTTCGCCACACGTGATGCCCTGCACCAGCGTGTCAACAAGTTCTGCTCCTCTCTCCACATGTGTTATCGCGATGCAAATAATGGTTCTGGGGGAATGCCCTCGGCTATGAATCTCCGATGGGCAAGAACGAGAAGCTGGACAAGGGCATCGAGTTCTATCGCCAAGACCATACGAAGACCAACGGTGCTCGATCCATTTGAGTACGCCATCGACGACAAGTTCGCCATCACGATATTGAGTCCGAACTCCAAGATCTCCGCCACAAACCCCAAGATCGCCGAGAGGAACTGACCCCGGTCTCGAGGATCCGATGCCCGGACGCCAAGACCGCCACATGGAAAACCCCAAAGAACCAAGACCAATCCCGCCAACGCCAAGAACTTCAATCGGATCCGAGGACATCAAGACCGCGGATGTGATCGCCCCGACGCCAAGTACTTCCTCGAACGTCAAAACCCAACCAGAGGACGCCAAGATCGCCACAAGGACGACAAGATCTACTCGATCGATAAGCCCTTCGCAACGACAAGATCTACCTCGCTTATCCGAGCACGCTCCTGCTTCCGTCGAACCGACCCCGAGACCGACCCAACCCTGAACCCCAAGATCTGCCAACCTCAATGTGTGAACCCTCCCGAAACCCTAATTTCATAATATAATACAATCGTTGCACATCAAATCATTCATCTCGCATGCATATCATGTGGATTGGGGGCCTTATGCCGATTCACCTAATAATTAAATATGGGGCCCATATGCGGGCAAATCTAGTCTCATATTGGCCTCATTTAAATTTGTGTAGCGAACCGGTACTATATCTTGGCCATGTTAATACAACATTTAAATTGCGGGGTTTCTAAATAACATGAACCACCTAATTAATTGTCGGGACCCCGGTTCCACTTATTATGACCTAATCGCATCGCATCTTTGCCATGCCATGCATCATACATGCATCATGCCGATCTTTTGCCGTAGTATTAAATATTGCATCCGGTGTTTCTTCTAGTGTTTTGCTTCTTCGCGGATAAGGCCGGAGTTGATGTGAGTCACCGATCTTCGATGAACCTTCGACAATGTTTTCGTGCGAGCATCTCCCTTTCTACCTATCTTACTTTTATAGTGTTTACTTCTCCTATTGATCTATTGCTATCTCGTGTTGCGATGCTTTAGTTTCGCACTGATAAACCGTGCAGCCCTATATTGCCTTGGACACATCCTATTACCTGTTGTTTGGTAGCTAGTTGGACTTATGCGTCCGTAGTCGCTGGCTCAAGTTGCTATGCGTCGTCAAATGCCAGCTTGTTGATGTTTTGCCGCATGTTGATGTTGGAGATGATTCAAGTTTTACTTACTTATCGTCACTTTAATTTCTGTTTAACAACTAAAATTGAAATAAGCAGAGGCATCGTGGGTGATAGAAAATATTTGGTTTCGAACGCCCACTTGTGTCCCGTGAAGACCCCGAGTACTTGATAATTTCCTTGATTTATCGCGCTATCCACATCCGGAGGTATATGGGACCCCGAGCCGAGCTTGATTCATCTTATTTCTTGGGGCCACAAACTAGTTTGAGGTTTTATTTACTATCCTGTACTTATGCCATGCTACTTATGTATTTACGTTTGTGCGAGGAGCACACTGCATCGTTAGGAATTGTGACCCGCTTACGTGGTATCGACAAGCCCAGCCACACTTCGGGTTCCCGATGCGTTACCGCCGCCCCACAAACCTTGAGGCCGCCTCGAGTCAGCTAGCTTCGCTATGAATCTACTTAAGGGTGGCCTGAAATATTTCTGAATCCTGTGATTGTTCACCGTGAAAGCCTCGTTGGGTTTTGATTTGGTTTTTCCGAGGTTGATCGGCGTGTGTTGCTATTGGTGCACCCGGTAAAACTTTCAAAGCCGTGTCGCGGATATGGACGACTTGGAGCACAAGATCTCGATCATAGACAAGCAAAACTAAAGTTTACTGCTATAAATTTGACTTTATAATGACTAGTAATCAGCTTCACTATAATGGAATGGCTAATTAATACCGCCCACAATTGCTTGTTTGGTTGTCGCCATGCACAATTGTATCTCGACTAGTAAGTATTGCAACTACAACGGAATGGCTGAATAAAAGTACCAACAACTCTTTGGGTTTGGGTTTATCTCATGCTATCTGCACGATTAGTAATTGTGCAACTATCACGGAATGGTTAACTAAAAGTGCCCACCGCTACTTTATCGTGATGATTATCTAAACCTGGCTAGTAATTACCGCAACGATAACTAAATAAATAAAGCGCCAACCGTGTGAGTTCCTCGGTTGACTTCGCTTGGTCTCGAGGGGAAACACCAGGATGGGATTGTTTGGTGTTAGCTTCGTGTTGGATCCGGATAGGTCATTCTTACCTCTCGATATCCGCTAGTTGTTTCGAGTCTCTATAGGTTGTTAGGTGCATCACTGCCGCCACCACCATACCTATGTAGGCGAGGACCGCCGATCTAGCCTCGCTGTACCGGCCTCATCGACGCTCCTTCTTTTTCCTTTGGCCCTTTGTCGGCACCCCTTTTGTTTAAGCAGGTTTTGAGATCGACGCCGTTAGCAGGGTACCCTTCCGGCTTGGCCTGGGCAGGGTTATGGACGCCATTGGTTATTCTTCAGGGCTCTTAGCCCCATTTGCATCTTGTCCGTAGTCGGACGCCCCATCGTTTTCAAGGTGATTTGGATCTTGTATATTATATCTGTATTCTTGACTCATTGATTCGCTGTTGTATGTATCTGTTCTGTGGGTCCCATCGAGGACTGCTGTGTAATGTTATTACTTCGTTTTCCACCCGCACGAAAGTGCTTGGTGGGCACCTTTGAATCGTTTCTATGCGGGTTTGGCGAATTTTGCTAAAACTTGCATAGGTCCGATTCTGAGGGTGTTACAGAGTGGTATCAGAGCTCAGCTATGCGATACCTTACAAGTCCAATCAGGATAACCTAGCTAACGGCCGAAGTAGAGTGTCAAAACTATTTTGCAAAATCGGTTGGATAGTTCTGGTTAGGTCTGATTTTACTCCTTACCCCTCTGCTATTCTCCTCTTACCTCTACGTGTTTGAATCCGCTCTCTTCTTTCTCTTCGAGTCCAGGATTTCTCGAGGTTGGGTTTCCGTCGTACCTTCAGGGTTTCGCTTTCTTCCTTTTGTAACGGAGGTGCTACGATCAGCAATCTGCAACTTGTCTGTTGTACCCTTCCTCCAATCTTTTGTTCTTGAGCTCCTTATCCATATGTGTTCCTTGCTGGATATCAGTGTCGTTGAAAAACATATGAGAAGGACGAGCTTTGGTGAAGTTGGAGTTGACCTTGAGCATGTGTTGTTCATGCCAATGGAACCATCGCGAAACCTAATCATTGTGTCTTTCATACTATTCTGCTGAGCATTCCTTTGTTCCGGATACCACCTATGAAGATCTTCAGTCTAAATCTCGAGAGTTGAGTTGCCTGATTCTCCTACCCATGTATAGAGTTGATAGTTGGGTCCGGGATGGACTGATCACCCTACCCGACTCTTATTGTTCGCTCTGTACATCGAACTGGTGGATCAATGTAACTTCTCCCTCTTCTAATGGAAGTGAGAGGTGGCCTTATCGTTTGATACCTCTATCTTCGTCCTTTGTTTCTCCGGAGTGTTCTCTCGACGATCAGAGATAACGACCCTTTGTTAGTGGTGTCGCGAGGATCTACACAAAGCGAGAAGACGGAGAACGCCGACCTTCCTTCCGGTACCATAAGGCGGATCTCGAGGGCGAGATCCTTTGTTAGTGGTGTCGAATTGTGGCATCCCGCAAAACCACTAGTAGAAAATCGCGTTGAATTTGTGCATTGCATCGTCATCATCATGCATTGTTTGCCAAAACTATTTCGCAAAGCCCGTTTTGTTTTCTAAAACGCCCCATCTTTAACCAAATATCAAACCCCGGTCTCCGGATTATTTTTGTTTGAGTGCTATCGGTTTGCAAACGGTGTTCACAAAACAAATAAAATTTATATTATTTTTAGTGGGGCAGTCGAACGGGCCGAATGACCCGAACGACCGCCCCAGAAATTAAATCGGTTCACCCAAACCAGCCCCACTAATCCTATTCCTACCAACTAGTCTACCCACACCCCTTGGCCACATCACCCCAACCAATCGGTATTCGCCACGTCACCTTGCCCAACCCCCAACCAACCAGAGGCAGCCACCTCATCACCCGCCCCTCTCTCTCCCTCTCTCACACACCCCACCAACCTGCCCCGGTCAACACCCCACCCTGCATCGAGCACCGGCCTCCTCAGGGACCCACCACCTGCCCGTGCGCTTCTCTTCTTCCTCTCCCTCTCTCTCGCTGCAAGACGCACGCCTCCCGCCTCCCCTCAAGCTCGCTCCAGCCACACATGCCCGCCGGCTGCCCTCCAGCGCCGCCTCCAGCCCGTCACATCTGTCACGCCCGCTGGCAGAGCACCTCCCCGCCTCGCCTCATGCAGGAGCCCCGGCCTCGGCCGGGCGACGACCTCGCCGACGAGCTCCCTCCTCCCAGCGCCCTCCTCACGCTCTCCCCCGTCTTCCTCGCCTGCGCCGCCCTCCTTCGCTCTCCCGACGGGCGCTTTTCTCCGCCGGCCTCCTCTTCGCCAAGCGCCCACCCCGGCGACACCTCCTTCGGCCTCCTCCACCCTCCTCGCGAGCAAGCCGCGCCGCCGTCCTCCACGCTTCCGCCGACGCTGCGACCGCCGCCACGAGCTCCCATCCCGAGCTCGCCTGCCCGCCGCTGCCCCGTGGCCTCCCCGGTTTTCCTCCTCGCCGGCAAGCCTCTCGGGCGCCCGCAGCTCGCCGCCGACTGTCGTGGGTGCCTCGCCGCCGCAAGCTCGGGCCTCAAGCCGCCACTTCGCCACACGTGATTCGCACCAGCGTGTCAACAAGTTCGCTCCTCTCTCCACATGTGTTATCGCGTGATGCAAATGATGGTTCTGGGGAACGCGTCCTCGGCTATGAATCTCCGATGGGCAAGAACGAAGTCGGACAAGGGCATCGGGTTCTATCGCCAAGACCATCCAAGACCAACGGTGCTCGATCCATTTGAGTACGCCATCGACGACAAGTTCGCCATCACAGCATAGCTGAGTCCGAACTCCAAGATCTCCGCCACAACCCCAAGATCGCCGAGGGAATCGACGACCCGGTCTCGAGGATCCGATGCCCGGACGCCAAGACCGCCACATGGAAAACCCCAAAGAACTCAAGACCAATCCGCAACGCCAAGAACTTCAATCGGATCCGAGGACATCAAGACCGCGATGCGACAGATCGCCCCCGACGCCAAGTACTTCCTGACGTCAAAACCCGAACCGGAAGGACGCCAAGATCGCCACAAGGACGACAAGATCTACTTCCGATCGACAAGCCCTTCGCAACGACAAGATCTACCTCAGTTATCCGAGCACGCCTGCTTCCGTCGAACTCGACCTGAGACCGACCCCGAACCCTCGGAACCCCAAGATCTGCCGAACCCTCAATGTGTGAACCCCTCCCCGAAACCCTAATTTCATAATATAATACAATCGTTGCACATCAAATCATTCATCTCGCATGCATATCATGTGGATTGGGGGCCTTATGCCGATTCACCTAATAATTAAATATGGGGCCCATATGCGGGCAAATCTAGTCTCATATTGGCCTCATTTAAATTTGTGTAGCGAACCGGTACTATATCTTGGCCATGTTAATACAACATTTAAATTGCGGGGTTTCTAAATAACATGAACCACCTAATTAATTGTCGGGACCCCGGTTCCACTTATTATGACCTAATCGCATCGCATCTTTGCCATGCCATGCATCATACATGCATCATGCCGATCTTTTGCCGTAGTATTAAATATTGCATCCGGTGTTTCTTCTAGTGTTTTGCTTCTTCGCGGATAAGGCCGTGGAGTTGATGTGAGCTTCGCCCCGATCTTCGGATGAACCCTTCGACAATGTTTTCAGGCGAGCATCTCCCCCTTTCTACCTATCTTACTTTTATAGTGTTTACTTCCCTCCTATTGATCTATTGCTATCTGTGTTGCGATGCTTTAGTTTCCGTACCTGTGATAAACCGTGCAGCCCTATATTGCCTTGGACACATCCTATTACCTGTTGTTTGGTAGCTAGTTGGACTTATGCTGGCCGTAGTCGCTGCTCAAGTCGCTATGCGTGTCGTCAAATGCCACAGTTGTTGATGTTTTGCCGCATGTTGATGTTGGAGATGATTCAAGTTTTACTTATCGTCACTTTAATTTCTGTTTAACAACTAAAATTGAAATAAGCAGAGGCATCGGTGGGTGATAGAAAATATTTGGTTTCCGAACGCCCACTTGTGTCCCGTAAGACCCCGAGTACTTGATAATTGCCTTGATTTATCGCTATCCACATCCGGAGGTATATGGGACCCCCCTGAGCCCGAGCTTGATTCAGTCTTATTTCTTGGGGCCACGAACTAGTTTGAGCTTTTATTTACTATCCTGTACTTATGCCATGCTACTTATGTATTTACGTTTGTGCGAGGAGCACAATCGCTTAGGAATTGTGACCCGCTTACGTGGTATCGACAAGCCCAGCCACACTTCGGTTCCCGATTGCCATCACCGCCCCACAAACCTTGAGGCCGTCTCGAGTCAGCTAGCTTCGCTATGAATCTACTTAAGGGTGGCCCTGAAATATTTCAATCCTGTGATTGTTCACGTGAAAGCCTCGTTGGGTTTTGATTTGGTTTTCCGAGGTTGATCGAGTGTGTTGCTATTGGTGCACCCGGGTAAAACTTTCTGAAAGCCGTGTCCGCGGATATGGACGACTTGGAGCACAGTATCTCGATCATAGACAAGCAAAACTAAAGTTTACTGCTATAAATTTGACTTTATAATGACTAGTAATCAGCTTCACTATAATGGAATGGCTAATTAATACTGCCCACAATTGCTTGTTTGGTTGTCGCTTGCGACAATTGTATCTGACTAGTAAGTATTGCAACTACAACGGAATGGCTGAATAAAAGTACCAACAACTGCTGGGTTTGGGTTTATCTCATGCTATCTGTACCTGATTAGTAATTGTGCAACTATCACGGAATGGTTAACTAAAAGTGCCCACTGCTTACTTTATCAGGATGATTATCTAAACCTGGCTAGTAATTACTGCAACGATAACTAAATAAATAAAACTGCCAACTGTGTGAGTTCCTCGGTTGACTTCCTCGTTTGGTCTCGAGGGGGAAACACCAGGATGGGATTGTTTGGTGTTAGCTTCAGGTTGGATCCGGATAGGTCATTCTTACCCCTCTCTGATATCCGCTAGTTGTTTCGAGTCTCTATAGGTTGTTCAGTGCATGTCGCCGCCACCACCATACCTATGTAGGCGAGGACCGCCGAATTCTAGCCTCGCTGTAATCGCCTCGATCGACGCCCTTCTTTTTCCTTTGGCCCTTTGTCGGCACCCCTTTGTTTAAGGTGTTTTGAGATCGACGCCGTTAGCGGGTACCCTTCCGCTTGGCTGCAGGTTATGGACGCCATTGGTTATTCTTCAGGGCTCTTAGCCCCATTTGTATCTTGTCCGTAGTCGGACGCCCCATCGTTTTCAAGGTGATTTGGATCTTGTATATTATATCTGTATTCTTGACTCATTGAGTCGCTGTTGTATGTATCTGTTCTGTGGGTCCCATCGAGGACTGCTGTGTAATGTTATTACTTCGTTTTCCACCCGCACGAAAGTGCCTGGTGGGCACCTTTGAATCGTTTCTATGCGGGTTTGGCGAATTTTGCTAAAACTTGCATAGGTCCGATTCTGAGGGTGTTACAACAGACTAGGCTAAAGAGTTTAGCGAGTCGGATTGACCCATATTGAGGTACAACGAACAAGTTGTCATTTGTATATCTCAATCAATGTAATCCTTAGACCTGAGGTTGTTGCATAGTCCGAGTTGAGGATCACCGACTTAGGTTCTCACAAAACGCTGATCCGTGAATCGCGCTTATAAAGGCAGGGTTCGGGTCGATGAGAATCAAGCTGCGTGATGTGAATAACCAAGATGGATTTTGCCTCCACCGGAGAGATATTCTCTGGGTCCTCTCGTGAGATATGAATCGGAAAGCATGGCCATGCACGACTCGGTTAAGTGTTAACCGAGGCGATCGACTAAGAGTTAGTCGGGTGAATCACTTATCTCGGATCGAGAAGAGAGTCAGACTATTTAAGGGATGACAATTATTCGCCTATAGTCTGACAAGGTATATCGTGAGGCAAATGGGACTCGGACGAAAGTCGCATTGGAAAGGCAAGTCGTCATGACTCTTTGGTACTTGGGAGTCGGCACGTTCTGCTAGGAGCCGCTACCGACTGATCGAATTGAGAGTCGGACTCCAATCGTGTCCAAGCAGCCATGAGCCTGCGGAGTCACACAGTTAAGAGCGGGAGCAAGTTTGGATTGGATCTGAACTGGAAATCTGGTTGGGTTGGACCCGAGCCTGATTTGGACTGAGTCAGTGAGTCTGACTCACGGGGACTAACATTATATGGGCTTTAGTGAATGGGCCGCGTGAGCAGAGCCCACATTCACTCCCTATATATAGCGGAGCACACCAACCCTGAAGGGTTAATCGTTGTTCGGTTAGGTCATTCCATGTGTTGGAAACCCTAGATCCACAAAGTCCAAATTACCGTCCACGAACCTAGCAGTCACGGTGCTCCTCCTTGTACGTGTGGATACCAGCAGAGGTGTTGTGCGATCAGCACCAGGACGATCGGATCATGAGTGTAACACCCTCAGAATCGGACCTATGCAAGTTTTAGCGAAGCCCACCAAACCCGCATAGAAATGATTCAAAGGTGCCCACCAGGCACTTTCGTGCGGGTGGAAAACGAAGTAATAACATTACACAACAGTCCTTGATGGGACCCACGTAAGTATATATATACAACAAATGACTCAAAGAGTCAAGAATACGATATAATATACAAAGATCCAAATCACCTTGAAAATGATTCAGTCCGGCTCACGGACAATGCAAATGGGGCTAAGAGCCCCAAGAATAACCAATGGCGCCCATAACCCTGCCTGTGCCGGAAGGGTAACCCCGCTAACGACGCCGATCTCAAAACCTGCTTAAACAAAAGGGTGCCGACAAAGGGCAAAGGAAAAGAGGAGCGCCAAGATCGAGGCCAAGACACGGCGAGGCTAGAATTCGCGTCCTCGCCACATAGGTATGGTGGATCAAGCGCAGCCGCAAAGATGCACTAAACAACCTATAGAGACTCGATACAACTATCGGCAATCAGAGAGGGGTAAGAAGGACCTATCCGGAACCAACCTGATGCTACCATCAAACAAACCCATCCTGGCGTTTCCCCCTCGAGACCAATCGAGGAAGTCAACCGAGGAACTCACACCGTTGGCAGTTTTACTTATTCGTTATCGCTATGCAATTACTAGTCAGGTAAAGATAGTCATCCTGATAAAATAAGCAGTGGGCACTTTTAGTTAATCATGCCGTTGTAGTTGCAACAATTACTAATAAGATACAGATAGCATGAGATAAACCCAAAACCCAGCAGTTGTTGGTACTTTAATTAGCCATTCCGTTGTAGTTGCAATACTTACTAGTCAGGTACAATGGTCGCAAGCGACAATCCAGACAAGCAATTGTGGGCAGTATTATTTAGCCATTCCATTATAGTGAAGCTGATTACTAGTCATTATAAAGTCAAATTTATAGCACTACTTTAGTTATGCTTGTCTATGGTCGAGATACTGTGCTCCAAGTCGTCCATAACATGACACGGCTTTCGAAAGTTTTAACCCGCCGGGTGCACCAATAGCAACACACGCCGATCAACCTCGAAAACCAAATCAAAACCCAACGAGGCCTTCACGACAAAGCAATCACAGATTCAGAATTATTTCAGGGGCCACCCCATTAAGTTACCCGCCACGAAGTCACCGACTCGAGACGGACTCAAGGTTTGCATAATGGTCAGAAACGATCGGGAACCCGAAAGTGTGGCTGATTGTCGATACCGAAAACATTCCGCTTACCTAAATAAAGACAAAGGTGCTCCTCGCACAATCGTAAATACAGTAGTAGCATGGCATAAGTACAGGATAGCAAATAAAACCTCAAACTAGTTTGTGGCCCCAAGAAATAAGACTAAATCAAGCTCTGGCTCAGGGGGGTCCCATATACCTCCCGGATGTGGATAGCGCGATAAATCAAGGAACAGGTATCAAGTACTGGGTCCCACGGACACAAGTGGCTGCTCGAAACCAAATATTATCTATCACCCACCGATGCCTCTGCTTATTTCAATTTTTAGTTATTAAACAGGAATTAAAGTGAACGATAAGTAAAACCATGATCATCTCCAACAACAAACATGCGGCAAGGCTCCAACAACTGTGGTACTTGACGACACGCAACAGCACTTGAGCAAGCGACTACGACGCGCAAGTCCAACTATCTATCAAACAACAGGTAATGGGACGTGTCCAAGGCAATATAAGGCTGCAAGGAATATCACGGTAAAACTAGAGCATCGCATCGTATAGCAATAGATCAACAGGAGGGAATAAATACTATAAAAGTAAGATAGGTAGAAAGGGGGAGATGCTCGCCTGAAAACATTGTTGAAGGTTCATCCGAAGATCGGGGCGAAGCTCACATCAACTCAACGGCCTTATCCGCGAAGAAGCAAAACACTAGAAGAAACACCGGATGTACTATTTAATACTACGGCAAAAGATCGGACATGATGCATGTATGATGCATGGCATGGCAAAGGTGCGATGCAATTAGGTCAATATTAAGTGGAACCGGGGTCCCGGCAATTAATTAGGTGGTTCATGTTGTTTATCTACCCCGCAAATTAAATGTTGTTTTAGCATGGCAAAAGATGGCACCGGTTCGCTACAACAATTTAAATGAGGCCAATATAAGGGTAGATTTGCCCGCATATGGGCCCCATATTTAATTATTAGGTGATTCGGCATAAGGCCCCCAAACCACACGACAATATGCATGCAATAACAATTAATATGCGACAAGTTGTATTTTATTATAAAATAGGGTTTTCGGGAAAGGGTTCACACATTAGGGTTCGGCGATCTTGGGGTTCCGGGGTTCGGGGTTCGGCCTCAGGGTTCGGTTCTGGGGCTCGTCTCGGCGGGAGCGTTCTCGGATGACAGAGGTAGGTCTTGTCGTTCGGGTAGACGAACTTGGCGTGGCGTCGGGGCGCATCGGTCTCGCCCTGGTCGGGGCCGATCTTGTCGCATTCGTGGTCTTCGGGTCCGCGTAGACGGTCATGGCGTTCCAGGTGGAGAACTTGGCGGTCCGTGGCGGCGTTTGTCGTATCGATGAAGACCTCGCCGTCCGGGTTCTCGGCGAACTTGGCGTCCGGGCAGGAGTACTTATCATGTCGAGGGCTCGGCGTCGATGGTTCATCGGTTTGGTATGTCTTCGGGTTCCGTGGAAGGGACCGCGCGTCGAGGAGGATCTTGTTGATGCCGCACTCTTGGTCCATCCAACCAAAGCGTCCAACTTGGTGTATTGGATGCTCAGGGAGTCCTTGAGTCGGTTACACATGTGAAGCCCAAGGTACTAGATCGATGCTCTTGAACGGCCACCAACTCGTACAACTCTGCACACATGTGTGAACCAAAACAAGGTGTGATGTTCCTGTGACGTTGCTCGGACAGGTCGTAGAGGATCCCTGTGTGGCTTTGGACGGGGCTAGGCAGCAGCGTTGCTCGCGGGGACGGTGGCGAGCCAAGCGACGAGGAGGCCGGGCGGAGGGCGTCGGGCGGCGGGTCAAGTAGCTAGGGAGGAGGGCGGCCGAGAGGCACGGCCGGGCGGGCGCAGAGGCGCTTGCAGGCGGCGGCGGCTCGCCGGAGAAGGAGGAGGGGCGGGGTCGCATGGACGGCGAGGTCGGCGACGGGGGAGGAGGGCTCGGGGAGGCGGAGGTTGACGGGGAGGCGGTGAAGGGCTCCGCGGCCGGAGCGGTGCGGGTCGGAGCCGAGGGGAGGCGCAGGGCGCAGGCCCTCAGGTGGCGCGACGGCGACCGGGCGGAGGGCGAGGCGGGGTGAGGGGAGCGCGAACCGCGAGGTGCAGGGCGGGTGCGAGGCCGAGGGCGGCGCCGTGGTGGTGGGTCGAAGTGCCGGGCGCAGCCGAGCGGAGATGGGGCGCGACGGGGAGGATGCGGGGCGAGGGCGACAGGCGGGCGGCGGCGGACCGGAGGACCGGTGACGGTGAGGACGGACGCAGGCGGGAGAGGGGGGGGACGGCGAGGTCAACCCGAGGATGGGGCGAAGGGCGCTGGTGGCTGGGCGAGGAAGGAGGGACGGGTTGCGGGCGAGGAGGAGGGGGGAGCGAGGCGGAGGCGAGCGGCGAGGCGAGAGGGCGAGCGGGGGAGGCGCGCGGCCGGAGGCGGTGAAGCTGAGCGGGGAGGAGCGAGGCGGTGAGGTGGGAGGAGGGAGAGGGCGCGTGCGGGGAAGAAGAACGCGTGGGGGAGAGGGAGAATGGGGACAGGCGGGGTGGGACGCGTGGTGGGGCCCAGGGGCGGGGCCGGGGGCGCAGGCAGGTGTGGCTTGTGTGCGTGAGTGTGTGCTGGGGTGGGTCCCAGGGAGAGAGAGAGGGGAAGAGAGAGAGGGAGGGAAGAGGGGCTGGCTGATGTGGCAGCGTGGGATTGGGTGGGGGAGAGAGGAGAGGTGAGGTGGAGAGAGGGCATTGGTCAGGGTGAGGTGGCCAGAGGGGTGGGTAGACTAGGTTGGGTATGTTTAGGAAGTTAGGCGGACCGATTGTAATTCCTGGGGGTGGTCGTTCGGGTCGAATCGGCCCGTTCGACTGCCCCCACTAAAACAATTCAATAATTTTATTTGTTGCCAACCAACTTTTGCAAACCGATAGCAAACAAAACAAAATAATCCGGTGTCCCGGGTTTTGCGTTTGAATTAAGATGGGGCGTTTGTAAAACAAATTAGGTTTTTCCGCAAATAGTTTTAGGCAAGCAAATGCAAGATGATGACGATGCGCAAATGCGATGTGGCATGATGGCATGAGCATGCGGTCATGATGATGCAATGCACAAAAACAACGCGATTTTCTAGTAGTGGTTTTGCGGGATGCCACAATTCGACACCACTAACAATGGATCTCGCCCTCGAGATCCGCCTCATGGTACCGGAAAGAAGGTCGGCGGTCTGCGTCTTCTCGCTTCGTGTAGAACCTCGCGACACCACTAACAAGAGGTCGTTGTTCGTGATCGTCGAGAGAACACTCCGGGAACAAAAGGTCGAAGGTAGAGGTTTCAACAATTAGAGCCACCTCTAGCTTCGATAGAAAGAGGGAACCGATGCATTCTCATCCACTTCAATGTACAAAAGCGAATAGAAGGGGTAGTCGGCATGGGGGCCAATCCATCACGCACCCAAACTATTACTCCGCACAATCAGTGGAAACCGTGCAACCATTCTCGGAATCAGACTGAAGATCTCGACAATCGAGGTTCGGAAACAAAGGAGTGATGCATACTCTGCATCGGATCTGGCGTAGATGATGTCGTCGCATCGAAAACCACCGGAAGGCACGAGAAGGAACAAAGAGAAGTCCACCAGACGAAGGAGTCCTCGGATAGCATGAAGACCAGATGTAGCAACACCGTTACCAAAGGAGGAAGCGAAACCCTGAAGGTACGATGGAACCCCAACCACGAGAAATCCTGGACTCGAAGAAAGAGAAGAGAGCGGATTCAAACACGTAGAGGTAAGAGGAGAATAGCAGAGGGGTAAGGAGTAAAATCAGACCTAATCAGAACTATCCAACCGTTTTTGCAAAAATAGTTTTGACACTCTACTTTGGCCGTTAGCTAGGTTATCCTACAGGCTGGACTTGTGGGGTATCGCAACTGCTGAGCTCTGATACCACTCTGTAACACCCTCAGAATCGGACCTATGAAAGTTTTAGCGAAGCCCGCCAAACCCGCATAGAAACGATTCAAAGGTGCCCACCAGGCACTTTCGTGCGGGTGGAAAACGAAGTAATAACATTACACAACAGTCCTCGATGGGACCCACAGAACAGATATATATACAACAGCGACTCAAAGAGTCAAGAATACAGATTTACAGTACCAAGATCCAAATCACCTTTAAAACGATATAGCGCCCGAGTACGGACAAGAGGCAAATTGAGCTAAGAGCCCTGAAGAATAACCAATGGCGTCCATAACCCGCCTGTGCCAAGCCGGAAGGGTAACCCCGCTAACGACGCCGATCTCAAAACCTGCTTAAACAAAAGGTGCCGACAAAGGGCAAAGGAAAAGAGGAGCCAAGATCGAGGCCAAGACACGGGCGAGGCTAGAATTCCGGTCCTCGCCACATAGGTATGGTGGATCAAGCGGCAGCAAAGATGCACTAAACAACCTATAGAGACTCGATACAACCGGCAATCGAGAGAGGGTAAGAAGGAACTATCCGAACCAACCCGATGCTACCATCAAACAAACCCATCTCGGCGCTTCTCGAGACCAATCGAGGAAGTCAACCGAGGAACTCACACCGCTGGCGCTTTTACTTATTCGGTTATCGCTATGCAATTACTAGTCGTAAAGATAGTCATCCCGATAAAATAAGCAAAGGGGAACTTTTAGTTAATCATTCCGCTAGAAGTTGCAACAATTACTAATCGACATGAGATAGCATGAGATAAACCCAAAACCCAAAGCAGCTTGTTGGTACTTTAATTAGCCATTCCGCTAGAAGGTAATACTTACTAGTCGTACAATGGTCACAAGTTTACAATCCGCATAAGCAATTGTGGGCGTATTATTTAGCCATTCCATTATAGTGAAGCTGATTACTAGTCATTATAAAGTCAAATTTATAGCACTACTTTAGTTATGCTTGTCTATGGTCGAGATATCAGGCTCCAAGTCGTCCATAACCGCGACACGGCCGTAAAAGTTTTAACCCGGCCGGGGTGCACCAATAGCAACACACGCTCGATCAACCTCGGAAAAACCAAATCAAAACCCAACGAGGCCTTCACGACAAAGCAATCACAGGATTCAGAATTATTTCAGGGGGCCACCCCATTAAGCTACCCGCCACGAAGTCAGCTGACTCCGAGACGGACTCAAGGTTTGCGACAATGGCTGTAAACGACTGGGAACCCGAAAGTGTGGCTGGGATTGTCGATACCGCGAAAACATTCCGCTTACCTAAACAGTACAGTGTGCTCCTCGCACAATCGTAAATACAGTAGTAGCATGGCATAAGTATAGGATAGTAAATAAAACCTCAAACTAGTTTGTGGCCCCAAGAAATAAGACTGAATCAAGCTCTGGCTCAGGGGGGGTCCCATATACCTCCCGGATGTGGATAGCGCGATAAATCAAGGAACAGGTATCAAGTACTCGGGGTCCTACGGGACACAAGTGGGCGTTCGGAAACCAAATATTATCTATCACCCACCGATGCCTCTGCTTATTTCAATTTTTAGTTATTAAACAGGAATTAAAGTGAACGATAAGTAAAACCATGATCATCTCCAACAACAAACATGCGGCAAGGCTCCAACAACTGTGGTACTTGACGACACGCAATAGCACTTGAGCAAGCGACTACGACGCGCAAGTCCAACTATCTATCAAACAACAGGTAATGGGACGTGTCCAAGGCAATATAAGGCTGCAAGGAATATCACGGGTACGGAAACTAGAGCATCGCATCACAGATAGCAATAGATCAACAGGAGGGAATAAATACTATAAAAGTAAGATAGGTAGAAAGGGGGAGATGCTCGCCTGAAAACATTGTTGAAGGTTCATCCGAAGATCGGGGCGAAGCTCACATCAACTCAACGGCCTTATCCGCGAAGAAGCAAAACACTAGAAGAAACACCGGATGTACTATTTAATACTACGGCAAAAGATCGGAAATGATGCATGTATGATGCATGGCATGGAAAAGGTGCGATGCAATTAGGTCAATATTAAGTGGAACCGGGGTCCCGGCAATTAATTAGGTGGTTCATGTTGTTTATCTACCCCGCAAATTAAATGTTGTTTTAGCATGGCAAAAGATGGCACCGGTTCGCTACAACAATTTAAATGAGGCCAATATAAGGCTAGATTTGCCCGCATATGGGCCCCATATTTAATTATTAGGTGATTCGGCATAAGGCCCCCAAACCACACGACAATATGCATGCAATAACAATTAATATGCGACAAGTTGTATTTTATTATAAAATAGGGTTTTCGGGAAAGGGTTCACACATTAGGGTTCGGCGATCTTGGGGTTCCGGGGTTCGGGGTTCGGCCTCAGGGTTCGGTTCTGGGGCTCGTCTCGGCGGGAGCGTTCTCGGATGACAGAGGTAGGTCTTGTTGTTCGGGTAGAGGAACTTGGCGTGGCATCGGGGCGCATCGGTCTCGCCCTGGTCGGGGCCGATCTTGTCGCATTCGTGGTCTTCGGGTCCGCGTAGACGGTCATGGCGCCTGTGGAGAACTTGGCGGTCCGTGGGCGGCGTTTGTCGCATCGGATGAAGACCTCGCGTCCGGTTCTCGGCGAACTTGGCGTCCGGCAGGAGTACTTGTCGCTTCGAGGGCTCAAGGCCGATGGTTCATCGGTTTGGTATGTTCGGTTCCGTGGAAGGGACTGCGCGTCGGGGAGGAGGATCTTGTTGATGCCGCACTCTTGGTCCATCCAACCAAAGCATCCAACTTGGTGTATTGATGCTCAGGAGTCCTTGAGTCGGTTACACATGTGAAGCCCAAGGTACTAGATCGATGTTTTGAACGCCACCAACTGCATAACTCGCACATGTGTGAACCAACACAAGGTGTGCTGTTCCTGTGACGTTGCTCGGACAGGTCGTAGAGGATCCCTGTGTGGCTTTGGACGGGGCTAGGCAGCAGCGTTGCTCGCGGGGACGGTGGCGAGCCGAGCGACGAGGAGGCCGGGCGGAGGGCGTCTGCGGCGGCGGTTGCTGGCGAGCTAGGGAGGAGGGCGGCCGGGAGAGGCACGGGCCGGCGGCGGCAGAGGCGCTTGCAGGCGGCGGCGGCTCGCCGGAGAAGGAGGAGGGGCGGGGTCGCGTGGGCGGCGAGGTCGGCAACGGGGGAGGAGGGCTCGGGGCGACGGAGGTTGATGGGGAGGCGGTGAAGGGCTCCGCGGCCGGAGCGGTGCGGGTCGGAGCCGAGGGGAGGCGCAGGACGCAGGCCCTCAGGTGGCACGCCGGGCGATCGGGCGAGGGCGAGGCGGGGTGAGGGGAGCGCGAACCGGCGAGGTGAGGCGGGTGCGGGCGCCGGGGCGGCGCTGGTGGTGAAGTGCCGGGCGAGCTGGAGCGGAGATGGGGCGCGACGGGTAGGATGCGGGGCGAGGGCGACAGGCGGGCGGCAGCGGACCGGAGGATCGGTGACGGTGAGGACGGACGCAGGCGGGAGAGGGGGTGGACGGCGAGGTCGACCCGAGGACGGGGCGGAGGGCGCTGGTGGCTGGGCGAGGAAGGGGGGACGGGGTGCGGGCGAGGAGGAGGGGGGAGCGAGGCGGAGGCGAGCGGCGAGGCGAGAGGGCGAGCGGCGAGGCGAGAGGGCGAGCGGGGGAGGCGTGCGGCCGGAGGCGGCGAAGCTGAGCGGGGAGGAGCGAGGCGGTGAGGTGGGAGGATGGAGAGGGCGCGTGCGGGGAAGAAGAACGCGTGGGGGAGAGGGAGAATGGGGACAGGCGGGGTGGGACGCGTGGTGGGGCCCAGGGGCGGGGCCGGGGGCGCAGGCGGTGTGGCTTGTGTGCGTGAGTGTGTGCTGGGGTGGGTCCCAGGGAGAGAGAGAGGGGAAGAGAGAGAGAGGGAGGGAAGAGGGGCTGGCTGATGTGGCAGCGTGGGATTGGGTGGGGGAGAGAGGAGAGGTGAGGTGGAGAGAGGGCATTGGTCAGGGTGAGGTGGCCAGAGGGGTGGGTAGACTAGGTTGGGTATGTTTAGGAAGTTAGGCGGACCGATTGTAATTCCTGGGGGTGGTCGTTCGGGTCGAATCGGCCTGTTCGACTGCCCCCACTAAAACAATTCAATAATTTTATTTGTTGCCAACCGACTTTTGCAAACCGATAGCAAACAAAACAAAATAATCCGGTGTCCCGGGTTTTGCGTTTGAATTAAGATGGGGCGTTTGGAAAACAAATTAGGTTTTTCCGCAAATAGTTTTAGGCAAGCAAATGCAATATGATGACGATGCTCAAATGCGATGTGGCATGATGGCATGAGCATGCGGTCATGATGATGCAATGCACAAAAACAACGCGATTTTCTAGTAGTGGTTTTGCGGGATGCCACAATGAGGACTGCACTACATCAACTGACGCGCTTCATCAGTAATCCGCAACCGCCCATCTAGTGGTAAACCTCGTGGCCTTCTACCTCATCTAGTTCTTGGGATCACCACGTTAGAGGAAAATTTTTGTTTTATCTCCGCGTGGCCCAACAGGAACATGTGGTTGTCGGGCATAATACTGGCATCCTATGCATGTCTCAACCAGCTTGTCGGCGTTCGCCTTCGCTGTCAGCCAGTAGAATCCTTGCCGGAAAGCTTTCGCAACCAACAATCGAGGAGCGGCGTGATGCCCGCAATCTCCGAGATGGATTCCGCGTAGGATTTCCATACCTTCTAGCTGGGAAACACACTTTAGGTATACGCCAGTAGTGCTCCTTTTGTAGAGTTGCCCATTGATTATGGTATAACCCTTTGCTCGTCGTACTATTTGTCGTCTTTCGACTTTGTCGTCTGGCAAAGTTCCGTGTTCGAGGTATTCCATGAACGGTTTTGTCCAAGCCGGAGGGACCTTAGTCACTATGTTGACGAAAGAGTCAACTCTATCCGGATTGTCGATGTCGGCTCCCTTCACGGATGGTGTGCGCAGGTGCTCGAGGAAAACTCCTGGCGGAATTCGCTTGCGCCCTGATCCTTGCTTAGACAGCAGATCAGCCGCCTCGTTTTGTTCCCTAGGAACATACTTCACTTCGTAGCCCAAGAAGCTCTTGGCTATCTCGTCCACTTCGTCTCGATATGCCGCCATCATAGGGTTCTCGGTGATTCCAGCCACCTGCCGGGCAACCAAGTCGGAATATCCACAAAGAAACTATGCGCTTGATGCCAATATCTTTGGCTACACGAGTCCGTGAATGAGTGCTTCATACTCCGCCATGTTGTTTGTAGCCTCAAGTGGATCTGCAGAACATAGTGTAGATTGTCTTGTTGGTGATCAGAGTAATATGCCAGCCTCGAGCCGCTGAGCAACTTTGATCCGCAAAGTGCATCACCCAAGATTTCTCGCAACGGAGTAGCATCCGCATCTCCGCCCAATCTGCAAAATCCGCCAAGGCTTGTGACTTGATAGCGTCGCGTCTCTTGTAGGTGATCTCGAAGGCGGCAAGTTCAATGCCCAACTTCGCGACCCTTCCTGTAGCGTCGCTGTTATTGATAATTTCGGACAGTGGAGTCTTGCTCACCACTGTGATTGGGTGCTCCTGGAAGTAATGTCTCAGCTTCCGAGAAGCGAGGAATACTCCGTAAGCTATCTTTTGGTAGTGTGGGTAACGCTGCTTGGACTCCGTCAAGACCTCGCTTACGTAGTAAACTGGTCGTTGAACTCCGTTCTCATAGCCTGGTTCCTTCCGCTCTACGAGGACGACGATGCTGATAACCGAGTTGGTTGCCGCCATGTAAATTAACAGGGGCTCACCAGGCTCGGGTGCTGCAAGGATGGGCGCTGAGGAAAGAATCTCCTTGAGCTGCTTCAATGCTGCATCTGCTTCGTCCGTCCACGTGAATTTGTCCGCCTTCTTCAGCAACTTGTATAGCAGCAAAGCCTTCTCTCCAAGTCGGCTGATGAACCGACTAACTGCTGCAACAAAACCTGTTAGTCGTTGAATGTCCTTTAGGAATGTCGGGCGGTTTATGTTTAAGATGGCCTTGATTTTCTCCAGGTTGACCTCGATCCCGCGCTGGGAAACGATGAAGCCCAACAATTTTCCGGCTGGAACCCCGAAGACGCACTTCTTAGGGTTGAGCATCATGTTGTATTTCCGGAGATTATCATAGGTTTCTTTCAGGTCGGAGATTAAGTCGTTGGATTCTTTAGACATCACCGCGATATCGTCCACATGGGCGTGAACGTTCCGACCAATTTGGTTGTGGAGGCAACGTTGCATTGTCCGCTGGTAGGTAGCACCTGCGTTTTTCAGCCCAAAGGGCATCGTGACATAGCAAAACGTGTCGTATGGGGTAGTGAACGAAGTGGACAATTGGTCCGACTTCCTCATCTTGATCTGGTGGTATCCTGAGTATGCATCGAGAAAACACAAAAGTTTCGAGCCAGCCGTCGAGTCAATGACCTGGTCAATGCGAGGCAAAGCAAACGGATCTTTGGGACATGCTTTGTTCAAGCTGGTGTAATCAACGCACATTCTTAATTCATTGGTTCCCTTTTGGGGACAAGTACAGGATTGGCCACCCATCGGGTGTGTAGGACTTCTCGGATAAACTCAGCCTTAAGTAACCTAGCTATCTCTTTGCCAATGGCGCGTCTCTTCTCATCTCTGAAGCGTCGTAGAGGTTGTTTCACTGGTTTGCATTTTGGATCAATGTTTAAGCTGTGCTCGGCGAGTTCCCTAGGTACACCTTTCATGTCGGCAGGTTGCCAGGCAAATATGTCCCTATTCTCATGGAGGAACTCGACGAGCGCGCTTTCCTATTTGGGATCCAGGTTCGTCCCAATTGCGGTTACCTTGGAGGCATCGCCTACCACAAGTTCCACCGGCTTGGTCTCGATGGCGGCCTTGAACGCAGGAGCGGAGTCGGAGATCTGCTTCTTTGACGCGGGCATCTCTGAGTCATTGACCTTGCTCTGGATCTCTTTGAATTCTTCGCTGTAGAGGACAGCTTCTGCAACGGCTGCTTCATTGATCTCGTAGTCCCTTGCCTTGGTAAAGCTTCCGGATACGGTGATGACACCGTTTGGTCCGGGTATCTTGAGCTTATTGTATACGAAGCATGTCTTGGACATGAACGTGTGGAATATGTCGCGGCCGAATATGACGTGGTACACGCTCTTGAAGGGGACCACCTCAAAGGTCATGCGCTCTTGGCGGTAATTATTAACATCGCCAAAGGCTACCTAAAGTGTAATACACCCAAGGGACCGAGCCTCCTGACCAGGAACTACGCCATGGAAAACGGTGTTGGTCTGCCTTAGGTTTGCCTCCGTCAAGTTCATCTTCTGCAGTGTATCCAGGTACATGATGTTGATGCTGCTTCCAATATCCACCATGCACTTGGTGAACTCCACGCCGTCAATCAATGGGTTGATTACCATGGCGTACTGGTTCTCCGTGGGCACAAGGTCTGGATGGTCCGTCCTATCCCAAGTTATTGGAACCTCCGACCAGCGCAGGTACTGGGGAACTGGGGGAGAGTGGCCATCAGGATCCTTAGAGAGGTCTTCTGTTGTCGGACGGTGGGGGTGCCAAGGAAAGTGTGGTAGACTGGGGCCTTCTTTGCGAAGGGGTTCTTGCCCTTGTCGTCGCTCTTGGCGGCGTGCTTGGGGTCAACGCCCTCGCCCATGTCACTTGAATCCTTGACCTCCTCCTTCTTATTCCCCTTGCCCTTGCCTCGCGGTCTGTTCTTCCGACTTCGCTTGTAGCCGGACTCCGGGTCTTCCTTGAGGTCGTTGACGAACTTGCAGTGTCGATTGGTATGGGTGGCCTTGCCGTTGGTGTCGAGGTGTACGAGGCACGGCATATCGCGGTACTCCTCGTATGTTTGGGGAACGCGGAGCGGCGCTGGGGTGGTTTCACTTCCTCGTTGCTGCCCGCGGCCAGCTCCCCTTCCTCGGCCACGTTGTTCGCCTTCGCCTCGTCCTGCAAAAGTCATAGCGACCATGTTGGTAGATTGCTTTTCTTCTAGAGCGGTTTTCCGCTTTGTACTTCTGTTCCTCCGAGCTTGAGTTGGAACGGCTGTTGCCGCTAATGAGCCACGAGCATCGTCGTCGGCAGCTGCGAACTCACTAGCCAACTGAATCATCTGGTTCAATTCAAGCTGGTGATTGTCCTGCAAGCGCTTCAACTTATGTCAGAGCAATGTGCCCCTTTCCAACCCATCGATGAAGGCGGCCATGGCGGTCTGAGCATGCACTCCTGCGCAGGAATTTTTCATATCCATCCATCGGGAGAGGTAGGCGCGAGATGTCTCGTCTTTCTCTTGCACGCACCGCTGTAGATCGCCCACAGTGTAGGGAGGCTTGTATGTACCCTCAAAGTTCTTGGTGAATGCTTCTTGCATGTCCAGCCAGTTGTAGATAGATTTCTCTGGCAAGTCGTCGATCCATTGACGGGCCATGCCCGCCAACATTAACGGGAGGTACTTGACGGCGACGTTGGGGTTGCCTCCGGAAATCTCCACCGCGTTGATGTAGTCCTGCAACCATGTGGCTGGCTTGGTGGTGTCGTCATAGGGCTTGATGGTCTTGTCAATCCGGAAACCTTTGGGGTAAGTTGCGGACCGTATTGCAGGTCCAAAGCAACATGGTCCCAGGTATGATCCTTCCCGGGCCTTGTGAATCTTATCGATCCACGAACGTGCATCATATGGCTCCAGGTTCTTCTTCTTTTTGTCAACAGGGGATGGGCTGCGCGAACGACGCGGGCCTCCTCCGCCATGGTGACTGCTTGGCGGCGACGGAGGCGGAGGTGGCGGTGGGTTAGCCTTCTTGCTGTTACCCTCCTGCGACGCTTCACGCCTGTCGCGGTTGCTTGTCGGATGCGGAGGGTCATGGCACGACCTGCTCTTATGTCCTTCTTTGTGCTTTTCGTCATGACGGGTCTGCTCCGCGTTGTGGCGGATGACAATGCCACACTGCTTTGGTGGGGGCATATCCGTACGATGGTGAGCTTTGTAATCTTCGCGATGTCGGGGAGACCGGGGCGGTGGCGATGGGCGACGAAGTCGGGCCTTTTCTCCGTGGTCGGAGGATATTGGGATAGCATCCTTCCTGTTGCGCGCATTCCTCCGTCTTTGTTCTGAGGAACCCGTTTGGGACCCGACATCAAGAGGAGATCTGTACCTTGGTGGCTTGTACTGGCTAGACTGGCAGAGCGCTGGGTTAGACTCAAGCCTCTGAGAGGTGGCCTTTTGCTGCTGCTTTACCGCCTTGGCCACTAGGTCGTAGACCTGTTCCACTGCCTCAAGGGATCTATCCTGCTCCAGAAGGGTCTTGGCGACGGCGAGGTTAAGTAGTGGGGTGGGCATCACCTGCTTGCCTTCACTGTCAATGTATGGCTTGGCTTGTGCCGGCTTCGAGGGAGCCCATCCAAGGTTGCGACGTACACCAGGATCATTGATGACGCGAGCTGGAGCTTTCTTAGCCTTCTGCTGCTGTAGCAGAGTCTTGTACTCGGCCTCCATTGCTCTAGCTTTCTCTATGGACTTCTGCGCGTTGACCAGATCTCGATCTAGTTTAGCGCCTTGCTCCGCGATGGCTTGCGCCTCCAAAGAATTCGCCGGGCGCTTCGCCGAAAGTCACGCTCCGGATATGAGCAACGGTTAGTGGCTCGATGAGGAGGTTGTCGTACATCGCTCTATCAGCTGGAGTAACTTGGGCTGCTGCAGACATTGATGCTGGGGGCAGCAAGTTTGCGGTGTTGTTGTTACTCGGGTCAGTGCCGAGTTCCTGCGGCTGCTGCACTGGGTTGGGCGGAGGAGGCATGACCTTTGCACGATCATCGTCAGTAGCAATAAGTGGCCCCTTCACCTTTTCCAGCGCCGTAGGCGGAGCTTGCCCGGGTTGATCTTGATCCATCGCCGTCCCAATGGTGATGAACACCCCTCGGGATGCGACAACGTTGTTGGCCTGCTCGTCGCGCGAGTACTCCTCCATCTCCTGCATAGCGGAGTCTAGCTCTTCTGGACTGAAGTCTATCTCCTCTGAATCTACACTGAAATCAGCATAGAGCGCGTCAATGACAGAGTCGGAGGGTGCCAGGACCTCCTCGATGACGGGTGGTGGAGGTGCAACAGGCTCGACGATGACTGGAGGTGGTGGTGCTGCTGCGACGATGGCGGCCGGAGGCGGTGGTGGCGGTGGCTGAATCGGAGGGGCTCCATCAATGAGCGCAAGCGCTATCTGAGCTGCCGCTTCGGCCTCCGCGTAGTTGTTGACGGTGTTCACCATGCCTTTGAAGGTAAGGCGTCCTGACGCCTGCTGCCGTCTAAGAGAATGTCGGAGAAGCGTGCCATGATCCAGTCCTTCCACCAAGTGATAGATGGCATCGTCATTGGGGTAGTGGGCTAGGTCGGCTCGTATACGGAGCCACCTGGCCAGGTAATCTCGGGGGTTTTCTCCCTCTCTCTGAATGCAGCGCGCCAGATCAAAGATGGTAACCACGCCGACGAACTTGGATCTCTGCTGTCCAGAAGCACGGACGAAGCCAGCGGATTTGCAGTGATCTTCCACCGTTATATCCTGCACAGGGGCGGTTTGGGTGGGCCTTGAATTTTTCCGATCTTTGCCGGCAGACTCCGAGGAGAGATCCGACATCGATCCTTCCGCAAACGTATCCTGCCCGTGGGTGGTCCGTGCGGCCTTGATGCTCCTCCGACTCCCAGGGAACTAGTGCCCAAGTCGGTTTCGCCAATGAAGAGGTGGATGTCTCCGATAGGAACAATCGAACACCGCGTAGGGTTCGTCTTCGCCGGGATCCAGAACTCGTCAGGAGGGATGATCAGAACGTTGTCGGAGAAGAGAACACGGCCGATGGCTACGGTTTCGCCGATTCCCGCGAAGATTTTGGTCCTCGCCCGCTGAAGAGCCTGAAGCGCCTCTTGCCCCACGGTGGGCGCCAACTGTCGTGGTATTGCCGACGAGTACGCCATGGAGGGGTCCTCACAGTGCGTGTTTAGAGACGTGGGGTAAGGCGGACGGTTGACGGGTATGAGGTAACATAGCTTACCCAGGTTCAGATCCCACGATGGTGGCGGAATCCTACTCCTGCTATAAATCACTATAATGGCACACGCCGAAGTTACTGAGATAGGTTCGCTGGCGAGGTTGTTCGATGTTGTATGAGATTGTGCTAAAGGCTCCCATAGGCCCGACTTATATAGTCGCTAGGTCCTAGGGTTACAGGAAAAGTCCTAGTGGACAAAGTTATGAGTCCTACATCGCCTATTACTAGTCTTGTGTATCTTGTACTCCAAGGCTCCGGCACGCTGGTGACTCCATCGTAGCCTTCCTTTATCCGCATGGGCCTCCTTCGATCCACCTAATCGGGCCCAAAGAGGCCATAGGCAATGCTACCGACTATGGGCCACCCGGGTTAGTCGGATAAGAGACATACTATTAGGACACCCATATAGTATATCCCCAACACGGTGGAGGCACCTGAGTCCACTTCCATGGCGGAAGGGCCAGATGATTCTTTGGCATGTGAGCTTGTCGGAACGGATGCAGGCTTGACGAGGGGAGTGATAGGGGCGATGGCGGGAGATGCGTGGGGAGACACGTCATGATGCACCATGTCCTTGATGGTTCTAGAAGCTCCCAAAGTTTTGGAGGTCTTCTTCAAACTGGTTGTGGCTTTCTTCCTGAAACACACAAAAAGTATAAGTACAAAAATAAGACAAACAATGGACAATGTTGGAGGAAAAGAAGCTTACACAAGAGGGGGTGCTTTGGCAAAGGGGATCCCTGTAACCTTTCTTTTCTCCGCCTCCAGGGAGGCGGTAGTCTTCTTGGAGGCTCCACCCTTTGTCTTCTTCTTCTTGTCTCTATCGGCAGCGTCAGAGGTGGAGCCCTTCCGCTTTCACGCCAACGAAGCATCGTCGTCGGACACAACGGTGACTTCCTTCATGTTTGGATCATAGATTTGAGGAGCCATGCTGTCTTCATCTATGTCGCTGAGCTGTTAAGTGAAGAACTACCGTTTTAGATGAGATAGTAATGGCTAGACGGAAGAACTTGAGTATATGGCATACACGGGAAATAAACAGTTACCTTTGGGCACTTGCTCTCTACGAACATGTCATAGGTGATGGTGAAGCCACGCTTCTTGTCCTTCACCTTGACGATGTCCTTGAGGCGGAGCTTGATGGAGTCGCTCGAGAAGTTGTCCTCGGAGATGCGGAGGCTATCCCTTCTATCGTTGGAATACTCGTGCATCAA
This sequence comes from Avena longiglumis, assembly GCA_030063025.1. Classification (NCBI taxonomy): domain Eukaryota; kingdom Viridiplantae; phylum Streptophyta; class Magnoliopsida; order Poales; family Poaceae; genus Avena; species Avena longiglumis. The sequence goes on from CP125979.1 coordinate 251,962,391, forward strand.
CTTCAACTGGTGCTGCAAAGGCTGGATCCGCCTGATGAACCAGCACATGGACAGGTCCAATCTGGTTAGACCCGTCTCTACGAACCACTCTATCCGCCTTATAGCACGGGAAGCGTCAATGTCGGAGGGAAGGGAGGCCTGGGATCTCCATGTCGAGGCTTCAGCGGCTGCTCCATTGACGAAGTTCGGGTACGTGACTTCTCGGCCAGCCAGAGGGATGTCTGGGCCGTAGAAGTACGTCTGCTGCTAGTTCTTGCAGGACTTTGTGGCCGATGATTTCGGGGAAGCGCCGGCCAGGCCGGATCTTAAAACTAATAGTTCCACAATTTCTGAGCTCGTCCTTGCCGGCTCCGGCTTCGCGCTTGACGGTGAAGAAATAAACGAAGAGATCTAGCCTAGGCCTAATCCCTAGATAACCCTCGCAAAGCGCCGCGTAATTTCTAAGCGCTAAGATGCTATTGGGGGAAAGGTTATGAGGTTGTACTCGGTAATGATTCAGGAGAGCAAGGAAAAAGTTGGAGATGGGCAGGGAGACGCCGCGTACCAGTTGCGCTTTGAGGTACACTTTTTCTCCGGCTTGGGGAGAAGGTGTGACCTCGGCCCAAGCACCGCCAAAGCGAGCCCCTCCACAGAAGGTAGTCCTCGGTGATCATTTCTTTGATACCGCGGTCAGTGATATCTGAACCGCGCCAATCGCCCTTGTGGGAGTCATACTCCTCCTCCAGCAGCTCCAGCGCAGCTGGATTATGGTCGCCGCCGGTGGCTTCGACCACCGCGGACTTGGGAATAACCAGGCCTTCTGGAGGCATGACGACGGAGCTCGCCGGCTTCGCCGTAGCTTCGCCTGACGCCACCATGGAGGGAGAGGATCTGCTGCTGGCCATTGGGTGTGTTCGGTGGTGACTGGGAGAGATTGGGGAGCTAGGGTTTTTTTGCACATTGCGCGGAGAGCTCGAGGAGGCGCTCGCTGGAGGAAGAAGACGATGCAGAGGGGAATGAGGTGAAAAGTAAAATTTCCACCGCAGTTACTATTTATAACCTCCGGCATCAAGATTCGTGCAGCATGATCGAACGGTTGCCGCGTAGGCGACGTGTGCGGGGACGTGCGCGGAAATTTCGCCACGTTACCAACCGTCACTGCCAACGGTTCGTATCTCTCGCGTGGGAAAAACGGACATGATTGCGTTCTCTGCATGTGTAAGTTACGAGGCGTTGTTGACCTATGTCTACGTCGCCCTAGCTGTCATAGGCAGATCAGCCGTCACATCGGAAGATTTCGGCATGGACGGATCCAATCCGGCTACGGAAGAGTACGATAGAAGATTCAGCAATTCTCCGACTTACAAATTGAAGACAGAGAAAGCCTTGCAGGGTTCTTTGGGAGGACTACAAGATGTTGCTTGACAATTTGCCGACATTCATCTAGACGGAGCATTCAACCTGAAGAGGCAAGACGGCGAAAGATCTCGGAGTTCTCCGGGGGCTACTGTTGGGGATATGCTATATGGGTATCCTCATAGCATGTCTCTTATCCGGATAACCCGGGTGGTCCACAGTTAGTAGCATGGCCCATGGCCTTCTGGGCGGCCCAGTTTGATGGATCCAGAAGGGAGGCCCATGCCGGATAAAGGAAGGCTATGAAGGAGTCACCGATGTACCCGGAGCCTTGGAGTGCAAGACACGCTAGACTAGTAGTAGACCGTGTAGGACTTTGTAACCTGTCCGGCTAGGAATTTTCCCTGTAACCCCAGGACCTGGCGACTATATAAGTCGAGCCTATGGGAGCCTTTAGGACACAATCTCAGACAATCGTAGACGATCTAGTGTTTACTACGACGCACGTCGCACAGCGAACCTATCTTTGTAACTCGGCGTATTGCCATTATAGTGATTTATAGCAGGAGTAGGATTCCGCCACCATTGTGGGATCTAAACCTGGGTAAGATGTGTTAGCTCGTACCCGTCAACTGTCCGCCTTCCCCCATGTCTCTAAAAACGCACTGTGAGGACCCCTCCATGGCGTACTCGTCGGCAATACCACGACACATCATTCATAAGACTTGCTCCACGCTTGGCATGCAACTTGTATTGCATAAGTGGCTTTGCGGGTGCCTATTTCTCCCAACATAGTTAAGATTCAATTTACAACGGGTGATTGACAATACTAGAATCAATGTTGTGGTTTTTGTTCGTAAGTTAGAACGACACTTATTGAAAGCCCCAAACCACATAAAACATGCAAAAAAAATTAGAGGCGTCTAACTTTGTTTTGCAGGGGTGTGTTGTGATGTGACATGGCCATGATTGTGATTATATATGATGTATGCAATGTTCCTTATTGTAAGTCGGCAACCGGCAGGAGCCATATGGTTATCTTTTTAATTCCGTTAAGACATGTGTGTCTATTATTCAAAGTAGTTGTAATAGTTGATGCTGGTGGACAACAACCATGGAGCGGCGCCATTGACCTTGAGGCAATGCCGATGATGATGGAGATCATGTTCGTGCTTGAAGATGGACATCGAAAGCACAAGAAGAAAGGCCATATCATATCACATATTATGAATTGCATGTGATGTTAATCCTTTTATGCATCTTGTATTGCTTAGTTCGCGACGGTAGCATTATAAGATGATCCCTCTAGAACAAAATTTCAAGTTATAAAGTGTTCATCCTTAGTAAGCACCATTGCTAAAGCTCATTGTTTTGAAGCACCACGTGATGATCGGGTGTGTTAGATTCTGCGAGTGTATACAACGGGAGCAAGCCAAATTTTCTCATGCGGAAGCTAAGGTTTGATCTTGACGATCCTAGCATGTACAGACATGGTCTCAGAACACGGATCACCGAAAGTTAAAGCATGAGTCATATATTAGATATGATGAACATATTGATTGTTCGCCATTGAAGCTACATCAACTCTCGTGATGATCGGTTTTGATGTGGTGGATTTGGTTCGTGTGATCACTAAAACAATGTGAGGGATATTGTTTTGAGTGGGAGTTCACCTAGATTAATTTAACTATTAATTAGAACTCAATTTGTCATACACTTAGTCTAAACTATTGCAAATATGTTGTAGATCAATGGCGGCCCCTACCATCAATTTTAATGCGTTCCTAGATAAAGAAAAGTTGAAAAACAATGGAAGCAACTTCGCGGAATGGTTCCCCAATTTAAGGATTGTCCTCAATGCTGGCAATTTGACCTATGTGCTGGATGCACCACTGGGTGACCCACCTGCAGCTGATGCTACCGATGAGGTAAAGAATGTTTTCCTCGCTCGGAAGAATAAGTACTCCATAGTTCAATGTGCTATCTTGTATGGTTTGGAATTGGAGCTTCAGAAAAGGTTTGAGAACCATGACCCACATGATATTGTCCGTGAACTCAAAATGATATTTGAGGCTCATGCGGCAGTTGAGAGTTATGAGGCTTCTGAAAAGTTCTTTAACTGCAAGATGGAAGAGGGCAGCTCCGTCAGTGAGCACGTGCTTAAGATGTCTAGGCACGCAAGCAAGCTTCAAAGCTTGGGTATAGTGATTCCTAATGCTTTGGGGATTCACTGTGTCCTCCAATCACTACCACCAAGTTACAAGAACTTTGTGATGAACTACAATATGCAAAACATGGATAAGTCATTGCCTGAACTCTTCTCCATGTTAAAGTCTACGGAAGTGGAGATCAAGAAAGAGCACCAAGTGTTGATCGTCAATAAGACCATCAAATTCAAGAAGTAAGGCAAGTCTAAGAAAAAGGGGAACTTCAAGAAGGGCGGTAAGAAATTTACCGTGCCGACGAAGAAGACCAAGGCTGGGCCTAAGCCTGATACTGAGTTCTTTTACTGCAAGGGAGAAGGTCACTGGAAGCGGAATTTCCCTAAGTACTTGGCGGTTTTGAAGAACGGCAACATCAAGAAGAAAGGTATATCCGATATACATGTTATTGATGTGTATATCACTAGTACTCGTAGTAGTGCCTGGGTATTTGATACTGGTTCGGTTGCTCACATTTGTAACTCGAAACAGGTGCTGCAGAATAGACAGAAACTAGCGAAGAACGAGGTGACGATGCGCGTTGGAAATGGATCAAAGGTTGATGTGATCGCGGTCGGCACGGTACCTCTTCCTCTACCATCGGGATTAGTTTTATACTTAAATAATTGTTATTTGGTGTCTGCGTTGAGCATGAACATTATATCAGGATCATGTTTATTGCGAGACGGTTACTTGTTTAAGTCCGAGAATAATGGTTGTTCGATTTATATGAGTAATATGTTTTATGCACATGCACCTTTGATAGATGGTCTATTCTTATTGAATTTCGATTGTAGAAATACACACATTAATTACATTGAAGCTAAACATTTGAAATTAAGCGATAACTCGACCTATATGTGGCACTATCGTCTTGGTCATATTGGAGTGAAGCGTATGAAGAAAATCCATTCCGATGAACTTCTTGAATCACTTGATTTCGAAGCACTTGAAAGATGCGAAGCATGTCTGATGGGTAAAATGACTAAGACTCCATTTTCTGGTATGATGGAGCGAGCTACGGACTTATTGGAAATCATACATATCGATGTGTGTGGCCCAATGAGTGTAGCATCGCGCGGTGGTTATCGTTATGTTCTTACCTTCCTGGATGACTTGAGTAGATATGGGTATATATATTTCATGAAACATAAGTCCGAAACTTTTGAGAAGTTTAAGGAATTTCAAAGTGAGGTAGAGAATCAACGTAACAAGAAGATTAAATTTCTATGATCTGATCGTGGAGGTGAATATCTTAGTTACAAGTTTGGCGAGCATTTGAAGAAATGTGGAATACTTTCACAATTGACACCGCCAGGAGCACCACAACATAATGGTGTGTCTGAACGTCGTAATTGAACTCTCTTAGATATGGTTCGTTCTATGATGTCACTTACAGATTTACAGCTATCATTTTGGGGTTATGCATTAGAAATAGCCGCATTCACTTTAAATAGGGCACCATCTAAATCCGTTGAAACGACACCATATGAATTATGGTTTGGGAAGAAACCTAAATTGTCGTTCCTTAAAGTTTGGGGTTGCGAATCTTATGTAAAGAAGTTACAGCCACACAAGCTTGAACCCAAAGAGGAAAAATGCGTCTTCATAGGATACCCAAAGGAAACTATTGGGTATACCTTCTATCATAGATCCGAGGGCAAAATCCTCGTTGCCAAGAATGTATCCTTTCTAGAGAAGGAGTTTCTCTCGAAAGAAGTGACTGGAAGGAAAGTAGAACTCGACGAGTTTGTTGAACCTTCTCTCGAACTTGAGAGTAACGCCACATCGGAAGTAGTTCCTGTGGCGCCTACACCAATAAGAGAGGAAGCTAATGATGTTTATCATGAAACTTCGGTTCAAGTAACTACGGAACCTCGCAGGTCAACAAGAACTCGTACCACTCCTGATTGGTATGATCCCGTTATGAGTGTCATGTTGGTGGACAACACCGATGACCCAGCGACATATGAGGAGGTGATGATGAGCCCAGATTCCAATAAATGGCAAGAAGCCATGAAATCCGAGGTTGGATCCATGTACGAAAACCAAGTATGGACTTTGGTGGACTTACCGGATGGCCGGAAGGCTGTCGAGAACAAACGGATTTTCAATAAGAAAACAGATGCTGATGGTAATGTTACTTTCCATAAAGCTCGACTTGTCTCAAAAGGGTTTCAACAAATTCAAAGAGTTAACTACGATGAGACTTTCTCACCAGTAGCGAAGCTAAAGTCTGTGATGATTTTGTTAGCAATCGCTGCATATTATGATTATGAGATATGGCAGATGGATATCAAAACGGCGTTCCTCAGTGGAGACATTAATGAAGAGTTGTATATGGTACAACCTAAAGGTTTTGTCGATCCTAAAGGTGCTAACAAGGCATGCAAACTTCAACGGTCCTGTAACACCCTCAGAATCGACCCTATGCAAGTTTCAGCGATTTCCGCCAAACCCGCATAGAAACGATTCAAAGGTGCCCACCAGGCACTTTCGTGTGGGTGGAAAACGAAGTAATAACATTACACAACAGTCCTCGATAGGACCCACAGAACAAATATATATACAACAGCGATTCAAAGAGTCAAGAATACAGATTTACAGTACCAAGATCCAAATCACCTTTAAAACGATATAGCGTCCGAGTACGGACAAGAGGCAAATTGAGCTAAGAGCCCTGAAGAATAACCAATGGCGTCCATAACCCTGCCCAGGCCAAGCCGGAAGGGTAACCCTGCTAACAACGTCGAAACCTGCTTAAACAAAAGGGGTGCCGACAAAGGGCAAAGGAAAAAGAGGAGCGTCAAGATCGAGGCCAAGACACGGCGAGGCTAGAATTCGGTCCTCGCCATGGTATGGTGGATCGAGGCAAAGATGCACTAAACAACCTATAGAGACTCGATACAACCGGGCGGATATCGAGAGGGATACGAAAGACCTATTCGAACCAACCTGATTCTACCATCGACAAACCCATCTGGTGTTTCCTCGAGACCAAACGAGGAAGTCAACCGAGGAACTCACACCGCTGGCGTTTTATTTATTCGGTTGTCGTTGCAGCAATTACTAGTCGTATAGATAGTCATCCCGATAGAATAAGCAAGGCAATTTTATTTAATCATTCCATTGTAGTTGCAACACTTACTAGTCAGATGCAATTAGCATGAGATATCCCAAAAACCCAGCAGTTGTTGGCACTTTTATTAGCCATTCCGTTGTAGTTGCAGTACTTACTAGTCAGATACAATGGTCGCAAGCGACAACCCAAGCAAGCTATTGTTGGCAGTTTTATTTAGCCATTCCATTATAGTAAAGCTGATTACTAGTCATTATAAAGTCAAATTTATAGCACTACTTTAGTTATAGTTGTCTATGATCGAGATCGTGTCTAAGTCGTCCATAACCGCGGACACGGCTTTAGAAGTTTTACCTGCAGGGTGCACAAATAGCAACACACACTCGATCAACCTCGGAAAAACCAAATCAAAACCCAACGAGGCCTTCACGACAAAGCAATCACAGGATTCAGAAATATTTCAGGGGGCCACCCTATTAAGTATACCCGCAACGAAGTTAGCTGACTTCGAGACGGACTCAAGGTTTGTGGGGCCGGCTGTAAACGACTGGGAACCCAAAACTGGGCTTGTCGATACCGCGTAAACGGGTCACGATCCTAACAGACAGTGCTCCTCGCACAATCGTAAATAAAGCGAAGCAATGCATAAGTACAGATAGTAAATAAAACCTCAAACTAGTTTGTGGCCCCAAGAAATAAGAATGAATCAAGCTCGCTGGGGGTCCCATAAGCCTCCGGATGTGGATAGCGCGAATAATCAAGGAACAGGTATCAAGTACTCGGGTCCCACGGACACAAGTGGACGGTTAACAACCAAATAACATCTATTGCCCACTGCCTCGCTACCTACTTCAATTTTAGTTGTTAAACAGTAAATAAAGTGAACGGTAATTAAAGCCATGAACATCTCCAACATTAAACATGCGGCAACACTCCAACAACTGTGGTACTGGACGACATGCAACAGCACTTGAGCAAGCTACTACGACGCGCAAGTCCAACTATCTACCAAACAACAAGTAATAGGATGTGTCCAAGGCAATATAAGGCTGCAAGGGATATCACGGGTACGGAAACTAGAGCAACGCAACACAGATAGCAATAGATCAACAGGGGGAATAAATACTATAAAAGTAAGATAGGTAGAAAGGGGGAGATGCTCGCCTGAAAACATTGCCAAAGGTTCATCCGAAGAACGGGTCGAAGCTCACATCAACTCAACGGCCTAGTCCGTGAAGAAGCAAAACACTAGAAGAAACACCAGATGCAATATTTAATACTACGGTAGAAAATCGGGCATGATGCATGCATGATGTATGGCATGGCCAAGATGCGATGCAATTAGGCCATATTAAGCGGAACCGGGGTCCCGACATTTAATTAAACGGTTCAAGTTATTTAACTACCCCGCAATTTAAATGTTGCATTATCAAGACAAAAGATAGCACCGGTTCGCTACACAAATTTAAATGAGGCCAATATGAGACTAGATTTGCCCGCATATGGGCCCCATATTTAATTATAAGGTGAATCGGCATAAGGCCCCCCAAACCACATGACAATATGCATGCATGAACAATTTAATATGCACGAGTTTATATTTCATTTATAAAAATAGGGCTCGAGAAAAGGGTCACACATTAGGGTCGAAGATCTTGGTTCCGGGGTTCGAGGTTCGGTCTCAGGGTTCAGGGTTCGACGGGATCGGTCTTCGAAGGTCGGACACAAGATGAAGAGCTTGGTTTCCAACGGTCGATCTTTCCACCGACGATTTAACTTGAGTAGATCGGGTACCGGGGGGTCTTCGGATCCGTGGAGTAGATCTTGTCGCACGGTGCCCGCGAAGTAGATCTTGTTGTTCTGTGTCGGTGACCTCGGCATCCGGGTTCTCGGCGAACTAGGCATCCGGGAAGGAGTACTTGTCGCATCTGCGGTCTTCGGGTTCTGAGAAGAAGGTCATGATGTCCGTGAAGGCAAACTTGGCGTGCCTAGGGTTCGATCCTAGAGGGCCCAAGAAGGCGATCTTGGCGGTACTTTCCCCACTTCTTTTCACAAGTGTCGCATCATCAACATCCCCAAATCTTCAAACTCCAACGGCATAATCCCACTACAGCGTACACGCGTTGTGATTCAACAAGGCCCACATAAACAGGAGTTCAGTGGGGAAGGGAAAATGGGAGGAGTTCACACGGCGGGGAGGAGGCCCTTGGCGACGAGCGGCTGGTGGCGGGCTCGGCGACGCGGGCACCGGCGAGAGGACGCAAGACGACGGGGAAGTGCTCGGGGTCCGAGGACGCGCGGGAGGCCGGCGAGGTTGGCGTCGGAGCCTGGACGCGGCGGCCGGGGCGACGCCGTGGTGGAGCGGCCAGGGCGCGGGCTCGGACGGCCGGGAGGGCGCGAGGCGGTGACGAACGGCCGGTGGCGGCGGTTGCCGAGCCCGGCGAGGCGAGGCGCCGCAGGACCCAGCGGCAGGTGGTAGAAGGATAGGCGGGCAGCGGCCCGCTCAAGGCGCGTAGATGGGTCGGCGTGGCGCTGGGCCGAGAGAGGTCAGGGCGCTGCGGTGCAGAGTCCCGCCGGCGGTGGCGGTGACGACCGAAGGGGGGGCAGTCGCAGAGGAGGAGGTCGTGGCGGTGGCCGCGGTGGTTGGAGCAGAGGGGACCGGCGGCTCGAGCGGGAGGGGCGGGGCTCTGGCCGGAGGCGGAGGCGGTCGAGGTCGGGCGGCGGGGTCGGCTCGGCGACACACAGGAGGGGGAGGCCGGGAGAGGCGCGGGCCGGTGGGAGGCGCTCGGCGGCGGCGGATTGAGCCGAGAGGGGAGGAGCGGGCGGCGTGTCTCGCGTGGGGAGGATGGTGGGTCCGGGTTGCTCGCGTGGGAGGAGAGAGAGGATCGTGGGTTGGTGGGAGCTGCGGGACCAGCGGGTGGGCAGGGTGAGCTGGGTGCTGCAGCGTGTGTGTGCGTGGCAGGTGGGTGAGGGAGGGAGTCAGGTGGTGGGGCCTAGGCTGGCTGATGTGGCGGCAAGGGAGTGGAGGGAGGAGAGAGGGAGGTGGGGTGGCGGTTGGTAATTGGTGGGGGTGAGGTGGAGGAAGGGTGGGTAGAATAGGACTGGGTAGGTTAGGGATTTTGGGTGGACCGATTTGAACTGGGGGTGGCCGACTGGGTCGGATCGGCCCGGTTCGGCTGCCCCCTAAAATAATATAACTTTTATTTAATTTGCAATAAACTTTTGTAAATAGTTTTTAGACAAACAAAATATCCGGAAGCCTCCGGGGGTTTAATTTGAAATAGAAGGAGGGCTAGTTTCAGAAAACAATAGTCTTTCGCAACATAGTTTCAAGTAAAAATAATATGCATGATGATGTCATGATGATGCAATGCACAAAAAAACGCGATTTTCTAGTAGTGGTTTTGCGGGATGCCACAATTCGACACCACTAACAATGGATCTCGCCCACGAGATCCGCCTCATGGTACCGGAAAGAAGGCGGCGATCTGAATCTTCTCGCATCGTGTAGATCATCGCGACACCAATAACAAGAGGTCGTTGTCCGTGACCGTCGAGGGAAACACTCTAGAACAAAAGGTCGAAGGTAGAGGTATCAACAAATAAAGCCACCCCTAACTTCCGTGGACGGAGTAAAACTGCTGGATCCACTGATTCGATGTACAAGAGCGAATGATAAGAGTAGTCGGATGGTGATCAGTCCATCGCGCACCCAAACCATTACTCTGCACACGAATAGGCGGATTATGCAACCAACTCTCGGAATTAGACTGAAGATCTCGACAAGCGAGGTTCGGAAACAAAGGAGTGATGCAGACTCTACATCGGATCTGGCGTAGATGATGTCGTCGTGTCGAAAAACACCGGAAGGCACGAGAAGGATCAAAGAGAAGTCCACCAGACGAAGGATTCCTCGGATAGCATGAAGACCAGATGTAGCAACACCGTTACCAAAGGAGGAAGCGAAACCACGAAGGTGCAGGAACCCAACCACGAGAAATCCTGGACTCGAAGAGAGAGAAGAGAGCGGATTCAAAACACGCAGAGGTAAGAGGAGAATAGCAGAGGGGTAAGGAGTAAAATCAGACCTAATCAGAACTATCCAACCGATTTTTTTTTCAAAAATGGTTTTGACACTCTACTTCGGCCGTTAGCTAGGTTATCCTACATGCTGGACTTGTGGGGTATCGCAACTGCTGAGCTCTGATACCACTCTGTAACACCCTCAGAATCGACCATATGCAAGTTTCAGCGATTTCCGCCAAACCCGCATAGAAACGATTCAAAGGTGCCCACCAGGCACTTTCGTGCGGGTGGAAAACGAAGTAATAACATTACACAACAGTCCTCGATGGGACCCATAGAACAGATATATATACAACAGCGACTCAAAGAGTCAAGAATACAGATTTACAGTACCAAGATCCAAATCACCTTTAAAACGATATAGCGTCCGAGTACGGACAAGAGGCAAATTGAGCTAAGAGCCCTGAAGAATAACCAATGGCGTCCATAACCCTGCCCAGGCCAAGCCGGAAGGGTAACCCTGCTAACGACGTCGAAACCTGCTTAAACAAAAGGGGTGCCGACAAAGGGCAAAGGAAAAAGAGGAGCGTCAGTACTGAGGCCAGTACACGGCGAGGCTAGAATTCGGCGGTCCTCGCCTACATAGGTATGGTGGACTGAGCGGCAGCGCAGCATGCACTAAACAACCTATAGAGACTCGATACAACTGGCGGATATCAGAGAGGGATACGAAAGACCTATTCGGAACCAACCTGATTCTACCATCAGACAAACCCATCCTGGTGTTTCCCCCTCGAGACCAAACGAGGAAGTCAACCGAGGAACTCACACCGTTGGCAGTTTTATTTATTCAGTTGTCGTTGCAGCAATTACTAGTCAGGTATAGATAGTCATCCTGATAGAATAAGCAGTGGGCAATTTTAGTTAACCATTCCATTGTAGTTGCAACACTTACTAGTCAGATACAATTAGCATGAGATATCCCAAAAACCCAGCAGTTGTTGGCACTTTTATTTGGCCATTCCGTTGTAGTTGCAATACTTACTAGTCAGATACAATGGTCGCAAGCGACAACCCAAACAAGCAACTGTTGGCAGTTTTATTTAGCCATTCCGTTATAGTGAAGCTGATTACTAGTCATTATAAAGTCAAATTTATAGCACTACTTTAGTTATAGTTGTCTATGATCGAGATACTGTGCTCCAAGTCGTCCATAACCGCGGACACGGCTTTCAGAAAGTTTTACCCTGCAGGGGTGCACAAATAGCAACATACACTCGATCAACCTCGGAAAAACCAAATCAAAACCCAACCAGGCCTTCACGACAAAGCAATCACAGGATTCAGAAATATTTCAGGGGGCCACCCCATTAAGTATACCATAGCAAGTTAGCTGACTTGAGACGGACTCAAGGTTTGTGGGGCGGTACAAACGACTGGGAACCCAAAACTGGGCTTGTCGATACCGCGTAAACGGGTCACGATCCTAAACAGTACAGGTGCTCCTCGCACAATCGTAAATAAAGCAGTAAAGCATGGCATAAGTACAGGATAGTAAATAAAATCTCAAACTAGTTTGTGGCTCCAAGAAATAAGAATGAATCAAGCTCTGGCTCAGGGGGGTCCCATAAGCCTCCCGGGTGTGGATAGCGCGAATAATCAAGGAACAGGTATCAAGTACTCGGGGTCCTACGGGACACAAGTGGACGGTTAACAACCAAATAACATCTATTGCCCACCTGTGCCTCTGCTTACATACTTCAATTTTAGTTGTTAAACAGTAAATAAAGTGAACGGTAATTAAAGCCATGAACATCTCCAACATTAAACATGCGGCAACACTCCAACAACTGTGGTACTGGACGACACGCAACAGCACTTGAGCAAGCGACTACGACGCACAAGTCCAACTATCTATCAAACAACAGGTAATGGGACGTGTCCAAGGCAATATAAGGCTACAAGGGATATCACGTGCGAAACTGAAACAGCATAACCACGATAGCAATAGATCAACAGGGGGGAATAAATACTATAAAAGTAAGATAGGTAGAAAGGGGGAGATGCTCGCCTGAAAACATTGTCGAAGGTTCATCCGAAGAACGGGGCGAAGCTCACATCAACTCAACGGCCTAGTCCGTGAAGAAGCAAAACACTAGAAGAAACACCGGATGCAATATTTAATACTACGGTAGAAAATCGGGCATGATGCATGCATGATGGATGGCATGGCCAAGATGCGATGCAATTAGGCCATATTAAGCGGAACCGGGGTCCCGACATTTAATTAAACGGTTCAAGTTATTTAACTACCCCGCAATTTAAATGTTGCATTACCAAGACAAAAGATAGCACCGGTTCGCTACACAAATTTAAATGAGGCCAATATGAGACTAGATTTGCCCGCATATGGGTCCCATTTTTAATTATAAGGTGAATCGGCATAAGGCCCCCCAAACCACATGACAATATGCATGCATGAACAATTTAATATGCACGAGTTTATATTTCATTTATAAAAATAGGGCTCGAGAAAAGGGTCACACATTAGGGTCGAAGATCTTGGTTCCGGGGTTCGAGGTTCGGTCTCAGGGTTCAGGGTTCGACGGGATCGGTCTTCGAAGGTCGGACACAAGATGAAGAGCTTGGTTTCCAACGGTCGATCTTTCCGCTGACGACGAACTTGAGTAGATCGGGTACCGGGGGGTCTTCGGATCCGTGGAGTAGATCTTGTCGCACGGTGCCCGCGAAGTAGATCTTGTTGTTCTGTGTCGGTGACCTCGGCATCCGGGTTCTCGGCGAACTAGGCGTCCGGGAAGGAGTACTTGTCGCATCTGCGGTCTTCGGGTTCTGAGAAGAAGGTCATGATGTCCGTGAAGGCAAACTTGGCGTGCCTAGGGTTCGATCCTTGAGGGCCCAAGAAGGCGATCTTGGCGGTCCTTTCCACACTTCTTTTCACAAGTGTCGCATCATCAACATCCCCAAATCTTCAAACTCCAACGGCATAATCCCACTACAGCGTACACGCGTTGTGATACAACAAGGCCCACATAAACAGGAGTTCAGTGGGGAAGGGAAAATGGGAGGAGTTCACACGGCGGGGAGGAGGCCCTTGGCGACGAGCGGCTGGTGGCGGGCTCGGCGACGCGGGCACCGGCGAGAGGACGCAAGACGACGGGGAAGTGCTCGGGGTCCGAGGACGCGCGGGAGGCCGGCGAGGTTGGCGTCGAGCTCGGGCGCGGCCGGGCGACGCCGTGGTGGAGCGGCCAGGCGCGGCTCGACGGCCGGGAGGAGGCGTCAGGGCGGTGACGAACGGCCGGTGGCGGCGGTTGCCGAGCCCGACGAGGCGAGGAGGAGGCGCCAGCGGGGACCCAGCGAGGCAGGGTAGGAGGATAGGCGGGCGCTCATGGGCAGAGATGGGTCGGTGGCGCTGGGCCGCGAGAGGGTCGGCACTTCGCGGTGCAGGGGCCCGCCGGCGGGGGCGGGGACGACCGAAGGGGGGGGCGCAGAGGAGGAGGGGCGTGGCGGTGGCCGCGGTGGTTGGAGCAGAGGGGACCGGCGGCTCGAGCGGGGGCGGGGCTCTGGCCGGAGGCGGAGGCGGTCGAGGTCGGGCGGCGGGGTCGGCTCGGCGACACGCAGGAGGGGGAGGCCGGGAGAGGCGCGGGCCGGTGGGAGGCGCTCGGCGGCGGCGGATTGAGCCGAGAGGGGAGGAGCGGGCGGCGTGTCTCGCGTGGGGAGGACGGTGGGTCCGGGTTGCTCGCGTGGGGAGGGAGAGAGAGGATGCGTGGGTTGGTGGGAAGCTGGCGGGACCCGCGGGTGGGCCAGGGGGTGAGCCGGGGGTGCGCACCGCGTGTGTGTGTGCGTGGCAGGTGGGTGAGGGAGGGAGTCAGGTGGTGGGGCCTAGGCTGGCTGATGTGGCGGCAAGGAAGTGGAGGGAGGAGAGAGGGAGGTGAGGTGGCGGTTGGTAATTGGTGGGGGTGAGGTGGAGGAAGGGTGGGTAGAATAGGACTGGGTAGGTTAGGGATTTGGGGTGGACCGATTTGAACTGGGGGTGGCTGACTGGGTCGGATCGGCCCGGTTCGGCTGCCCCCTAAAATAATATAACTTTTATATAATTTTCAATAAACTTTTGTAAATAGTTTTTAGACAAACAAAATATCCGGAAGCCTCCGGGGGTTTAATTTGAAATAGAAGGAGGGCTAGTTTCAGAAAACAATAGTCTTTCGCAACATAGTTTCAAGTAAAAATAATATGCATGATGATGTCATGATGATGCAATGCACAAAAACAACGCGATTTTCTAGTAGTGGTTTTGCGGGATGCCACAGGTCCATTTATGGATTGAAGCAAGCATCCCGAAGTTGGAATCAACGTTTTGATAAGGTAATCAAAAGCTTTGGTTTTATACAAACTTTTGGAGAAGATTGTATTTACAAGAAAGTGAGTGGGAGCTTTGTAGCATTCCTAATACTATATGTAGATGACATATTGTTGATTCAGAATGATGTAGAACTTCTTAACAGTGTCAAGGATTATTTGAAAAAGTAGTTTTTCAAAGAAATATCTTGGCGAAGCAGCTTACATATTAGGCATAAAGATTTACAGAGATAGATCGAGACGTCTAATATCATTGTCACAGAGTACATATTTGGAAAAAGTTCTAAAGAGGTTTGGAATGGAAGATAGCAAGCAAGGGTTCTTGACCATGTGTCGTGGTGGTGGCACGGCAGATGCCATGGGTAGGCTTAAGTTGGGGGACGAATGGGTGCTTGTGGTCACCGGGGAGGGAGTGGACGGTCGAGCCATGCACGAAGAACAAGATGAACTCTCCACACTTAACGATTTACTTGATAACCGATAATTACAAGTGCTCCTTGAGCTGTATGAACTAGTGTTCTGTGCACTAGTTCCCTACTTGGTCCAACCTATTTTTTACTACAACTAGGCCCCCTCTTATATAGGCAACGCTAGCTAGCTTATACCCCTTTGGGTTCTAGGGTTTACTGTTTGGATCTTGGTCCCTACGATGTGGGACGGGTCATGGGCTTGCCCTAAGCCCAACGACCCAGTCCACAAAGCTTGACAGCCAACGGTCTTCTGGTACGCTCCCTCCTTCCTTTTGGCGTCATGTTGTAACTTTGTACGTCATCGTTTGCTTTGGGTGTCATCCAGCTCCTTTTGTGTCACCCGACGTCACCCTTCTCTTTTGACCATGCTTTTCCATGGTCCCTCCTGAATATTACTCGGAAATGTGCCACGCGTCCTATCCGACTTGGTCCTTCCTTGGTAGACTCGGCTCGTTGATTGCTGCAAGAATAACAACTTTGTCTTATGCGGGTCGACATAGTTCATATCTTGGCCGCACACGCTCCTCTCTCCTGACCGTTCTTACCCAGCCTGGTTCTTTCTTCACTCGGAGCTTACCCAGCTACGCTTTATTTCACCCCTCGTGGCCCTACCGGGGGTTATCCCCCCGACATTAGTCCCTGAAGCTGGTGAGGTCTAGCAGTTTGAGCTGTTAGGCTTCTCCAGGTTCCTTTTATGTGATTGGAACTTAATTTTTGTCTTTACTTGTCGCAATCTTGCACCTTGCCGAGTCTGTCTGACAGTTTTCAGATCCACTCTTTGACTTCTTAGCTCATTTTTGCCTCGTGTTGAGTTACTTTGGCCAATTCCGGGTCATTTTCGGCGTGCTTCAGTCACTGACAGCTGGTAATCATGATTACTTGCCTCAAATTTTGTTCCAAGCTCTGGCAGCACAGTGACGGCTGCGCAGTTATTCCCCGTCACTGTGGCAGTCCCATTGGCATGCGCCCCTTGTCCTTCCTTCCATGACATGGCACGGGATTTTTCGTGTATCTCTGGCTACGTGACGCCTGCTGATTGGACTACCCGTCCGGGTACACGGCCACACGCTGGCCGCACGGCGCAGAGAGATCCCACGATTGGGGTTTTTACTGCCCTTAAGTAGGGGTGAGGGGGTTACCTCTTCCCCCATGCCCGTTCAGTTTTCCCCTGCTTCTTCTTCTTCCTTGCGCCTGCGAAATCAAACCGGCACCTTTGCGGTTTTTTCTTCCTTTTGTTCTTGCCTTGCAATTGCTCCTTTTCCCTTTCCATTCCACCACGGGTCTATGTTCTTACAAACCCCTTCCAACGGCGGAGGAGACTGAATCTTCGAGGGTCATGGACGCTCGCGACGGCGCTGATGGTGCAGAGGAGCAGGAGGTCCCCGTCGGCGAGCGCGGCGGCTGGGAAGGTTCGGAGGTCTCCACCGAGGAGGTGGAATGGCTCCGCTCCACCAGGCGCATTCCGCTGCAAGTGGATTGCCATCTTCCCGCCGGTGAGATCTCTCCCAAACCCGATGCTAACGAGCGGGTGGTTTTCCTTTCTCACTTTGAGCGCGGTTTCGCTCTTCCAGTGAGCACCTTCTTCTCCTCGTTTCTCTCCACTTTCCATCTGCAAACCCATCATCTTCCTGCCAACGCGATTGGCTCTCTTTCTTGCTTTATTTTTGCTTGCGAGGCTTACCTCGGGATTTGGCCTACAGTTCTTCTGTGGGCCAAATATTTTAGCTTTAAGGTTCATGTTGTTCCCCAGCCTGGTGCTCCTCGATCCGAGAAGAGGCCGACCCGGTGCGGTGCTGCTAGTATCATGCCCAAGAGAGACTCCATCTTTCCTCGGGTTACTTGTATTGATTCCTGCAAGAAATGGCATAGGACTTTATTCTATGTCAAAAAAGGCAGGTCCACCGATAATTTGTTTACCCAGCATGCCATGTTTGTTTATCCAAGGAGAACACCTCTAGTGAACTATGGACCCCGGTCCAATATTTACCATTGATACATCTTCCACTGTTACTGTTTACTTGCTGCAAACCATCATCACCTTCCACAGCATACAGTTAATCCTTTGTTACAGCAACCGGTGAGATTGACAACCTCACTGTTAGTTGGGGCAAAGTCTTGAGTTTGTGTTATGCATGTTTCCACATTGCTTGCAACACCTTTGAGGCGTTTCCTTCCTACTACTGGTTCGATAACCTTAGTTTCTTACTGAGGGAAAACTTGTTGCTGTGCTACATCATACCTTGTTTTTGGGGTTTCCCAACAGGGCGTTCAACACGGTTTCTTACCAAGGTGCTACTCTTTAATAGATGTGCCTGGAAATCTTTATATAAGGCTGCTGATATATTGGGATGTATAAATATAGATTTATACCCAATATCAATGATGCACAAGATGAGATCTTAGTGTTTTTTGAAAAGATTGGTCATTGGCTTTCATTTAATTTACTTTCGTGATGGATACACCCCACTTGGGTTATTAAATTTTCTTTGAAAATATCCCAATTAAGTTAACTCATCAACATTAAAGCAATTATGAAGTTAGAATGAGCGAGAAACATGTCATGAAATCAATATCAAGCAACTCAGATGTCCATAACCGGGGACATGGATAATCGATTAGATTATACACCCTGCAGGGGTTAGTACACTTTACCCATGTGACTTGGCCAGCCCAGCTCGTACCATCACCCTCATTTTGGGTGATGATAGGGAGAAGCCAAGAAGGAACCGTTCGGGAAGTAGCTCCCCAAACCCGACACGCACCGGTCCAACCTACCAAAATTCTACATCTCTGGATATGTGGGTTCGAGTTACCATAACCTACTGAGTCCAACCAACCGCCCATTCCATTATTGGCACATGGTTGTACACGTAAGCTATAAAATAAAGAAGCCAATCATTTCCTCTTGATACCTGGGTGCCTTCCGCAATGATACCACCAAAATTTATCAATCCCATCACACCCAGGAGATTCATTGATTATGTTGTTTTTAGTTTTCGCAAACCAACATATTTAGAAACAACTTTCAGTGATGTAACCCAGCCCTCGTTCATCATAGCATGGCTAAGCACATCTACCAACGGTGGTTCATCTACAGGAAAGCCCTACCACATAATAGGACATAGCATAGCGATATAATATCCTACACATTCATATACAAAATACACGACAATGCATTGAAAATAGTAGGATAACATCATGAACAAGGTAGCATCTACTTGCCTTGGCAGTAGCGGTCGGAAGAACAATCCACACACGAGCAAGCATTGTACTCGTCACAATCTACACGATACAATTGCAATCATATAAACAAACCATCCACAATCATATACAAACAATGACGATGCAAGATGCATGGATGACAAGTTGAATAACGCTACAGTAGCATCACATATTCTTATTCGGTACCTACTGTATGCATGCATGGAAAATATTTTAAATGCGAAGAAACAAGGCATGCAATTTATAATGCTCAAATAATAGAGCTAGAAACTAAATAATTAGCCCCTGCTAACATACTGTTTGTAAAATCTTGGAAACTTTCCACTGTGTAGGCAACTCAAAATAGAGTCAGTGCCAATTGGAATTTCTCAAAAAGGTTTTGTATAAAGCCCTGGTTAATTAAAATACTCCAGAAAATCTTTGCATAGGTTCTGCCAAAATCAGTACTGTAAGCCTAACTTTTTAATTCACTAAAGGATTCTTTTTGTTCTACTGAATCCAGGGACATCTTATTTGCAATTTTTGGAGTTACAGAACTTATTCTATGAATTTATTACTCTAAAAAGAGCATTAAATCATTTAATTAACTAAGGAAAAACCTTGCTGTAAAAGTGTAAAACAACTGTGCAGCAATATTCTACGTGAGACACTGATTCTACACATATTTTATTTTAAATTTTTGGCCTAGTAGATCTAAAGATATGAATTTTATAGGTTTTAGCTATTTTCTGCAATTTTTCCAAAATCATTAAAACATTTACTGCGCAGTCAACGCGACTGGACGGTCAGCGCTGACGCGGCGGTGACGTCGCATGCCACGCGGCAGCACGTAAGTGGGCGATACCCCTTCGTGAGACCCTTCTAATATGACGCGTTCAATGACGATCGGACGGCTCACCTTGTCCGTGGCGATGACGTGGCGGCGGCGGCGGAGCTTCGGTGGCGCGGGCTGGTGACGCGCCGGCGGTCCTCGGCGGCGTGGCGGCTGTGTACCCGACGCGGGAGGGCGAGGCGGTCACGGAGGCGGTCTTGGCGAGGCGCGAGGCTTCCTCGGGCGGCTGCGGCGGACGGCTGGAGACGGCGGCGTTGACGATGCTCCGGCGAGCAATTCTAGCCGTCCTGGTGCACTGCAGGTAGGGGAAAGGGGGTGAGACGATGCGGACGGACGAGAGGAAAAGAAATAGGGGGAATAGGGGGTCAGGGGGGCGGCTGCCTCGTCGGGGACCTCGAGCTCCGAAGCTCGGCAATGGAGGTGGCGGCGGCGGCGAGATTTGTGGCGGCTAGGGCTTGCGAGAGGGGGGGAAGTGGCGGTGGGTGCGGCTTAAGAAGGGCCGAGAATTGGGGGAGGGGGCGAGGCAGTTCGAGACCGAACCGGAGCGAAAATCGCGGCGGCGGCGGTCGTGTCCGGTGTGGACTCCGACGAGGGGATGACAGGCGGGTCCCCCCTGTCAATGGCTCGAGGCTAGGCGGCGGCGCTCAGCTATCTGCCATCTTGTGTGTATTGCTATCTGTGACATGGCCGGGCCGCTGTCGCAGCTGGGTCGGCTGGACCGCAGCCCGGCTGGCGCGCCGGCTGCCCTTTTTTTTATTCCTTTCCTTTTTTTCCTTTTTCTCTGGCTAATTTCGTTAACTGAATTTATACCAGATCTGTCCAGATTTTTGTCAAAAATTCAGATTACAATAACTTTTGCTACGAAGCTCCGATTTGGGCGATTCAAAGTGCTAAGGATTCGTGGAAGAACCCTCTATGCACTTGTTCCTTCCATACACCCAAAATATAATGTTTTTAACAGAGGCATGGTAAAACCAAATGTTCAAGTGTAGGTGTCAAAATGCAAATGCAAGTGGTTTGTTTTGCCAAAACCTTTTCAAACTGAAATTTTGCAAGGATGATCATGGTGCAATTCCATGAATGTTATGCAGTACTAAATCTAAAATTTGGGATGTGACAAGACTAACCCCCTTAAGATGAATCTCGTCCCCAAGATTCGGCGTGGCTAGCAAATAGGTGTGGGTAGTCCTCTCAGATGTCATCCTCACGCTCCCAAGTGGCTTCCTCTTCGGTGTGGTGGCTCCATTGGACCTTGCAAAACCTGACCGTCTTGGTACAGGTAATCCTCTCTGCTGTCTCCAGTATCTTGACCGGTTTCTCCTCATAGGTCAAGTCATTCTCAAGTTGAACCTCCTATAGTGGCACCGTGTCTCTCAATGGTGTATCCACCAACTCCGGATGGCACTTCTTCAGCTGGGACACGTGGAACATGTTGTGGATGGCGGACAGAGCCTCTGGCAACTCCAACTGATAAGCAACCTCTCCTTTGCGTGCTAAGACCCGATATGGTCCAATAAACCGAGGTGCCAGCTTACCCTTGATTCCAAATCTCTTAATTCCACGCAGTGGCGACACTCTGAGGTACACTCTATCGCCTACCTCATACACTACTTCCTTGCGCTTGGCATCAGCGTAGCTCTTCTGCCTTGATTGTGCTACCTTCAGCCTGTCCCTAATCAAGGCGAACTTCTCCTCGGCGTCCTTGATCAAATCAGGTCCAAATAGCTGACGTTCTCCTACTCCATCCCATAGCAATGGTGTCCGGCACCGTTTCCCGTATAGCACATCGAACGGTGACGTATTGATGCTGTTTTGATAGCTGTTGTTGTAGGAAAACTCAGCATACGGCAAATTCTCATCCCAACTAGAACCATGAGCCAAAGCGCAAGCTCTCAGCATATCCTCCAAAATCTGATTTAACCTCTCGGTATGTCCATCAGTCTGGGGGTGGATTGTTGTGCTAAACTCCAACCTAGTCCCCAATGACTCGTGCAGCTGGCGCCAAAAGTGTGAGGTAAATTGGGTGCCTCTATCTGATACAATTCTCTTAGGAACTCCATGTAGGCACACAATTCTGTCCATATAAATCTTGGCCGACTTTGCACTCGTGTAGGTCGTCTTCACCGGTATAAAGTGGGCTACCTTGGTCAAATGGTCGACCACTACCCAAATGGAGTCATATCCCGACCTGGTCCTGGTCAATCCTGTGATAAAATCCATTCCCACTCTATCCCACTTCCAATCCGGCACGAGCAATGGCTGTAGCAGTCCTGCTGGCTTCTGGTGTTCCGCCTTCACTCGGCTACATACATCACATAGGGCAATATGCTTGGCGATGTCTCCCTTCATGTTATTCCACCAAAATATGCCCTTCAAATCCATATACATCTTTGTATTGCCCGGATGTATGGAGTATGGCGAGTCATGAGCTTCCTGCAAAATCAGTTTTCTTATCTCCAGGTCGCTGGGCACATACAAACAATCTCCATACCACAGGGTACCTTGCTCATCCTCGCGAATATCTTTTTCTCGATTCTCCTTCATCTTTTCCTTTATCTCCTCTATCTCCTTGTCTCCTACCTGAGCCTTCCTGATCATGTCCTGTAGCGTTGGTTGGACCTCCATTGCTGCCAAATATCCTTCTGACACTACCTCCAGTCTAAGGTCCTTAAATTGCTTGCACAAATCCTCGGGCAATTCCCCAACAATCAATCCATTGGCATAGACCTTCCGGCTCAGAGCATCCGCTACTACATTGGCTTTTCCTGGGTGGTATTGCAAATTCATATCATAATCCTTAATAAGTTCCAACCATCTCCTTTGCCTCATGTTCAGTTTCTTCTGTGTAAATATGTATTTCAGGCTCTTGTGGTCGGTGTACACATCACAGTGTTTCCCCATTAGGTAGTGCCTCCATACTTTGAGTGCATGCACAACCGATGCTAATTCCAAGTCATGCGTGGGATAATTCCTCTCATGGTGTTTAAGTTGTCGCGAGGCATATGACACCACTCTCCCATCTTGCATCAGCACACTTCCAAGTCCCTGTCGAGAAGCATCACAGTACACTTGGAAATCCTTCTGAAGATCTGGTAAACACAGAACAGGTGCGGTCACTAGTCGACGCTTCAGTTCTTGAAAGCTGGCTTCACACGCATCCGTCCACTCAAACTTCCTCTCCTTCTTCAGAAGTTCTCTCATCGGCTAAGCAATCTTGGAGAAATTTTCAATGAACCTCCTGTAATATCCAGCAAGTCCCAAAAACCTACGAATATCACCCACATTCTTGGGTGCTTCCCACTCAGTTACTGCAGTCACCTTGCTTGGATCAACAGCGACTCCTTCTCCTGACACCACGTGTCCAAGAAATCCAACAGTGTTAAGCCAGAATTCACACTTGCTGAATTTGGCATACAGCTTGTGTTTCTCATGCTCAGCATCATCTTTGGAATATATCAGTATGTCATCAATAAACACCACCACGAACTTGTCCAAGTACTCCATGAATACCTTGTTCATCATGGTCGTGAAATATGCCGGAGCATTCGTTAGTCCAAAAGACATAACTGTATACTCATATAAACCATACCTAGTAGTGAAAGCAGTTTTTGGTATGTCCTCCTCCCAGATCTTCGATTGGAAGTAGCCCGATCGCAGATCAATTTTGCTAAACACCTTAGCTCCTTCCAGTTGATCAAACAAATCATTTATGTTCGGCAGGGGGTATTTGTTCTTGATGGTCACTTCGTTCAGAGAGCGATAGTCTACCACTAACCTCTTGCTGCTGTCTTTCTTCTCCACAAATAGAACTGGTGCACCCCATGACGACGAGCTAGGCTGAATAAATCCCTTGTCTAACTGCTCCTTTAGTTGTTTCTTTAATTCTTTCAGCTCATCCACATCCATCTTTTATGGCATCTTTGCTATAGGTCATGTTCCCGACATCGGATCGATGAGAAACTCCACATCCCTGTCAGGTGGAATTCCTAGCAGCTCTTCCGGAAACACATCGGGGTATTCCTTAATCACAGGCACAGTATCCATGCTAACCCCCTTAAGAGAATTCAGCTTACACCTTCCTGGTCACACAGCCGACTTGAACCTAATCCTCTTACCATCCGGGGTTTGAGTGAAACTGCTCGCTGTGCACAATCAAAGTGTCCCCCATGCATAGACATCCAATCCATGCCCAGAATTATATCTAAACCTTGTGATTCCAATAGTACCAGATGTGCAATGAAATTGTGTGCTCCAATCCTCACAGTTAAGTCGCGGCATCCCGCGCTAGCTATCATATCCCCTCCAGGTGAGCTTACCCTAATAGACCCTTTTAGAGACTCCGTAGGTAACTTATACTTATCCACAAATGCCCTTGATATGAATGAATGCGATGCACCAGTAACGAAAAGTATAAGCACAGGGTGACTGTTGATTGGAAACTTACCAATCACAAGATCAGGCTCATCTGGGATCTCCTCCACATTCATGTGGTTCACTGTGGCCTTCTGGTTGTTGCTTGGCTTCAGTACCTTCTTCTCCGGACAGTTGTCTGCATAATGTCCCTTCTGGTCACACTTGAAGCATGTCACCTCACTCAGGTCCTTCTTCACAAAGTTGCGATCACGATTGCGGTCATGTCCACTGTGTCCTCCAGAATGGTGAGTGTGTCCTCCCTTGTGGCTGTGGCGGTTTCTCTTGTGGCTATCATGGCGATGTCCATCGCCCCCATGGTTGTGGCGGTCATGGCTTCCATGGTGCCCATGGTCACTTCCCCCATGCTTGGAGTATCCATCATAAGAAGTGTGAGACTTGTGGTAAGAACCAGAGTGGTGATTGCTGCTCTTTCTCTTGCGGTTTTCCACCTGCTTGTGCTTCCCTTCCAAGATCCTAGCCTTGTCCATAAGCTCCTGGAAAGTGGGACAATAAACCACCAGCAGCTGCACTAAAAGCTCATCACTGAGGCCATCCAGGAATCTCTCCCTCCTTTTTGCATCAGTGTCAACATCCACAGGTGCATAACGAGACAGGTTGTTGAACTCCTCAATATACTCAGCCACGATGCGGTTGGTTTGATGCAAGTTGCGAAATTCCTTCCTTTTCAGGCTCAGAACTCCTGAAGATACGTGGTTGGTCCTGAAACCTTCCTCAAACATTGCCCAAGTCATAGTGTCCAGAGGGTGGGTGATCTGAAAAGTGTCCCACCACGAAACGGCTGGTCCCTCCAGTAGGTGAGCGGCAAACCTCACCTTCTCAGCATCTGTGCACCCAACAGTTACCAGATCCTTGTTGACTGAAAGCAACCAGTCGAGAGAAACCTTTAGCTCCGTTGCAGTAGAGAACTTCGCTGGCCTTAGCCTCAGAAACCTAGTAAGTGCATCTCCCTGAGGCTGGTTGTTCCCATTTTTGTTGTTGTTGTTGTTGTTGTTGTTTTTCTGAGCTTCCATGAACTGGGCCATAACTTGGGTCAGCTGTGCCTGAGCTGCCATGAGCTGCTCCAACTCAGTAGGTTGACGATGGGGAGGCATCTGCGGTTCAGCACAGGTAAGCTTAGAAAGAATCGATTACAAAAACAGGATTCTACCCATGCATTATGATCAAACAACAACAAAGCAGTCACAGACAATCTCAAGCAAGCAACACATCAGCAAACAAACGATCCAGCAACATCCCAGGGGTTATCCTAGCAGTATATGTCTACTGAAATAGTTTTTAGAAGAGTTGGCAACAGTTATGATCACAAAAGGCCAACAAAACAATGAAAACAGGAACCTGCCAGAACGGTCCAGCAGCGTTCACGAATTTTTCTACCTGACTTAAACTCGTCAGGAATTTTTTCTGATTTTTGTGTATATAGTACAGAGAGTTTCGAACCATCCCTATTTGTATCATATTTTTCCTAGTTACCAGTAAAATATGAAAATTCGTGCAGTACAGCTGTGTCAGCAGAAAACTGCATCAGGAAAACTGAGATATCAACCAAAACTTGCCATAACTCTTCTATAAAATTCGCACAAATAATCCTGGGATATTGGAGTACACATAGGAGAAACTAAACACTCTTAAGCTAACAGTAATTAAGTTTTACATCGATCGAGACTAATCCTAACGATTTTACCTAACGAAGACTAATTTGTGGGCATTTATCTACTTCATGAAGAGATTGCGGTAGGTCCTCGCACTCATGCGTTGGCGCTTCTGTCCACGAACCAACCATGGCGGCGGAGTATACACCTCTCCTGAGTCATCACTTGAAATCTTAAACTCCACCTTTTCTGGATCCTCCTCTTCTTCTTCATTCTTTGTTGCGGCTGCAACAGCTTCATCTCCTCCACCATCATCGTCTCCATCATCATCATCCTCGTCCTCATCATCATCATCGTTCCCACTGTCATCATCATCATCATTGTTGCCATCATCTACATTGTCATCATCAGAGGGTGGATCGGTTGTGCTTGGAGAGTGGCAATCTGGGCTGCCATATCTTCAATAGTTTGATCCCTTTCCTGGACGGTACCTTGCAGCTGTTGTATGGTCTGATTGTTTTCCTGCATGGTCCCATTAAGCTGTGCTATGGTGGCCTCAAAGGGTAAATACATGGAATGTATGGCAAGTAGAGCTATTAAAGGAGACAATAGATCTAACATCTACATTCATATTTGGCAAGTGGAGTTGTGGCTAGCTTGCATTTGCAAATACCTTTGTCCTACTTTCATAAACAGTTTTTGATTTTCTTTGAAAAGATCCCAATTAAGTTAACCCATCAACATTAAAGCAATTATGAAGTTAGAATGAGCGAGAAACATGTCATGAAATCAATATCAAGCAAGTCAGATGTCCATAACCGGGGACAAGGCTAATCGATTAGATTATACACCCTGCAGGGGTTAGTACACTTTACCCATGTGACTTCGCCAACCCAGCTCGTACCATCACCCTCATTTTGGGTGATGATAGGGAGAAGTCCAAGAAGGAACCGTTCGGGAAGTAGCTCCCCAAACCCGACACCCACCGGTCCAACCTACCAAAATTCTAGATCTCTGGATACGTGGGATCGAGTTACCACAACCTACTGAGTCCAACCAACCGCCCATTCCATTATTGGCACATGGTTGTACACGTAAGATACAAAATAAAGAAGCCAATCATTTCCTCTTGATACCTGGGTACCTTTCCGCAATGATACCACCAAAA
Source organism: Avena longiglumis (assembly GCA_030063025.1). Classification (NCBI taxonomy): domain Eukaryota; kingdom Viridiplantae; phylum Streptophyta; class Magnoliopsida; order Poales; family Poaceae; genus Avena; species Avena longiglumis. The sequence goes on from CP125979.1 coordinate 251,989,124, forward strand.
TTTATCAATCCCATCACACCAAGGAGATTCATTGATTATGTTGTTTTTAGTTTTTGCAAACCAACATATTTAGAAACAACTTTCAGTGATGTAACCCAGCCCTCGTTCATCATAGCATGGCTAAGCACATCTACCAATGGTGGTTCATCTACAGGAAAGCCCTACCACATAATAGGACATAGCATAGCGATAGTAATATCGTACACATGCATATACAAAATACACGACAATGTATTGAAAATAGTAGGACAACATCATGAACAAGGTAGCATCTACTTGCCTTGGCTGTAGCGGTCGGAAGAACAATCCACACACGAGCAAGCGTTGCACTCGTCATAATCTACACGATACAATTGCAATCATATAAAGAAATCATCCACAATCATATACAAACAATGACGATGCAAGATGCATGCATGACAAGTTGAATAACGCTACAGTAGCATCACATATTCTTATTCAGTACCTACTGTATGCATGCATGGAAAATATTTTAAATGCGAAGAAACAAGGCATGCAATTTATAATGCTCAAATAATAGAGTTAGAAACTAAATAATTAGCCACTGCTAACATACTGTTTGTAAAATCTTGGAAAATTTCCACTGTGTAGGCAACTGAAAATAGAGTCAGTACCAATTGGAATTTCTCAAAAAGGTTTTGTATAAAGCCCTTGGTAATTAAAATATTGCAGAAAATCTTTGCATAGGTTCTGCCAAACTCAGTACTCTAAGCCTAACTTTTTAATTCACTAAAGGATTCCTTTTGTTCTACTGAATCCAGGGACATCTTATTTACAATTTTTGGAGTTACAGAACTTATTCTTTGAATTTATTACTCCAAAAAGAGCATTAAATCATTTAATTAACTAAGGCAAAACCTTGCTTTAAAAGTGCAAAACAAATTTACAGCAATATTCTACGTGAGACACTGATTCTACACATATTTTATTTGAAATTTTTGGCCTAGTAGATCTAAAGATATGAATTTTACAAGTTTTAGCTATTTTCTGCAATTTTTCCAAAATCATTAAAACATTTACTGCGCAGTCAACGCGACTGGACGGTCAGCGCTGACGCGGCGGTGACGTGGCATGCCACGCGGCAGCACGTAAGTGGGCGATGCCCCTTTGTGAGACCCTTCTAATCTGGCGCGTTCAATGACGATCGGACGTCTCACCTTGTCCGTGGCGAGCTCGCCTGTGGTGATGACGTGGCGGCGGCGGTGTACCCGACGCGGGAGGGCGAGGTCACGGCGGCGGTCTTGGAGAGGCGCGAGGCTTCCTCGGTCGGCTGCGGCGGACGGCTGGAGACGGCGGCGTCGGCGATGCTCCGGCAAGCAATTCTCGCCGTCCTGGTGCACTGCAGGTAGGGGAAAGGGGGTGAGACGATGCGGACAGACGAGAGGAAAAGAAATAGGGGGAATAGGGGGTCAGTGGGGGGCGGCTGCCTCGTCGGGGACCTCGAGCTCCGAAGCTCGGCAATGGAGGTGGTGGCGACGGCGAGATTTGTGGCGGTTAGGGCTTGCGAGAGGGGGGAAAGTGGCGGCGGGTGCGGCTTAAGAAGGGCCGAGAATTGGGGGAGGGGGCGAGGCAGTTCGAGACCGAACCGGAGCGAAAATCGTGGCGGCGGCGGAGGTCGTGTCCGGTGTGGACTCCGACGGGGGGATGACAGGCGGGTCCCCCCTGTCAGTGGCTCGAGGCTGGGCGGCGGCGCTCAGCTATCTGCCGCGCGTGCGCTGCTATCTGCGGCTGCGCGGGCTGGCTGCCGCGGCTGGGTCGCTGATGTCGTGGCTAGGCCGGCTGGTCCGCAGCCCGGCTAGCGCGCCGGCTGCCCTTTCTTTTTTTATTCCTTTTCTTTTTTTATTCCTTTTCTTTTTTTCCTTTTTCTCTGGCTAATTTCGTTAACTGAATTTATACCAGATCTGTCTAGATTTTTGTCAAAAATTCAGATTACAATAACTTTTGCTACGAAGCTCCGATTTGGGCGATTCAAAGTGCTACGGGTTCGTGGCGGAACCCTATATACACATATGCCTTCCATACACCCAAAATATAATGTTTTTAACATAGGCATGGTAAAACCAAATGTTCAAGTGTAGGTGTCAAAATGCAAATGCAAGTGGTTTGTTTTGCCAAAACCTTTTCAAACTGAAATTTTGCAAGGATGATCATGATGCAATGCCATGAATGTTATGCAGTACTAAATCTAAAATTTGGGACGTGACAAAACTTTTTTAAACAATAGAGTGAACTTCCTTTTTAACGCTCGTGAACTTTCTTTTTAGCGAACACCCTTCTGAAATTTTTTATCTTTTGTCTGAACTGAAGCACCAAATAAACGAGAACCCTGTCAGGCTTGAAGTGAACTTTTTTTTCATGCAGAGTGAACTTTCTTCTTAGCACATGTGAACTTAGTTTTTATCGAAAAATCTTCTGGATTTTTTAGGTTAGGATGGGAGGGTTCCTGTTTAGGCTATATAGAAATCTCTTAAGGGTGTTTCTCTTTAGTCCTTATCTATATCTCTCTATATATATATATTTGCATTTCATTTAACTTAGATTGTTATACTTATCTGTTCATGGTATTGTCCTTTTTTTCATCATGATAACATGGGATTTGTGTGTGTGTGTGTCGAAATGCTTCTAGGATTCTTAGTTGCTCATGCATTGTACCACAATGTACCAAAATAATGATGCAGTAAGCATATAAAGTGACTTATCACCTTTTGATTGGCATTGTTGACTAAGTTTATATTTGACATGCAACAGGAGATAGAAAATATAATGTATATGTGTGTGTATAGAATGCCGCATGTTAGTGCATCTGCAAGTACATCTTGCTAAATATTTTTCATGTTCAATATGCATGTATTGGTTCATGCAATTTTCATATGCATATGTTGTTTGTATTTATGGCACATGACAAATTACTTATGAACTTCTACTGCAATGATATGTAGTAATTTTTGTGTCTATCACACACCCATGCATTTGTGATTTGAGGAACTTCTACTGCAAGGAATAAGTTTTTGTGTGCTCTATTGTAATAGCTTACAACTAATGCTTTTGATCAGTATTGTAGTCATTCATTGTCGTAACAAGATGATCTGTCAAGAAGTTAGTGACAATAATACTCTTGGTGAGGTCATTTCTTTGATTTGGTGACTATGCACTGTCCTAATATTGAAAGACTTGTGCCCATGAAGAAAAGTGCGCTAAATGTTGGATTTTTTTGCCCTCCCCTCCATACTGGTAGGAGCATTCTTTCTTTTCACATAATCTGATTATATATATGTCCATAGTTCTCTGAATATCCCCTTTTGCAGTATGGGTAAAAATAAACAGGCTATGGTGATTTTTTGGATGAGTGCCGACAGAAATTTGCGTGGTTATCATAGTGATTAGGAGCTTATGTCTTCTATCGGCAAGTTCTGGTACGTAAGCATGTCTTTTGAGCTTCCACAATCCATGTATACACCTAAAATTAAACAAGGGAGGCTAACATTTTGACCTCATATATTACTGTTGTTCTGCCTCATTTTTGCCACACTTTCTTGCTCTAATAATAACTTTTGCCACACTTTGTTGCTCTAATAGTAAGATACACCCCCATTGTAATAATTGTTTTTTAAGTTGTAATAGCTCCTATGAAAACGTGTTAAGATACACCCCATTGTAGAAGGCCTTATGGGGTGAGATTTGATTATTTTAACTATCTGTATGTTGTCCTGGTTTCCAAGTGAAACTGTAGTTTTTAGTAATCGCTTTGTTACAGAACAAATAAGGTCTCTTTTTGAAAAAGCATGAAACTAGGACATGGATTGAACTTTTCTCCTATTTTCATTTATGGCGGCCTATCGGTAGATAGAGATGCAGACGGACGCCCGATATGACATCCAGCTTGTCCTCCAAGGGCTGGACCAACCTAATCACTAATCTTCCATGTAATAATCAAACGGACTATTTTGGTTTCATTTTTGTTGGAGCCCGAGAATGTATGTACGTCCAAGTCTTTTCCATTGACATTGCTAACTTACTAATGTTAAGAAACTTTCAATGGGCTCTATAATCTAACAAGTTGCAAACACCAATTTAGTAGCTGTCGAACAAGCCTATAATATGGTATTAGTAAGTTAGCTGTGACGATATCATGAATATTTTTTTACTTTTGAGTGTGCTTGAAGTACTTTTTTGCAATTTGCTTGATGTACATTCTTATTTAGTGGTTCCACCGGTAGTTGTATTGCTACGAGCTCGGATGAAAATAAGGCTCTCCTTGTGACCAAGAAGGAACCCACACCACTTGATTTCGGACATGTCCGACTCTCTAAAATATAAGATGTTTTGGCTCTTTTTTGAAATCGTATGTATCTAGATGCTTTTTAGTTTTTAGGTTTTCAGCATGCACATAAAAAACATTTAGATACATGTGTTTTAAAAAAACCTAAAATATCTTATATTTTAAAACAAAGGAAGTAGATGACATCGATCACCCAAATGAAAAATAATGCTGACGCTAGAACATCCCAGCGTGACAATATGTAAATTCATCACGCCTATCACATGGTACCAAAATATACTGTGGGCAGCGTGGCGCCTTTCCACCTAGTATATACTAATCCAGAAAATTAATGCAATAAGTGAATATAATGCTCTCTTATGAAGAGACAAGAAAAAAGAAGACAGGGATTGAGATTTTCTTCACGATAAAAGGAGCAAATATCCCATATTTTATCTCAGATACTACATGCCAACCAAACATTCCAGCAACCATAGAGTACAAAATCTGCACGTACTCTTGATGTGAAAGAGCTACACATTCATTCACAAAAACAGTTTTTTTTTTAAATAGGGAGCGAATCCCCGGCCTTTGCATCAAGTGATGCACACAGCCTTTATTTATTATTAGAGCAACAAAGTATGGTAAAAGTTATTACAAAGATCATATAAATCGGAACTGGCAAACTAAAAACACCGAGCAAAACGATAACCATATCGCCAGCTCCTCGACGAGATCTAGCAAACACCTAGCTTCCTCATGCACTTCAAGAGACCAGATCCACCCAGCATATCCACGAAACGGTGCCCACGCACATGCTTGGGATGTCGCCGCCTCCACTATCTTCCGACAAACCATCATCAGCATGTATGTCGATGTGCAGACTCTCTCCACACCAGCCATCGACACCACTGCGGTGTCAAGTAGCACCACCTCCCTGCGCACTATCTCCAAAGCACTTCGTGGTTGCCACTGGTATCCCGTAGCACCATGCCACCAAGTACCACCGGCAACACAGCTTGAAGTCTTCGGAGGATCTGTTGTGCGAAGCACCAGCAAAACAGGCATGACTCAGCGTAGCACCTATCGGTTAAGCATGACTTTACATCGCCGCCAAAGCTCCGTACAAGACACAGCCGCTTCACATGTCCTTCCTCTTCCATCTAACACTGCTCCACAAGCGATGCTCCCAAGAGAGAACATGACACCGCGGCGCCGCCATCGCCCGATCCAAAGATCTTAGGGTTTCCCCCGGAGTAGCACGATTGAGGTCGACACTAGGTGCACGACGATGCCTTCATCAAGGTAACGATGTGTTAACTCCGCCATCGCCCTCCAACGGCTCGGTTTTCACCGACACCTAGGTCTCCCCACCTTGCTGCCAGGACTAGATGGCGGATCCCGATATCCGCCAAACTAGCCTCGGGCCAACCACCTTCGACAGAGAAGATGCCCACCGCCACCAAACTCATGGCCTCTGTCTCGAGTGTCCTCATGATGCATAGTAGATCCCAGAGAAGACGCACGACGTCCGACCAAGGATGATGGAGGGCAGAGTAAAGGACGATCCAAGAAACCCTAGATCACCGTCTCCAACCATCCATTCGCCTTTAGCCCCACCGCCGCTGCCGTGCTAGGTAGAGGCCATCGCCACCAAGATCTGGATCAAATCACGACGCGAGGACAAAAGCCGCCGCCGCGCCGCGAGGGCTTTGCTCTGCGACGTTGTCGGCGGCGGCAAGGAGGAGGGCGTCGCAAGGAGGGAGAACCGGCTGTGGAGGTGGGTGTCCGCCATCCGCGGCACGGCGGCAGCCGCACAGGGACATTCACAAAGACAGTAATTTATAGCCTAATATTGTTCAGGGAAACTGCACAAGAATGCTCCCCTAATATTGTCTCAAAGTGTAACTAAGCTCAGCTTAGGGTGACAACAAAGCTGTTAGAGCATGGCAATTAGTTTCAGCCTGATTATCGTTAGTTTAGGTAAATTTTACTCTCCCCGTTCCTAAATATAAGATTTTTTTGGCAAGAGTTCGATTAAAACTCTCAAAATGTTAAACTCCTAAAGCATCTTATATCTAGAAACAGAGGTAGTAGAACACACGGAGATATAAAGTGAAAGGATAATAAGGGAATTATAAGTGGTGCGAAAAGGAGGTACACACCTTGGCTACACGAATACTTCTAGACTAGTCATAGCCGGATCTATGTATTATAACCAGTGAGTTAAACTGATTTTTTTGGAGGAAATGGGCGTTTTATTATTAAAAGTTTACACCCGGCCTCTGCATAGCTAGGATGCACACAGCCGAACAGACACACAACTCGAGTCCAAAGCGAGAATACCAAAATTACAAAAAGTTTGAGAAAACAAATCCTCCATAACTCTATGACAGCTCTATCCGTAGATCACGCTGCCATCCATGTCGAGAGAAAAAATCCCTCGCCGTGTCCTCTAACCGTATACAGCCCTCCACAAACAAGTCGCGAAAATCCATCCGTTATAGAGAGGTCCATGATCGAAGGATGGCCGTGGCTCGATAGATAACCTGAAAGGGAGAAGACACAATGTTATTAAAAATCTTGTCATTTCTACATAGTCAAAGCGACCAAATAATGGCAAGCGCTCCCACCCTAAATAAAGTCCCATATTTATCCATAATTCCATCCAGCCAGTTGCCAAATACATTGACCACCGAACATGGAGGAGATAAATCAGAGGCTATTTGGATGATTGACCATATAACACGAGCAAATTTACACTGGAAAAACAGGTGCCGTATTGTCTCATTATGGTGACAAAAGACGCACTGTGTACTTTCATGCCAATTCCTCCTAACAAGATTATATTTTGTGATAATAACCCCTTTACGTAGATACCACGCGAAAATCTTCATTTTAAGGGGTATTTTCATCTTCCAAATTTTATTATTATCATCGACTGGAATATCAGGTTGGATCAAAGCTTTATACATGGAATCAACAGAAAATTTACCACTTTGTAGTAAATTCCATTTGAATTCGTCCACACCCTCAGACAATTGTATCCTGAATAGTCTTAATAAAAGATTGTTCCAAGACACCAATCTAGGGCCTATGAGACTTCGTTTGACAGACACATTAAGAGGATTATTTTCCATTACTGTGGAAAGTGTATCTCCTTTATGTCTAACGATCGAATATAAAGCCAGATATTGTTTACGGAGAGAGGTTTGACCAAGCCATTTATCTTCCCAGAACCTAATATGGGATCCATCCTTAATATTGAAAGCACCAAATCAGAAGAAGTATTTTTTTGGATGCCATAAGTCCGGCCCAAAAGTGTAAATCCCCGGGTTTCCAGACTACCTGAGACACGGCTATTGATCCCACATACTCCCTCCATAGAATGGTTTGTCAGACTCCTTCTTCCGTAAGAAGTTTGAAGAGCCATTTACCCAGGAGTGCGGTGTTTTTGACTTGCAAATCATGTATGCCAAGACCACCATATTCCTTGGGTCGACAGACCATATTCCATCTGGCCAGTCGATATTTCTTTTTCTAACTATCCCCTTGCCAAAAGAATCTTGATCGGAAATAATCCACTTTTGTCAAGACACCTTTTGGCAACTGGAAAAACGAGATCATATACAGTACCATATTGGTGAGTACTGAGTTAATGAGTACAAGTCTTCCTTTAAGGGATAGTAATTTACCTTTCCAACTATTAAGACATTTCTGTAGTCTTTCCTCAACGAGTTTCCATTCAGCAATTATGAGACGCCGATAGTGAATCGGTATTTCCAGATAATTGATTTGAGACTGCCTTTGGCCACAACCAAAAAGTTCGGCATAAAGGTGGGCATCGTTTATGGCCTCGCCAAAACAATACAAATCACTTTTATGGAAGTTTATTTTCAATCCAGAGAGTTGCTCAAATGCTGATAATATTAATTTCAGATTTTTAGCTTTCTCCATGTCATGTTCCATAAATAAGATTGTATCGTCGGCATATTGAAGAATAGATATTCCACCATCAACCAGATGTGGAACTAATCCTTCAATTTGTCCATCAGCCTTGGCTCTCTCAATAAGGATAGCCAACATATCAGCCACTATATTAAATAATATAGGCGATAGTGGATCCACTTGTCTTAGTTCTTTTTGGTTTTGAAATATTTGCCAGTGTCATCATTGACATTTATAGCAACACTTCCACAAGACACAAAACACTTTATGAGAGCACACCGCTGCTCTGAAAAACCTGTCATACAGAGTGTTTGCTGGAGAAAAGACCAATTAACTTTATCATAGGCCTTCTCAAAGTCAATCTTGAACAACACTCCATTTAATTTCTTAGAGTGCAGCTCATGGATTGTTTCATGCAAGATTACCATCCCATTCAGGATGTTTCTCCCTTGCATGAAAGTTGTTCGTGAAGGACGTACAACATGATCAGCTACTGAGTTTACTCTAATCGTAGCAACTTTTGTAAAAAAATTAAAACTAACGTTAAGCAGGCATATTGGACGATACTGTTGTATGCGTTCTGCACTATTAACCTTAGGTAATAAAATTATGTTACCAAAATTAAGTCTAAACAGGTCTATCTGACCATTCCGCAAAACTTCAAACAAGTGCATCAAATCCCCCTTGATAACTTCCCGGAATTTCTGATAGAATTCCGCTGGAAAGCCATCCGGACCTGGAGCTTTGTTATGTTCCATTTGAAAAACATCTTTCTTGACTTCCTCCTCCAAATAAGGAGCGGTCAGGAAGTTGTTTTCCTCAATAGAAATCTGGGGTATATCCTCTGTGTGAGACTCATCCAATGAAAATGAATTTTCTGGTGGTGCCCCAAATAAGGATTTATAGTAACTCGTAATATAAGATTTTAGATGCTTCTGACCCTCAATCGTACCTTCGTACTGAATTAAAGAGTGAATAAGTATCTTCTTATGCTTGCCATTGGTAATAGCGTGGAAGTATCTTGTGTGCGTGTCTCCTTCAAGGATGAATTTAGCTTTAGAGCATTGGTACCATTTGAGTTCTTCCACGCGGAGAAGTCTGGCAATTTATGCATTCGATTGGTTTTTAAGCTTAATCTCATGTGCAGTCAATAGCCTTACTTCCGCTAAAGCCTATAAATCATCAATAATAGCTGAAAGTCGTATTTTCTCTTTTTTAAGAATTCCAGCGGTGTGTCTAGCCCAACCACGAAGGAATTTGCGTAAGGCACGCATTTTGTTATTCCATCGTTGTATAGGCGTTTGACCTTTTATCAGTTTTTCCCAAATAGCTTTGACCAAATCAAAGAACCCATCACGATCAATCCATCCAAGTTCAAACTTGAAACTGTTTTTGGATTTTCGTGGAAGTGTTCCAACAGATAATAGTAGTGGAGCATGGTCCGACAAAGCCTCGATACGCTCTAGAGCACGAACAGTTACCATAGGGAATTTGGTCTCCCATTCGGTATCCATAAGCACTCTATCCAATTTTCGTATGTAGGCTCTGGAAGACTATTAGTCCAAGTGAACTGTCTTCCCAACATTGTAACCTCTCTTAAGTCCAAGATGTTGATAACAGCATTAAACATGAAAGGCCAATGTCGTCAAAATGTCCCCTACTTTTCTCATGAGGGAATCTTAGCAAGTTGAAATCTCCACCTACGAGGATAGGGTATGGATTTTCCTTAGCCAGATTTACCAACTCACGTAAAAAGTAAGCCTTATAAACGTCCTAGGCAGCCTCGTAGACAGCGAATACAGACCAAACGAAACCATCAGCCTTGTTTCGAATGTGGAGTTTAATAAAAAATCTCCAACCGAACTGGCTAAGACTTCCATAGTCTCATCTCTGACGCCTAACAGGATTCCCCTGGACCTCCCACGTGGCGCACCCACGTAAAGTCTGTTGGGAATAGACAACTTGTATTCCTCTGGGGCCGAAGGCCACAATATATAGTACATGTACAGGTGGAAATATGCAGGAAAACCCCCTAACAAGTAGGGACATACAATATACAAATATACATCTAACACACCCCCTCAAACTCATGGTGGCTCGATAACACTGATTTTGGAGAGAAAGAAAGTATGATGCGCAATGGTCTGTTCCTTCGTAAAGAAATCCACCAACTGTAACTCTGAAGGCACATACTGAAGCGCAACAACCTGAGCGTGCACCTGAGCACGTGCATAGAAAGCATCAACACCAATATGTTTGGTAAGCTCATGCTTGACCGGATCACGTGCAATACTAATAGCACATGTACTGTCAAACAAAACCAGAGTGGGTATGGTAATAGAAACCCCAAAATCCGCAAGCAACCACCGTAACCAGGTCACCTTAGTAGTCAACAACGCCATAGCACGCTAACTCAGCCTCAACACTCGAACGGGAAACCGTTGTCTATTTCTTTGTCTTCCAAGCAATAAGCGAACCACCAAGAAACACACAGTAAGCAGAAAGTGAACGGCGATATGTAGGATCACTCGCCCACGTAGCATCTGAATAGCACTGGAGCTGGAGGGAGCTGGAACGAGGAAAGAAAATGCAACGAGTAATCGTGCCACGAAGATAACAAAGAACACGAAGAAGATGACTATAGTGAACAGTGGTAGTAGCGAAAACAAACTGACTCAGAATATGAACAGGATAAGATATATCAGGACGAGTGACATCAAGATAAACAAGACTCCCAACAAGATGGCGATAACGCGTCGGATCAGGAAGAGGATCACCATCAGTAGGACGAAGCTTGACATTAAGCTCCATAGGGGTATCAACAGTGCGCTCATCCCCAAGAGCAGCACGAACAAGAAGGTCCTGAATATACTTTTCCTGAGAGATGAAAAAACCATCAGAAGTGGAGGAAACCTCAATCCCAAGAAAGTATAGAAGAGGACCAAGATCAGTTATAAGAAACTGATCACGAAGACGAGCCTTAACAAAGGCTATATACTCAGGATCATCACCAGTAATGATGATATCATCAGCATAGAGAAAAAGAAGAGTGCGTCCACGAGGAGAAGTGTGAACAAACAGCGCTGGATCATAAGCACTAGGGGAGAAACCAGCAGTAGTAACTACAGAGGCAAAGCGCTCAAACCAGGCACGAGGGGCCTGTTTGAGGCCATAAAGAGAACGTCAGAGACGACAAACCATACCTGCGGGAACAGAATACCTAGGAGGAGGATGCATATAAACCTCCTCACTCAACTCGCCATTGAGAAAGGCGTTTTGAACATCAAGCTCGGACATAGACCAGTGACGAACAGAAGCAACAGCAAGAAGAGTACGCACAGTGGTCATATGAGCCACAGGAGCAAAGGTCTCATCATAGTCACGACCGTGCTCCTGCTGAAAACCACGAGTCACAAGACGCGCTTTATAGCGCTCAAGAGATCCATCGGAGCGGGTCTTAATTTTATAGACCCACTTACACATGATAGGACAAACACCGGGAGGGGGAGAAACAAGATCCCAAGTGCTAGTGCGCTCAAGCGAAGCAAGCTCCTCAGCCATGGCCAGCTGCCATTCAGGATGATGCTCAGCATCCCGATAAGAAGTCGGCTCAGAGACAACAGAAAGACCATACTGACTAGGAGAGTAACAGTTGGGGGCACGACGCTGACGAATAGGACGAGTAGAGGGAATCTCATTAGAGGAAGACAACTCATGAGACGACGATGAAGAAGAAGGGATAGCAGAGGAAGGCTCTGGAGAACGAGGAGAACTAGGGGAACTAGACGGAGCAGAGGAGGATGGTGTCGAAGAAGAGACATCAGGGGGAGGGGGTCCTGAAGAAGACACAATAGGATTAGAAGGAGGTGTGTCAGGAAAAACAAGAAAAGAGATATCTTCCACCGGGTAGGTACCAGTGGTGGGACGAGGATAGAAAGGGCGCGTCTCATCAAAAGTAACGTCGCGAGAGATACGCATCCGACGACCAACAGGGTCCCAACATCGATAGCCCTTATGCTCATCACTGTATCCAAGGAAGACACACTCAACAGACTGAACGGTCAGTTTGGTGTGTTCGCGGGGGGCAAGGAGAACATAGTAAACACAACCAAACAAGCGAAGCATAGAGTAGTCGGGAGAATGACCAGATAGGTGCTCAAGAGGGATAACACCCTGCAGAGCGGCACAAGGCTGAATATTGATGAGGTAAGCCGACGTAGCGACAGCCTCAGCCCAGAAATGCGGCGGAAGAGAAGAAGTAATCATCATGGCACGAGTGGTCTCAAGAAGATGGCGATGCTTATGCTCAGCAACGCCATTCTGGGCATATGCGCCAGGACAGGAGAACTGATCAAGGGTACCCTGCTCAGCAAGGACACCTCGCAACATCTGAGAGATATACTCACTAGCAGAATCAGCACGAAACACATGAATGGGTGTAGAATATTGAGTATGGACCATGGCCGCAAAGCGCTGATATATGGAGAGCACTTCACTGCGAGAGCGCATAAAATACAACCAAGTGTACCAAGAAAAATCATCTATGAATAAAATATATTAGCGATGGACCCTTTCGAAGCGAAAGGAGCCGGACCCCAAACATCAGAATGAACTAAATCAAAAGGTCGCTGAGATACAGACGCGCTAGTAGGATAGGGAAGCTGAATCTGTTTACCCAACCAACATCCCTGACAATGTAAAGACCCATCTCCTGAGACAGACCCCAGAAGACCACGATGAACTAATGACGACAGGCGAGAGTCACAAAGGTGACCAAGACAATGATGCCACTGCTGAAAAGAGCTGGTAGCAGAGGCGAAGACCGGAGAAGAACTGGCAGATGAAGTGGCAGCGGAAGGAACACGAAGCCAGTCTAACTCCCAAAGTCCTCAAGAGTCACGGCTGCGAGGGCCAGGTCCAACCAGGGCCTGTGTGCGATGATCCTGGACAACACAGGAATCAGCATCAAGAATGACGCGACAACCAGAGTCAGTAAGCTAGCTAGCAGAGAACAGATTCATCTTAAGATGAGGAACATGAGAAATATCAGGAACAGAAAAAGAAGAATTAGAAAGGGTGCCCCGACTAGAAACAGGAAGAGTGGTACCATCAGCCGTGAGAACACGGACAAGAGAAGGGAGAGAACGAATAGCGGACAGAAGAGAAGACTCAGAGGTCATATGAAAATAAGCTCCAGAATCCAGATACCACGGGGACGTACATGACTGTGTACAGGGTGGTGGTCGCGCAGTGCCTAAATAATCAGTCACAGAACCAGCAGTGCACGTCGAAGAAGAGCCTGTAGCAACAAGCAGACCGCGAAGACTCCTGATAATGTCCTGATCAGAGAGAGCAACTGCTAAAGATCCGGAAGGAGCCGACTGCCCACGAGCCTAGTGCTGCTGAAGTAAACTAGGGTCCCGTGTATAACAGGTGGCCCAAGTGTGGCCATCACTGCTACAGTAAGTGCAGTGACAAAGAGAACCACGGCAACCCTGACCACGAGCCTGCTGGTGCTGACTCTGACCCTGAGACTGCTGGTGCTGACTCTGACCCTGACCTGTAGGAGTGGGTAGTATCGGCGATGGAATATAGGACCGCGGCTGAGTCGAGGGAGCAGACGGCAGAGGAGGACCACGAGTAGCAATCACAGATGGAACCGCAAGAAGACCAGCACCACGGAGATGAGTCTCCTTAGCCCAAAGCTCAGACAACAACTCAGAGAGCGGAACACGACCATGAGCATTCAACTGAGCACGGCGGGGCTCGAACTCCTGGCGGAGCCGATACAGAAACTCATAGATGCGGTGGAACTCCAAATCCGAGCGCACAATCTGGCAGCACGGGCATGTGCCACAAACAGCAGTACGGAGAGAATCAAGCTAACGCCAGATAGCAGCACTCTGAGTATAGAACTCATCAATAGTGGAATCACCCTGCTGAAGAGCGTGCTCCTGGCGAATCATGGACAGGTAAAGAGCATCCCCAAACGGCTGATAGCGCTGACGAAGATGTGCCCACTGAGCGGCAACAGTAGGGAGACTCATCAACTCAGCAAAGAACCGGGCGAACATCGGAGGTGAGAATGGCAAAGACGAGCATCCTCATCGACCCACTGAGTGTAGACGGTCAGATCGTGGCGATAGGTCTCGAGATCAGCAGAGTACTGTTTGAAATTCAGCTCATAAGCAGCAACAACACTATCATCGGCACTCTGAGCAGCATCCTTGGCCTCCTGAGAAGCTTCAGCATCGAGAACAATCGGCGTCGGCGGAAGAGGAGCCATAGGAGTAGGGGCACGGCGGACAGGAGACCTCGCCGGAGAGCACACCCAAAAACAGAGACCACGCATGTGAACGCACATAAAGGCAGCGAAATCAGGATAATTCGCGCCATCGAAGATCACCGGGCAGCGAGGAATCACAATATAGCCCGATGCAGAAGACATCTCTCTCTCACTTTTTTTCAGATCTCAGATCCGATCGGAACTGCAGCCGGATGGATCACTCGATCCTGATCAAGAACTAGGAGGCCGCCAGGAGGCACAGCGACGGGAGGCCGGCTGAGGAAGACCGTCGAAGGAGGAAGACCGACGGGGCGCGGCTGGCGGCGGATCCGAGGCGCGGCCGACGGCAGAGCCGAGGCGGGGCGCGGCCGGCGGTAGATCAGAGGCGGTGCGGGACGGGGCGGCGGGCGCCCAAGCAGGTGATAGCAGGCCTCGACGGAGGAGAAGCGGCGGCGGCGACTGGCCAGGGCGGCGGGCAGTAGCCCACGACGAAGGAGAAGCGGCGGCGGCGACCGGCGGCGACGACGACGGCAAGTTGTCGGCAGCAGGGACGGTGGCGGAAACAGCGACGAAGTTGCGAGAAAAAGGCTAACTTAGGTCTGATACCATGTTAGGAATACACAACTTATATTCCTCTAGGGCCAAAGGCCACAATATATAGTACATGTACATGTGAAAATATGTAGGAAAACCCCCTAACAAGTGGGGACATACAATATATAAATATATATCTAACAAAGTCTACTCCACCAGAAAGGCGATTGAGTTGAGCTTGTGAAAAATCACGTTTAACAGTCTCAGAAATACCCAAAAAATCCAACTTATGATCTCTCACACAATCGGCAAAAAACAAATATTTAGCCAAGTCCCGAAGACCTCCGCTATTTGCAAACATGCCATTCATTGAGAAACAATTAGAGTTTTGGATACACGGGACCTCTTGCGAGATTTCTAGTTCTTTAACTTCCGACGAGATGCTGTCAGTTCATATAATGAACTCGGCCCGGTCTCATCAAAGCCCACATCTGATACTTCACCAACTAAGTGAGACAGGAGTTAACCATCTACTATGGCATGCAACTCCTCCTCCATCGGTAAAGAATCAGGAACAAAAAAGACCTTAGGAGTAACCGTTAGACGGTCAACCTCCATATGCCTCAAAGCAGAACTAGAAAAATTAACTTTATGTGCAGATGTACCCAAAGTTACACCAACATTACCTAACTTATGAACAATAGAAGAATTGGAGAAAGAAAGAAAGGACTTGGAAGAGTTCACCGCACCCTGGTAGTCCAGATTCTTTTCCGCCTTCCTCCGCATAGCCTTGCCCAAGGAATCATCATCCGTAACCGAAGCCCCCAGGATGTCTGAGTCATGACGGGAGCTCCTGCGGGGTGGGGTTCCCCCCACGGAGTGCCGCGCGCCTGCATCCAGCGATAGGCCTAACCCCGCCTGGGTCATACCATCACCCAACAAAGCCTGGCCACCATCATCGCGGTCGACCAGCCCCTCCTGGGCTAGCCTCCTCGTCGAAGACTCATCGAGCACCTCCGGTACGACCGGTTCTAGAACCGGTTCCGCCGCCCTAGGGATAGAGTGACCGAACATAGTAGTCCTCTCGTGCATGGTAAAAGCCGAAAGAGAAGTAACACAAGCCTTTCCACCAGAACCACAAGCAACCTGCAGAGCCTCCTGAAGCTGTGAAGGAGAAACACGAGGCGAACTTAACACAGGCCTAGCTCCACGCATAGGCGAGTCCACCGGAAGAGCCTCCTGAGTTAAACTAATAAATGCTTTATCTGATGTTTCTTCTGAAGATTTGTGTTTGCAGCGCGCCTGATCGATGCTTGATGTTTGAGAAGCGCTGTCAGATTCTTGCTGAGATACACCAGGTTTTGAAATTGGTTTTGTGAACTTCCCAGCAGCTAGCTCATTCTTGTGCTAAACAAGCAGTGGCTACCCAATACCTGTATAAAACACGCTTAGAGAGTGACAACATTTATACTAATCCAGCTGATTAATGCAACAGGTGAATATAATGCTCTCTTATGAAGAGACAGAGATCGAGATTTTTTTTCCCGATAAAAGGAGCAAAAGCTTCCATATTTTATTTCAGATACTACATGCCAACCAAACATTCCAGCAACCATCAGAGTACAGAAACTTTTTTTTCCAACCGGGCTTTCACCCCTTTCCATTTTCATTAAACGGAAATAACCAAGTTCAAAGTCTGTTGTTACAAGCAAAATAAGGAAAGGGGAAGGAGAAACGAAAGCGAGTTGGTGCAGTGATCAGAAACCCATCAGAACGTCATCGAGGCGTCATCAGAGGACAAAAACCTGGTACCACAGAAATTCAGTTTCACAGCAGCACGACCATTCAGCGGCAAAAGCATGAGAGCATAAACTACATAAGTCCTCAGGAAGCGACAGCAGCTTAAGATAAGAAGAACCACACGCATCAAGGACCGCTGTGATCATCGTAAGGAGAAACCACGGATGCAGATCCGAATACACCGAGCCGCCACATGCATCAACTGGCGCCCCAGTTAAGAACCACCTTGTCATCCTCCTTGAGTAAACCTGCCCAATATAAGAGTAAGGAACCAGCAAAAAATGAAATCTCATTAGGAGAATGCATTTTGTAATTTTCAAAAGTGACTTTGTTACGAGTGAGCCAGATAGCCCAGCACAAAGAAGCAATCAGGATCACATAGAATTTTTCATGATGAGGGAGGAAAGAATGAAACCAAGCCATGGCCTGCCAAAAATTATCAGGAACCAGATTAGTCCCCATGGCGGTTCCCAACACCCCCCAAACCACTCTAGCCACAGAGCAGGAGAAGAACAAGTGATCATTTGTTTCCACTTGAAAAAGGAGCAAATAGGAGATCCAAGCTAGTTCCTTTTTTTCATATTCTGTCTAGTGAGAAGAGCATCTCTACACATCTGCCACATGAAGATTTGAATTTTAAGAGGGAGTTTAGCTTTCCAAATCCATTTATTATTAGAGCCAGCAAGGTTCCTCTCCAACCACTGATACATAGATTTGGTGGAAAAAATTTTACTTGCAGCAAAATCCCAGTAAACCTTATCATCATCAGGGGAGAGCTGTAAGGATCTAACAACCCCACAAACATGATTCCAATGACTTAAAATAACACCCTGAAGAGATCTCCTAAAAGGAATTGCAAAGTCCATCTCAACACATTTCTTGATGGTAATATTTTGATCCTGACAAATATCAAACAGACTAGGAAACTGCTCAGCAAAAGGTATATTTCCATCAATAGGATCAACCCACAATCTAGTTAGATTACCATTACCCAAGGAATTTTTCCTTCCAGCCAAATAATTCTTCCTAATCCTTAAAAGAGACTTCCAACAAGGGGAATCATTACTTTTTTCCACCACAGTGACAACCCTATGCCTCTTAAGATACTTAGCTTTAACCAGTTTTTGCCATAGGCCATCAGAAGTATCCAACTTCCACCACCATTTACACAGGAGACTGATGTTTTGCCTTCTTAAATTCTTAACCCCCAGACCACCTTTCTTTTTGGACCTACAAATTCTTTTCCAAGCCACCATGTAATAGCCTTTCTTGATTTTTTTTCCCATGCCAAAAAAATCTACATCTGTGTTTATCCAACTTAGCAATGAAAGTTTTGTTTAGAAGGAAGAGGCTCATCACATAAGAAGGAATACTAGATAAACAGGCATTCACCAAAGTTAACCTGCCACCAGAAGAAGTAGAACCCCCAATCCAAGCATCCAACTTGACCACAAATTTAGCATCCACAAAATCCAGATCAGAATTTTTAAGAGCTCGAAAGGTAACAGGAACCCCCAAATATTTCATAGGAAGCAGACTCACTTTGCACCCAAACATGTCAGAATAAAAAGCAGCAACATCATTATCACCCCCAATAGTGAAAACCTCACTCTTCTGGTAATTGATTTTCAAACCAGACATGAGTTCGAACAAATAAAGAAGCAATTTAAGATTCAGAGCTTTCTCATGATCATGGGACAGACACAGAACAGTGTCATCAGCATATTGCATAATAGCAACACCATTATCCATCAGATCAGGAGCCAAACCCAATAACAGTCCATTTTTTTGAGCCTCAAGAACCATCTTAGTTAAGCATTGAACAGCAGAATTAAACAGAAAAGGAGACAGGGGGTCATCTTGCCTTACCCCTTTGGCACTCTGGAAATAAGGACCATTGGTATTATTTATCTTGATAGAGACAGTACCATTATAGAGAATTTTCTTTAACATATCTCTCCAGAAAAGGTCAAAACCCAGAGTACAGAAACTGTATGTACTCTTGATGTGGAATAGCTACACCTTAGACAGGCTAATATTGCTGAACGAACAAAACCCTGGCCATATCTTCAGCTTCAGGCCGGCTTCAAGCGATCACCCGTACCTATCTGCAAGATGGGCCAAAGTGAGAAGTAGGGTATAGCAGACCACATTGAATTGGACAATGAATCACTTTACCTTCACGACTGGGAACATTCTTCAGTTTGAAAATTGATTAATCCGATTATCTTCAAAAGGTTTTAGGCCCTTCACAAACCCACCCAAAGTGTGGCAACCTAAGCTTTTCTGGGCATGTTGAGCAATAAAGGAAGATATATGTTTTTTTTTCGCCAGATCGCCCTTGGTCAGACTGACTTTCTTATGTGCATACTGCATGGAAACTCAAAATGAGATTCACATCATATTGGCACAAAGAATGCAGACCTCCATCAGACAGTAACTACATGATCAGCAACATACATCCTTGAACTAAACAGTAATGTTTTATTCTAAAACAAGCAGTGCTCGATTTACAAGCAGTACTTCTTTCTTACCAAAGTTTGCCAACAATCAGATTCATTATGCAGCGAAAAAGAAATTGCACCCTTCGAATCCATAATAAGTGTCGCTAATCTAGTACAAAGTTTGTACTAGCTTAATACAAAATGAGCGATACTTATTATGGACCAGAGGGAGTAATTTCTTTTGCAGCTAAATGTGTATTTACTCAAACAACTAGTACATTATGTCCAGAAAGCCAGATTCTAACCATCTATTCTAGAAAAAACATTACTCAAGTTACTGAAAATACAGTTTTTCAGGGAATCAGAGATCAGATTCATTATACAGGAAAAAAAACATTAGCATAAGAATCCCCTTTTTTCTTGTCTAAGTATGTTACATGTGTGTGTCTACTCAAAACTACTTGCTTCTACATCCAAAATGCTACATGCGAAAATGAATGTAGATGCATGGGCACCGCGTAGGACTTGGTGGTGCGGCGATCCGTAGCTTCCAGCTCCCCCTTACGATTGTACTTGAGGCCAAAGAAGGTGACATGAAGCGCGCAGCCATGGCCGGAGGCGTCTTCCATCTCCACATCTTCATGTATCACCCTCTCGACAAGGCAAAACTTGCTGTCGCCCATGTAAGTGAGAGTGGCCCCGAGGTGCCTCTCCGGGGGCACCTCCTGGAACAGCTTGCCCTTCGCCGTGGTCCATTCCGGCTCCGCCCTGCCGCTGCGGGAGGCGACCTGGCAGGCGCAAACGTAGTAGCCGCGGTGGTCCTTGCGGTGGAGCCCGACCCACGCGTCCAGCTCGCGGTCGAAGTATCCCTGGCCAAGGAAAGGCAGCACCCACCGTCCATGCGACCTCCACTCGCCACGAACAGCGTTGAAAGAGTAGGTGCGCTCTTCGGTGGAAAAGAAGATGGTGGTTCCGTCCGGGTGCACGGCGTAGGCGGCTACAGTCTCTTCGCTGCCGCAGAACGGTGCCGGAGGTGGGGCGTCGATGTCCCAGAACCACCTATGGATCTTGTTGCTCGAAAACCCTCCACAGCGCACCCATGACAGCACCTCGAAGGACACCCGTGTCTGGCCGGTCTCACCGCTCTGGCCTGACAGCGCATACAGTTTCTGCTGCTGTTTCTCTCCGGCGGCCACGGTCAAGCCACACAGGTTTCCGGGTAGGTTGGGGCCCGTGGTCATCGCAGCGGTCTCGGTGTCGTAGGCAAGGGTGCAAGCCTGCTCATTGCACGACAGGCCGTTCGCAACCAAGATCTTGCTGCCCAGAGAGGCGATGAACATGTCCTCGGCCCGGCCTGAATGGGCTAGCCGTGCTGCCGGGGGCTCGAGGAGACGCATGAGCCCAGCCCCAGCGCAACTGTCCTCGCCGCCGTCCTCACTTTGGCCGGCTAAAAAGTTGTCGGCATCAAGCTTGTGGATGCTGTACCCCTGCTCCCAATCATCCAAGACGATGTAGAGGTGCTTGCTCCGCCACCGGCTCCCCGGCTCTGGCACCTTGCCGCAGATGCAGCGGCACTGGTGGTGGTTTTGGTCGGCCTGCCGCTGCCGCTTCGACATGACAGTGGCTTGACCTGTCTCCGTGGGCGCTCGTGGATCTACCTACAATCAGCAGCCGGCGGCATTGTTATAAAGGCTAGTGCTGAATCCGAGTTGAAAAGGAAGAGGAATCGAAGGACGAGGGTTATTAATCCAAGATCGAAACTGACTCGTGAACTTGCTAATGAAGGGAAATCAGTGCGTACCAGGTAACAATCTTAGTAGTGAAATCATTCGGAACCAGCAGGCCGGCAGGCGCCGGCGAGATCGCCGCCCGGCACGCGGGGAGGGCCGTCCGATCCAAAAGATCTGCGGGAATAGCCTGGGCTCCCCGGGTATGCGGAGGGGACGACGACCGCCGCCGGCTCTCCGATTGACCGGGTGATACGGGCTAGGGGTTCGCCAGCTCTCTCTCTCTCTCTCTCTCTCTCTCTCTCTCTCTCTCTCTCTCTCTCTCTCTCTCTCTCTCTCTCTCTCTCTCTCTCTCTCTTCCAGTCTCGCCGTGCCTTCGGTCGAAATTTCGCTGTAGAATTTTTACTCGAATTTAAAAGTTATGTATCATATGCAAAAGAGTTAATAACGCTGGTCATACATAAACTTGTCCGTTATGTGCAAACTCATACACAAATTTGCAAACAGTGATAAACTGGTCCACTAAGTTGTGATTGTGGTGCAAAAATAGTCCAAATCGTCCTAGTGCTTACACATGGCGCGGAGGCTCATGGAGCACTAGGAGTGTTAGCTTAATCTTGGTAAGAGAGTCCGAGTGGTATTAGACTGTGTCCGAGTAGCACTAGGACTATGTATCCGTGGTATGTGCGGTGTGTACGTGTCTTAGTCTAGGAAGGTTTTCTAGTTAGACAAGTGTATGTGTGAGTCCTAGTACTAGTAGTATCCGTATGTGTGTACGAGATGGTTTAGGTTTAGTATTAGTTAGGTCTAGCTTGCATATATAAGCAAGCTAGACCGTGAGTCTTGTAACACATTGAGTGAGTTGAGAAGAAAATAAAGAAAAGAACGGGCACGACACGTGCCCTTGGCCATAAGATTTTTTAAGCGTGTTTGTTTGTCTAGTTTGATGTAGTCGATATGTGGGCAAATTCCAACAATTGGTATCAGAGCGAGGTCAAAGATTTGAAGCCACGCTTGTCCCGGGGAGGCGACCCTACTAGCGCCTCGGGGCGGGCAATCGGATGGAGACGACAGGCATGCTGTCATCGGTTAGACGGCGGGCGATCGTCACTCAGAGGAGCGACAAGGAAGAAGAAGGCGGGCGGGGAGTCTTCGGCAAGGTGGTGGATGGGGATGATCGTTGACGAGTGCGGTGGTGCCGGGTGCGGTGCTGGAGAATCTTGTCAAGATCGTCGTCCGGGAGAGTATGAGTTAAGGAGTCAAGTGTGTGCAAGGTAGCACATTCAGTCGGTGTTGTGTCGTGAGTCGCTGTCGTGTCCAAGTGCTCGTCTCTGTGAGGATCTGTTGCAGTTGAAGCGAGTCGTCTATGTGTCTCGACGAGAGGATCAAGTTCAAGTGTGAAGGGGGCGGTAAACCAGTGAAGGGGAGCCTCTTCAATGAGGACTTGTCTCTACATGAGGCCGAAGTGGATGGTCTAGTCCACGCCAGGAGGTCGGCATGTATTGCGCTAGGGTGGTCGGTGTGTTCCACGGGTGGTGCGATTTCACAAGGTTGCTAGCGTGGCTGGGTAGTCCGGATCATCTTGAGTTGTTCCGTAAATTCGCCAAGTCAAAATTGGGGAGAGCCAATTAGACTTGTCGTGGTGCGAGATCTAGGCAAGACGCAGATCTACAAGGATTCAAGATCAGAGAAGCATGGAAGACGAAGAGTAGTCAATCAAGATTAGGGAGAGATTGTTAGCTTAATCTTGGTAAGAGAGTCCGAGTGGTATTAGTCTGTGTCCGAGTAGCACTAGGACTATGTATGTCCGTGGTATGTGCGGTGTGTACGTGTCTTAGTCTAGGAAGGTTTTCTAGTTAGGCAAGTGTATGTGTGAGTCCTAGTACTAGTAGTATCCGTATGTGTGTACGAGATGGTTTAGGTTTAGTATTAGTTAGGTCTAGTTTGCATATATAAGCAAGCTAGACCGTGAGTCTTGTAACACATTGAGTGAGTTGAGAAGAAAATAAAGAAAAGAACGGGCACGACACGTGCCCTTGGCCATAAGATTTTTTAAGCGTGTTTGTTTGTCTAATTTGATGTAGTCGATCTGTGGGCAAATTCCAACAAGGAGGTCATCTCCATTGAGGTTGCGCGGAGGCTCATGGAGCACTAACGGTTTTAGCTGAGCCGCTCGTCACTAATTTCTCAAGATTGATTTGATCAAGCGATACACGAAGAAGGTCTCGTCGGGCAACGAGCCAACGACGACGACCACGTGAGCCGCAGGTGGAGCAGCGACCAGTGCGGATCACGCTCGTCCGTGAGGTCAGCGCGGAAGCGCAAGAAGAGAGTTCATGCCATGGCGGTAAACGCACTCTCATGATCCAGGACGATATGGTTGTTCGAGATGGCACCAGACGCGGAGCCGAGCTAGTGCCGTCGGATGTTAGCACTAATCTTGATTTAGTTATCTGCATATTTGTTTACGTTTTGCATTTAGTTAGTTGAGATTAAGACTGTGCAAACCTGTTTTGATTGGTTTGGCCAGTTTGGGTTAGTTTAAATTTTTGCACTAGTTTCAAAGTTTAGAACTTGTTTGTAAAGGAAAATGAACTAAAATGTAATTAGCCGGTTTGGATGGTTTGGCCTGTTTCATATTTTGCACACCCTTAGTTGAGGGCTTCAGGCTGCATGCATGGTGAGATGCTGCTCTGCCGTGTGATGCGGAGAGTTAGGCGAGATGCCGATGGTGGCGAGAGAGGCTGCTGAGCGTGTTGGTCCTGTTAGCTGCATCTGTGTGTGCATGAGTGACCAGGTCAGGTTCTGTTAAGAGTGATTCTAGGAGAGATCGGGCCAGCTCTTAGTGGTGGAGTGCATAGCTACGTGCGTACAGACGTGTTGTTAGTGGCCGGAGTGTGTCACCTAAACGCGTGTGCGTGTGTGCTATTTAAAGAGTCTGTAAGCATGTTTGTTTGGACAAGAGATATATAGAGAAGAAAAGCTCGTGCTGTGTGAGGCAGACGAGACCCAAAATCTCTTTGTTCCTGTGTGCGTTTGAGAGCTGAGCGAGTCATCTCTATCAACAGAAGAGTGGTCCCAGAGCCGCGACATCTTGAACAGCCGTGCCATCCTGGTGGCCACTATCCCGGCGTCAGAGTGCAGGCATGGTTCTCGCCCGAGATGGCGCACCGAGCGGCATAAGCAGGAGCGCGTTGGCATCTTTCGAGCGGCTGGTGCGGAGGCTCATGGAGCACTAGGAGGTCATCTCCATTGAGGTATGGCGCCGAAGGAGGCAGACAGGTTTATGCGCGCCAAACCACCGCCGCCTGTGAGGACGCCTTCATGGCCTACCCCAAGAAGCTCTCCAGCCACGGTGTGCATGATCTTGTACGTGGTGACCTCCCTATCGGCGCTACAGTTCATGCAGCTGCTCGGGCTCAAGGATCTGACATGGACCAATTGCAAGTCGGCGCTCGTTGGCGCGACAGAGGCCAATGGGAGAATAGCCACGCCTCCTCAGACCGGCGGCCAGGCTATCGGTGGCAAACACCATATTGGCAAGGTCGGCCTCTCTTGCCATGCTTGCCCTTGCCACAGAGCCCGTACCTACACCCGTGCTGGTGGAAGATACCGAGGCCTAGATGCACGACGGACTAGGGATGCTCAGCTCGTCGAGCACCGAAGCAAGTTTAGATCAATTGGGGAACATACGGTAAGGACACAACTTCAAAAAAGAAATATACAAGGTGCTTTTTATAAAAGCAACAATGGCACTTGTCACCCTCGGAACGAGTGTGGACGAATTTGCACCCGTCCCACAAGTATGTGGACCAGTTCACCACGAATTGTAAGTTTGTATACTAATTTGCTCTCATGGGACAAGTTTGTGTACCCTCGGTGAAAAGCTACTTTCTTCGACCCATATTAATTGACTTAGATTCATCGAAATGCAAATATATCTAGTTAAAATTTTAATGCTAGATGTACCTGTATCTAGAAAAATTTGAGTCAATTAATATAGAAAAAATTTATCCAAAATAAATAAATGGATTTTTTGAATAAATACTTCCTCTGTCTTAAATTAGTTGACTCGATTTTATAAACTAAATTGAAATAAAGGTGTACACAGAAAATCATACTATATAGCATTGTGTGGCCGTACTTATAGAAAAGCTTAAATTATAACTTATAAATTACACGGAAAGTGTTCCCAAGTTATGGTGCTTCCTTCATTTTAAATTTTTAAATCATATTTAAATGTTTTAAAAGAATTTAAAAAATTCATGAACATAGTCAATGTTCTATCTTAGACCATGTACTATGTACACTTAAAGCGGTTCAATGAGGCTTTTAAACCGGTTTCATACATAGTGGGAAATTTTTTTTTTTTGCCCACGTGGTGTGAGGTCGTCTACCTGCTGCTTGAGGTCAGCATGTTCATACGGTAGATTGAGAAAGTAAAATATGATCTTCTATTGCTGCTAGGGCCCATTTGTATAGTATAGTGCGGTTCCATACATAGTGGAAAATTGGTAGCGATTCATTCCCTGACAAGTTTTTGGGTTGGGCACCACACAGTACATGGTCTTAGAAGCATGAAAAATCATGACGTGAAATTCATTTTATTGAGGACTAAAACGATAAAATCAGGTATGTTATTCTTTCTGGGACGGAAGAAGTATATCACTTCAATCTAGGATTGCCATGCTAGACTCCGCATATCTTTTGACGAGCACGTTATCCTTGTAACCATTTTGTCGAGCAAAAAAGTAGAAAGAATAGCAATCTCAATTCCATCCAAAACTTTATAAATTCCTTAATAGTTGGTATAAATTCGTAAGCCGGGTTGGCTGATACGCTTTAAAAAGGTTATTGTTCTATATATTCCTTTTCTAGCCTTTCTCTTTTGATGTCGCAAAGTTGTTTTGCCAGTTGTCTAAAAGAACTAATAGCAAACATTTTTATATGGCAAACTAATTCAAACTCAATTCATTAAGGGCTTGTTTGATTCGTGGGATAGGAAACACGTAACAATAAGAAAAACGCGGGATTAAAATGTCATGTCTAGTTGAATCCTACAGAATTTGGAGCCATCTTGAATTTTTCTTAAAGAAGTGTTTGATTCACGGGAAAAACAAAGGAATCGTAACATGAGGTTGAGCTGAATGAAAAGTTTCCTCCAAAACATAGTGTAATTATGAAAAAAAATCTAAGGGTCAAATCCTATGAATCAAATAATGCACATAGAAAAAATTCCTAAGGATCAAAATTCCAATGCGATTTCTTTGAATCAAACGATCCCTAAAATTGTTCAAAAAAAGCTCACTGAAATTTGTGTCTTTTTTTGGCCATGACTGAAATTTATGGCATGCCTACTACTAGGCTCAAATCTATCTCACAAAGCTACTTCAGAAATTTGCACCCTTGGCCTCTAAATTTTGATGGAGTGGTAACCTAGATAAGAGGTCAATGCATTGCTCTCTTGGGACAAGATGTCCGTACCAAAAGGAAGAGGAGGAATGGGATTCCGTGATTTCCAACTTTTTAACTTGTCCCTTTTAGAGAAGCAAGGATGGAAATTAATGGCCCCCCGAGATTCTTTGTGTGCCCAAGTCTTGCGGAGTAGGTACTTCCATGATAAAGATTTCATGTTGGCAACTGTGCCCATGATGGCCTCTCGCACTTGGAGCTCAATCATTGCAGGCGTGGAGGCGTTGCAGACCGGAATCATAAAGAGAATTGGCTCAGGAAGTTCGATTTCGATTTGGAATGATAATTGGATGTCGGGTGCACATCATATGATACCTCTTGGGAGGAAATATGAGAGCACTTCGGATTTTGTAAGTGAATTGATAAACCCTGAGACACACATGTGGAATGAGGAAGCTTTGGAGGCGAACCTGTTTCCCGTCGATGTGGAAATAATTCGGCAAATTCCATTGAGGAGTATAGGCGGGGATTACTGGACAACTATAGGGGTTCGTAGCATGGAAAACAAAAAATTTCTACCCCATGTATACAAACAAGCCAAGATCTATCTAATAGATTGTAGCAACGAGTCGATAAGAGTACTCACCCTCGAAGATTCTAAAGCGGTTAACGAGAGCAGATTCTCGTGGATGATGTAGTCGTATACTTGCCGATCTCAAGATCGTGTAGACGATCCTTCCGGCGCTGTGTTCCGGCAGCGCTTCCGCAGTCGGTTACACGTTCGGTACTCGATGAAGAACTTCCTCTCCCTTATTCCAGCAGGCAGCGGAGGTTGTAGTTCTCCCCTCGTGATTCCGGCAGCACGACGGCGTGGTGTCGGAAGTAGAGGGAAGATCCCGCGGGGCCTCGCCTAAGCCGGTGCGAGTTATGGTGGATCTAGGGTTTCCGGGCGATCTAGGTTTAGAAGGCCGGAGAGGAGGAGGTGGTGTCGGTGGTGGCTAGGGCGACGATGACGGGTCGTCGGCGGCGCCAGGCAGCGGCGGCGCTGGGCGGCGGCGGCGCACGGGGTGGGGAGGGCTGGTGTTTTGTTCTTTGGGGCAGCCCTCCCCCTCTATTTATGAGAGGAGGGGCAGCCTTGGGAGAGGGGAGTTTGAATCCATACCCAAACCCAAGTTGGATAGAAGGAAGGAATCTTTCCTTCTTCCACTAGGAAACAATTGTTCCAGTTTGACTTTTCAAACCTCCTTTATAACTTTCAATTTAGAGTTTTAATTCTCTCTCGAAAATGCCCAACCAAGTGACCTAGGACATGATCCAATCATTCCACTTACCCATGAAACATTCATGGACCATTCCCCTTCCGGTCCAGTGAACCTTCTAGAACCTCTCCGATGAAAACATTGAAATCATTCCCGAACTCCGGAATCGGACTTTCCTTATATGAATCTTATTCTCCGGACCATTCCGGATCTCCTCGTGATATCCCGGAACCCATCCGAGACTCCGAATAACATTCGGTTTCCCTACTTACATTCCATATCTACTAAACAACATCGAATCCTTAAGTGTGTCTCCCTACGGTTCGTGAATTATGCGGACATGACCGAGACACTTCTCCGATCAATAACCAATAGAGGAATCTGGAAATTTATATGGCTCCCACATATTTCTACGATTACTTTGCGATCGAATGAACCACTTACATACGATACCAATTTCCCTTTGTCTCGCGATAGTTTACTTATCCGAGGTTTGATCGTCGGTATCTCTGCATACCTAGTTCAACCTCGTTACTGATAAGTACTCTTTTCTCGTTCTCGTGATATGTGATCCCTTGTGAGCCAGTCACATGCTTGCAAGCTAATAGGATGACATTCCACCGAGAGGGCCCAGAGTATATCTATCTGTCATATGGATGGACAAATCCCACTCTTGATCCATGTGCCTCAACACATACTTTCCGAACACTTAATGCCACCTTTATAGCCATCCAGTAACGGTGTGGTGTTTGATGTCATCAAAGCATCCTTTCGGTGATGGTGATTAGCATGATCTCATGGTCGAAGGAATTAGGTTAATATGTATCAGAAAGCTTATAGCAAACAAACTATTGAAATGACTTGATCTTTATGCTACGCTTATCTATAGGAGCATGTCCATCATACCATTCTCCTAATGATATGATCTTGTTGTTAATAACATCTCAATGTTCATGATCGTGAAACCACGATCATCTATCAACCAACAAGCTAGTATTACAAAGAGGCTTTACTAGGGACTCTAATTCAGTTTACAAATCACACAAGTATTAATGTTTCCGGTTAATGCTATTATAGCATGAATGTAAACATTTATCATAAACACAAAGATATAATAATAACAACTTTTATTATTTCCTCTAGGGCATATCTCCAACAGTCTCCTACTTGCACTAGAGTCAACTAATCTAGATTACATGGTAATATACCGAACACCCATGGCGGTTTGGTGATGGTCATGTTTCGCCCTCGGGAGAGGTTGATTCAACGGATCCGCCACATTCAGATTTGTGTGTACTTTGCAAATATTTATGTCACCATCTTGGGCATACTCTCGAATAGCGTGAAATGTAGCTTGATGTGCTTCAGCTTCTTGTGTGGCCTTGGTTCTTGCGCATTGGCTATGGCGCCCATGTTATCACAATAGATAGACATTGGGTCCAGCGCACTTGGAATCACACCGAGCTCTGTAATGAACTCCTTCATCCATATTGCCTCTTGTGAAGCCTCTAAAGCAGCTATGTATTCCGATTCAGTTGAAGATCTCGCCAGAACGCTTTGCTTTGCACTCCTACAGCTAACTGCTGCACCATTCAAAGTAAATACGTATCCATATTGAGATTTAGAATCATCCGGATCGGTGTTCCAACTAGCATCGGTGTAACCATTAACAACGAGTTGTTCATCACATCCATAAGAAAGAACCATATCCTTAGTTCTTCTCAAGTACTTAAGAATGTTTTTGACCGCTGTCCAATGATCCACTCCAGGATCACTTTGATATCTGCTGGTCAAACTAACAGCATATGCAATGTCGGGTCTAGTACATAGCATGGCATACATAAGAGATCCTATGGATGAGGCATAGGGAGTCTTACTCATCCTTTCTCTATCTTCTGCCATTGCAGGACTTTGAGTTTTACTCATGGTCGTATTGGGAAACATGGGCAAGAACCTTTTCTTGCTATCTTTCATTCCAAATCTCTTTAGAACTTTGTCCAAATATGTACTCTGTGACAATGATATTAGGCGTCTCGATCTATCTCTATAAATCTTTATGCCTAATATGTAAGCTGCTTCACCAAGATCTTTCATTAAAAAACTATTATTCAAATAATCCTTGACACTATTAAGAAGGTCAATATCATTCCCAATCAATAATATGTCATCTACATATAGTATTAAGAATGCTACAGAGCTCCCACTCACTTTCTTGTAAATACAAGCTTCTCCATAAGTTTGTATAAAACCAAAACTTTTGATCACCTTATCAAAACGTTGATTCCAACTCCGGGATGCTTGCTTCAATCCATAAATGGACCGCTGATGTTTGCATACCTTGTTAGCATCTTTAGGATCGGCAAAACCTTTGGGTTGTACCATATACAACTCTTCATCAATGTCCCCATTGAGGAACGCCCTTTTGACATCCATCTGCCATATCTCATAATCATAATATGCAGCGATTGCTAATAAAATCCTCACGGACTTTAGCTTCGCTACCGATGAGAAAGTCTCATCGTAGTCAACTCCTTGAATTTGTCGAAACCCTTTTGCGACAAGTCGAGATTTATAGATAGTAACATTACCATCAGCATCTGTTTTTTTCTTAAAAATCCATTTGTTCTCGACAGCCTTCCGGCCATCCGGTAAGTCCATACTTGGTTTTCGTACATGGATCCAATCTCGGATTTCATGGCTTCTTGCCATTTATTGGAATCTGGGCTCATCATCGCTTCCTCATATGTCACAGGTTCATCGGTGTTGTATACCAACATGACACTCATAACGGGATCATACCAATCAGGAGTGGTACGAGTTCTTGTTGACCTGTGAGGTTTCGTAGTTACTTCAACCGAAGTTTCATGATCAACATCATTAGCTTCCTCTCTTATTGGTGTAGGCGCCACATGAACTACTTGAAAGGATAGAGATGTCGCCTATAGGGAGTGAATAGGAAATTTCAAAACTATTACGGTTTTGGCTTGATAGAATGCGGAATTAAACTAATGTTTATTTTACAAGCACAAAACCTTAATACACTAGGCTCAACTAAGTGCACCAACAACAAATTAAGCTAAGCAAGATAGCACAAGATAAATATACCACAAGTGATAAGCAAGATATAAGTACTTCAAGCTCGATGGCTATCACAAGGAAAGTAAGCTCGGATATAGAGATAACCGAGGCACGCGGAGACGAAGATGTATTCCCGTGTTCACCACCTTTGGGAAGGGGGCTATGTCACGTTGGATAGGTGTGAGGTTCCACGAAGGATTCCTCACGCGCCACAAAGACTCACCTTCTTCTCCGAGTCTATCCCACGAAGGAATAGGCCCTTTCCTTATGGCTAGCTTTTCCTCCACTTCGGAGATGGCAAGCTCCACATGACGAGGTTTAATCTCGTCAATGCCCATTGTTATATACTTGGGTTTTGGAGAAGATGGGGATGCTGGAGATCGCGGAACGGTTTGCAAACAAGCAACACGGGGACACGAGGTTTACCCAGGTTCAGGCCCCCGGAGGGAAAACCCTACTCCTGCTTGTCTGCTCTTGATTACGGCGGAACCGAAGATTACAGGGGTGCGCAGATGCAATCTGGCGTGGAGGTGTGTATGCGGTGGTGTGCGAGAGATTGTAAGAGACCTCCTTGAGGTGGCGTGGATGACATGGTTATACCCTACGGGTACCCGATGTTAGCCTACCTGGTCCAGACTGACGGAAGGCCCACTCGACGACCTGCCCGGGTCCATGACGCCTATGACGGTTCGGCTGGAACGAAGCCCATATGGACACGGAGTCTCAAGCGCACAAGACAAGGAAACCTCAAGACTAGAGTTCGAATCTAACTTGTAACCTACTCGTATCGGTACCTGAGACCTAGCCTTCCCATATATAAAGGCTAGGAGGGGCCAACGAGGAGGGCACCCCCGATATACTAGACCACAATAGATCTACAGATCTAACTCGACTCATACTTTCGCACACGCATCCACGCCAGATCGAATATGTGCACCCTGTAACCTTCGGTTCCGCCATAATCAAATAGCAGACAAGCAGGAGTAGGGTTTTCCCTCCGGGGGCCTGAACCTGGGTAAATCTCGTGTCCTCTGGTTGCTTTTCTGTTAACCGTGCCACGATCTCCAGCATCCCCATCTTCTCCAAAACCCAAGTCCATAACAATGGGCATTGACGAGATTAAACCTCGTCAATTGGCGCCGTCTGTGGGAACTGGGGACGCTGATTGTGCGATCGTGACGGTCTCATCTGCTACGATCTTCGATTCCTCTACGTCGGAGAACCACCTCCTCTTCGATTCTGCTGCAGACTAAATCTTCATGGACTACGCAGGAGGTCTCTACATCGACCATGCCTCCCATGTACGGCAACCGGCACGCTGCGGAAAGGATGATCTTCACCAGCTACGTTCATGAGATCAGATCTATTAACATCCAGATATCAGTGACGATCTATTCGATTGGATTGTCGTGCTTCTACTGCTACACGTCAAGTTTGGAAGCAGTTATGTCTTTGTTCGAGGTTATCTCCAACTTGAAGCATAAAGTTCGTGTGAATCCCGAGTGAAATCAGCGATACGTCACCTTCTAAGCAAAAGGAGAGAGACACAAAATAAGGAGTGCATCGGTCAAGGAAAATCAAAACTCGGGATTCTTTTGTACGTGAGCATCAACATTCGGTACTAGTATAGCTCATGATACGGTAAAGTAAAAAGAAAGAATAAGGCCAATGAGGCGGACATGGCAGGATGCACCTTACATGGCCAAACTCAATTCTCGGAGCTGTCTCGTTGCTTGCACCAGTATGCGTCACTTCATTACCTGAAAAATAATCAGAATAAAGGTACATCCGAATCAGGCCAGCTCATGTACCTAGGCAAAAACTCATTGGCAAAATCCTCCGATGACTCGCTAAATTCTTCGGCTACGGCAACCTGCTACGATCTTTGGTTGCAGCCAACTGTTGTCGCCATTGGTTCTGTGACCTGTTGCCGCTTTGACTCTGGTCCGTCGTATCATCTCTCGGACACCGCCTCGACCACATCAACTCCACACTCGGGGGCTGCGCCCACTTGGCCATACGACTCGCGACCATCGACCGGTTGTGGTTTTCGACTGCGATGATCCTCTGCGGCTTTCAACTTCGGTGACTCGCTGCATCCTTCGGATGTGGCGACCCGATGCGATCTTCGATTGTGGCGACCGGTCGTATCGGCTTCAGTGACCGCGAATCGGGGGCTCCTTTGACTCCAGCGATCCTCTACGATCTTCGGCTCCAACGACTCGTGGGCTCGGGGGCTCCCTCCGCTTTGGCGATCAGCCGCGGCCTTCGGCTCCAGCCACCCGCTGCATTCTTCGAATGCGATGACCCGCTGCATTGTCCGGATGCGACGACCAAGTGTGGTCTTCAATTGCAACGATCTTCGGATGCGGAACTCGATGCCGCCATCGACCCCAAGAACCTGTCGCTTCTACGAGTGTGGTATGCAGTGTTGACTACGTCCGCCGCGTGACCCACTACCGGGTCGACTACGTCCGCGGTCGCGTCCACCTCAACGATAACTACCAACAAAGCTAAGTTTTCCTCTACTCAGAGTTGATTCTTTTATTTTTAACTCGCACTCGAAACACTCGGGGGCTGAGCCCTCTTCGAGTAACCTAATGTGCCATCGGCTCCACGCACTCGAGCACCTCGAACGCGATAGCCCGAGTAGCTGATTCTACCTGATCGTCGAATCCTTGAACTCCGAGTGCCTTGTCAAGGTACTGAGACTAAGGGTAATCAGGCTAACGAAAAGGCCTAGCATACAGTGCAACAGTGTCGACTCGATCGGCACCAGAATCTTACTGTACAAGCCGAAAGGCAAATATTATTTACAAGATACAAGTACTTCATAATTCTTAATGTTTTTTGCAGCTTACAATAACGTCGACTATGTCGATCTATTCTATCGGGTCCTCCAACGGAGTCGACCAGCGCTAGTCACGTCAACAGACGCCAAGACCCGAGTCGAAGCATTCCTCGGATGACCACATCAATAATCGACAAAAGCGGCGCTGGCCGCGCACCCGACAGAAGAAACGGCGTCGACTTCATCCGCAACGTCGAGTCCTTCTGGCTAAAATGCCGCATCACTCCGCGACATTGATTCCTGGCTCCTCATGTGTGAGACGCTGACTCGAAGCACTTCCGGGTCAAGTGATTTCTCCTTGCATGAGTCTCCACTCGAGTCTTCGACTCGACTAGACACTCGGGGTCTACTCCTATCAGGAGCGCTGGTCGCGCACCCGATGTACTTCCGGGTCAGCGGTACGCCCACGAGATTTTCGGCTACAACTACATGATACAAGACTCGAGTATCTGCCCGAGTCTATGACTCCGCCAGACACTCGGGGGCTACTCCTATCAGGAGCGCTGGCCGCGCACCCGAAGCATGAATAGCGTACTATGTCAATGACTTATTCTTTGAGTCCTACGTCGAGTGTACGACTCCACTAAGGATTCGGGGGCTACTCCCATAGGAAGGATGGATTCAAGCATCCGAATGTAAAAACTTTTCGGCAACTTTGCCCCAACCAACGCTAAGTGAGTAACATTCTCCTTGGCCACCCGAATCACCTCTGCGGTGATAAAATTTTGGATGTTGCGTATGCGACACAAAGATAAGACCTACAGATACCATCTGATGGCCTGGCAACACACACGACTGCGCTCTACTAGTGAAAATCCGTGCTAACAGGCGCGAGGAAAATCCCGACGAACGCATTGGGTACATCATTTGAAAACTACTGGGATTCTACTACTAAACATCTGCACCCGAAAGATTGAAGAGTCCTCAGCCGAATCTACGATTCGACTGAACACTCGGGGGCTACTGGCATGGTTATACCCTACGGGTACCCGATGTTAGCCTACCTGGTCCAGACTGACGGAAGGCCCACTCGACAACCTGCCCGGGTCCATGACGCCTATGACGGTTCGGCTGGAACGAAGCCCATATGGACACGGAGTCCCAAGCGCACAAGACAAGGAAACCTCAAGACTAGAGTTCGAATCTAACTTGTAACTTACTCGTATCGGTACCTGAGACCTAGCCTTCCCATATATAAAGGCTAGGAGGGGCCAACGAGGAGGGAACCCCCCGATAGACTAGACCACAATAGATCTATAGATCTAACTCGACTCATACTTTTGCACACGCATCCACGCCAGATCGAATCTGCGCACCCTGTAACCTTCGGTTCTGCCGTAATCAAAGAGGAGACAAGCAGGAGTAGGGTTTTCCCTCCGGGGGCCTGAACCTGGGTAAATCTCGTGTCCCCTGGTTGCTTGTCTGTTAACCGTGCCACGATCTCCAGCAACCCCATCTTCTCCAAAACCCAAGTCCATAACAATGGGCATTGACAAGATTAAACCTCGTCAGTGGAGGTGTGTATGCGGTGGTGTGCGGTGGTTCGGAAAATCTCCGGATGGACTGCTTGACGGGCTTGGCGTCTGGAAATACGTTGAGTGCATGCTCGGCGAATTCCCTGGGAACTCCTGGCATGTCCGCAGGACACCAGGCGAAGATTTCCCAGCTTTCACGGAGGAATTCGACGAGCGTTCTTTCCTATGCGGTGCCGAGGTCGTTCGCGATCAGCGCCGTCTTGGAGGCATCCGTCGGGTGGACCTGCACCTTCTTTGTGTTGATGGTGGAGTCGAAAGACATATCAGGTGCGTTTTGTCGTGCGAGTGGGGGTGCCCCATTGTCCGTCACCTCGCGGAGCCTTACGAGCTCCTCTTGCATGCCGAATGACTAGGAGATTCTGTTGAAGTCCATGTCGCAGTGGTCCGATCGGGTGAAGCTCCCATGGACCGTGATGACGCCCCTGGGTCCTGGCATCTTGAGTAGCAGGTACGCGTAGTGTGGTACTGCCAGGAACCTTGCGAATGCTACACGCCCGAGGATGGCGTGGTATTGTGATGGCCAGTCCACCATTTCGAACTCGAGCCGCTCGCATCAAAAGTTATCCGGTTTGCCGAAGATGACGTCGAGCCATATCTTTCCCAGGGGGAATATTCCCTTTCCTGGAACGATGCCATGGAACATTGTGTCTGACTGTTCTAGGCTGCACACCGGGATCCGCATTGCTGCTAGGGTGCTTACGAACATCAGGTTGATGTCGCTGCCACCGTCCATGAAGACGCGGCTCGTCTCGAAACCTCTGATATGCGCCTCAAGCACCAGGGCAGCATGACCTGGGCGAGGGACCTAGCAAGGGTGACCCGAACGGCTGAACGTGATGCAGGACTCCGATCCGCTGAGGTACTCAGGGATGGCGGGTGGAGCTGTCACGGCCAGGTTGATCTGACGGGTGATTTTCTTCTGCACCCTATTCGCTACGCCTTTTGGATCATCGGCTCCTTTTCGTGAGGGGATACCCGTGCCCACCGTTATTCTGTGCGGGTGCGACTGGGTGGTTCGGGCCTCCTACAGGTGGGGGTGGAGAAGCTCCATGCGCTATCTCGCCAGGTGTGGGTGCATTCCCGAATCCAGGGTTTGGGGCTTGCTGCCTCATCTGAATCATGCTTTCGCTGAGTTTCTGGAACTCGCGGCAGTCCTTGAGCATGTGGCTTGCCTTCTTCTTACCATCCTACTTGTCGATGTAGAAGTGGATGGTGCATGGACCCGACAGTTTTTCGTATGCTGAGGGTCCGTTGTCACGACCGCGGCGCTGCCACGACTGTGTTGGGCGTCCTCCATCGCGGAAATTGCCTCCGCGATATCCGCCGCTATTGCGGTTGCCATCGCTGTGGCGGTCGGCGTAGCCAGCCGCGACCATGTCGGGTCCATCGCGATTGTCATAGACGCGCGATCTCCTCTTGCTACGGCGTTCTCGCCGTCGGCCGTAGTCGTCCTCTTCCTCCGAGTGCGCTCGGTGGACGGAGTCCTCGCCGTCGGCCCACCTGTTGGCGATGTCCATGAGGTGGTCGAGTGTCTTGGGCTTGACGCGCCCAAGTTCTACCTTGAATTCATGGCGCTTGACGCCGTCC
This sequence comes from Avena longiglumis, assembly GCA_030063025.1. Classification (NCBI taxonomy): domain Eukaryota; kingdom Viridiplantae; phylum Streptophyta; class Magnoliopsida; order Poales; family Poaceae; genus Avena; species Avena longiglumis. Next base: position 252,025,864 of record CP125979.1, read on the forward strand.
TTGAAGGCGTCGATAGCCCTTTCTCCGGAGATGTGCGCCGCGGAGTTCTTGGTGTTGGACCAGCGTAGTATATACGAGCGAATGGATTCGCCCGTTCGTTGAGTGCAGGATCGCAACTCCTCGATCGAGGCAGGCCTATTGCTGGCGCCTTTGAAGTTTCGGACGAAAATGTACGCCAGCTCCTACCAACTTCGGATGGATCCTGAGGATAGGCTGCTTAGCCAGATCCGACCTGCGCCTGTCAGCTGCAGCTGAAGGCATTGCATGGCGGTTTCCCTACTTCCACCGTGTAGCTTTACGGACGACAAGTGGTCGCTGAGCCACGCCTTGGGGTCCTGTGTGCCGTCGAACTTCGGAGTGTCCGAAGGGAGCTTGAAGTTTCGCGGCATCCTTGTCCGTCGGACAAATCTGCTGAAGCATCAAGCTCTGCAGAATTCTCCTTCGTCTTCATCCATCTCGGATTCAAACGAGCATACACGCTTGGCGTGCGCTTTGTCAATCTTGCGCTGCGTTAGCTCGTTTCGAGCGTCGTAGTCGCGACTGCGATGGTGTGAGCTCTTATGCCTTCGAGGAAGGTCATGATCTTCGTCCTCAGATGAGGGTGTGGGGCTGCGGTTGAATCTGACCGCAGCCTTCTTTTTTGGCTCCGCAGGAGCTTCTCCGTGGAGCGCAGCTCCAACGAGTCTGAGTCCGGTAAGCGCGGACTTGTGCATGGCCCTCTTCGGGTCTCCCTCCGGAGGTGGGTGGGACGCGAGGTACGCGGTGGCTGCCATGATCGCAGCTTGTGGCGTTTTTGGGATGACGTTGTCGTCGGCGTCCATCTCCATGAAGAACGCGTTGAGGGCTCGGGTCACCTCACGACGCTCTTTGGGGTCCATGTTCTCCATCTGAGAATGGTGCTTGTTGTCGTTGTTGCCGTGCGAGCTAGAGCCAATGCCCATGGAGGAGAGCGCAGCTCATCGCGCACTGGACTCCGAAGCTGCTTGCTTGCGCTTGTCAAGCACTTCCTGCATCTTGATCTGCTTCTTGTGCTCCTCGATGAGGAGCATGTGGTATGCCATCAGTAGATCTCGTGAGGCATCAGCAGGCAGGATCTTGTTGCCTGCCACGGCCTCGCGTGCTTGAGCCCATCCCTCCTTGTCGAGGTGGATGACCCGATTGTTGTTTTCCCCGTTGGGTGGGGGGATTTTCTTCTTCTGTTTCCACCGTTTCTACCCTGCGGGTTGGGTGGCGGATTGTGTTCTTGATCCTGGATGACCGCGGCGCACTGGTAGCGCTCGTAGATCGGTCTGCTGCTGTCGCAGCTTTCGGATCCGGAACCATAGGTCACTTCATCCGATGGCGGATCGCACAGATCGGAGTTGCAACTGCTGCTGTCATAGGACTCGTTTGTTGATGATGAGATGCGTAGCACAGGGTGTGGAACCCATGAAGCGGGCCTGATCGATGGTAGGGGCACCCGCTCTGGGAGGCGGAGAGTGTCGGTCTGCCCCACCTGGAAGCAGAAGCTCCCGAATAGGATCTCGAGTCCATCGCCCACGGGCTCGAAGTCCTTCATGGTGGCTGGTGAGTGGGCGGTGAAGTCGAAGGCGCCGAAGAGGAGATGACTCTCCGTCGCTGCGGAGTTGTAGATCGCTCGGGTTGGGACCGTCACGATCGCACAATCAGCGTCCCCAGTTCCCACAGACGGCGCCAATTGACGAGGTTTAATCTCGTCAATGCCCATTGTTATGGACTTGGGTTTTGGAGAAGATGGGGATGCTGGAGATCGCGGAACGGTTAGCAAACAAGCAACACGGAGACACGAGGTTTACCCAGGTTCAGGCCCCCAGAGGGAAAACCCTACTCCTGCTTGTCTGCTCTTGATTATGGCAGAACCGAAGATTACAGGGGTGTGCAGATGCAATCTGGCATGGAGGTGTGTATGCGGTGGTGTGCGAGAGATTGTAAGAGACCTCCTCGTCGTGCCCTCCTGGCCCTTATATAGAGATAGGCAGGTCCCAGGCACAGATCGAGTCGGTTACAGGTTTTAGGGTTTACCCCTTTCAATTTCCTATCTACTCTAGTCTTCCTCTCCAAGGATCCGAAGGCGTCATGGGCCTTGGCCACCCGAAAGTCTTCATGGGCCGGCGTATATTTGTCGTGGGCCTTCCTTGGGCTGGACCAGGTATGCTGAGATCGTGTACCCGCGGGGTATAACCATGTCACCACAACCACTTCACAAGCTCCACGAAGGAGAAGCCTGGGTCTCTTCACAATCTTCCACGAAGAGAACACCGCGGCACCAACCGCCAAGCCAACTAGGAGGTCACCCTCCAAGAGTAACAAGCTCATGGTCTCTTACCCGAACAAATCGTAATGGAGAGCTCAACACTTATGAAAAAATGCAAAGCAAGAACACCAAGGGTGCTCAAATCCTTCACTCTCAAATCCCACCAAAGAAACAAGTTCTAGGGAGGAATTAGAGAGGAAGAACAATGGTGGAAACCAACAAATGACTCCAAGATCTAGATCCAATGGGTTCCCCTCACTTAGAGGAGGATTTGATTGGTGAGGATTGTAGATCTAGATCTCCTCTTCCAAATCCCTCAAAAAGATGCAAAAATCATAGGAGGGAAGGGAGAGGAAGAAAGCTCAAAGGGGTCAACAATGGAGGTCAAAAACGTGCTCAAGAGCCTTAGAACTTTGGGGAATAAGCCCCCCTCTTATACCCCTTCAAGGGGATGACCGTTGGAAGCAAGATGCGCTGGGCGAACATGTTCCGACGCTGAAACCGGTGCCGCCGGATCAGCCGCCGGAATTTCCGGTCCAAACAGAAAGTTCCGGTACAAACCGAAACAGCATACAGAACAGTTTTTCGGCGGTTTTCCAAAAATTTCCGGCGGTCGCCGGAATTCCGCTGGAACCAAACAGGGCACACGAAAACGGCGATAACTTTTGCGTCCGGACTCTGATTTTGATGATCTTAGGATTGTTTTGACGAGGACAACAAGCCCTAAAAGATAGTGCAGAGAAACATCATAGTCCAGCAAAGAAGGATAGAACCAAATAAATAAAGGTAAGAAGCCTCCCTACATGAAGAACCGATAAAACCTTCAAACTCGAAAACGACATAGAAGATGCATACGAATTCCGTTTTTGAGGAACTTGGGCTTGTTGAAGAGCTAGCAACAAGCTCAAGAACCTCACATGGATAAACACAAGAAGCAACAAAATAGGAAGATGCACAGAATGCAAAGGATTGAGTTACCTATGACGATGTGATCAAGTTACCCAACCGAAAGCCCCTCTTAATAGTGCGGCTATGTATCCTATAACCCGGTCTCCCAACAACCACCTTGAGACCGGTAAAAGGAAAACCTAGCAAGGCCATACCTTTGCCTTGCACATCCCGCTTGATCTTGATGACAACACTTCAATCTCCATCCAAGCTGGAATGCATCACTTGATCATTGTTGCTTCGTGAAGACTCCTAATTTGCTCCCCCATACACCACTATTGGATAGATTCATTAATACATGTATTCATTGTTGGAGATATGCCCTAGAGGCAATAATAAACATAGTTATTATTATATCTTTGTGTTTATGATAAATGTTTACATTCATGCTATAACAGTATTAACCAGAAACATTAATACTTGTGTGATTTGTAAACTAAATTAGAGTCCCTAGTAAAGCCTCTTCATAATACTAGCTTGTTGATTAATAGATGATCATGGTTTCTTGATCATGAACATTTGAGATGTTGTTAATAACAAGATCATATCATTAGGAGAATGGTATGGTGGACATACTACTATAGATAAGCGTAGCATAAAGATTAAGTCATTTTAAATAGTTCAATTGCTATAAGCTTTCTGATACATAGTAACCTAATTCCTTCGACCATGAGATCATGCTTATCACCATCACCGGAAGGATGCTTTGATGACATCAAACACCACACCGTAACTGGGTGGCTATAAAGGTGGCATTGAGTGTTCGGAAAGTATGGGTTGAGACACATGGATCAAGAGTGGGATTTGTCCATCCATATGACGGATAGATATACTCTAGGCCCTCTCGGTGGAATGTCATCCAATTAGCTTACAATCATGTTACTGGCTCACAAGGGATCACATACCACGGTAACGAGAAAGGGGTACTTATCGGTAACAAGGTTGAACTAGGTATGCAGAGATACCGACGATCAAAACCTCGGATAAGTAAAATATCGTGAGACAAAGGGAAATTGGTATCGTATGTAAGTGGTTCATTCGATCATAAAGTAATCATAGAAATATGCGGGAGCCATATGAATTTCCAGATTCCTCTATTGGTTATTGATCGGAGAAGTGTCTCGATCATGTCTACATAATTCACGAACCTTAGGGAGACACACTTAAGGATTCGATGTTGTTGAGTAGTTATGGAATGATGAGTAAGAGACCGAATGTTGTTCGGAGTCTCGGATGGGATCCGGGATATCACGAGGAGATCCGGAATGGTCCGGAGAATAAGATTCATATAAGGAAAGTCCTGTTTCGGAGTTGGGGAATGATTCCGGTGTTTTCATCGGGAATGTTCTAGAAGGGTCCGGAAGGTCCGGAACTCCGGAGGGGAAGGGTACATGAATGTGTCATGACAATATGGAATGGTTGCATCTTGTACTAGGTCACTTGGCTGGGCAAAATAAAGGAAGAAATCAAATCCTAGTTTGAAAGTCAAATGCCAATTTGAAAAAGTCAAACGGCAAGTTTGCTTGGTGGAGGGAGAGTAGGAAACCTACTTGGGTAGGAGTTCCTCTCCCTCCACCCGCTGGCCAAGGAGGCCGACTTGGGGGAGGACTCCTTCCTCCCAAGCCGCGCCTTCCCACCTATATAAGGAGGGGCAGGGCTTCCCCTCTTCCCTACACCTCAAACCCTAGCTTTGGCGCCTCCACCTCCAAGTGCAGCCACCGCCTAGGGTTTCCCCTATCCAACTCGCCGACTTGGGGCTTCCCAAGCCCTAGCCGCCGGCCAATTTTTCCCCCTTTGGTGCCTATAAACCCTAGATCACCAAGGCCTCTCTCATAGTCCACCATACTCGCTCCGGCTTAAGGCGAAGCCCTGCGAGATCTCCCCTCTACTTCCAGTACCACGTCGTCATGCTACCGGAATCGCGAGGAGAGTGCTACAACCTCCGCTGCCTACTGGAACAAGGGAGAGGAAGGTCTTCATCGAGTACCGAATGTGTGACCGACTGCGGAAGCGCTGCCGGAACGCAGCGTCGGAAGGATCGTCTACGCGATCTTGAGATCGGCAAGAGTACGACTACATCACCCACGAGAATCTGCTCTCGTTAACCGCTTTGGAATCTTCGATGGTGAGTTCTTCTATCGACTCGTTGCTACAATCTAGTAGATAGATCTTGGCTTGTTTGTTTGCATGCGGTATAATTTTTTTGTTTTCCATGCTACGAACCCCTACAGTGGTATCAGATCCGTGTCTATATGTAGATCTGTTGCACGAGTAGAACACAATGGTCATTATGGGCGGTGGTGATTTTATTATCAATTGCTTCTTGTGTACTTTGCATCTTGTGGTATGATGGGATGAAGCGGCCCGGGCTAACCTTACATGACATCATTTATGAGACTTGCTCCACGCTCAACATGCAACTTGTATTGCATAAGTGGCTTTGCAGGTGCCTGTCTCTCTCATTATAGTATAGATCCAATTTACAATGGGCACTTGATAGTTCAAGCATCAACGTTGTGGTTCTTGTTCGTAAGTTAGAGAGACACTTATTGAAAGCCCCAAACCACGTAAAATATGCAAAGAAAATTAGAGGCGTCTAACTTTGTTTTGCAGGGGTGTGCTGTGATGTGATATGGCCATGATTGTGATTATATTTGATGTATGCAATGTTCCTTATTGTAAGTTGGCAACCGGCAGGAGCCATATGGTTGTCTTTAAATTCTGTTAAGACCCGTGTGTCTATTCAAAGTAGTTGTAATAGTTGAAGCTGGTGGACAACAACCATGGAACGACGCCATTGACCTTGACGCAATGCCGGTGATGATGGAGATCATGTTCGTGCTTGAAGATGGAGACCGGAAGCACAAGAAGAAAGGCCATATCATATCACATATTATGAATTGCATGTGATGTTAGTCCTTTATGCATCTTGTATTGCTTAGTTAACGACGGTATCATTATAAGATGATCCCTCAAGCACACAAATTTCAAGTTTTAAAGTGTTCATCCTTAGTAATCACCGTTGCTAAAGCTTGTTATTTCGAAGCACCATGTGATGATCGGGTGTGTTAAAATCTGCAAGTGTATACAACATGAGCAAGCCAGATTTGCTCATGCGGAATCTAAGGTTTGATCTTGACGAGGCTAGCATGTACAGACATGGTATCGGAACACGGATCACCGAAAGGTAAAGCATGAGTCATATAGTAGATATGATGAACATGTTGATTGTTCGCCATTGAAGCTACATCAACTCTCGTGATGATCGGTTTTGATGTGGTGGATTTGGTTCGTGTGATCACTAAAACAATGTGAGGGATATTGTTTTGAGTGTGAGTTCACCTAGATTAATTTAACTATTAATTATAACTCAATTTGTCATGAACTTAGTCTAAACTATTGCAAATATGTTATAGATCAATGGCGGCCCTTACCATCAATTTTAATGCGTTCCTAGAGAAAGAAAAGTTGAAAAACAATGGAAGCAACTTCGCGGATTGGTTCCGCAATTTGAGGATTGTCCTCAATGCTAGTAATTTGACCTATGTGCTGGATGCACCGCTGGGTGACCCGCCTTCAGCTGATGCTACCGATGAGGTAAAGAATGTTTTCCTCGCTCGGAAGAATCAGTACTCCACATTTCAGTGTGCTATCTTGTATGGTTTGGAATCGGAGCTTCAGAAAAGGTTTGAGAACCATGACCCACATGATATTGTCCGTGAACTCAAAATGATATTTGAGGCTCACGCGGTAGTTGAGAGTTATGAGGCTTCTAAAAAGTTCTTTAACTGCAAGATGGAAGAGGGAAGCTCCGTCAGTGAGCATGTGCTTAAGATGTCTGGGCACGCAAACAAACTACAAAGTTTGGGTATAGTGATTCCTAATTCTTTGGGGATTCACCGTGTCCTCCAATCACTACCACCAAGTTACAAGAACTTTGTGATGAACTACAATATGCAAAACATGGACAAGACATTGACAGAACTCTTCTCCATGTTTAAATCTGCAGAAGTGGAGATCAAGAAAGAGCACCAAGTGTTGTTGGTCAATAAGACCACCAAATTCAAGAAAGGCAAGTCTAAGCAAAAGGGAAACTTCAAGAAGGGCGGTAAGAAAGTCGCCGCACCAGCGAAGAAGACCAAGGCTGGACCTAAGCCTGATACTGAGTGCTTTTACTGAAAGCAAGAGGGTCACTGGAAGCGGAATTGCCCAAAGTACTTGGCAGATTTGAAGAATGGCAACATCAAGAAGAAAGGTATATCCGATATACATGTTATTGATGTGTATCTCACTAGTACTTGTAGTAGTGTCTGGGTATTTGATACTGGTTCGGTTGCTCATATTTGTAACTCGAAATAGGTGTTGCAGAATAAACGGAAGCTAGCGAAGAACGAGGTGACGATGCGCGTTGGAAATGGATCAAAGGTTGATGTGATCGCGGTCGGCACGCTACCTCTTCATCTACCATCGGGATTAGTTTTATACTTAAATAATTGTTATTTGGTGCCTGCATTGAGCATGAACATTATATCGGGATCTTGTTTATTGCGAGACGGTTACTTGTTTAAGTCCAAGAATAATGGTTGTTCAATTTATATGAGTAATATGTTTTATGCACATGCACCTTTGATAGATGGTCTATTCTTATTGAATCTCGATTGTAGTAATACACACATAAATAACATTGAGGCTAAACGTTTGAAATTGAGCGATAACTCGACCTATATGTGGCACTGTCGTCTTGGTCATATTGGAGTGAAGCGTATGAAGAAACTCCATTCCGATGGACTTCTTGAATCACTTGATTTTGAATCACTTGAAAGATGCGAAACTTGTTTGATGGGTAAAATGACTAAGACTCCATTTTCTGGTATGATGGAACGAGCTACGGACTTATTGGAAATCATACATACCGATGTGTGTGGACCAATGAGTGTAGCGTCGCGCGGTGGTTATCGTTATGTTCTTACCTTCACGGATGACTTGAGTAGATATGGGTATATCTATTTCATGAAACATAAGTCCGAAACTTTCGAGAAGTTTAAGGAATTTCAAAGTGAGGTAGAGAATCAACGTAACAAGAAGATTAAATTTCTACGTTCTGATTGTGGAGGTGAATATCTAAGTTACGAGTTTGGCGAGCATTTGAAGAAATGCGGAATACTTTCACAATTGACACCGCCGGGAACACCACCGCATAATGGTGTGTCTGAACGTCGTAATCGAACTCTCTTAGATATGGTTCATTCTATGATGTCAGTTACAGATTTACCGCTATCGTTTTGGGCTTATGCATTAGAAACAGCCGCATTCACTTTAAATAGGGCACCATCTAAATCCGTTGAAACGACACCGTAAGAATTATGGTTTGGGATGAAACCTAAATTGTCGTTCCTTAAAGTTTGGGGTTGCGAAGCCTATGTAAAGAAGTTACAGCCGGACAAGCTTGAACCCAAAGCGGAAAAATGCGTCTTCATAGGATACCCGAAGGAAACTATTGGGTATACCTTCTATCATAGATCCGAGGGCAAATCTTCGTTGCCAAGAATGGATCCTTTCTAGAGAAGGAATTTCTCTCGAAAGAAGTGACTGGAAGGAAAGTAGAACTCGACGAGGTTGTTGAACATTCTCTCGAACTTGCGAGTAGCGCAACACCGGAAGAAGTTCCTGTGGCGCCTACACCAATAAGAGAGGAAGCTAATGATGATGATCATGAAACTTCGGTTGAAGTTGCTACAGAGCCTCGCAGGTCAACGAGAACTCGTACCACTCCTGATTGGTATGATCCTGTTATGAGTGTCATGTTGGTGAACGACACCGATGACCCTGTAACATATGAGGAAGCGATGATGAGCCCAGATTCCAATAAATGGCAAGAAGCCATGAAATCCGAGATTGGATCCATGTACGAAAACCAAGTATGGACTTTGGTGGACTTACCGGATGGCGGGAAGGCTGTCGAGAACAAATGGATTTTCAAGAAGAAAATAGATGTTGATGGTAATGTTACTGTCTATAAAGCTCGACTTGTCGCAAAAGGGTTTTGACATATTCAAGGAGTTGACTACGATGAGACTTTCTCACCAGTACCGAAGCTAATGTCTGTGAGGATTATGTTAGCAATCGCTACATATTACGATTATGAAATATGGCAGATGGATGTCAAAACAGCGTTCCTCAATGGAGACATTGATGAAGAGTTGTATATGATGCAACCCAAAGGTTTTGTAGATCCTAAAGATGCTAACAAGGTATTCAAACTTCAACGGTCCATATATGGATTGAAGCAAGCATCCCGAAGTTGGAATCAATGCTTTGATAAGGTAATCAAAAGTTTTGGTTTTATACAAACTTATGGAGAAGCTTGTATTTACAAGAAAGTGAGTGGGAGCTCTGTAGCATTCTTAATACTATATGTAGATGACATATTGTTGATTGGGAATGATGTAGACCTTCTTAATAGTGTCAAGGAATATTTGAATAATAGTTTTTCAATGAAATATCTTGGCGAAGCAGCTTACATATTAGGCATAAAGATTTATAGAGATAGATCAAGACGCCTAATATCATTGTCACAAAGTACATATTTGGACAAAGTTCTAAAGAGGTTTGGAATGGAAGATAGCAAGAGAGGGTTCTTGCCCATGTTGCCCAATACGACCTTGAGAAGAACTAAGGATATGGTTCTTTCTTATGGAGGTGATGAACAGCTCGTTGTTAATGGTTACACCAATGCTAGTTGGAACACCGATCCGGATGATTCTAAATCTCAATCAGGATACGTATTTACTTTGAATGGTGCAGCAGTTAGCTGGAGGAGTGAAAAGCAAAGAGCTGTGGTGAGATCTTCAAGTGAATCAGAATACATAGCTGCTTCGGAGGCTTCACAAGAAGCGATATGGATGAAGGAGTTCATTACAGAGCTTGGTGTGGTTCCAAGTGCGCTGGACCCAATGTCTATCTACTGTGATAACATGGGCGCCATAGCCAATGCGCAAGAACCAAGGTCACACAAGAAGCTGAAGCACATCAAGCTACGTTTTCACGCTATTCGAGAACATGTCCAAGATGGTGACATAAAGATTTGCAAAGTACACACAGATCTGAATGTGGCGGATTCGTTGACTAAACCTCTCCCGAGGCAAAACATGACCAACACCAAACTGCCATGGGTGTTCGGTATATTACCATGTAATCTAGATTAGTTGACTCTAGTGCAAGTGGGAGACTGTTGGAGATATGCCCTAGAGTCAATAATAAATATAGTTAGTATTATATCTTTGTGTTTATGATAAATGTTTACATTCATGCTATAACAGTATTAATCAGAAACATTAATACTTGTGTGATTTGTAAACTAAATTAGAGTCCCTAGTAAAGCCTCTTCATAATACTAGCTTGTTGATTAATAGATGATCATGGTTTCTTGATCATGAACATTTGAGATGTTGTTAATAACAATATCATATCATTAGGAGAATGGTATGGTGGACATACTACTATAGATAAGCGTAGCATAACGATCAAGTCGTTTTAAATAGTTCAATTGCTATAAGCTTTCTGATACATAGTAACCTGTGGCATCCCGCAAAACCACTACTATAAAATCGCGTTGTTTTAGTGCATTGCATCGTCATCATCATGCATTTGTTTGTCTGAAACTATTTCCAATAAGCCTATTTTTGTTTTCTAAAAATGCCCTTCTCTTATTTCAAAATAAGTCTTATAATTACCTGTCAAATTATTTGCCTACAAGTTATTTGCTAAAAAGATTTGAAACAAACACAACACCGTAAATATTTCTAAACTAACACAAGCCCCAAACCCTAAATCTATTCCCACCCAAATCTATCCTACCCACCTCTCACACCGCCACCTCACCCCTCCCCAATTTTCCTACCCACTCCCACCTCAAGAATCCTTGAACCAGCCCCTCTCCTTCTCTCACCCCATTCCACCTACCCATCTCTCTCTCTCTCCCTTACAGGTTGGCCCCACCCCAAACCGGCCCACACACCCCACCGACCCACCTACCTGCCTGACCTGCCTCAAGGCCCCACCCACTCCCGGTCCCACGCAGCCCCCACGGCCTCCTTCCTTCCCTTCCTCCCGCCTCTCCTCTCTCCAAGACGCTCCCCGCCTTGCCTCCGCCTCTCCAGTGCGGCCGTCACCGGAGCTTCCTCTCCCATCCTCTTCCTCTCCTGCCGGGCGCCTTGAGCTTCCACCACCGGAGCCCGCCCTCCTTCCTCCGCCCGGCCTCCCCAACCGCCGACCCGTCTCCTCCTCCTCACCCCATCACCGACGCCGCCTCCCCAACCTCCTCCTGTCGCCTCCATGGCGCCGCCACTGGCCGCCGCCTGGGCGCCAGGCCGGCGCCTCCTCGGCGCTCAGGCTCATGCCTCAGCCTCCACCACCCCGCCTGGACCTGCGCCTCGGCCAGGCTGCCCTGCTGGCCTCTCGCCTCGCAAGCTCGCCCTCCTCCGCCATGTGGTTTGGCACCGCTGGGCCCCCGCCGCCCGGGCCCCACGTCGCCGCCCCCTCAAGATCGCCCGAGCACCTCCGCCGGCCTCGACTTCTTCACCGCCTCCGGCCGCGGCACCGACCCCGGCGAGCTCCTCCGACCGCCCCGCCGCGTCCTCTGCCTCGCCGTCGTTGGCCGTGAGCGGCCCGACCCCGTCACCCTCCTCGAGCCATCGCACCGACAAGACCGTCTCGTCACAAGAGCCCCGATGCCCCTTTTGTCGCCAAGATCGGCATCGTTACGGGTTTCATCGACCAATGTGCGAGGTGGAACCCGGCGACGCCGGTACCCCAAGATCTACTTCTCGGGAATCCGATGACCGAGACCCTGAAGACCGATCCCCGAAACCCTGAGTGCGCCGACGACCAGATCTCCACGGTGTAACGACAAGACCGACGACAGGGACCGACGACCGCGGATGTGACAAGATCGTCGCTCGGACGCCAAGACCGCCACATGGAACGATAAGCGCTTCATCACGGATACGCCAAGTTCTTCACCCCGAATGCCAAGACCGACTCGATGGCGCGGATCCGACAAGGTCTTTGCGACGACAAGATCGGCACCGATCTGGGTGGAGCCGAAGACCGCCAAGTACTTCTTCCCGGAACGCCAGATCTACTCCGTCATCCGATCCCGCTGATCCCGTCGAACCCTAAGACCAACCCCGAACCCCTCGGAGCCCAACTTCGCCGAACCCTAATGTGTGAATCCCTTCCCGAAACCCTATTTTATAATATAAAACAACTTGTCGCATATTAATTACTCATCTCGCATGCATATTGTGTGGTTTGGGGGCCTTATGCCGATTCACCTCATAATTAAATATGGGGCCCATATGCGGGCAAACCTAGTCTTGTATTGGCCTCGTTTAAATTTGTGCATCGAACCGTTGTCATATCTTGCCTTGTTAAAACAACATTTAATTTGCGGGGTTTCTAAACAACATGAACCGTTTAATTAAATGTCGGGACCCCGGTTCCGCTTAATATTGCCTAATTGCATCGCACCTTACCATGCCATACATCATACATGCATCATGCCCGATCTTTTGTCGTAGTATTAAATAGTGCATCCGGTGTTTATTCTAGTGTTTTGCTTCTTCGCGGATAAGGCCGTTGAGTTGACGCGAGTGTCGGCCCGATCTTCGGATGAACCCTTCGGCAATGTTTTCCGGCGAGCATCTCCCCCTTTCTACCTATCTTACTTTTATAGTATTTATTCCCTCCTGTTGATCTATTGCTATCTGTGTTGCGATGCTCTAGTTTTTCATACCCGTGATATCCCTCGCAGCCTTATATTGCCTTGGACACATCCTATTACCTGTTGTTTGGTAGATAGATGGACTTGCGCGTCGTAGTCGCTTGCTCAAGTGCTGTTGCGTGTCGTCAAGTGCCACAATTGTTGGTGTATTGCCGCATGTTTGATGTTGGAGATGATCATGGCTTTACTTATCGTTCACTTTAATTCCTGTTTAACAACTAAAATTGAAGTAAGTAAGCAGAGACACAGGTGGGCAATAGATGTTATTTGGTTGTTAACCGTCCACTTGTGTCCGAGGGACCCTGTACTGATACACTGTTCCTTGTTTTATCGCTATCCACATCCGGGAGGATTATGGGACCCCCCTGAGCCAGAGCTTGATTCAGTCTTATTTCTTGGGGCCACAAACTAGTTTGAGGTTTTATTTACGATCATGTACTTATGCCATGCTTTACTGCTTTATTTACGATTGTGCGAGGAGCACACTGCATCTTTAGGTAAGCGGAATGTTTTCATGTATCGACAAGCCAGTTTTGGGTTCCCGTTCTGACCATTGACGCAAACCTTGAGTCCGTCTCGAAGTCAGCTAACTTCGTTGCGTGTAGCTTAATGGGGTGGCCCCCTGAAATATTTCTGAATCCTGTGATTGCTTTGTCGTGAAGGCCTCGTTGGGTTTTGATTTGGTTTTTCCAAGGTTGATCGAGCGTGTGTTGCTATTGGTGCACCCCGGCCGGGTAAAACTTTCTGAAAGCCGTGTCCGTGGTTATGGACGACTTGGAGCATAGTATCTCGATCATAGACAACTATAACTAAAGTAGTGCTATAAATTTGACTTTATAATGACTAGTAATCAGCTTCACTATAATGGAATGGATAAATAAAACTGCCCACAATTGCTTGTTTGGGTTGTCGCTTGCGACCATTGTATTTGACTAGTAAGTATTGCAACTATAACGGAATGGCTAAATAAAAGTACCAACAACTGCTGGGTTTTGGGTTATCTCATGCTACTTGTATCTGACTAGTAAGTGTTGCAACTACAATGGAATGGTTAAATAAAAGTGCCCACTGCTTATTTTATCAGGATGATTATCTATACCTGACTAGTAATTGTTGCAACGATAACCGAATAAATAAAACTGCTAACTGTGTGAGTTCCTCGGTTGACTTCCTCGTTTGGTCTCGAGGGGGAAACACCAGGATGGGTTTGATTGAAGGTAGTATCAGGTTGGTTCCGAATAGGTCTTTCTTACCCCCCTCTGATAGCCGCTAGTTGTATCGAGTCTCCATAGGTTGTTTAGTGCATGTTGCCGCTGCCGCTTCAGTCCACCATACCTATGTAGGCGAGGACCGCCGAATTCTAGCCTCGGTGTCTTGGCCTCGATCGACGCTCCTCTTTTTCCTTTGCCTTTGTTGGCACCCCTTTTGTTTAAGCAGGTTTTGAGACCGACGTCGTTAGCAGGGTTACCCTTCCGGCTTGGCCTGGGCAGGGTTATGGACGCCATTGGTTATTCTTCAGGGCTCTTAGCCCCATTTGCATCTTGTCCGTAGCTGGACGCTCTATCGTTTTCAAGGTGAATTGGATCTTTGTTCTGTATATATGTATTCTTGACTCATGGAGTCGTGTTGTATATATATATCTGTTCTGTGGGTCCCATCGAGGACTGTTGTGTAATGTTATTACTTCATTTTCCACCCGCACGAAAGTGCCTGGTGGGCACCTTTGAATCGTTTCTATGCAGGTTTGGCGGGAATCGCTAAAACTTGCATAGGGTCGATTCTGAGGGTGTTACATAACCTAATTCCTTCGACCATGAGATCATGCTTATAACCATCACCGGAAGGATGCTTTGATGACATCAAACACCACACCGTAACTGGGTGGCTATAAAGGTGGCATTGAGTGTTCGGAAAGTATGGGTTCAGACACATGGATCAAGAGTGGGATTTGTCCATCCATATGACGGATAGATATACTCTGGGCCCTCTCGGTGGAATGCCATCCAATTAGCTTGCAAGCATGTGACTGTCTCACAAGGGATCACATACCACGGGAACGAGAAAAGAGTACTTATCGGTAACAAGGTTGAACTAGGTATGCAGAGATACCGACGATCAAAACCTCGGATAAGTAAAATATCGTGAGACAAAGGGAAATTGGTATGGTATGTAAGTGGTCATTCGATCGCAAAGTAATCGTAGAAATATGTGGGAGCCATATGAATTTCCATATTCCTCTATTGGTTATTTATCGGAGAAGTGTCTCGATCATGTCTGCATAATTCACGAACCGTAGGGAGACACACTTAAGGATTCGATGTTGTTGAGTAGTTATGGAATGATGAGTAAGAGACCGAATGTTCTTCGGAGTCTCGGATGGGATCCGGGATATCACGAGGAGATCCGGAATGGTCCGAAGAATAAGATTCATATAAGGAAAGTCCTATTTCAGAGTTGGGGAATGATTCCAGTGTTTTCATCAGGAATGTTCTAGAAGGGTCCAGAAGGTCCGGCACTCCGGAGGGTAAGGGTAAATGAATGTGTCATGACAATATGGAATGGTTTCATCATGTACTAGATCACTTGGCTAGGCAAAATAAAGGAAGAAATCAAATCCTAGATTGAAAGTCAAACGCCAATTTGAAAAAGTCAAACGGCAAGTTTGCTTGGTGGAGGGAGAGTAGGAAACCTACTTGGGGAGGAGTTCCTCTCCCTCCACCCGCCGGCCAAGGAGGCCGACTTGGGGGAGGACTCCCTCCTCCCAAGCCGCGCCTTCCCACCTATATAAGGAGGGTCAGGGCTGCCCCTCTTCCCTACACCTCAAACCCTAGCTTTGGCGCCTCCACCTCCAAGTGCAGCCGCCGCCTAGGGTTTCCCCTCTCCAACTCGCCGACTTGGGGCTTCCCAAGCCCTAGCCTCCGGCCAAGTTTTCCCCCTTTGGTGCCTCTAAACTCTAGATCACCAAGGCCTCTCTCATAGTCCACCATACTCGCTCTGGCTTAAGGCGAAGCCCTGCGAGATCTCCCCTCTACTTCCGGTACCACACCGTCGTGCTGCCGGAATCGCGAGGAGAGTGCTACAACCTCCGCTGCCTGCTGGAACAAGGGAGAGGAAGGTCTTCATCGAGTACCGAAAGTGTGACCGACTGCGGAAGCGCTGCCGGAACGCAGCGCCGGAAGGATCGTCTACGCGATCTTGAGATCGTCAAGAGTATGACTACATCACCCACGAGAATCTGCTCTCGTTAACCGCTTTGGAATCTTCGAGGGTGAGTTCTTCTATCGACTCGTTTCTACAATCTAGTAGATACATCTTGGCTTATTTGTTTGCATGCGGTAGAATTTTTTTGTTTTCCATGCTACGAACCCCTACATTCACTTGTACATTATCACCAATATGGACGGCAAGCTTCAAGCAAATGATCTTCTCGAGATGCTTATCTTGAACTTTCCCTTCTCAACCTTGATGACGATCACCACTTGATGTCATCCTCTCATGGGCTATATAAGATCTTCACTTTTGTAGCATGCCCATGTAAAGATACCTATCCCATATAGAAAACACAAAGGCACATATATAATGGGTTAGTTCATGATGCATAATTGACAAGGCTTACCATATCACAAGATCCATGTGGTACATTTTTTATACTTCATGTGTTGACCAACTTGAAATCACTCTTCACTATTTGTATAGGTCAACCATGTATCTTCTCATGCTCCATCTCAATATCTTGAGGTACATAAAGAACTCTTAATTTGATTACATGCTCTAAATATTAGTCAATCATAGCTCAACTAATGAGGCTATAATGACATCGTCTTAGAGCCATATCTCGAATTCTTATATTGAGATCACACTCTCAAGATCTTGATCATATCATATTATTTTCTTCAACTTGATGATCTTGATGCCAATACTCAAGGTATATCTTTGTCTTCATGGCAACCATACTTGAATCCAACACATAGACTACAAGCATGACCTATGGAATATTCCTTCATATAAAACTTAGTGAAAACATTAGTCCATAGGGATTGTCATTAATCACCAAAACCACACATAGGGTCAATTACTCTTTCATTCTCCCCCATTTTGGTAATTGATGACAATCACAACAAGAGGGTTTATATAATGAATATTAGAAACAAGTACGCAGCTTATCCGAGAATAAGTTGTGTACAAGAGGTTGCATTTGATATGGTCAAGTAACACAAAGCTAATAGCACATATCAAAACCGATTCTACTTATACAAACTACAACTAATGCAAGAGATGTGAGTAGAACCAACACATATAGAGCAAACTCCCCCACAATATATGCATGTGTGATGAACTTGAATTTCATTGCATACATTGTCTAGAATAAACTATGGAAGAGTTTACACTATATATACAACCATGCAAAACATAATAAAGATGAAATGCATGAAAAGCAAACACTTAAGAACAAACCAATCTTAAGTATAAAACCATTTCCCTTAAACCCTCTAAACTTCTCCCCCATTGACAACAAGTGCCAAAATGGATGACAAAGATAGAAGGCCAATATAGTATGAGTTCCTCCCCAAGGTGTGCATTTCTAATATTTTGAGTGAAATCAAATGCACATATCCAATGACAAATATTTGGAGGAAATCAAGCTATATTGAGGATCAAAGATTGCTACAATGATAAAACGGTGAAGAAACTTCAACGGATGAAGCAAGCAATCCAATGGTCCAAATAATCAAATGGACAAATAGTGCTCTAAATGAAATAAGGAAGCTCCCCAAGGTTCGTGCATAAATTTTAATTGTTGTATTTGAATACAATATCCACAAACATGGAATCCTCACTCCCTCTATATTATTTAGAACACAAACAAGATACAAGGAGTAGATATAAATAAATACACTTATTAAGACAAGCTTAAGTGCATATATAGCCATGGCTCTATTTTCTCTTATGGTATATCAATGAACTTCACCAAAGAAAAAAGAAAAACCTCAAAAACATCACAACTAACACTAAGGGAACAAATGCTAGTTGGGATACTTTGAGAAAGGCAAATAGTAGCAAAAGGAAGGATTCAAAGCAATTTCAACAATATTGCACATGAGAGTACCTTGAGGAATTGATATGCAATAAATTTCTAGAAGGCATATTTGGAATTGGTGAATCATGAACATGATTTTATATACTCCCCATTATATGCATCATCTCAAATTACTCACATAAGCAATAAGGATAAAGAAGTCTATCAAAGATACTTGCAAGAACCGCAACATTTACAAACGAATAAATTCATGCCAAGATGCAACCTACAAGAGATTGGGTGAAAGAATAGTATGCATGAATAAGATACTTGTTACCGAGATAGCAATGGTATGATGTAGTAGATAAGATTTTTTCGATCATCCTAGCTTGGCTCCAATTATCATGAGGTGACAACACTTTCCTTATAGACGAGAAAAGCATCCATTGCATCTCCAATGTACCTAAAACAACATTCAAGTACATCTTGGTCACCAAACTTATTGGGTCCAAAGTGGTTAGACTAACCACAATACATAGGACACACTACATAAAAATGTCTACATATTTAGAGATGAAATTTGAATTTCACGCACATCTTAGCCGTTTAAGGATTTGATGGAGTATAACCTATATATTGGATCAAAGAAAGCAAACACATGGAGACTTTCAATATCCAAAGAAGATATAATTTGGGAAAACACCAAAATATTCAAGAAGGCATACTAGGTGTGACAAACCACATTTGTTGCCCAAACTATATCAAAGAATCAAATCAACAAAAGATTTGTTCAACGAAGTTCAACAAATGAACTAAGCAAAAACTATTGAGCAAAAAAGATGAAATAAAACAAAAATACTCAAGGATTTATCTCATTCAAGCAAATAAAATAGAAAAGAAAGAATGAGATAACAAACTCCCAAAAGAGCAAGGTTTCAACAAATAAACCAAACCCTTAACACTTTTCACAATGGCACAAGGTTCCGACAAGAAAAGATTTGTCTTCCACTAAAACACATTTTATAATAATCAAAAACATTATCAAAGAGATGTTCAAAATCCAAGGAAGACAATGGGAGCCACAACAAATTTTTGGAAATAAAATAAGGCAATAAGAGGTGAAATCCAAGGTGAAGATGATCCACAAATGCTACCACACATAAGTATATCAATTGTCAAATACAATGAGTGTATTGGAATTTATTTTCGGTGGTATATTGCATGTATATTAAAGATAAATCTTCACAATAAAAAGCATAGGATAGGAATAAAAATAATAAGCACTATGCAAAGGTAGAGATTCTTGATAGCTTGAATCTAGTCACACAATCATGCAAAGCAATGATATAATAACTTGAAGCAAATGGTCTCCCAAATAAGATATAGAGATATGTATTTGAGGAAGACCGCATCAAGAATTTCTTACTCAAACAAATACCAAAAAGACGAGCAATAAAAGATTCTAAAAAATAGGACCTTGTTTGAACCAACATGCCACCTAGAAACAAGATAATCAACAATATCAGCTCTAAGTGGCACTACCTCATATGTTCACATTTCCTAGGATTGTGATATGCAAAAGAAGCATATTACTCCCCCATAATGTGATATTCATTTTTTCTTAATAAGAGGCAAAGAAACCTCAACTAGAGAGAATTAATGGACATTTAGAATTTGAATTTCTCATGAGTATGACACACCACATAGTGACTAGATAAGCTTGCAATATCAATACTAAGTGGTAGTACTCATGTACACACATTTTAAGGTTTGAGAGATGCGCGAGGCATGTCACTCCCCCAAAATGGGATGTTCCATTAACCACTCGAAAAGAGCCAAATAAGATATCATCAAGATGCATTAGAGGCTCAAAACGAAAGACACGAGTAAATGATGTGCCAAACACCTAGACCTAATTGAATACACAAAATAAACAAGCATGAGGAACACCAAATACAAACACATACTTGGTACAAAACCAAAACATGTAAAGTGGCAAGTAACTTACAATATAAATGAGTTTAGTACAAGTTACCGCGAAGAGGCGCATTGGATATAAGATAGGGATAAGATAATCCTAATGATTTGGCTTGATCAAATATAATATATGAAGATCCTTTAATTCTTCATGAGTTAGCCAAGTCTCCAATGCCCTCCAGAAACACCTATTGATCAAGTTTTAGCTTGTTGATCCCCAACTAATTTGGGTCCTAAGAGGTTAGTCACAATAGGCTTGGCAACCCAAATGGTTCTTTTCTTGACACCACTTTGAGTTCCAACAAACTTGGCAAACACATTGCCATCCTTATCCTTCCCAAGAGAATAATCATCATTAATAATGATAGGATTAGATAAGGTACCGTTTGAACATGAAGAGGCAAAGTGCCCCTTCACATGACATATGTAGCAACAAGTGCTCCCCTTTCTCTTCTTCATTGATTTCTTGGCTTGGGGAGCATTATCTTGATTCTTCTTCGGAAGTGGCTTAACTTCAACTTGGTCTTGACCTTGTACTTGTGGCCGCTTCCCTTGTTGCTTCTCAATCAAGTGATTTTTCTTCAAAGGACAGGATCTTACATGATATCCTTCAACCTTGCACTTGAAGCAAATAATCTTGGCCGAATTCTTGACTTGGTTTTGGCCCTTTTTATTGTTTCTCTTGGAATTTTTCTTATTATTGGAGTTGAATCCAAGTCCACTTTTATCATTAGGGGATTTTTGCACACTCAAAATATTATCGAGTGTGAATTTCCCTTCATGACTCTTTTCCAAGTCATTCCTCAAGGAAGTGACTTGGGCCTTGAGCTCTTTGATTTCCTCTACATGGTTAGTTGAAATACAAGTACTAGAGGAAGTAGAAGCTTCATTGTTAGAGCAACAAGGCAAAGCAAGTAATCCAACACAAGGTTTATCAATAGTATGGCTAGATGGATTACTAGGACTAGCACATGGCAAAATAACATTTTGAGTAGAAGTTGTGCTAATGTCCAAAAGAGGATCACAAGATGTTACCTTGGTAATACTTGCCTCACAAGCTAACTTTAGCCCATTATGGGAGATTAGAAGATCGTTGTGAGAGCCCAAGAGCTTTTCATGACTTTCTTCCAATTTCCTATACTTGCTAGTTAGCAACTCAAGTTGAGATCTTAGCTCAACGTTCTCCTTTAGGGTAGATGGTTCACAAGAAGTAGAGTTAGTAGCACAAGAATCGTTAATGGAATTTTCCTTTTCAAGCTCATAAGATTCAATTTTTTGTGTGAGGAGACAATTAGTGTGCTTCTCCTCGGCAAGCTCTTGCTTAAGGAGATTGAATCTCCGACTCCCATCATCAAGTTGGAAATCCAACTCCTCTATGGTTCCCGTTTGTTTAGTTATGGTGTCCATAACGTGTTTGAGACAAGTAACGTCCTTATTATTACCATGAAGAGAGGTACACAAAAAGGTCAACTCAAGAAAGAGAGCACTAGTATCCTCATCAATGTCATCATCACTATCATCATTATCATTGCTATTATCTTTGGAAGATATATTGTGATCCAAAGTAGGAGATACCTTTGATACTCTTGCCATAAGGCACATGTGAGCACGAGAGGATGAAGATGAGGATATTTTTGAATCTTCATTCATGATCATGTCTTGCTCCATAGAATTTTTGATTTCCTCTACATTGTTAGATAAACAACTAGAGGAAATAGAAGCATTTTGTTCATGGGAACAAGGCAAATCAAGCATATCATCTACACTAGTACTCAAATAATTTCTAGATGATATACAAGGACTAGCAACACAAGGGGATATATCATCATTGTTGCAAGAAGTGCTTAAGTCCAAACTCTCTACACCATTATCATTTATATAACAAGAATCATTGGTGTAAATAGAAACACTACCATCATCACATATCATTTTTCCACTCACCATGCCATTACCTTGTGACTTGTCACATGTAAGTGAAGTGGAAATAATTGAGATCATATCATGACCGGAGGTGGAAGAAACTTGGAGATCTTCATGATGTGAGGGAGAAGAGAGCTCCTTGGAGATACCACCGACCCTATGATAAATGGATCCACCAAATATTTCTTTAATCTTGGTCCACATCTCATGAGACGACTTGCGCTTTACAATCGTCAAGAACAAATTAACTGTGGGGCTCAAAGAGAAAATAAGCTCATTAGATACTTGAGCTTCGAGATGTAAATTTTTCTCATCCTCTAGAGATAGATTTTGAGGATCCATCGGAGGAGAAAAACCTACATCTAGAAATCGCTCAATATTTGGACACAAGGTCCTAAGATTACAAAGAAAGCAATTTCTCCACAAAGCATAATTTGTGCCATCAAAGATAATTGTGTCATTGTGCACTATACTCCTAGCTGACATCTTTACACTCTAGGCGGTGAAGCCTAAACAAGGAGAGACCTTGCTCTGATACCAATTGAAAGGATAGAGATGTCGCCTAGAGGGGGGTGAATAGGCAATTTCAAAATTATTACGGTTTTGACTTGATAGAATGCGGAATTAAACTAACATTTATTTTACAAGCACAAAACCTAAATACACTAGGCTCAACTAAGTGCACCAACAACAAATTAAGCTAAGCAAGATAGCACAAGATAAATATACCACAAGATATAAGCAAGATATAAGTACTTCAAGCTCGATGACTATCACAAGGAAAGTAAGCTCAGATATAGAGATAACCGAGGCATGCAGAGACGGAGATGTATTCCTGTGTTCACCACCTTTGGGAAGGGGGCTACGTCACGTTGGAGATGTGTGAGGTTCCACAAAGGATTTCGCGCCATAAAGGCTCACCTTCTTCTCCGAGTCTATCCCACGAAGGAATAGTCCCTTTCCTTATGGCTAGCTTTTCCTCCACTACGGAGATGGCAAGCTCCACATCCACTTCACAAGCTCCACGAAAGAGAAGCCTGGGTCTCTTCACAGTCTTCCATGAAGAGAACACCGCGGCACCAACCGCCAAGCCAACTAGGAGGTCACCCTCCAAGAGTAACAAGATCACGGTCTCTCACTCGAACAAATCGTAATGGAGAGCTCAACACTTATGCAAGAATGCAAAGCAAGAACACCAAGGGTGCTCAAATCCTTCACTCTCAAATCCCACCAAAGAAACAAGTTCTAGGGATGAATTAGAGAGGAAGAACAATGGTGGAAACCAACAAATGACTCCAAGATCTAGATCCAATGGGTTCCCCTCACTTAGAGGAGGATTTGATTGGTGGGGATTGTAGATCTAGATCTCCTCTTCCAAAGCCCTTAAAGAGATGCAAGAATCATAGGAGGGAAGAGAGAGGAAGAAAGCTCAAAGGGGTCAACAATGGAGGTCAAAAACATGCTCAAGAGCCTTATAACTTTGGGGAAGAAGCCCCCCTTTTATACCCCTTCAAGGGGGATGACCGTTGGAAGCAAGATGCGTTGGGCGAACACGTTCGGGCGACGAAACCGGCGCCGCCGGATCAGCCGCCGGATCAGCCGCCGAAATTTCTGATCAAAACCAAAAGTTCTAGTACAAACCGAAATAGTATACAAAACAGTTTTTCGGCGGTTTGCCGGAATTTCCGGCCACAAACTCGGTCCACCGGAATTCCCGCTGGAACCAAACATGACACACGAAAACGGCGATAACTTTTGCATCCGGACTCTGATTTCGATGATCTTAGGCTTGTTTTGACGAGGACAACAAGCCCTACAAGATGGTGCAGAGAAAAATCATAGTCCAGCAAATAAGGATAGAACCAAATAAAGAAAGGTAAGAAGCCTCCCTACACGAAGAACCGATAAAACCTTCAAACTCGAAAACGCCATAGAAGATGCATACGAATTCCATTTTCGATGAACTTGGGCTTGTTGAAGATCTAGCAATAAGCTCAAGAAACTCACATGGAGAAACACCAAGGAGCAACAAAATAGGAAGATTCAAAGAATGCAAAAGATTGAGTTCTCTATGACGATGTGATCAAGTTACCCAACCGAAAGCCCCTCTTAATAGTGCGGCTATGTATCCTATAACCCGGTCTCCCAAAAACGACCTTGAGACCGGTAAAAGGAAAACCTAGCAAGGCCATACCTTTGCCTTGAACACCCCGCTTAATCTTGATGGCAACACTTCAATCTCCATCCAAGCCGGAATGCATCACTTGATCATTGTTGCTTCGTGAAGACTCCTAATTTGCTCCCACATACACCACTATTGGATAGCTTCATTAATACATGTCTTCACATGTAAATTATCACCAATATGGGCGGCAAGCTTCAAGCAAATGATCT
The DNA here is from genome assembly GCA_030063025.1 of Avena longiglumis. Classification (NCBI taxonomy): domain Eukaryota; kingdom Viridiplantae; phylum Streptophyta; class Magnoliopsida; order Poales; family Poaceae; genus Avena; species Avena longiglumis. The sequence goes on from CP125979.1 coordinate 252,050,176, forward strand.
TCTCGAGATGCTTATCTTGAACTTGCCCTTCTCAACCTTGATGACGATCACCACTTGATGTTATCCTCTCATGGGCTATATAAGATCTTCACTTTTGTAGCATGCCCATGGAAAGATACCTATCCCATATAGAAAACGCAAAGGCACATATATAATGGGTTAGTTCATGATGCATAATTGAAAAGGCTTACCATACCACAAGATCCATGTGGTACATTCTTTATACTTCATGTGTTGACCAACTTGAAATCACTCTTCACTCTTTGTATAGGTCAACCATGTATCTTCTCATGCTCCATCTCAATATCTTGAGGTACATAAAGAACTCTTAATTTGATTACATGCTCTAAATCTTAGTCAATCATAGCTCAACTAATGAGGCTATCATGACACCGTCTTAGAGCCATATCTCGAATTTTTATATTGAGATCACACTCTCAAGATCTTGATCATATCATATTCTTATTTTCAACTCGATGATCTTGATGCCAATACTCAAGGTATATCTTTATCTTCATGGCATGCATACTTGAATCCAACACATAGACTACAAGCATGACCTATGAAATATTCCTTCATATAAAACTTAGTGAAAACATTAGTCCATAGGGATTGTCATTAATCACAAAGACTACACATAGGGGCAATTACTCTTTCACTACTTCTGGTGTTGCGCTACTCTCAAGTTCGAGAGAAGGTTCGACAACCTCGTCGAGTTCTACTTTCCTTCCAGTCACTTCTTTCGAGAGAAACTCCTTCTCTAGAAAGGATCCATTCTTAGCAACGAAGATTTTCCCTCGGATCTATGATAGAAGGTATACCCAATAGTTTCCTTCGGCTATCCTATGAAGACGCATTTTCCCGCTTTGGGTTCAAGCTTGTCTGGCTGTAACATCTTGACATAAGCTTCGCATCCCCAAACTTTAAGGAACGATAATTTAGGTTTCTTCCCAAACCATAATTCATACGGTGTCGTTTCAACGGATTTAGATGGTGCCCTATTTAAAGTGAATGCGACTGTTTCTAATGCATAACCCCAAAACTATAGTGGTAAATCTGTAAGTGACATCATAGAACGAACCATATCTAAGAGAGTTCGATTACGACGTTCAGACACACCATTACGTTGTGGTGTTCCCGGCGGTGTCAATTGTGAAAGTATTCTGCATTTCTTCAAATGCTCGCCAAACTCGTAACTTAGATATTCACCTCCTCGATCAGATCGTAGAAATTTAATCTTCTTCTTACGTTGATTCTCTACTTCACTTTGAAATTCCTTAAACTTCTCGAAAGTTTCGGACTTATGTTTCATGAAATATATATACCCATATCTACTCAAGTCATCCATGAAGGTAAGAACATAACGATAACCACCGCGCGATGCTACACTCATTGGGCCACACACATCGGTATGTATGATTTTCAATAAGTCCGTAGCTCGCTCCATCATACCAGAAAATGGAGTCTTAGTCATTTTACCCATCAGACATGCTTCGCATCTTTCAAGTGATTCGAAATCAAGTGATTCAAGAAGTCCATCGGAATGAAGTTTCTTCATAAGCTTCACTCCAATATGACCAAGACGACAATGCCACATATAGGTCGAGTTATCGCTCAATTTCAAATGTTTAGCTTCAATGTTATTAATGTGTGTATTTCTACAATCGAGATTCAACAAGAATAGACCATCTATCAAAGGTGCATGTGCATAAAACATATTACTCATATAAATCGAACAACCATTATTCTCAGACTTAAAAAAGTAACCATCTCGCAATAAACATGATCCTGATATAATGTTCATGCTCAACACAGGCACCAAATAACATCGCCACCTCGTTCTTCGCTAGTTTTCGTCTATTCTGCAGCACCTGTTTCGAGTTACAAATATGACCAACCGAACTAGTATCAAATACCCAGGCACTACTACGAGTACTAGTGAGATACACATCAATAACATGTATATCGGATATACCTTTCTTCTTGATGTTGCCGTTCTTCAAATCCGCCAAGTACTTAGGGCACTTCCACTTCCAGTGACCTTCTCCCTTGCAGTAAAAGCACTCAGTATCTGGCTTAGGCCCAGCCTTGGTCTTCTTCGCCGGCGCGGTAACTTTCTTACCGCCCTTCTTGAAGTTTCCCTTTTTCTTTGACTTGCCTTGCTTCTTGAATTTGGTGGTCCTATTGACCATCAACACTTGGTGCTCTTTCTTGATCTCCACTTCCACAGACTTTAACATGTAGAAGAGTTCGGGCAATGACTTGTCCATGTTTTGCATATTGTAGTTCATCACAAAGTTCTTGTAACTTGGTGGTAGTGATTGGAGGACACGGTGAATCCCTAAAGCATTAGGAATCACTATACCCAAGCTTTGAATCTTTCTTGCGTGCCCAGACATCTTAAGCACGTGCTCACTGAAGGAGCTACCCTCTTCCATCTTGCAGTTAAAGAACTTTTCAGAAGCCTCATAACTCTCAACTGCCACGTGAGCCTCAAATATCATTTTGAGTTCACGGACAATATCATGTGGGTCATTGTTCTCAAACCTTTTCTAAAGCTCCGATTCCAAACCATACAAGATAGCACACTGAACTGTGGAGTACTGATTCTTCCGAGCGAGGAAAACATTCTTTACCTCATCGGTAGCATCAACTGACGAAGTTTGATCTCGTCAATGCCCATTTTTATGAGCTTGGGTTTTGGAGAAGATGGGGATGCTAGAGATGGCGGAATGGTTAACAGACAAGCAACTAGGGGACACGAGATTTACCTAGGTTCAGGCCCCCGGAGGGAAAACCCTACTCCTGCTTGTCTGCTCTTGATTATGGCGGAACCGAAGTTACAGGGGTGCGCGGATGCAATCTGGCGTGGAGGTGTGTATGCGGTGGTATGAGAGGTTGTCCTCCTCGTCATGCCCTCCTAGCCTTTATATATATAGGTAGGTCCCGGACACAGATCGAGTCGGTTATAGGTTTTAGGGTTTCCCCCTTTGAATATTCTATCTGTTCTAGCCTTGCTCTCCAAGGATCCGAAGACGTCATGGGCTTGGGCCACCCGAAAGTCTTCATGGGCCGTGTGTATTCTCGTGGGCCTTCCTTGGGCTGGACCAGGTATGCTAAAGTCGTGTACCCGCAGGGTATAACCATGTGATCAGCTGCAGGTGGGTCACCCAGCGGTGCATCCAACACATAGGTCAAATTACTAGCATTGAGGACAATCCTCAAGTTGCGGAACCAATCCACGAAGTTGCTTCCATTGTTTTTCAACTTTTCTTTCTCTTTGAACGCATTAAAATTGATGGTAGGGGCCGCCATTGATCCACAACATATTTGCAATAGTTTAGACTAAGTTTATGACAAATTGAGTTCTAATTAATAGTTAAATTAATCTAGGTGAACTCCCACTCAAAACAATATCCCTCACATTATTTTAGTGATCACACGAACCAAATCCACCACATCAAAACTGATCATCACGAGAGTTGATGTAGCTTCAATGGCGAACAATCAACATGTTCATCATATCTACTATATGACTCATGCTTTACCTTTCGGTGATCCGTGTTCCGAGACCATGTATGTACATGCTAGGCTCGTCAAGATCAAACATTAGCTTCCGCATGAGCAAATCTGGCTTGCTCCCGTTGTATACACTCGCAGAATCTAACACACCCGATCATCACGTGGTGCTTCGAAACAACGAGCTTTAGCAACGGTGCTTACTAAGGATGAACACTTTATAACTTGAAATTTTATGCTACAGGGATCATCTTATAATGCTACCATCGTGAACTAAGCAATATAAGATGCATAAAAGGATTAACATCACATGCAATTCAAAATATGTGATATGATATGGCCTTTCTTCTTGTACTTCCGATCTCCATCTTCAAGTACGAACATGATCTCCATCATCACCGACATGGCGTCAAGGTTAATGGCGCCGCTTCATGGTTGTCATCCACTAGCATCAACTATTACAACTACTTTGAATAATAGACACATAGGTCTTAACGGAATTAAAATACAACCATATGGCTCCTGCCGGTTGCCGACTTACAATAAGGAACATTGCATACATCATATATAATCACAATCATGGCCATATCACATCACAGCACACCCCTGCAAAACAAAGTAAGACGCCTCTAATTTTCTTTGCATGTTTTACGTGGTTTGGGGCTTTCAATAAGTATCGTTCTAACTTACGAACAAGAACCACAATGTTGATACTAGTATTGTCAATTACCTATTGTAAATTGAATCTTCACTATGTTGGGAGAAACAGGCACCCGCAAATCCACTTATGCAATACAAGTTGCATGTCAAGAGTGGAGCAAGTCTCATAAACGATGTCATGTAAGGTTATCCCGAGCCGCTTCATCCCACCATCCCGCAAGATGCAAAGTACACAAGAAGCAATCGACAACAAAAGCATCAACACCCACAATGACCATTGTGTTCTACTCGTGCAACAGATCTACATATAGACACGACTGTGATACCACTGTAGGGGTTCATAGCATGGAAAACAAAAAAATTCTACCGCATGCATACAAATAAGCCAAGATCTATCTATTAAATTATAGCAATGAGTCGATAAGAGTACTCACCCTCGAAGATTCCAAATCGGTTAACAAGAGCAGATTCTCGTGGGTGATGTAGTCGTACACTTGCCGATATCAAGACCGCGTAGACAATCCTTTCGACGCTGCATTCCGACAGCGCTTCCGCAGTCGGTCACACGTTCGGTATTCAATGAAGACCTTCCTCTCCCTTCTTCCAGCAGGCAGCAGAGGTTGTAGTTCTCCCCTCGTGATTCCGACAGCACGATGGCGTGGTGTCGGAAGTAGAGGGAAGATCCCGCGGGGCTTCGCCTAAGCCGGTGCGAGTTATGGTGGATCTAGGGTTTCCGGCTATCTAGGTTTAGAAGGCCAGAGAGGAGGAGGTGGTGTCGGCGACGGCTAGGGCGACGGCAGCGCGACGGCGGCTAGGGCGGCGACGGCACACGAGGTGGAGAGGGCTGGTGTTGTGTTCTTTGGGGCAGCCCTCCCCCTCTATTTATGAGAGGGGGCAGCCTTGGGAGAGGGGAGTTTGAATCCATACCCAAACCCAAGTTGGATAGAAGGAAGGACCCTTTCCTTCTTCCACTAGGAAACTATTGTTCCAGTTTGACTTTTCAAACCTCCTTTTTAACTTTCAATTGAGAGCTTTAATTCTCTCTCGCAAATGCCCAACCAAGTGACCTAGGACATGATCCAATCATTCCACTTACCCGTGACACATTCACGGACCATTCCCCTTCCGGTCCGGTGAACCTTCTAGAACCCCTCCGATGAAAACATCGAAATCATTCCCGAACTCCGGAATCAGACTTTCCTTATATGAATCTTATTCTTCGGACCATTCCGGATCTCCTCATGATATCGCGGATCCCATCCGAGACTCCGAACAACATTCGGTTTCCCTACTTACATTCCATATCTACTAAACAACATCGAATCCTTAAGTGTGTCTCCCTACGGTTCGTGAATTATGCGGACATGATCGAGACACTTCTCCGATCAATAACCAATAGAGGAATCTGGAAATTCATATGGCTCCCACATATTTCTACGATTACTTTGTGATCGAATGAACCACTTACATACAGTACCAATTTCCCTTTGTCTCGCGATAGTTTACTTATCCGAGGTTTGATCGTCGGTATCTCTGCATACCTAGTTCAACCTCGTTACTGATAAGTACTCTTTTCTCGTTCCCGTGATATGTGATCCCTTGTGAGCCAGTCACATGCTTGCAAGCTAATTAGATGACATTCCATCGAGAGGGCCCAAAGTATATCTATCTGTCATGTGGATGGACAGATCCCACTCTTGATCCATGTGCCTCAACACATACTTTCCGAACACTATGTTACGGTGTGGTGTTTGATGTCATCAAAGCATCCTTCCGGTGATGGTGATTAGCATGATCTCATGTTCGAAGGAATTAGGTTACTATGTATCAGAAAGCTTATAGCAAACGGACTATTGAAATGACTTGATCTTTATGCTATGCTTATCTATAGGAGTATGTCCATCATACTATTCTCCTAATGATATAATCTTGTTGTTAATAACATCTCAATGTTCATGATCGGAAAACCATGATCATCTATCAACCAACAAGCTAGTATTGCAAAGAGGCTTTACTAGGGACTCTAATTCAGTTTACAAATCACACAAGTATTAATGTTTCTGGTTAATACTATCATAGCATGAATATAAACATTTATCATAAACACAAAGATATAATAATAACCACTTTTATTATTGCCTCTAGGGCATATCTTCAACAACAACATGGGCTCTCGAGAAGTCTGGAGTTTACTCGGTGCGCTCTCCCTACCAAGCTCTACTGGCTAAACACATAATCAGTGATGACGTTGAGACATCAGATGGTAATTCAGAGGTTTGGAGAAAACTATGGAGGCTGAACGTGATTCCCAGGGTGCGTACTTTTGGTGGACACTTTTACGAGGCATTGTGCCAGACTACTCGACTCTCACTCAGCGACATGTCAAAGAAATTGCAACCTGCGGAATTTGTAAAGCAACTCTAGAGACGTTGATGCATGCACTTTTTGAATGCGCACACGCGCGCCAATTTTTGGTTGCGGCACTTGATGTGTTCTCTCTACAATTTCCATGGCTCCATCCTGTAACGTGGGCGAAGGACATTTTATGTGAGAATTAGTTCTCACCCAGCGATCAAGCCAATATGATCTCCGTTTTGGCAGCGATATGGGATTCACTTAACAAACTAGTGCATGGGTCTAAGGGGTATGATCCAGCAAGATGCGTGGAAGCTATATCACAGGATTTACTGGAGATCGTTGTGCGAAGGAAGACGGTGCCCAGGGAGGCACGGAAGAATGATGGCAAGTGGAGACCACCGGAGGGTCTTGTGATAAAGATTAACTCAGATGGTGCTATTTGTGCCGAGAACGGGAGAGCAGGCAGTGGCGGTGTCGCGAGGGACGCGATGGGCTCCCGAGGTGCCTGGGCAAAGGTTTATACTGGAGTGCAGGACCCGTTTATTGCCGAGACGTTGGTTGTTCGTGACGCGTTTTTGTTTGCACGAGCGCGAGGTTATCAGGAGGTGGTGTTCGATACTGACTGTCAGGAGCTTGTCCGGTGTTGGGAGGCTCGAGGTTGTGAAAGGACAGTGATCGCGCCACTGCCGGAGGAAATTCACTCTTTAAGTTTGATGTTTTAGAGTTTCTCTTTGGTTTTCCTAGGTAGAGAAGGTAATCAAGTAGCTCATGTTTGTGCCAAGTTGGCTAGTGTTAATAACGTCACACATGATTGGGTTGGAATTTTCCCAGAGTTTTTAGTTGATAGTGTGTGTGCTGATTATAAGCAAGATATTGTTGAGTTAATAAAGATTGTGATTCTCCAAAAAAAAAACTACTTTAGAATACGTTTTCTCTCGGCACGGGTTAGGCCCGAGTGAGGCCCACTATCCACACACTTCCAGATCCAATAAAATTTCGGTTCCCGCTCCCTGTTTTCGTTGGTCGGTCCGTTTCCCCCAAAGTCACCGGAAAAAGAAAAAAAAAGGAAAGAATCAAGAAACCCCACCGGCGCCGCAGCCTCCGCCTCCGCGCCCGCCGCTCCCCCTCCTCCTGCCCCTTCCGACCGGAGCAAGCCAGCCGCCTCCATCGGAACGAGATCTGCCCCGTCGGCGTGCCCTCCTTCTCCCCTCCACCGGACTCCGGATTCCCAATCCCTCGGTGGTGAGAACGCCCTAGCTTTTCTCCGATTGCTCCCGTCGGCAGTCGAGTCAACCACGCGTTTCTTCCTTGATTCCGATCTCAGTTCCCGTTGATAGTGCTATCGCTGGTACCCTAAACTAGCGAAATGGTGCTACGAGTTGCGGCGTGTTTGGGGGAAGGTTCAGTCACTTCGGCGTATTAATTTTTCCCTGTTCTTGGATTGCTGGTACTCGAGATTTCGGGATCTGGGGGAGAGTAGTAAGGGGATACCAGGATCTTCTCGATCCAGAACCATCGGTTTGTTTGGCAGCATGTTGGCAACTGGGTATTTTTTTGGAAGTGGTAAGAAATTGGGGGGAATTTACGGAGAAGCTATCACTCTATCAGTAGTGTGCTGCAGTTTTTCTGCTGAGATAATTTATAGTAGCATTGACACAAGTGCTCTGTGGATTCTATGGTGTTTTAGTAATAACTTGGGATTTAACGTTTCCCATGATCTGTTTAAACCTTACCTCAGAAGTTTGCTTAGAAAAAGAGATAGAGCGTCTTATATCAGTTTATCGTGCTACATTTCTGCGCCATTTTGGAAACGTTTAAAACAGACGTAGGATCCTGTGTCCAGTTGTGCAGTGCATTTCCTTTTAGGGCTTGTGGAATTTGTGCTCTGTTTTGTGTTCTGTATGCTTTTGGTTCAGTATGAGTCAAGTGAGGAATTTTCAATAAATATTGCTCCTTTTGGCACTTCCAAATTGAATAGACGACCCCTCGTTGACCCGTGGAAGTTATTTCCCTACTTCCAAATATAGCTACTGATTTTACTTCTACTCATGGATTTTCATTTGTTTCTTGAATATATGCAGTGTATGCAATGGGTAGAAGTTTTAGAGCAGGACACCATGCAGAACTGGAGGATTCCCTGACAGATCCTTTCAACGAAAAGCAATCCTTCCTAGGGTTGAAGCTGTATGTAAAAGAACTCGACTCGAACACACTCCCACCATTTCTCGCACGCCTCTGTGACCCTGAAAAGTGCAAATATACTGCGGAGGAGGTTCTATGTGTGTTTGAGACTGCTGCAGAAGTCCATGGCTGCAACATTTTACCACATGTCAGCCAGATCGTTTCAACCATCGTCAGCTTCATGTCCTCAGCCACAGGGTCCTTGCATAGTGTGGGTTGCTCCAAGGTGATATGCACACTATCCCGCTATGTCATTGATCCTCTGGGAGCAGAACAAGAGAAAAGCAGAATCATTAGCTCTCTCTGTAGCCCCCTTTCTGGTTGCTTGATGAGCACTAATGAGAGTGTTTCTTCTGGTTCCGCTCTCTGTGTCACTGCACTTATCCAGTCCAACAATTGGCAGTTTGCATCTCATGAGTTGATTAATGATATCTGCTTAAAAGTCTCAGGGGCCCTGGAGGAGGTACACTGCCAGACTATTTCACACTTAGGCTTGGTGGTTGCTCTACTAAAACAGAATTGGTTGACACTTGAGCCTTATGGGCGGTCTTTGATAAGATCAGGCCTAAGTATATTGGATGATAATACTAAAGAAAGCAATTCTCAGATGATCATATCATCCATTCAAATGATACACTCCATCATGAAGAGTTTGGATTTGAGCATAATATCTTCTGAGATCAGTAGCATTATCCAAGCTATGGAGCAACTGCAGGATGATCATATGCCAGAGATCAGCAGTCCAGCTTTTCAGGCAGCTGAGACTGCTAAGAAACTCTGCAGGCAGGAAGAGTGTGGATATGGTAGAAGAATTAGTCCATTGGCAAAATATGGTGGAAAACATAATAGGAAGGGATCATATTCACATTCTGTTATGGATGATGCGGAGATTAGAGACAGTGGTTCAAATGAATCTCTTTCTGATGATTTACAATCTGTTCATCGTTTTAGAGACCATGATTCTCAACCTTCAGTGGGACAATACCCGGTTCTACCTGGAAGTGCACGGGCAAGGAGGCGACTATGGAGTAATGAATCTGACAAATCACATCAATATTCTGATGATGATTACCATGATGGTGTTGGAGTGATAGCGCAATCTAGTTCTGCTGGTCTGCTCAAGTCAGTGAGGAGGTCTTCAGGTGTGCCAAAAAGAATTGCCGATCCATGCCCTACATGTTTGACACCCCAAACTACTAATCGATGCTCTCAGGTACACAGCATATCTTAATTTCTTGATGACTTGGTCACCTTCTCATATGTACGAGTAATTATAGGACTGTGGCCTTATCATGTCAAGATTTGATATTTGAGTTAGCGTTTGCACTTTGTTCTGCAATAGTATCTTTCAATGATAGGAACAACAAACCTTTTGATTTTTGGTTACAAAAGGAACTTAATAACTTCTGCAAAGCAAATATTCTCCATGCATAAAAAACAGATATTCCACATATGTTCATAGATTACTTACGGTATTTCCTTGGATGCGTTGACGAATTGGGCTTTCACTGGTTCCAGTTTCTAAAAATTTCAGATGCTTGACCTTTCATTGATGCAAATAAATTTACATCTCTCTGTCTGTCTCTTTTGTGGAATTGTTTCAGATATCTAGGCGAGGAACTTTCTCAGAAGACGTTAGGATGCAGTCGACCCCAAGGAAGCAGCTCCAGTTTTACAACTCTTGCAGTGATTCAAAAAGAGATACTCACAGATTACCTGACAGCCCAGCTTTGAGACAGATACGGCGCTGTTCAGGACAATGTACGAATGGTGAAATCGCGGAAAGGAATGACTACTGGGATGCCATTCGGCATGACAACCAATGTCACGTGCAGAGTGATGACACCTTGATAGAAGACCTGAAGTTACCGACCAACGGCGAGCGTTCTGACAATGCAGGAAAATCTCCAAGTGAAGAACCTCAAACTGAGAACAGGAAGGTGACCGGGGGCAAGAAAGGGAGCACGAACTGCTCTCGTGCTCTGCTTCTTCTCTTCGTCTGTGCTGTAGCGATCATTGTGATCTTGCTCGCTTGGTGGAAGGAGGATCAGAGGGAGCTGTATGTTGTACCCACATAGTACTAGCATCTTTCTCTCTGGAAGGGGGTAGTGCTGTGATATGTGCACTGGCTTTCTGGAGGCGATGTAAATTCCGAGATAATGTGGGGGTGACTGTTTAGAGTTTGTGGCGATTTAGTCCCAAGTAATGTTGTTCTGGATTGTACGTTCTGTAAGAAAATGGTATAACTTTCAGCAAAATATTGAGTTAGTTATAGCATATTCTTACAGAGCATATGTAGCCATTGTAGCAGATACATGAGTGGCATGTAGTCTACTAGTCTTGATGGCATTGTTCACCAGTGTCATTATAATGTGAGGATAAATATCTTTTGAAGGAGCTAGAGTAACAAGAGCATATAAATGTCTTCCCAAGCTAATGCTTATGCCACTGGTTCTGGATATATTTTGGTTTAAGCTTCTTTATTGTTTTGGTTTAAACTTATTTACTGTGTGGTGGTCATCAGTTATTCTGCATGTTTGTTTGTTCAGAGAAAATATATTTGTTGCAAACAGGTATGTAAGAACACTGTTTTGTTAGATAAGGTAATTTGTGTTTGCTTTTATTATCTTTTCAATATGCTTCTTCTGAAACACGGTGCGCAACTAGACTACACACTTTTCACCGCCACACAAAATCATTCACAGGACTTTATGATTTTATTTGCGCAGTACAACAAGATTGTTGAGTAATATAGATACTATATATTAAAGCTTGAAGATTTCAAACCTCTACAGCGTCCCACATCCTCACAACCTATTTGCACCGTAGTTATCCTAATTTTAGCCAATAAACATGTGACACATGGCACCAATCTACAATAACTTCCCTCATGGTAATTTTTTCAAGTAATTTTCCGGATAAACTGCAAACTCAACATTATATTTCTGAATAGCTATTAACAGTAGTAGTTTTTCATTGCGGACAATTTTTCAACTGTAATTCCCCAACGGTTATCTCATGTCAGTTTAGCGGCGTTATTTAGTTGGAAGTAATATATATTAAAGCTTGAAGATTTCAAGCCTCTACGGCGTCCCATGTCCTCACAACCTATTTGCACCGTAGATATCCTAATTTTAGCCAATAAACATGTGACACATGGCACCAATCTACAATAACTTCCCTCATGGTAATTTTTTCAAGTAATTTTCCGGATAAACTGCAAACTCAACATTATATTTCTGAATAGCTATTAACAGTAGTAGTTTTTCATTGCGGACAATTTTTCAACTGTAATTCCCCAACGGTTATCTCATGTCAGTTTGGCGGCATTATTTAGTTGGAAGTAACTTTATCAAGTATTCTTTGATGTCGGTATTTGACGGTAAGACTTCTACATTCGTATAATGTTTTTTGATTTTTAATTCTTTGACTAGTAATTTTTCGACAAAACTTTCATTTCGTATTTTTCTGACAGTAGCCACCCGACGTTTATGGCAATATTTTTTTCACTTCTTTTTTATGTTCGACGGTAACTTTTTATTTTTTTGATTTTTAATTCTTTGACCAGTAATTTTTTATAGAACTTTCCTTTTGTATTTTCTCGACCATAGTATCCCACGTTTACGGCAATATTTGTTACTTATTTTTTATGTTCGTCGGTAACTTTTTGACATAATTTTTCAGCCGTCATTTTACGACTTTAGTTACCCTACGGTGATGCTTCGCCGGTGAGTATTTTCCCGAATGTAACCTCGCCAATGTTATTTTTCCTATTCTTTGATAGTAATATTTTTGCATCGCTTTCTGGCTATAATTCCTCTCCGATATTTACCCAAAGGTAAATCTTCGTTGATGAGTAATTCTCCTATGTAATTGTCAACAGTAACTTATTTGTTTGTTTTCTTTTATCCTATGTCAATACTTTTTAGACACACTTCCCAACCATAATTTTCTCACGATAACTATCCTTCGGAATTCTTCGAGGGCGTGAGTAATTTTTCGAATGTAAATTCATCGGCAATGTTTTTTAATTCCTTCACACTAAATATGTCATCTTATTTATCTGACGAAATATTAATGTTGTCTTGTGCAGTAATTTCAGATAACAATATCAATCTATGGAAGTACTTTTATCCGATTATTCAACGCATTTTCTCATCCTGGGCGCGGCGTGACGCCACGCCACATCACCTAGTTTTTTTACAAAGGAACAATTTATTTCTTAATTTTTTGTTTAGAGAAACACTCAAATGGTACCTAGCACTACTCATTCTATGCTCTTTGTGAGCTGCGTGAATCCTTCCATTTTAGGCCTTAGTTTACTTCTCATGTTTTTTCCACGTTCCGAGGGGGTTTTTCCGGCCCACTCGCTGATCCCAAAATTTCCCCACAAGGCTGTTTACTTCTAGCGGTTTCTCCGGTGTTATCCCGGCCCATCCCCGAAAATCCCCCACAGAAAGTCGACAGGGCCCGGTATTCTCACACGCGACCCTCTCTCCACCTCGTGCGTTCGGGAAAAAAACGGCTCAGAGGCGACGGCGCAAGCGCTTCCCTAGGACGCCGTGGATCGGAGGCAACGGCGTAGCGCTTCCGTCGGGAGGCCACGAACAGAAACCTTCTCCGGCGGCGGCAGACGCCTGGCCCTTCTCTACGGTTAGTTCTCACGCCTGGTACCCTCTCCTCCACTCCTTGTGCGCTAGGCTTTCTTGGTTCCACCGCTCGGGTCAGGTTTTTCGGGAGAGAAGAGTGAGAGGAGAGGCACCAGGAAGACGACACGATGGAGGTGGATCTAAGGGATACAAGCATGATCTTCTCGTGACCGTGCTCGTGGCTTCGACAAGTTGGCCACCATGGCCAAGCTCCTAGAGCAGCACGAGATTCCTGGATATTTTCATCTATTTATTCTTGTGACATGTATACGAGACGTGCCTCTATGTCTTCGGTTCTTCTCTGTGCTTTTATAACTGTATTGGCTTGGTGACTCGTAACTTGGAGCAGTGGCATGCAAGCGGGGGCGACGGTACATGAGAAGTTCATAGTCCTACGTTTTAAGATAAAAACTCAGGGTCTGGCTTTAATTGGTTATGCCTGACAATGGTCTTGTTGAAGGTATTGTTTTAAGAGTGAGGACTTTCTTCAGGGTGAAAACCTAAGATCTATGATCGGGCGATGACGGTGTTTATGCACTGTTCCCTTCTTGGAGGCGTCGCTTTTGGAGAAGCTGGACTTCTGATGTTGTCTTGGTGGTGGTAGTACTGCTGTTTTAAGGAATGGATCACTGTAGCGGGATTTTTCTTTTTTGTAATTCTTCTTCTTTTGTTGGCTGTGTGCATCCGTAAGCCGCTAGATCAATATCTGTTGCAGAGGATGGATGTAATTAATATCTTCGCGATATTAATATATGCTTTTCGGAAAAACGCAATGACATTGCGTTTCATTTCATTGCAGAGAAGAGTTTAATTTTACAAGCCACCTAGAAGGTGGCCAAAACAGTGCAGCGGAAAAACAGAACGCGCAGCACAGCACAGAGGAGTACAAAACTTGGTGAACGTCCCAATAAATTTTGTATATGCTCATTTCCAAATAAAAAAATTTGTATCTGATCGAGTGCATCCTTGGGAGTTTTTGGTTAAGTAGTTTCGTTTCTATTTGTGTGCTTAGAGTTTGGTTGCTTAATTGACCTGTCATTTTCTTGGGGCTTGTTTCTTGCAGTAGTATGGTGTATTAATTCTTCTTGCGTAACTTTCACGTCAGATTTTTGTTGAATTATGTTCTGGAGTGTGTATTGTGTTCACCCAATAAAAGTAATATTAGTATGTTGTTCAGTCCTGTAGATTTGGAGAAAATGTAGATGCTTTTGTTTGCAGCATGGCTCCTCCTAGTCCAAAAAAAGTTTCAATATGTATCCTTCTTTACAATTTTTATTTTCAGCAACGGTTCCTTTTTCACGTCTGAAGGTTGATGGTAGATTTTCTTGTATTTTATTCTACTCCTAGTTAATTTCCTTGCAAATGGCTCTGTTCTGAAGTAGGAGCTGTCTTGATAATTCACCACTATATTGGTCTTCTAGATGTCTTGATTATTCGTCTTCACACGGGATAATGGAATTAATAGAGTAGAATGTTTCATTGTAAATTTCAGCACTTTTTCTTGCTTTGGAGTCAACCTTTTTGACAGTTTAAGCCTGCAGTCGATGCCCATTTTCTTGGAAGCATACGATCTCTCGGGACGATGCGCGTCAGAATAGCAACTACATGTACGTTTCATTATTCAGATGATATACTCTAGCTCTCCCGTACCTTTCTTTCTTCTTTTTGTTAATTCATTTTGTCATGTAAATGCCCATACTACAATATCAGTACAGTGACTCGCAAATGAAAAATGTTCAGAGATAATTCAGATGTAGAAAGTAATTCTGGTTGACTGATGCAAGTCCCTTTTCTTGTCACCTATGCTAGCAGTAGTTTCAGACTGTGCAAATTGTAACGTGATGTACTTCACCACACAACTGTCTTCTGGTAGTCCTACTACTGCAATTTTTTATATTCTAGAATGCAAGGTAGGCCATTAGCAACTGGGAGTATTTGAGTTGTACTCGCCAAATCTTGTCCTGCAGTAGCTAATATGTGTGGAAAAATCAAACTGACACGGTTTAGTTGGAAGCCATTATTAGTTTGTTAATCTTATGCTCTCGAGATTTATGTCATATCAATGCTAACTACCATAGTTTTCTTCCATCGCATAACTAGCTCATCATCATATAATAGTGAAATTTGAATCCGTCTTTAGTTTGCAGTTTATACTGCATCACTTATGTTTGTTTCTGTCAGTATTTTTAGTGACAATCAGTAAGCTGCAAAGATAGCTAGCTCCAGATTTTTCGCCTGAGGTTTTGTCACTCTCTCGACTACTATATTCTTTGAGGTACATCAAGGCAAACAAGACTTGATCTTGTAGTTTATTTATTGTCAGTTTTCTGCTTGATTTATGTCTGTGTGCTGCATTTGTACAAATGATATGGCGCCACACTCACTGGATATGGTGTAGTTTTCCTAGTAATTATTTTGGCCTTAATGGTTGTAAGCTCAATGTTGCTACAGTTCTTGTTTGACTGGCTTTGGACTAGAAATATTGTGGCTAACCTGTATATGTTGCCTTTATAATAGGTTGAGAACTATTTGGAAGGAGCTGGAAATGATCCTATCATTGACAGCTCACTGCAAGTAGATGTTTAAACTCCATGGAAAATTATCTTGCAATCGAATGGAAAATTTGCATGACATTGAGCTGATGTTTGTTCTTTTTCTTTGTCATGTCGTGCAAAGTTTGATAGACATTCATGTATATTTATTGCAAAGATCGAGTTTTTACTCTAGTGACTATATCCATTATCATGTTGTGAGTGTAAAGTTACTTTTTGATCAACTGATCTCAATCCTCTCCCATCCCCTCCCATCCCAAAAAAATCGAAGTTACCAGAGGGGTTTGGGATATGTGGGAAAATGTGGGGATTGGGTTAAATGGAGGGATTCACCAAATCCCCTCCCATCCCCAAACCCCTAGGGGTGGAAATACCATAGAGGTAAACAAGGCCTTAAGGCGTTTGTGTTCTATAATACATCCAAGCGAAGCTTCATTGTGGTGCTCATCCACGGGCCATTCAGTAAGATCTCTTTCGCGAGAGTAGGGGATGATAAGTGGAATAGGCTGCCACCACACAGTCACTATCAGGAGTTCACCTACAAGGACCTTGTTGTATGTAGTGACTATAAGGCCAACTCCAACGGGCTAGACCAAATCAGACACCAGATTTATCCGATTAGGTCCGTTTACAGTGTGGGCCGAACAAAAATCGAACGGGTCTTCGACCCAACTTTTCCCTTGCCCTTAACGATGGTTCTTCCACTACCAGGAAACAGCACATCCATGACGCACCTAAAAAGGTCATCTGCGCCACTAGCAGCGCTACGGCTAAGTTTTATCCGCAGTGCACTACCTGGTGCGTTACGGGTGAAAGTTACCCGTGGCGCACCACCTAGTGCGCCACAGGAAGGGGTCCAGGTGTGCCACGCCTATTTTTTTTTGAAAAACATTTTTTTTTCAAAAAACACCCTCGTTTTGAATTGCAAAAGCAATCGGGTCCGTGCATAGTCGCCGCTGTCGTGTCGCCTCGCCGGAGCATGGCCGTGGCCACGACCTACCACCGTAGGGAGGTGCGGGAGGCTGTGGCCACTCTAGTCCTCGCCGCCGTCGGTTGGAGAAAGGGAGGTAGAAAGAGAGGGAGGTAGGAAGAGAGGGAGGAAGGGAGATCGGTGAGGAGAAGGATGTCGCCGTCGGCCGTCGTCACTACGAGGAGGAGGAGAAGGCCGCCGTCGTGCTGCCATCACTGCAAGGAGAAAGGACGCCGGAGCAAGGTGGCCAGAGAGAGGAGAAGGGGAAGGAGGAGAAGGAAAATGAGAAGGAGAAGGAAAAGTGAGAAGGAAAAGGAAAAGAGGGAGGAAAAAGTAGAGGGGTAGGTGGGCGGGGTGGTGATTCGAATTTCAAATCCCGTCCACTTACTCGTGGCGCACTAGGTGGTGGTGCGCTACGGGTAAGTTGCCCTATATTTTTTTCTACAGGAAAAACGATCTTTTGACCGTAACTTTTACTCTTTTGAATTTTGAAAATCTAAAAAAATTGCTAAACGGCCAAAGGTGGTTGCGAGCGGATACGAAATCTCGTTCTCGTCATTTTGGTATATTAAACATATTTTTTTGATATCGTATGCAAAAGTTACGACCATTTACTGTGGCATGACTTTTTTTTAAAAAAAAGTCAAGATTGTTGTTTGTTAATTTTCCTAGAAACTAGACCACATTATCTACCTAAATATGAAAGGATTTTAAGTGTTTTTCATTTTCTTTTATTTTTTACAAGGTTAAAAAGCCGATCCAAGGAGGGGGGTGGAGTTGGTGCAGGCCACTTAGCCGCCCGCCTAGTACCGTACGGCTAAGTTCACCCAGCTGCTGCAGCACGTAGACCCGTAGCGCACTAGGACGAAGTGTCCTACGGCTAAGTTTCACACCTGTAGGCCCTTGACCTAGTGCGATACGGGTATGTGGTCTGTGGCCACATGTGCACTGGCCCACGCATAGTCATGGCGCACCACCCCCATGTGCGTCACGCTTACGGAAGTTAGCCGTAGGACACCTGTGGGCAGTGCGCCACATCTGTTTTATCCGTGGGGCACTTCAACCACGTGAGCCACGGATGTACGGATTACCTATAGCCCTTTTTCTAGTAGTAATTCCCCATATGGACACTGCCGGCGAGATTGGGCATCTTCGAGAAGCCCTACTTCCATGCTTGCTACCTCCGCCTCACCGGTGATCTCCCTGCCATCGACCCGGAGTGTTCCTCTGCCCGCAGCGCTGGCTCCAGGCGGCCTAGAACGCCGACCCCTGGCTTGCAAAATGGGTGGATTTCGGCAGGGCGTTCCTCTGCCCGCGGCGCTGGCTCCAGGAGGGCTCGGGGAGGTGGAGCTCGAGGCGGCGCAGACGATGAAGGGAGGCGGTGCAGGGTCGGGCGTCAAGGCGCCGCTAGCGGTGAAGGACGACGGCGCAGGGAGACGGGCACGCATGGCCGGGCAGCGGCACAAGGTCACGGGCACGCAAGGACGGGCAGGCGGGCCAGGCGGTGGCACGGGGTCTAGTGCTGGCAGTGGCGCAGGTCGGGGGCATGCAGGGATTGGTCGGCCGATGACGGGGAAGGGTTGCGAGATGGGTGGCTGTCAAGTGGGGCAGGGGTGGGTCACGCGAGGACAGACGTGCCGATCTCAAAGTTGGGCCGGATATGCAGTGTGTGGGACAAAAAAGGGACAAATAGAAATATGAGGTAGCCCGTTGGAAGATGGGCTTTGTCTGACTGAACAAAAACTGGCCGGATTTGTCCGCAGATTGCCGTTGGAGTTGGCCTAAGGGCAGGAGATTCATGCCTTCGATCTTAGTGCTCCTGCTGTTACAATGGAGATTATTAGGGGGATGGACGTGTATTTAGATCTTCATGCCGTATACATTGTTCAAGCTCCGTGGGGTGGTCCGCTGCTTGTTTCGAGATCAATGGAGTTAGCTGATGATGAAGACGCTGATCCTGAAGTACTTGTAACGAAATATACTGTGGAAGTTAACTTACACAAAGTTGATGCGGGTACAATGAGGCTTGTACATTCTGCTCTACCCATGTAATTCTGATGTACCAATAAGGCTTTGGGTGTTTCCCAGCCTTCATATATGAAATATATAATTCAAAAAAAAAAAAACAATGAGGCTTGTGGAAATTGACTGCTTGCCTGACCATGTGCTGTTTCTTGGGCATAACCATTCACTTTGCCTCAGCGCAAAAGAATGTCCTGCTCAGTATCTGGACCCTTCTGGGTCCAACCCTTGTTCAAAAAAAAAGGGAATCATGCCTGATGTCAAAAAGAAAAAAATGCCTACTTTACCGATGATGATGAGTACATAGAGAAATAGATTGGGCTGCTCCATGAAAATAGGATCCCTCCCGCATCGCCCCCGCTCCAGCAATCCCGGAGGCCCCTAGCCATCGCCGCCTAGTTCCTCCACCTCCAGCCCCGACAGGCCGCTGTCGTCGCCGATGCTGGCGGCGGTGACGACGCCCTTCTCTCCGAAGGCGGACGGAAGGAGAGGGCTCGTGGGGCTGATCTCTATGGGCAGTGGGGTACGGCTTCGGCGGGTCTTGGATCTCTCTTGGAGGAGCGGATGCAGGGCGGGTGCGGACGGGCGCGGGAAGCGGAGGTCGACAACGGCGCGGCGTTGTGCTGATGGCACATCGTTAGAGGCGGGGCGGGCTGTTCTGGACTTGATCTTGGTACTGTGCGGTGCCTGCCAGCTATAGCTGGGCGTTTTTCAGGTCAGGACCGGCTAGAAAAGCCCGTGGGACAAAACCTGGCCCGAGCCCGGCCCGGGCCGGCCAGCGGGCCGAAAATTCAGGCCGGGGCCCAGCCCATACTTGCAGAAAACCACCAGGCGGTCGGGCCTAAGGGTCGGGCCTTCCCTGTTTTCAACTTTTTCCAGGCCCAAGCTTGGCCTGAGATGCGCACGGGCTCCAGATCTGCGGCCTAGGCCCGGCTCGCAGGCCAAAAAAGCCAACCCGTCGGGCTTTTTCCAGGACGGGTTTCCCATGCCCAGTTATACTGCCGGCCATGTGGCTTTCTTCCCCTGTTTTGGCACCTCGAGTTCGTCTTCTTCTCCTGTCGGCTGGTGGCGTGGGGGTTGCTAGCGCAGCTTTGAATAAAGGTGGTGGTCCTTCGATTTCTCTCTCGCCATGATGATGAACTGCAAGTCGCTGGCCAACATTGATCTTGGGTGGCCTACTGAGTTTCGGAAGACTCCGCTGGTGAATTCCAAATGGACGACATGCCTAGAGTTTGTTGGTGCAGACGATGTTTCGGTCGCGCGCAACCATGTTTTTGGCCGGCCATTTGGTTTCAGAGGGGGCGTTGTAAAGCTCAACGGTTTGTTGCCATCATGGGACATGCCTTGGTTCCATGGTGAAGTCAGACACGAAGAATGACATGGTATCCGGGACTAATGACTAGCAATGGAAGTTTGAGTCTTGGTGGTGTAGGGATTTTGGCTTCGTGTTTTGTGACTTGGAGTAGCGGAATTGACAAGTTGGGGCGACAACATAAGAGAAATTCAGTGTCTAAAATTAAAGGGTAAAATCCCAATGTCTAGTTAACTCGTTATGCCTGGCAATGACCTTGTTGAAGATATTGTTTTGTGAGTGCGGACTTTCTTCAAGGTGAAACCTATGATCTTTGATCAGGACGATGACGGCGTTTGAGCACTGTTCCCTTATTAGAGACATCGGTTTTGGAGTTGTTAGATTTCTTGTACTATTTTGGTGGTGTTTGGTCCGCGGTTTCAAGGAACTGATTACTGTAGTATGATTTTTTTTATATAATTCTTTATTTTTTCGACTGTATGCATCCGTAATATCAATAGGATAATATGTTGTTGCAGATGCTGGATGTAATTGAAAAAATTGTCGTGGCCTTGGGACATAGGAGTAGTTGACTTGTGCAATAATAGGCGAAATTTTTTAAATAATACGAATTAATTATTTAATTTGAGTTCTATTATGCGTTTTTTCGAAATTCCAGATCTAGGGCTTTGTCGGCCAGGGGCAAGCCGACTGGGCCAATCGGCCAGGCCCTGGCCGATCATGTGGGGCGGGCGCCGGCATGCGATCGGCCGGCTTGCCCTCGACGATTGGTCCAGTCGGCTTGTCCCTGGCCGATTGCCTAATCGTCGTGCCCCTGCCCAAAACCTACATGATCAATGCGCCCTAATCTTCCGCTGTTTTTCTCGTCAATCCTTCGCCGATTTTTCCCGCCATCATACCGATTTTTCCGCTAGTACTTTCCGTCCTTTGTTCGCCACTACTTCCCGCCTTTTTCCCGCCACTACTTCCGCCTTTTTTTTCCGCTATTCGCTTCCGCTTGGTTGCCTCTATAAATCCGCAACGAGATGTATCCTTTACCAGTTCTTCTCTTCCTCCTCTTACTCTCTCATTTCCTCCTCTCCTCTGGCTCTCGCATTTTCCTCCCTCCTCCACTATGACCGACGCTTCTCCGCTGTAGATATGTCCATTGGGCTTTTCTTCATAGCGAACTGTTGAGATAGGCGATACACCAGCCGATCGATACGTTGGTATCGAACCATGATGCTCGTTATACTTGGTAAGTCACTTTATCTAAGAGGGTGGAACAAGACCCCAAATCGTGCACGACGAGCTTCTCAGGATCAAGGCAAGGTGGGACAAGCTCACCTTCAAGAGTGAAGCTCGCATGATGGAGGTGGCTAATACACCTTGGTCCTGGATAGAAGATAGCGAAGATGAGGATGATATCTTCATGCCGCCACCGGTTGGAAGCAAGGCAAGAGCTGAGTGGGACAAGAGGCAGGAGAAGAAGAAAGAGCAGGCCAAGAAGAGTCAAGCTGACATGACGAAGCAGGCTGTGGCACGTAGGGCCTGCATAGAAGAGAGCGAAGATGAGGATGATATCTTCATGCCGCCACCCGTTGGAAGCAAGGCGAGAGCTGAGTGGTGAAATGGATCGTATGGGCACCTAGAGGGGGGGTGAATAGGTGCTAACCAATTTTAATATACTTTTTCAATTTTAGGCTTGATACAAGGTAAATTCTCTAGATATGCAACTACGAGAATTTCCCTATATGAAACTCTAACTACTAAGCACGTAAAAGAGGAGCGAGGAAACCGTAGTGGAGCACGCGGAGACACAGGGATTTGTTTTACCGCAGTTCCTTCCTTGTTAGGGGAAGTACGTCTGCGTTGGAGGGGTGGGCGGTTCTATGACCACCACGCCACAATAGGCCTCACCCTATTCTCCGATGGATCTCGCCACGAGAGGCCTGATCCACCTTCTCCACTATTGGATCCCTTCGAGGCGGGAACCGGTGCCTTTTACAATACTATCGGGGCACACACCCACAACCGAATTGGGGGCTCCCGGGATGACAACAAGCTGCCACAAAAACAAGGTTTATCAATATGAACAAAAACAAGGATCTAGATCTTTGCAAGAAATACTAGATCGGAGGTTCTCCAAATGAATGGAGAGGAGATGAAGCGCTTGATTGCTGATGATGAAGGTCGAGTTCTCCTCCTTCGATTCCCAAAGGATGGGGCCTTTGGATGGATCTAGGTGGAGCACTCTTGTATGAACTTTGAGATCCGACCGTTCTTTTCGAGATTAATCAAGCCTGGCAGGGGGGATTGCTGGCTTAAATATCCTCCCCAGATCTGGGTTGCCAGACAACTTTGGGGCGGATTATCCGCCCCCTGGGGAAACTCCGCCGGATTCTCCGGGGGAAACTCCGCCCCCTCTCTGGGGCTTGCGCCTCGGTGAAACTTGGAGAATATCCTGGGGGGGCGGATTATCCGGCCCCCTCCTGGGGCGGATTATCCGCGAGCCGAAGTCCGCCAAAACTCCGCCTCTCGGGCTTGCGCCTTGGCGAGGAGGCGATTATCCGCCTGGGGCGGATTATCGCCCGGAAAGTCCGGCCAATGTTCCGCCTTCCGGGGCTTGCGAGCTTGGCAGAGGGAGGCGGATTATCCGCCACAGTGGGCCGGATTATCCGCCCAAAGGTAGATTGAGCCGCAACACTTCAACGCACATTAAATGATCCTTGGTATTGTTATCTAACACACAAAACACTAGGGATTAAGAAATGTTCTTTCAATCTCCCCTTTTGGTGTTAGATGACAATACTAGGATTTGCAAAGAGACCGCAAGTGCCACCTTAGATAATGAAAGGCGCTCCCCTAGATGTGTGCATATTTAAGATTTGCATTTGAATACAAATACACACTAGGTAGAACACCGCTTTTAAGGTTTGGAGAGAAAATCATACCACCGGAATCTATAGCCAAGGCATACATAGAAAATTCCATGAATCCATATGTCATCAAATATGCTCCATAATACCATAATTCCATGGGGTCCATGATAGATAAATCCAGAAATCCATGAATACCAAACATAGTACCAAACTGGGGAGTACGACATAGTCTTACACAAACAACCACAAAAAGCAAACAAGTTCACGCTAGAAAAGGCACAAGCAAGCAAATGAAAAACGACTAAAAACGAAAAGCTTGTGCCCGACCCTTGCAAATCCACGAGACCTAATAGAACTACTTCTCCCCCTTTGGCATCGAAACGCCAAAAAGGAAGAAGAGCGATGCTAACCCCTCGGAGATCACTCCGCCTCATCCTCGTCAGAGTCATCCTCGTCCCCTTCCTCTTCATCATACTCATCATCATCGTCATCAGCTGGAGGAGTGGGTGCCCTTGGTGGAGGGGGAAAGAGACAACTCTCGAGCTCGCCATAGTTGATCCCTGAAGTGTTCCACTGAGCGTACGGATCCGGAGCAGTGGGTGGAGGTGGATTGCCAGTGGCACCTGAGACATGGTGGAGGATAAGCTGCTGCGTGTGATCTCTCTCATGATCCCTGCGGTACGCCTCATATTGGCCCTTGTGAATGTCAATACCCATGCAAAGAATGTGCCGCTGGAACCAATTAAGCTGCTTGACCTCACGTGCCATTGGGGACACCGTGGAACGACGACCACTAGCCCGAGCATCACGCATGAAGGACTCCGGGGCAGTGGAGGGGTGATGAGTCTTCTGAGCCTTGTTGTATATTTTCTTGGGATTATGAACACCATCCAAAGCAGTGCCAAACTCTTCATGGGGTAGCATATGCTTGACAAGCATCATAATGAACGGAGCATAAGGAATGGAGAGCCGGTTGATCATAGCATCCGTCATCTCATGATAAATATAGTCCATGACATCCAGTTTGTAACCAGTGGCTGATCCAGAGTTAGTGGCACACTCGTGAGCGAATGCAAGGAGAGGAACAAGGTACACGGATCCTCATTATTGTTGCCACCACTTGGCGCGATGCAGTCCGAAACATGCCAACAAGAGCGGCATACAAGGGAGAGAGACCAGAAAGTACCAAAGAACACCATCGAGAAAGACAGGAGCAGGCGGTGTCCTTGGATGGCTTCAAGGAGTAATGATGCGGTGACCAGGGAGTGTCACGCCATGGAAAGCATACCCAAGAACCTGCCCAAAAATGCGAAAGTCTGACTGAAGCATGGTAGTCCCGGTCATCCACTTCATAGTGCGGCGCTCATCACCGCAGATCACAAGAGTAGAAAAGAACTGGCGCACCACAGAAGAGTCATAATCGCACTGAATGGTCATGAGGTGGTGAAGCCCCATCTTATTGGTCACATCCAATGCCTCAATGAGCCTAGCCTTGGATTGAGCCGCGATCAAGTTGATGGGATGCATGGCGAATCTTGAGAGAAGCATAAACATCATCATGGATAGCCCGAAAGTGAGCATTCCAAAACATACTGTCCTCGGGTTGGCCATCACTGTCAACATCGTCATAGTAGTCTGTCTGGCGAATGGTGGCGTACTGAATGCTGTCCATAGACTTGTAATTGGGCCGAGACTGTTTGCCCTTGCGAGAAGCGGTTCGCTTAGTTTTCTTACTTGCCTCAGCCATCCTTGCAGCCTCTCGAGCTGCCCTGTGGACCTCTGTTTCGTCAATAAACGTCCCTTCTGCAGTGGGTTTGAGGTAACGGGGACGAGGACGACGGACGAAGGTCTTGGTCGGCTTGGAACCACCTGTGAAAAGCATTGAGAGAGGTAGCAAGGAGATGAGCATACACACAAGTCCAGGATAAAGAAAACATGGAGAAAGAGTAACAATGCAACCCCAGAACCAATGATGTGCATGAGCAGAATCTGAACCAAAACAGACCAGAGTGTAATTCTCCAGGCCGGATTATCCGGCCCTGGCAGGGGCGGATAATCCGCCCCCCGCAAAAATTCTGGGTTGGCTCAGATCTACCATGGCAAAACAGATCGAGTATTAGGGTTGCAAGGCTACTGATTCTAACATGTAGGAAACAACACCAAGAACCTTCTACAACGAGATTTCCACCAAAAATAATACATCCCATACAAAAGGATAGAGATGAGGGAGTTACCCTCACTCATTGGAGGAAAATCGCGGAGGAGAAGATACCCGGAGGCGAGGTGAAGAAGATCCGGGGAGAGCCCGGAGAATCCGGTGGTCAAATCGACTCCGGGAGAGGCGGATGCTCACAAGCAGAGGTAGGGTTGGGAGGACTGGCTGCCTGCTTGAGTCTGCCTCCCGACCCAGCCTATATAAGGGCTGATATCGCCGGGCGGATAATCCGCCTGTAAATTCTCGGAAATGCAGAATCAGGCCAGAGCACCCTATCAAATCTCTCGATGGTGTTTTAGAGGACTTGTGTGCAAGAATAGATGGTTCAAGGAGGGAGGGAAAGGCTTGGGATGAGAGAATCAAACTGAGATGGTACTACACACCCAAATTTGCAAGAATCAAATCAATCAAAAGCCAAATTTGAGTGTGTTTTCCATAAGAACAAAAGGTATGCAAGAAAATCCAACGAGACCCATGAAAAACCAACTCTTCTCGAGGAAGAGGGCGGTGGCCGAAGCCACCATGTTGGAGCGCATGGCATGACACCGCGAAGATGTATCTTGAGTTCAAAACCAATGCTCATCGATGACCCACATATCACAAAATGATATTAAGGGAAATGATTTTACTTGCTTTCGGCATGATGGGGGGAGGGTTGGCCCAATCAATTAGGACCACACTCCCCCTATGTCTATGCCCACATCTAAGCCAAATACATGAATAAGAGCAAGTGAGTGTGCAAGAATAGTCAAGCCAAGCTCCTTGAATCTACGATATTTAGCTCATTCATAAATAGCAAAATCTTGCTTCATCGAGGGCTTCGTGAAAATATCGCAAGTTGGTTCTTCGCTCACAAATGAGAGCAATATCTCCACGAGCAACATGATCCCGAATAAAGTGGTTGCGAATCTCTATATGTTTCGTTCTTGTATGTCGCATGTGATTGTAAGCAATTTTGATAGCACTTTCATTGTCGCATAAAAGAGGCACTTTGTCACAATTGACACCATATTCCTTTAAAGTTTGCCTCATCCATAACAATTGAGTACAAGCACTTGCAGCAGCAACATATTCAGCTTCAGCGGTTGAGAGTGAAATACAAGTCTGTTTCTTTGATGACCAACACACTAGAGACCTGCCCAAGAATTGGCATGCACCAGAGGTTGATTTCCTATCATCTTTGTCACCAGCCCAATCTGAATCGGTGTAACCACATAGAGAGAAACTTGAACCCTTGGGATACCATAACCCAAAATTTGGGGAATGAACCAAATATCGGAAGATTCGCTTGACCGCCACTAAGTGGCTGTCTTTAGGAGCGGCTTGGTACCTTGCACACACTCCTACACTTAACACGATATCGGGCCTAGATGCGCAGAGGTAAAGGAGAGAGCCGATCATGGATCGGTATACCTTTTGATCCACATCTTTACCCTTGGGATCGAGCTCAAGATGACACTTTGTTTGCATTGGGGTAGCAACGCCATTGAGATCCGTCATGGATGGACTCAAGACGAGCCACTGGAGCATATATCTCGCCAAAATCAATCCCTTCTACTTGAGAGAATCCTTGAGCCACGAGTCGTGCTTTATTCCTCACAACAATGCCATTTTCATCCTGTTTGTTCTTGAAGATCCACTTGGTGCCGATAACATTGCGGCAATCCTTTGGCTTTTCTACGAGCTTCCACACTTTGTTGCGTTCGAAGTTGTTTAATTCTTCATGCATTGCAACAACCCAATCGGGGTCTTCAAGAGCATCAAAAACCTTCTTTGGTTCAACCATGGAAATGTGAGCTTGATGATCACAGAAGCTAGCAAGCTCTCTTCGAGTGGATACCCTTCGTCAGATCACCAACGACCTTGTCAAGAGTGTGACCTCTTAGTTCAAGGTTGCGATCAAGACGAGCCTTATGACGAGCCTCAATATCCTTATTGTTTCTTGAAGGAGTGGATTCAATTGTTGTATCCTTGACTTGATTACTGCCTTGACCTTGATCTTGGTCACCGCATCGCTGACGATTGGTGCTGAATATTTTCTTCAGTCGGATAATCCGCCTTGAGGGGCCGACTATCCTACAAGGTGAAGTACCGTAACCATCTTCTGAGAGCTCGATCGATTTGGAGACCAGGCCGGATAATCCGCCGGGGGCCGAGAATCCCCTGGGAGCTTCAGAGTTGTTGACTTCTCCTTGATCCTCCGAACAAGTTGGAGTGCGGTGGATTGTCCGCCCTAGGGGCGGATAATCCGCCTGGGACTACCATCTTGTCCAGAGACCTGATGATCTTCAGCAGTTGCGGTGTTGGTCTTGAGTTTTCTCCAACAAGAGGAGCTTGTTGATTTTGTGAAGATGAGGGCTCCACTTGAGTGGAGCATTGTCCTTCCCGATCCGCCACAAGGGTTCCTCAATGGGCGGAAAAATCCCACGCCCATTCTTCTTATGGCATCTTGGGGTATTTCAACATCGCATCACAAACATCAACTTTCCCTACAAAGGAGCCGTTATTTTCATCGAACTCCACTACAAGATTCTACAACAATCCCAGTGAGCTTGTTGTAGACTCTATAAGTGTGGGATTCGCACCGTAACCAACAAATATACCTCTAAAGCCTTGGATTCAAATTTTGACAAACGGACACCTTTAATAAGAAAGAAACACTTACACCGAATACCTCAAGTATGAGATGTTGGGTTTGTTGTAAGTATTTCATATGGGGTCTTGTCCAAGATCTTCCAAGGTAAAGCCGTTTGATGAGTGACAAGCAAAGGATATGGCTTCACCAAAATTATAAGGAGACTTAAATTCAGCTAGCATAGATCTTGCCATATCCATCAAAGTCCGTTCTTCCTCTCGGCTACACCATTTTGTTGAGGGTGTACGCATGGAATATTGGTGTCTAATCCTCTTCGCTAAGAAACTCGCTTAAAGTGTAGTTCTTGAATTACGTGCCATTGTCACTTCTAATTGCCAATATGGGAACATTGTGTCGACGTTGAACTTCATTGGCAAAGTCGATGACAGTTTGTTGAGTCTCACTTTTCAGCTTGAAGAAATATACCCATGTATATCTTGAATAATCATCGACGATGACCAAGCAATATTTCTTCCCACCAAGACTTGCATGAGAAAGAGGTCCAAATAAATCCACATGGATTAATTCCAAGATCCTCTTCGATGACACAATAGTCTTCCTCTTGGGGAGAATCATGCATTTTCCTTCAACACAGGCCCCGCAAACACGATCTTTGGCAAAAGAGACATTGTCTTTTAGTCCAAGAATGTGGCCACCCTTTGGAGACTTTGCAAAGTTCTCATGTTGACATGGGCTAAACGGCGATGCCATAGCCAGCCCACGCCCTTCCGAATAGACACATCGGACCAAGTGGTTTTCCCGAGAAGTCCACCACATACGTGTCATTTTCGACGTATCCAACGAAAGCGACCTTTAGAGACTTGCTCCATAAGAGTACCACCAAATCATCATCGAAAAACAGCAAAACCCATCTTGCCAAGGGCACAATGTAAAGAAGATTATAGCCAAGGGTCTCAACAAGCATGACGTCCACGAGAGAGATATCGGGCAACCACAACCTTGCCAAGACCCAATACCGAGATTTAGACTTATCACCATAGGAGACTATGATATTATCAAGATTTGGACGCATCTCCGTGATGATCTCCTTGCTTACGGTCATATGACTAGTGCACCACTATCCAAAGACCCATTTCGACCCACCGGAAGCATAGCCCTGCAAGAAAGTTACTTCTTGGTTTTAGGTACCCATTTTTCAATGGGTCCTTTCATGTTAGTAACAAGGGTCTTTGGGACCCAAATAGACCAAGCAATAAATTCATCAAAAGGACCAACATAATAAGCATAAACATCGCCATAATCATCACAAAAGAGTTCATAATTTGGATTGTGAGACCGCA
Organism: Avena longiglumis; assembly: GCA_030063025.1. Taxonomy (NCBI): domain Eukaryota; kingdom Viridiplantae; phylum Streptophyta; class Magnoliopsida; order Poales; family Poaceae; genus Avena; species Avena longiglumis. Next base: position 252,079,411 of record CP125979.1, read on the forward strand.
AAAACCAATATTATTAGTCTTGTCTTTTGTGACAACCTTCTCAGCCGTGCTTGTCTTTAATTGCACATTCTTGGTCTTGTTCTTCTTGGTTTTCTTCTTCTTGGACTTGGTGACATACCCAAGTCCCTCTCTATCGTGATTTGACCTTTGCTTGTCAAGGACTTCATCAAGCACACCTTTGTCCTTTGTAGTGGTGTCCTTGATCACTCCTTTTTCCACATTAGCATTTTTCTTGTTACTATATGTTGAGTTGGACGAGTTAGGAGTATCATATATTAATCGACTTTGAAGCTGATCATGTGACTCATTGAGGATAGAGAACTGCTTTTCAACGCCTTGTGAGCATTGTCAAGTTTCTCCAATTCCTGGAGAGTCTATCATGAGCAGCCCCAAAGTCAATCCTTTCCTTCTTTAACTTCTTTGCCTTGGTGACCGCATTGTCACGTTCCTTAACGAGTTTAGTCACAATTTCTTCATGTGACTCTTCCATAGACTCAAGCCTCTCTTCAAGGGAGACCCGAGCTTCTTCTTCTTCTTCAAGAGCATTTTTTAGGGATGCAATTTCCATTGCATCCTCCCTTTCAATTCTGCCCTTTTCTTCGAGAAGAGCTTCGTTTTGGGCCAACTGATCCATAAGAGCCTCAAAACGAACTTTGTGCTCACCTTGCAAGTTAGTATAGAAAAAATCCAAGGCAATAATCTCTTCTTTAACCTTAAGACTAGCAGGATCATCCATGTCTATCGTAGCCTTGGGAAAGGAAGAGTTAGAAGAAGTTACCTCGGAGCTTCTTGCCATGAGACAAGTAGGATTCTTGTTGATGATGTTTTCGTTTGGAGAGTCAAAGAGTGATGTTGATGTAGATGTGGTGGCTATAGCAACCACCTCTTGAGAGCTATCGTCCTCGTCCTCATCTTCACTCCCCGATGAATATTCTTCTTGAGCTACTAGAACAATCTTTGGTTGCTTCTTGAAAGGAGCATTTTTCTTTACAAACTGTTTCTTACGTGGAGCTTTTGATTTGTCCTTGAAAATGAGTCTTACTCCATTATCCTCTCTACTTTGATATGGACACTCAGCTACGAAGTGCAACCGATCACCACAATTAAAACAAGTTCTCAGCTTGGGACCATTTTCTTTTCTCCCATAGGCTCCACTTTTGCGATCTAGTTCAGCTTTAGCCTTGGCTGGATCTTTCCAAAAGTTTCTTGCATAAAGAGCCAAGTATTGTCCGTGGATCCTTTTATATATCTTCGACAGTCCAGTGCCCTCTACCGCATATTCATCATGATCAACCACACTAGTCTTCAAAGCCATGTTTACCCCTTTGCATCCCCATAGCTCGAGCACGAGCATCTTGACATTCTTGGCGCCACTTTGAATGCGGCCATTTCTTGCATTACCTCATTGGATGACATGAGGTGATAATTATGCCTACCTTGGAGACTTTTCAAATCAGTGGGCTCAAATGGCATAAGAGCATCGACATACTTGCGCTTGATCCAAGCATCATCAACATAAGCCATGTGGTTTCGAAGGTAGTAGCTATTGCCTTGAGCCTCCTATACATGTCCTCGTGGTCTTCTCCATCCAAAGATATAAAATCCTTCACTTCATTGCTCAAGGCATCATATCTATTCCTTCTCATACTTTCATTTCCGATGAAGAGCTCGGTGAGAGCATCCCAAGCTTCTTTAGTGCTAAGATCTTGAATGTGTGGCATGTCTTTATCTCCCACACCAAGTGTATCATGTGTAGGGTCAGTAGCATTGAGTTGGCTATCGACCACTTCTCTCCTTGTGAGATTGTTAGGATTTCCAACGTGAAGACCATTTTCGATGATCTTCCACAACTCTATGGAGGAACGCACACATGAGATTTCATCAAAATTGCCATTGAGAGAAAGTAGAAGTGGCAGCTTGGGTGGATCACCCCTATTATGTATATGTGGGTGAGGAATAGGCGGATCAGGGGAATACACATGAGAAACCTCATTGTATCCATCCTTACCGTTATCCTTTTTCGAGGAGGAGCTCTTACTTGTATCATCACCTACCACTTCGTTATCTTTGGAAACAGCTTTTACCTGCTTCCTTGGATTATGGAGTGGTATCCTCGAGTTAGATGGAGGTGATCTTGCGGATGTGGAGAGACGCATTATCAATTGACGATCTCTTCCATCTTAGCCTCCATAGAACTCACCAAGGTTGTTTCCAACGCCTTGAGATCGCTTCATGGTGACTACCTCCGGAGCATCACTCCCATCTCCCTTGGAACCCATACTTCTCTTAGGCTGTTAAGCCCGAAATAAGAGCCGAGGCTCTGATACCACTTGAAATGGATCGTATGGGCACCTAGAGGGGGGGGGTGAATAGGTGCTAACCAATTTTAATATACTTTTTCAATTTTAGGCTTGACACAAGGTAAATTCTCTAGATATGAAACTACGAGAATTTCCCTATATGAAACTCTAACTACTAAGCACGTAAAAGAGGAGCGAGGAAATCGTAGTGGAGACATTGTGGATTTGTTTTACCGCAGTTCCTTCCTTGTTAGGGGAAGTACGTCTGCGTTGGAGGGGTGGGCGGTTCTAAGACCACCACGCCACAATAGGCCTCACCCTATTCTCCGATGGATCTCGCCATGAGAGGCCTGATCCACCTTCTCCACTATTGTATCCCTTCGAGGCGGGAACCGGTGCCTTTTACAATACTATCGGGGCACACACCCACAACCGAATTGGGGGCTCCCGGGATGACAACAAGCTGCCACAAAAACAAGGTTTATCAATATGAACAAAAACAAGGATCTAGATCTTTGCAAGAAATACTAGATCGGAGGTTCTCCAAATGAATGGAGAGGAGATGAAGCGCTTGATTGCTGATGATGAAGGTCGAGTTCTCCTCCTTCGATTCCCAAAGGGATGGGGCCTTTGGATGGATCTAGGTGGAGCACTCTTGTATGAACTTTTGAGATCTGATCTGTTTTCGATATTAATCAAGCGATGCAGAGGGATTGCTGGCTTAAATACCCCTCCCGGATCTGGCATGCACAACTTTGGGGCGGATTATCCGCCCCACTTGGGCGGATTATCCGCCCGGGAAACTCCGCCCAAGGGCGGATTCTCCGGGAAACTCCGCCTCTCTGGGCTTGCGCCTCGGTGAAACTTGGAGAATATCTGGGGCGGATTATCCGCCCCTCCGGGCGGATTATCCGGCGAGCGAAAGTCCGCCAAAACTCCGCCTCTCCGGGCTTGCGCCTTGGCGAAGAGCAGAGGCGGATTATCCGCTCGGGGCGGATTATCCGCCCGGCGAAAGTCCGCCAATGTTCCGGGCTTGCGCAGGCTTGGGCAGAGGGAGGGGCGGATTATCCGCCCCTGGTGGGGCCGGATTATCGGCCGGATTATCCGCCCCCAAAGGTAGATTTCTGAGCTGCAACACTTCAACACACATTAAATGATCCTTGGTATTGTTATCTAACACACAAAACACTAGGGATTAAGAAATGTTCTTTCAAGTGGGACAAGAGGCAGGAGAAGAAGAAAGAGCAGGCCAAGAAGAGCAAGTGCGAGGGATCGTCCAAGGGAAAGGGCGAGGCATCATCGAAGGGAAAGGGAAAGGCATCATGCTAGGGATTGATAGGACTCTTATTTATGTACCGCAAGTTATGTTGAACTGTGTTGCAAGTTATGTTGAACTGTGTTGCAATAAAAATCGTGAAATGATAGAATGATGTCTCATATATAGGTAGATATATGTCTCATACATAAGTAGATGTCTCATGCATAGATAGACATGTCTCATACATAGATAAATATATGTCTCATACATAGATAAATATATGTCTCATACATAGATAAATATATGTCTCGTGACGCTGCCTCGCTGACGCCGGGTGGTGGTTTAGGAGGCGTCGTCCAACCGAACTCAGGCGGCCGAACTCGTCGGGAGGAATCACCGACCCGTGCTCATCGATCTTGAGTCTCCTGTGTGGGGTCAGTGCGGAGTCTGGAAAATGTTCACCAATCGCTGCGTCATGAAATCCTGAGTGCTATGATCAACGTCTCGATCCCAGCGGATCCGGACATGACGATCGATAGCTGCATAGACCCTGCATTCAATGCTCCCGCATAAAAAACAAAGTATGTAAGAACTTGACATGAAATGAGCCTCGACGCTTATCTTGTAAGACACATACCCCGTGGCTGTGGCTGTGGGTGAAACCGTAGTTTGGCATGGGAGGGTGACCCAAAGGCTCCTGCCGGTGCTGCCACGAACCTCCATCGTGCAAAGGTGGCTGCTGCCGCTGCCAACAAAAGAAGATTGCCGATGCCACGTCGAACCTCCAGCCTGGTCTGGGAGGAGGTCTCTGAGTATGCGTGGTGTAAGCCATGGACGGGAGCATGTCGAGGGGCGAGGGTGGCGCTGCTGGTGGTGCGCCGAAAGTGCCGCGGAGGACGCAGGTGCGGGTGGTGAGCAATGTCCGAAGGGCGGTGCACGTGATAACCCGTAGATACGTCAGATCTTCTCCTCCAGCGACTCACCAGTCTCCCGGTCCCGCCGGTGAATAAGTAGGGGTCCGGACGAAGAGAGCGCTCAGATCAGCACTCCGTCTCAAGATCGACTAACAATTGTTCTCGCAAGAGACACCACAAGGTTCGGCATATATAGATGGAAAACTATGTAATAAATAGGTGCATTAGATGAAGAACATACCGCGGTTGTCCGCTGCCCACGCCGATCGCTCGGATAACTATCCCAAGTAGCGCCAGCATCTCCTCCGGGTGAGATTGCTGCGTGATGCGTAGTCGTGTGGCGCTCATGTAGCTGTCAAGTACTGTTGAACTCTTCCATGTCAAATGCCTCGCTCGAGTCCTGCATCGGGTTGTAGCGGTGTCCCACTCTTGAACGTACACCCCAACCCTGTGTAGCCAACCCGTGGCGGTCTTGCTACTTCCCTTCCTCGACAACCTAACATTAAACATGGTTAGTGTCATGTCAATAAATCATGTTAATATGGAAGTAATGTGTAAATGAAACATACGTGTGTACGAATGAAGGAATGGCGCTCTCCGTAGGACGAGGATCAGCCAGCTGGCGAAGACCAAACTGCCTCATTACTCTATGTAGGCTCATCTTCTCTGCCTGCATGTCGAAGATGATCTTCGATTTTGTGAGCCAATACGGCTCGTCCCTGGCGCATAGTAAAGACATTTGTGCGGCGTTCCCATCCCTCTGGAATCTAGCAGCGACAACTTCACTACCGTAGGGCTCCCACATCACCGAACTCGCTAGCAGTACGTCAAACTGCTCGGACAGTGCGGGGTAGCAACCCCTCACCTGATTGTGAGAAAAGCGTCTCTGCGAATAATAATTTGTTAGCTTCATGCATAGGTTATGTCAACTAAATAATGAATGTAACAAGTAACTATGCACATACCTGGCGATGTGTCCAAACTGAACCGAAAGTAGGCAAGTCAATGTGGTGCGGATCGGATCCAACGATCCGAGGGTCGCCCAAAGTAGCTGTAGGGTAAGGCGTCTCAACCATAACGTCCGGCCGGCCGATAGGAAACCGCTCCCAGGACCAAAGCTGCAACAGTAGTAGGCATCCAAGCAGGCCCCCGTTGGCAACCATCGCACATACCTCGATGCGTGGCCGCTAAGACCGCAGAACCCCAACTCCTCTCAGTATAATCATGTCGCTAGTTGCATTGGCGATCTCCAATGCGATAGGGATGTAGCGGCGGTGATAGTGGTGACATGGTTCTCGTGAACATCACCTTACCGAGAAGCCAAAGTATGTATGCCTCCAAGGACCGAGTGATTTGTGCCTCACCAACCGAGTCTCTGGATAGCCTAACAGCTTGGATCTGCATTAATGAAATATGGTTCGATAAGTAACGGTAGCGATGTGTAGCAAACAGATGAAAAAGAAGCAAACACACCTGACATCCTAGTAACCAGTCGAACTTGGGCCCGTGTTCTTCATACTCCAATGGTCTAGTAATACCCTGGAATCGCTGTGCCATATCCTGTTGCCAACCCGCTGGTGCCTGTAGCGGTCCAATGGGCTGTCCAGCCAAAGGAAGTCCCAACAGGCATGACACGTCCTGTAGAGTAGGAGCCATCTCTCCCCAGCGAAAGTGAAAAGTGTGGGTCTCGGGCCTCCAACGGTCGACCAAGCATGTGAGCAATGAGTGGTCATATAGTAGGCGTGTAGAGTCTGCAGTGCCCTCAACCAAGCGAACAAAAGGTAAAAGCCCAGCCCACTTCAACCTGCATGACCAAAAACGTGATCAATCATGTATCGCAACCCAAAAATACTCATATAATTCATATAATTCATGATTAAATCACCTAGGAACCCAAGCGGGTGTATCCTCCGCTTAACATTTGCAAAGCGAGTGACCAAAGGCTCAAGTGAGTGGGGTCATCCTCCAAAATTCTAGCCCGATGCTTCTTTTCAATGTCCGGATCGAGCAACTCAGATCTTCTCGCCATTTCTGAACAATTTAAAAATTAACATAAGCAGTTGCATATTACAACATAAAACATAGTTCGCCACATATTACAACATAAAACATAGTCCACCACATATTACAACATAAAACATAGTTCGACACATATTACAACATCAAACATAATTCGCCACATATTACAACATAAAACATAGTTCGACACATATTACAACATCAAACATAGTTCGCCACATATTACAACATAAAACATAGTTCGACACATATTACAACATCAAACATAGTTCGACACATATTACAACATAAAACATAGTTTCACCCGCGTCCTCTACCTCTTCGACCAAGGCACCCTGTCCTCGCAGTATGTGTGCATCAAAGAAGTGGGACAATGAGTATCCCAATGACCAAATTCATTGCATAGAAAACATCGCCGAGTTGGGCCGCCACTTCGATTCGTCCATGTCATTCGGATGCGTACATCAAGGCCTCGCTTGTTCGCATTAGAGCAGGGTGTGGGATGTACTGCCTTTCACCAGGGTTCACGGTGTTGAAATTACCCATTACTCGAAATCCTGACATCTCACCCGTCCAAGTATTGACCACAGATTCTTTCAGGTAGTAGGGAGACACGAATGATATGGCTTCCAACCCTAGCTGCCGACAAGCAGCAAGCACATGAGAGCAAGGCAGGTGAAGCAACTTTGGTTTGTTGCAGGTGCACTCGCAGGTTGGCCATTGCTCATTACCTATCTTCACCTCATGCGTTCTCAGTTCATTACCACACCCAAACTTATCGGTGGCTAGCCGCACCTCAAACCTTCTATCCTCATTACCTATGCACACGACGGTGTGTGACATACACTTCGCCATCTTCTTATCCATGTACCTCATAACCTTTTCACAGAAACGGGTGTTCGGATTGTTCATGATATGCATCTGAGCACCCTGTCGTCTGGTTCTAAAATATGAAATCGTGCCATACAGAATACCTTCGACTATGGCTGTCAGTGGAAGTGCCCTGTTACCTCTGAGGACAAAGTTATATGACTCAGCTAGGTTTGTAGTCATGACACCATACCTAGCTCCATGTGTATCGTAGCAAAGACCACCTCCAAAGGCTCGTGCTCTATCCACCTTTGGAAGTTCTTGATCGATCCGCCGAGCCTTCTCCTTGTACCGTGGATCAAATCCAGTAAGTCACAAAGCCCTACAGGATCTTCCTCCATAGGGCAGCTCCGAGCTTGATGTGCGCTATCGCTGCTTGATGTGCAGCCACGGCTGCAGCTTTCCTTGCCCTCACATGTTTCGAGTAAATTCATCGAGCTTTGCACGTATGAAATCGTGCTTCCATTCTTGGTTCTGCTTGCACAATTTTTGAATAGATTCATGAGGTTCTTGTTTCGAACTGAGAAGAAATTAGCACCCAAATGGCGCATGCACCATCGGCTTTGCATGTCAAGCCAAGGTGTTTGCTCTTCCGCCCTGCTGTGTCATTGCTTTACGGCATTCAAGATACCTGCATGCCTATCATGAATGATGCACACATTGGGCTTGTCTTTCACAACTGCTATTTTGAGCTGCCTGAAGAACCATGTCCAACTTTCAGTGTTTTCGCCCTCCACAAAAGCAAATGCAAGTGGGACAATCTGATTGTTGCCGTCTTGACCAATGGCGGTAAGGATCTGACCCTTGTACTTGCCAGTTAGAAAAGTACCGTCTACACATATCACTGGACGACAATAAGTGAAAGCTTGGATGCATACAGCAAAAGAGAAGAACACTCGATGAAGCACCTTCACGGATGGATCCTCGGGTATCACATAATATTGTATGTCGACATAGGTGCCTGGGTTTCTATCCTGCAGTGTCTGAAGTTGTCGGACCACGGAGTCATACGCGTCTCTAAACGAACCAAACCTCTCCTCAAGAGCCCTTTGCTTTGCCCTCCAAGCCTTGCCATACGAAATGGAGTACTTAAACCGGGTCTTTACTTTCTTCTGTATACTGGTACTGTCAAGGCTTTGCACTCTACTAAGTCCGTGTAAAGCAGCCGAGCTAGAAGTGTGGAGGAGAGGTTAAGATGATCTTTAGGAACCCTGTGTAGCTTACATGTGTGCTGCACATAGTCGCTCACCAACCAAGTTGTGTCACGCAGGACATAGGCATGCACCGCCTCGACAATTTATATCCACACATTCCATTGTCAAGTATTTCTTAGAGGACACGGTTGTTTTCAAAACCCCGTGTTGACATTGCCCAAGCAACGATCGCATCTTGCAAATGTTGCTTGTCTTGATATCCGCACCGGGCAATTACATTGCTGTGTGATATTCCCACGCAGAATCATGACCATCATCAACGGTCATTCCGGTTGACATGTTTTGATTCCATGAAGCAGAATCGGCATGTCCTTCCACCACCGCTTTCTCCATCGTAATCATCAGGTCATCGTAATCACCACTCTCTCCATCCATGTAATCCTCCTCTTCCATCATGTTCGCATGCCTCCATCTTCCTCGTCGCATCCGCCTCTCCACTATAGTCTTCTCCACCTCCGGCCGATTGCCGCCTCGATTCATAACCACCGCCTCCTCCTCCTATCTCACCGCTTCCGCCTCGATTCATAACCACCGCCCAAAGATCGACATAGAGTACATCCCGTAACTTGAATCAACACTATGGCGAAACATGTCCACCATCGATCTCCTTCAAGACAGAAGCACTAATGCGAGGGTTTACATGCCTATCTTCACAGCCTTTTAACCACTTAAACCAGTCTGCTCAGATATCACAGCCTTAAAGTCCGTAAAATATTTTTCTTGACTTTGTCCATAATGCTTGCACGCTGACGGTACGCCTCGATGTTATAGCCTAAACATCCTGTCAACCATTCCTTCAACGACTAACACTCCACGCTTTGAGGGCAGTCAAATCTAACTGTGTACACATAAACTCTCCCAGATCTGCTCCAAAGTCATTTGTTCGAACATTCCCATGACCGTAATAAAACACGAACTTCACTAAATTGGTCATCTCTGCTGACATAAAATAAACAACCTAATCAATTAATTATCGACAACGCGTATAACTTTGCGCAATGCTTGCAAATATTCTAAAAATTATGATATTATTGCTACCGGTCAAATATTGCTACTAATCTACCGGCCAAATATTTGTGTCTAACCCATCAGTCACCAAATATTCTAAAAAATATGATACTATTGCTACCGGTCAAATATTGCTACTAATCCACCGGCCAAATATTTGTGCCTAACCCATCGATCAAATATTATTACTAATCCACTAGGCAGGTATTATAATAGACAAGCATATGCACGTACGTAACCATATACAATAACCGTGATTATCGAGAGATTAAAGTTTACCCTTGAAGCGAGAGAAGCCGCCGTCCACCACCACAGCACCACCACAGCCTCAGCCTCCACCACAACTCCACCACCATTGCCATTGCTCCACCACAGCTCCACCACCGCTCTCCAACAAATCAACACCAAATCGCTATGAGCTAACCCATCCGTAGATCGGGCTTCCACTATCTCTCTACTGCCTTTGGATTGAAGTTTCTGTGGTCAAATCTAGCCAAATCGGGAAAAAAGGAGGTTTTTTGGGCTAGAACGACGAACAGGAGAGAGAAGAAAACGGCTCGGTCGCGTGGAGAAGAAAGGGCGGCGGGCGGCGCGCCGCCGCTTATCCGCCCCGCCACGGCAGGCCTGCCGATTATAGCGCCGGGCCGACTGGACTGCCGACTGTTAGGGTCCCAAGGCCCCACCGGCCGACCTGTCGTCACCGCTGTCGGCGATTGCTGTCGCCGTGGCCTGGCCGATTGGCCCAGTCGGCTTGCCCCTGGCCGACAAAGCACTAGATCTGGAATTTCAAAAAAACGCACAATAGAACTCAAATTAAATAATTAATTCGTATTATTCGCCAATAATAGCAAGGAGGATCTTGCGTCTCCCCAGCTTTGGTCCAATTGGCCTGCTCCCGTGTGGATTACACCAATATTTTTTTTATTCGAACGAGGACCTCTCCTTTTGCATTAAAATAAGAGGAAAAACTGTACAATGGCTTGTCACCTGTGCCAGAAGAACAAAAAACATCAAAACATTATATCGGTGCCACCCGAAAAGCTACTTCCTGGATAGCCAGGTCCTCTCTAATCTGGACTAACGGTCCCTCAACTGAGCAGCTCTTATTTTTTAAAGTGCTTTATTCTTTTCTATCCATACATAGTTGCGAGGCAACACATGTAGCGATGGAGGAGGACTGTGTTCGGCCAGTCTCGTTCTTCCCGAAGCGTGCAACTTTCTTCCACCATCCATGATGATTACACCCAATCTCACAATGATGAAATTGGCATGGAATAACTCTTGCCTCATCAGACAGGAGCTTGAACTCTCACCATATATAGGTGCTCTTCCTTTTGTCCTTCCTCGCTAGTTTTTAGAGTTTTACCAAAGCTAGTACTAGGTGTCTTTCCCAGTTTACTGAAGAAATTCCATAAAGATGAACTTGTTCAAGCATCACCGATTGAGACTGTGGTGGTGCGTCGCCTGAGTTACCGGAGGACGTCTCGATGGGTACCTTTGCTTTGGGAGAAAATTTTTATGGGACCTGGTCCACACCCTCCGCAGCGTGGACCAAGTGCAAACGACGACGCGTGGTACTCCAAATCTCAGAACGTACGAACATAGTTATCCCTCTGGATCGTGTACGTATTTGTCTTTTTTTTTTATCGTTTTGACTAGCCCAGCTATACAATACGTACCCTCGGCAGTTGGCAGTTCCGTTTCTAGATCAACTATACTTTGGCGGCGCGGCGGCAGGAATATCTAATCTTTGCAGCGCGGCGGCTGGACTGAAGACATACAATAGCTGTTGGTTCCTGCTGCCGTTCTGGTTGATAGAGAAGGTGCACGACGACTAGACGTACGATGCAGATCTTGTCTTCTCGTTTGTTGATTAAATTCTTACACGATCGTGTTGTTCTGTTGGCAGATTGACAAGGAGTCTGATCAGATAGACATCCATAGTTTCATCTCGATCGTGTATCCCCGGTGACGTGGCGACGTGACGACGGGATCGTACACTCCCGGCGGCACGGCGCGGCCTGATCCAGCACATCCATCACGACCATGCAAGAATTCACAGGCATGCCAACGGATCGTCCGCTCCTGGTAAAATTGATCATGCATCTCGTGGTGTATCTATTTTCGATAGATTTCATTCATATCGTGCATACGTGATCCTGTTGGACCCTTGCAGGTTGACGATGAGTCTAAACGGACAGAGCTCACCGACGCCGTCGTATTGGACTCACCGGTCCAGACAGTAGACGGGACTAGCCGAGTGCCAACTACGCCTATCAAGGATGTGGATGCTAGCAGCAATGCGACAACTGATCCTTCCACGGAGTCGCTACATGGTGATCAAGTAAAATTTCCTAGATCAGACTTTTCAAACATAAAGGCTAAGTTCAAGATGCAGAAAAAGTAGGACGCACATGATTGACTAGAATGATTGAAAAAAAATTCTAGGCCCATGATTGTTTAGGATTTTCTACCGCGGTACTTGGCTAACCATTCTTATATTAATATGTACATGCCTTCAATATTTTTTGGTCCAAGTGTCTGGGTTATAAGGGTATCCAGGACTATCTTTGTTTTAAATGAAACTAAGCTAGACAAGATAACTATTCAGAACAAAAAAGGAGAGGAGATCCAGCAAACTTTTGAGTTGAAGTTATCTTGACAGCCATATCAATATATAAATCACTAATCTGACAACTAATTAATCTTATTTGTTGCAGGCAAATATTCAGAATGAGTCGTGTCACCAGGCTATTCCAAGAGTCGGGATGACTTTCCAGTCTGAAGAAGAGGCATACGATTTTTATAATTCCTATGCTAGAAGTAAGGGATTCAGCATAAGAAAGTGCCACTTAAAGCGTCGAGCAGATGGCACTTTATGTTCTAGACATCTACTTTGTAGCAAAGAAGGTGTGAAGGCTACTCATGCAACACATGTAACAAAGAAAGAGCGAGCCACTATCCGGACATATTGCACAGCTCGTGTTCAATTCACCATCAGTCGGGAGGATATATGGAGTATTCAGAAAGTTGTGCTTGACCATAATCATGGTCTTGTAACTCCGGACAAGTCTTACATGCTTAGATCGCAGCGCAAACTGCTAGATGCTGATCGTCACATGATAAACCAAATGTGGACGTCTGGAATAAGGCAATCTGAAATATATAGTTTCTATGAGAAATGGTATGGTGGCGCTGATAATGTGCCTTTCTTAGAAATGGATTCGAACAATTACATAGGCATTGAGCGAAAGAAATATTTGGAATCTAAAGATGCCTAGACACTAATGGATTATTTGAAGAGCAAACAAGTTGAGGACCCATCATTTTTTTCTGCTGTCCAAGTAGATGAAGAGAGTGGTAGACTAATGAATTTTTTCTGGACCGATGGACAAGCTGTAACACCCTCAGGTTTCAGCGATTCCCGCCAAACCCGCATAGAAACGATTCAAAGGTGCCCACCAGGCACTTTCGTGCGGGTGGAAAACGAAGTAATAACAATACACAACAGTCCTCGATGGGACCCACAGAACAGATATATATAAAACACGACTCCATGAGTCAACAATACAGATATAATGTACAAAGATCCAAATCACCTTGAAAATGATAGAGCGTCCGACTACGGACAAGATGCAAATGGGGCTAAGAGCCCTGAAGAATAACCAATGGCGTCCATAACCCTGCCCAGGCCAAGCCGGAAGGGTAACCCTGCTAACAACGTCGATCTCAAAACCTGCTTAAACAAAAGGGGTGCCGACAAAGGGCAAAGGAAAAGAGGAGCGTCAGTACTGAGGCCAGTACACGGTGAGGCTAGAATTTGGCAGTCCTCGCCTACATAGGTATGGTGGACTGAAGCGGCAGCGGAAGCATGCACTAAACAACCTATAGAGACTTGGTACAACTGGCGACTATCAGAGAGGGGTAAGATAGACCTATTCGGAACCAACCTGATTCTACCATCAGACAAACCCGTCCTGGTGTTTCCCCCTCGAGACCAAACGAGGAAGTCCACCGAGGAACTCACACAGTTGGCAGTTTTACTTATTCAGTTATCGTTGCAGCAATTACTAGTCAGGTAAAGATAGTCGTCCTGATAAAATAAGCAGTGGGCACTTTTATTTGACCATTCCATTGTAGTTGCAATACTTACTAGTCAGATACAATTAGCATGAGATAACCCAAAACCCAGCAGTTGTTGGTACTTTTATTTAGCCATTCCATTGTGGTTGCAATACTTACTAGTCAGGTACAATGGTCGCAAGCGACAACTCAAGCAAGCAATTGTTGGCAGTTTTATTTAGCCATTCCATTATAGTGAAGCTGATTACTAGTCATTATAAAGTCAAGTTTATAACACTACTTTAGTTATAGTTGTCTATGATCGAGATACTGTGCTCCAAGTCGTCCATAACCATGACACGGCTTTCGAAAAGTTTTACCCGCCGGGTGCACAAATAGCAACACACACTCGATCAACCTCGGAAAAACCAAATCAAAACCCAACGAGGACTTCACGACAAAGCAATCACAGGATTCAGAAATATTTCATGGGGCCACCCTTGAGTACACCAAGAACGGTTAGCTGACTTCGAGACGGACCCGAGGTTTGGGTGGACGGCTGTGAACGACTGGGAACCCAAAACTGGGCTTGTCGACACCGCGGAATCGTGTCCCGATCCTAAACAGTACAGTGTGCTCCTCGCACAATCGTAAATACAGTAGTAGCATGGCATAAGTACATGATAGTAAATAAAACCTCAAACTAGTTTGTGGCCCCAAGAAATAAGAATGAATCATGCTCTGGCTCAGGGGGGTCCCATAATCCTCCCGGATGTGGATAGCGCGATAAATCAAGGAACAGGTATCAAGTACTCGGGGTCCTACGGGACACAAGTGGGCGGTCGGAAACCAAATATTATCTATCACCCACCGATGCCTCTGCTTACTTACTTCAATTTTAGTTGTTAAACAGTAATTAAAGTGAACGATAAGTAAAACCATAATCATCTCCAACGTCAAACATGCGGCAATACACCAACAAATGTGGCACTTGACAACACGCAACAGCACTTGAGCAAGCGACTACGACGCGCAAGTCCAACTATCTACCGAACAACAGGTAATAGGATGTGTCCAAGGCAATATAAGGCTGCGAGGGATATCACGGGTACGAAAACTAGAGCATCGCAACACAGATAGCAATAGATCAACAGGAGGGAATAAATACTATAAAAGTAAGATAGGTAGAAAGGGGGAGATGCTTGCCTGAAAACATTGCCGAAGGTTCAACCGAAGATCGGGGCGAAGCTCACGTCAACTCAACGGCCTTATCCGCGAAGAAGCAAAGCAATTAGAGGGTCTCGACGAACTTGGTGTTCCGGGGTTCGGGGTTCGGTCTCAGGGTTCAGGGTTCGTCGGGATCGGCGAGGTCCAGATATAAGGGAGAACTTGTCGTGCCGGGGTGAAGCACTCGGCGTCCTCGAGGAAATACTCGTCGCATCCGTGTCGGCGAACTTGGCGTTCAGGGGGAAGTTCTCGGGGTTCCGTGAGGTAGACCTTGTCGCGTCCGTGGTCTTCGGGCCCGCAGGGTCGAGGCGTCAAATTCCGGGGAGACGATCTTGGGGTATCATCCTGATCATCGGTGCCGAACTTGGGGCTCAACAACGGGGTCTTTAGAGTTCCAGGAGGAAGAGCTTGACGTCCGAGAGGTTCGGCCGGCCACGGCCATCGGAGTCCATGACGAAGATCTTGACAAACCAAGGCGTTCCGGTGGTAGGTCTTGTCGTACCGGGTCGGCGACCCTGGGCATCCGGGTTCTCGGCCGTAGATCTTGGCGGTCTTCTGGTCTGGGCCTTGGCGTTCCACATCCTCGTGATGGTCTCGGGGCGTCGAATCCCGGTAGGAGGACTTGGCGCGGCGTCGGGTTCAGGATAGGTCCCGGTTTCCATGCGGTAGATCTTGTACAACGGCGGTTCTCGCAGGTGGTCCTTCAGGTGTCTCTCAGGGCGATGTAGAACCTGGCAGCCCACCGAGATCTCGGCGGTGAACCCCGACGCTACAGGCAGACCTTGAGGCTCGCGGAGGCTCCGGCGGGGCGACTAGCAGCTCGGGCCCACGGGGTCGGGGTCGGGGTCGAACGGCGCGGAGGCAGGGTCGGCGGTGGAGACGTGGGGTCGCTGGAGAGGGGGAGGTACAGGACGGCGAGGAGGCCGGCGAGGCGGGGGCCCGCAGGACGGCGGCGGGCGGTTGCAGAGAGGGAGGCGAGAGGCGCGGGCGCAGAGGGAAAGGGGCTCGCGGGCTCGTGAGGCGAAGCGGAGGAGGGCAGCGGAGCAGAAGGGCGGCGCATCGAGCGGAGGAGGGAGGCCGACGACGGGTTGCGAGGGCAGCGCTGGTCGTCGAGCCGGCAGCGGGTGGTGGAGCTCGGCGGCGCGGCCGGCAGCGGCTGCTTGGCCGAGGACGCTGGAGGGCGGGCGGTGACGCAACGCAGCGAGTGTGGCGGCTGGCCGGAGGCGGTGGGGGAGGCGCGATCGCGGAGGCGGTGAGGTGAGGTCGGGCGAGGGATCCGAGTGAGAGGAGAGAGCCGGCGAGGGAGGGGCGAGCACGAGGTCGGCCGGCGACGGGGAAGACGGGCGCGGGGGCGTCGGGTGAGAGAGGAAAGAGAGAGAGAGGAGTGCGACAGGGGGGAAGCAGGACACGCGGGCCAGGGGTGGGGCCGGTTGGTGGGACCCAGGGCGGGGTGAGGCTGAGAGGGTGGGGCCGGCTGCGGGGCCAGAGGGTGGGGAGGAGGCGCGTGGGGCGCGCGGTAGGTGAGGGGCCGAAAGGTGGGGCCACGGGGGAACGGGACCCACAGGCAGGGAGAGGTGGGAGTGTGGGGGTCGGTTTGGGAGGGAGTGGGGACTGTGGGGGGGTGTCCAGGTGTCGGTGGGGGGAGAGAGAGAGGTAGGTGGGGTGAGAGAAAAGTGGGGTTAAGGGGTGGATTGGTGAGGTGGCAGGGTGGGTAGGAAAATTGGGGAGGGGTGAGGTGGCGGGCTGTGAGAGGTGGGTAGGATAGGATTTGGTGGGACTAGGATTTAGAGGGGGCTGATTTAGAATGTGTGTTTGTTTTGGTGTTGTTTATTTTAAAACAAGGCCACTTTGCAATTAGTTTTTAGGGAAATAAAATATCTGATACACTCGGGGTTTTGCCTTTGAAATAAAGAGGGGTATTTGTACCAAGCAAAACTAGGTTTTTCGAAATAGCTCAGACAAACAATGCAAGATGATGGTGATGCAATGCACAAAAACAACGCGATTTTCTGGTAGTGGTTTTGCGGGATGCCACAATTCGACACCACTAACAATGGATCTCGCCCTCGAGATCCGCCTCATGGTACCGGAAAGAAGGTCAGTGATCTGCATCTTCTCGCTTCGTGTAGATCCTCGCGACACCACTAACAAGAGGTCGTTGTCCGTGATCATCGGGAGAACCCTCCGGGAACAAAAGGTCGAAGGTAGAGGTTTCAACAAATAAAGCCACCTCTAGCTTCGACGGAAAGAGGGAACCGATGCATTCTCATCCACTACAATGTACAAAAGCGAATAGAAGGGGTAGTCGGCATGGGGGCCAATCCATCACGCACCCAAACTATTACTCCGCACAATCAGTGGAAAAGCGTGCAACCATTCTTGGAATCAGACTGAAGATCTCAACAATCGAGGTTCGGAAACAAAGGGGTGATGCAGACTCTGCATCGGATCTGGCGTAGATGATGTCGTCGCGTCGGAAAACACCGGAAGGCACGAGAAGGAACAAAGAGAAGTCCACCAGACGAAGGGTTCCTCGGATAGCATGAAGACCGGATGTAGCAACACTGTTACCAAAAGAGGAAGCGAAAACCTGAAGGTACGACGGAACCCATCCGCGAGAAATTCCTGGACTCGAAAAAAAGATAAGAGAGCAGATTCAAAACACGTCGAGATAAGAGGAGAATAGCAAAGGGGTAAGGAGTAAAATCAGACCTAATCAGAACTATCCAACCGATTTTGCAAAATAGTTTTGACACTCTACTTCGGCCGTTAGCTAGGTTATCCTACAGGCTGGACTTGTGGGGTATCGTAACTGCTGAGCTCTGATACCACTCTGTAACACCCTCAGAATCGGACCTATGCAAGTTTCAGCGATTCCCTCCAAACCCGCATAGAAACGATTCAAAGGTGCCCACCAGGCACTTTCGTGCGGGTGGAAAACGAAGTAATAACATTACACAACAGTCCTCGATGGGACCCACAGAACAGATATATATATATACAACACGACTCCATGAGTCAAGAATACAGATATAATGTACAAAGATCCAAATCACCTTGAAAATGATAGAGCGTCCGACTACGGACAAGATGCAAATGGGGCTAAGAGCCCTGAAGAATAACCAATGGCGTCCATAACCCCGCGAGCCAAGCCGAAGGGTAACCCCGCTAACGTCGATCTCAAAACCGCTTAAACAAAAGGGTGCCGACAAAGGGCAAAGGAAAAGAGGAGGCCAAGATCGAGGCCAAGACACGGCGAGGCTAGATCGCGGTCCTCGCCTACATAGGTATGGTGGATCAAGCGGCAAAGATGCACTAAACAACCTATAGAGACTCGGTACAACTGGCGACTATCAGAGAGGGGTAAGATAGACCTATTTGGAACCAACCTGATTCTACCATCAGACAAACCCGTCCTGGTGTTTCCCCCTCGAGACCAAACGAGGAAGTCCACCGAGGAACTCACACAGTTGGCAGTTTTACTTATTCAGTTATCGTTGCAGCAATTACTAGTCAGGTAAAGATAGTCGTCCTGATAAAATAAGCAGTGGGCACTTTTATTTGACCATTCCATTGTAGTTGCAATACTTACTAGTCAGATACAATTAGCATGAGATAACCCAAAACCCAGCAGTTGTTGGTACTTTTATTTAGCCATTCCGTTGTAGTTGCAATACTTACTAGTCAGGTACAATGGTCGCAAGCGACAACTCAAGCAAGCAATTGTTGGCAGTTTTATTTAGCCATTCCATTATAGTGAAGCTGATTACTAGTCATTATAAAGTCAAGTTTATAACACTACTTTAGTTATAGTTGTCTATGATCGAGATACTGTGCTCCAAGTCGTCCATAACATGGACACGGCCGAGAAAGTTTTACCCGGCCGGTGCACAAATAGCAACACACACCCGATCAACCTCGGAAAAACCAAATCAAAACCCAATGAGGCCTTCACGACAAAGCAATCACAGGATTCAGAAATATTTCAGGGGGCCACCCCTTGGAGTACACCCGCAACGAAGTTAGCTGACTCCGAGACGGACCCGAGGTTTGGGTGGACGGCTGTGAACGACTGGGAACCCAAACTGGGCTTGTCGACACCGCGGAATCGTGTCCCGATCCTAACAAGATAATGTGCTCCTCGCACAATCATAAATACAGTAGCATGGCATAAGTACAGGGATAGTAAATAAAACCTCAAACTAGTTTGTGGCCCCAAGAAATAAGAACGAATCATGCTCGGCTGGGGGTCCCATAATCCTCCGGATGTGGATAGCGCGATAAATCAAGGAACAGTATCAAGTACTCGGGGTCCCACGGACACAAGTGGGCGGTCGGAAACCAAATATTATCTATCACCCACCGATGCCTCTGCTTACTTACTTCAATTTTAGTTGTTAAACAGTAATTAAAGTGAACGATAAGTAAAACCATAATCATCTCCAACGTCAAACATGCGGCAATACACCAACAACTGTGGCACTTGACAACACGCAACAGCACTTGAGCAAGCGACTACGACGCGCAAGTCCAACTATCTACCGAACAACAGGTAATAGGATGTGTCCAAGGCAATATAAGGCTGCGAGGGATATCACGGGTACGAAAACTAGAACATCGCAACACAGATAGCAATAGATCAACAGGAGGGAATAAATACTATAAAAGTAAGATAGGTAGAAAGTGGGAGATGCTCGCCTGAAAACATTGCCGAAGGTTCAACCGAAGATCGGGGCGAAGCTCACGTCAACTCAACGGCCTTATCCGCGAAGAAGCAAAGCAATTAGAGGGTCTCGACGAACTTGGTGTTCCGGGGTTCGGGGTTCGGTCTCAGGGTTCAGGGTTCGTCGGGATCGGCGAGGTCCAGATATAAGGGAGAACTTGTCGTGCCGGGGTGAAGCACTCGGCGTCCTCGAGGAAATACTCGTCGCATCCGTGTCGGCGAACTTGGCGTTCAGGGGGAAGTTCTCGGGGTTCCGTGAGGTAGACCTTGTCGCGTCCGTGGTCTTCGGGCCCGCAGGGTCGAGGCGTCAAATTCCGGGGAGACGATCTTGGGGTATCATCCTGATCATCGGTGGCGAACTTGGGGCTCAACAACGGGGTCTTCAGAGTTCCAGGAGGAAGAGCTTGACGTCCGAGAGGTTCGGCCGGCCACGGCCATCGGAGTCCATGACGAAGATCTTGACAAACCAAGGCGTTCCGGTGGTAGGTCTTGTCGTACCGGGTCGGCGACCCTGGGCATCCGGGTTCTCGGCGTCGGTAGATCTTGGCGGTCTTCTGGTCTGGGCCTTGGCGTTCCACATCCTCGTGATGGTCTCGGGGCGTCGAATCCCGGTAGGAGGACTTGGCGCGGCGTCGGGTTCAGGATAGGTCCCGGTTTCCATGCGGTAGATCTTGTACAACGGCGGTTCTCGCAGGTGGTCCTTCAGGTGTCTCTCAGGGCGATGTAGAGATTGGGAGCCCACCGAGAGCTCGGCGGTGAACTCCGACGCACAGTGACCTTGAGGCTCATGGAGGCTCCGGGCGACTAGCAGCTCGGCCCACGGGTCGGGTCGGGTCGAACGGAGGCAGTGGTGGAGACGTGGGGTCGCTGGAGAGGGGGAGGTACAGGACGGCGAGAAGGCCGGCGAGGCGGGGGCCCGCAGGACGGCGGCGGTTGCAGAAAGGGAGGCGGGAGCGAGAGGCGCCAGCAGAGGGGAAAGGGGGCTCGGGCTCAAGTGAGGCGAGCGAGGAGGGCAGCGGAGCGGCAGAGCGGGCGCGGGAGAGCGAGGAGGAGGCCGACGGCGGGTTGCAGGAGGACAGCCGGGTCGAGTCGAGCTGGTGGCGGTGGAGCTCGGGCAGATGGGCGCGCCGACGGCAGCTGCCGGGCGCCGAGGACGCTGGAGGGCGGGCGGTGACGGGCAACGCGCCGGGCGAGGAGGTGCGGCTCGCGGCCGGAGGCGGGGTGGGCGGGAGGCGCGGCCAGGCCGGGGTGAGTGAGGTCGGGCGAGGCCGAAGAGGGATCCGGCGGAGGAGGAGAGCCCGAGGGAGGGGCGAGGTCGGCCGCAGGAGGGACGGGCGCGGGGCGTCGGGTGAGAGAGGAAAGAGAGAGAGAGAGGAGCGTGACAGGGGGGGAAGCAGGACACGCGGGCCATGGGTGGGGCCGGTTGGTGGGACCCAGGGCGTGGTGAGGCTGAGAGGGTGGGGCCGGCTGCGGGGCCAGAGGGTGGGGAGGAGGCGCGTGGGGCGCGCGGTAGGTGGGGGGGTCCGACAGGTGGGGCCACGGGGGAACGGGACCCACAGGCAGGGAGAGGTGGGAGTGTGGGGGTCGGTTTGGGAGGGAGTGGGGACTGTGGGGTGGGGTCCAGGTGTCGGTGGGGAGAGAGAGAGAGAGGGTAGGTGGGACTGGGGTGAGAGAAAAGAGGGGAAAAGTGGTGGATTGGTGAGGTGGCAGGGTGGGTAGGAAAATTGGGGAGGGGTGAGGTGGCGGGCTGTGAGAGGTGGGTAGGATAGGATTTGGTGGGACTAGGATTTAGAGGGGGCTGATTTAGAATGTGTGTTTGTTTTGGTGTTGTTTATTTTAAAACAAGGCCACTTTGCAATTAGTTTTTAGGGAAATAAAATATCCGATACAGTCGGGGTTTTGCCTTTGAAATAAAGATGGGTATTTGTACCAAGCAAAACTAGGTTTCTCGAAATAGCTCAGACAAACAATGCAAGATGATGGTGATGCAATGCACAAAAACAACGCGATTTTCTGGTAGTGGTTTTGCGGGATGCCACACAAGCTATCATGGATTATTCTGTGTTTGGAGATGTTGTTTCTTTTGATACCACTTTTTCGACAAACAAGTTTGAGATGCCATTTGCTCCACTGCTTGGTGTTAACCATCACAAACAAACAATCCTTTTTGGTGCAGCATTGTTGTTTGATGAAAGCGCGAAATCATTTAAATGGCTTTTCAGAACCTTCTTAGAAGCTATGTCCGGTAAGCAGCCTGAAACAATATTTACAGATCAGTGTGCTGCTATTATTAACGCTATTGAAGCAGTTTTAACAACCACCAAACATCGTCTTTGTTTGTGGCATTTGTACCAAAATGCTACTAAACATCTTAGTCATGTTATAAGTGACCATCCAGAGTTCCTTTCTGAATTCAAGAAGTGTGTATATGAAGATAGGTCAATAGCCCAATTTGATGATAGATGGAATGAGCTACTGGTTACATATAAAATTGAGACAAATAAATGGATGAACAATCTATACAAGCTACGTGAGAAGTGGGCTACTGTTTATCGCCGAGATTCTTTCAGTGGAGACATGACATCTACTCAAAGAAGTGAAGGGATGAACAATGTATTCAAACAAACCTTTCGCAGAAAGCTCTGCCTTTCAGAATTACTAGAAGCATATGAGAAGTGCTCTGCTCGTCTCCGCCGCAAAGAGAAGTATGAGGACTTCATGTCACGTCATATCGACCCAGTACTCTACCTACCCCACCTTCCATTGTTGAAGACCGCAACTGAATCATACACGAGGACCCTTTTTTCCGAATTTGAACAAGAATTCAAGAGGCAATTTAATTTATCGTGCACTTTGTTGTCAAGTGATGGCACAACTAGCACTTACAAGGTTACATCCTTTTACTACAAGGATGATGAAGCTACAGTGACTCTGAACCCCAATACTCTAGAGATATCTTGCTCTTGCAAGTTGTATGGTTGTGTGGGTAAGTAAGTGAATAAATTTTCCATCACTTTCATGATATTGCTGCATTGGAGTTTATTTTAACAAAAAAAATATGTTGTAGGTATCTTGTGCAAGCATGCTCATAAAGTTTTCACATGCTGCAACATTGTCACTCTTCCAAGTCAATATATCATGAATAGATGGACGAAATATGCGAAAAAACATATTTTTACTTCTAAACCAAGTGTCAATGATAGTTCAGAATCCACATTTGCTCATCTTTCTCGAAAGATGATCTCCCTTGCACTGAAGTGTAAACCTTCAAAGGAAGTTCTTGCACACGTAAACAATGGTATTGATAAGTTAGCTTCGGAAGTGGACGATTTACTTAGCACGCTAAGCTTGGAAGAAGCTAAAGATCCTGAAAGTTTCGTCGAGTTGACTGAAGATATTTCCAACACGAGGGTGTCATTTAAAGCTCCTCCACGAATAAAAGGCCCCATGCAGGATAGAGCAAAAGGAGCACTTGAGGGAACAAAGAAAGGCAAAAAAAAAAATTGCATCAAAGACAGGTAACCTTATTTTTCTACTATGAATCAGGTAGCAAGAATTTATCTTAGTTTACATGTCTTATATATATACAATGTGTTTAGGGAAAGGTAAAAAAGATTTAAAGAAGCCAGAACCAAAGGTACCAGCCACAAACGCATTTGGACCTTTCGAATCTGCTGTAAGATTAATGGATTTCACAGTATCTTCTATTAGTTTAGATAACCTAGGAAACCAAGCTAATTTGTTCCTGTTTCTTTTTTACATAGGGATCACTGTATTCAAATGATTATGCCACTACATTTGGTGGGTATGAGTCGGCATTTGCTCCGCCTGTCCTTGGTGAATACACAAGACTAATGCTTCAAGCTCAGGAAGATAGCACAACATTATCAGTTGCTCGCCAATTACATTACCCTGAAGGATCTAGTACCTCCGGTTTTAGGGATCCTAATCATCAACAGTAGCAGTAGCATGTTAACTTCTGTAAACAAAAGTCTGTTACTATTGTGTATTTTGGTGTAAGGATGGTACACGATGTCTGGCCGATATGTAAACCAGTGTGATGTCTACTTTCTATAGAAATATTCTTTCGGATATTTTGTAAGTTTCGAAGCTTGGGCTACTGCAAGACTTTAAATTCAAATGATGCCTTTCAACTTGTGCTACATTTAGTTTCTCCGCAACTGTACTAGTACCTCAAATGCTTCCTGTGCAGCTACAGCTTAAGAACGTGAAGAAGAAAAAGGCTACACTGCAACTCACATCTCAATGTAAAAAAAACCTTGATACACTTTCATTGATTAATTCAGAGTTACAATACAATGACATGAGCGAGCAAAATTATACTCATGAACATAGTTCAGTTATCTTCTATTGGACTTTGTTCTGTTATATCAACATTCAGTATTGAAAAATGGAACAAAAGTTCAGTTATCTTCTGTACTTATGAGCTACAAGAATCTGTGCATCGGACCATCTTGAAGACTAACAAGCTAGCAGCGAGATTTGCTTTCTCCATGTGAATTATCTGGAATCCATGCGAGACATTGTCCGCGTTCCAGACTTTGAGCTGCCGGTGAAACACGGCGCGGCAGTCTGACGTTCAGTCGACATGCTCATCAATGTCCTATGGTCCCTTGTCGCCAGCTCTCATCGTCAACCATGCATTGTGTCCGTACCAGCGCTGGGTGTCGCTTTGGCGAAAACAACTAGCGTCGTCGACCCACCGGAATTAAGCGATCGAGAAGGTCGACGATCTGTCGGCTGAGAGGATAAACCTTGCATCGCCTTGCCGCCGGGGGCGCGTGGATCCTTGCTGCACCTTGGCGGTGGCCTTAATGGAACCAGGCACTCATGCAGCTGTGTGACGCCGGCGCGGCCGACGGAGATCACCCAATCGAGAAGCCGGAGACTGCACGATCAAGAAAGCCGTTCTGTTTTAACCGTACTCTTTCCTATCCAGTCAAAAGGAGAGCCGCGGGGGGAAATACGAGACAAATACATACATGCATAGAGCTAGCGATTAGTCCCACGTTCTGAGATTTGAAGTGCCACGCGTCGTCGTTTGCACTTGGTCCACGCTGCGGAGGGTGTGGACCAGGTCCGATAAATTTTTTCTCCGTATGCCTGTTTCATTACGTACGTGTGGGATTCTGGAACTTTAGTTGTGACTGATGTGTGTCTTTTGTGACTCGTCGTGAGAGAGGTCTGAGAAACAAGAACTTTTTTTTATTCCTGTTGTCAAAATAAATTGTGTCTTCACAATTTACCGTTGCATCCAAGCATACTTGACTTGTCTTGAAGCAAAATTTTCCTGTGAGATGCCATGAACCAATGACATGAATCAGATCGAAGCAAAATTCAGTTATACAATAATACTGAAAACCAACTAAAAACTATTTGCGTACACAGATCGCTCCACAGAACCTGAATGATTCTTGGGCCCGTAATTAGTGGGGGTAGTTCACACGTTAATCGCATGAAGTCTGTTTTGAAAAATCCCAAGAGACTAGGCAGCATGCGAGGGAGTCTGTTTTGTAAACTCCCAAACAAGTAGGCAGGACGGTTGTCCGAGCTTGGAGATGCCGGAGGAGGCATAGGAGACGGAAGGTAGGAGCTGGCAGAGTCGGCATGAGCGCAGTCGTCGGGGACCCTCAGGTCGGGGGAGGAGGACCCCGCGGCCACGGCCAGGGCAGCGGCTTGGACGCGTCGCTCCTCCGCCGCCTCTACGTCGGCCAGTTCCTAACCAGATGGGGTGCACGGTGATCGCCGCAACCATCCACCCACACCTTTCCGAATTCTGATCCATGCCATGAGAACAGCTGAGATTACCGTGTGCGTCTGTCTGTGTTGCAGTATGTGGGAGTTCTCGGTGGGGCTGTACATGATCCGCATCTGGCCGGGCTCGCTGCTCCTCGCGGCCATCTATGGCGTCGTCGAGTCCTCCTCCGTCGCCGTCTTCGGCCCCATGGTCGGCACCCTCGTCCACAGGCTCACGTACCTGCAGGTTTGTGCAATGCTCATTGGTGTTGGGTGATTTCATTAGCTATAATTCCAGCGACGTGGAAACATTTTCGGGATAGCTAGTTCTCGGTTAGCCGAGATTTAGCTTAGCCCAGGATAGACTTTTTTCATGTGGAGTTAGCCTCTTTTTTGTTGTTTGATGTTTTATGTTGTTGTGACCATATAGTTTAAAAAACCAGACCGAAGATCAGATCGTGGTTCACCGTTGAACCGTGGTTTGGTGGTTCAGCTGCTGTTTTTTAAGTTCTAATTGATTTACTTCCTCACTGGTACGCCAGAATAAGTAAGTATAAAACGGCTTTCTTGGGTTCGTATCTAGTCTACATTTTAGTATCCGCAAGGTCTTATAATAATGAACAGAGGAAGTACATGCTTTTATCGGGGAAGACAAATGACACATGACAAACAAAACACACCACCAACTAGGAGTAGGCAAAAACTGAAAACGTCCAAACTAGTGCTAGATCATTTTTCTTCACAACCCGATTTTAGATTTCCAATCTAGTTTAAAAAAGAGAACAGATCCAAACCGGTCAAACCAATTAAGCCGTTTTTGCTCACCCTTACCTCCAACACGCTGAGTGCTATGCTAGTATCCCCATTGCATCATGTCATTCTCGCACCGCCTCTACTGAGCAAGCCTGATTCGGCATGACCAATACAAAAAAGGCCAGAAAAAATTCAGCAGGGCTCCAAAAGGAGCACTTGAGATGCCTAACCATAGTGTGGCACCGCAAAAACCTCTCTCCAACAGGAGAAACACCAAACACGTTATGAGAGGAGCAGTTTTAAACTACTTTGGTAGAACTAAAAGTTTTCTTCTAGAATCATGTGCCACTTTCGACGCTTCAAAGACCATGATTACCGCGGCCACACCACTGATTCGACGCCTGAAGCCCTCGTATACCCATCACAGATCGCATTCACCCCTTCCAATACTGCCATCTCGACTTCTGTCTAACACTTGCCCCAAGCAAGGCCCGCACCAACACCATAGTGTCTTCTATTTATGTAGCCATGAGAACATTCCAGCAACGTGGAAACATTTTTGGGATAGCTTGTTCTCGGTTAGCCGAGATTTAACTTAGCTCAGGATAGACCTTTTTTTCCTGTGGAGTCAGCCTCTTTTTTGTTGTTTGATTTTTTTTTATGACCATAGTTTAAAAAATCAGCCGGTGATCAGATTGTGGTTCACCATTGAACCGTGGTTTGGTGGTACAGCTGCTGTTTTGTAAGTGTTAATCGATTTACTTCCTCACTGGTACAGCAGAATAAATAAGTATAAAACGGCTTTCTTAGATACATATCTAGTCCACATTTTAGTACCTGCAAGGTATTATAATAGTGAACAGAGGAAGTACATGCTTTTATCGAGGAAGACAAATGACACATGACAAACAAAACGCACCACCAACTAGGAGTAGGAAAAAACAGAAACCGTCCGTCCAAACTAGTTCTAGATCATTTTTATTCAAAAACCCAATTTAGATTTCTAATCTAGTTCACAAACGAAATCTGGTTTAAAAAAGAAAACTGACCCAAACCGGTCAAACCAATCAAACCATTTTTGCTCACCCTTACCACCAACACGCCGAGTGCTATGTTAGTATCCCCATTGGATCATGTCATTCTCACACCGCCCGCCTTTACTGAGCAAGCCCGATATTGCATGACCAATGCAGTAAATGCCATAAAAAATTCAGCAGGGCTCCAAAAGGAGCACTTGAGATGCCTAACCATAGTGTGACACCATGACACCGCAAAAACCTCTCCTCGACAGGAGAAACACCAAGCACGTTATGGGAGGAGCAGTTTTGGACTACTTTGGTAAAACTAAAAGTTTTCTTCTAGAATCATGCGCCACTTTTGATGCTTCAAAGACCATGATTACCGAGGCCACACTACTGATCCGACGCCTGAAGTCCTAATATGCCCATCACAGATCGCATTCACCCCTTCCAATACTGCCATCTCGACTTCCGTCTAACACTTGCACCAAGCAAGACCCGCACCAACACCATAGTATCTTCTATTTATGTAGCCATGAGAACATCCTGCGGCCACCACCTCGGCATCCACAGCTTAGATAGAAAATAATGTTGGTGTACATAATTTTAAGAATGGCAATGGGCAGGATAGAGCAATACCATACCCATATCCATATAGTCAATGGTTAAAACTCTACAGTTAAGTTTTATAAGTCAGTCTAAATGGACAGGATATGGGTATACCCACGGGTACAACCCTATACCTAATGAGCATGATATGGATATTACACATGAGTATAAAAGTATGCTCATACCCTACTTGCATCTCTAGCTATTCGTAATTGATGAATATGCTGCAGGTTTTGGGCCTCTGGTTGGTAGTTCAGAGCTTATCCTTCATCATAGCTGGAGCCTCAGTAACCGCTCTCCTAGTCTTCCATAACCAGCTGAAGGACACAAGATTCCAGGTCTTCGTGGCCCTCGTCGTCGTGACCAACGCGTCGGGCGCGCTCGCGGCGCTCTCAACTCTCGCCGGCACCATACTGATCGAGCGAGAATGGTATGCAAATCGTCCTACAACATACTGTATATTTTAACAACTCACAGCGCTGTGCATTATTCGTGCATGCAGGGTGGTGGTGATGTGCAGCGGGCACCCGGCGGCGGTGCTGACCGAGATCAACTCGGTGATCCGGAGGATCGACCTGAGCTGCAAGCTGCTGGCGCCGGTGCTGTCCGGGTTGGTGATCAGCTTCGTATCGACGCAGGCCTCCGCGGTGGCGCTGGCGCTGTGGAACGTCGCCTCTGTTGGGATGGTGTACTGGCTCTTCGTCTCCGTCTACAACGGCGTGCCCGCTCTGGGCGAAAACGTCCAGAAGAGAAGAGAGTCGTCGTCGGCGGCGGCAGTGGGGGTGTTACCGTCATCTGAGATCGTTGCTCCGGCGGGCGAGGAGGTGCATTCGGCGGGTTGGAAGGTGCGTGCAAAGAAGCAGCTCTCGAGTCTGCTCTGCTGCGAGTCCTGGGCTGTGTACATGAGGCAGGAGGTGGTGCTGCCAGGGGTTGCCCTAGCGATCCTCTACTTCACTGTCCTAAGGTAATTGTGCAGCAGCGTTCCCCATTATTGTGGTCAGATTCAGTCTTGTTAGATGACCCCCACCTGCTTGCTTCTGCAGCTTTGGTACGCTGATGACGGCCGCTCTGGACTGGAAAGGCATCCCCGCATACGTGATCAGTCTGGCCCGGGGGTTCAGCGCCATGGTCGGGATCGCTGCGACCTTGCTGTACCCTGTCGTTCACTCCTGGGTGTCCACGCTCCGAACAGGGCTCTGGTCCATCTGGATGCAGTGGTGCTGCCTGCTGCTCTGCGTCGGCTCCGTCTGGGTGAGCGGCCGCGTGGCGTCGGCGTGGTTTCTCATGGCCGGCGTCGCCGCCTCGCGCCTTGGCCTCTGGATGTTCGACCTGGCGGTCACGCAGCTGATGCAGGACAGTGTCCCGGACGCGGACCGGTGCGTCGTCGGAGGGGTGCAGAGCTCGCTGCAGTCCATCTTCGACCTGCTCACCTACGTCATGGCCATCATCATCTCCGACCCCAGGGTAAGTACCCAACTCCTTCATGTTGCTACTTGTTGCCAGGCAAACGATGGTTGCCCCATTTTGAACGTGTACAACCGACTGACAGGATTTCAGCGAGCTCATCATCATGTCCTTCTTCCTCGTCACCTGCGCGGCGCTCATGTACACGCTGCACGTCTACCGCGTACGGAAACACCTCTTCCATCTGGACAAGATCATCGTCGTCGCCAAGATGGGGTGGTGAGCGACCTTGACAAGTCCACTTACAGCATGTTGCCAATTAAGCTCGTGGTTAAGGGCGTTCATGCACAAAGTTAGAGAGATTCACTGGACTTATTCGAACTCCCCACCTCGCCTAGAGTCGATCGTAGAATAAATCACACAGTGAGTAGCATCTTGAGCGAACTCTATGCTAAGTATTAACATTAAATGTACTCTCTCCGTCTCAAAATAGTATTCAGTATATACATTCATCTAAATTTTGGCAAACCTGTAACATCTATTTTAAGGCGGAAGGAGTAGGTTTTTTACAACTATGTCACTTGTTCACGCGCCCGATATTGGACCATGTCACTAGAATTTGGCCTATTGAAAAAAACGTCACAAGCTTTCACGAATTCGTTACTATTAATATGATATGGCGGAAACGACGACCCCGTTAGGGGCCTCGGGTACATGTTATATAGAGTACGAAAAGCCCCTACTATAGCAGTACAAGAGAGATATACTCCATACCATATATACAGGTTTACCTAACAACCCCTCTTCATGAAGGCCTGAAACTGGAAATGCTTTGGTAAAGCCATCTGCTACTTGATCTTTGCTAGAAATATACTTAATTTCCAGATTTCTACTTGCCACACGTTTACGAACAAAATAAAAATTAATTTCTGTGTGCTTGGTACGAGCATGAAAAACTAAATTTGCAGATAGGTTGGTAGCTCCTAAATTATCACACCAGAAGCACGGTTTTTTCCTTCGGCATTACACCATGTTCACGGAGGAGAGATTCAACCCAAATGAGCTCAGTAGTAGCATTTGCAAGAGTCTTGTACTCATCTTCTGTACTAGACCTGGATATAATGGCTTGTTTCCGGCGCTCCAAAAAACAATATTGGGTCCAACAAAGATGGCAAACCCACGTGTAGAATGGCGATCATCAAGGCATCCAGTCCATTCTGTATCTGAAAAAGCACTCAACAAGGTGGATGTAGACTTCTGAAAAGTTATACCAAGATTTATAGTAGCACATACATATCTCAGAATCAGCTTAACTGCGGTCCAGTGAGAAGTTAGAGGAGCATGAAGATATTTACAAACCTTGTTCACCGAGAATAACATATCAGGTCGTGTCAATGTAAGATATTGAAGTGCACCAACAATACTTTGATATTTTATGCTATCTTCTGTACCAAGTGGCTCCCCTTCAATAAGAGATAGTTTTTCTATGGAGGGCAGTGTGTGGGCGCATGCTTGCAACTAGTCATACCAATTTTTGCCAATAAATCATATGCATATTTTTATTGAGTGAAAATGAGGCCATCGGGAAATTTCTTGACTTCAGTATCAAGAAAGTAATGAAGATCACCAAGGTCTTTGATGAAAAAGTGGGTGTTAAGATCCTTGACAAGTAGTGAGATGGCTTGATCTGTTCAGCTTGTAACAATACTATCATCAACATATATGAGAAGATAGATAATAATGTCTGGTTTATGATACAAGAATAGTGATGTATCGGCCTAGGAAGGTATGAAACCAAGAGTATGGAGTTTAGAGCTCAACTTAGCAAATAATGCACGATGGGCCTATTTTAAACCATATAAAGACTTATCAAGCTTGCAAATATGATTAGGAGCATTGTGATTTTCAAAATCTGATGGTTGTCTCATATAAACTTCCTCTTTCATAACACCATGTAAAAGCGCGTTCTTGACATCTAGCTGCCGGAGACTCCATTCTCTGGAGACTGATATGGCCAACACAGTTCTAATAGTGACAATTTTGACAACAGGACTGAATGTATCGTCATAGTAAATTCCATACCTTTGCTTGAATCCTTTTACAATAAGAAATTTTTTGTACCTGTCTATAGAGCCATCAGGACGCCTCTTTATACGATATACCCACTTGTAATCAATCAGATTTCACGTGGAATTTGGAGGGACAAGGTGCCAAGTTTGATTCATGATGAGAGCATCATATTCTTCTTCCATTGGATGATGCCATTATGGATTATCAAGGGCTTCAGAGAGAGAACTAGGTTCACCTGTAGAGGTGAGGAGACCATACCGTACAGTGACATCCTTATAAACTTTGGGTTGTTGTATACCTCGTCGTAGACGTGTGCGCATGCCAGATGCAGGATGAACTACACGTGGAAGTAGCTGCAGAAGATCCAGCCAGATCCGAGGAGGCAGCGGGAGGGCTGCCGGGGCTAGACATAGCCTAGGGCGACGTGGCGGGCGTCGGTTGGTCAGACTCCGCACCGCGGGAACCAGCGGGCGCGCTGCTGGCGTGGCAGGCCCCAACACATGGTGTGGTCGGGGGAGACATCCCGTCCTTGGGTCGCGGAGAGACAGTGCAGGAGGGCATGCCCCTGGAGTCCGAGGCAGATCCAGGATCAACCTGGGATCGTGTGCGTGCGCTGTCATGGAGTAGCAGTGAGGAGTCTTGTTTTTGTGCATCGTTTGTGCACAAAATTTGTAGCGTTAGGTTCAGAATCCGAAGGACTATCATCAGGGGTCTGAACAACTTGGGTATCCTGGCAATGGTTAGTAACAACGGGTATAATAGGCAAAGGCATGTAATCATTAGTTTTTGCATCCCCAATAGTAGATGAGTTAGAGGGTGTATCAAAAGAAAGCAAAAGAATATAGGATTTAAGACGACGACCAGCATTAGGGTGCAAGGAGGCAAAAGGGAAAGCATGCTCATCGAATACAACATCACGAGATACATATATGCGACATGTGGACACATCCAAGCACTTGACCCCCTGTGAAGAGGGCTATAGCCAAGGAACACACATCGAGTGGAGCGAAAAGCAAGTTTGCGAGTATTATAGGGCCAAAGATTAGGCCAACAAGCGCAACCAAAAACACGTAAAGACTCATAGTTTGGTTTTGTGTTCAGGAGGCATTCAATAGGTGTTCGAAAATTGATGACTTTGCTGGGAAGGAGATTAATAAGAAATGTGGTTATGAGAAAGGCTTCATCCCAGAACTTTAGAGGCATAGATGAATTATAAAGAAGAGACAAACCAACTTCAACTATATGACGGTGTTTGCGCTTGGCAGAGCCATTTTGTTGATGAACATGTGGACAAGAGACATGATGAACAATGTCTACCTTTTGAAAGAATCTGTTGAGTTTTTCATATTCACCACCCTAATCAGTTTGCATGATTTTTATATTTCTTTCAAACTTGCGTTCAACAAATTGATGGAAATTAAGAAATACTTGATAAACCTCAGAGCGTTTCTTGAGCAAATAAATCCAAGTGAATTTAATAAAATCATCAATAAAACTGACATAATAAGAATGTTTGCCAACAGAGGTAGGTGCTAGACTCCATAAATCAGAGAACATTTGTTCCAAGGGAACAGTGGAAACACTAGTGGATATAGGATATGGCAACTGATGAATCTTAGCTAGTTGACATGCATCACATACATAAGGGTTTATTTTTGGCGAATAAGATAATTCATTTTTTCTAAGAATTTGTTGAACCATAAACTGTAGGGGTTCGTAGCATGGAAAACAAAAAATTCTATCGCATGCATACAAAAAAGCCAAGATCTATCTACTAGACTGTAGCAACGAGTTGATTAGAGTACTCATCCTTGAAGATTCCAAAGCGTTTAACGAGAGCAGATTCTCATGGATGATGTAGTCGTACACTTGACGATCTCAAGATCGCGTAGACGATCCTTCTGGCGCTGCATTCCGGCAGCGCTTCCACAGTCGATCACACATTTGGTACTCAATGAAGACATTCCTCTCCCTTGTTCCAGCAGGCAGCGGAGGTTGTAGTTCTCCCCTCGCGATTCTGGCAGCACGACGGTGTGGTGTCGGAAGTAGAGGGAAGATCCTGCAGGGCTTCACCTAAGTCGGAGCAGGTTATGGTGGAGAACTAGGGTTTTTGGCGATCTAGGGTTTAGTAGGCCGGAGAGGAGGCATGGCATGGCTAGGCGGTGACAGCGATCCGTGATGGGAGGCCTTGGCGGAGGCAGCGATGGCAGTGGCGGCTTGGGTGTGGGAAGGAGCTGGTTGTGTGTCTCTTGGGGCACCCCCCTCTATTTATGAGAGGGAGGGCAGCTTGGGAGAGGGGAGTTTGAATCCGTCCCCAAACCCAAGTTGGAGAGAAAGAAGGACTCTTTCCTTCTTCCACTAGGAAACCATTGTTCCAGTTTGACTTTTCAAACGTGCCTTTTGACTTTCAATTTAGAGCTTTATTTCTCTCTTGCAAATGCCCAACCAAGTGACTAGGACATGATCCAATCATTCCACTTAACCATGACACATTCATGTACCATTCCCCTTCCAGTCCGTTGAACCTTCTAGACCCTTCTAGAACCTCTCCGATGAAAACATCGAAATCATTCCCGAACTCCGAAATCAGACTTTCCTTATATGAATCTTATTCTCTGGACAATTCCGGATCTCCTCGTGATATCCCATATCCCATCCAAGATTCCGAACAACATTCGATCTCCCTACTTACATTCCATATCTACTAAACAACATCGAATCCTTAAGTGTGTCTCCCTACGGTTCATGAATTATGCAGACATGACCGAGACTCTTCTCCGATCAATAACCAACAGAGGAATCTGGAAAATCATATGGCTCCCACATATTCCTACGATTACTTTGCGATTGAATGAACCACTTACATACGATACCAATTTCCTTTTGTCTCGCGATAGTTTACTTATCCAGGGTTTGATCGTCGGTATCTCTGCATACCTAGTTCAACCTCGTTACCGGTAAGTACTCTTTTCTCGTTCCCGTTGAAAGAGCATTTTTCTATCCCTCGGATTTTGATGTTTGATAACAATACACTTATCGATTTAACCGTGTACTAAGTTTATCACAGGATTGATAAAAGAAGGCACAAGTCATGGCATAGCATTTTCCCCTTGCAGAAACTTCTGTGTCAACCGGTAGTACCGGACCTGCAATTGGTACTACCGCTTGACACACCTACTGGGTTCGATGCGGTTGGCACGATCAAAGGGAGAAGGGTGCGTACTAGTCAGTACCCACCGGTACCACGAAGCGGCACTACCGGCCCAACCGGTAGTACCGCTTATGTAGTACTACCGCTTGAGGCGGTCGTCTTGGCTCTGCACTGCGTGGCATCTTGACTAGCACCAACCTCCCTGTTTTGGTCGATTATCAAGCGGTGGGACCGGTACTACCGCTCGAACCGGTAGTACCGCTTACCACCTCCGGTACTACCGCTTGGGGGTAGTACCGCAAGGGGGTACCGCCCAAGACTGAAGAATTCTGAAGAACAAGGTCACCACCGGTACTTGGTCCGGTACTGGAACGGTAGTACCGCATGCAAGCGGTACTACCGCTTGAGTATCGGTACTACCGGTCATTAAATGCTCCAACGGCCATTTATTTCGTGGAGGGGCCACCTACCTTGGGACAATCTGCTCAGCTCATTAAAGTCATTGCCCACCATTGGAGTCCATTGGAGCCACTCAAATTCTCAAGATCTCATCATCCAACCACCCAAAGTCCTTGATCTTTGGGGAATCGAAGGAGGAGTCCCCGATCTACTACTTCACCAAAAGAGATCTTCATTTCCCCCTCATTTCATTGAGGGCCCCTTTGCTCTAGTGTTTTGTTGGAAACCCTAGCTCTTGTTTTTGTTCTTACAAGCTTGTCTTTGATTGCTTTGACAGCTTGCTTGTATTTGGGAGCCTCCGATTAAGTTGTGGATGTGTGCCCCAAACTTGTAACGGTGCCGGCTTCCACCTTGAAGGTTGCCGATATAGTGGAAGCTGAATCGATCCCATTGGGGTGAGATTCATCGGAGAACAAGGGAGGCCTCTCGTGGCATTGGTGGTTTGAAACCACCCCCTCTCCAAACGTAGACGTACTTCCCCTCAAAAGGAAGGAACTACGGGAAACAAATCCTTGTGTCTCCGCGTCCACTTTTCGGTTACCTCTATCCTTTACTGCACCTTACTTACTAGTTACTTCTTTGTTTTGTGGTAGCCCTTGCATTTTTGTCATATAGGTAAATTCACCGTAGTTGCATTATCTAGAGAATTTACCTTATTGTCAAACCTTAATTTGAAAAAGAAGAAAATTTGAAGTAGCACCTATTCACCCCCCCTCTAGGTGCCCATACGATCCTTTCATTTGGTATCAGAGCCTCGGCTCTTTATTCGGGCTTTACCGCCTAACAGAATATGGGTAGCCAAGAAGGGGATGGTGGTAGTGAGTCAACTCTGGTGACCATGGAAGATCTCAGAAACTTGGAAACAAGATTGAGCTCTTCCTTGGTCAACGAAGTCAAGAAGATGCTTGAGCAACTTCTTAAAGACAAAGATGGCTCATCACCCCCATCCCCTCAAGAGGAACTACCACCTGCACCTAAAGGGAATACTCCGGTATCCCCCGAAGGTATGGTGGTAGGGGATAAACTAGACAATGCTAATTCCTCCACACGACCTGATGGGGGGAAGGGCGAGCACCGTGATTCTTGGTACTCTCCCGATCCTCCCATCCCTCACCCTCATGTGTACAATAGAGGTGACCCACCTAAGCTTGAAGAGTCTGCTACTTTTGCTCAATGGCAATCACTAATGAGAACTCATATCATGACTCTTGCATTGAACTATGGAACATCATCGAGCATGGACTCTTTATTGGGGATCCAAACAACTTGACAAGAAGAGGTTGTCAATAGTCAACTCAATGCCACTGCTTTGCATATGATTCAACAAGGATTGGGAACAAAGGATTATCCACACATTGAGCACTTTAGCATTGCCAAGGAAGCTTGGGATGCTCTCACTGTGTTGTTTGTTGGAAATGAGAGTATGAGGAGGAACAGATATGATGCTCTAAGCAATGAAGCCGAAGGTTTCTACATGAAAGAAGGTGAAGATCATGAAGACATGTATCGAAGGCTCAAGACCACCGCCACCGCTTTTAGAAATGTGGGTGCCTCACATGTGGATGATGCATGGATAAAAAGGAAATATGTGAGTGCACTCATGCCTTTTGATCCCACCGACTTGAAGAGTTTACAAGGAAGACACAACTACCATCTCATGACCTCAAACGAAGTTATGCAAGAGATGGCCGCTTTCAAGGTCGCCGCCAAGAACGCCAAAGATGCCCGTGCTCGTGCCCTCGGTATGAGCAATGTGGTCAATGTTGCTTTAAAGGCCAAAGTTGTGAACTTTGAAGATGAAGATGATAGTGATGAAGGCCTCTCCTTGGACCATCCCGATGATGTCAAGATTGCTCATAGTCAATATATGGCTTTCTATGCAAAGAACTTTTGGAAGAATCCGCCAAGGCCAAGATGGAAATGCAACGAAGAAGCAATCCAAATGGGAAAAGAGAATGCCACTAGGTTGAGAACTTGCTTCAATTGTGGTGACCGCTACCACTTTGTGGCAAGCTGCCCCTATGAGAAGAGAGAAGATAATGGTGGGAAGCTTGTGTTGAAGAAGACTCTCAAGGCATCCTACAAGAAACCTTTCATCAAAAAGAACCCCATCAACAAGAAATCGGGAGAAATTGTCTTGATCACTCATGAAGAATACTCCTCCGATAATGACGATGATGAAGATGAGGAAGAAGAAGAAACCTCACATGGTATGGCTGCTCTAGCCACCACCTCTACTCCGACACTCTCACTCTTCGACTCTCCAAATGAGAACTCTTCCTCCAAGGACGTCACTTGCCTTATGGCAAGAGGAACGGAGGTATCCTCATCATCCCACTCTACTCAATTATATAATGATGAAATTGATGATGAAATGTCTCTTGATGTTAAAAAGGAATTAATTGCCTTTGATGAGTTCATGACTAACCTAGAAGGTGATGCTAAACTACATTTTGGGAACATCTTAGATCAACTCTCCCACACTCAAGAGCTTCTAGATGTTAGATGTAAACTTGGGCATGAACATATGATTGAACTAGAGGCTTTAAGCAATGCTCTAGAAGAAGAACAAGAGACTAGGTTGTCCCTTGAGTCAAAACTTGAAGGGCTTGATGAGGCCAATGACATCATTGTTAAAAAACTCATTAAAGAGCGTGATCATGCTATTGCTAAATACAAAAGAGCTAAAAAGGACAAGGTTGAGTTTGGTGTGGTTCATGAAAAACTTGCCGAGGACTTTAGCTTGCTTAACAAGGACCACAAAGCCTTGGAGAGTGAACTCTTGTCTCTCACAAAGTCCCATGAAACGCTTCAAACTCAATTGGCCAATATTCCTTCACCTAGTAACTTCATTCCATCGAGTAGCACAACTATCCTTGAAGAGAATTCTAGGTTGAAGGGGGAGCTTGCAAAGACCACATTTCCACAAGGTAACAAGTCTATTGATGATCTTTTGAGCAAGCAAAGGCGTAGTGGTGATAAAGGGGGCATTGGTTTTGTCTCCAAAACAAATAAGAAGAACAACAATAAGAAGAAGGACAAGCCCGCACAAGAGACCAACAAGACCATTGTGGGAAGTAAGACCACAATTGGCAAAACTATGTCTCATGACGATTTTGCGGGAAGTGCTAACCCTCACTATGTTCTAATGCGTGATTACTATGGTGATGTGTATGCACAATATGTTGGTCCGTATGATGGTTATATTGCTTGGTCTATTTGGGTTCCCAAGACCCTTGTTGCTAACAAAAGAGGACCCATTGAAAAATGGGTACCTAAAAACTAGCTTGATCTTTTGTAGACCTATGATTCCGGAGGTTCAAAATGGGTGCTTGATAGTGTTTGCACTTGTCATATGACCGGAAGCTCGTCTATTGTCAAGGACTTGGTGTCAAATGAAGATCAAATCACCGTCACATATGCCGACAAGTCAAAATCTACGGTAATGGGTTTCAGCAAGGTAGTGGTGGCTCACGACATTACACTCGTGAACGTCATGCTTGTTGAAACCCTTGGTTACAATTTACTTTCTGTCCGTGCACTTGGAAAGATGGGCTTTGCCATCTTTATTGATAATGATATTGTGGTCCTCATGTGGAGAAAGTCTCTCAAGGTCGCTTTCGTTGGGTACGTCGAAAATGACTTGTATGTGGTGGACTTTTCGGGGCAAGCCACTGCAGGTCCGATGTGCTTATACGGAAAGGCCGATGTGGGCTGGCTATGGCACCGCCGACTAGCCCATGTCAATATGAGAACTTTGCAAAGTCTCCATAAAGAGGGCCATATTGTTGGACTAAAAGAAAATGTTTCCTTTGCCAAAGATCGTGTTTGCAGGGCATGTGTTCTAGGGAAGATGCATGACGCTCCTCATAAGCCCACGAACCAAATCAAGTCTAACAAGATCTTGGAACTCCTTCATGTGGACCTATTTGGTCCTCCATCTCATGCAAGTCTTGGTGGGAAGAAATATTGTTTGGTGATTGTTGACGACTTTTCAAGATACTCTTGGGTTTATTTCTTCAAATTGAAGAGTGAAACTCAAAGGACTTTTATCGACTTCATCAACATGGTTCAACGGCAACACAATGTTCCCGTGTTGATTATAAGAAGTGACAACGGCACCGAGTTCAAGAACTACACCTCGAATGACTTCCTTAGTGATGAGGGAATTAAGCATTAATATTCCGCCGCATACACCCCTCAACAAAATGGTGTGGCCGAAAGGAAGAACCGGACTCTTATTGAGATGGCTAGGACCATGTTGGCGGAGTTTAAATCTCCATACAACCACGGGCGGCCGTCTCCACCGCTTGCCATGCTTCAAACCGGCTCTACCTCCGCAAGAAAATCAACAAGACTCCATATGAGATACTTACCAGTAACAAGCCCAACATATCTTATTTCCGGGTGTTCGGTTGTAAGTGTTTCTATCTCATCAAAGGTGTTCGTTTGTCTAAATTCGAAACTAAAGCATTAGAGGGTATTTTTTTGGCTATGGTCTCGAATCTCACACTTATAGAATCTATGACAAGCTCTCCGGAGCCGTCATAGAATCTTGTAGTGTGACCTTCGAAGAATATGATGGTCCCCAAGGGGGGCGTGTTGATGCTTGTGATGCAGATGTTGAAATGCCTCAGGATGCCATAGGAAGAATGGGTGTGGGTTATATCCGCCCCATTGAGGAACCCCTTATGGCGGATCGAGAAGAACTATGCTCCACTCGAGTGGAGCCCTCATCTTCACAACCTCAACATGCTCCATCTACCGAGGAGGACGTTGACTCAAGCCAAAGACAAGATGTGGACCCTCAACATAGTGATCAATGTGTGAACTCTAGTCAAAGGGAGCTTGGTCCATTTGATGGGGTGTCAAGTGGAGTCAAGTCAATTTGCCAAGGAAGATCCATCCAAGCTGTTTTGAGGGGTGCTCAAGTTGAGGCTAGAAGAACACTTGATCAAGACCAAGGTCAATCCGTGCCTCCCAATATAGAGAATGAATCCAATAATGACCAAGGTCAAGTTGATGGTCAAGACGAGGATCAAAATGATGAAGAGGGTCCTCCAAGAAACAATGAGGAGATCCATGCTCGTCGCGAAGCTAGAAAGGAAAGAATGTTGGAAATAAGAGACCACACTCTCCAAAATGTTGTTGGAGATTTAAGGAAAGGAATTTCCACACGAGCACAATTGAAGAGGTTTAGTGAACATCAAGCTCACATTTCCATGATTGAACCAAAGAAAGTGTGGGAAGCCCTTGAAGATTCGGATTGGTTAGAAGCTATGCACAAAGAGCTCAACAACTTTGAGAGAAACAAAGTATGGAAGTTAGTTGAGAAGCCAAAGGATTGCCGCAATATTATTGGAACAAAGTGGATATTCAAGAACAAGCAAGATGAGCATGGGATTATTGTAAGGAACAAGGCTAGATTGGTTGCACAAGGTTATTCCCAAATTGAAGGCATTGATTATGGAGAGACTTATGCACCCGTGGCTCGCCTTGAGTCCATCCGTATCCTTCTTGCTTATGCGGCACATCATAACTTTAAGTTGCAACAAATGGATGTAGAAAGTGCATTCCTTTATGGTCCTTTGAATGAATTGGTATATGTCAAGCAAACCCCGGGATTTGAGGACCCCAACTTCCCAAACCATGTCTACAAACTTGATAACGCGCTCTATGGGCTCAAGCAAGCCCCACGCACGTGGTATGAGCACCTTAGAGAGTTATTGTTTGACCGTGGCTTTGAGGTTGGGAAAATCGATCCCACTCTTTTTACTAAGAGGGTTAATGGGGAGCTTTTTGTATGCCAAATCTATGTTGATGATATTATCTTTGGCTCTTCTAACAAAGCTTTTAATGATGAATTCTCAAAGCTTATGACTAGTAGGTTCCGGATGTCCTTGATGGGGGAGTTGAAAGTATTCCTTGGCTTTGAGATCAAGAAAGTTAGAGGAGGAACATTCTTAAATCAAGCCAAGTATACTCAAGATATGCTCAAGAGATTCAAAATGCAAGATTTGAATGGAGCCCCTACTCCCATGGCAACAAAGACTCATCTAGAACAAAATCCAAATGGTAAATATGTGGATCAAAAGGTATACCGGTCTATGATTGGTTCTTTGCTTTACCTTTGTGCATCTAGACCCGATATTGTGTTGAGTGTAGGTGTGTGTGCAAGATATCAAGCGGCTCCTAAGGAAAGCCATTTAATGGCGGTCAAGAGAATCTTTCGATATTTAGTTCATACCCCATTTTATGGTCTTTGGTACCCTCAAGGCTCAACATTCGCTCTTTGTGGATACACGGACTCGGATTGTGCGGGAGACAAGGATGATAGAAAATCAACATCCGGGGCTTGCCAATTCCTTGGTAGGTCCTTGGTATATCACTCTCGACCGCCGAAGCCGAGTATGTTGCTGCTTCTAGTGCATGCACCCAATTGCTATGGATGAGGCAAACTTTAAAGGAATACGGTGTCCATTGTGACAAAGTGCCTCTTCTATGTGACAATGAAAGTGCCATCAAGATTGCATATAACCCGGTGGATCACACAAGGACAAAGCATATTGAGATTCGACATCACTTTATTAGAGATCATGTTGCTAGAGGTGATATTGATCTATCCTATGTATCAACCAAAGACCAACTTGCCGATATCTTCACGAAGCCACTTGATGAAGCAAGGTTTTGCTACTTGAGGAATGAACTAAATATCGTAGATTCTAGGAGTTTGACTTGATTATCTTGCACTCTCACCTAATACTCGACCCATGTTTGGTTTAGGTGTAGGCATGGACATAGGGGGAGTGCGGTCCTAATTGATTGGACTATCCCTCCCCCCATTATGCGCAAATTAAACAAAAATCATTCCTCTTAATATCATTTTGTGATATGTGAGCTCAATGATGAGTTTCGGTAATGGACCCAAGATATATCTTCGTGGTGCCAAGCCGAGTATACTCAAATATGGTGGCCTAGGCCACCGCCCCCTCTCAATCGAGAGGTTTGATGTGCTTACTCATGTTTGTCACTTAGTTGATTTGGTCTTCACTCTTAATTGCCATCTATTTGAATTGTCTTCATCTTTCTTAGTCTCATGCACTCTAGTTTGGTATTTATTTGTTTCCTCCATTTGGTTTTAGAGTGCATGTGCTTCTCAGCTCACTTGTCTTAACCCAAGCCTCCGTACTCCCTCATGAAAACCCTCTCTCTTCCCGCACAAGAATCATCCTTGATCCCTGGCTTTGGACTCAGATGGGACCGGTACTACCGGATGTGAGAGCGGTACTACCGCACCTGGGAAGTTCCCAGGTCGTCTCCTGGCAAAACTGCTCCAGGAACGGTACTACCGCCCGCATGTCCGGTCCTACCGGTAACCGGTACTACCGGTCGTAGAACCGGTACTACCGCTTCCAAGCGGTAGTACCGCTCCAACAACCGGTACTACCGGTTGACGGTTCCAGGTATATAATGGACGCGTGGGAAGAGGCACCCCTCAGTGCCTCATTATTTCCCACGTCCCCCACTCTCACTTGCGCCGCCACCGGAGATCTAATTGGATGACATTCCACCGAGAGGGCTCGGAGTATATCTATCCGTCATATGGATGGACAAATCCCACTCTTGATCAATGTGCCTCAACACATACTTTCCGAACACTCAATGCCACCTTTATAGCCACCCAGTTACGGTGTAGTGTTTGATGTAATCAAAGCATCCTTCCAGTAATGGTGATTAGCATGATCTCATGGTCGAAGGAATTAGGTTACTATGTATCAGAAAGCTTATAGAAAACGAACTATTGAAATGACTTGATCTTAATGCTACGCTTATCTATAGGAGTATGCCATCACACCATTCTCCTAATTATATGATCTTGTTATTAATAACATCTCAATGTTCATGATCAGGAAACCATGATCATATATTAACCAACAAGCTAGTTTAACAAGAAGCTTTACTAGGGACTCTTTTATGTTTACAAATCACACAAGTATTAATGTTTCCGGTTAATACAGTTGTAGCATGGTATGTAAACATTTATCATAAGCATGAATATATGATAATAACCTCTTTATTACTGTCTCTTGGTCATATCTCCAACATAAACAAGGAGGGATGCCTAGACGACGGTGCCATGTAGAGGAGGACGGATTTATTGTGAGAAATGCTTCCTTGTCGAATCCATTGGATGTGGGCACTAGTGGGTAGAGACCATCATGACATGGCCCCTTAAACAGAATCATCTTGGTGGCTTGGTCCTTAATCAAAAAGAAAAAGGGGTGAAACTCTAGAAAGACATCATTATCAAGAGTAAGTTTATGAAGAGATAATAGTTTTTGGAAGTACTAGGAACATGTAAGACATTATTTAGATGAAGAGTGCTATTGGAGGTGTGCAAAACTGAATGACCAACATGGGTTATTTGCATACCATGACGGTTTGCCATGTTGACGAGATCGCGTCCCTTGTACTTTTCATGGGTGGAGAGCTTGCTTAGTTCTATGGTGAGATAATGTGTGGCACCACTATCAGGGTACCGGTTGGTGTCAACCCCATAGGAGGCCACATGAGAATCCTTGTCCTTGCGAGTGTGATCATCATCAGAGTGGTCTTTGTCTTGGTAACGCCACCAGCATTCACTGGCGGGATGGCCGTGAATTTAGTAGATCTGGTAGAAAACATCAACATATGGAGTGGGGCGACATGTCTCATCACGATGAACGACACGCCTACGGTCTTCATCACGACGTCGTAGTTGTGCGCCATCATCACGCCCATGGTAGGGGCGGTCACCCTCATCACGGCCACGATAGCCGCGGTTTCCAACATCACGACCACGGTAGCCACGGTCACGATCATCACCACGACCATGGTAGCCGCGATTGTCATCTCCACGACGTCTGTGGTTGTCATCATAGCGGCAGAAGCCGCTTTCATCATCTCCATGGTGAGGGCCAATGTAACACCCATGTTAATTTGATTGTTTTAATGAAAGAATCAAAATAATTATTGGTTTGGAAAGAAATTAAAAAATAAAATAAAATAATGTGTAAATTATTGGCATGTTTTGGATCAAATAAGTCAACAACTAGTAGCTTTTCTCGTGGATACTATTGCATGCATGAAAGATTGAAACGAGTGTATTGTACATTCAGATATTTAGCTAGCTAGCTGCACCTTTGATCGGTGAGATATTTCACCTGTTGGTTTTAGAAATGATGAGCAGAGTCAGATGCACGTAAAGTATAGGTGGAAACTTTCCAGCACGATAAGGCTACGCGTCTCACTAAGAAAATATGCTTCTAATTAGCAGTATAGAAAAAAAATTAGCAGTCGGCAAAGCGGTAGATATTCTGGAGTATGCTTAAGCGGTGAACCAGATCTTTTCTCTTTGTGGCCTATAAAAAGGATTGGAAGTAACACATCACGTTAGAGTAACACAACTATCACTAGTCACATTTCTAGAGTGCAAGAGGAAATAGTAATCTGGTTCATTGTAGAGGGTAGTAGGAGAAGACAAGCACATGTCCCATCTCTCTCTATAAAAGCCTACCTAGTTCATTTCCCTATGTCTACTTTGTATTTGAATTGATATATATGTACTAGGCTTCTATGATTCATGTATGTCGATGATGGCACATGCATGGATATGCCAGGATGCTTGCTCTACTCTATTCAACTCACTTGTCATTTTTATCTTTTTTGACTTCCTATCTCACGCATGTACCGGTGCTACTTGGTGTAGTACTATTTTCATTGCTAGTCTATGATTTGTGATAGTACATGCATGCATCGGCTATGAGGATTTGTACTATTCATTTCCACGTATCCAAGTGGTTGCTAATTCTTGTTTGGAAATTTCTTTTTTTTTTGATCCTATACT
Source organism: Avena longiglumis (assembly GCA_030063025.1). Lineage (NCBI taxonomy): Eukaryota > Viridiplantae > Streptophyta > Magnoliopsida > Poales > Poaceae > Avena > Avena longiglumis. Next base: position 252,124,114 of record CP125979.1, read on the forward strand.
TCATCCGATAAGGAAATATTTTGTGCTACTCTTAGCAGTGGTAAGTAAGGCGTAAGTCTAGCTTAACCTCATGAATGGCTAGAGGCCATGTTTTGGAAAAAACTAGAGAATATCTAGAAAATCTGGTGATTTCTGTATTGTTGATTAGCTATTAGTTTTCATCAAAAAATATTCTTGTTTAACAAAACTCTGATATCACGGCGGCAAAAATATTATACCGGTCACGGTATAGGAATGAGACTATATGGGTTCTCCGCTAGGGACGGCCTTTGTCCGGAACGTGTCGGCGATGGATCCGTAGGAGCGGCCGATACTAGTATGTCAAAGTGTCCGGGTTTTAGCGGGTAAAAGAACACTGCTTGACTAGCACCTGTGGTCGGGACTGTCGACGTCAGAGTACCTCTCTGCAAAGTGTAAAATCGTGAATATTCACCCCCTGAATCCCGGGTCGGGAAAGCTTGTTGTCATGTATGATACTAGTTATTTAGTTTTCTTTTCTTTCATTTAAATTATTTTCAATCTATAATTATCTTTTTCTTTGTAGAATCTCCAATACTCTTGTTGTTTAACCGGTGCCATCTCAAAATTTTGTGCATGTGTGCTTGCTGAGTATGATTACATACTGAAAGGATCGTATGGGCACCTAGAGGGGGGGTGAATAGGTGCTACTTCAAATTTTACTCTTTTTCAAATTAGGGTTTGACAAGAAAGGTAAATTCTCTAAAATATGCAACTATGGTGAATTTACCTATATGTTAATCAAGCACAAACTAACACAACACTAAGCAAGAACAAGTAAGTAAAGTGCGGTAAAGGATAGAAATAACCAAGGGAGTGGACGCGGAGAACAAGGATTTGTTTCCCGTAGTTCCTTCCTTTTGAGGAGAAGTACGTCTACGTTTGGAGAGGGGGTGGTTTCAAACCACCAACGCCACAAGAGGCCTCCCTTGTTCTCCGATGAACCTCACCCCAACGGGCTCGATTCACCTTCCACTATATCGGCAACCTTCGAGGTGGAAGCCGGCACCTTTACAACAAGTTCGGGGCACACATCCACAACTGAATTGGAGGATCCCAAATACAACAAGCTATCAATACAAATCAAAGACAAGCTTGTAAGAACCAAATCAAAGTTAGAGTTTCCAAAGAAACACTAGAGCTTGGGGGCCCTCAAGTGAATGAGGGGGAAATGAAGATCTCTCTTGGTGAAGATGTAAATCAAGGCCTCCTCCTTCGATTCTCCAAAGATCAATGACTTTGGATGGTTGGATGAAGAGATCTTGATTTGGTGGCTCTAATGGGGTTGGTGTTCTTGAGCAGCTCGAGCAGCTGGAGGAAGAAGATAAGGGTCCCTTTTTATAGGCAGCCCCCTCCACGAACCGTTTTCTGACCGTTGTAGAAAAGTTAGACCGGAGACTCCGGTCTGAAGACCGGAGACTCGGGTCTACACCGGAGACTCCGGCCAATCTCCGGACCAGTCTCCGGACTGCCCTTCTGACTGACCCAGACCAATTTTGTACCAGCAACACCGGAGACTCCGGCCTTCCAACACCGGAGACTCCGGACTGACCAAAGTCCGGAGACTCCGGAGTAACCTCCGGTGCAGCCTCCGGACCCCTAGTCAGAATGTCCCAGCCAGGTCCTAGGAAGCACCACCGGAGCCAGGGCAGACCGGAGACTCAGGTCTGGATTTTCCAGATTAGTGGAAAATGAATGTTGTCTTTTCCCAAGAGTGTGTGTGCAGTTTATCAATGATAATACCAACCTGTGGACAATAACAAACAGTAAAATGATCTACTTGTTGTTAATGAACACCAAAAGTGATTATGAAAATAAATGCCCTTTCAATCTCCCCCTTTTTGGTGTTCGATGACAACTAGTTATTTGCATGGAATAACATATAAATGTGGCTCCCCCTGACTATGTGCAGCAAGATAATGAAGTAAATCATGTAAGGAAGATAATATCAACGATAGCACACATAGATCTCACATGAGTTACAATAGGTGTTGCACACAAGCACATAGTCATAGACACACATAAGAACAACAGATAACACACATAAAGTTCAAGTTCGAATATCCAAATAAAAGGCAACTAAAGGCAGATAGTCGCAAATCCCAAATCCCATGCAAAGCGATGAGAATGTCTTTTCCCCCTTTGGCATCGAAACGCCGAAAAAGGGAAAAGACCTATACTAGCGCCCCCAAATGCTCAGTAGTCATCGTCATCCTCGTCATCCTCGGCATCCTCATCCTCCTCCTGGTCACCCTCATCCTGGTCATAGTCATCATCATCATCCTCAGGGACAGCAGACCCTTTGCCGTGAGGGCGAGAAGAAGAAGTACCCTGGTACCCAAACCTTGAGGTGACATCAGCAAACGTCTTCCAATCCACCAGACTATCCTATTGAGCATTCCTTGCCCCAAATGAGAGTGTATGATCAGACTCTATGGACTGCTGAGCCCCATGCTCATCATTGTATTCATCTTCACCTTCCTCATTATCCTTAGCACCCTGTTGCTTGATCTCTTTGAGAAGCTTCTCAATGCGGCGGTTGCTTTGGTAGGATGCATGCTGCTGCTTGCGAATGTCGACGTTCATGCAACAAAGGGTCCTCTCCCAAAAGCTGGCCTTCTTGACCCTCTCATGCACATAGTCTCGAGTCATGGTAGGCATAGGGGCATTGGAGGCATTCTTCCTCCGAACTCTAGGTAGAGAGGGAGCCCTCTCCGTCTCAATATCCTCATCATCATCATTCCCATAGCGACGCCTTGGAGCAGGCCCCATGTGCCCCTTCTGCTGCAGAGAGACCAGAGTGTGCACAGTGAGGTGTGGTGGTATGCCATGTGGAGAATCATGCTCCTGGGAGTTGATGAGCCTCATAACCAAGGGTGCATATGGAGGATATTTCTTGTAAAGAATGGCATGGAACATCTCCTCGAAAATGAAGTCCGTCACATCAATGGGTGCAGCATCAGCCTCAGGTCCAGCATTGAAGGTCCGGTGAGTATGGTACAGGAGGTTGACAAGCCCACCCCTGATAGCATCATCATTTCCAGCACTTGGAGCAATAGTGTGACGGAAAATCCTCAGCATAAGGTTGTAGAGGGTCTTGAGTCCCTTGGAACCCCCCACAACACCATCATCATACAGAGGTGCCAGCTTCATCTTGTTCTCACACAAAGCTGTCGAGTGCATGCGCAGCCCCACAGGAGTAGATACACCATGAAAGGTCTCAAAGATGACATTGGCAAAGTCATGAAATGTAGCCGTGCAGCGAGTAGTGCCAGTCATCCACACCATGGTCCTGTCAAGATCAGAACCAAACACAACTGTGGCATAAAACTGTTGAACAAGGTGTACACTGTAGTCTTTGCTCAGCTCCATCAAGTTGTAGAGACCCAACTTCTCACAGATCCACAGGGCATCATTGAAGTAAGGGCCCTGGCGCATTTTCTCAACACTCATGAACTTCTGAGGGCAGACAGGTGATCTGGTGAGTACACCATACACATCCTTCATGAACACAGCCTGTTCTTTCCTCCAGAAATGAGGGTCATCACTGGTACGAGGCAGCGCATAGAAATCTGTCTTTCTCAGCTCACAGTACTCCTCTTTAGACATCTTGTCTAGGGACTGGAGGTTGTCATACTTGGCTCTCTTTGCACGTTCCTCCCGTTCAGCCCTCTCCTGATCCCTCTTCATGTAAGCTGCATCACGTGCCCGTTGTTTCCGGTTGGACGGAGGCACGATAAACTGACCCTGATCTTCATCATAGCGAGGATTGCCCCTTTGGGACTTGGCCTTGGTACGACGAGGACGACCAGAACCATCACCTGTGAATAGCAGTGAGGGAGATAGCATGGAGATGAGTATATATGTCCCAAAGATGCAGTACAAGAACTTTGATGCATTTCTGGACTACTTTGACTCACCCAACACCGGAGTCTCCGCACCAGATACCAGAGTCTCCGGTCCTGGGGACCAGAGTCTCCGGCCTGGACCGGAGTCTACGGACCTAAGTCCCGAATCTCCGGTCAGGAGGCTTGGGTATGAGATGGGGAGATGCTGCTGAGGGTGAATCTAGTAGATCGGGCAATGCAACAAGGCTAAAGTACTAGAGTGCACGCAAACAAGTGATTCCAATGGACAAATCAGCAACAATCCTCAAAAACACATCTAGGGATGAACCCTAGGATAAAAAGGAGATGAGAGGTACCAGATCTGTCCATGGGATTAATTCCTCCGGTGGGAATGACCCAATGGAGGAGAGGGGAAGGTTGGTTGGCGGCACGGCGGATCCCGGGGGCTTCTTGACCTCTGGGGAGGATTTTTGGAGGAGGAGGCGACGGGTTTGGAGGTAGGGGACGGGGTGAAGAATGAGGAACTGCTGTACCAGTTCACCCTGTGCCCCCTTCTTTAAGTGGCAGAAACCGTCCAGACCGGAGACTCCAGTCTACACCGGAGACTCCGGCCTACACCGAAGACTCCGGTGTATGTACACCGGAGACTTCGGTCCTCCTCGACCAAAAGTTCCAGGAAAGGTGTTTGGGGACATATATGAGAGATAGATGGTTTTTAAGATAGGGAAAGGGCTTGTCTTAAGACATCAAACTGTGAAGAACCAACAAGAGCCATAGGGATTCAAAAAAAATGTTCTGAAAAGCTCCAAGAGACTAGAATCAAGCAAATGACAAACATGAGTAAATGCCAACCTCTCAAATGAGAGAGGGCGGTGGCCTAGGCCACCATATTTGAGTATACTTGGCTTGGCACCACGAAGATATATCTTGGGTCCATTACCAAAACTCATCATTAATCTCACATATCACTAAATGATATTAAGAGGAATGATTTTGATTGCTTTGGCATAATGGGGGGAGAGATGGTCCAATCAATTAGGACCACACTCCCCCTATATCCATGCCTACACCTAAACCAAATATGAGATGAAACATAGGTGAGGATGCAAGAATATCAAGTCAAGCTCCTTGATCTACGATATTTAGTTCATTCCTCAAGTAGCAAAACCTTGCTTCATTAAGTGGCTTCGTGAAGATATCAGCAAGTTGATCCTTGGTTGATAGATATGATAGATCAATATCACCTCGAGCAACATGATCTCTAATAAAGTGATGGCGAATCTCAATATGCTTTGTCCTTGTGTGATCCACCGGGTTGTAGGCAATCTTGATGGCACTTTCATTGTCACATAGAAGAGGTACTTTGTCACAATGGATACCGTTTTCCTTTAAAGTTTGCCTCATCCATAGCAATTGAGTGCAAGCACTAGCAGCTGCCACATACTGGGCTTCGGCGGTGGAGAGAGATATACAATTTTGCTTCTTGGAAGACCAACATACCAAGGACCTACCAAGGAATTGGCAAGCCCCGGATGTTGATTTTCAATCATCCTTGTCACCCGCCCAATCCGAATCCGTGTATCCACAAAGAGCAAATGTTGAGCCTTGAGGATACCAAAGACCATAAAATGGGTATGAACCAAATATCAAAAGATTCTCTTGACCACCATTAAATGGCTTTATTTAGGAGCCGCTTGATATCTTGCACACACACCTACACTCAACACAATATCGGGTCTAGATGCACAAAGGTAAAGCAAAGGACCAATCATAGACCGGTATACCTTTTGATCCACATCTTTACCATTTGGATTTTGTTCTAGATGAGTCTTTGTAGCCATGGGAGTAGGAGCTCCATTTAAATCTTGCATTTTGAATCTCTTGAGCATATCTTGAGTATACTTGGCTTGATTGAAGAATGTCCCTCCTCTAACTTGCTTGATCTCAAACCAAGAAATACTCTCAGCTCCCCCATCAAGGACATCCGGAACCTACTAGTCATAAGCTTTGAGAATTCATCATTAAAAGCTTTGTTAGATGAGCCAAAGATAATATCATCAACATATATTTGGCATACAAAAAGCTCCCCATTGACCCTCTTAGTAAAAAGAGTGGGATCGATTTTCCCAAACTCAAAGCCACGGTCAAACAATAACTCTCTAAGGTGTTCATACCACGTGCGTGGGGCTTGCTTGAGCCCATAGAGCGCCTTATCAAGTTTGTAGACATGGTTTGGGAAGTTGGGGTCCTCAAATACCGGGGGTTGCTTAACATATACCAATTCATTTAATGGACCATAAAGAAATGCACTTTCTACATCCATTTGTTGCAACTTAAAGTTATGATGTGCCGCATAAGCAAGAAGGATACGGATGAACTCAAGGCGAGCCACGGGCGCATAAGTCTCTCCATAATCAATGCCTTCAATTTGAGAATACCCTTGTGCAACCAATCTAGCCTTGTTCCTTACAATAATTCCATGCTCATCTTGCTTGTTCTTGAATATCCACTTTGTTCCAATAACATTGCGGCAATCCTTTGGCTTCTCAACTAACTTCCATACTTTGTTTCTCTCAAAGTTGTTGAGCTCTTTATGCATAGCCTCTAACCAATCCGAACCTTCAAGAGCTTCCCACACTTTCTTTGGTTCAATCATGGAGATGTGAGCTTGGTGTTCACTGAACCTATTCAATTGTGCTCTTGTGGAAATACCTTTCCTTAGATCACCAACTACATTTTGTAGAGTGTGATCTCTTATTTCCAACATTATTTCCTTTCTAGCCTCGCGACGAGCGTGGATCTCCGTGTTGTTTCTTGGAGGACCCTCTTCATCATTCTGATCCTCGTCTTGACCATCAACTTGACCTTGATCATCATTGGAGTCATCCTCTACATTGGGAGGCAAAGATTGACCTTGGTATTGATCAAGTGCACTTCTAGCGTCAATTTGAGCTTGTCTCAAAGAAGCTTGTACGGATCTTCCTTGACAAATTGACTTGGCACCACTTGACAATCCGTCGAATGGACCAAGCCCCCTTTGACTGGAGTTGACACTTTGATCACCATGTTGAGGGTCCACATCTTGTCTTTGGCTTGAGCCAATGTCCTCTTCGGTGGATGGAGCATGTTGAGGTTGTGAAGATGAGGGATCCACTTGAGTGGAGCATAGTTCTTCTCGATCCGCCATAAGGGGTTCCTCAACAGGGCGGATATATCCCACATCCATTCTTCCTATGGCATCCTGAGGCATTTCATCATCTGCATCACAAGCATCAACACGCCCTCCTTCGGGGCCATCATATTCTTCGAAGGTCACACTACAACATTCTATGACGGCTCCGGAGAGCTTATCATAGATTCTATAAGTGTGAGATTCGAGACCATAGCCAACAAAAATACCCTCTAATGCTTTAGACTCGAATTTAGACAAACGAACACCTTTTATGAGATAGAAACACTTACAACCGAACACCTTGAAGTATGATATGTTGGGCTTGTTACCGGTAAATATTTCATATGGAGTCTTGTTGATTTCTTTGCGGAGGTAGAGCCGGTTTGAAGCATGGCAAGCGGTGGAGATGGCTTCGGCCCAAAACTTGTATGGAGATTTAAACTCCGCCAACATGGTCCTAGCCATCTCAATAAGAGTCCGATTCTTCCTTTCGGCCACACCATTTTGTTGAGGGGTGTATGCAGCGGAATATTGATGTTTAATCCCCTCATCACTAAGGAAATCATTCAAGGTGTAGTTCTTTAACTCGGTGCCGTTGTCACTTCTTATGATCAACACGGGAACATTGTATTGCCGTTGAACCAAGTTGATGAAGTCGATAAAAGTCTTTTGAGTCTCACTCTTCAACTTGAAGAAATAAACCCAAGAGTATCTTGAGAAGTCATCAACAATCACCAAGCAATATTTCTTCCCACCAAGACTTGCATGAGATGGAGGACCAAAGAGGTCCACATGAAGGAGCTCCAAGATCTTGGTGGACTTGATGCGGTTCTTAGGCTTATGAGGAGCGTCATGCATCTTCGCTAGAACACATGCCCTGCAAACACGATCTTTGGCAAAGAAAACATTTTCTTTTAGTCCAACAATATGGCCCTCCTTGTGGAGAATTTGCAAATTTCTCATATTGACATGGGCCAGTCGGCGATGCCATAACCAACCCACATCGGCCTTTCCGAATAAGCACATCGCACTTGTAGTGGCTTGCCCCGAAAAGTCCACCACATACAAGTCATGTTCGACATACCCAACGAAAGCGACCTTGAGAGACTTGCTCCACATGAGGACCACAAGATCATTATGTATAAAGACGGAAAAACCCATCTTTCCAAGAGCACAGACTGAAAGTAAATTGTACCCAAGGGTCTCAACAAGCATGACGTTCACGAGTGTAATGTCGTGAGCAACCACAACTTTGCCAAAACCCATTACCTTAGAATTTGACTTGTCGGCATATGTCACGGTGATTAGATCATCATTTGGCTTTAAGTCCTTGACAATAGACGAGCTTCCGGTCATATGACTTGTGCAAACACTATCAAGCACCCCCTTTGACCCTCCGGAAGCATAAGTCTACAAAATATCAAGCTAATTTTTAGGTACCCATTTTTCAATGGGTCCTCTTTTGTTAGCAACAAGGGTCTTGGGAACCCAAATAGACCAAGCAATATAACCATCATATGGGCCAACATATTGTGCATACGCATCACCATAATAATCACGCATTAGAACATAGTGAGGGTTAGCACTACCCGCAAATTCATCATGAGACATAGTTTTACCACTTGTGGTCTTACTACCCACAATGGCCTTGTTAGTTTCTTGTGTGGGCTTGGCCTTCTTCTTCTTGTTGTTGTTCTTCTTCTTCTTAGAATTGGAGACAAATCCAATGCCCCCTTTATCACCACTAGGCCTTTGCTTACTCAAAAGATCATCAATAGACTTGTTGCCTTGTGGAAATGTGGCCTTAGCAAGCTCCCCCTTCAACCTAGCATTCTCTTCAAGAATAGTTGTACTACTAGATGGAATGAAGTTACTAGGTGAAGGAATATAGGCCAATTGAGTTTTAAGCGTTTCATGGGACTTTGTGAGTGACAAGAGTTCACTCTCCAAAGCCTTGTGTGCCTTGTTAAGCAACCTAAAGTCCTCGGCAAGTTTTTCATGAACCACACCAAACTCAATCTTATCCTTTTTAGCACTTTTGTATTTAGCAATAACATGATCACGCTCTTTGATGGGTTTGTTAACAATATCGTCATTGGCCTCATCAAGCCCTTCAAGTTTTAACTCAAGTGATAACCTAGTTTCTTGTTCTTCTTCTAGAGCATTGTTTAAAGCCTCTAGCTCAATCATGTGTTCATGCCCAAGTTTACATCTTACATATAGAATATCTTGAGTATGTGAAAGTTGATCTAGGATGTTTTCAAAGTGTAACTTAGCATCTCCTTTTAGGTTAGTCATAAACTCATCAAAGGCAATTAATTCCTTTTTAACATCAAGAGACATCTCATCATCAAGTTCATCATTATCTAAGGGAGTGGAGTGGGATGATGAGGATACCTCTGTTCCTCTTACCATAAGGCAAGTGACGTTCTTGGTGGGAGAGTTCTCATTTGGAGAATCAAAGAGTGAGAATGTCGGAGTAGAGGTGGTGGCTAGAGCAGCCACACCATGCGAAGTTTCCTCTTCCTCATCTTCATCATCTTCATTGTCGGAGGAGTATTCTTCATGAGTGATCAAGACAATTTCTCCCGACTTCTTGTTGATGGGATTCTTCTCGATGAAAGGTTTCTTGTAAGGTGCCTTGAGAGTCTTCTTCAACACAAGCTTACCCGCATGATCTTCTCTCTTTTCATAGGGACAACTTGCTACAAAGTGATAGCAGTCACCACAATTGAAGCAAGTTCTCAATCTCGTTGTATTTTCTCTTTTCCCATTTGGGTTTCTTTTTCTTTGCATTTCCAACTTGGCCTTGGCGGGGTTCTTCCAAAAGTTCTTTGCATAGAAGGCCATATATTGACTATGAGCAATCTTGACTTCATCGGGGTGGTCCATGGAAGGCCCTTCATCACTATCATCTTCATCCCCATGGTCCACAACTTTGGCCTTTAACGCAACATTGACAACATTGCTCATACCAAGGGCACGAGCACGGGCATCTTTGGCATTCTTGGCGGCAACCTTGAAAGCGGCCATCTCTTGCATAACTTCATTTGAGGTCATGAGATGGTAGTTGTGTCTTCCTTGTAGGATCTTCAAGTCGGTGTGCTCAAAAGGCATGAGTGCACTCACATATTTCCTTTTTATCCATGCATCATCCACATGTGAGGCACCCACATTCCTAAAAGCGGTGGCAGTGGTCTTGAGCCTTCGGTACATGTCTTCGTGATCTTCACCTTCTTTCATGTACAAGCCTTCGGCTTCATTGCTTAAAGCATCATATCGGTTCCTCCTCATACTCTCATTTCCAACAAACAACACAGTGAGAGCATCCCAAGCTTCCTTGGCAATGCTAAAGTGCTCAATGTGTGGATAATCCTTTGTTCCCAAACCTTGTTGAATCATATGCAAAGCAGTGGCATTGAGTTTACTATTAACAATCTCTCTTCTTGTCAAGTTGTTTGAATCCCCAATAAAGAGTCCATGCTCGATGATGTTCCATAGTTCAATGCAAGAGCTGCGCATATGAGTCCTCATTAGTGATTGCCATTGAGAAAAAGTAGCAGATTCTTCAAGCTTAGGTGGGTCGCCTCTATTGTATACATGAGGGTGAGGGATTAGAGGGTCGTGAGAGTACCATGAATCACGGTGCTCACCCTTCCCACCATCATTGTGTGTGGAAGAATTAACGTTGTCTAGTTTACCCCCCACCACCATACCCTCGGGGGATACTGATGTATTCCCCTTAGGTAAAATGGATGGTTGATCCTCTTGAGGAGATGGGGGTGATGAGCCATCTTTGTATTTAAGAAGTTGCTCAAGCATCTTCTTGACTTCGTTGACCAAGGAAGAGCTCAATCTTGTTTCCAAGTTTTTGAGATCTTCCATGGTCACCAGGGTCGGCTCACTACCACCATCCCCATCATTGCTACCCATATTCTCTTAGGCGGTGAATCCCGAATAAAGAGCCGAGGATCTGATACCAATTGAAAGGATCGTATGGGCACCTAGAGGGAGGGGGGGTTAATAGGTGCTACTTCAAATTTTACTCCTTTTCAAATTAGGGTTTGACAAGAAAGGTAAATTCTCTAGAATATGCAACTATGGTGAATTTACCTATATGTCAATCAAGCACAAACTAACACAACACTAAGCAAGAACAAGTAAGTAAAGTGCGGTAAAGGATAGAAGTAACCAAGGGAGTGGACGCGGAGACACAAGGATTTGTTTCCCGTAGTTCCTTCCTTTTGAGGGGAAGTACGTCTACGTTTGGAGAGGGGGTGGTTTCAAACCACCAACGCCATGAGAGGCCTCCCTTGTTCTCCGATGAACCTCACCCCAACGGGCTCGATTCACCTTCCACTATATCAGCAACCTTCGAGGTGGAAGCCGACACCTTTACAACAAGTTCGGGGCACACATCCACAACTGAATTGGAGGCTCCCAAATACAAGCAAGCTGTCAAGACAAATCAAAGACAAGCTTGTAAGAACCAAATCAAAGTTAGAGTTTCCAAAGAAACACTAGAGCTTGGGGGCCCTCAATTGAATGAGGGGGAAATGAAGATCTCTCTTGGTGAAGATGTAAATCAAGGCCTCCTCCTTCGATTCTCCAAAGATCAATGACTTTGGATGGTTGGATGAAGAGATCTTGTAGATTTGGTGGCTCTAATGGGGTTGGTGTTCTTGAGCAGCTCGAGCAGCTGGAGGAAGAAGATAAGGGTCCATTTTTATAGGCATCCCCCTCCACGAACCGTTTTCTGACCGTTGTAGAAAAGTCAGAACGGAGACTCCGGCCAATCTCCGGACCAGTCTCCGGACTGCCCTTCTGACTGACCCAGACCAATTCTATACCAGCAACATTGGAGACTCCGGCCTTCCAACACCGGAGACTCCGGACTGACCAAAGTTCGGAGACTCCGGAGTAACCTCCGGTGCAGCCTCCGGACCCCTAGTCAGAATGTCCCAGCCAGGTCCTGGGAAGCACCACCGGAGCCAGAACCGGAAACTCCGGACCACACCGGAGACTCCGGTCTTGGCAGATCGGAGACTTCGGTCTGGATTTTCAAGATCAGTGGCAAATGAATATGGTCTTTTACCAAGAGTGTGTGTGTGTGCAGTTTATCAATGATAATACCAACCTATGGACAATAACAAACAGTAAAATGATCTACTTGTTGTTAACGAACACCAAAAGTGATTATGACAATAAATGCCCTTTCACATACTCACTCTTGTTTCTTTATTTTCTTGTGCAGAGGTAGGTACTCTTGGACATGATGGCATAGAGTAGGGTAGTAGTACGGGAAGGGACATGAATAAAAGAACTTTGCATGTAACCGAATCTTTTGTACTGGCAAAATGTTGAATAAAATGTCCCCTTGTTCTAGTTTTGTAGTCATGGTTTTTCTTTAGCCTAACATGTTTATAGTTGAAAAATTATAAATATGTGACAGTTGTTAAGTAGGCCTACCATTGGGGCGTGACAACTTTAGTGGTATTAGAGCCTAGGATAAAATCTTAATCAAAAGCTAATTTAGATAAATAATATGGGGTCAAATTAATGGGGTAGTGTAGGAGCATAGGTTAGAAACGGATGTTTTATTGTTATGTTATTTATTGAAATGATGGTTCTTTTGCTTAATTGATTGGTTTAGTTATACTAACCCTTGTGAATAACAGGGATGGATGAGCCTGCTATCTTCCATCTCAACTTTGACAAGATCCTTGAGGAGGTGACCGAGCACTTTCACTTAGAACCACCTGTGGTCTCTTCCTCTGAACGTGATAATGGTATAGGATACCGCGGTGCAGTGCACTTACATGTTAAGCCGGATGATGAAAGTTCGTTCACTACTATTTATGGGTATGGTGAAGATGCCCATGAGGCTGCCAATAACGTTGCACGAGAGGCGCTGAAGTGTCTCCAGTTCACTGTGAAGTTTGCTCTCGTGGACCTGCACATATATGAGCATTGGGGTGTGTTTTTTCCCTGGTGCAAATAGAGCAGCAGCACCGCATGGAGATATCTCAGCTCCATCAGTACTATGAAGCCCGCAGGCAGGAAGAGTTGGAGAACCTGGAGCAGGAACATGATGGTTGTATCTATGAGATAAAACATGACCTCAATATGGAGATAGAAGATCGCTGGATTGAGCAGGCAGAGAAGAAGAGTAAGAAGCTTAAGAGGGAGCGTGATATGCTTGAAGAGATAACAAATAAACAGGAAAGCCAGATCATGGAGCTGAGGACTGAAAACAGGAAACTCCGTCAAAAGCTGGCAGGAAAGGAGACCGAGGAGGACGCGAGCAGTGCCACCTAAAATAATACTACCTCCGTTTCATGAGGCGCACACGCTTTCCAAAGCAAAGTTTGACTGAAAGAATTGAGCAAGAAAATCTTAATTATATTGTACATAATTAGTATCGTTGGATTCGTATTGAAAAATACTTTCCAGTGATACTAGTTTTATACCAAAACTATTTACGTATTTAGAGTAATTCTTGGTCAAAAAAAACACGCAAAACGAGGACGCCTTAGGCCCTGAAACGGAGGGAGTATGACGAGAGACTAGTTCCTAGCCTCTAATAAAGTAGATGTAGACTGCAGGCTTTGTGATGGAAGGAACCTGCTAGGAAGTAGTAGTAGTACGTTGGTAGTAGTAGTAGTAGACTATCTACTCCCTCCTTCACGGTTTGCAGGACGTTCTACAAAAATCTCACGGACCTAGGCGTAAACGTATTGGCTGACAATTAGACCTATTAGTGAGCGGTTAAGGCGCATGCAGTGGTGAGAGACTGTTGCATGCATAGAAAGTTAGGAGAAAAACTGTCACATTAATTAACAATTACTGCTTATGCACCTAGGAATATTGTAGTTTTGGAAAAACCCAAATTTAATTAGACGTCCTGCAAACCGTAAAAAAGGTAGTAGTACTTTATCGAAAACTCTGGCAGCCGAGCAGCACTGGTCTCTTTATCTGTGCCGTGCATCTTTGCTTCAACATGGCACATGGTCTCTATCTAGATTCCCATCTTTACTGTATTCTGATAAGTATTTTTGTATTTAGAAGTATAATCATATGTCCGGATCCACACTCAGATGAGCCACGCCTGACAACAGATGGACCATTGTCACACTGTGCCACCTAACTGAAACCTACTCATCTCTTTTGTCAGAACAACAGTCAACCGGCGTTGTCTCCTCCATGCACCAGTACCAGGCAACCAGACCATTATCTTTGAAAAAAATGATCACGCGTTTAAACAAATATTCAAGTGGGTTTAAAAATATATTCACCGGGTTAGAAAATATGCTTATGGTGGTTAAAGATTCAATATTTTTAAAATATGATTCATGGTTCAACAATAATAGTTTCATTAATATTGTTTTGAATTTTGATGGTGGATCAGAAAATGTTTATGTTATTCTTTAAATTTTTCTTGGTCCAAAATAATATTTTCGTGGGTTTAAAAGAAGTTTACAGGTTTAAAACATGTTCACGTGGTCCAAGAAAAGTTCATGGTTTTTAATCTATTGCATGATGAAGAATAATAGTTTCACTAGTTTCAAAAAAGGACTTTACTTGTTTGAACAAATAGTCACAGCAATACAAAAAGTACTCTTTTTTTTAAATTGTTCATGGTCCAAAAAAAATTAGTTTCATGGGTTTCACAAAAAAGTTTACCAGTGCTTAAAATGTTCATGGTGATTCAAAAATGTTAGTGGTTTTCTACAAAATTGGTCATGGTAAAAAAGTATTAGTTTCATGGGTTTTAGAAGAAAGTTTACCACATTCGAAAAAGTTCAATTAAAAAAATTCTGTTCACGACTGTTCAAAAAAATTCATGATTGTTTTTAATAGAACCATGGTTCAAAAGTTAATTCTTTCAAGGGTGTCCAAAAAGGTATACTGGTTCTGAAAATGTACATGGTGATAAAAAATAATCATGATTTTAAAAAATTCATGGTCCAAAGATAATAGTTTCTTGTTTTAAAAAAAGGTTTGTCATTTCAGGAAAAAAGTGCACACTGGTTAAGAAAGTATGTTGGTCGTGGATCAAAAATATTCATGATTGTTGAAAAATTGTAAATGCTCTAAAATTATTTTTCGTGGGTTCAAAATGAAATTTACCGATTCAAAAAATGTTAAAGGTGGTTCAAATAATGTCCATGGTTTTATAAAAAAGTTCATGGTTCAATAATAATAGTTTCTTGGGTTTAAAAAAAAGTATGATGATTCGAAAAATATTCTCAAGGTTCAAAAACGTATAATCACCAACTCAGAAAAAAGTTCAACGTTTTCAAATTTTCCATGGGTTCATATAATATTCACCTTGCACAACACTAAGGCCACGGTCGAGCGGTCAATCATGCCGCGTGCACAGCATTATCAGTCCATATGGCCCTCCTCATTTATTTCATCGGCAACCCACACTATACTGTGTATCTAGTTGGCACATCGGCAGATTTCTTATTACTATCTTCTTCTCCCTGTGTCAGAACTTCTACCGTTTTGCTATACAGTGACACGTGTACTCCCTCAGTTCGCAAATAAATGTACATCTAACTTTTGTTTAAGTCAAATATAACCAAATTTAACTAATTTTATAGAAAAAATAGGAACATATATTACATCAAATTGATATATTATAAAACTAGATTTTAAAATAAATCTAATGATAACAATTTAATATCATAAATGTTGATACGTTATCCTAAAAAATTAGTCAAATTTTACTATATTTGACTTAGGACAAGACTAGAAGTACACTTACTTACGGACGGAGGAAATATAGTGGAGTTTCCAAACAGCTGTATTGACTAAACTAGCACCATGGCACAGATCACAAGGATATTTCAAACGAACTGGAGTATACCGATGCCACTGATGCTCGTACTTTATTTTGTAACATCACTACTCCCTCCTTCATGGTTTGCAGGGCGACTAATCAAATTTGGGTTTTTTTCAAAACTATAACGTTCCTAGGCACATAAGCATTAATTATTGATTAATGTGGTAGTTTTTCTCCCAACTTCCTATCATGCAACAGTCTTCCACCACTGCATGCGCCTTAACCCTTCACTAATAGGCCTAATTCTCAGTCAATACGGTCACGTAGAGCGCCCTGCAAACCGTGAAGGAGGGAGTAGTATTACTGCTTGTGGTATCGATGGATGCATGTGTCGATGACAGGAACCTATTTTGTAGCTAGGGTGTAAGCTGTACTTCTGCTACTCCCTTATATTATATTATAAAGTTATCTTATGTATGAAATAATGCAATACCTAATGTTTAAGTTTTTTTTTCCGTCGCTTAGATGAGTCACAACGGAGAGTTTTCCACAACACACACGGGTGGTAGTAAGGACTCGCTCGCAGCTGCAGCAGACCAACCCCTTTCTTCTAATGAGTTGCTACTGAATCTTTTACATCAGCAACAACAAACACAGGCGAGGCAGGCTGAGATACTAGAGCACCTGTTGCAGGAAACAACTAAGGTTAAGGAGGGTTCTGATGGAGAACAACACGGCTGCGTTCGTAAATTCCTACGACTGAATCCTCCTGCATTTCATGGCAGTGCGAAACCACTTGAGGCAGAAGAATGGCTGGCAGAAATAGAGAAGATATTTGATGCCATGCATTGTCCGGATGAAGAAAAAGTGACGCTGGCTACATTCGTGCTCCAAGGTGGGGCTTTCGACTGGTGGGGAGTGCACAAGAGTAAATACACTGAAGGATTTGTGGTTACATGGAAGTTATTTAAAGAAGAGTTCTACAAAAAGTACTTTCCTCAAAGTGTTCAGGGAAAAATGGAGTTAGCATTTTTACAACTTAAACAGGAAAGGAAGTCCGTCGCGGAATATGAAATTGAATTTTCTAGACTTGCTCGTTATGCTCCAATTTATGCCCAGGATGATGAAGCAAAAGCTCGACGGTTTGCGCAAGGACTTAGGCAACCAATTAAGGGACACATAGAGGTGTTCGAGCTCAAATTTTTTCGAGATGTCGCCAACAAAGCATTGACTGTGGAGCAAGTATATGTAGAAGAACAAGAGGAATTAGAACAACAACGTAAGAAGATCAAAGTGGATCATCGAGGCCAAGGTAATGTGCAGAGGAAGATACATCAAAACTGGTGCCCAAATGTCCGTTCGATACCCAGTCAAGAGGTAATAGTTGTGTCATTTGTTATGAAAATCATACGGCATTTAGTGCGAACAACGACGTGGGAAATGTTTTGGATGCGGTCAGGAGGGACACAGGAGGGACACATGATCAGTGAGTGTCGCAGCTTTCAGAAGCAAAATGTAACCGGACCAGTAGCCCTAAGACACTTCCTGCACCACCAGCTCAACTATATTTACCAGCTCCCCCTCCTAAATCTAGTGGATTTGCTCAGCGTACAAACAATGGTTCCGGAAGGAAGCCAACAACCGCACGTGCCATGGTGAACAACTTAACTCAGCATGAAGCAGATGGAGACAACAATGTGGTGACAGGTATACTCCAAGTCTGCTACCAAAATGCATTCACTTTATTTGATACGGGTGCTACTCATTCGTTCGTGTCCTCAAAGTTTGTCTATACCTATACTCTAAAATGTACTCCCTCCGTTTAGAAATATAAGATGCTTTAGGTTTGTAAAGGAGATGTATCTAGACACCGTTTAGTACATAGGTTCAAATGAATCTAGACACTAAAATGTGTCTAGATATATCTTCTTCATAAATCTAAAACATATTATATTTCTAAACGGAGGGAGTACTTCTTTAAAAGAGCAATGCTACATCTACGGACACCTTCTACAAAAAAATCTTACGGACTGACAATCCCGCAAATCAGTTTGACAACGTGGCGCACAGTTTTAGGAAAAAAAAGGAGCACCAACCGGGTGGCTCCACATAGTCCCAAAAAATTCAGTCTGTAAGAAAATTCCGATACGTAGAGCATTATTGCCTTTAAAAAGAAGGCTATGTGTAGAGTCCCCTATGACAGAGATAACAGTTAGGAGTGTATGTATTGCTTGTCCTGTAGTAATAAAATGGCACCTGGTTGGGGGAGTTGATGTACAAACCCGACACCTGAGTTCAAATCCTCACGAAAGCGAATTAAGGTTCCTATTTATACTTGAGGACCAGGCTCTCCTGGTACTCATGCAGTTCCTATTTATACTTGAGGACCAGGCTCTTCTGGTACTCATGCAATTTATCTTGAGGACCAGGCTATGCAATTTATCTTGAGGACCAGGCTTGGTGCTTTACCAAGTTTAAAAATCCTGGTATTCATGCTTAATGGTTGTGTGCATCCTTAGTAGGTGCAGAGGCCGGGGAAGTGAAATCCTCCCTCTATTTTAGACACAGACACTCCTGGAAACGCATCTCCCTCCCGGGTCGCTCCTCCCTCGGGCGACTCCGGAGGCTCCCTCCCTCCCTTTCTCCCACCTCCCTCGATCCCTATCCTCCTGGCCGTCGCTGCTGCCGTCTCCGGCGGCGGTGGCGGCGCCCATCTCGTCGGAACTGATAGTGGGAAGGGGAGGTGTACCAGGCGGTGCTACATGAGGGATGGTGGGGCGCCGGCGGCGGGCACTGGGCGGCGTGGCCGGAGGCGAGCTGAGCCCTCCGGCGGAGAGGGCGAGGAGGCGGCGACGCGTCGCCATGGGCCGTTCCGACGAGGAGGCGGCGGCACGTGCCTGGATGACCAAGATCTGTTCTGATCTGGGTCGTTTGGTCCAACAAGGGCTTCGACCGTGAATTCTGGCGATGACCTCGGTCATGCCGGTGATTCTGTAGCCAAGTACTTGTTGGCCCCTCCTTTGTTGCTCTCTCCCGCTGGATGGTGACTGGCGGCGTGGGGGCTGCGAGTCTTGCGAACAAAGGCGGGCGGTCCTAGAGTTCCTTCAGCGCCAAGACGAAGATCTACTTGTCACTTGCCCTCGATGATCTGATCTGGACCGGCGTGTTTCGAAAGGCTCCGCCAGCGAACTCCCATGGACGAATATGTCTGGAGATGGCAAGATCGGAAGGTATTCGGTTGTGCGTACCCATGTTTTTCTGGCCGTTTGGTTTCAGCGGGGGCGTTGCGAAGCTCTGCTATCTGTTACCATCATGTGTCATGTTTTCGACGATCTATGGTGAAGTCAGAGGCGGAGAATGTCAAGAAAGGAGGAACATGAGTATTGTGATGGTGGTTTGAGTGTTTGTGGTGTCGAGGAACTGGCTGCGTGATCTGTGACTCGCAGCAATGACTGTTTGTGGGGGAGACAACATAGGAGGAGTTCCCAGTCTTACCTTGCAGGGTGAAAATCCAAGATCTGGTCTTAATTGGTTGTGTCTGGCAATGGTCTTGTTGAAGACATTGTTTTGCGAGTGAGGACTTTCTCCAGGGTGAAAACCTATGATCTTTGATCGGGCGACGACGACGCTTGTGAACTGTTTCCTTCTTGAAAGCGTTGCTATTGGAGTGGTTGGACTACTGGTGTTGTTCTGGTGGTGTTAGTGCCGTTGCTCTGAGGAATAGTTCTGTGTAGCGGTGTTTTTCCTTTTTGTAATTCTTCTTCCTTTTTTCTGGGTTGTGTGCATCCGTAAGGCCGTTAGGGCATGCGTTGTTGCAGAGGCTGGGTGTAATTGGTATCTTCAAGATATTAATATATACTCTTTTTCAAAAAAAATAATAATAAAAGGGCACACCTTTTTGGCTGATCTCATAGTGCTAGATATGCATGACTTTGATATTATACTAGGCATGAACTGGTTAGCAGAAAATCAAGCGTTTATTGATTGTCAAAAGAGACGAGTGATACTCCAGATATCAGGTCAGCATAAAATAGTCTATCAATCAAAGCAGAAAAATTCAGAGCGCTCTTTCATTATTAGTTTACAGGTAAAAGGAAGAAATATTGAGAAAATCCTGGTAGTTAGAATTTTTCATGATGTTTTTCCCGTTGAACTACCTGGACCTCCGCCAGATCGTGAGATTGAATTCAGTATAGATATAATCCCTGGTACTAGCCCTATCTCCAAAACTCTATAGAATGGCACCTGCAGAATTGAAAGAAGTGAAAAGGCAACTTAAGGTGCTAGAAGAAAAACATCTTATCCAACCTAGCATGTCACCATGGGGTGCACCGGTGCTATTTGTTGAAAAGAGCGATCATACTTTACGGTTATGCACCGATTACAAGGAGCTGAACAAGGTAACTATCAAAAATAAATACCCGTTACCTAGAATTGATGATTTATTTAATCAACTACAAGGTGCCCATGTATTCTCAAAGATAGATTTATAGTCAGGATATCACGAGTTAAAAATTAAAAAGGAAGACATTTCCAAGACAGCTTTTCGTACGAGGTATGGACACTATGAATATATTGTTATGCCGTTTGGACTAACAAATGCTCCTGCAGCCTTTATGGATTTAATGAACTGCATATTAAAATATTTTTTGGATTATTTTGTGGTTGTTTTTATCGACGACATTTTAATTTATTCAAAGACAGAAGAAGAGCACGTAGAGCACCTTGATTTAGTTCTTCAAACACTAAGGAGTCATAAATTATATGTGAACCTGAAGAAATGTGATTTCTGGTTCAAAGAGGTAGCATTTTTAGGCCATGTGATCTCAGGAGAAGGTATATCAGCTGATCCAGCCAAGGCCAAGGCGGTGGTTGACTGGAAGAGACCAACTACTATCATGGAGATAAGAAGTTTTCTTGGTCTAGCCGGATATTATCGAAGATTTATTGAAGGTTTTGCACAGCTAGCGGCGCCTTTGACACAACTCACACGTAAAGGGGTCAAATTTGTTTGGAGTGAGAAGTGCGAAGAAAATTTTCAAGAATTAAAGTATCGTTTAGTAACTGTTCCTGTGTTAGCTGTACCGATTTCTGGAATTGGATTCACCATCTTTTGTGATGCTTCAAGTATTGGTTTAGGCTGTGTACTCATGCAGAACAATAAGGTGATTGCTTATGCTTCTCGACAATTGAAGCCGCATGAGAAAAATTACCTGACACATGATTTAAAATTGGGTGCCATGGTGTTTGCTTTAAAAATATGGAGGCATTATTTGTATGGAGAACATTGTGAGATTTTTACAGATCATAAAATCCTAAAATATATATTTACTCAGAAGGAATTAAATATGCGTTAGCGAAGGTGGATTGAGTTGCTCAAAGATTATGACATCAACATAAATTACCATCCAGGTAAGGCCAACTCTGTTGCTGATGCACTAAGTAGAAAGAGTGATTGCAGCTTAGCATTTCTTGTAACTACTAAAAAGGACATCTTGAGAGACCTTGAAAAGTTGGGTATAGAAATAAAGGTACGTGGTTCCTCAAACACCATCATGACACTACAAGTTAAACATGATTTGCAAGATAGGATACAGATAAAACAAATGGATGATCCTTTTCTGCTGAAACTCCAAAGTGGAATAATGGATGATCCTTTTCTGCTGAAACTCCAAAGTGGAATAGAACAAGGCAATCCATCAGAATTCCAAGTACGATTGGATGTGTCTCTATGGTTGAGGGACCGCATATGTGTACCTGATAATTCAAGCTTAAAGATGGAAATCATGAGATAAGCTCACTCCACACCATATACAATGCATCCTGGTAGTACAAAAATGTACCGTGACATTAAAGAAAAATTTTGGTGGCCCAATATGAAGCAGGATATAGCGAAGTTTGTTCTTGAATGCCCAGTATGTCAACATGTGAAAGTAGATCATCAGAAGCCAGCAGGTCTTCTACAACCTTTAGAAATTCCGACCTGCAAATGGGAAGGAGTTAGTATGGATTTTGTTACCGGGTTGCCTCGCACTTCTGCAGGTTATGATGCTATTTGGGTCATAGTAGATAGACTTACCAAAGTGGCGCAGTTTATACCAATAAAGAAAACATTTTCGCTGGAAAGGTTAGCCAAGTTATATATCAAGGAGATAGTAGCTAATGTTAGGAATAGGAAACTTGTATTCCTCTAGGCCAAAGGTCACAATATATAGTACATGTACAGGTGGAAATATACAGGAAAACCCCCTAACAAGTGGGGATATACAATATACAAATATACATCTAACACACACACCCCCTCAAACTCATGGTGGCTTGACAACACTGAGTTTGGAGAGAAAGAAAGTATGATGCGCAATGGTCTATGCCTTCGTAAAGAAATCCGCCAACTATAACTCTGGAGGCACATACTAAAGCGCAACAACTTGAGTCTACACCTGAGCACGTGTATAGAAAGCATCAACACCAATATGCTTGGTAAGCTCATGCTTGACCGGATCACGTGCAATACTAATAGCACATGTACTGTCAGACAAAACCAGAGTGGGTATGGTAATAGACACCCCAAAATCCGCAAGCAACCACCATAACCAGGTCACCTCAGCAGTCAACAAGGTCATATCACACAACTCAGCCTCAACACTCGAGCGGGAAACCACTATCTTTTTCTTCGTCTTCCAAGCAATGAGCGAACCACCAAGAAACACACGGTAAGCAGAAAGTGAATGGCGATCCATAGGATCACTCGCCCACGTAGCATCTGAATAGCACTGGAGCTGGAGGGAGCTGGAACGAGGAAAGAAAAGGCGACGAGTGATCGTGCCACGAAGATAACGAAGAACACGAAGAAGATGACTATAGTGAATAGTGGTAAGAGCGGAAACAAACTGACTCGGAATATGAACAGGATAAGATATGTCAGGACGAGTGACAGCAAGATAAACAAGACTCCCAACAAGATGGCGATAACGCGTCGGATCAGGAAGAGGATCACCATTAGTAGGACGAAGCTTAACATTAAGCTTCATAGGGGTCTCAACAGTGCGCTCATCCCCAAGAGAAACACGAACAAGAATGTCTTGAATATACTTTTCCTGGGAGATGAAAAAACCATCAGATGTGGAGAAAACCTCAATCCCAAGAAAGTATCGAGGAGGACCAAGATCAGCCATAAGAAACTGATCATGAAGGCGAGCCTTAACAAAGGCTATATACTCAGGATCATCACCAGTAATGATCATATCATAAACATAGAGAAGAAGAAGAGTGCGTCCACGAGGAGAAGTGTGAAAAAACATCGCTGGATCATGAGCACTAGGGGAGAAACCAACATCAGTCACTACAGAGGCAAAGCGCTCAAACCAGACACGTAGGGCCTATTTGAGGCCATAAAGAGAACGTCGAAGACAACAAACCATCCCCACGGGAACAGAATATCCAAGAGGAGGCTGCATATAAACCTTCTCACTCAACTCGCCATTGAGAAAGGCGTTCTAAACATCAAGCTAGGACACAGACCAGTGACGAACATAAGCAACAACAAAAAGAGTACGCACAGTGGTCATATGAGCCATAGGAGCAAAGGTCTCATCATAGTCACGACCGTGCTCCTGCTGAAAACCACGAGCCACAATACGCGCTTTATAGCGCTCAAGAGATCCATCAGAGCGGGTCTTAATTTTATAGACCCACTTAAATGTGATAAGATGAACACCGGGAGGGGGATAAACAAGATCCCAAGTGCCAGTGCGCTCAAGCGCAGCAAGCTCCTGAGCCATGGCCAGCTGCCATTCAGGATGATGCTCAGCATCCCGATAAGAAGTCGGCTCAGAGACAACAGAAATACCATACTGACTAGAAGAGTAACGGTTGGGGGCACGACGCTGACGAACAAGACGAGTAGAGGGAAGCTCATCATAGGAAGACGACTCATGAGACGACGATGAAGAAGAAGGAATAGTAGAGGAAGGCTCCAGAGAACGAGGATAACTAGGGGAACTAGACGGAGCAAAGGAGGATGGTGTTGAAAAAGAGACATCAGGGGGAGGGGGTCCGGAAGAAGACACAATAGGAGTAGAAGGAGGTGTGTCAGGAAAAAGAAGAAAAGAGATATATTCCACCGGGTAGGTACCAGCGGTGGGACGAGGATAGAAAGGGCGTGTCTCATCAAAAGTAACATCACAAGAGATACGCATCCGACGACCAACAGGGTCCCAACAGCGATAGCCCTTATGCTCATCACTGTATCCAAGGAAGACACACTCAACAGACTGAGCGGTCAGTTTGGTGCGTTCGCGAGGGGCAAGGAGAACATAGAAAACACAACCAAAAAAGCGAAGCATATAGTAGTCGGGAGAATGACCAGATAGGCACTCAAGAGGGATACCACCCTGCAGAGCGGCAGAAGGCTAAATATTGATGAGGTAAGCCGACGTAGCGACAGCCTCAGCCCAGAAATGCGGCGGAAGAGAAGAAGCAATCATCATGGCACGAGTGGTCTCAAGAAGATGGCGATGCTTACGCTCAGCAATGCCATTCTGGGCATGTCTTGGGACAGAGAATCGAGCAAGGGTACCTGCTCAAAGAAGAACACCTCGCAATATCTGGAAGATATACTCACCAGCAGAATCAGCATGAAACACACGAATGGGTGTAGAATATTGAGTACGGACCATGGCCGCAAAACGCTGATATATGGAGAGCACTTCACTGCGAGAGCGCATAAAATACAACCAAGTGTACCAAGAAAAATCATCTATAAATAAAATATAGTAGCGATGGCCCCCTTTCGAAGCGAAAGGAGACGGACCCCAAACATCGGAATGAACTAAATCAAAAGGTCGCTGAGATACAGATGCGCTAGTAGGATAGGGAAGCTGAATCTGTTTGCCCAAACTACAACCCTAATGTAACTACCTCGGTGAACTACGCTCCTAGATACAAGCCTGGATGAGAGATAGCGGTTGAAATAGTACGGCGGGGCCCCAAAAGCCACTCACTGGTAGTCCTTTCAGACGTCCCAACCGCTAACCTCTCAACGGGACTCAGACGGCGGCGAGTCGGCGAAGGGATCAACTACGACACAAGTGGGTATGTACGCAAGCCACCATACAAGAGTACATCGAGCCACACCATCTAGAAAGAAAGGAATATACCAACGCCATACCAAGAAGATTCAAATGACCTAGATACATCTATAATTTAGGATAACTCCTCATACAACACACATCGAGTATCATGCGAAGCGCAAACAAGATCCGAGTACGGATAAGAAGCAAATAGGCATAAGATGCCGAGAAAATAAGCACATCCCAACTACAGGTCTCACGGATCCCGTGCGAATCTCTACACCATACGATCGTTGCCCACATCATCGGCTTCTTCCACCCAAGATCCGTCCCGAGAAGGTACTGCTCATCCGAATCAAGAATTTATCGTGTGAGACCCTAAGGGTACTCAAGTCTTAATGCCTCTAAAGGGGACACAACCTGGGGTGACGCAATTGCAGCAAAAGATAAACCCTAGCAATTCTACAGATAAACGCTAACCATCCGCCTAACCAATGATAGACGGATGTCCGTGAATTTAAGTACAACAGTTATAATGGTAATCTCATCCGATCCATCCTCCTCCCTGCTTACCAACAAGGAAGCGGACGAACAACCCCCATCCGTTGGCAATTTTATTAACCATTCCATGAGTATTGCACTATTTACTAGTCAAGTTACTTTAGTCAAATTAGAAGCGGTACTTTAGTGATGCTTGTCTATGATCAAGAAACTGTGCTCCAAGTCGTCCATAACCGCGGACACGGCTTTCAGAAAGTTTTACCCGGCCGGGGTGCACCAATAGCAACACACACTCGATCAACCTCGGAAAAACCAAATCAAAACCCAACGAGGCCTTCACGACACAGCAATCACAAGATTCAGAAATATTTCAGGGGGCCACCCCTTTGAGTAGAACCCGCAACGGAGTAGGCAAGCTCCGAGACGGCCTCAAGGTCTGCGTCAATGGCTGTGAGCGACTGGGAACCCCAAACGGGGCTTGTCGACACCGCGTAATCACTCCGCTTCCTAACAAGACAAAGGTGCGTTACCTCGCGCAATCGTAAATAAAGCAGTAAAGCATGGCATAAGTACAAGATAGTAATAAAACCTCAAACTAGTTTGTGGCCCCAAGAAATAAGACGGAATCAAGCTCTGGATGAGGGGGGTCCCATATACCTCCCGGATGTGGATAGCGATAAATCAAGGAACAGGAATCAAGTACTCGGGTCTTCGGGACACAAGTGAGCAGGAAAACCAAATAGCAGATATTGCTCACCGTGCCACTTTCTTTAGTTATCCCGAACTACTCGGTTAAGTTGTTTAAGTACCTCGTTATTCATCGGACTCTCACAAACCCTACACATGTTGTTCTACGACTGCGCATGGCTCAAACAACTCCTATAGTAGTGGCTCATGGGATGGAGGAAACAAGCTTGGTGGGGTTTAAAAGTAAAGGCTATGCATACTTGGGATTCATTTTAATGCAATCACGACTCAATGATGCAAGAATAAGATAGAGGCAATAGGTATGTATGCAAGCATGTGGTAGTGCTTGCCGGTGTCTCTGTTGAAGCAAAGGACGGTGGTGCTCCTGGTTCTCTTGATACAACCCCTGCTCAGTGTCTATCCGAGAAAAACCAAACAAACAAGGACAACATAAATATAGAGCACAAGCATTGGAATTAAATGCGTCAAGCAAACAATCATGCCATGATGAATGATGCACAATTTACATGGCAAGGAAGTAGCATGGCATGGGTGAGGTGTGGAGGACTAGGATATAACAATTGAGTGGGTTTTAGTCATATTTCGTTGTCATAACAGTTGTTGTTCTCAATATATTGACATGATGCATGCTGCAAATGAAGTTAAGGATAGCATAAACAGAAAGGTCTCGTCGAGATGATCAATTTAGACTACTTATTTGCTTAATTTGGAATTACAAAACATTAGTTGTGAATTAATGAACATCCAGTGGCAATTGATGGTAATTAACATAACTTGCAATTTTACTTGTGCAAAATGCATAATAGAAGGCATATTTGAATTCCCCTCATTTTCCTGATATCAAAACATATGTCATTTGCCCAATTTGGATAAAGTATGTAATAGTTGTTAAAATCTGAATTTGAATTTTGAATTTGCAAAATATTTGACAGAATTTGAATTTAAACCAACCTCTGAAACGTTTCTTACCAAACTACTCAACCCTGAGTCGCTGACAGGTGGGGCTAGGGAGTGCTACGGCCCACGCGACAGCGACTGCAGGCACAGGGGATCGCGGGTTCAGATCTGGTTCTTGCGGGAGCCTTTTTGCAAAAGGTTCACCGCCGCTGACTGTGGGGCCTCGAGGACTGCGGTTGAGCAAAAGAAAACGGCCAGGGGGGATTGCGCAAAACGACGCCCGTGGTCACTGTGGATCTTCCCCTCGCACGCGCGCGCCAGCGCGGCCGCAGTGGGGATCGAACACGGGCGTTGGGCGGCGTGACGCGGAGCAGCCATACTGGCCTGACCGAGTGTTAGGAAGAGGCTAGACGGCTAGGTAGGGTGTGGGCGCAAGACGGAGCTTGCACTCGCTTCGCCGCCGCAAGACCGAGGGCGCTCGACGAAACGCGCGGAGCAACCAGGACGCGACTGAGGACAGGGAGTTGTCAGGGAAGGTCGTGGGCTCACCGCGGGCGTGCTGGCGTGCTCGAAACGTCCAGGGATGCTCGCGATCCACGGCGAGGCTGACGGCGGCCGTAGCTAGGGTTTGCGTTGGCGTGCTCTGGTCCTGGCGTTCCTGGCGCGTCTCCTCCTCGCTGGCGGGTACTGGACGATGCCGGGGCGCGGCCTGGTCTTCCTCGACAACCTCGCAGCACCCTTCTCCGGCTAGATCGACTGGGCGGTGGAGTAGACGGCAGGGGGTGGCGAGGGAAAATGGTATGGAGAGGATGGGTAGAGGAGGGGCGGCAGGTGCTGGGATGGGATCTGGAGAGGCCAGAGAGGGAGAGGGAGAGGATAAGAAGGGGGAGGCGCGGTGGTTGCGTGGGGGAGAGGCTGATCACCTTTTCGGCCTCCCTCACGTGCTGGGCGTGGCCAGGGTGACGGGGTCGAGCTGGGGAGGTGAGAGGGGCTAGGTGTGGCCCAGGCGTCTAGGGAGGCAGACAAGTGGGGTAGGGCGGGGGTGCTGGTAGAGAGAGAGGAAAGAGGGAGGAAAAGAGGGGCATGGGTCGAGCTAGGGTTAAGAGAAGCTAGGAGGGGTCTTGATCACGTGTGGGGCAGAGAGAGAGGGCGATGAGCTGGGGTAGCTAGGAAGGTTCCTGGTCGTGTGGCATGTAGGTAGGGAGAGGTGAGAGGAACATAGGGCAAGGGAACATGCTAGATAGGGAAAAAGGGGTAGTGCTAGGTTTTGTTTAGGAATAGAAGTAGATGTAAGGATTATTTTAGGATATATGTAAAATAGGGTTTAGCTTTAGGATAGTGGTAATCTAGGGTTTTGGTTTAGGATAGATTGGAATTAGGGTTTGCTAACAAGGGGTAAGAAGGTGGAGGGGTACTAATCTTGGTCAAGCATGCTCCAAGCCCAAGCTCAAAACAAGACTGAGCAAGAAAAAGGGAAAAGGGAGATGGCCAGGGGATGTGGATTTTGAATCATGCATGTTTCTTACAAAGAACAAGCAAAAATCCAAGCAAGGATGGCTTGGATGGGCATGCTCCTTAGCACATGTGTGTGCATGGGGCATGGGGTAGCTAGCTAAAGGGCAAAAGAGAGGGAGGTTTTAACTCTACCAAAACAAGATCAAGCAAGGAAGGAGTGGTTCATTAGAAAACCAGCAAAAACCAAATACTAGGAAAAAGATGGCTATTGCATGGCCCATGCAAGATAATCAATGCCACATTTATCCTTGTGAGAACAATGGATATTAATATGGCACTATTCATCTCCAATCCAAAATGTGGACAAGGCCAAGCAAAGATTAGGGTGGATCCAACCAACAACATGGGCTAGAGGTAACTCAATAAAATGCCAAGCCCATATTATTGAATGGTGGAATTATAAGGTGGTGAAAGAAAAGGTGGTGGAGTCAAAAAGAGAGATGCCCCCAACTCAACTTGGGCATTTAACATTTTATTAAGAAGCAAATACAATATCAAGAGTCAACTACAATTAATCATGCACATGAGATAAGAACCAAACAAGAAAAGGTTTTATATGGTGCTCAGATGCAAGGTGATATGATGACATGAGCATGATATGATGATGATGCAACAATTATATGTTGGAAGTGGCCCATTTTATTATTATGACATGTAGCATTACAGGGGTTAGACAACTGGGATGCTACAACTCTCCCCCACTAAACAGGAATCTCGCCCCGAGATTCTAGGAAGAAGAAGAAGAAGAAACAAAGAGAGAAGGATGGTTGACACGGAGTTCATCTTCACGCTCCCAAGTTGCTTCATCAACAGAATGGTGTGACCACTGCACCTTGCAGAATTTGATGGACTTGTTGCGAGTCCTACGTTCTGCGGTCTCAAGGATTTTGGTGGGGTGTTCCTGATAAGAGAGATCTTCTTGGAGGTCGATTAGCTCATGATCCACGGTCTTGCCGGGGTCTTTGAAGCACTTCTTGAGCTGAGAGATGTGGAAAACATCATGGACTTTGAGTTTTTCCTAAGCTCGAGTGCATAAGCAACTTCTCCTCTTCTACCACGTATCTTGAAAGGACCGATGTATCTAGGAGCCAACTTTCCTTTGATACCAAGCGGTGTGTTCCTCTCATGGGAGTGACACGAAGGTAGACTAGATCACCAGGGCATATACCATATCTGTGCTTCTGTCATAGTTGCTCTTACGTCGACTCGAGCAATCTTCGTGTTCTCGAATGATATGCACCTTCTCCTCCGCTTGGGTTACAATGTCAGGGCCAAACCAGATTCTTTCTCCTGCACCTGACCAACCAATCGGAGTTCTGCACTTGCGACCATAGAGAGCCTCGAACGGTGCCATCTTCAGACTCTTCTGGAAGCTTTTGTTGTAGGAGAATTCAGCATATGGAAGGCATTCCTCCCACTTCATGCCAAACGAGATGACGCAAGCTCTAAGCATGTCCTCGAGAATCTGATTGATCCTCTCGACTTGTCCTTGATCGAGGGTGGTAAGCAGTCTTGAAGTTCAACTGTTCCCAAAGCTTTGGAAACTCTCCTAACTTTGAGGTGAAGATGCTCCCACGTCGAACTGATTTCAGTGGAACCCCATACAAAGAGACAATCCTGTTGATATAGAGCTCACCAATCTGAAGTCCGAAATTGTTTCTTTGACTGGGAAGAAGTGTGCCACTTTGGAAAGCCTGTCGATGACAACAAAAATTGCATTGTTGCCCTTCTGCGACCTTGGAAAGCCGGTGATGAAGTCCATCTCAACTTTCTCCCATTTCCATTCCGGAGGCTTCAATGGTCAGAAGACCAAATGGTTTCGATGAGCGACCTTGACTCTGCAAGACATCACATTCGAGACGTACTTGGCACAATACCTTTTCAACCTGGCCACCAAGATTGTGTTTTCAAGTCCATATACATCTTTGTGCTGCCAGGATGGATAGAAAGAACCGAATTATGTGCCTCCTTGAGAACTTGGTCTCTCAGACCCGGGTAGTTTGGAACAAACATCCGGTGATCAAAGAAGAGCGAGCCTTGATCATCAACATGAAAGGATTCATACTTCGGAGTGCCAAGCTTAGAGATGAGCTTTCTAGTGTGCGGATCACCAAGCTGACGAGAACGAATCTGTTCTTCCAAGAGAGGAGTAGCCAGAAGGTTCAGAAGATGCCCTTGTTCCACAATCTCCAGGTTTAGCTGACGGAATTCCTCGCACAAGAGAGGTCACGCTTCTTCTACCATGAGGTTGTTGACATAAGCTTTTCTGCTAAGCGCATCTGCCATGACATTTGCTTTGCCTGGGGTGTAGTTGATGGTCACATCAAAGTCATTGATTGCTTCAATCCATCTCCTTTGCCGAAGATTGAGATCCGGTTGAGTGAAGATATACTTCAAACTCTTGTGGTCCGAGAAGATCTCGCAACGGTTACCAAGCAAGTAGTGCCTCCATAGCTTCAAAGCAAAGACAACTGCTGCTAGCTCGAGGTCATGTGTGGGATAGTTGACCTCATGCGTCTTCAACTGACGAGAGGCATAAGCAACCACCTGTCTCTCTTGCATAAGGACCGCACCCAATCATTGCAAAGAGGCATCGCAGAATATCTGGATTGGCTTAGATGTATCCGGAGGAACCAAGACTGGTGTGGAAGTGAGCTTCTCTTTGAGTGTCTCAAAGCTTTCTTGACAAGCAGGAGTCCACAGGTACTTCTTGCCTTTCTTGAGGAGATCGGTAAGAGGCTTTGCTATCTTCGAGAAGTTCTGCACAAATCGCCGGCAATAGCTAGCCAAGCCGAGGAAACTCCGCACTTCCTTGACATTAGCAGGAGGAAGCCATTCAACTATAGTCTTCACGGTTTCCGGGTTAACTGCAATGCCCTTGGCAGAGATGACATGTCCCAGATATGTTACTTCAGGCAACCAGAACTCACACTTGGAGAACTTTGCATACAAGCGGTTCTCACGAAGCTTGTTCAGGACACACCGCAGGTGCTCTTCATGCTCCTCCTTGGACTTGGAATAGACCAGAATGTCATCCAGATATACCACCACAAACTTGTCTAGATACTCCATGAAAACGGAGTTCATCAGCCTCGAGAAGGTAGCAGGTGCGTTGGTGAGGCCGAAAGACATGACTGTGTACTCATACAGGCCATAGCGAGTGGTGAAAGTTGTTTTGGGCACATCCTCTTTGCGAATTTTGATTTGGTGATAACCACTCCTCAAATCCAGCTTAGAGAACACCACAGCTCCTGCCAACTGATCAAACAGATCATTTATCCGAGGGAGAGGATATTTGTTCTTGATGGTTTTAGCATTTAGAGCCCGGTAGTCAACACAGAGCCTATCGGTTCTGTCACGCTTCTTCACGAAGATTGTTGGACTACCCCAAGAAGAAGTGCTATGCTGAATGAAACGCAACTTCTCTTGTTCATCAAGTTGTCGTTTGAGTTCACCACTCGAAGGACCCATTTTGTATGGCCTCTTGGAGATAGGAGCCGTTCCAGTTCAAGCTCGATCACGAATTCAACCGCGATCCGGAGGCATACCGCAACTCTTCAGGAAAACATCCGGAACTCACGACCACTGGTACCTTCGAATAGCTTCCATAGCATCATCATTGTGAGCAGCCAAGGAATAGAGCCGACAGCAGGAGTCGACTTGGAGAAAAGACTATGGCCTTGAGGGATCTTCAGAGACACCGAGCGTTCAAAGACAATCGATCACAATGCATTTGTCAACCAATCCATGCCTGGATGACATCAATGTCGAGTTGCCCAGAACAATCAAAGAAGCCAAGAATGAAGAACCACCAATCTCAACTTGGTTGCCATGGCTAATCTTAGATGCTGCCATTGTTGCTCCAGGAGAAAGAACCATTAACTTCTTGGGAAGAGGATCCATGACTAGCTCATTCTCACTTGCAAACTTTACAGAGACAAAAGAATGCGATGCACCAGAATCAAAGAGAACTCGCAGGGACGAGTTAAGCGAAAGCATACCCATGACAACTGTGAGCGAGCTCCTTGAGAGGCGTTGACGTTAGCTGCGCGAACAACCGCACCGGCTTGGTGTTGATGTTGAGAGCCCGAGGCGGGCGCACGAACCAAGGAGAGCTTGATGCAGATCTTGGCGGGGGTTGAGGGAGAGCTTTGTTCTTCATTGGACAGTTCCAGTGGGGATGTCCAGGATCTCCACATGTGTAACAAGCACCGTGAGCACGTGGAGCAGAGAAGCCAGGGACTCCGCCAGGCGCTCCAGGGTAAGGGTTGTTGTAGCCCCTGGGAGCCGCAGTGGTGAAGTTTGATGGCCTTGGCGTGAAACTCGCAGGTCTTGGTGGGGCCGGGAGCGGGTGTTAGGAACCCACACACGCTTAGAAGGAGTTGCCATTCTCGCCGAGCTTGATGCATCCTCGCGTGTTTCTTGGACTCCTCGAACATCTGCCTACTAGCCTCCTCTTGTAGTGCCATATGCTGCAGTTCCAGGAAGGTTGCCGGTCTTGCATGCGTGAGTGCATACTTGATCGACGCATTGAGCCCTTGCCTGAATCTCTTCTGCTTTTTCTTGTCATCAGATACCTCATCACCACCATAGCGAGACAGGTTCATAAAGTTCCCGATGTAGGTGTTGACGTTATCATTGCCCTGCTTCAAGTTGAGGAAAGCATCCTTCATCCGCTCCATCACAATCTCTCGAGAGAACCGCCTTGAAAGCTGCGGTGAACCTCTCCCAAGTAGGCTGGAGCCCAGTCAGCTAGCCTTCAAGTAGTTTTCCCACCATAGAGCTGCGTCTCCCTTGAGCAGTGAGTAGCACTTTACCCATTCCTGCTCGCATCGCAGCCTCTAGCAACCTTGAGATCTCGCAGCCAATCATCGATCAAGAGGTCGCGACACGCCGAATCAAGCGGGGTTGAACTTGAGGAAGCTCTTGATGTCACCACGCTTGGGAGGTGGAGGAAGTGGAGTGAACTCGTTCCTTGGACGCTCTCCTCAAAGCGCAACTTGGTTCTCTTGCATGGCTGCCAAAGCATTAGCTATGCTTGACAGTTGAGCCCGCCTCGGAGGAATGTCCTCCTCATCCGTGGGGGAGCCATCCGTCATTGATGTAAACTCAAGTCAAGTACTATAATGGAGAATGATAATAATCCAAAATAGTACCAAAATGGAATTAACCAAGATTAAAGGATACAATTTATCGAGATGATATGAAAATATCAACAAAGTTCATAGCACCTCAAAGATATTAAGCATATCGCACACGATCGAAAAGGAGTGGTACACAAACATATCAAAGAAAAATTTTCCACAAATTTCGCATTAAAATACCAATAGATGCAAAATTACTTAACGAATCAAGATTAGTGACTCTACCGATCCAATATACAAAAGCAAATGATACAAGTAGTGGTATGGTCGCGACTCCATCCCGCACTCAAATCATTACTCCGCACATGAACAAGTGGAACACATATCCTAACCCCTTCTTCTCACGACGAAACCTAAAGATTGATAACTACGGAAACGAACACCCCAAACAAGATAGCGTCGGATACAAAGGAAGATAGATTGCGTCGGTTTACACACATCACGGTATGGAATGTACCAACTTGATAACCAAAGGCAGATAAGATAACAACTTGGATGCAACAGATAGACAAGGGATTTACACACACACACACACACACACAACCTATGGTACTACGGAAACCCAGAACACGTGAATCCTAGTTTGAACTTTGAGAAGAGGATTGAAAACGTTGCACTTCCTTACCGTAAAAGGGTGGGAGGGTAAGAAGAAAATGAAGCGATCCTACTCTCGCGTTTTGTTTTTCCCTATATACATAACTACTAAAATATTTGCTAGATCGACAACGACCGCTTATTGAAACCACGAAGGTCGGGATGGCTCGATACCAATTGTAACTACCTCGGTGAACTACGCCCTAGATACAAGCCTGGATGAGAGATAGCGGTTGAAATAGTACGGGGCCCCAAAGCCACTCACCGGTAGTCCTTTCAGACGTCCCAACCGCTAACCTCTCAACGGGACTCAGGCGTGAGTCGGCAGCGAAGGGATCAACTACGACACAAGTGGGTATGTACGCAAGCCACCATACAAGAGTACATCGAGCCACACCATCTAGAAAGAAAGGAATATACCAACGCCATACGGCAAGATTCAAATGACCTGGATACATCTATAATTTAGGATAACTCCTCATACAACACACATCAGAGTATCATGCGGAGGCGGCAAACAAGATCCGAGTACGGATAAGAAGCAAATAGGCATAAGATGCCAGAGAAATAAGCACATCCCAACTACAGGTCTCACGGATCCCGTGCAGGAATCTCTACACCATACGATCGTTGCCCACATCATCGGCTTCTTCCACCCAAGATCCGTCCCGAGAAGGTATCTGCTCATCCGAATCAAGAATTTATCGGTGAGACCCTAAGGGTACTCAAAGAAGTCTTAATGCCTCTAAAGGGGACACAACCTGGGGTGACGCAATTGCAGCAAAAGGTAAACCCTAGCAATTCTACAGATAAACGCTAACCATCCGCCTAACCAATGATAGACGGATGTCCGTGAATTTAAGTACAACAGTTATAATGGTAATCTCATCCGATCCATCCTCCTCCTCGCTACCAACAAGGAAGCGGACGAACAACCCCCATCCATTGGCAATTTTATTAACCATTCCATGAGTATTGCACTATTTACTAGTCAAGTTACTTTAGTCAAATTAGAAGCGGTACTTTAGTGATGCTTGTCTATGATCAAGAAACTGTGCTCCAAGTCGTCCATAACATGACACGGCTTTCAGAAAGTTTTACCCGCCGGGTGCACCAATAGCAACACACACTCGATCAACCTCGAAAAACCAAATCAAAACCCAACGAGGCCTTCACGACACAAAGAATCACAAGATTCAGAATATTTGGGGGCCACCCTTTGAGTAGAACCCGCATACGAGTAGTCAAGCTCCGAGACGGCCTCAAGGTCTGCGTCAATGGTCAGGAGCGATCGGGAACCCCAAACGGGCTTGTCGACACCGCGTAATCACTCCGCTTCCTAAATAAGACAAAGCATTACTCGCACAATCGTAAATAAAGCAAGAAGCATGGCATAAGTACAGATAGTAATAAAACCTCAAACTAGTTTGTGGCCCCAAGAAATAAGACGGAATCAAGCTCTGGTGAGGGGTCCCATATACCTCCGGATGTGGATAGCGATAAATCAAGGAACAGGAATCAAGTACCGGGGTCTTATGGGACACAAGTGAGCAGGAAAACCAAATAGCGATATTGCTCACCGGTGCCACTTTCTTTAGTTATCCCGAACTACTCAAAGTTAAGTTGTTTAAGTACCTCGTTATTCATCGACTCTCAAACCCTACACATGTTGTTTCACGACTCGCATGGCTCAAACAACTCCTATAGTAGTGGCTCATGGGATGGAGGAAACAAGCTTGGGGTTTAAAAGTAAAGGCTATGCATACTTGGGATTCATTTTAATGCAATCGCGACTCAATGATGCAAGAATAAGATAGAGGCAATAGGTATGTATGTATGCAAGCATGTGGTATTGCTTGCCCGGTGTCTCTGAAGCAAAGGACGGTTCTGGTGGTGCTCTGGTTCTCTTGATACAACCCCGCCGGTCTATCCGAGAAAACCAAACAAACAAGGACAACATAAATATAGAGCACAAGCATTGGAATTAAATGTCAAGCAAACAATCATGCCATGATGAATGATGCACAATTTACATGGCAAGGAAGTAGCATGGCATGGGTGAGGTGGAGGACTAGGATATAACAATTGAGTGGGTTTTAGTCATATTTCGTTGTCATAACAGTTGTTGTTCTCAATATATTGACATGATGCATGCTGCAAATGAAGTTAAGGATAGCATAAACAGAAAGGTCTCGTCGAGCTGATCAATTTAGACTACTTATTTGCTTAATTTGGAATTACAAAACATTAGTTGTGAATTAATGAACATCCAGTGGCAATTGATGGTAATTAACATAACTTGCAATTTTACTTGTGCAAAATGCATAATAGAAGGCATATTTGAATTCCCCTCATTTTCCTGATATCAAAACATATGTCATTTGCCCAATTTGGATAAAGTATGTAATAGTTGTTAAAATCTGAATTTGAATTTTGAATTTGCAAAATATTTGACTGAATTTGAATTTAAACCAACCTCTGAAACGTTTCTTACCAAACTACTCAACCCTGAGTCGCTGACAGGTGGGGCTAGGGAGTGCTACGGCCCACGCGACAGCGACTGCACGCACAGGGGATCGCGGGTTCAGATCTGGTTCTTGCGGGAGCCTTTTTGCAAAAGGTTCACCGCCGCTGACTGTGGGGCCTCGAGGACTGCGGTTGAGCAAAAGAAAACGGCCAGGGGGGATTGCGCAAAACGACGCCCGTGGTCACTGTGGATCTTCCTCGCAGGCCCGACGCAGGCGCGTGGCGCAGTGGGGATCGAACTGGGCGTTAAGGCGCTGTGACGTGAGCCGCTACTGGCCTGACCGAGTGTTAGGAAGAGGCTAGGCTAGGTAGGGTGTGTGGGCGCAAGACGGGAGCTTGAGCACTTCGCCACGGCCGACCGAGGGCGCCGACAACGCCGGAGCAACCAGGACGCGACTGAGGACAGGGGGTTGTCAGGGAAGGTCGTGGGCTCACCGCGGGCGTGCTGGCGTGCTCGAACGCGTCCAGGATGCTCGCGATCCACCATGGCCGACGCGGCCGTAGCTAGGGTTTGCGT
Organism: Avena longiglumis; assembly: GCA_030063025.1. Lineage (NCBI taxonomy): Eukaryota > Viridiplantae > Streptophyta > Magnoliopsida > Poales > Poaceae > Avena > Avena longiglumis. Next base: position 252,161,416 of record CP125979.1, read on the forward strand.
TGGCGTGCTCGTCTCTGGCGTTCTGGCGCGTCTCCTCCTCGCTGGCGTCTTGGGCGATCGGGCGCGGCCTGGTCTTCTCGACAACCTCGCAAGACCCCTTCTCCGGCTAGATCGACCGGGCGGGAGTAGACGGCAGGGGTGGCGAGGGAAACTGTGGTGGAGAGGATGGGTAGAGGAGGGGGCGGCTGGGGATGGGATCCGGGGAGGCCGAGAGGGAGAGGAGAGGATAAGAAGGGGAGGCGCGGTGGTTGCGTGGAGAGGCGATCACCTTTTCGGCCTCCCTCACGTCCGGGCGTGGCTGTGGTGACGGGTCGAGCTGGGGAGGTGAGAGGGGCTAGCAGGTGGCCCTGGGCGTCTAGGGAGGCAGACAAGTGGGGTAGGGCGTGGGCAGGTGCTAGTAGAGAGAGAGGAAAAGAGGGGAGGAAAAGAGGGGCATGGGTCGAGCTAGGGTTAAGAGAAGCTAGGAGGGGTCGATCACGTGTGGGGGCAGATAGAGAGAGGGGAGCGGCGAGCTGGGGTAGCTAGGAAGGTTCCTGGTCGTGTGGGCATGTAGGTAGAGAGAGGTGAGAGGAACATAGGGCAAGGGAACATGCTAGATAGGGAAAAAGGGGTAGTGCTAGGTTTTGTTTAGGAATAGAAGTAGATGTAGGGATTATTTTAGGATATATGTAAAATAGGGTTTAGCTTTAGGATAGTGGTAATCTAGAGTTTTGGTTTAGGATAGATTGGAATTAGGGTTTGCTAACAAGGGGTAAGAAGGTGGAGGGGTACTAATCTTGGTCAAGCATGCTCCAAGCCCAAGCTCAAAACAAGACTGAGCAAGAAAAAGGGAAAAGGGAGATGGCCAGGGGATGTGGATTTTGAATCATGCATGTTTCTTACAAAGAACAAGCAAAAATCCAAGCAAGGATGGCTTGGATGGGCATGCTCCTTAGCACATGTGTGTGCATGGGGCATGGGGTAGCTAGCTAAAGGGCAAAAGAGAGGGAGGTTTTAACTCTACCAAAACAAGATCAAGCAAGGAAGGAGTGGTTCATTAGAAAACCAGCAAAAACCAAATACTAGGAAAAAGATGGCTATTGCATGGCCCATGCAAGATAATCAATGCCACATTTATCCTTGTGAGAACAATGGATATTAATATGGCACTATTCATCTCCAATCCAAAATGTGGACAAGGCCAAGCAAAGATTAGGGTGGATCCAACCAACAACATGGGCTAGAGGTAACTCAATAAAATGCCAAGCCCATATTATTGAATGGTGGAATTATAAGGTGGTGAAAGAAAAGGTGGTGGAGTCAAAAAGAGAGATGCCCCCAACTCAACTTGGGCATTTAACATTTTATTAAGAAGCAAATACAATATCAAGAGTCAACTACAATTAATCATGCACATGAGATAAGAACCAAACAAGAAAAGGTTTTATATGGTGCTCAGATGCAAGGTGATATGATGACATGAGCATGATATGATGATGATGCAACAATTATGTGTTGGAAGTGGCCCATTTTATTATTATGACATGTAGCATTACAGGGGTTAGACAACTGGGATGCTACACCTAACAATGTAAAGACCCATCTCCTGAGACAGACCCTAGAAGACCACGATGAACTAATGACGACAGGCGAGAGTCAAAAAGGTGACCAAGACGATGATGCCACTACTGAAAAGAGCTGGTAGTAGAGGCGACTACCGGAGAAGAACTGGCAGATGAAGTGGCAGCGAAAGGAACACGAAGCCAGTCTAACTCCCAAAGTCCTGAAGAGTCACGGCTGCGAGGGCCAGCTCCAACCAGGGCCTGTGTGCGACGATCCTGGACAACACAAGAATCAGCATCAAGAATGACGCGACAACCAGAGTTAGTAAGCTGGCTAGCAGAGAACATATTCATCTTAAGACGAGGAACATGAGAAATATCAGGAACAAAAAAAAAGAAGTAGAAAGGGTGCCCCGACTAGAAACAGTAAGAGAGGTACCATCGGCCGTGAGAAAACGGACAGGAGAAAGGAGAGAACGAATAGCGGACAAAAGAGAAGACTCAGAGGTCATATGAAAAGAAGCTCTAGAATCCAGATACCACGGGGACGCACCTGACTGTGTAGAGGGTGGTGGTCGCGCAGTGCCTGAAGAATCAGTCACAGAACCAGCAGTGCTCGTCGAAGAAGAGATGGCAAGAAGAAGACCGAAGACTCGATAATGTCCTCGACGAGAGAGAAACTGCTGAAGATCCAGAAGGAGCCGACTGCCCACGAGCCTGGTGATGCTGACGTAAACTGGGATCCCGTGTATAACAGGTAGCCCAAGTGTGGCCATCCTTGCTACAGTAAGTGCAGTGACGAAGAGAACCACAGCGACCCTGACCACGAGCCTGTTGGTGCTGACTCTGACCCTAAGACTGCTGGTGCTGACTCTGACCCTAAGACTGCTGGTGCTGACTCTGACCCTGACCTGGAGGAGTGGTAGTATCGGCGGTGGCACAGAGGACCGTGGCTGAGTCGAGGGAGCATGCGGCAGAGGAGGACCACGAGTAGCAAGCACATACGTAACCGCAAGAAGACCAGCACCACAGAGACGAGTCTCCTCAGCCCGAAGCTCAGACAACACCTCAGAGAGCGGAACACGACCACGAGCATTCAACTGAGCACGGCGGGGCTCGAACTCCTGGCGAAGCCGAGACAGAAACTCCTAGATGCGGTGGAACTCCAAATCCGAGCGCACAATCTTGTAGCACGGACATGTGCCACAAACAGCAGTACAGAGAGAATCAAGCTGACGCCAGATAGCAGCATTCTGAGTATAGAACTCATCAATAGTGGAATCACCCTGCTGAAGAGCATGCTCCTGGCGAACCACGGACAGATAAAGAGCATCCCCAGACGGCTGATAGCGCTGACGAAGATGTGCCCACTGAGCGGCAACAGTAGGGAGATTCATGAACTCAGCAGCAAACTGGGGCAGAACACTGGAGGTGAGAACAGTAGCAACACGAGCATCCTCATCGACCCACTGAGTGTAGGCGGTCAGATCGTGGCGATAGGTCTCGAGATCAGCAGAGTACTGTTTGAACTTCAGCTCATAAGCAGTAACAATACTATCATCAGCACTCTGAGCAGCATTCTTCGCCTCCTGAGAAGCATCAGCATCGAGAACAATCGGCATCGGCGGAAGAGGAGCCACAGGAGCAGGGGGCACGGCGGACAGGAGACCTTGCCGGAGAGCACAACCCAAAGACGGAGACCGCGCATGTAAACGTGCATAAAGGCAGCGAAATAAGGATAATTCGCGCCATCGAAGATCACCGGGCAGCGAGGAATCGCAACATAGCCCAATATAGAAGACATCTCTCTCTCACTTTTTTTTTCAACGCTCGATCTCAGATCCGATCGGAACTGCAGCCGGATGGATCACTCGATCCCGATCGAAAAACAGAGGGCCGGCGGAAGGCACGACAACGGGAGGCCGACTGAGGAAAACCGGCGGCGGGGGAAGACTGGTGGCCGACGGCGGGGGAAGACCAGCGGGGCGCGGCCGGCGGCAGATCCGAGGCGCGGCCGGCGGATCCGAGACGGGGCGGCGGCCCACGGCAGATCAAAGCGAGGTGTGGCGGGCGGCGGGCGGCGGGCGGCGGCGGCAGCGACGGAGGAGGAGCGGCGGTGGCGACCGGCGACGACGACGACGGCAAGCCGTCGACGACAGGAACGGTGGCGGCTACAACGACGAAGTTGCGAAAAAAAAGGCTAAGCTAGGTCTGATACCATGTTACAAATAGGCAACTTGTATTCCTCTAGGGCCAAAGACCATAATATATAGTACATGTACAAATGGAAATATGCAGGAAAACTCCTAACAAGTGGGGACATACAATATACAAATATATATCTAACAGCTAACTATGGCATTCCAACCTCTATTGTATCCAATCGTGATCCGAGGTTTGTTTCTAGATTCTGTAAGAGTTTACATACTGCACTAGGAACAAAATTAAATTTTAGTACAACATACCATCCTCAGTCCGACGGTCAAACATAACGAGTTACACAAATATTGGAAGAAATGTTGCGAGCAAGCGTGCTGGACTGCGACGAAAAATGGGATGATGCGCTTCCTTTGGTTAAATTTTCCTGTAACGAGTCAACGCTCTAGGGTTTCCTGGAGACATGGGCGACAGCGCTGGCGACCGCGCTCCGCCGCCGCCAAAACCCTATGAGAGTCCATCGGAAGCCCGTCGGAGGGCAAGAAAGGAGTCTGCGCGCTACATGCGAGCATCAAAGGTAAGGATGGGGAACGGAGTCCCACTGGAACACGGCTCGGAGGGGCATACGGAGAACCCTCCGTTAAAAGCTTCCATCGGTGGTAACCTAGATCAAATCAGTCAACGTAACCCTACGAGAAAGACAACCTTGTTTTCTGCACGGAATCCAGACCGATCTACTCCTGGGGCGGTGATGGCGGTGGGAGGAGGAGGATCGGGGTATGGTGGCGGTGGTATCCTGGGAGGACGGAGCCTCGAGGACGGGCAAACTGATCAAGGTGTGATGAGGATTCCTAGGGGGCGGCAGGTGCGACAGGGGACGCCAGGGCCAGTGCTACCATTGGTTTCGCTACCGAACGGTGGGGGCCATCAAGGGGATCCCGCTGAGGGATCTACCCGCCCGAAGCCGAACGGCAGTGAAATTGTTGTGGCAGTGCAGCAGCGTCGCCTTAGCCCAGAAAGAAGTCGAGAGGAAGCTGAGATGGGGAACTAGGATGAGGGAGACAGTATGGATGAGGAGATGGGGTTCCGGCGAGGACCAGATACCAAGATAGATGGCACGGTGGATATGGAAGATGATGTTTTCCTTGAGTTCGATGAGGAAGAGGAAACTGTGGTGGAACCAAGCGCCCCGAACACTTGGCAACTTCTGGCAAGATACATGGCGAATTTTAAGCCTAACACAGTGTCCATGTTTAATCACTTTATTGAGAAGGTTTGGCAGCTACGCTGTGGGATCAGTTATTCGGAGAGAGGCAAAAACTACTACATGATCACTTTATTTTCAAAAGGGGACTATGATTTTGTGATGAGAGGAGAGCCATGGATTTTCAACCGGAATGCACTGCTGGTCAAAACTGTTGATGATGTTACTCGTCCGTCAGAGATGATCCTAGATTCTGTGACATTTTGGGTGCGTATCTATGATGTGCCATGGGGTAAGCAGAAGACAGATGCGTTCGGTATGCGACGTGGCAATGGCCTGGGTAGGGCCTTGGAGGTGGATGTTCCTTCTGCTGAGGAACATATGCATGAGTTCCTGGGTGTCCGAGTTGACATACCATATAACAAGCGGCTTCAGATGCAAATTACAACAGGCGTGAAGGGGAAGCCAGGGGTGGTGTCGTCCTACAAGCTGAAGTATGAGCGCATTCCACGTTATTGCGAACATTGTGGCTTCATGGGTCACCGTGAGGAGGAGTGCGAGAAACGGCGAAGGGGGACACCGTCCATATATTATGATAAAAATGAGTTAAGATGCAGTCCCTATAAAAAGTATGAGTATAAAACTCATTTTGTTCCACCTAGGGGGCAAGCTGCGGCGAAGAAAGGATTGAGTTTTGCTAGCTTTGGTACAGCGGAATCACACCAATCTACTCGGACTCGCCCATCTCAGCAGGGCGCGAGGAGAGACCAGAGCCAGAGTGCACAGGAGGAACATGTGGACTCATAGGAGGAGTCTGGAGAAGAGCAGATGCCACCTCTTGTCGATGAAACGCCGCCTCATAACTATGAACCGGTGACAGTAGGAGCCTATGATGATTTTGACGAGGCGATGGAGCAGGGCATTGGGGCAATGGAATAGGAACTTTCTAATCAAGTGGGAGCTATGCAGATGGGGAACAGCAGCCAGGGTAGGTCCCAATCGCGCCGGCCAGATAATAATCAACCTATCATCCAGTTCCCGGACGATGAACCAGCACATGCTACGACGGATCAGGAGGAGGAGCTTGGGGAGACCGCGATGCAGACTAACACAAAAGTGCAGGTGGAGGATGTCCACACGCCTGTGGATAGGAACAGGGGCATGGTGCAAAACCTGAGGAAAGCTTCTCCTCGATCTTCGGACATGATCCTGGCCCTACATGGGCTGAGTTCTCTGGCTGTGTCCTATGGAGATTCAGATGAAATTATGGAAGCAGTAGATCAACTCCCACGGAAGCGCTCAACAACGGAAGCAAACAAAAAGTATTTACTCTTTGGCCAAGATTTGTCGGTGGTTCCTTATGAAGAACCAGAAAAGGGAGGCGAGACGAAGCGTGGAAAGAAGATAAGCACCGGACACAACAAGGTGAATATGGCGCACACGAAGCCTGATGGTACTGTAGACGTCCGCAAGGAAGCAAGACCAGCTGGTAAGGGGTTAGCCGGTAGACTGACGAGGCCTAATGTCTAGTCTCGTCAGGAGCAATGAATTGCCTAAGTTGGAATTGTCGGGGAGCGGGTGGAACCTCGACAGTTCAGGAGCTAGTAGCTATCTCCAAAATTTTGCGTCCTAGGTTAATTTTCTTGTGTGAAACGCGTCAACATAAAAATAAAGTTCGTCGTCTTAGGGGTCGTTTAGGTCTTCGTGGTTTTACTGGAGTGAGTAGTGAAGGTCTTAGTGGGGGTTTAGCCCTCTTTTGGCATGAATCTTTGTACATGGAAGTTAAAGTTTTGAATAAAAATATTATCGATGCTTACATCAGGCTTTCACCCGATGAACCGCTGTGGCGGCTCACCTGTATCTATGGGGAGCCAAGAGTGGAAAATAGAGACTTAGTTTGGTCCCAGCTACAAAATCTAAAAGGTACGTCCAGGCTACCTTGGCTGGTCATGTGAGATTTTAATGAAGCATTATGGCAATTTGAACATTTATCTAGAGTTCCCAGGCCTGAAAATCAGATGATGGCTTTTAGGGAAACCCTTCAGATCTGTGGACTACATGATCTAGGATTTAAAGGCCTACCGTACACTTTTGATAATAAAAGACAGAGAAACAATAGTGTCAGAGTACTTCTGGACCGGGCTGTAGCTGACAAGGATTGGCGTGATATTTACAGTGAGGTTGAGGTAAACCATATTGATACTACACGTTCTGATCACCTAATGCTTTTGATTAAGTTGCAGAAGGAACAAGATTTACCGCGAAGGCGAGCGCCTCGGCAGTATGAGATTTTATGGGAGCGAGCTGGAGAGCTCCCGGAAATTATTGAAAACATGTGGAAAGAGGAGGGTGAGCAGCGAGATCTGCACGGAATGATGCTCAAATTGGACAGGGTAATGACTAAGCTTCAAGGATGGAGCAAAAGAAAATTCGGGAATATACTGCACGAGCTAGAGACCCACAAAAGAAAGCTAGAACAGCTACTGCTACATAACCTGGATGATATTAACAAGGCGGAGATCCGCCGTACATCAGATTACATCGATGAATTGCTATACCGTGAAGAAATGTTGTGGCTTCAAAGATCACGTATTGCATGGCTAAAAGAAGGCGACCGAAACACAAATTTTTTTCACCAAAAAGCGGTATGGAGAGCGAGGAAAAACAAAATCCAAAAACTCAAGGACAACAATGGAGTCTAGAAGACGGTACCATCTGACATGGAGCGGATGTCGACATCTTTTTTTAAAGATCTCCTCACCAGGGACCCAACACTCAATGCAAACGAAGTTCTACCACTGTTAACTAGGAAGGTCTCAAACGAGATGAATGAGATGCTGTTAAGGGACTTCACAGACGAAGAAATATCCAACGCCCTGTTCCAGATCGGCCCGCTCAAAGTCCCTGGACCAGATGGTTTTCCGGCGCGTTTTTACCAACGGAACTGGGGTTTATTGAAAGGAGAAATAGTTGCAGCGGTCAAACTGTTCTTCCATACAGGACATATGCCGGAGGGTGTTAATGAGGCCACTATTATTTTAATACCAAAGGTGGAACACCCAGCTGAGCTTAAAGATTTCAGGCCAATTAGTCTATGCACAGTTCTATACAAACTTGTGGCTAAATGTCTGGTTAACCATATACGTCCTATACTCGGTGAGTTAATTTCACCAAGCCAAAGTTCTTTTGTCCTGGGAGGTTAATAACGGATAATGCCCCCATTGCATTCGAGTGTTTACATTACATTGAGCACAACAAGAAACCAACTGAAAACTTTTGTGCTTATAAACTAGATTTGTCCAAGGCTTATGACAGAGTGGATTGGGATTTTTTAAGTAGTTCGATTGAAAGGCTAGGCTTTGCTCACCGTTGGATCGAATGGATTATGGAGTGTGTGACCACGGTGAGGTATAAAGTTAAATTCAATGGAGCCCTGCTGGAATCGTTCTCGCCTTCACGCGGCCTTCGCCAAGGTGATCCCTTATCCCCTTTTTTGTTCCTTTTCATTGTTGATGGACTGTCTACGTTACTTTGTAAAGAAGTGCAGGATAATCAGATCACACCTCTGAAAATCTATAGAAGAGCGCCAGGCATCTCGCACCTTTTGTTTGCAGATGATAGTCTTCTATTTTTTAAGGCGGAGCCAGAACAAGCAAATAAAGTGCTAAAGGTTCTGGATAAATATAGCAAAAGTACAGGCCAACTAATTAATCCGTCAAAATGCTCAGTTTATTTCGGGCCAAATTGTGAGGAAGGATTAAAACAGAGCGTCATGGATACTTTGCAAATCACAGTGGAGAGCTTTGAAACTAAATACTTGGGCCTCCCGACCCTTGATGGCCGAATGACAAAAGGGAAGTTTCAGAGTCTTCAAGGGAAATTAGCCAAGAGACTTCTGTAGGTGGGTGAAAATCACATGGCTCAAGGAGGCAGGGAGGTCATGATCAAAGCTGTAGGACAGGCCCTTGCTACATATGTTATGGGCGTTTATAAATTACCCCTAGGTCTCTGTGATGATCTGGAGAAGATCATCAGGGATTTTTGGTGGGGTACTGAAGAAGGTAAAAGAAAAACCCACTGGGTGGCTTGGGACATGTTATTGAAACCAAAGAAGCAAGGGGGTATGGGCTTCAAAGACATGAGAATATTTAATCAGGATTTACTCGCAAGACAGGCGTGGAGGCTTCTAAGGTTCCCTGATTCCCTCTGTGCCCAGATCCTACGGGCTAAGTACTACCCGAATGGCAACCTACTGGATGCCGTATGTACGGGAAATGGTTCGTCGACATGGTATGCCATCGAGCATGGGTTGGAACTGGTAAAACAAGGGGCCATCTGTAGAATCGGTAATGGGGCAAAGGTTAGGATCTGGAGGGACCCCTGGATTCCAAGGTACCATCAACTGACGCCGATTTCACCTAAGGGAAGATGCAGACTTAAGTGGGTATCGGAGCTAATAAACCACGATGGATCGTGGAATAGACAGCTGCTCCATAGATGGTTCCTACCGATAGACATTGAGAAAATCATCCGGATAAAACTGGCGACGACGAACGAAGAAGATTTTATAGCCTAGAACCCGGATAATAAGGGTCTGTTTTCAGTCAGGAGTGCCTACCGCCTTGGGATGGAAGCTAAGATGAGGGCGGAAGACAAAGGAACCTCAAGCGGACGACCGTATGGAAATAATAGTGAGTGGAAGCTAATATGGCATAGTATAGCGCCGCCAAAAGTGAAAACATTCGCCTGGAAAGTTGCTTCGAATGGCCTGGCGACAAGGAGCAATATGGCGAGAAGGAAGATGATCCCAGAGAGCACTTGCCCTTTATGTGGTAAGGGTGAAGAAGACACATACCATGCCTTGGTTACTTGTCCTCAAGCAAGCGAGCTGTGGCAGGAAATGCGTTCGGTCTGGGATTTGCCAAAGGCGAGTGATATTAGGAGGGATGGAGCAGACTGGGTTTTACCTCTCCTTAACAGGCTTGATGAGAACCAGCGTCTCAAAGTCCTCATGATCTTATGGAGAGCATGGCATGTACATAATGAGCTAACACACGATAAACCTGCCCCTTCGGTCCAGGTATCCAACCGATTTCTTTGTAGCTATGTGAACACTCTTATGTCTTTACGGAATTTGACGCAGGAAGAGGTGCTGAAAGGGAAGCAAGCAGTGGGGGCGGAAATATAGAAGAAGGCCAAAAGAAAGGACGGACAACCAACGAAGTGGTCGAAACCAGCTAGAGGACGTATGAAGCTCAACGTGGATGGTAGCTACCTGATGAACGACGGTACAGCGGGCACCAGAATGATATTAAGGAACTGGGAAGGGGAGGTGAAGTTCTCAGCATGCTGTGTGTGTCATGACTGTGACTCTGCCCTGGAAGCTGAGCTCCTTGCTTGCAATGAAGGTTTAAAACTCGCCTGACATGGTGCACGGAACCGATTGATGTGGAAATGGACTGTGCTATGGCTATCAATATGATCAGCTCAACAGATAAGGACTGTTCTACACTGACCCACCTCGTATCCAGCATCAAGCAATGTCTTCGCGAACGTGTGGTTTCCTTTCACAAAGTCGACAGAAGTCAGAACACTGCTAGCCATGATTTAGCTCAGTTTGGTAGAATTAGAAATAAAACTCAATTCTGGATTGGGGGTTTTCCTTAGGAGATTCAGTCGGCTGTAATAGGTGATTGTAACACTCTTATTACTTAATGAAAGTCCGTTTATTTCGCAATTTTTTTCCTATAACAATAGTTATTAGTCAAGCATTGAGATGACTCCTTATGAGGCTCTATATGGTAGAAGATGTCGATCCCCAATCTGTTGGGAAAAAATTGGTGAAAGGAAATACCTTGGTTTAGAATTGGTTCAGCAAGCAGAGGAAAAACTGCGCATTATTCATCGGCATCTCAAGGCAGCACAAAATCGACAAAAGAAACAAGCAGACATCAAACGTAGGGAAGTAGAACTGAAGCCAGTTGACTTTGTTTATTTAAAAGTCTCTCCTAAGAAAGAAACAAGGCGTTTTGGTCTGCGTGGCAAATTAAGTCTAAGGTATGTTGGACCATTTCAAATTATAAACAAGGTCGGGGTAGTAGCCTACCGTCTAGATTTACCCGCAAGTTTATCGAAAGTATACAAGGTCTTTTACGTATCAACGTTAAAAAGGTGTGAACGGCCACCAGAGACATTGAAATTACCTCTTGTCGAGCTCCGTTCTGATTTATCTTATATAGAGTATCCCATAAAAATATTGGATTATAAAGATAGAGTCATGAGAAATAGAACCATCCGATTTTTAAAAGTTCAGTGGAGCAACCACACAGAAGAAGAAGCAACATGGGAAAAAAAGGATGATATCCGCGCAAATTTTTCACATCTTCTGAATACAGGTAACTAAATTTTGAGGACGAATTTTTTATAAGTAGGGGAGGATGTAACACCCATGTTAATTTGACTGTTTTAATGAAAGAATTAAAATAATTATTTGATTTGGAAAGAAATTAAAAAATAAAATAAAATAATGTGTAAATCATTGGCATGTTTTGGATCAAATAAGTCAACAACTAGTAGCTTTTCTCGTGGATACTATTGCATGCATGAAAGATTGAAACGAGCGTGTTGTATATTCAGATATTTAGCTAGCTAGCTGCACCTTTGATCGGTGAGATATTTCACCTGGATATACACGTAGGCAAACAGATGGCATTGGTTCTAAAAATGATGAACTGAGTCAGATGCACGTAAAGTGTACGTGAAAACTTTTTAGCACGAAAAGGCTACGCGTCTGACTAAGAAAATATGTTTCTAATTAGCAGCATAGAAAAAAAATAAAAATTTAGCAGTCGGCAAAGCGGTAGATATTCTAGAGTATGCTTAAGCGGTGACCCAGATCTTTTCTTAGTCACACATCACGTTAGAGTATCATAACTATCACTAGTCATATTCCTAGGCGTGCAAGAGGAGATAGTAATCTGGTTCATTGTAAAGGATAGTAGGAGAAGACAAGCACATGTCCCATCTTTCTCTACAAAAGCCTACCTAGTTTATTTCCCTATGTCTACTCTGTACTTGACTTGATATATATGTACTAGGCTTCTATGATTTCATGCATGTCGATGGTGGCACATGCATGAATATGTGCTTGCTCTACTTTATTCAACTCACTTGTCATTTCTATCTTTTTTGACTTCCTAGCTCACGCATTTACTGGTGCTACTTAGTCTAGTACTATTTTCATTGCTAGTCTATGATCTGTGATAATACATGCATGGATCGGCTATGAGGATTTGTACTATTCATTTCCATGTATCCTAGTGGTTGCTAATTCTTGTTTGAAAATTTCTTTTCTTTGATCCTATACTCCGTCTGATAAGGAAATATTTTGTGCTACTCTTAGCAGTGGCAAGTAAGGCTTAAGTCTAGCTTAACCTCATGAATGGCTAGAGGCCATGTTTTGGAAAAAACTAGAGAATATCTAGAAAATCTGGTGATTTATTTATTGTTGATCTGCTATTAGTTTTCATTCAAAAAAATCTTGGTTAACAAAACTCTGATATCACGACGGCAAAAATATTATACCGGTCACAATATAGGAATGAGACTATATGGGTTCTCCGCTAGGGACGGCCTTTGTCCGAAACGTGTCGGCGATGGATCCGTAAGAGCGGCCGATAGTAGTATGTCAAAGTGTCCATGTTTTAGCAGGTAAAAGAACACTGCTTGACTAGCACCTGTGTGGTTCTGGTCGGGACTATCGACGTCAGAGTACCCCTCTGCAGAGTGTAAAAGCGTGAATATTCACCCCGTGACTCCCGGGTCGGGAAAGCTTGCTGTCATGTGCGATACCAGTTATTTAGTTTTCTTTCCTTTCATTTAAATTCTTTTCAATCTATAATTATCTTTGTCTTTGTATAATCTCCAATACTCTTGTTGTTGAACCGGTGCCATCTCAAAATTTTGTGCATGTGTGCTTGCTGAGTATGATTACATACTCACTCTTGTTTCTTTCTTTTCTTGTGAAGGAGTAGGTACTCTTGGACATGATGACATGGAGTAGGGTAGTAGTACGGAAAGGGGCATGAATAAAAGAACTTTGCATGTAACCGAATCTTTTGTACTGGACAAATGGTGAATAAAATGTCCCCTTATTCTAGTTTTGTAGTCATGGTTTTTCTTTAGCCTAACATGTTTATAGTTGAAAAATTATAAATATGTGACAGTTGTCAACTAGGCCTACCATTGGGGCGTGACAGCCACGATCATCACCCCGCTCAGCACCTCGAGGACGATCATCACGGGAGCGCCAAGCAAGGTTGACCGACGAGGTGAAGGAATCGCATGTTGCCTGCAACATGTTCTGACGGAGATCATGAGCATAGATCTGATCATAGAGATCATCAAGTGTGGTACCTGGATTCCTATTGATGAAGAAGGCGAGGTCATTGTAGGAGCCGTCTAGTCCGTTCAGGATGTACCGACGAGCTCACTTTCATCTATAGGCTTACGGAGAGTGAGGAGCTCGAAGCCAAAGTGCTTCATCTTGGAGAAGAACTGATCTGCAGTAACGGAGTTCTTCTTGGTGCTATGAAGGGAGCCACAGAGGTGATTGACCTTGGATATGGACTGGGTCGAGAACATCGAGGTGATCACGGACTAGAACACTATTGTAGTCTAAAGGCCAGCAACATGTGCGAGCATGTCAGGCGTGTAGGGGGTTCATAGCATGGAAAACAAAAAAATTCTACCGCATGAACACACACAAACCAAGATCTATCTACTAGACTGTAGCAATGAGTCGATTAGAGTACTCACCCTTAAAGATTCCAAAGCGGTTAACGAGAGCAGATTCTCGTGGGGGATGTATCCGTACACTTGCTGATCTCAAGATCGCGTAGACGATCCTTTCGGCGCTGCGTTCCGGCAGCGCTCCCGCAATCGGTCACACGTTCGGTACTTGATGAAGACCTTCCTCTCCCTTGTTCCAGCAGGCAGCGGAGGTTGTAGTTCTCTCCTCGTGATTCCGGCAGCACGACGGCGTGGTGTCGGAAGTAGAGGGGAAATCTCGCAGGGCTTCGCCTTAAGCCGGAGCATGTTATGGTGGAGTAATAGGGTTCCCCGGCGTCTAGGGTTTAGAATCCGGAGAGGAGGAGGTGGTCGGCGACGACTAGGGCGGCAGCGAATTGGTGCGGCGGCTGCGCAAGGCGGCGGCGACAGGCAGCGGCGCGATGGCGGATTGGGAATGGGGCTATGTTGGTTGTCCTCTTGGGGGAACCCCCTCCCCTCTATTTATTAGAGGGAGGGGCATCTAGGGAGGGGAGTTTGTATCCTTCCCCAACTCCCTCTCCTACTAGGCGTGTGGTGGAGGGAGAGGAGGTTTTCTCTCCTCCCTCCACCAGGAAACATTGTCCCAGTTTGACTTTTCAAACTTGCGTTTTGACTTTCAATTTAGGAGTTTAATTTCTTTCTTTCAAATGCCCATCCAAGTGACCTAGGACATGATGCAATCATTCCACTTAGTCACGACACATTCATGTACCCTTCCCCTTCCGGTCTGGTGAACCTTCTAGACCCTTCTAGATCATTCCGGTGAAAACACCGGAATCATTCCTGGACTCTAGAATTGGACTTTCCTTTATATGATTCTTATTCTCCGGACCATTCCGGATCTCCTCATGATAACCCGGATCCCATCCGAGGCTTCGAACAACATTCGGTCTCCCTACTTATATTCCATATCTACTAAACAACATCGAATCCTTAAGTGTGTCTCCCTCCGGTTCGTGAATTATGTAGACATGACCGAGAGTCATCTCCGATCAATAACCAATAGAGGAATCTAGAAATTCATATGGCTCCCACATATTTCTATGATTACTTTGCAATCGAATGAACCATTTACATATAATACCAATTTCCCTTTGTCTCGCGATATTTTACTTATCCGAGGTGAAAGGGCATGTATGCCCCCATGTGTGGTTTTGGTAATTAATGACAATCTCTATGGACTAATGTGTAAATTGAGTTTCACTTGTAGGTTTGTCCATTGGCATCGCTTGGGCCATGTGTTGGTCTCAAGGTTGGAAGATGAAGAAATGTCCAAGGGCTTTGTGCCCATTGGAATCATGAAGAAAGAAGGAGCTTGAAGGTCGATCAAGGAATGTGCAAAGAGTTGCATCAAGATGGATCAACCTCAAGTAAGGATGAAGAAGGACGAGCTCAAGATGCGCCATCTCTAGAAGATCTCATGCTTGAAGCTTGCCATCCTCGTGCTCATGGAATGATGAAGACAAGTTCAAAGAAGAGGTTTCCCCATGGAGTATGGGGGAGCATTTTGCAAGTCTTCATCAAGCAAGAGCGATCAAGAGCAAACAAGAAAGGTGTTCCCACTATAGAAGAACAAGACGGTCTACATCAAGTTCAAGTGGGACGCTCAAGGCAAAGGTATGTTGATAGGGCTTCTCTTTTGCCGGTCTCGTGTTGTTATTTGGGAGACCGGGTTTAGGATAGATAGCCATACTATCAAGAGGGGCTCTCAAGCGGGTGTCTCGTTTGCATCGTTCGGAGAGAGCTCAAACCTTTGCATTCATAGCATCATCTTTCATGCTTGTTATTTGGTTCTTGTCCATGAGAGGATCTAGAGCTTGTGGTCATCATCATAACAAGCTCTAGTTCATCATCTAAGGATTTCACTTGCATATCTTATTGCGGTTTTTGATCTTGCGAGTTTTCTGGCTCCACGCCTTGGGGGATACTTCACATATATATTTATGATATTTTCTCCCAAGTTGATACCCAATATTTGGAGTTCGTCGTTATCTTTCCAACAAAATCGGTTTCATCCCGTTTGGAGTTCGGATGCAAAAGTTATTGCGTTTCTGGTTTTCTGGTTTCTGGAATTTCCCTGACCGGAAGTTCCGGCTTCCCACCGGAAGTTCCGCTCAAACTTCTTTCTGCAGGCTGTTCTACAGTTTGTTCCGACGCTAGTTCCGCCCAAGTTCCGGTGGCGGTTTAGTAACCTTCTGTTTTGAAGTGTGCTATTTGCCGGAACTTGGCCGGAACTTGCATCGGAACTTGTCCTGGCAAAAGTTCTTGAGCGGAACTTCCTTCAAGGCCGGAACTTCGTTAGACTCGCTTATGACTCATAAGTTCCGCCCCAAGTTCGGTGAAGGCTCGGTAACCTTCATTTTGAAGCGTTCTATTTGCCGAACTTTGTGAACTTGCTCGGAAGTTCACGGAACTTCGGTCTGTTTTGACCGAACTTCGGTTGCGCTTCGAGCAGGCGCCAACGTCCGATGACCGTTGAGGAGCTGGGCGGAACTTCCGCCCCAGAGCCGGAAGTTCCGGCCATGATTCGTTTTTTCAGTTTCTCGCTCTGCAGTTTTCGTCCGTTGGCTGGGTGCCACCGGAACTTCCGGCCAGGTGTCGCGTATGCCCATAACGGGTAGATCTGGGAGCCCTTTAAAAGGGGCTCCTCTTCCCCTTCGTGGGCACTAGCTTTTCTTCTTGGTTCTTGGATTTCTCTCTCTCCTCCATTGTCAACCTTGAAGAAGCTTTCCCTCTCCCTTCCCCCTCCTATGATTCTTGCATCTTTTTGAGGGATTTGAGAGAGGAGATCTAGATCTACAATCCTCCCAAGTCAAATCCCTTCTTTGTGAAGGAATCATTGGGATCTAGATCTTGGAGAGTTTTGTGTTCTCCTCTTGTGTTCTTCCTCCCTTATTCCCCCAATAGCTTTTGTAGCTTTGTTGGAATTTGGGAGAGAAGGACCTGCCCTTGTATTTGGTGCATAGCTTTGAGTTCTCCTCGGAGATTCGGCGAGTTCAAGCTTGTGAGCTTGTTTCTCTTGGGTTCCTTGGAACCCTAGACAGTTGTGTGGTTGGATTGTTGACCTTTTGTGGTCTTGTTGACCTTTTGTGGTCTTGTAGCCTTTTGTGGCATTGTTGTCCTTTTGTGGCATTGTTGGCCTGTTGTGGCATTGTTGGCATTTTGTGGCTTTGTTGTTGGGAGCCTCCAATTGAGTTGTGGAGTTAGCCCCAATCTTGTACGGGTTCGGTGACCGCCCTCAAGCGTCCCATAGTGGAGCAAGTGCCCGCCTTTTGTGGTGCGCACTTGGGAGAATAGGGTGAGCCTTTTGTGGCGTCGGTGAGTTGCGTGCTTCCGCATCCGGGGTGAGGCCTTATGTGGCGTTGGGTGAGCATCGAGACACCACACCTCGAGGTGAGCCATTTGTGGCGTTTGGAGAGCATTGCGCCATCGCACCTCTCCAACGGAGACGTAGCTTCTTTGGAAGTGAACTTCGGGAAACAAATCTTCGTCTCCGCGTCCATCGGTTATCTCTCAACCGAACCCTTTACTTATGCACTTTACATTGTGATAGCCATCGTGCTTGAAGTATTTATACCTTGCTATCACCTTGTTGCTTGTATTGCTTAGCATAGGTTGTTGGTGCACCTAGGTGAACTTAGTGGCTAGGTTTTTTGCTCAATAAATTAAACGTTAGTTTTATTCCGCATTTACTTGAGCCTAAACCGTAATAATTTTAAAAAAGCCTATTCACCCCCCTCTAGGCGACTTCCTTTGTACTTTCACGAGGTCTGATCGTCGGTATCTCCGCATACCTAGTTCAACCTCGTTACCGATAAGTACTCTTTAATTGTTCCTGTGATATGTGATCCCTTGTGAGCCATTCACATGCTTGCAAGCTAATTGGATGACATTCCATCGAGAGGGTCTAGCGTATATCTATTTGTCATATGGATGGACAAATCCCGCTCTTAATCCATGTGCCTCGACCCATACTTTCCAAACACTCGATGCCACCTTTATAACCACCCAGTTACGAAGTGTTGTTTGATGTCATCAAAGCATCCATCCAGTGATGGTGATTAGCATGATCTCATGGTCGAATGAATTGGGGTACTATGTATCTGAAAGCTTATAGCAAACAAACTATTGAAATGACTTGATATTTATGCTACGCTTATCTATAGAAGTATGTCCATCATACCATTCTCCTAATGATATGATCTTGTTGTTAATAACATCTCAATGTTCATGATCAGAAAACCATGATCATCTATCAACCAACAAGCTAGTATTATAAATAGTCTTTACTAGGGACTCTAATTTGTTTACAAATCACACAAGTATTAATGTTTCTGGTTAATACAATTATAGCATGAATGTAAACATTTATCATAAACACAAAGATATAATAATACTACTTTTCTTATTGCCTCTAGGACATATCTCCAACAAGGCGAGAGCGAGTTCAGAAGGTAGCTCAGCACCGCCTAATCTCGCGCCGGTTCGTGAATTATGTAGACATGACCGAGAGTCATCTCCGATCAATAACCAATAGAGGAATCTAGAAATTCATATGGCTCCTACATATTTCTATGATTACTTTGCAATCGAATGAACCATTTACATATAATACCAATTTCCCTTTGTCTCGCGATATTTTACTTATCCGAGGTCTGATCGTCGGTATCTCCGCATACCTAGTTCAACCTCGTTACCGATAAGTACTCTTTACTTGTTCCTGTGATATGTGATCCCTTGTGAGCCATTCACATGCTTCCAAGCTAATTGGATGGCATTCCATCGAGAGGGTCTAGCGTATATCTATTTGTCATATGGATGGACAAATCCCGCTCTTAATCCATGTGCCTCAACCCATACTTTCCAAACACTCGATGCCACCTTTATAACCACCCAGTTACGAAGTGTTGTTTGATGTCATCAAAGCATCCATCCAGTGATGGTGATTAGCATGATCTCATGGTCGAATGAATTGGGGTACTATGTATCTGAAATCTTATAGCAAACAAACTATTGAAATGACTTGATATTTATGCTACGCTTATCTATAGAAGTATGTCCATCATACCATTCTCCTAATGATATGATCTTGTTGTTAATAACATCTCAATGTTCATGATCAGAAAACCATGATCATCTATCAACCAACAAGCTAGTATTATAAATAGGCTTTACTAGGGACTCTAATTTGTTTACAAATCACACAAGTATTAATGTTTCTGGTTAATACAATTATAGCATGAATGTAAACATTTATCATAAACACAAAGATATAATAATACTACTTTTCTTATTGCCTCTAGGACATATCTCCAACAAGGCGAGAGCGAGTTCAGAAGGTAGCTCAGCACCGCCTAATCTCGCGCCGGTTCGTGAATTATGTAGACATGACCGAGAGTCATATCCGATCAATAACCAATAGAGGAATCTAGAAATTCATATGGCTCCCACATATTTCTATGATTACTTTGAGTAACACCCTCAGAATCGGCCCTATGCAAGTTTCAGCGCTAACCGCCAAACCCGCATAGAAACGATTCAAAGGTGCCCACCAGGCACTTGCGTGCGGGTGGAAAACGAAGTAATAACATTACACAACAGTCCTCGATGGGACCCACAGAACAGATATATATACAACACGACTCCGAGAGTCAAGAATACAGATATACAGAACAAAGATCCAAATCACCTTGAAGACGATAGAGCGTCCAACTACGGACAAAATGCAAATGGGGCTAAGAGCCCTGAAGAATAACCAATGGCGTCCATAACCCTGCCCAGGCCAAGCCGGAAGGGTAACCCTGCTAACGACGTCGATCTCAAAACCTGCTTAAACAAAAGGGGTGCCGGCAAAGGGCAAAGGAAAAGAGAGCGGTCGATCTTGAGGCCATGACAGCGAGGCTAGAATTCGGCGGTCCTCGCCTACATAGGTATGGTGGATCGAGCGCAGGCAAAGATGCACTAAACAACCTATAGAGACTCGATACAACTGTCGGCTATCAGAGAGGGATAAGAAAGACCTATTCGGAACCAACCTGATGCTACCATCAAACAAACCCATCCTGATGTTTCCCCCTCGAGACCAAACGAGGAAGTCAACCGAGGAACTCACACAGTTGGCAGTTTTATTTATTCAGTTATCGTTGCAGCAATTACTAGTCAGGTATAGATAATCATCCTGATATAATAAGCAGTGGACAATTTTAGTTAACCATTCCGTTGTAGTTGCGACACTTACTAGTCAAATACAATTAGCATGAGATAACCCAAAACCTAGCAGTTGTTGGTACTTTTATTTAGCCATTCCGTTGTAGTTGCTATACTTACTAGTCAGATACAATGGTCGCAAGCGACAACCCAAACAAGCAATTGTTGGCAGTTTTATTTAGCCATTCCATTATAGTGAAGCTGATTACTAGTCATTATAAGGTCAAATTTATAGCACTACTTTAGTTATAGTTGTCTATGATCGAGATAATGTGCTCCAAGTCGTCCATAACCGCGGACATGGCTTTCAGAAAGTTTTACCCTTCAGGGGTGCACAAATAGCAACACACACTCGATCAACCTCGGAAAAACCAAATCAAAACCCAACGAGGCTTTCACGACAAAGCAATCACAAGATTCAGAAATATTTCAGGGGGCCACCCCATTAAGTATACCTGCAACGAAGTTAGCTGACTTCGAGACGGACTCAAGGTTTGTGGGGCCGGCTGTAAACGACTGGGAACCCAAAACTGGGCTTGTCGATACTGCGTAAACGGGTCACGATCCTAAACAGTACAGGTGCTCCTCGCACAATCGTAAATAAAGCAGTAAAGCATGGCATAAGTACAAGATAGTAAATAAAACCTCAAACTAGTTTGTGGCCCCAAGAAATAAGAATGAATCAAGCTCTGGCTCAGGGGGGTCCCATAATCCTCCCGGATGTGGATAGCACGAATATTCAAGGAACATGTATCAAGTACTCGGGGTCCTACGGGACACAAGTGGACGGTTAAAAACCAAATAACATCTATTGCCCACCTGTGCCTCTGCATTTACCTACTTCAATTTTAGTTGTTAAACAGTAAGTAAAGTCTTGATCATCTCCAACAATAAACACACGGAAATACTCCAACAACTGTGGTACTTGGCGACACGCAACAGCACTTGAGCAAGCGACTACGACGCGCAGGTCCAACTATCTACCAAACAACAGGCAATAGGAGGTGTCCAAGGAAATATAAGGCTGCAAGGGATATCATGGGTACGAAAACTAGAGCATCGCGACACAGATAGCAATAGATCAACAGGAGGGAATAAATACTATAAAAGTAAGATAGGTAGAAAGAGGGAGGTGCTCGCCTGAAAACATTGTCGAAGGTTCATCCAAGATCGGGTCGACACTCGCATCAACTCAACGGCCTTATCCGCGAAGAAGCAAAACACTAGAAGAAACACCGGATGCACTATTTAATACTACGGCAAAAGATCGGGCATGATGCATGTATGATGTATGACATGGCAAGGATGCGATGCAATTAGGCCATATTAAGCGGAACCGGGGTCCCGACATTTAATTAAACGGTTCAAGTTATTTATCTACCCCGCAAATTTAATGTTGTAATAACAGGGCAAGATAAGTTACCGGTTCGCTACACAAATTTAAATGGGACCAATATACGACTAGATTTGCCCGCATATGGCCCCATATTTAATTATATGGTGAATCGGCATAAGGCCCCCAAACCCACAAATATGTATGCAAGCATGATCGATTAAATATGCAAGAATTTATATAGTAGACAATTTATAAAATAGGGTTCTCGGATAAGGGTCACACATGGGTTCGGCGAACTTGGGGTTCCGAGGGTTCTGGGGGATCGGTCTCAGGGTTCGCAGGATCGAGGCGTCGCATTCCGGGAAGAAGATCTTGGGGTACCATCCTGATCATCGGTGGCGAACTTGGGGCTCGACACCGGGGTCTTCAGGGCTCCATATCGGAGTACTTGGGTTCCCCTTTGACGGTTGGCGAAGGACATGAAACGGAGTCGGTTCCACGAGTTCTGGGCAGAAGATCTTGTCGTGCTTCACGCGATCCTAGTGTCAAAGCCACATTAGTACACCAACGATTAAATTCGTGGATAACCACTCGTGACCAAAGACACGATCAACACGCCATTTTCCCACTGCCAAAACTGCACACAACCTATACCTGCACCAAAAGGTGCCCCTGGTACTGTGGAGGGTGTTGCTGTTGGGTTGCTGGCCTCAGGAAGTGATGCACGGGGAAGGGGGAGTTGGTG
The DNA here is from genome assembly GCA_030063025.1 of Avena longiglumis. Classification (NCBI taxonomy): domain Eukaryota; kingdom Viridiplantae; phylum Streptophyta; class Magnoliopsida; order Poales; family Poaceae; genus Avena; species Avena longiglumis. Next base: position 252,183,435 of record CP125979.1, read on the forward strand.
TCCCTGGCGGCAGAAAAAAACAGGAGAAGGCACCGGCGAGGCTAGCTCTGCTCGGGGCGAGGTCGGGCCGGCCAGAGGAAGCGGACGCGAGCCGACGAGCAAGAGGGGAGAGGCGCGGCCACACGGGGAGGAGGGGTCGGCGGGCCTGACGGTGGCGGTGTGGTGGCGCCTGGCGGCGCCATGAGGGGAGGAGGGCAGCGAGGCTGCGGTGGAGGCGAGGTCGCTTGGGCTGGCGAGCTCTACTCGGCGGCGTGAGAGCAGTGGAGGGAGGCGGTGGCCTTGGCCGAGCAGGCAAAGGGGCCGAGGCGCTTCGGCTCGAGGCGGCGGAGGGGTGGAGTCGAGGGCCTGAGGCGGGAGGAGAGGGTGCCGGAGGTGAGGCGGGGTGGAGGCCGCGCCAGGGCTTGTGGCCGGAGGGCGTAGAGGCAGAGGGAGGAGACGAGCTCTAGGGAAGAGGGCGACGCGGCAGGACGGAGGGCTCCATGGCGAGGAGAAAACGAGGCGAGTCGTGGCACTGGGCGGCGGCCTTGGGCCGGGGAGAGGATGGGCAGGGGAGGTTGGGGACGCGGGGCTGAGGGAGAGAGAGGGAGCGGGGTCGGGGTGGGGCCCAGGGAGCGGGGCGGCTACTGCGGGGTGGGACGCGGCCTGGGTCGGGCCAGGGTCGGTGGGAGTGGGAAGGTGGGGAGAGCGTGAGCGGGTGGGGCCGGCTGGGTCGGTGGGACCGGGTGGCAGAGAGAGAGGGTTGGGGAGTGCGTGTGTGGGTGGTTGTGTGGGGTTGGGGTGGGGCCCAGGGAGAGAGGCAACAACTGCTGGGATTAGTGAGGTGGATGGGTGGAGTGCTGAGGTGGAGGGACGGTGAGGTGGCACGCTGTGGTTGGTCGGGGTGAGGTGGAGGGGGCTGGGTAGACTAGGTTTAGGTAGATTAAGGATTTTGGGTGGCTGATTTTGTACTGGGGGTGGCCAACTGGGTCGGATCGGACCGGTTTGGCTGCCCCCTAAAAATATTTAAACATTTTATTTAATTAAAACGGGGCGTTTGAAATCTGTGGTTAGACAAAACAAAATATCCCGGAGACCCGGGTTTTGCGTTTGAACAAAGACGGGGCGTTTAGAAAACAAAAATAGGTTTTTCCGAAAATAGTTTTATGCAAGCAAATGCAAGATGATGACGATGATCAAATGCAATGTGGCATGATGACATGAGCATGCGGTCATGATGATGCAATGCACAAAAACAACGCGATTTTCCAGTAGTGGTTTTGCGGGATGCCACAATTCGACACCACTAACAATGGATCTCGCCCTCGAGATCCGCCTCATGGTACCGGGAAGAAGGGCGACGATCTGATCCTTCGCGCTTCGTGTAGATCCTCGCGACACCACTAACAAGAGGTCGTTGTCCGTGACCGTCGAGGGAAACACTCCGGAAACAAAAGGTCGAAGGTAGAGGTATCAACCAATAAAGCCACCTCTAGCTTCCGTGGACGGAGTAAAATTGCTGGATCCACTGATTCGAAGTACAAGAGCGAATGATAAGAGTAGTCGGATGGTGATCAGTCCATCGCGCACCCAAACCATTACTCTGCACACGAATAGGCGAATTATGCAACCAACTCTCGGAATTCAGATTGTAGATCTCGACAAGCGAGGTTCGGAAACAAAGGAGTGATGCGCATCAGATCGGATCATGAGAGGATGTCGTCGCGTCGTAAAACACCGGAAGGCACGAGAAGGAACAAAGGAAGTCCATCGACGAAGGGTTCCTCGGATAGCATGAAGACCAGACGTAGCAACACCATCAAGGAGGAAGCGAAACCTCAAGGTGCGATTAAACCCAACCACGAGAATTCTCGGACTCAAGAAAGAGACGAGCGGATTCAAAACACGAGAGGTAAGAGGAGAATAGCAGAGGGTAAGGAGTAAAATCAGACCTAATCGTAACTATCCAACCGATTTTGCAAAAATAGTTTGACACTCTACTTCCGCCGTTAGCTAGGTTATCCTACAGATTTGGACTTGTGGGGTATCGCAACCGCCGAGCTCGATACCACTCAGTAACACCCTCGATCGCCCTATGCAAGTTTCAGCTTTCCGCCAAACCCGCATAGAAACGATTCAAAGGTGCCACCAGCACTTGCGGGTGGAAAACGAAGTAATAACATTACACAACAGTCCTCGATGGGACCCACAGAACAGATATATATATATACAACACGACTCCGAGAGTCAAGAATACAGATATACAGAACAAAGATCCAAATCACCTTGAAGACGATAGAGCGTCCAACTACGGACAAGATGCAAATGGGGCTAAGAGCCCTGAAGAATAACCAATGGCGTCCATAACCCTGCCAAGCCGGAAGGGTAACCCCGCTAACAACGCCGATCTCAAAACCTGCTTAAACAAAAGGTGCCGAAAGGGCAAAGGAAAAAGAGAGCGGTCAAGATCGAGGCCAAGACACGGCGATGCTAGAATTCGCGGTCCTCGCCTACATAGGTATGGTGGATCGAGCGTGAAGCATGCACTAAACAACCTATAGAGACTCGATACAACCGGCTATCGAGAGGGATAAGAAAGACCTATTCGAACCAACCGATGCTACCATCAAACAAACCCATCCGATGTTTCCTCGAGACCAAACGAGGAAGTCAACCGAGGAACTCACAGCTGGCGTTTTATTTATTCGCTTATCGCTAAAGCAATTACTAGTCGTATAGATAATCATCCCGATATAATAAGCGTGGACAATTTTAGTTAACCATTCCGCTAGAAGTTACACTTACTAGTCAAATACAATTAGCATGAGATAACCCAAAACCTAGCAGTTGTTGGTACTTTTATTTAGCCATTCCGCTGTAGTTGCTATACTTACTAGTCGATACAATGGTCGCAGTTTACAACCCAAACAAGCAATTGTTGGCAGTTTTATTTAGCCATTCCATTATAGTGAAGCTGATTACTAGTCATTATAAGGTCAAATTTATAGCACTACTTTAGTTATAGTTGTCTATGATCGAGATAATGTGCTCCAAGTCGTCCATAACCGGACACGGCTTTGAAAGTTTTACCCTTCAGGTGCACAAATAGCAACACACACGATCAACCTCGGAAAAACCAAATCAAAACCCAACGAGGCTTTCACGACAAAGCAATCACAAGATTCAGAAATATTTCAGGGGCCACCCATTAAGTACCCAAGAACGGTTAGCTGACTTGAGACGGACTCAAGGTTTAGGGCCGGTCAGAACGATCGGGAACCCAAACTGGGCTTGTCGATACCGCAGAACGGGTCACGGTCCTAACAAGACAGGTGCTCCTCGCACAATCGTAATAAAGCAGAAAGCATGGCATAAGTACAGGATAGTAAATAAAACCTCAAACTAGTTTGTGGCCCCAAGAAATAAGAATGAATCAAGCTCGCTCTGGGGGTCCCATAATCCTCCCGGATGTGGATAGCGCGAATATTCAAGGAACAAGTATCAAGTACTCGGGGTCCTACGGGACACAAGTGGACGATTAAAAACCAAATAACATCTATTGCCCACTTGTTCCTCTGCATTTACCTACTTCAATTTTAGTTGTTAAACAGTAAGTAAAGTCTTGATCATCTCCAACAATAAACACACGGCAATACTCCAACAACTGTGGTACTTGGCGACACGCAACAACACTTGAGCAAGCGACTACGACGCGCAGGTCCAACTATCTACCAAACAACAGGCAATAGGAGGTGTCCAAGGAAATATAAGGCTGCAAGGGATATCATGGGTACGAAAACTAGAGCATCGCGACACAGATAGCAATAGATCAACAGGAGGGAATAAATACTATAAAAGTAAGATAGGTAGAAAGGGGGAGGTGCTCGCCTGAAAACATTGCCGAAGGTTCATCCAAGATCGGGTCGACACTCGCATCAACTCAACGGCCTTATCCGCGAAGAAGCAAAACACTAGAAGAAACACCGGATGCACTATTTAATACTACGGCAAAATATCGGGCATGATGCATGTATGATGTATGACATGGCAAGGATGCGATGCAATTAGGCCATATTAAGCGGAACCGGGGTCCCGACATTTAATTAAACGGTTCAAGTTATTTATGTACCCCGCAAATTTAATGTTGTAATAACAGGGCAAGATAAGTTATCGGTTCGCTACACAAATTTAAATGGGACCAATATACGACTAGATTTGCCCGCATATGGCCCCATATTTAATTATATGGTGAATCGACATAAGGCCCCCAAACCCACAAATATGTATGCAAGCATGATCAATTAAATATGCAACAATTTATATAGTAGACAATTTATAAAATAGGGTTCTCGGATAAGGGTCACACATGGGTTCGGCGAACTTGGGGTTCCGAGGGTTCTGGGGGATCGGTCTCAGGGTTCGCAGGATCGAGGCGTCGCATTCCGGGAAGAAGATCTTGGGGTACCATCCTGATCATCGGTGGCGAACTTGGGGCTCGACACCGGGGTCTTCAGGGCTCCATATCGGAGTACTTGGGTTCCCCTTTGACGGTTGGAGAAGGACATGAAACGGAGTCGGTTCCACGAGTTCTGGGCAGAAGATCTTGTCGTGCTTCACGCGATCCTAGTGTCAAAGCCACATTAGTACACCAACGATTAAATTCGTGGATAACCACTCGTGACCAAAGACACGATCAACACGCCATTTTCCCACTGCCAAAACTGCACACAACCTATACCTGCACCAAAAGGTGCCCCTGGTACTGTGGAGGGTGTTGCTGGCCTTAGGAAGTGATGCACGGGGAAGGGGGAGTTGGTGTCCCTGGCGGCAGAAAAAAAACAGGAGAAGGCACCGGCGAGGCTAGCTCTGCTCGGGGCGAGGTCGGGCCGGCCAGAGGAAGCGGACGCGAGCCGATGAGCAAGAGGGGAGAGGCGCGGCCACACGGGAAGGAGGGGTCGGCGGGCCTGACGGTGGCGGTGACGGAGGCGAGAGCGCCGCCGCCAGAGGGGAGGAGGGCGGCGAGGCTCATGGGGAGGCGAACGCTGACGAGCCCACTCGGCGGCGTGAGAGGAACGGTGGAGGGAGGCGGCGAGCGCCGGCGCCGGAGCAGATGCGGGCGGGGGCCGGGCTGCCGAAGGGCGGAGGCGCTCGGCTCCGGGGCGACAGCGGAGGGGGTGGAGTCGAGGGCCTGAGGCGGGAGGAGAGGGTGCCGGAGGCGAGGTGGGGTGGAGGCCGCGCCAGGGCTTGTGGCCGGAGGGCGTAGAGGCAGAGGGAGGAGACGAGCTCTAGGGAAGAGGGCGACGCGGCAGGACGGAGGGCTCCCGCGGCGAGGAGGGAAACAGAGGCGAGGTCGTGGCCTGGGGGGGCGAGCGGCCTTGGGCGCCGGGGGAGAGAGGATGGGCAGGGGAGGTTGGGGACGCGGGGCTGAGGGAGAGAGAGCGGGTCGGGTGGGGCCCAGGAGCGGGCGGGCATGGGTGGGACGCGCCTGGGGCTGTGGTCGGTGGGAGTGGGAAGGTGGGGAGAGCGTGAGCGGGTAGGGTCGGCTGGGTCGGTGGGACCGGGTGGCAGAGAGAGAGGGTTGGGGAGTGCGTGTGTGGGTGGTTGTGTGGGGTTGGGGTGGGGCGCAGGGAGAGATGCAACAACTGCTGGGATTGGTGAGGTGGATGGGTGGAGTGCTGAGGTGGAGGGACGGTGAGGTGGCATGCTGTGGTTGGTCGGGGTGAGGTGGAGGGGGCTGGGTAGACTAGGTTTAGGTAGATTAAGGATTTTGGATGGCTGATTTTGTACTGGGGGTGGCCAACTGGGTCGGATCGGCCCGGTTTGGCTGCCCCCTAAAAATATTTAAACATTTTATTTAATTAAAACGGGGCGTTTGAAATCTGTGGTTAGACAAAACAAAATATTCCGGAGACCCGGGTTTTGCGTTTGAACAAAGACGGGGCGTTTAGAAAACAAAAATAGGTTTTTCCGAAAATAGTTTTATGCAAGCAAATGCAAGATGATGACGATGCTCAAATGCAATGTGGCATGATGACATGAGCATGCGGTCATGATGATGCAATGCACAAAAACAACGCGATTTTCCAGTAGTGGTTTTGCGGGATGCCACACTTTGCAATCGAATGAACCATTTACATATAATACCAATTTCCCTTTGTCTCGCGATATTTTACTTATCCGAGGTCTGATCGTCGGTATCTCTGCATACCTAGTTCAACCTCATTACCGATAAGTACTCTTTACTTGTTCCTGTGATATGTGATCCCTTGTGAGCCATTCACATGCTTGCAAGCTAATTGGATGACATTCCATCGAGAGGGTCTAGCGTATATCTATTTGTCATATGGATGGAAAAATCCCGCTCTTAATCCATGTGCCTCAACCCATACTTTCCAAACACTCGATGCCACCTTTATAACCACCCAGTTACGAAGTGTTGTTTGATGTCATCAAAGCATCCATCCAGTGATGGTGATTAGCATGATCTCATGGTCGAATGAATTGGGGTACTATGTATCTGAAAGCTTATAGCAAACAAACTATTGAAATGACTTGATATTTATGCTACGCTTATCTATAGAAGTATGTCCATCATACCATTCTCCTAATGATATGATCTTGTTGTTAATAACATCTCAATGTTCATGATCAGAAAACCATGATCATCTATCAACCAACAAGCTAGTATTATAAATAGGCTTTACTAGGGACTCTAATTTGTTTACAAATCACACAAGTATTGATGTTTCTGGTTAATACAATTATAGCATGAATGTAAACATTTATCATAAACACAAAGATATAATAATACTACTTTTCTTATTGCCTCTAGGACATATCTCCAACAAGGCGAGAGCGAGTTCAGAAGGTAGCTCAGCACCGCCTAATCTCGCGCAACCCAGGAAGCATATGCCAAGTTGGGAACCGATGATTTCTTGCTATCAACTTCAACTTCGAAGGTCTTGGTAGGGGCGAGGTCGGTTCCATCGAGGATACCATCATCTGAGAACCACGAATAACGGGAAAAATTAGAGTCTTCCAGAACAAGAGGTTCACCCAGGTGAGGTTTTGAGCGGGAGGCGCTCCAAGTGTCGCGACAACAGCAGTCATGGAGGATGTCTACATGGCGGAGGCTAGGGTTTAGAGGTGTAGATCGATGTGTTTTTGTAGGGTTTGGGTCGTGGTTTTGGGCGATGGCCAAAAAAGGGATCAGCGGCGGCAGAGTTTTGTAGATCATAGGTTGTGATTTTGGGCAGAGGCCAGAGGTGTATCGGCGGCTGCAGGGTTTGTAGGTTGTGCATCGTGGTTTTGGGCGGCGACGGGTTTGTGTTTTGGTTTTGTTTGCTTGGATCTTGGGCTTGGGCGCCAGTAGAGAAGGATCTGTAACGGCAAAGGGTTGTAGAGGGCGGCGGCAGGTTTTCTTGGAGAAGGTTTCCGACGGCTATGGTAGGAAGAGAGGCTCTGACACCATATTAATGTGATATGGCGGAAATGATGACCCCGTTAGGGGCCTCGGGTACATGTTATATAGATCATGGAAAGCCCATACTATGGCAGTACAAGAGAGGTATAATACGGATGGAGTACTACTCCAAACCGTATATACAGGTTGTATACAGGTTTATCTAATAGTTACGTCTATGCATCTGGATGGACCCGACGTCGGCCGCCGTTACATCTAGCTTACTTGCCGTCTGTTTGATATGTTTCTTTGCATATGGGCTTCTTCTTTGTCCCGTTAGCCGCAACGATGGTCGCCGTTACGTTTAGCTTACTTGTCGTCTATTTGACATGTTTCTTTACATATGGGCCTCTTTTTTATCCCATCGGCAACAACGAAAACTAATGTACCTGTATGGTTTCTGACCATAGTTTAAAATAGCAGGCTATTCCATTTAGAGGTGTCTTTTTCGGAGCCTATGAAAGGCTATAGCACAACTATAGTGGGTTATTGTGTTTTAGCATATTTTTAGAAGATCTTTGATCCAATATAACCCTTCCCTTAAACTCCTATAAATCTATCTACATGTATATCTAAACCCGTATCCAAACTGATGCGGCATTCTTCCCGCATGCACACGACCTCGACATACCCAGCGTCTCGTGCCGATCACCACCGCCCCGGCCATCATCAAGACCGTCTCCGCCGGCCATCATCACTGTCGTGCTTCTTCTCCACGGGCTATCTCATGTCCTCATTGACCCTCCACTCTGGAGGAGTTAGGTCCTCCATCGTTTCTAATCACCATGTGGCAGATCGACATGGTACTTGTGCGACCATATAGTCAGACACCGACAAAGCCGGTCTGTCCGGCAGGCCAAGCTGTATATAAAGTTACTGGCCGGACTGTGCGGCAACTTGGTGGCATGATCCTTGAGGATTTCGAGGTCAGCTCGCTGGTGTCCGTGGTTTGCACGTAGATCTGCACCCCATCCAACTCCTTATTAAACCCCTTGTTGGAGCTTGCGTACACAATCTTGTTCTTCACGTCCGCCATCTCGGGAGACCATGAGATGAAGAAGATCTTGCTGCGTGGGTGTCGCCGATGGATTCGTCGGCAATGAACTAGAGGCTGTAGACAGCTTAGCGCCAGTCAGCAGCGAGGAGCGCCGCCGCGAGGTCGTCAAATTTGTTCTTGATGCTTCCCACCTTCTAATTTGGTTAATTATACGAGTTTTGTACAAGGCTCCATATACATATTTATACTAATTACGAAGGGGTATCCGACGATCTGAGTCATCCTTGTGTTTAAGATTATACGGGTTTGCACGAGTTTAGAGGAGAGGGGTTGTACCGGACCAGAAGCCTTTTTAGGAACATAGCAAACTTCAGTCAAATCTATACCTAATAATAAACTACGGAGTGTTTCCGTCAACGGTCCGTCCAGAAAAGACCGTTTTACCCCTGAAGTTGGAGCAAATTACCCGCTCCTACCACCGCTTAGTCAACTCCACGGGTTGGTTCAGGGGAGAGCTAGGCGGCTTCCGTCATCGCGCACGAGGGCAGGGCCTCGATCCGGCGGAACGAACCGCCCTCGATCCCCGCACCTTTAGCTCAACCACTCTCATGGTCGTTTCACCTTTTCCGATGCCTCCCAATTTGGCCGCCGCCGATGTGGTTTCCCCTCGATTCCCATGGCCGATGGGTAGACGGCGCTCCATCCGCGGCCTCCCGGCGCGGCCTGGAACTCCACGGTGAGGAAGACCAGCGAGGAAGACTAGCGCAACCTCTGGTCCAACCCTCCCCGTGCAGTTGCTGCGGGCGAGCGCGTGCGTCTCCTGCAGCTGCCACTGCTCGTTGGGTAGACAGAAAATGTTTTACTACTGCTACTGCTCGTGGGGTGCCGTGTGGGGCTGGACTGTTACTGTAATTCTACTGCTATGTTTTACTGCTGAATTTTAGTGCAATATATAACTGAATTTTGGAGCTACTGGTTAGTTGTTATTTTGCTATGATTTGTAGACAATCCTAACTGAATTTTGTTTCTACTCCTTGCTAAATGCTAACTTAATGATGGTGTTTGTGTCAAATAATTATTTGCATATGGAAGGACTGAAGGAGGTTATCTGAACTTATGGGAAACATATATGTAGATGATACTAACTGACATTTGAATGGGTAGCTATGAATATTATTAAAAATATAGAGAGCGAATATAGACGTCCTACCTATAGACAAATGGCTCAGGGTAGTCGTATGTATAAAGAGCAAAGTCTATTTCGGTTTTCACGACTGCTTTGAGAAGATTACGTGGAGTATTTAGTGATATTGTCCATGTTATCTTGCGGGTGGATTGTGTAAAAAATCTATTCTCAAACACTTCATGATTGTTAATACTATTTGTGTTTATAATTTATAAGTTTTGAAGGAAAATTATATTTTCAATTGATTTATGTAACACATCCTATCTCCAAAATCAATCCGTAGCAACACACGGGCAATTTTACTAGTCTTGTAAAAAGAAGGAAAAAACTATGACTCCTCATACAACTATTCAACGCAAATAAGTATTCAACCAATTAACTCATGCAACTATTCAAGGCAGACATTTGTACTGTCTTAATTCGGGTAGATATATCTAGTATCATTGGATTATCTATACTAAAACTGACACACAGCAAAGCGTCCCTTTGTTTTCTACTAGCAGTATGCATTATTGTCGAATGAACTTGCAGCAGGCATGTCAATTCTATCATACGCATATCTCAGGATACATGCGGCAGCTCCACTACTCCAATTCATCTAAGGAGGTGAACGGTGGCAAGGGCGTTCCCTTGGAGCCCTAACGCTGCAGCCTGCAGCAGACCGCCGGCTAATTTGGTCGACTACTCGCTTTTCTCCATGGATCAACCATTGTTTATCTAGCTACCAAATTAATTAACCCCAGGTAACCCTGGGCATTCCTGGTTTCTACCGATTTTCGTCGGTTCCTCAAACCAAGTCGTTGCTACAGGTTTAATCGGGTTGGTCTGGTGTAAACTGTTAAGATAAGACGTTGTAGAACGGTCTGGTGCAGGTTGGTTATGTGGTTTCTATGGTTTGACACCGGCAGAAATAATCAACAAGCTGAGCAGGTTGCGTCCATCAATTGGGAGTAAATCAAAGCATGTCTAGCAGAGCCCTCAAACCCCTATCCAACTGCGTTTTTACGGTTTCGGACGAAACAAGCGCGCAGATCAGAACTCTCAAACCCCTAAACCCGTACGGACCTGTATAGTGGCCTCCGACCTGTAGAAGTAGGGGTTGGCCAGCTGACCCGTTGCCCAACCCGCATCGCGCTTCCGCCCCATGGCGCGCTGAAACGCGCCTCCCCTCCCGAGCCGCATCGCCGCTGCCCCAGCTCCTCCTGCCCCAGCCGCTTGCCGGCTGCCTCGCCCGTCGCGCCCTCGGCCTCCGCCAAGGCCATGGCCGAGCAGGTCCGTCGGCCTCCCGCCCTCCACCTCACCACCACCCACCGCCGCCTCACCGTCCTCCGTCCTCCTCTCCCGAGCCGCCTCTGAGCCCCGCCTCCCCCTCCCGAGCGCCGGCGTCGACCTCCCGAGCCCTGCCTCGACCTCCCGATCCCTGGCCCTGCGGCGACCTCCCGAGCCCCGGCCCCGCGTCGATGACCTGAGCCCCGGCGTCGACCTCCCCGGCCGCCTCCACCCGCCGCTGCCTCACCTTCCTCCGGCCGCCTCGTCCGCCGGCCCCGTCGAGGTAACTTTTTGCTCTTTTTGGATGATTTTGGATGGATTTGTGATGGATTATTAGGCTCATTTGATGGATTTGTGATGGAGGTGAACACCGACGACTCCATGTCGTTGTCCGATGATTCGGGTTGGTCTTCATCGGACGATTCGGAAATTGAGGAGTTGCTTCAAGACGACGACGTCGATATGATGGGCCTCCTCCTCGACGTGCAAGAGTTTGAAGACCGCAAGAAGCTATTGGATCAGAGGAGAGGATAGAAGATGGGACGAGTCACCATTCACCGGAACCGCGGTCTCGGGCACGAGCAATTGATGCAAGACTACTTCGCGGTGAAGCCGACATACCCACCTCGCCTCTTCCGGAGAAGGTACCGAATGCGCTGTAGTTTGTTTGTGAAGATTGTGAATGATTATGTGGCCGCCTCGGATTACTTCAAGCAACATAGAAACGCCGCCGGTAGCTTGGGGTTTAGTGGGTACCAAAAGATATCAGCGGCAATGCGTGTGCTTGCCTATGGCGTACCCGCGGACTATACCGACGAGTATCTTCGCATTGGGCAAGATACAACCACGGAATCCGTCCGTAGGTTTGCAAAGTTGGTCATCCGGTTGTATGGTGATGTGTATCTTCGGGCACCCAACGAGGAAGATACAAAGAGATTGATGGAGATGAATGAAAAAAGGGGATGGCCGGGGATGCTTGGTAGTCTTGATTGTATGCATCATGAAATGTTGTGTGATTCTACACAACATGATCCTCGAGGATGAGAGAGGGTTAAACTTACCTTGTTTCTATGACAATGTTGGTACCCGTGTGTGACCGGAACGAAATCCTTGTCGCGTACAAGCTTTTCTTGAAGCACATCGTGCGATTGAGAATGCAAACACTTATGGCCAACTCCGGGATGATCTAGTAGAGCACCATTGGCAGTTGGATGGGCGGCGCCAAGACCCATGATCTATCTTTGTTTTACTTTGCTATGTACTATTTGATTCGAACAATTATTGTTTATTTGGAAAAACTTTGTTGTAATAACTTGAATGATTATTATGTGTTCGAAAGTACTATTTAGTGTTGTAATAATAACTAGAATGATTATTGTTTGGTTCAAACCATTATTGATATGATGAAAATTGTGATATGTCATATGAGTTTGAGGATTTGAGGGAATATTCCGTTTTAAGGGTTGGGTTTGAGGGTTCTGATCTTTGCTTCGTTTTTCGACCCTTAAAATACTGAAATGTGTCAATTCTTAATCCTTAAACGTTTAAGGGTTTAAGGCTCTGCTAGACACGCTCCTGCTCGAGAATCCAGCCTCGCGCTGAGCAGCTTTCGGCGATGCCAATGCCCGAGACGGAGCGAGAGGAGGCCGGCGAGAGCCCTACGCCCGAGACGACCGGGCGGTCGCCGGAGGAAGGAGATCTGGGGCTGGCCACCTGCCAGCGCTGTGATGCCCCGTGCTGGATCCCGTGAAAGAGAAAGACACGGCCGCACCTGCAGCAGTAGAGGGGGCGAGTTGGCCATCGGGGCCGAAGTGGCCGGCGGCGCGGTGCGGTGGACGCCGGGGCCGTGGTGGCCGACGACACTGCGGGGGGACGCTCGCTCTCTCTCATCGCTTGACTACTTTTTCAAGTGCTCATTTGATCTGCGGGTTGGTTTAGTTTACCTGAGTCCAGCGCGTTCAACCCAGCAAATATTTTTTTTCACCACGGTTTCACCCGAGAAACCGGCTAACCCGGTGTAAACCATTGATTCGGTGCGGTGCAGGCTGGGCTTACGGTTTTGCCAGTTTGACACCAAACTTTGCCCGGGATTAACCCCAGGCTGGAGCGATTTCAGTTCATACCAAACTAACCTTTTGACAGAAGGTATGTTCCAGGACGAAAATACAAAGAAAATATCAGAAGTTCTGATCAAACTGCACAAGAAACCCAACTAACAGGACCATTGGGGTACCAGGTGCACGCAAAGTTATGGCAGATGCTACACAATAATGTACTAGCACGAATATAAGGCATGACATTAAGTGGTTCAGTAGCAACAGCTATGCAGCGAAGCCTAACACAACACCAGAATAGGTTTGGCGCCTCCAACCAAACATTATTCCCTCTACATAGAAACAAGAGACCAAGTAACGGTCACTTCCATCCTGCAGAAAATAAGGTCACAGATGCAAGTGCTTGCGCCAGACTTTTTCATCCCGAAGTCGACCGTGTCTCGTGCATAAAACCCTTCCCGAGAGGCCTCCACGGAAACCACCAGCTTCCCTGCTGGCCAATGGACAGAAACAATACGCCTCGAGAGCTCGACTGTGCCATCCGACTTTGTAGGCAGTTTTCCATCTGGAAAATCAAGCAGCACCATTCTCCCTTCTGATGATGCAGAGGCCGGGGCTACGTTTCCCTTCTCGAGAAAAACCATCCTCTCGTCTTTTGCTTTTTCGGTGCTGCAGACAATAAGCCCCGCGCACTGATCGGGCCACGACCCGCCGATGACCCGGATACCCACGATGGTCTCGACCGACATGCCCAGCACCTCCAATGCGAACTCGAGCGTGCAGCGCCGGCGGGGGATGCGCGCACGGATCCCATCTTCCAAAGGATAAGTTTCATGGAACTGAAAACAATCGAGAGCCAACACATTGTCTTCTTCTGATTCTGTTTCGGTCTTTACTTTCAGCTGAACCTCGATAGCAACCGGGTCGATCATCAGAACCGCGCGGGACGGGCCTGTCAAGCGCAAGTATGGATCCTGCAATACAATGCAAGCATCATAATAACGGTTAACTAATTAGCCTGCCAATGCCAAGCATACCGTTTAAAGAAACTGAACGAAGAGTTAGATTGCAGGAAGCAAGAGAATGAAGGTAAGATAAATGGATATATACCGCCAAGAGGAAATGGCTTACATTTTTTGTGAGGGTTTGGCAGGTATCCTTGGTGCATCTGAAGATATAGTTGCGTTTGCGATCTACCGAGTCTCTGGCGGCAACAAAGCCATAGACCTGCAGTGGCCACCTGAGGCCATATTTTAGGTCGGTGACTTTGATGGAGAAGAATTGCAATGAACTCTCGGGAAGATCGCATGACATGGGACCAAGAGAAGCTGCACGGAAGAAGAAGAAGCTAAATCAAGAACGTTAAAAGAAAAGGTGAATTAAATCAAGAAATTATTAGGTACGTATACTAGTGCAATTATAATAAAGTTGAGATTTTTCTTACTTTCGGCGTCGTAGGAACCGTGGCGGCGGCCGAAGCACTTTTCCCAGTACTTGCGGTAGTTCTCAACCTCCTGCTCCTCCGTAGGCTGCTCCCTCGGATAGATCCCATGCTCGCGAAGATATCGCTGCTCCATCTCCTCCATCTCCTCGATGTGCCTCAGGATCTCTGCCGACTGCGCCTCTCTTTCGCTCCTCGTCATCGGCCTCGTCTCCGGAGTGCTGGAGGACTCGCCGACCATGGGGGTGGGGGTGGGGGTGGGGGTGGGGGTGGGGATGATCTCCATCCCCGCCAGCCCGCTCTCGATCAGCTCCATCTCTCTCGGTCGATCAATCGGGGTTCAGGGGTTTGTTTCCTTATATATGCGCACCAAATCGCCGGGAAACAGAGTCCTATTGGGGGAAAACTTCCTTCTTTCAGCAGATAATAACAACAGACAAGAAAAGTCTATTCCTTTTTTTCCGGAGTTTGATTCATCTTCTGCTTCAACGAGCCCTAGGGAATCATATTCTCAGGCTACAGCGATCTGCTGCTTCACCTAGTCGAATCACATCTGTTCTGGAGTGAGGATGGACGTCTCCGTTGGCGGCGAGTCCAGTACAGAGACGGAGGAGCAATCTCGTCGCGATCCACGCCCACCTGAGATCCAGAGGGGGGAGCAGGTAGAGGAGACGACTCCTCCTCCTACACGGAAGACGAGGTCGAGGAAGAAGCCGCAGCAAGAAAGCCTCCAAGAGTTGCAGGAGGGGATCGATGAGATGGTAAACGAATATCTTCGCAAGAATGGGATCCAGAGGAGGGACGAGGAGAAGCCTCCTAGAGAGGACCGGGAGATTGAGGACTATCGCGAACGATGGGAGAGCCGCTACGGCCGTAGCTTCGGTTCCTTCGACCAAGAAAGTAAGAAATTCTGAATCTAGCTTGGCTTGCCTATGTGATTTGTTGAGATGGATGCTGCAGGAACATAAGGAAAGCCATGTTTTTATTGTACGATTTAATTGGGCGAGAAGTGGATTTACTTTTAAAGCCAACTACAAACAATTAGAAACATCAGATGCATTTTCTTGCATTTCATAGCAAATATAGGAATATATATATGATACCACCCAACCCGAAAACAAACACACCCCTCTCCCGTGTCGCTCCCGCAGGCGGCCCCAGGGGAAACCCTAGCCGCCGCCAGAAGCCCCTTCCCCTCCCGGTCCTTCTCCCCTCGCCGTCGTCGGAGGGCGCCGCCGGGCAAAGCTCGTGTGGCGTCGGCGGCGGCGGGGCCTTCTTTTCCCCTCACGTGTGTCGAGCGGCGCAGGCCTGGTGCGATGCTGCAGTGAGGAAGGAGATCCGCGACTTGTCGGCGGCCGGCGCGTGGCGTCGGTGGGCCTCTTGGCTCGGGTGCTGGCGCTGGGCGTCAAGTTTGTGGCCGTGCGCGGGCCTCGGAGGTTTCTCGCCCGTCGGCAGATCTGGTGCGACGATGGCATGCGGCGGCTGGTCTTCGGATGGAGGTGGCGCCCGTAGGAGCTTGGCGACGTTGTGCGGCCAGGCTGGTTCTGGGCCGCGCGGGCCGGCAGTGGGCGCGGGAGGCAGGCGTGGTGTGGGCTGCGCGGCGGCTAGTTTGGTTCTCTTGTCTGCGGTTGTCGGTGTTCGTCCTCGAGCCCCGCGTCGGTGTTGGTCGGCGACCCCTCTATGTGGCGTTCCGGCGTCGCCCATGGGGCTCTTCGGCGGTGCTTCGTCGGTGGCAGGCTGGTGCGGCCTGGAGGTGATCTTCTGCAGTTTTCGCTGTGGCAGCTGCTGGTCTCGTGGGGCAGCGGTGATGTTCCGGACGGCGGCTTTGGTCGCGGCGATGGGGAGCCTAGGCATGGCGGCGGGAGGTGTGCTCGATGTTCGTCGGGAGTTTGGAGGGGAAGGGGAGGTGTGGTGGTTGGTTCCGGTCCTTGTTGGGCGGGCGTGAGGTTTGGGATTCTTCGCTGGGTGAAAGCCTGTCCTGGCGGCTGGCCGGGACCAACGACGGTGACGCCCGTGGGCGCCACTTCCTTCTTGAAGTTGTCGTCGAAGCGGACGTTTCTTGCTCCTCCGCCCAGGCTCTCCGCGGAAACCCTAGATCCCTCGCAGGATTGAGCGTGGGCGGCGCTCTTTGTGTCGCTTTGCCTCTTGGGGCCTCGCTTTGGACGTCCGCCGGACCGATGGTTTTGTGGAGTGTTTTTTGGTGGTTTTGGCGGAGGCGCGTTCGTCTTCGGCCAGGCGGGGCGGGCCCTGGGGCCGGCATGGTAGTGGGAGCGATGGCTCCGGTCTTTCGCCTCCGCCTGATGCGTTGAGGTGGGGTGTCGGCCTGTTTGGTCGTCGACCCGTGTGGAGTGCAGCCTCGGGGCTGGCGTGTGGTGTCGTGTTGTAACGGTATTTTCGGCCAGTTTCCCTCATAAACGGGCCGGCTCTCTTCTACTATATCAATAAAAGGTAAAGCTATTGCCGATACCACCCAACCCAGAGCATCGATGGATGCCGTCGCCATAGATGGGAATTGGGACTAGTATTGTACGCCAGCCTTGGAGTGTCTCCATTTGGTCTAGCCGTGCTTGTGTATACACAGATTAGTTGGTTTGTTTTAAGTCTATTTTATTTGTTAATGTCCATAACAAACAAATAAACAACGGGATAATGTCCAATCTATGAGATCTTGGAGGCTTTGTGAGCTGTTCAGTGTGAAGGATGGGCGACGATGATACTGAAATTTTAAACTTGGCAGAGGAGGATAAGGCTGGTATATGTACCATAAGATGCAAACCGTTCTGGCCACGGCTCCCTGCCCCATTGTCGGAAAACTGTATCATCTGATAAACAACTATGGACAGTGATTTGCAAATGGAACGCTGGTATACCAAACCTGAGACGTGCTCTCGGTGCGAAGGCGTTTGCAAATGGAGTTGACGAGGCATGAAGTTGGATAAGCATCGTGTGCTCTCGTTATTGAATCGGACGATAATCGTCCTATGCACACGTACCACCATAGGCACCCCACTATTTTGCTACCACCCAAACCTGGCCATTGATGGATGCCGTTACCATGGATGGGAATTGGGACTACTATGTTGTTGTAGCATTGTATGTTTCAGGCTACCGGGATCTGCTGCTTCACCTAGTCGAATCACATCGGTTGGTGTGGATGGACGTCTGGCTCGAGGTCGAGGACGAGGAAGAAGCCACAGGAAGAAAACCTCAAGGAGTTGCATGAGGGGATCGATGGGATGTATAAGGAGTATATTCGCAAGAACGGGATCCAGAGGAGGGATGAGGAGAAGCCTCCTAGAGAGGACCAGGAGATTGAGGACTACCGTGAACAATGGGAGAGCTGCTACGGCCGCAGCTAATTCGACGAAGAAAGTAAGAAATTCTGAATCTAGCTTGGCTTGCCTATGTGATTTGTTGAGATGGATGCAGGAACATAAGGAAAACCATCTTTTTTATTGGGCTAGAAGTATATTTATATTCTTAAACCCAACCACAAACCATTAGAAACAGCAGAGGCATTTTCTTGCGTTGCATAGCAAATTAGGAGTATATGATACCACCCCAACCCAGACCATCGATGGATGCCGTCACCGTGGATGCGAGTATGTTGTTGTAGTATATTGTGTGTTTCGTTTGCAATTTATTTTGTAACGATTGATAATAAATAATCTACTCCATGACAATATATCAGAGTAGCTGTTTCTTTGCATATTAATTTCACTAGGAATAGGACACCGTAGCATTAGATCGATGACCCTGGATCTGCACCGATATCCTATCTCGTTACCATGAATGAAACTATGCTGAAGTTGTTTCCTGGTAACAAATTAAGTTCTATCACATAGTTTAATTCACATAATGTTCTCACTTTAGCTCTCTTCCATGCAGCTTCTCTTGGTCCCGTGCACTATGCAGCAGGAACCATCCCACCAGATGCTCTCTCGGAGAGTTCCTTGCAGTTCTTCTCCATCAAAGTCACCGACCTAAGTTATAGCCTGAGCTGGCCACTGCAGGTCCATGGCTTTATCGCTGCCAGGGACTCAATAGATCATAAACGCAACTATCTCTTCTGATGCGCCAGGGATAGCTGCCAAACTCTCACCAAAAAGGTGAATCAGTGCGGCTACGTTCATTCTCTTGCTGCCTGCTAGTAGGAGTACTATTAGACCTACAATCTAATTTATTTATTATTGTGATATGCTTGGATTGCAGGATCCGTTCTTGCGTTTAACAGGACCATCTCACGCGGTTCTGTTAATCGACCAAGTTGCGATTGAAGTTCAGCTAAAGTTAAAGGGTGATGACAAAGAGTCTGAAGATAAAGTATTGTCTTTCAAATGCTTTGAATTCGACCAAATTTGTCTGCTGAAAGATGGCATCCCTACAACACGCATCCCCGGCCAGCGCTGCACGCTCGAGTGCACTTTGGCGGTGCTGCCTAAGTCCATTGGGGCCACTGTGGGTTTCCGAGTTGTCGATGGGTCATGGCCTGATCAGTGCTCAGGACTGATTGTTTGCAAGACCGACAGTGCAAAAGAATGGGAAGTGGTGCTGCTTGATTTTCAAGATGGAAAACTTCCTACCAATTCAGATGGTGCGGTAGAGCTTTCAAGGCGTCTTGTTTCTGTAGATTTCCCAGATGGAAAACTGAGTTTTTCTGTGGAGGCCTGGCGTAATAGGTTTTATGCAAAAGGCACGGTCGACTTTGGGGTGAAATTGACGGCCGCAAGTACTAGCACCTGTAATCTTGCTTTCTGCAAGATGGAAGTGACTGTTTCTTGGTGTTTGGTTTCTGCCAGCAATCGGGATTGATGTTTGAAGGCATATCCAATCACATATGCTTAGCCTGCCTTGCCGGTTGTTTGCCCAACTTAGTTGTGGAACTATTTATGTATGTGTGTATTGTGTGGTCATGATATGGCATTGTACGGCTAACTATTCTACTTGTCAATTCGCTCAGATGTGGTGTTAGGATAGCTGCTTAGGGCATCTCCAACCGATATATAAAAATCGGTTAGAAGAGTAAAAGATGTCTAAGGGCATCTCTAACCGATCCCCTAATCTTTAGAGGAGTAAACGGATGAGTAAATTTTAGAGGAGTAAAAGTACTCTTCTAAAGGTTGGAGGTTCTAACCGAATCCCTAAACTTAGAGGAGTAAAACTTTTTTTTGCCCCATTTCTCTCTACCATTCCACATATGCATTCATACATGTTACACAGAGTTCATACAAATCAATTTAAACATACAGAAAATTAAAATGCAAGCAACACAACACGTAAACAACATACATAGGCATAGTTCATCAAATCGAACACATCAAAATAAAACATGCATATAGTTCATTTCAAAAGTAGACTCTATCACCACCATCGATCAAGGTCTCCCAAAAAGAAGCTATTGATCTTGTTTGGTCCAAAATAAACCACCAACATATCACCACATATGTTGTGGACCATCTCCGAAGAACTCAAGCATCATCTCCAAAAAACTCATCTCCTCCTCATCCTCCTCCTCCTCCTCCTCCTCCTAGGCCAACACCATCATCACAACCAGGCCCATATGGCATGCATGTGCAGGAGGTTCAATGCACAGGGCCTACAAAATAGGAGGGCCTCTATTTTTTATGTTAAACTATTAGTTAGTGCTATTAATGACAGGTTTAATTGGGCCTACTAAATCCATTGAACCATTCCACCTCTTGGAAATTTGTCCAGAATTAATTCCATTTCTATCGCTTAGGAATTTTCCTAGTGCAGGCCTTCCTTCTCTCTCTTCCTTCTCTTTCTTATCTAGCTAGCGCAGTTCTTTCATAGCTCCAATCGCAGCTCCTTCATATGTTTAATTCTGTCACGATTTTTCCAGAAAAGATGCGTTGATGCATGCAATGAGTAAATGCAACGTCTGGTCTGCACCTCTCAATCAACTCTTAATTCCGTCACGATTTTTTCAAAGCAGATCCGTTCTATTTATAATAAAAATTAAAAACGATATTTTGGAGAAAGTTTCTTATGAAGAACTAATTGAATATTTCATCTCAAAAAATACTAGAAGGATGCATGTTTCTAGTAAATATTTTGTCTTAAGGGGTACTTTTGAATTATGTTATCACTTTCTTTTTGAAAGCTCTGTTATCAGTATCTGATAAGAGGTCATTCTTCCAAAAAATTTATACCACTAAAATTAAAATAAATATAACATAAAACAATGTTTTGCTAATTGCCAATTGTTATATTAAGGGCCATTTTTTGTGTTTCGCACCGGGCCTCCATTTCCTCGGATACGGCCCTGATCACAACCATGAGCACCTCCACCAAAAGATCATTGAAGGATCTTTGCTCAAGTAAGATCCCAATATTTCCTAGCCGTGGTATCCATGTTGCTTGGGTCCATGAACATGATAGCAGTCTCATCTATCTCCTTTTATTTTGCTATCCTCTCCTCCTCAAGTGCAACCCTCCTCTCCTCCATAATGGCCCTCCTCTCCTCGGCAGCCATCTTCTTCTTCCACTTATCCTCCTCCATTGCCTTGAGATCAGACCACCTTGCCACCTTCTCATCTCTCCTCTCGGCCGCCAAGGCTTTCTTGGTCTCAACCATAGCACATAGTTCTTCTTTATATACTCCTCCTTGTGCACCTCTCTTTTTCCTCTCCTTTGCAACCTTTTGCCCTCGGGACTCTTGTGTGGGTCTTCATCTTCCTCATTGTTGGCCTCGACGAAGATGCTCACCCTTGACCTCTTTGGAGTGGTCTCCCAATTCCTCCGCACAAACTTTTCATTGCCAACAAGCTCGTCATAGCAATGTTGCAAGGTGAAAGCTTTGCCACCATTCTCCTTGTTGCGTAGCTTGTAGAGATTTTGGATGTATCGATCATACTCCGTCATGGTCACTCCACTATGTGGGTTGTTGTGCAATTGATCAACACAACTAGACCAATGGTTGCATTGCTAAACAATGGCACCCCACCGGTGGCCAAGAGAGCCATGTGTGCGAGTGATCGGCATGGTGATAGTGTTGTTGTAGTATGTTGGAGATATGCCCAAGAGGCAATAATAAAAGTAGTTATTATTATATCTTTGTGTTTATGATAAATGTTTGCATTCATGCTATAATTTTATTAACCAGAAACATTAATACTTGTGTGATTTGTAAACTTTTAAGAGTCCCTAGTAAAGCCTCTTTGTAATACTAGCTTGTTGGTTGATAGATGATCATGGCTTCCTGATCATGAACATTGAGATGTTATTAATAACAATATCATATCATTAGGAGAATGATGTGATGGACATACTCCTATAGTTAAGCGTAGCATAAGATCAAGTCATTTCAATAGTTTGTTTGCTATAAGCTTTAAGATACATAGTAACCTAAATCTTTCGACCATGAGATCGTGTTAATCACCATCACCGGATGGATGCTTTGATGACATCAAACACCACTTCGTAACTGGGTGGCTATAAAGGTGGCATTGAGTGTTTGGAAAGTATGTGTTGAGGCACATGGATCAAGAGTGAGATTTGTCCATCCATATGACATATAGATATACTCCGGGGCCCTCTCAGTGGAATGTCATCCAATTGGCTTGCAAGCATGTGACTGGCTCACAAGGGATCACATATCACAGGAATGAGTAAAAGAGTACTTATCGGTAATGAGGTTGAACTAGGTATGCAGAGATACCGACGATCAAACCTCGAATAAGTAAAGTATCACGAGACAAAGGGAAATAGGTATCGTATGTAAATGGATCATTCGATCACGAAGTAATCATAGAAATATGTAGGAGCCATATGACCAGATTCCTCTATTGATTGATCGGAGAAGAGTCTCGGTCATGTCCGCATAATTCACGAACCGTAGGGAGACACACTTAAGGATTCGATGTTGTTTAGTAGATATGGAAAGTGAGTAAAGAGACTAAATGTTGTTCGGAGTCTCAGATTGGATTCAGGATATCACGAGGAGATCCGGAATGGTCCAGAGAATAAGATATATAAGGAAAGTCTAATTCTGAAGTTCGGGAATTGTTTCAGTGTTTTCACCAGAATGTTCTAGAAGGTCCACCGATCCGGAGTTGGAAGGGTACATGGATGTGTCATGACAAAGTGGAATGGTTACATCATGTACTAGGTCACTTGGTTGGGCAATGTGAAGAGAGAAATGAAACTCTACTTTGAAAGTCAAACGCCAGTTTGAAAAAGTCAAACACCAACATTGATTGCCTAGTGGAGGGAGGAAAGGAATCCTACCTAAGGGAGGCTTCCTCCATATCCTTGCCGCCGGCCACAAGGTGGAGTTGGGGGAGGACTCCCCTCCCCCCACCGCCTCTCCCCACCTATATAAGGAGGGGTAGGGCGCCCCTACCCCTCACCTCAAACCCTAGATTGCTTGTAGCCTCTAAAAGTTGCAATCGATTTAGAGCCTCTAAAAGTAGCTGCCGCCTAGCACCTCTACTATCCGCAGGCCACCTATAAACCTCGGCCCTCTAAACCCTAGATTGTTGAGGCCCTTTTCTACTCCACCATACCTGCTCCAGCTTAGGAAAAGCCCTGCGGGATTTCCCCTCTACTTCCGCCACCACTTGCCGTCTTGCAGGAATCGCGAGAGATCTACAACCTCTCACTTTGGAACAAGGGAGAGGAAGGTCTTCATCGAGTACCAAACGTGTGACCGACTGCAGGAGTGCTGCTGGAACGCGGCACCGGAAGGATCGTCTACGCGATCTTGAGATCGGCAAGTTAACGACTACATCACCCACGAGAATCCGATCTCGTTAACCACTTTAGAATCTTCGAGGGTTAGTACTCTATCAACTCGTTGCTACAATCTACTATATAGATCTTGGCTTGTGTGTGTTCATGCGGTAGAATTTTTTTGTTTTCCATGATACGAACCCGTACAGTGGTATTAGAGCCAGGTCTATAAGTAGATCTGTTGCACAGGTAGAACACAATGTTCATTGTGGGCGGTGGTTCTTTTATTATCAGTTACTTCTTGTATACTTTGCATCTTGCGGAATGGTGGGATGAGCGGCCCGGGCTAACCTTACGTGACATCATTCATTAGACTTGCTCCACGCTCGGCATGCAACTTGTATTGCATAAGTCGCAGTGCGGGTGTCTGTCTCTCCCATCATAGTTAAGATTCAATTTACAATGGGCACTTGATAGTACTTGCATCAGTGTTGTTGTAACTACCTCGGTGAATTACGCTCCTAGATACAAGCCTGGATGAGCAGTAGTGGTTGAAATAGTACGGTGGGGCCCCAAAAGCCACTCACGGGTAGACCTTTCGGCCGTCCCAACCAATACCAACTCAACGGGACCTGTACGGGCGGCGTAATCGGCAGGCGAAGGGATCAACTACATACACAAGTGGGTATGTATGCAAGCCACCATACAAGAGTACATCAGAGCCATACCATCTAGAAAGAAAGGAATATAGCAACGCCATACGGCAAGATTCAAATGACCTAGATAGGTATAATATTTTAGGATAATTCCTCATACAACACACATCAGAGTATCATGCGGAAGCGGCAAACAAAGTCCGAGTACGGATAAAAAGCAAATCGGCATAAGATGCCATAGAAATAAGCACATCCCGCCCACAGATCTCACGGATCCCCGTTCCCGGAATCTCTACACCGAACGATCGTTGCCCACATCATCAGCCTCTTCCACCCAAAGATCCGTCTGCGAGGGTACATTCATCCGAACCAATAATTTATCGTGTGAGACCCTAAGGGTACTCAGCAAGTCTTAATGCCTCTAAAGGGGACACACAACAGGGTGACGAATTGCGTAAATATAAACCCTAGCAGTTCTACAGATTAACGCGCTAACCATCCGCCTAACCAATGATAGTCGG
This sequence comes from Avena longiglumis, assembly GCA_030063025.1. Lineage (NCBI taxonomy): Eukaryota > Viridiplantae > Streptophyta > Magnoliopsida > Poales > Poaceae > Avena > Avena longiglumis. The sequence continues at coordinate 252,207,691 of CP125979.1, forward strand.
ATGTCCGTGAATTAAGGACAACGATTATAAGTAATTTCATCGATCCATCCTCCTCCTCGCTTATCAACGAGGAAGCGGACGAACAACCCCCATCCGTTGGCAATTTTATTAACCATTCCATGAGTGTTGCACTATTTACTAGTCAAATTACTTAGTCAGATTAAAGCGGTACTTTAGTTATGCTTGTCTATGATCGAGAAACTGTGCTCCAAGTCGTCCATAACCGCGGACACAGCTTTCAGAAAGTTTTACCCGGCCGGGGTGCACCAATAGCAACACACGCTCGATCAACCTCGGAAAAACCAAATCAAAACCCAACGAGGCCTTCACGACAAAGCAATCACAGGATTCAGAAATATTTCAGGGGCCACCCATTGAGAGTAGACCATAGCGAAGCCGGTGACTCGGAGACGGACTCAAGGTTTGCGACAATGGTGTAAACGATCGGGAACCCGAAAGTGTGGCTGGGTCATCGATACCGAAAAACATTCCGCTTACCTAAGCGATGCGTGTGCTCCTCGCAAACGTAAATAAACAGTAGCATGGCATAAGTACAGATAGTAAATAAAACCTCAAACTAGTTTGTGGCCCCAAGAAATAAGATGAATCAAGCTCGCTCGGGGGTCCCATATACCTCCGGATGTGGATAGCGCGATAAATCAAGGAACAGGAATCAAGTACTCGGGGTCTTACGGGACACAAGTGAGCAGGAAAAACCAAATAGCAGATGTTGCTCACCGGTGCCACTTTCATTAGTTATCCCATTACTACTCAGGTTAAGTTGTTTAAGTACCTCGTTATCCATCAGACACTCACATACCCTACACATCTTTGTTCTCGACTGCATGGCTCAAACAACTCCTGTAGTAATGGCTCATGGGATGGAGGAACAAGCTTGGTGGGGTTTAAAAATAAAGGCCATGCATACTTGGGATTCAATTTAATGCAATCGCGACTCAGTGATGCAAGAATAAGATAGAGGCAATAGGTATTGTATGTATGCAAGCATGTGTAAGTGCTTGCCTGGCAACTCAGTTGAAGCGAGAGACGGATCTGGGTAGTGCTCCTGGTTCTCTTGATATATGCCCTGCTCAGTGTCTATCCGAGAAAAACCAAACAAGCAAGGGCCAACATAAATAAAGTGCACAAGCATAGGGATAAAATGCGACAAGCAAACAATCATCCCATGATGAATGATGCACAAGTTGCATGGCAATAAGTAGCATGGCATGGGTGAGGTGTGGTATGCAAGAATAAGGCATTTTATTAAGGTTGGGCCACATTTTGTTGTCATAATAGTTGCTGTACACTATATTTTTATATGATGCATGCTGCAATTGAAGTCAAGGATAGCATAAACAGAAAGGTCTCGTCGAGCTGATCATTGTAGACATATCATTTGCTAAATTCGGAGTTAAATTTCAAAAGTTATTAATTATTTAAGTTCCAGTGGCATTTGTTGTAATTTTACCCAACTTGGAATTTAAAGTGTTCAAATAATATTTTGAATGGCATATTTGAATTCCTCACATTTTTCTGATTCAAAAACATATATTATTTGTATTATTTGAAATTATGAATTTGAATTTATTTTAAGTCAAAAATAATGAAATAGGGTCAAAGTCAAAGGTTTACTAAATAAATTAATTCTGAAAATATTTGAATAAAGATTTGAATTATAATTCAAACACTAAACATTTTTCATATAAGGTTTGAATTCAAATTCCAAACCAGGAATAAGTTATGAATTCAATTAAATTTTAACAGATTTGAATTTGAACTGATTTGAATTTATTTGAAATGTCTGAAATTTTGAATCAGCAAACTATTGGTCTTTTGATACCCAGTAGATTCTACACCAGAGAATGACAGGTGGGCCGCGTGCGCTGACTTGGCATAGAGGACTGGTTGGGGGGTAGGACCGCGGGTTGGAAAAAAAGAAAGCTCAGGGGCTAAACTGCAAAAGAAACGCAGAGGCTGACGGTGGGTCTGATGGGGCTGCGGGTTGAGGGCAAGGAAGCCTAGGGGCTTAAATAGAAATGCGTCTGGGAGGCTCTGACTGACGAAACTGAAGAATTCTCGCGGAAACAGCTAGCTGGCTCGAACTTTGGATGAATATGGCGAGGAAACGGTGGAGATTTTAAACATGACACAAAAAGCAAAGTTGAAGAGGGGATACCAGGCTACAAGTTTCATGTTGGGAGTTTCGCCAACGGAGGTCTGCAGCGGACGGGGCGAAGGGATGAACAGAGGAAAAACTCGCTCGCGGGAAACTGAATTTGTGTTCGCAAAAACGCCTAGCTGGTTCCATCTTCGGGCGACGATGGCGATCGAACTAGGGCAGATCTCACGATGTCGCAAAAAGAAAACTTGCAGAGGGACGAAAGGGCTACGACTTTTATTAAGGGGTCGTCGCCGGATCTTGGCCGTAGCGGTGGGGAAACGGTGACGAACGGAAGCCGAGATGTTGATCGCTAACTGACGAAACTTTCTAAGCACCACTGAACCCGTTCAGACATGGCGGAAGGCGTGAGCAGCGACGGAAAAACATCATGGCGGACTCGAATTGGGGCCGGAGGGAATATGGGAAGGACATAGAAGGGACGAGGGCTCTCACCTCGACCGGTTCCCGCTGGAATCGGACTCCGCGGTGGATGAACGAGGACGGGGCGATGGCGCTCTAGAACACGTACAGGATGGCGACGACGAGGCAGCACATAACAGCTCCGGCTCCTTCCTGGCGAGCTTCTTGGTCGCAAACGAGAAGAAGAAGGCGGCACCATGCTCACTCGGCTCGGTCCTGCCCATGGTGGCGAGGCGGAAGCGGGGAGGGACGGTAGCTTCCGAGAGGGAAGCTGGCGGCGCAAGGCGGAAGAGGGGAAGGGCTAGGGCTCAGAGGCGGCTGGGGAAGGGAGGAAGCTAGGGTTCGGAGGCCGCTCGTGGGGATAAGAAGAGGGGCAGGAGGTGACGCGGCTGACGTTGGCGACGGCAACCTGCTCCCTCCCGTTACCTGCAGAGAGAAAGGGGCGAGAGGAAGACGGTGAACAGGCACGGCGTGAGGAGGTCGAAGGGGTATCGGGCTGGGAGGAAGGTGGGCCGAGGGAGGCGAGTTGGGCCAGGGGAGGCGAGTTGGGCCAGGGGAGGGGAGTGTTCCTGGGCTGTTGCTGTTACTCTCTCTCTCTTTTTCCCTCTTCTTTTTATTTCATTTGTTTTGAATGTTTCAAATTCAACCAACCCTTTTAATTCAAAACTTGTTGAACCTAGCAGAAGATTATGAACAGAGAAAAAGAAAGGCCAAAAGATAGAAAAGAGAGACAAAGAAAGGGGTGATTGAGGCATGCATACACAGATTATGAATGTGCCAAAAGGGGTATTTTACAATAACATGAGGATATGGGGTTTTGCAGAAAAATAGACGAAAACATTTGTAAAAGTGGGGAACCCTCACATGGAACCAAGGCTTGAAGAAAACAAAACAGAGGGAAAGAGATGAGATGGTTCTTGCATGGCCCATGCAAACAATAAGTGCCATGTATTCATATTGTGAAAACAACATAAAATCATGTGGCCTTATTCCATGCATTTCCAAAAGGTGGAAAAAGCCAAGCCTAAGATGATGAGTGGATTCCACCCAACCCACATGAGCTAGAGGTAAACTCAATTAAAATGCCAAGCTCATATTAATTGGATGGTGGAATTATAAGGTGGTGAAGAAAAGGTGGTGGAGTCAAGAAGAGATATGCCCCCAAATCAACTTGGGCATTTAACAATTTATCAAGAACCAAATACAATATCAAGAGGCAACTACAATTAATAATGCACATGAGATAAGAACCAAACAAGAAGGGGTTTTATATGATGCTCAAATGCAAGGTGACAAGATGACATGAACATGATATGATGATGATGCAACAATTATATGTAGGAAGTGGCCCTTTTATTAATAGGACAAGTAGCATTACAGGTGTTAGACAACTGGGATGCTACAGTTGTGGTTCTTGTTCGTAAGTTAGAACGATTCTTATTCGAAAGCCCCAAACCATGTAAAACATGCGAAGAAAATTAGAGGCTTCTAACTTTTTTTTGCAGGGGTGTGTTGTAATGTGATATGTCCATGATTGTGATTATTTATGATGTATGCAATGATTGTTATTGTAAGTCGGCAACCGGAAGGAGCCTTATGGTTGTCTTTTAATTTCGTTAAGACTTGCATGTATATTATCCAAAGTAGTTGTAATAGTTGATGTTGGTGGATGACAACCATGGAGCGGCGCCATTGACCTTGATGCCACGCCGGTGATGATGGAGATCATGTTCGTGCTTGAATATGGAGATGGGAAGAACAGGAAGAAAGGCCATGTCATATCAAATATTATGAATTGCATGTGATGTTAATCCTTTTATGCATCTTGTATTGCTTAGATCGCGACGGTAGTATTATAAGATGATACTTCTCACAAAATATCAAGTAATAAAGTGTTCATCCTTAGTAGGTACCGTTGCTAAGACTCATCGTTTCGAAGCACCTCGTGATGATCGGGTGTGATAGATTCTACGTGTGCATACAACGGGAGCAAGCCAGATTTGCTCATGCGGATACTAAGGTTAACCTTGACGAGCCTAGCATGTACAGACATGGTCTCGGAACATGGAATACCAAAAGGTAAAGCATGAGTCATATAGTAGATATGATGAACATGATGATTGTTCGCCTTTGAAACTACATCATCTCTCGTGATGATCGGACTTGATGTAGTTGATTTGGTTCGTGTGATCACTAAAACAATGTGAGGGATATTGTTTTGAGTGGGAGTTCAACTAGGTTAATTAAAGTAGTAATCGAACTCAAATTTTTCATAAACTTAGTCTAAACTATTACAAATATGCTGTAGATCATGGCGGCCCCTACCATCAATTTTAATGCGTTCCTAGAGAAAGAAAAGTTGAAAACAATGAAAGCAACTTCGCGGACTGGTTCCACAATTTTAGGATTGTCCTTAATGCTAGTCAGTTGACCTATGTGATGGATGCACCGTTGGGTGACCCACCTGCAGATGATGCTACCGATGAGGTGAAAATTGTTTTCCTCACTCGGAAGAATTAGTACTCCACAGTTCAGTGTGCTATCTTGTATGGTTTGAAACCAGAGCTTCAAAAGAGGTTTGAGAACTTTGACCCACATGATATTGTCCGTGAACTCAAAATGATATTTGAGGCTCACACGACATTTGATAGTTATGAAGCTTCTGAAAATTTCTTTAACTACAAGATGGAAGAGGGCAGCTCCGTCAGTGAGCATGTGCTTAAGATGTCTGGGCACGCCAATAATCTCCAAAGCTTGGGTATAGTGATTCCTAATGCTTTGAGGATTCACCGTGTCCTCCAATCACTAGCACCTAGTTACAAGAACTTTGTGATGAACTACAACATGCAGCGCATGGGTAAGTCGTTACCAGAACTCTTCTCTATGTTGAAGTCTGCGGAAGTGGAGATCAAGAAAGAGCACCAAGTGTTGATGGTCAATAAGACCACCAATTTCAAGAAGCAAGGCAAGCCTAAGAAAAAGGGTAACTTCAAGAAGGGCGAAAAGAAAGCTGCCGCGCCTACAAATAAGACCAAGGCTGGGCCCAAGCCTGATACTGAGTGCTTTTACTACAAGGGAGAAGGTCACTAGAAGCGGAATTGCCCCAAGTACTTGGCAGATCTGAAGAATGGCAACATCAAGAAGACAGGTATATCCGATATACATGTTATTGATGTGTATCTTACTAGTAATCGTAGTAGTGCCTGGGTATTTGATACTGGTTCGATTGCTCATATTTGTAACTCGAAACATGTGCTGCAAAATAAATGGAGACTAGCGAAAGACGAGGTGACGATGCTTGTTGGAAATGGATCAAAGGTTGATGTAGTCGCGGTCGGCATGCTCCCTCTTCATCTACCATCGGGATTAGTTTTATACTTGAATAATTGTTATTTGGTGTCTGCGTTGAGCATGAACATTATATCAGGATCTTGTTTATTGCCAGACGGTTACTTGTTTAAGTCCGAGAATAATGGTTGTTCGATTTATATGAGTAATATCTTTTATGGTCACGCACCTTTGATAGATGGTCTATTGTTGTTGAATCTCGATAGTAGTGATAGACATGTTCATAATATAGATGCTAAAGGTTTGAAATTAGATGATAATTCTACATACATGTGGCGCTATCGTCTTGGTCACATTGGAGTGAAGCGTATGAAGAAACTCTATTCCGATGGACTTCTTGAATCAATTGATTTTGAATCACTGGAGAGATGTGAAGCATGTCCGATGGGTAAAATGTCTAAGACTCCATTTTCTGGTATGATGGAGCAAGCTACGGACTTATTGGAAATCATACATACCTATGTGTAACACCCTCAGAATCGGACCTATGCAAGTTTTAGCGAAACCCGCCAAACCCGCATAGAAACGATTCAAAGGTGCCCACCAGGCACTTTCGTGCGGGTGGAAAACGAAGTAATAACATTACACAACAGTCCTCGATGGGACCCATGCAGATATATATAGAAACGACTCAAAGAGTCAAGAATACGAGATATAATATACAAAGATCCAAATCACCTTGAGAACGATAGCGTCACTACGGACAAGATGCAAATGGGGCTAAGAGCCCGAAGAATAACCAATGGCATCCATAACCTGCCTGGCCAAGCGGAAGGAAACCACCTAACGGCGTCGATCTCAAAACACCTTAAACAAAGGGGTGCCGACAAAGGGCAAAGGAAAAAGAGGAGCGTCGATCGAGGCCAAGACACGGCGAGGCTAGAATTGGTCCTCGCCTACATAGGCATGGTGGATGGCGGCGGCGGCAAGATGCACTAAACACCCTATAGAGACTCGATACATCGGCGGTTATCGAGAGAGGATAAGAATGACCTATCCGGATCCAACCAAGCTAACACCAAACAAACCCATCACGGTGTTTCCCCTCGAGACCAAACGAGGAAGTCAACCGAGGAACTCACACGTTGGCAGTTTATTTATTCGATTATTGCAGCAATTACTAGTCAGGTGTAGATAATCGTCCTGATAAAATAAGCAGTGGGCAGTTTTAGTTAACCATTCCGTGATAGTTGCGACACTTACTAGTCAAATACATTTAGCCTGAGATAACCCAAAACCCAGCAGTTGTTGGTACTTTTATTTAGCCATTCCGTTATAGTTACAATATTTACTAGTCAGGTACAATGGTCGCAAGCGACACTCCAAACAAGCAATTGTGGCGATTATTTAGCCATTCCATTATAGTGAAGCTGATTACTAGTCATTATAAAGTCAAATTTATAGTACTACTTTAGTTATGCTTGTCTATGGTCGAGAATCGTGCTCCAAGTCGTCCATATCCATGGACACGGCTTTGAGAAAGTTTTACCGGCCGGGTGCACCAATAGCAACACACGCCGATCAACCTCGGAAAAACCAAATCAAAACCCAACGAGGCTTTCACGACAAAGCAATCACAGGATTGAGAAATATTTCAGGCCACCTTGAGTCTTACCAACGAAGTAAGCTAGCCGAGACGGACCCGAGGTTTGTGGGGCGGTTGTGACTAGGAACCCAAAACTGGGCTTGTCGATAGCGTAAGCGGGTCACAATTCCTAAACATGCAGTGTGCTCCTCGCACAATCGTAAATCTGAGTAGCATGACATAAGTACAAGATAGTAAATAAAACCTCAAACTAGTTTGTGGCCCCAAAAATAAGATGAATCAAGCTCGCTCGGGGGTCCCATATACCTCCGGATGTGGATAGCGCGATAAAACAAGGCAGTATCAAGTACTCGGGGTCCTCGGGACACAAGTGGGCGTTCGAAACCAAATATTATCTATCACCCACCGATGCCTGCTTACTTCAATTTTAGTTGTTAAACAGGAATTAAAGTGAACGATAAGTAAAACTAGGATCATCTCCAACAACAACATGCGGCAATACATCAACAATCTGTGGCATCGACGACATGCAACAAGATTGAGCAAGCGACTACGGCGCAAGTCCAACTATCTACCAAACAACAGGTAATAGGATGTGTCCAAGGCAATATAAGGCGAGGATATCACGGCACGAAAACTAGAGCATCACAACACAGGTAGCAATAGATCAACAGGAGGGAATAAATACTATAAAAGTAAGATAGGTAGAAAGGGGGAGATGCTCGCCTGAAAACATTGCCGGAGGGTTCATCCGAAGATCGGGGCGAAGCTCACATCAACTCAACGGCCTTATCCGCGAAGAAGCAAAACACTAGGATAAACACCGGATGCACTATTTAATACTACGGAAAAAGATCGGCATGCTTATGATATGATGCATGGCATGGCAAAGGTGCGATGCAATTAGGTCATATTAAGCGGAACCGGGGTCCCGACAATTAATTAGATGGTTCATGTTGTTTAGCTACCCCGCAATTTAAATGTTGTATTAGCAAGGCAAGATGAGTTACCGGTTTGCTGTACCAATTTAAATGAGGCCGATATGAGACTAGATTTGCCCGCATATGGGCCCCATATTTAATTATTAGGTGAATCGGCATAAGGCCCCCAAACCACACAAATATGCATGCAAGTATGGCAATTAATATGCAACAAGTTGTTATTATATTATAAAATAGGGTTTCGGGAAGGGGTTCACACATTGGGTCTCGGCGATCTTGGGGTTCTGGGTTCGGGGTCCAGTCTTAGGGTTCGGATCTGGGGGTTCGGTCTCGGCGGGAGCGTTCTCGGATAACTGAGGTAGATCTTGTCGTCTCCGGGAAGCAGGGCTTGGTTCGGCGCCGGGGGCGCATCGGACTCGCCCTGGTCGTGTCGATCTTGTCGCATTCGTGGAGACCCTGTCAGGTCCGTGGGTCGGGTCGGACTTGGCGTTCCTTTCGGTTCGGGTCTTGGCGTCCGAGGCAGTACTTGGCGTCCGTGAAGGAGAACTTGAGGGTTTAGCATCTCGGTGTCCTCGGATCCGAGCGGAAGAACTTGTCGGGCCGGGTCCGGCCTTCGGGGTCCGGGAGAGAGAACTTGGCGTTCGGGTCACGGCGTCTTCGGGTCCGTGAAGGAGGCCTTGACGTTCCATGTCGGAGTACTTGTCGTCCATCAGTATTTTACAGTGGCGAGGTTCTTGTACCCGTGTTGGTTCCATTTTTCGGGAGGCATGACCACCACAACATCAACCATCGCCTCCAAACATCATCTCCACTCCAATGATCACCTTATGACACCAAACGAAGATCACCGCACGGGTTGGTTCCACTTGGTTCAGACAAAAGGACAAACACATTAAGCACGGATAAAGGGGAGCAAACACAGGGGAGACGCACACACGCGCGCGAGAGGCATGGAAAAGGTCGGTACGGGGGCATCAAGGCGGTGAACCGGGGAGGCGATGAACTCGGGGAAGCCGCAGGGGGAGAAGGACACACAGCAGGGAAGGAGACGGGCGGCAGCTCCCTAGAGGCGGGGCGGCTCAGAGCACGGAGAGGTCCAGCGGTAGCCGGGCTCATGGGCAGAGCTTCACGGGGAGGGGATGTCGGCGCGGGGACTGGCGGCGACCAGTGCAGGGGCCGGCGAGGCGAGCTGAGGCGGGCGTCTGAGGAGACCGGCGGCGGGGAGGGCGCCCGCTGGCGGCGGATCTTGGCCGGGGAACAGGGGCGGAGGGGGCGGCGCGCACTGGAGGAGGGAGGCGAGGCGGGCCGCGGTGGAGCTCAGCCGCGGTGCAGCGAGGAGGAGGCGGCGCGGTTGGGCTGGCCAGGCGACGACGGCCGACGGAGGAGGGAGAGGCATGGCGAGGCGGATGGCGGTGGAGACGAGCAGGCGGCGGGGCTCAGCGGTGGCGGCGTCTGCGAGCCGCGGAGGAAGGGTGAGCGAGGTGAGGTCGGCCGGCCGTCGCGGAGGCGGGGCGCGCGCGTCCAACGGGGCACGCCGGCGGCGGGGAGGAGCGGTAACGGCGGTGGGGGAAGAGGGGTGCCGGCGAGGCTGAGGGAGGCGGGACCTGGCCGGGCTCCGGCAGCGCTGGCGGGCGGCGGGAGGAGCACTGGGAGAGAGGAGGAGGGAGGGAGAGGATGGTGCGGGAGGTGGGGGACGGGGCAGGGGCTGCCGCGCGGGGGCGTGCGTGAGTGGGGGTGGGGCCAGGGCGGCGTGCGTTGCGTGCTGGGTGCGTCGCGTGTGTGTGGTGGTGTGTGGGCTGGCGGGTGGGCCCAGGCGGTCAGGGAGAGGCTGAGGTGAGGTGGCTGAGGGAGTGGGGCGGAGGAGGGAGGGAGTGGGCGGTGGTGTGGGGGTGACGTGGCCGCGGTTGATTGGCCGGGTAGGAAGGGGAGGTGAGGTGGCGTCTCGTGATAGGAGGGGGTGAGGTGGAGGGGGTGTGTGGGTAGATAGGTTGGTAGCTGTAGGATTATGGGTGGGCCGTTTAGGTGGACCGTTTTTGGTTCTGGGGGTGGTCGTTCGGGTCGGGTCGGCCCATTCGACTGCCCCCACTAAAAATAATTAAACATTTTATTTGTTTTAAACGGGCTGTTTGCAAACCGATAGCAGACAAAACAAAATAATCCGGAGACCCGGGTTTGGCGTTTGAATAAAAGACGGGGCGTTTAGAAAACAAAACCAGGCTTTTCAAAAATAGTTTTATGCAAGCAAATGCAAGATGATGTCGATGCTCAAATGCAATGTGGCATGATGACATGAGCATGCGGTCATGATGATGCAATGCACAAAAACAACGCGATTTTCTAGTAGTCGTTTTGCGGGATGCCACAATTCGACACCACTAACAAAGGATCTCGCCCTCGAGATCCGCCTCCTAGTACCGGAAGGAAGGTCGGTGATCTGCGTCTTCTCGCTTCGTGTAGATCCTCGCGACACCACTAACAAGGGGTCGTTGTTCCTGATCGTCGAGAAACACTCCGGAGAAACAAAGGACGAAGGTAGAGGTATCAAACGATAAGGCCACCTCTAACTTCCATTAGAAAAGGAAAAGTTACATTGATCCACCAGTTCGATGTACAGAGCGAACAGTAAGAGTCGGGTAGGGTGATCAATCCATCCCGTACCCACACTATCAACTCTACACATGAATAGGAAAATCAGGCAACTCAACTCTCGAGATTTTAGAATGAAGATCTTCATAAGCGGTATCCGGAACAAAGGAATGATGCCAGCTCTGCATTGGATCTGAGGTAGATGAGGTCATCACACCGGGAAACACCGGAAGATACAACAGAAATCGTATGAAAGACACAATGATTAGGTTCCACGATGGTTCCATTGTCATGAACAACACATGCTCAAGGTATACTCCAACTTCACCAATGCTCATCCTTCTCATATGTTTTTCAACGACACGGATATCCAGCAAGGAACACATATGGATCAAGAGCTCAAGAACAAAAGATCGGATGAAGGGTACAACAAACAAGTTGCAGATTGATGATCGTAGCACCTCCGTTACAAAAGGCAGAAAGCGAAACCCTGAAGGTACGACGAAAACCCAACCACGAGAATTCCTAGACTCGAAGAAAGAGATGAGAGCAGATTCAAAACGCGTAGAGGTAAGAGGAGAATAGCAGAGGGGTAAGGAGTAAAATCAGACCTAATCAGAACTATCCAACCGATGTTGCAAAAATAGTGTTGACACTCTACTTCGGCCGTTAGCTAGGTTATCCTACAGGCTGGACTTGTGGGGTATCGCATGGCCGGGCTCGATACCACTCAGAACACCCTCGAATCAGACCTATGCAAGTTTTAGAAACCCGCCAAACCCGCATAGAAACGATTCAAAGGTGCCACCAGCACTTTCGTGCGGTGGAAAGCAGTAATAACATTACACAACAGTCCTCGATGGGACCCACAGAACAGATATATATAGAACAACGACTCAAAGAGTCAAGAATACAGATATAATATACAAAGATCCAAATCACCTTGAGAACGATATAGCGTCCAGCTACGGATAAGATGCAAATGGGGCTAAGAGCCCTGAAGAATAACCAATGGCGTCCATAACCCTGCCCAGGCCAAGACGGAAGGGAAACCCTGCTAACGGCGTCGATCTCAAAACCTGCTTAAACAAAAGGGGTGACGACAAAGAGCAAAGGAAAAAGAGGAGCGTCGATCACGAGGCGGTACGCGAGGCTAGAATTCGGCGGTCCTCGCCTACATAGGCATGGTGGATCGGCGTGGCAAAGATGCACTAAACACCCTATAGAGACTCGATACATCTGACGGTTATCAGAGAGGGATAAGAATGACCTATCCGGATCCAACCTGAAGCTAACACCAAACAAACCCATCCTGGTGTTTCCCCCTTGAGACCAAACGAGGAAGTCAACCGAGGAACTCACACAGTTGGCAGTTTTATTTATTCAGTTATTGTTGCAGCAATTACTAGTCAGGTGTAGATAATCGTCCTGATAAAATAAGCAGTGGGCAGTTTTAGTTAACCATTCCGTGATAGTTGCGACACTTACTAGTCAAATACATTTAGCCTGAGATAACCCAAAACCCAGCAGTTGTTGGTACTTTTATTTAGCCATTCCGTTATAGTTACAATATTTACTAGTCAGGTACAATGGTCACAAGCGACACTCCAAACAAGCAATTGTGGGCAGTATTATTTAGCCATTCCATTATAGTGAAGCTGATTACTAGTCATTATAAAGTCAAATTTATAGTACTACTTTAGTTATGCTTGTCTATGGTCGAGAATCGTGCTCCAAGTCGTCCATAACCGCGGACACGGCTTTGAAAGTTTTACCCGGCGGGGTGCACCAATAGCAACACACGCCGATCAACCTCGGAAAAACCAAATCAAAACCAACGAGGCTTTCACGACAAAGCAATCACAGGATTCAGAAATATTTCAGGGGCCACCCTTGAGTCTTACCATAGCAGTAAGCTAGCTTGAGACGGACCCGAGGTTTGTGGGCGGTTGTAATAACGGGAACCCAAAACTGGGCTTGTCGATACAGCTAAACGGGTCACAATTCCTAAGCGATGCAGTGTGCTCCTCGCACAATCGTAAATCTGAAGTAGCATGGCATAAGTACAGGATAGTAAATAAAACCTCAAACTAGTTTGTGGCCCCAAGAAATAAGATGAATCAAGCTCGGCTCGGGGTCCCATATACCTCCCGGATGTGGATAGCGCGATAAAACAAGGAACAGGTATCAAGTACTCGGGGTCCTACGGGACACAAGTGGGCGTTCGGAAACCAAATATTATCTATCACCCACCGATGCCTCTGCTTACTTCAATTTTAGTTGTTAAACAGGAATTAAAGTGAACGATAAGTAAAACTAGGATCATCTCCAACAACAACATGCGGCAATACATCAACAACTGTGGCACTGGACGACATGCAACAACACTTGAGCAAGCGACTACGGCGCGCAAGTCCAACTATCTACCAAACAACAGGTAATAGGATGTGTCCAAGGCAATATAAGGCTGCGAGGGATATCACGGGTACGAAAAACTAGAGCATCGCAACACAGGTAGCAATAGATCAACAGGAGGGAATAAATACTATAAAAGTAAGATAGGTAGAAAGGGGGAGATGCTCGCCTGAAAACATTGCCGAAGGGTTCATCCGAAGATCGAGGCGAAGCTCACATCAACTCAACGGCCTTATCCGCGAAGAAGCAAAACACTAGGATAAACACCGGATGCACTATTTAATACTACGGCAAAAGATCGGCATGCTTATGATATGATGCATGGCATGGCAAAGGTGCGATGCAATTAGGTCATATTAAGCGGAACCGGGGTCCCGACAATTAATTAGATGGTTCATGTTGTTTAGCTACCCCGCAATTTAAATGTTGTATTAGCAAGGCAAGATGAGTTACCGGTTTGCTGTACCAATTTAAATGAGGCCGATATGAGACTAGATTTGCCCGCATATGGGCCCCATATTTAATTATTAGGTGAATCGGCATAAGGCCCCCAAACCACACAAATATGCATGCAAGTATGGCAATTAATATGCAACAAGTTGTTATTATATTATAAAATAGGGTTTCGGGAAGGGGTTCACACATTGGGTCTCGGCGATCTTGGGGTTCCGGGTTCGGGGTCCGTTCTCAGGGTTCGGATCTGGGGGTTCGGTCTCGGCGGGAGCGTTCTCGGATAACTGAGGTAGATCTTGTCGTCTCCGGGAAGCAGGGCTTGGTTCGGCCGGGCGATCGGACTCGCCCAGTCGTGTCGATCTTGTCGCATTCGTGGAGACCCCAGCCGGTGGTCCGTGGGTCGTCGGACTTGGCGTTCCTTCGGTTGGTCTTGGCGTCCGAGGCGATGCCGGCGTCCGTGAAGGAGAACTTGAGGGTTTAGCGTCTCGGTGTCCTCGGATCCGAGCGGAAGAACTTGTCGGGCCGGGTCCGGCCTTCGGGGTCCGGGAGAGAGAACTTGGCGTTCGGGTCACGGCGTCTTCGGGTCCGTGAAGGAGGCCTTGACGTTCCATGTCGGAGTACTTGTCGTCCATCAGTATTTTCAATGGCGGTTCTTGTACCCGTGTTGGTTCCATTTTTCGGGAGGCATGACCACCACAACATCAACCATCGCCTCCAAACATCATCTCCACTCCAATGATCACCTTATGACACCAAATGAAGATCACCGCACGGGTTGGTTCCACTTGGTTCAGACAAAAGGACAAACACCTTAAGCACGGATAAAGGGGAGCAAACATGGGAGAGACACACGCTTGAGAGGCATGGCAAGGTGGCACAGGGGCATCAAGGCGGTGAACCGGGAGGCGATGAACTCGGGAAGCCGCAGGGGAGAAGGACACACAGGGAAGGAGGCGGGCGGCAGCTCCCTAGGCGGGCGGCTCGAGCACGGAGAGGTCAATGCCAGCAGCTCATGGCAGAGCTCAGGGAGGGGATGTCGGCGAGGGACTGGCGACCTGGGTGCAGGCGGCCAGAGGCGAGCAGAGGCACGAGGCGGGCAGGCTGAGGAGACCATGGCGGGGGCGCAAGCCATGGCGAGCTTGGCCGGGAACAGGCGGGCGGCGCCTTGGAGGAGGAGGCGAGGCGGGCGCGGTGGATCTCGGCAGCGCGAGGGAGGAGGCGGCCGCGGTTGGGCTCGGGCCGAGGCGGCACGACGGAGGAGGAGAGGCCGGGCGGAGGCAGATGGCGTGGAGACGAGCAGCGGGCGGGCAGGCGGTGGCGGCGTCTGTGAGCCCGCGGAGGAAGGGGAGCGAGTGAGGTCGGCCGGCCGTGGGAGGCGGGCGTCAACGGGCACGCCGGGAGGAGGTAACGACGGTGGGGGAAGAGGGGTGCCGGCGAGGCTGAGG
This sequence comes from Avena longiglumis, assembly GCA_030063025.1. Classification (NCBI taxonomy): domain Eukaryota; kingdom Viridiplantae; phylum Streptophyta; class Magnoliopsida; order Poales; family Poaceae; genus Avena; species Avena longiglumis. The sequence continues at coordinate 252,223,009 of CP125979.1, forward strand.
GAGGCGGGACTGGCAGACTCGGCAGGTGGCGGGCGGGAGGAGCACTGGGAGAGAGGAGGAGGGAGGGAGAGGATGGTGCGGGAGGTGGGGGCAGGCGGGGGCAAGGAGCGTGAGTGGGGGTGGGGCCAGGGCGGCGTGCGTTGCGTGCTGGGTGCGTCGCGTGTGTGTGGTGGTGTGTGGGCTGGCGGGTGGGCCCAGGCGGTCAGGGAGAGGGGGGGCTGAGAGGTGAGGTGGCTGTGTGAGGGAGTGGGGCAGAGGAGAGAGGGAGTAGGCGGTGGTGTGGGGGTGACGTGGCCGCGGTTGATTGGCCGGGTAGGAAGGGGAGGTGAGGTGGCGTCTCGTGATAGGAGGGGGTGAGGTGGAGGGGGTGTGTGGGTAGATAGGTTGGTAGCTGTAGGATTATGGGTGGGCCGTTTAGGTGGACCGTTTTTGGTTCTGGGGGTGGTCGTTCGGGTCGGGTCGGCCCGTTCGACTGCCCCCACTAAAAATAATTAAACATTTTATTTGTTTTAAACGGGCCGTTTGCAAACCGATAGCAGACAAAACAAAATAATCCGGAGACCCGGGTTTGGCGTTTGAATAAAAGACGGGGCGTTTAGAAAACAAAACCAGGCTTTTCAAAAATAGTTTTATGCAAGCAAATGCAAGATGATGTCGATGCTCAAATGCAATGTGGCATGATGACATGAGCATGTGGTCATGATGATGCAATGCACAAAAACAACGCGATTTTCTAGTAGTGGTTTTGCGGGATGCCACACTATGCGTGTGGCCTAATGATTGTGGCATCGCGCGGTGGTTATCGTTATGTTATTACTTTCACAGATGACTTGAGTAGATATGGGTATATCTATTTCATGAAACATAAGTCCGAAACTTTTGAGAAGTTTAAGGAATTTCAAAGTGAAGTAGAGAATCAACGTAACAAGAAGATTAAATTTCTATGATCTGATCGTGGAGGTGAATATCTAAGTTATGAGTTTGGCGAGCATTTGGAGAATTGCAGAATACTTTCACAATTGACACCGCCGGGAACACCACAACATAATGGTGTGTCTGAACGTTGTAATCAAACTCTTTTAGATATGGTTCAGTCTATGATGTCACTTACAGATTTACCATTGTTGGTTTGGGGTTATGCATTAGAAATAACCGCATTCACTTTAAATAGGGCACCATCTAAATCCATTGAAATGACACCGTATGAATTATGGTTTGGGAAGAAACCTAAATTGTCGTTCCTTAAAGTTCGGGGTTGTGAAGCTTATGTAAAGAAGTTACAGCCCAACAAGCTTGAACCCAAAGCAGAAAAATGCATCTTCATAGGATACCCAGAGGAAACTATTGGGTATACCTTCTATCATAGATCCGAAGGCAAAGTCTTTGTTGCCAAGAATGGATCCTTTCTAGAGAAGGAGTTTCTCTCAAAAGAAGTGACTGGAAGGAAAGTAGAACTCAACGAGGTTGTCAAACCTTCTCTCGGATTTGAGAGTAGCGCATCACCGGAATAAGTTCATGTGGAGCCTACACCAATAAGAGAGGAAGCTAATGATAAAGATCATGAAACTTCGATCCAAGTTACTACGGAACCTCGCAGGTCAACAAGGACTCGTACCACTCATGATTGGTATGATCCCGTTATGAGTGTCATATTGGTGGACAACACCGACGACCCTGCGATATATTAGGAAGCAATGATGATCCCAGGTTCCAATAAATGGCAAGAAGCCATGAAATCCAAGATTGGATCCATGTAAGAAAACCAAGTGTGGACTTTGGTGGACTTACCGGATGGCCGAAAGGTTGTCAAGAACAAATGGATTTTCAAGAATAAAACAGATGATGATGGTAATGTAACCGTCTATAAAGCTCGACTTGTCGAGAAAGGGTTACGACAAATTCAAGGAGTTGACTACGATGAGACTTTCTCACCGATAGCGAAGCTAAAGTCTATGAGGATTTTGTTAGCAATCGCTGCATATTATGATTATGAGATATGGCAGATGGATGTCAAAACAACGTTCCTCAATGGAGACATTGATGAAGAGTTGTATATGGTACAACCCAAAGGTTTTGTCAATCCTAAAGATGCTAACAAGGTATGCAAACTTCAATGATCCATTTATGTATTGAAGCAAGCGTCCCGAAGTTGGAATCAACGTTTTGAGAAGGTGATCAAAAGTTTTGGTTTTATACAAACTTATGGAGAAGCTTGTATTCGCAAGAAAGTGAGTGGGAGCTCTGTAGCATTTCTAGTACTATATGTGGATAAGATATTGTTGATTGGGAATGATGTAGACCTTCTTAAAAGTGTCAAAGATTATTTGAATAATAGTTTTTCAATGAAGGATCTTGGCAAAGCTGCTTATATTAGGCATAAAGATTTATAGGGATAGATCGAGACGCCTAATATCGCTTTCACAAAGTACATATTTGGACAAAGTTCTAAAGAGGTTTGGAATGGAAGATATCAAGAAAGGGTTCTTGCCCATGTTGGCCAATACGACCTTGAGTAAAACTCAAAGTCCTACTATGGCAGAAGATAGAGAGAGGATGAGTAAGACTCCCTATGCCTCAGCCATAGGATCTATCATGTATGCCATGCTATGTACTAGACCAGATATTGCATATGCTGTTAGTTTGACTAGAAAATATCAAAGTGATCCAAGAGTAGATCACTGGATAGCTGTCAAAAACATCCTTTAGTACTTGAGAAGAACTAAGGATATGGTTTTTTTCTTATGGAGGTGATGAATAGCTCGTTGTTAATGGTTACACCGATGCTAGTTGGAACACCGATTCGGATGATTCTAAATCACAATCTAGATACATATTTACTTTGAATGGTGCATCAGTAAGCTGGAGGAGTGCAAAGCAAAGCGTTGTGGTGAGATCTTTAACTGAATCAGAATACATGGCTACTTCGTAGGCTTCACAAGAAGCGATATGGATGGAGGAATTCATTACGGAGCTTGGTGTGGTTCCCAGTGCGCTGGACCCAATGGCTATCTACTGTGATAACATGAGTGCCATAGCCAATACGCAGGAGCCAAGGTCACACAAGAAGTTGAAGCATATAAATATATGTTTTCACGCTATTCGAGAGCATGTCCAAGATGGTGACATAAAGATTTGCAAAGTACACACACATCTGAATGTGGCGGATCCGTTGACTAAACCTCTCCGGAGGGCAAAACATGACCAGCACCAAACCGACATGGGTGTTAGGTATATTACCATGTAATCTATATTATTGACTCTAGTGCAAGTGGGAGACTGTTGGAGATATGCCTAAGAGGCAATAATAAAAGTAGTTATTATTATATCTTTGTGTTTATGATAAATGTTTACATTGATGCTATAATTGTATTAACCAGAAACATTAATACTTGTGTGATTTGTAAACTTGTAAGAGTCCCTAGAAAAGCCTCTTTGTAATACTAGCTTGTTGGTTGATAGATGATCATTGTTTCCCGATCATGAACATTGAGATGCTATTAATAAAAGATCATATCATTAGGAGAATGATGTGATGGACATACTCCTATAGTCAAGCGTAGCATAAGATCAAGTCATTTCAATAGTTTGTTTGCTATAGGCTTTCAGATACATAGTAACCTAAATCCTTAGACCATGATATGATGTTAATCACCATCACCGGATGGATGCTTTGATGAAATCAAACACCACTTCGTAACTGGGTGACTATAAAGGTGGAATTGAGTGTTCGGAATGTATGTGTTGAGGCACATGGATCAAGAGTGGGATTTGTCCATCCATATGACAAATAGATATACTCTAGGCCCTCTCGGTGGAATGTCATCCAATTGGCTTACAAGCATGTGATTGGCTCACAAGGGATCACATATCACAGGAACGAGTAAAAGAGTACTTATCGGTAACAAGGTTGAACTAGGTATGCAGAGATACCGATGATCAAACCTCGGATAAGTAAAGTATCACGAGACAAAGGGGAATAGGTATCGTATGTAGATGGTTCATTCGATCACTAAGTAATCGTAGAAATATGTGGGAGCCATATGAATTTCCAGATTCCTCTATTGGTTATTGATCGGAGAAGAGTCTCAGTCATGTCCACATAATTCACGAATTGTAGGGGGACACACTTAAGGATTCGATGTTGTGAGTAAAGATACCGAATGTTGTTTGGAGTCTCGGATTCGATCTGGGATATCACGAGGAGATTCGGAATGGTCCGGAGAACAAGATTCACATAAGGAGAGTCCAATTCCGGAGTTCGGGAATGGTTTTAGTGTATTCACCGGAATGTTCTAGAAGGGTCTAGAAGGTCCACTGATCCAGAGTGGGAAGGGTACATGGATGTGTCATGACTAAGTGGAATGGTTCCATCATGTACTAGGTCACTTGGCTGGGCAATGGGAAGAGAGAAATCAAAATCTAGTTTGAAAGTTAAATGCCAGTTTGAAAAAGTCAAACACCAACATTGATTGCCTAGTGGAGGGAGGGAAGGAATCCTACCTAAGGGAGGATTCCTCCCTCTCCTTGCCGCCGGCCTCAAGGTGGAGTTGGGGGAGAACTCCCCTCCCCCTACCGCCTCTCCCCACCTATATAAGGATGGGTAGGGTGCCCCATACCCCTCACCTCAAACCCTAGATTGCTTGCAGCCTTTAAAAGTTGCAATAGATTTAGAGCCTCTAAAAGTAGCCGCCGCCTAGCACCTCTACTAGCCGCCGGCCACCTCTAAACCTCGTCCCTCTAAACCCTATATCGCCGAGGCCCTCTCCTACTCCACCATACCCGCTCCGGCTTAGGCGAAGCTGATGGCTCAGTTATGTAGAACTCGTTGGGAACCCCAAGATGAAGGTATGATAAGCACAACAACAAGTTTCCCTCAGTTATGAAACCAAGGTTATCGAACAAGTAGGAGTAAGGAAACAACTCCAAGGTGTTTCTAGCAACTTGGAACCTGCACAACATAATCCATAATACTTTGCCCCAACTTACAGTGAGGTTGTCAATTTCACCGGTTTGTTGAAAACAAAGGATTAGACGTATAGTGTGGAAGATAATAGTTACTTGTAGAAAGTAAACAATAATGATAAATGATATATCAATGATAAGTAATGGACCGGGGTCCACAGTTCACTAGAGGTGTTCTCCATAAGATAGATAGCATGTTGGGTGAACAAATTACAGTGGGGCAATTGACAGTTTGAGAAGGCATAACAATGCATATACTAGACATATTGACTCCTACGAGATTTGATTGGGCATTACAACATAATACATAGACCGTAATCCAACTGCATCTATGACTAATAATCCACCTTCAGGTTATCATCCGAACCCCTTCCAGTATTAAGTTGTAGTCAACGGATAATTGCATTAAGCAAAGTGTGTAAAGTAAACAATAGAATTGCCCCATGGACAAAGGATTGTTGTTTTCTCCCTAGTAGCAACAGCACATCTACAACTGTCAACATCCGGATTTTTAATCCCAGATGCCTGTTATGCCATACATCGCAATCCCAGGATTACCATTTTTGCGAGACATAACAGAGTGGTACCATATTTCATCATCCATTACAAACCATAATAAAGGTCTTACAAATAAAGGATCTCATGATCCAGTCTTAATACAATCAACGCATCAGAATAATATAATAACAATAGCATGGGCGAAGCTCCATCTTTAGGGTCAAAGGAAATGCCGACTATGGGAGATGATCCTAGTTGTCGTAGACTTCCTGTTTTCCATCATCCTAGCAGTCCTCCTCATAGTCTGGCCACGGGAATAGCCAGGGACAAAGCCATGAGTACTCTTTAAGTACTCGCAAACTATCACTAACAGGTAAAGAGGTTTCAAGTAGGAATCCTAAGCTCTAGGTTGTTTCGCAAAAAGCCAGGTTTATCTCTAACTGAGTTTAGAAGCAAAGAAAGCTAGTTCAATATATTTCAACACCTAAGTGGGAACTTAGTTTTCATGTTCACAACCCTATTGTGGTCAAGTCAAAGTCATGATTCATTTCACAATTCATTTTGAAAACATCTGACGACGGAACTGTATGGCCACTCCAACTGTCCATAACCAAGGACGGGGTTATTCAAATAGTTTGACACTCTACAGAGGTGGTACACTTTCAACACAATATTCGATACATTCCGTCAGGAACAATCCCGAATCACCATACTCAGTATGCGGATAATCAATCCTAACCTTTCAATTACACACCCTAGTATAGGCACCTCTCCTATGAGTTTGCCCTCCCAACCATGACCATCTGCCATCTTGGGAACTACACAGGTGAACAATCATCACGAGGTAGCCTCGGCACAAACCTCGGCCGCAAGGGAACCCATACTAAGTTATATAAACTTACAGTCAAGCCCTACCCAATTCGGGTATTGTGGTTGTACGGTAAAATTGGAATGGTATCGCATCCGAACACAACCATCCGTTTTATAAAGGGCTAAGGCTCATGCCTCAACATTTTCATCATAAAAAATCATCTAGTGTTCATAACACATGTCAAAATATTTCATTAGAATGACTCATCATTCTAAGGTTCTCATAACCATTTTCACCAAGTATTCCCATCTAAGGTGATCAAGTTTTATGCTTAGCACTAGCCACTAAAGTTGGGGGTAAGCACTAATGAGGGGTGATAATCAAGTGTGACTATCAAATCTAATATCATGCCTCAGGCTGACATCTAATTCTATCTAACTTAGGACAAGTTTTATTCTCTTTATGCTACCTCGAACAACTTTCCAAAATTCACAAGTCACTAAGTAAACATAAATAAAAAGCTTTAATAAAGAAATAAAAGAATAAAGCTTGCAAGTAAAACTGGGATTTAGTATGATCAAGTGGTATAAGCAAACATGCCTAATGCATCTTGCATAGGTTAACTAGTGGTCTTAGGCTTGCAAGTAAGACTTGCATGGTTTTAGCTTAGCTTGCATGGTTAATAAACTTGCAAGTGGTAGCTTGCCTTGTGCAGTGTAGTGGTTGAAGTTCTTCTCTGCTTCCTCTTCATAGTAGTCTCCTTCCTCTTCGTATCCTTGGTCGGTACTAGCGTCTATAAATAAATACGAAATAAACAATCACCAAACAATACTTAACTACTTCTATTAGCACACCAAGGGTTTACACTGGATGATCTAGCATCATCACAATCATCACACGGATTAAAGCAATAGTCTTATTCATTTTATTTTAGAAAATTAATGTCTACTCATTGAAAAACTACTTAAGATTTAATATTCTCCAATTAAAACATGGGATCATGTTGACACATGTCATCACCACATATTCTAATACTTGGGAATGTGATTTAAAGTGGTATCATAATTTAATAATGTTTAACCTTATTATTTTAATTAATTAAAGTGACTAGAAATGCCTATGGGGCATTCTTTTATTACTTGTCCATTATTACTGCAAGTAAATATAGATATTTTTATATATTCAGAAAGGTCTTGTCAAATTAGATTTTTGAGAGTTGGAATCAACTCAAAAGCATTTATGGTTGAATTTTGAAAAATGTTTGAATGCAGAAAAGTCTTTGCATTGTTATTTTTACCATAGGTGATCTTTAATTCCAAATGGTTTGAATCCAATGGGCTTGGATTAAGAATTTCAATACCTTTCTAACAAAATTGGTTTCATGCTATTTGGTTTAGTACATTTCTCTGAATTGATTTTTGAATCAATAGACATAACTAGGGTTTGAAACTAAATGAAAAATCTAATTTGAACTAACTCGGTTGCGCGGGAGAGTTACTGGGCCGGCCCACAGCGCACAACGCACGCGTGGGCTGCTGACAGATGGGGTCCACTAGTCAGCGGAACTAACTAAACGAAATGGTATCTACGAATCTGAGCCTTACGATCTAATTCTAATCTAATGGCTGAGGGTCGTCATCGACGACGAGCTACTCCAGTGAGGAACTAACCCTAATGCGGCCAGTGGGGGTATGGGGAGGCTCACCGGGGCTCAGGCGAGGGTCGGCGATAGGGGCGGATGAGGTTGTCGACGACGGCGGTTCTCCTGGTACTGGCGGCTTCTCCTAGGGTGGCCGCAATCGACGGCGCCCTTCTCCTCCAGCAGCGGTAGGCTCCGTCCAAATTCCGGCGAGAGAGAGCTCGCCTTGCTCTGGGAAGAAGTGGGAAGGATCAGTGAGAGGTGGGGAGTGAGGTGGTGTGGAGAAATCGAGCTGGGGAGGCCTCCTTTTATTAGCGAGCGAGAGGGGCAGCATGGCGTGGGAAGAGGTTATCGGAGGCGGCGATACAGGTGTCTATCGGCGTGGCTGAGGCTAGGGGACGGTACACGGTCTCCTGGCGATCGTTGCTAGCTTAAAGGAGAGGCGTGGGGCGGTGGGGTTTGGTCAGGAGCGTGCGGTGATCTGCACAGACGCAGAGGTGTTTGCGACGGTGTGAGGCAGCTGCGGGTCGTGTGGCGGCGAACGAGGGTGTGTGCGGGGTTGTTGTGATCATGGTGCGTGTGTGTGTGCGCGGCGAGGGAGAGGCACGATCTGTGCGAGGCAGTCAGCTATGGCAAGCTGGCGCGTTCTGGACATGGCACATAGGTATAGGGCGCGGCGGTGCTAGGGTGGTCCAGGGCTCTTCTGCGGTCGAGGCTTGGGCGGGGTGGGAGTCTGGCGTGTCTAGTAATGCAGCGTCAGGCGGCGCGATGCTCCTAGCGTCTTTATCCTTGTCGGCCGACGGCGAGCAAAAATGGGCGGCGCTCCACTGTGCCCATGGCTAAGAAGGGTTTGGTCTGGGGATTGGCTAGGCCCAGGAGAGACAAGAGGGTTAAGAGGGGACCAAATGGTCGAAGATCACTGATCACCACAGTGTAGTTAGGCCAGAGTTTATTTGTGTCTGCAAGGTGTTTGACAAAATGGACGAAAGAAAATCATATTTGAATTTTTGGATGAAACTTGGTGAGTGTACTGGGCACATACTTGAGAGTATATGGTTGCTTGGATTTGTCAAGGTGAACTGATTTGGTTGGTTTTTGAGAAATGGTGATCTTACCATATGAACTAGATTCAATTTTTAAATTTCATTTGAATAGGGTTGCCAAATTTTTATGTGGGTTTGCGAGGTGGGCTTGGGTTCACTTTTACTTGATCTAGCAAGGGGTGAAAATAATTGGATTTGTTTATGTTAGAAATCTTGGACTAGAAACACTCAAAGTGGTCTAGTGAACAAGATTAAAAAAAATGACCATTTGCTTATATGGTTTGTTTTTGAATTTCTCTTCATTTGGTTCTGCTTGGAAATGATTTAGATGATGTTGTTTTGATCTTTAAACCAATAATTGCCATTCATAACCATCACACAAGGCCACACAAGCATTCATGCATTCATCACATACACACATGCATTCATATTGAGTTTAATTATCAAAAGTTTTTGTTAACCCTAAATTTGGGTGATTAGAACTTGATAACCTTGATTAATATTTTTGGGATGTTACATACCTTCCCTCCTTAAACAAAATCTCGTCCTGAGATTTGAGAAAAAGAGAAAACTAGGATTTAAAGAGATCTGGAAACTTCGTCCTAATGTAGTCTTCTCGCTCCCAGGTAGCTTCTTCTTCAGTGTGGTTACTCCACTGGATCTTGAGAAACTTGATAATCCTGGTCCTGGTGGTTCTGAAAGCTTCTTCCAAAATACGAATGGGCACTTCGGGATATGTCAGGTCATCTTTGATTTCTATGGTTTGGTGATCAATATTCTTGAAAACTTCGGTATTCTTCGGGACTTCTAGGCATTTGCGAAGTAACGAGATATTAAACACATTATGCACGCTGACATCTCCTCTGGCAGTTCTAGTTGATACGATAATTCTCCTCGACAATTCAAAATCTTGAAGGGTCCAATATATCTGGGGTCTAACTTTCCTTTGAGTTGGAAACATTGCATTCCTTTCAAGGGTGATACTTTGAGATACACAAAATCTCCGATGTTGAAGGCTAGGTCTCGAAGTCTCTTGTCGGCATAACTCTTCTGTCTGGATTGGGCGGTCTTGAGGTGCTCACAGATCTTGTGAACTCTCTCTTTGGCTTCGCGTAGGATGTCAGGCCCGAAAATCTGGCTCTCTCCTACTTTCGACCAATTCAAAGGGGTACGACACTTCCTTCCATACATGATTTCAAATGGGGCCATTTGTAAGCTGGCTTGGTAACTGTTGTTGTATCAAAATTCTGCGAAAGGCAGACAGTCTTCCCAATTAGATCCATATTCTAACACACAAGCTCTCAACATATCTTCGAGTATTTGGTTTACTCGCTCTGTTTGTACATCAGTCTCAGGGTGATAAGCTATGCTGAAATCTAGTCGGGTTCCTAATCCTTCTTGGACTTTCTTCAAAAATCTCGAGGTAAACTTAGTTCCTCGATCCGACACAATGTTCTTGGGGGCTCCATGCAAAATGACTATTCTAGCAATGTACAACTCTGCTAGCTTCGAACTCTGATATGTGGTCTTGACTGGTAAGAAATGGGCGACTTTGGACAGTCTATCCACTATGACCCAAATAGAGTCATTTCCCCTACTCGATGTAGGCAAACCGGTGATAAAATCCATTCCTACTGAATACCTTTCCATTCCGGAATCTGCAATGGTTGCAACAGTCCTGCGGGTCTATGATGTCCCACTTTGACTCTCTGACAAGTATCACACTTGCCTATGTATCTTCCGATTTCTCTCTTCATCTTATGACACCAAAATTGCTCCTTCAAATCCTGATACATCTTGGTTCCTCTAGGTGGATAGAATAAAGAGTATCATGAGATTTTTTCAGAAAAGCTTGCTTCAATTCTGAATCTGCTGGCACATAGATACGTCCTTTGTACCACAAAACCCCTTCTTCATCTTCGGTGAATCCGGGTACCTTCCATGTACTGATACGATGTTTTATTCCATCGATACTAGCATGTAAGACCCCACCTTTTAAGGTAAAGGTCCCTGTGATTGCAATGCTAGTCCCTGGATCAAATGCTAGCATCCATAGTTTAAGATGAAGTACACGGATACAAAGGTCGTTATTACATCATCATTCCAGAGATAAAATAGTCTTTACAACTCAATAGCCCAAGGCTAATACATAGAGTTCATAACATAAAGGAAATAACTATAAGTCTTCATCTTCATGTGCCACAGGCCAGCATGTTGAGTGTAGACTCACAACCCTAATCTCCATCAGAGTAACCTGCAACATCATAATTTACGGCCACAGTGGGTCAATACATTTGGAATTGTATTGGCAAGTGATACCATAGTAGAATATTAGTATCTAACATCTATATGAATTTGGCTAAGTGTAGCTTAGGCTTGCTTTGCTCAAAATAAGGTTTTCCTTATTAGGTGAAAACACTAAGTTTTTGTTTGTAAAAACACCCAAGGAACCACCAATAGACATTGGTGAACCTTTACCCTTGTTCAACAACAAGTTTTTAACTTAGAAATTGGGATGAGGAGATCCTTGATTGCTTCAATGTCTTTGATGCTCAAATTGTCCGTTGTCGGGGACATGGCTAAGTACTTAGGTTTTACCCTCTTGAGAGGTGGTGCACTTTCCCCACAAGACTCGACATGCATCGAGACGAGACTTTTCAGAAGCATTCCCTTAGACCACCATGGACGCATTCCATCCGATCACCCTACCACTAGCTGTCCATCTGGCTAAGTTCTTGCAACCTATTTGGTCAAGGCAGAGCCCATATGCCATGTGGTTGCAGTAGAAGCTTCTCAACACTAAACATCTAAAATCCCTTTGTTCCTGGGTGGCAATCCACAAGTGTGATACACAAGGTAAACCATAGACATGGGCCTTGTGTAACCACTCAACATAAACCAACCATACCATTCCACCCAGGTGATTCATTCACATAGTTGTTTTATTAATCAAAACACAAGTCATAGACTTAGCAAAAATTCATAGCATGAAATATTCCACCCTTGTTTTATACTAGCTAGGCTAAGCATGATAACATAACAAGTTTTCTCAACTTAGCTAAAAATCTACTAAGACTACAACTACTAGGATTTCCCAAGATAGCATAGCATATATATATACTTAGAAAAAAAATCCATGCAAGTCCTACTCAAAATATCACTTGTGCATAGTCAAAATAATAGGACAAAAATATGTAGCACCACTTGCCTTGATAGTAGGGAGAGTAGAAATAGTCCTCACAATCACAATCACCACTATCACCAAAATCTACACATAAAATCATAGGGCCAAATCCACATTCAAATATTCATACAAAATATATATGAATGCATGAAAATGCAATGGAATGATTTTCTACACTAAACACGTCAAAACAAACAGTACTGATCACAAAGTAATCTATCCAAAGTCTAAACCAACCCAAATTTGCTTTAATACAATTTTCTAAACATTTTGTATAGTCAAAATAAGCCTAATATTGGTTCTTCAAATAATCCTATTTTCCCAAAAGAAAAATACTAAAACAAGGATACAGAAACGTAGGGCTTAATTTTCTAAATCCAATGATATATTATTTGCAAATTTTGGCAAAACAGAACTGAAGATATGAATTTTACAAGTTAAACCAACTAATAGATTCAAAAACAGATTTAAAATCAAACAGCCAGACACGTGGACGCATCTGATTGGTTGATACTGTTTCGCGCAAGATCACCCTTCCGCGCGGTTGGATCAAGTCAGATCCAACGCTCCAGATCAAAACTTAAAGATTCACTCACGATCTAATCTACAGCGCACAATCTAGATCTAACGGCCCTGGAGCATGCGACCAAAAGTGAGTGGCGCTGATGGCACTGGCGGCGGCGCTTCTGCCGGCGACACTCTGGAGAATCCAGAAGGGGCTAGGGGTAGTGTTGTGTCTTACCATCATCACACAGATGCGAGGAAGCTCAAGGAACAGTTGGCTAGGACAGGGGCGTGCTGCTGCGACCGTGGGAGCTCGTCGGAGTTGCTGCTGGCGTCGGTCTTTTGCAAACGGTGACGAAGGAGATGACCTAGGTCACCATAGCGCAAACAAAGGGTATTAGTAGTTGCGCAAGGACACATCGCACATATGGGTTTGAACTAGAAGGAAAGGGGCGCTCGATTCTTACCGGAATCCCTCGTCGGAGTTGGATGGAGCTTCGGGTGCTCACAGGGGTTGACGGAGCCGACAACCTGGGGCAGTATAGGATGAACCAGGGACACGGTTAGATGTGCAAGAGGGTGGCGAGTATGGCAGGGTGAACCAGTGGGCACGGGGTGGACGGAGCTCACTAGAATCGCTCGCCGGAGATGCTCGGGTCCGCGGCGGTGCAAGCTTGATTGTGGGTATCCTGGGGGCGCTTGGGCGTTGGATTTTGAGGGGAAATGGCCGCGAGGCAGAGGGGTTTAAGTAGACGGTGAGGGCCAAGAGAATTATGCACACATTCATCGGCAATTAAGCTCGAATCAATCCCGGCAGTGAAGGAAGAAACGACGGTGACGACGTGGTCTGCGGGTGTGGGATTCGGGGATGATGACGACATGGCATTGGGCCCAGTGGCAGTGAGTGAGGGGTTAGGTTAGCGTGGGTGAGAGAGGGGGTAGAGGGAGAGAACCCCGGGTGGGCTTAATGGGCCAGAAGAGTTGCTGGGCCAAAAGGGTAGCACAGGGTTTTATTTTTTTCTTTAACCTTTTCTTTTTCCAATTTGATTTTCAGGAATGAGTTTGAAATCCTAATTCCAACTTGTTTGAATTCAAACCTTTTCTACAATTTTGTACTGTGTCCCTAGCATTCAAAAGTGTGTCAAACACATATGTCTACTCAAAACACTTTGGTCCTTTGAAAATAAAAATAAAGTGATGCCTCATATGAATATAAGGGCATAAATATGGTTTTATTTAGGGTTTTGGTTTGATAAATTTTGTGCAAGACAAATATGCTATGATGATATGAATGCAATACATGGTTCTGTATTTGATTAAATTTGGGATGTTACATAGCATTTCCTTTCTGCGCCTCCTTGATCTGACTGATCAAAGTGGGTTAAAGTTCTATGCTAGCCAAAAATCCTTCACATACTAGCTCCATTCTGAAATCTTCCAACTCCTTGTGCAAACTTGGTTGCTCCTTCAGAATCATGGAGTTCAAGCGACACGGCAATATGCTAAGAGCATCTGCTACCACATTGGCTTTACCGGGGTGATAGTGAATGTCAAGGTCATAGTCCTTGATTAGCTCTATCCATCTCCTTTGCCTCATATTCAGCTCCTTCTGAGTGAAAATATACTTCAGACTCTTGTGATCCGAATAAATCTCACAACGGTTTCCCATGAGGTAATGCTGCCATGTCTTCAAGGCTAAAACTATGGCTGCTAGTTCAAGGTCATGGGTAGGGTAATTCTGCTCATGTTGCTTCAGTTGTCGCCTTCTTGCATCAACGCACATCCGAGACCGATCTTAGATGCATCACAAAACACATCAAAAGGCTTCGTGATATTCGGCATAATCAAGATTGGGGCTGAGGTCAATCTCTTATTAAGTTCTTGAAAACTCGCTTCACATTTGTCCGTCCATTCAAAGTTCTTATCTTTCTTCAACAACTGGGTCATGGGTCTTGCGATGCTCGAGAATCCTTCCACGGACTTGCGGTAATATCCCGCTAATCCGAGAAATGCACTAAATTGGGTTTGAGTGGTTAGGGATTTGCCATTCTTCAACATCCTTAACCTTGGCAGGGTCGACAGCAATTCCTCCTGCCGACACGATATGTCTGAGTAATCCTACTTCCTGTAACCAGAATTCACATTTTCTAAACTTGGCATACAACTGATGCTCCCTAAGGGTTCCAAGGATGGTCCTCAGTTGTAGCTCATGTTCTTCTTCTGACTTGGAACCAAAATGTCATCAATGAAAACAACGGCAAACTTATCCAGGAAGTCCATAAAAATCTTATTCATGATGTTCATGAAATAAGTGGGGGCATTGGTTAATCCAAAGGACATGATAGTGTACTCATGCATTCCATATCTGGTGGTGAAGGCAGTCTTTGGAATATCCTCTGCACGAATCTTGAGTTGATGATAACCAGTTCTAAGATCAATCTTAGAAAACACTTTGGCACCGGTCAACTGGTCAAACAGATCTTCTATCTTCGGAAGTGGATAATTATTCTTAATGGTGACATCATTCAGCTTCCGATGATCCGTACACAAACGGTTACCTCCATCTTTCTTGTCCACGAACAATACAGATGATCTCCATGGCGATGCACTTGGTGGAATAAGGCCTATCTCCAGCATAGCATCTAGTTGCTTTTTCAGCTCCACTAGTTCAGACGGGTTCATACTATATGGTCTCTAAGCTATGGGTCCGGTTCCATGGATTAGTTCAATGATAAACTCGATATTCCTATATGGGGGCATACTGTGCAATACATCTGGGAATACGTCAGGGTATTCACAGACTACTCTGACTTGGTCAATGGTTGGTTGGGCTAGACTCTTGTTGCACTTGAATTGACGGGGCAAGGTTTCAGATACATGCTCTACTGATACTCTAGTGGTACTGGTCATGGTTATGGCCTTCTTGGCACAGTCGATTAATCCTTTATGTTTCGACATCCAATCCATTCCTAGTACTACTTCCAAACCTTTGGTTCCAAGTACTATTAGATTAGCATAACAATCTATGCCATGGATTCTGATAGGTACAGCCTTGCAAATTTGTCTAGCTTTGGTGGTTGAACCATGTATTTGAACTATCATAACATGCTTAAATTTTGTTGGTTGAATCTTACTAGTGCATGTGAATTCTTCTGTAACAAACGAGTGTGATGCTCCAGAATCAAACACCACTCTTGCAAGTACTGAGTTAACAGAAAACATACCCAGCATGACATCTGGCGCTTCTTGGGCTTCTTCAGCATTCATGTGAAATAGACGGCCGTTGCGGTTGAGCGAATTCCCTGGGGCAAATCTTCTTCCAGGCTAAACACGACGCTGCTGCTAAGCTGGGGCATTCACATTCGGGGTTGCTGCAAGCTTCTTGGGGCACTCATTGGAGTAGTGACCCTTGGTTCCGCATTCATAAAAAGTCACCTGAGACTTGTCTTTTCCTACAACAGGCACAGCATTGCTTCCAGTCCTTAGGCCAGTATTGGTGTTGTTGCCGACATTGTTGTTGTTGAACTTGGGCGGTGCACGGTTGAAATTGTTGGAGTTGCAGCGGTTGGTTTTGTGGTTTCCTCCAGGCCTTGGGTTTCTGATGCGTGTACCCAGTGTTGACGTGGGACACTTCGTTCGAACCCCAAGAGAAAGGTGTGATGAGCACAACGGCAAGTTTCCCTCAGTAGAGACCGAGGTTATCGAACCTCAAGGAGGAAGGAAACGTCTAAAGGTGTTGCAAGCAACATGGAAACCTGCACAACACAAACTCAAGACTTTGTCCCAAAGAATGAATGAGGTTGTCAAGTTCACCGGTTTGCTGTAACAAAGGATTAAACATATGGTGTGGAAGGTAATGGTTTGCAGCAAGTAAACAAGTAACAGTGGAAGATGTATCAATGGTAAAGATTGGACCGGGGTTCATAGTTCACTAGAGGTGCTCTCCTTAGATAAACAACATGGCATGAAGGGTAAACAAATTACAGCAGGGCAATTGACAGGAACTAATTTTTTTGTGTTTTTGAATAAAGCAAGCAAACCAAACTAGACTAATTTTTTTGGGTTTTTTGAAAAGAGGCAAACAAAACCAAGCAAAAGAAACAAAGCAAACTAAAAGCAAAGTAAATAGAAAGGAAGTGAAGGACTCCCCTTGTGAAGACGTCCTTAGCCTCCCCGACAACAGCGCCATAAATCTTGATGTGTGCACCCAGTGTTGACGTGGGACACTTTGTTGGAACCCCAAGAGCAAGGTGTGATGAGCAAAGCAGCAAGTTTCCCTCAGTAGAGACCGAGCTTATCGAACCTGAAGGAGGACAGAAATGTCTCAAAGGTGTTGCAAGCAACGTGGAAAACTGCACAACACAAACTCAAGACTTTGTCCCAACGAATCAGTGAGGTTGTCAAGCTCACCGGTTTGCTGTAACAAAGGATTAAATGTATGGTGTGGAAGGTAATGGTTTGAAGCAAGTAAACAAGTAACAGTGGAAGATGTATCAATGGTAAAGATTGGATCGGGGTCCATAGTTCACTAGAGGTGCTCTCCTTAGATAAACAACATGGCATGAAGGGTAAACAAATTACAGCAGGGCAATTGACAGGAACTGAGAAAGGCATAACAATGCAATTACTAGTCAGAAAGATCTTATGAGATTCGATTGGGCAATACAACAAGATACATAGACCTCCATCCAACTGCATCTATGACTAGAAGTCCACCTTCAGGTTATCATCCGAACCCCCTCCAGTATTAAGTTGCAAGCAACATATAACTGCTTCAAGAAAAGTGTGTAAGGTAAACAGTCCACATGTTCCATGAACAAGATACCATTGTTTTCTCCCTAGTGGCAACAACACATCTACAACCGAAGAGATTTCTGTCACTTCCCTTGGAAACTAGAGGCATGAACCCACTATAGAGCATAAATACCCCCTCTTGTAGTCACTAGCAACTACTTGGCCAAGATAGCTACTAACAACGGAGAGTATGCAAGATCACAAACAACACAGACATGATAGAATCATAAAGACAAAACCATTAATCAAACCAACATAATAATCTCAATATCCATCGGATCCCCACAAACACAACATGCATGATTACAATTAGATTAGATCTTGATCATGAACGGAGCTCACAATATCTATACATGAAAGAACAAAGGATGAGATACAACCATCTAGCTACTACATGGACCCATAGTCCAAGGTGGAACTACTCACGCATCATATCAGAGAGAAGGCCTCCGGGATGATCTCCCCTCCGGCAGGGTGCCGGGAAGAACTTCAGATCCCCCCTCAATCTAGGGAGGATGGTGGCGGCGGCTATATACGGTTTTCGTGGAGATTTGATCAGGTCCTTAGGTTTTATGCATCGGGGGCTTCTTATAGGTGAAGGGGGAGGCCGAGGAGGCGACCAGGGGCCCCACACCCCTCCTAGGAGCGGGGCAGGGCCCACCCGCGCCTAGGGGGGTCTGGCCGCGCTGGCTTGCATCTCCGTCTCGTCTTCTCGATTCTTGTTCCCCACGGAAAGTAATTGACTTTGGCTTGTCCCGTCCAATTCCGAGAATATTTATTTACTAGCTTTTCTGAAACCAAAAACAGCAGAAAACAGGCAACTGGCATTGTGGCAACTTGCTAATAGGTTAGTACGAGAAAACATGTAAAAAGCACCTCAAAGTGTAGACAAAGCAACGCAAAGGAGATACTAACAAGCATGGAACATCAAAAATTATAGATACGTTTCCGACGTATCAGTTTCCTCCTCCACGGTTTGGATAGTTAGGACGGTTCATCGGGGGTCTATTGTTTCTTGGGGCAAATCCTATAGACAGGTTGGGGCGATACTTTGGGGCATGGTGGGTTCCTGGTTGATGGATCATTCGACGCTTGCGGTTCTCATTGGCTTGGTTGATCTTGCCTTCCATCTGGATTGCAGAATCCACTAAGGCTTCAATGTCAGCAAACAGAATATTGACTAACACTGTCTGCATCTCATCATGCAGACCATTCAAGAATCTCTCCTTATTAGCTTCAGTGTTAATCTCATCTGGTGCATACCTATCTAATGTGAAAATTTTGTCATGGTATTCAACTAGTAATCCTCCCTTGCTTCAATTCTCTGAATTCATCTCTCATCCTCTTGATTAAACTCGATGGCACATGGGTTCTGCTGAACTTGCGTTTGAATTCATCCCAATTCATCATTTGTCCTCCATTCATGACGTGAACGCTGTTCCACCGAGATCTTGCATCTCCTGCCAGATAGTGGGTGGCAAACATTACTTTCTCGTTGGCCTCCACTCTTGCGACTTCTAAGTTGTTCTCCATAGTTTGCAGCCAGTCATCAGCATCTAATGGCTCTTCAGACTTACTAAAGATGGATGGATTGGTGTTCTAAAAGTTCTTGAGCTTGGATCCATGGTTTTCCTGGTTTCCATGGCCTTGATTGTTGTTGGCCATCTGAGCTATGTGTTGAAGGGTGGCTAAGTTGGCTTGTCATTCGGCTCTTTCAACTTCACGGTCTGAAACCAACATTTCCAAGATTTGGAGCATTGGGTCCGGGGATGAACTGCTTCCTCCGCGAGGCATCTGAAGATTGAGATAGATCATGAGAAAGGAGGGAAATTTCGAAGGTTTAGGTTTTTTTTTGAAAAGTTTTTTTAAAATTTTGAGTTTCACTCAGATTTTGCTAACTAGAAACTTGCTTTTCATTCATGGCACACAATACAAACACACACCACAACAAGGAAACAGATGGTTTTAAGAACCCTTCTGTGAAACTACGATACAATGGGACCGGATACAACTTCACTAACGCTAGTGCTCAAGTGCTACTACTCCTCGGAATCGGTGGTTTCATCATCATCATCATCATCATCAATGAAGGCGGAGTCATCATCATCTGTGAAGAAGTCCATGGCTTGATCCTCCAGGAAGTCATCATCATCACTGAGGTAAGAGTAGGGGTCTCCACAGATATCTTCCCCTACATTCTCCATTTCCTCAAGCTGCATGTCCCGCTCGTGGATGGTCTCCTCCAAGTCTGTCACTCTGTGACGAAGGCGAGCAATAATGCGATCCTTCTTTTCAAGCTGACAACGACGAGACTGGCGATCCTTCACAAGCATAGCGATGGTCTGGTCCTTCTTGACTATGATGGCGTAGTTGTGGTTGGCATAGGAGCGGGCATTGTCCAACTCCTTCTGCCTGTCATACATCATGAAGCTAAGATGGTCCACTTGATGCTTCAGCTCCGGGTGATATGGTGCCTCCAATGGCTGTCCCATAGCATCACGCCTTGGGTAATACTCAAAGCGCGTGCCCTTGATCTGATTGATGCTTTGCCCACATAGACGGGCAAGAGATTTTTGTAAGGCCCTGGCGAGTCCATCTAGCCAGTTGTTCTCTCTTAAGGTGAACTGGATTTCCTCTAAGGTGGGGGATTCAATCTTCCCTCTGAGACTTGCAACGATCAGCCATTGCAATTCTCCTCCTTGCTGATCGTTGAGCTGGGCTCCGAAGAACTCGGGGTGCGGGCGCTCCAAAAGTTCCGAGAGTTGGTCCAAATCACGCTCAAAGATGAGATCTCCTCCATTGCCCAACTGATAGAACTTTCTATACTTCACGTCCATCTATAATAATGTAGGATGAGTAAGTTAGTAGAGTGATCAAGTCTGTCAAATTTTATGTAAGTTTGCAAGATTTTTTGAGGAACATGAATTTTCATGAAAGAATCTAAGTGATAATAATGAGGATAGGTTTTTGTAAATACTCACTTCTTTTGTTTTGAAAATAAGTTTTTGATTCAAGCGTCCATTATAACTAGGGTCTCCTATGGTTAGGATGGCTCTGATACCAACTTGTAAACACCCGAATTTTTAATCCCAGATGCCTGTTATGCCATACATCGCCATCCTAGGATTATCATTTTTGCGAGACATAACAGACTGGTACCATAGTTCATCATCCATTACAAACCATAATAAAGGTCTTACAAATAAAGGATCTCATGATCCAGTCTTAATACAATCAATGTAGTGGAATAATATAATAACGGTAGCGTGGGTGAAGCTCCATCTTCAGGGTCATAGGCAATGCTGACGATGGGAGATGATCCTAGTTGTCGTAGACTTCCTGTTGTCCATCATCCTGGTAGTCCTCCTCATAGTATGGCCACGGGAATAGCCAGGGACAAAGCCATGAGTACTCTTTAAGTACTCGTAAACTATCACTAATAGGTAAAGAGGTTTCAAGTAGGAATCCTAAGCTCTAGGCTGTTTTGCAAAAAGCCAGGTTTATCTCTAACTGAGTTTAGAAGCAAGGAAAGATAGTTTAATATCTTTCAACACCTAAGTGGGAACTTAGTTTTCATGTTCACAACCCTGTTGTGGTCAAGTCAAAGTCATGATTCATTTCACAAGGCATTTTGAAAATATCTGACGACGGAACAGTATGGCCACTTGATGGCGCCCACCACTTGTCGTGGGACGCTTCGTTGGAAACCCCAAGAGAAAGGTATGAAGCAGCACAGCAACAAGTTTCCCTCAGTAAGAAACCGAGGTTATTGAACCTGTAGGAGGAAGGAAATGTCACACAGGTGTTGCAAGCAACGCAGAGGCCTGCATAACACAAACTCAAAACTTTGCCCCAATGAATCAGTGAGATTGTCAAGCTCACCGGTTTGTTGTAACAAAGGATTAAACGTATGGTGTGTAAGGCAATGGTTTGCAGCAAGTAAACAAGTAACAGTGGAGGATGTATCGATGGTAAAGATTGGACCTGGGTCCATAGTTCACTAGAGGTGCTCTCCTTAGATAAACAACATGGCATGAAGGGTAAACAAATTACAGCAAGGCAATTGGCAGGAACTGAGCAAGGCATAACAATGCAATTACTAGTCAGAAAGATCCTATGAGATTCGATTGGTCAATACAACAAGATACATAGACCGCCATCCAACTGCATCTATGACTAGAAGTCCACCTTCAGGTTATCATCCGAACCCCCTCAAGTATTAAGTTGCAAGCAACAGATAACTGCTTTTAAGAAAAGTGTGTAAGGTAAACAGTCCACATGTTCCATGAACAAGAGATCGTTGTTTTCTCCCTAGTAGCAACAACACATGTACAACCGAAGAGATTTCTGTCAGTTCCCTTGGAAACTAGAGGCATGAACCCACTATCGAGCATAAATACCCCCTCTTGGAGTCACTAGCAACTACTTGGCCAAGATAGCTACTAACAACGGAGAGCATGCAAGATCACAAACAACACAGACATGATAGAATCATAAAGACAAAACCATTAATCAAACCAACATAATAATCTCAATATCCATCGGATCCCCGCAAACACAACATGCATGATTACAAATAGATTAGAGATTGATCATGAATGGAGCTCACAATATCTATACATGAAAGCACAAAGGAGGAGATACAACCATCTAGCTACTACATGGACCCATAGTCCAAGGTGGAACTACTCATGCGTCATACCGGAGAGAAGGCCTCCGGGATGATCTCCCCTCCGGCAGGGTGCCGGGAAGAACTTCAGATCCCCCAATCTAGGGACGATGGTGGCGGCGGCTACATATGGTTTCGTGGATTTCTGATCGGGTGTTCAGGGTTTCTGCATCGGGGGCTTCTTATAGGCGAAGGGGGAGACCGAGGAGGCGGCCAGGGTCACCAAACCCTAGCCAGGCGTGGGGCTGGGCCCACCCGCGCCTAAGGTGGGTCTGGCCCCTCTGGCTGGCCCCTCCGGCTCCCCTCTGGACTTCTTGTTCCCCATGGAAAGTAATTGACTTTGTCCTTTGTCCCGTCCAATTCCGAGAATATTTCTTTACTAACTTTTCTGAAAACAAAAACAACAGAAAACAGGCATCTGGCGCTGTTGCAACTTGTTAGTAGGTTAGTACCATAAAACATGTAAAAAGCACCTCAAAGTGTGGACAAGTAAAGCAAAGTAGATACTAAAGAAGCATGGATCATCAAAAATTATAGATACGTTTCCAACGTATCAGCATCCCCAAGCTTAACTACTGCTCGTCCTCAAGTAGGTAAGTGATAAAAGAATAATTTTTGAGGTGACATGCACCCTCACAATAAAGATCCAACCATTTGCAAGCATTGAAAGATGGGATCAAATAACTCTAAACATGTGCATGAAAGATGGAGTTCTAACAATAGTACATAGTAACTATGCATGCAACATGACAAGCTACAAACAAAGATCATGAATAACATGCATTAAATTTTTTTGTTTGTTTCACATACAGAAAACATAGCAAAGTGGCAATCAGCTTGTCCCTCATAGAGTAGAAAATAGATGCATAGGACACCTGCAAAGTTCACAAGGGTGACTAGAAACAAGTATCACAAGAAAAAGTAATATCACAATATGCATCAATTAATAAGCTTTGGAACACTGCACACAGAATGACAATTATGCTCTCTTAATGGTGCCTAAAGGTAGAAGGTGGAGACTCAATAGTGGTGGAAGAAAGGCCCTTTTTTGTAAAGGAAGCAGGGATTACAAGTCTCAAAAAGAGCTTCCAAAAATTATGGTACTCGTTAGCTTTCAGACCTCATTGCCCCTATCATAAGCATCTTGAAGTGGTTAAGTTTAAAGTGGCAAAGCTGGAGTATATGCTTGCCGAAGTATAAGTTGGAAATCTCAAGTCCCTTCAATGCGAGGGCCACACCTCATGCATACTCAACTTTGGGTCCAGGTAAGTTCTTGTCACTGTAAGTATTTGCATATCATTGAGAACCGCCAACGGGGTACCCCTTGCACATGGTACAAGAGCTTTCCCATATCAAAAATGACAAGGCAAGCAGACAATGAGCATCCCAGCAATCTTTTTATTTACCATATGTATAGCTTTTTATTGAGGATGCTTCATAGATAGCTCATTATGGTGATGCTGCAAGTTTCCACCATGATTACGCATGGCTTAGGCTAGCGGCCCAGGCGTTTCTCTAACACAAGATACAAACTCCATGGACTTACAAGTTCCCTCTTTATTTCACACCGGTGACATCCATAGACAAAAGAACATGATATCAGCTGAGTACAAAGTACAAGTGCAATGATGAAAACGTTCCCCATGACAGCACAGTTCTGCTAATTCTAACTTATAAGTGCAAGCATATACAACAAAGTTGTCACAATGGTTCAAGTTTATTAGGGGAAAGAATAAAGTGTGCCATCAAGTTCGTGAGGGCTTTAATCACTAAGTTTTTACATAACAAAATAGTTTTAAATTGGAAGATAGTTGAAAACAAGAATATACTTGGAATGGTGTAACACACCATGCATAAGATTTTATAGTGGACACTTTGGAATAACTTGGTTTCTTGGGAGTTGGAAGCATGAGTAGAACTTACTCATACAAGTGGAGGCTAGCAAAAGAGTGGGAGCAACCAACTAAGCGAGCATAATGGCCAAAATCATGCAGTGCAACAAAGCATCCTAATCAAACCAAAGAGTGGTACTACAATTCAAGGACTAAATTATCATAGAGGCTAATGGTGACTTGTGAGAGTCATAACATGGTGTGAGCATGTGCAAGTCAACCCAAGCAAAGCATCATAGGAGAATACCACAATACTATGCTTTTGCATGCTAAAACAACACATAATTTCTTCAAGGCACACTAAGCAATCCCAATTGTTTGGAACAATAAATGCTACAACAATAATCACTAAGCATAAGGTCAAAACAACACCTACATGTCATGCTAAAGTCTAAGTCACAGTCAATGCAAGCTCCTCTTGCACTTCAAGCAAGAACTTACTACTCCTTTCCAACACCAAGCAAACTTATTTGCAAAACAACACAACGAGAACGGGGGTCCAAACTAATTTATTCAAGCAAACTAAACAACCTAAGCAAGCAAACGAAAACTAAGACGCTCCAAGAACAACACAACTATGCATGAAACAATAAAAACGAAGTGTCTAGACAGACCTGAGTTTTTTATTGATGAAGAAGGGGATGCTTTGGGCATCCCCAAGCTTTGACGCTTGTACCTCTTGGATATTTCTTGGGGTTACACCATGGTGGCATCCCCAAGCTTGAGATTTTGTCCATTCTTTATCTCATTGCATCATTCTCTCTCTACACCTGGAATATTTCCTTCACACAAAACTTCACACAATCTTCATTAGCAACATTAGGGTATTCAAAAGATATTAGACAACTGGCAAAGCTTTGGAACATCAAGGATTTTCACTAAAAACACAAGCTACTGTAGTAACTCCTTCAAAAATCTCAATTCACCTAAAGAGAACTCAAAAAGGAATCAATAAGAAGCAAATGCAAATAATGACAGAAATCTGTCAAAACATACTAGCAGATAGAAACCGATTTTTTTAAACATCTTCTGTTGCTCAAATCAAAAAGTGTTGAACTAACTAAAGTTATCTAACATACTGGGGGATTTATTCGTACATTTTCAGATCAATCCGAGTTATAGAGCCTCCTCACGAATTTTTTTGGTGGAGGACAGAAATCTGTTTCGGGACAGCAACTCCCCAAATCTTACTTCCCTCTCATTAGAGGTCATTCTTGGCACAAAAAGCAAACAAAAAGGATAAGTATAGGTCATTACTGAATTAATAACTTACAAGACTCAAGGAAACTCTTGGATTATCTCCTAACAAGTACTTTTCTTTAACGCCTTTAAGTTATGCACAAGAAGCAAGAAGAATCAGGTGTTTTCAAATGAAGAAGCATTAACATCAAACCTTGCCTTCAAAGGGGGAACAAAGATCAACTTCTCTCTTATCATTGGGAAGTATTCAATATCTTTCTTGAATGGAAAATGATATTTAATGATTCCTTCTTTCATATCAATGATGGCACCAACTGTTCTAAGAAAAGGTCTTCCCAAAGTAATAGGACAAGGAGAATTGTATTCAACATCCAAAACATAGAAATCAATAGGGACATAAGCATTGTTAACCATGATGAGAACATCATTAATACTCCCCATGAGTTTCTTCTTAGCATTATCATTGAGTGGGACATCCAAATAACAATCTTCCAAAGGTGGCAAATCAAGCATTTCATAAATCTTCATAGGCATAATAGAGACACTAGAACCAAGATCACATGAAGCTTTGAGGTCAAAGTCATTCACTTGCATATTAATAATGGGTTCCCAACTGTCTTCTACTTTCCTAGGAATAGAAGCTTTGTGTTTTAGCTTCTCTTCCTTAATCTTAACAAGGGCATTTGTAACATGTTTAGTGAAAGCAACATGCATATCACTAGCATCAGGACTTCTAGCAAGCTTTTGCAAGAACATAATCACTTCAGAAATATTGCAACCATCAATATCAAAGTCAAACTTGGCATCACTAGTAATAGGCTCAATAGGCTTAGGCATAGTAGGAGTAGGAATAGGGACTACTTGTGGTTTAGTGGTGTAGTGCACACACTATTGTTTCTATCAATTTCAGCTTCCCTTTCCCACTTAGAATGAAGTTGAGCTAAGAGCCTAACGTTTTCATTAATAGTAACTTGTATGGCATGAGCAGTAGCAAAGGTGTTTTCCATGGCTTCAGGTTTAGCAGCCATTTTATTAACCAAGGAGGACCGAGCTTCAGACAAAGAGGATATATTTTTCTCAACAGTTAAAAGCTTTTCCTCTATAGTCTTATTGAAAGTGGTTTGTTTACTAATAAAGTCCTTGAGCATGACTTCAAGTTCAGAGGGGGCACTTCTAGCATTATTGTAAGAGCTTCCATAGGAATTGCCATTATTAGGAGGATAAGGCCTATAATTGTTGTTGCTACCAAAATTGTTCCTATAGGCATTGTTGTTGAAATTGTTGTTTCTAATGAAGTTCACATCAACTTGCTCTTCTTGAGCAACCAAAGAGGCTAAGGGAACACTATTAGGATCTAAAGGAGTTTTCCCATTAACAAGCATATCCATAATAACATCAATCTTTTCGATCAAAGAGGAAGTTTCCTCAACAGAATTTACCTTCTTACCATGTGGAGCTCTCTCAACATGGCATTCAGAGTAGTTAACCATCATATTATCAAGGAGACTTGTTGCGCCCATAAAGGTACCTCCAGCAGCTGAATCCAATAGATTTCTTGAGGAGAAGTTCAAATCTCCATAAAAAGTCTGGATAATCATCCAAGCAGTGAGTCCATGAGTAGGGAAATTTTCAACCAAAGATTTCATTCTTTCCTAAGCTGGAGCAACATCTTCACTATCAAGTTGTTTAAATTTCATAATGTCACTTCTCATAGATATAATCTTAGCAGGAGGATAGTACTTTCCAATAAAAGCATCTTTGCACTTAGTCCAAGAATCAATACTATTTTTAGCAAAGAAAGCAACCATTCTTTGCCTTTTCCCCTCAAGAAGAAAGGAAAAAGCTTGAGCTTAATAATATCTCCATCTACATCCTCATACTTTTGCATCTCACAAAGTTCAACAAAGCTATTGAGATGAGCAGCAGGATCATCAGAACCCGGCACTTAAAATTGCTCTCATCACAAGATTCAACAAAGCAGCTTAATTTCATAAAAGGTAGCATCGAGGGCAGGTGGAGCAATAGGAGTGCTTAGGAAATCATTGTTGTTGGTGCTAGTGAAGTCACACAACTTGGTGTTCTCAGCGAGTTCATTTTGGCAAAGGTGGGCAAGCCAGCAATGACAGCAACTAGGCGAGGAACTAATTTTTTTTGTGTTTTTGAATAAAGCAAGCAAACCAAACTAGACTAATTTTTGTTTTTTAAGAGGCAAACAAAACCAAGCAAAAGAAACAAAGCAAACTAAAAAAAAGTAAATAGAAATGAAGTGAAGGACTCCCCTTGTGAAGACGTCCTTGGCCTCCCCGGCAACTGCGCCAGAAAAGAGCTTGATGGCGCCCACCACTTCTCGTGGGACGCTTCGTTGGAAACCCCAAGAGCAAGGTATGAAGCAGCACAGCAGCAAGTTTCCCTTAGTAAGAAACCGAGGTTATCGAACCAGTAGGAGGAAGGAAACGTCACACAGGTGTTGCAAGCAACACGGAGGACTTCACAACACAAACTCAAGACTTTTCCCCAACGAATCAATGAGGTTGTCAAGCTCACCGGTTTGCTGTAACAAAGGATTAAATGTATGGTGTGGAAGGAAATGGTTTGCAGCAAGTAAACAAGTAACAGTGGAGGATGTATCAATGGTAAAGATTGGACCGGGGGTCCATAGTTCACTAGAGGTGCTCTCCTTAAATAAACAACATGGCATGAAGGGTAAACAAATTACAGCAGGGCAGTTGACAGGAACTGAGCAAGGCATAACAATGCAATTACTAGTCAAAAAGATCCTATGAGATTCGATTGGGCAATACAAGAAGATACATAGACCGCCATCCAACTGCATCTATGACTAGAAGTCCACCTTCAGGTTATCATCCGAACCCCCTCCAGTCTTAAGTTGCAAGCAACAGACAACTGCTTTAAGCAAAGTGTGTAAGGTAAATAGTCCACATGTTCCATGAACAAGAGACCATTGTTTTCTCCCTAGTAGCAACAAAACATCTACAACCGAAGAGATTTCTGTCACTTCCCTTGGAAACTAGAGGCATGAACCCACTATCGAGCATAAATACCCCCTCTTGGAGTCACTAGCAACTACTTGGCCAAGATAGCTACTAACAACGGAGAGCATGCAATATCATAAACAAAACAGACATGATAGAATCATAAAGACAAAACCATTAATCAAACCAACATAATAATCTCAATATCCATCGGATTCCCGCAAACACGACATGCATGATTACAAATAGATTAGATCTTGATCATGAACGGAGCTCACAAGATCTATACATGAAAGCACAAAGGAGGAGATACAACCATCTAGCTACTACATGGACCCATAGTCCAAGGTGGAACTACTCACGCATCATACCGGAGAGAAGGCCTCCGGGATGATCTCCCCTCCGGCAGGGTGCCGGGAAGAACTTCAGATCCCCCCGATCTAGGGACGATGGTGGCAGCGGCTACCGATGATTTCGTGGATTTCTGATTGGGTGTTCAGGGTTTCTGCATAGGGGGCTTCTTATAGGAGAAGGGGGAGACCGAGGAGGCGTCCAGGGTCACCAAACCCTAGCCAGGGGTGGGGTAGGGCCCACCCACGCCTGGGGTGGGTCTGGCCCGCCTGGATGGCCCCTCCGGCTCCCCTCTAGACTTCTTGTTCCATACGGAAAGTAACTGACTTTGTCCTTTGTCCCGTCCAATTCCGATAATATTTCTTTACTAACTTTTCTAAAACCAAAAACAGCAGAAAATAGGCATCTGGCACTGTTGCAACTTGTCAGTAGGTTAGTACCAGAAAACATGTAAAAAGCACCTCAAAGTGTGGACAAGTAAAGCAAAGTAGATACTAAACAAGCACGGTGAAGGGTTTCGCGGCATAGTAAATCAAAATTTTCTACGGATGCGAACAGAGGGAAAGCCAAGATCTAATCCAGGATATGCAATCAACGAGAGAGATTGGATTAGATCTTCATACCCTTAAAGATTCGCACAGCGGAACGTTCGTCGGAACGTGGGTGATGTAGTCGTACTCGCTTCTCCTCCTCGCGATCCAATCCGATCTAGCACCACAAGTGGCGGTGCCTCCGTGAGATGCACACGTGCAGCACCTCGACGTCTCCTCCTTCCTCGGACCAGCGAGTATGGTGGAGAGATAGATTGGATCTACAACACGACGGCGTGGTGTATATGGTGGAGAATTTCTGCTGCAGGGCTTCGCCTACAAACAGTCGGGAGGGAGAGAGGAAGGTAGCAAGGCAGCTAGGGCTTGGAGGAAGGTGTGTAGTAGTGGGGAGGGGGCGCACCACCCCTCTATATATAGAGGGGGGGCGGCCAGCCCTTGCCCCTCCTCCAAGCCTATCTCTAGTTTAAACAATTTAAACTCTCCCTTATCTAGAAATCCTATCTCTAGTTTAAACGAGTTTAAACTTATCTAGGATCGGCTGGGCCCTATGGGGCCTTGTGCCCCTGGCCCAATGCGGCCAGGACACTCCCTCATAGGCCCATGCCCCCTCCCGGAAGGTGGGGCCACGTTGGTCCCCTTCCGGAAGGTTCTAGAAGCTTCCGGTACAATACCGATTAACCCGGAACAATTCCGAACTCCAAAAACCGCACTGCCTTATATGAATCTTATTCTCCGGACCATTCCGGAACCTCTCGTGATATCCCGGATCCCATCCGAGACTCCGAACAAAAATTCATAAACCAATTATCCAATCTATCCTAGCGTCGAGATACGTTAAGTGTGTGACCATGCGGGTTCGAGAATATGGACATGATCTTCTATCAATAATCAACAATGGTGCAGGCACCCATATTGACTCCACACATTCATCGATGATCATATCGGATGAACCAAGATTCCAGGATTCAATCAATCCCATATATATATTCCCTTCGTCTCGCGATATTTTACTTGCCCGAGATTCGATCGCTATGCCGTCATACCTAGTTCAATCTCGTTCACGGCAAGTACTTTACTGTTCCGTAATCCGATATCACTTTGTGATTAACTCCTTAACCACATGCTTGCAAGCGATGTTGATATCGATTACCGAGTGGGCCCAAGTATATCTCTCCGACTTGGGAGGGACAAATTCCATCTCGATACATACAACCCAGAGATACTTTCCGATCACCTGAGAGACACCTTTATGATCACCCTCTCATAGGATGACGTTTGATGACCTCAAAGCTTTCTTCCGATACCAGGGAGTTGCATTATCTTATGGTCTAAGGAATACAATATTTGACATAGGAAAAGCTTCGCAAAGATGAACACGATGAAACGATCTAATTGCTTCGCTTAGTTTGGGTCTGTCCATCATATCATTCTCCCAATGATATGATCTCATTATCAATTGACAACTCATGTCTATGGTTAGGAAACCTTAACCATCATTGATCAATGAGCTAGTCCATAGAGGCGTACTAGGGACACGGTGTTGTTTACAAACCACACAAGTATTAAAGTTTCCGTTTAATACAATTCTAGCATGGAACATAAACTTTATCATGAACAAGAATTATAATAATAACATCTTTATTATTGCCTCTAGGGCATAATTCCAACACATGGAGCATCAAAAATTATAGATACGTTTCCAACGTATCACCACTCCAACTGTCCATAACCGTGGACGCGGCTATTCGAATAGTTTGACACTCTACAGAGGTGGTACACTTTTACCACAATATTTGATACATCTGTCAGGAACAATCCTAAATCACCATACTTAGTATGCGGATAATCAATCCTAACCTTTCAATTACACACCCTAGTATAGACACCTCTCCTATGAGTTTGTCCTCCCAACCATGACCATCTGTCGTCTTGGGAACTGCACAGGTGGACAATCATCACGAGGTAGCCTTAGCTCAAACCTCTCCCGCAAGGGTACCCATACTAAGGTATATAAACTTCCAGTCAAGCCCTACCCAGTTCGGGTATTGTGGTTGTACGATAAAATTGGAATGGTATCGCATCTTAACACAACCATCAGTTTTATAAAGGGCTAAGGCTCATGCCTCAACATTTTCACCATCAAAAATCATCTGGTGTTCATAACACATGTCAAAACATTTCATTAGAATAACTCATCATTCTAAGGTTTTCATAACCATTTTCACCAATTATTCCCATCTAAGGTGATCAAGTTTTATGCTTAGCACTAGCCACTAAAGTTGGGGGTAAGCACTAATGAGGGGTGATAATCAAGTGTGACTATCAAATCTAATATCATGCCTCAGGATGACATCTAATTATATCTAACTTAGGCCAATTTTTATGATCTTTATGCTACCTCGAACAACTTTCCAAAATTCACAAGTCACTAAGTAAACATAAATAAAAAGCTTTGATAAAGAAATAAAAGAATAAAGCTTGCAATTAAAACTGGGATTTAGTATGATCAAGTGGTATAAGCAAACATGCCTAATGCATCTTGCATAGGTTAAATAGTGGTCTTAGGCTTGCAAGTAAGACTTGCATGGTTTTAGCTTAGCTTGCATGGTTAAGAAACTTGCAAGTGGTAGCTTGCCTTGTGCAGTGCGCTGGTTGAAGTTCTCCTCTGCTTCCTCTTCGTAGTAGTCTCCTTCCTCTTCGTATCCTTGGTCGGTACTAGCGTCTATAAATAAATATGAAGTACACAATCACCAAACAATACTTAACTACTTCTATTAGCACACCAAGGGTTTACACTAGATGATCTAGCATCAGCACAATCATCACAAGGATTAAATCAATAGTCTTATTCATTTTATTTTAGAAAAGTAATTTCTACTCATTGAAAAACTACTTAAGATTTAATATTCTCCAATTAAAACATGGGATCATGTTGACAAATGTCATCACCATATATTCTAATACTTGGGAATGTGATTTAAAGTGGTGTCACAATTTAATAATGTTTAACCTTATTATTTTAATTAATTAAAGTAAGGCATTCTTTTATTATTTGTCCATTATTACTGCAAGTAAACCTAGATATTTGTATATATTCAGAAAGGTCTTGTAAAATGTGATTTTTTAGAGTTGGAATCAACTCAAAAGCATTTATGGTTGAATTTTGAAAAAAAATTGAATGCAGAAAAGTTTCTGCCTTGTTATTTTTACCATAGGTGATCTATAATTCCAAATTGTTTGAATCCAATGGGCTTGGATTAAGAATTTCAATACCTTTCTAACAAAATTGTTTTCATGCTATTTAGTTTAGTAAATTTCTCTGAATTGATTTTTGAATCAACAGACATAACTAGGGTTTGAAACTAAATGGAAAAATCTAATATGAACTAACTGGGTTGCGCAGGAGAGTTACTAGGCTGTCCCACTGCGCACAGCACATGCGCGGGCTGCTGACAGATGGGGTCCACTAGTCAGCAGAACTAACTAAACAAAATGGTATCTACGAATCCGAGCCTTACGATCTAATTATAATCTAACGGCTGAGGGTCGTCGTCAACGACAAGCTACTCCGGCGAGGAACTAACCCTAACGCGGCCAGTGGGGGTCTGGGGAGGCTCATCGGGGCTCAGGCGAGGGTCGTCGACGGGGGTGGATGAGGTTATCGATGACGGAGGTTCTCCTGGTACTGGCGGCTTCTCCTGGGATGTCCGCAATCGACGACGCCCTTCTCCTCCAGCAGCGGCAGGCTCCGCCCAAATTTCAGCGAGAGAGAGCTCGCCTTGCTCCGAGAAGAAGTGGGAAGGATCAGTGAGATGTGGGGAGTGAGGTGGTGTGGAGAAATCAAGCTGGGGAGGCATCCTTTTATAGGCGAGCGAGAGGGGCAACACGGCGTGGGCAGAGGTCGTCGGAGGCGACGATATAGGCGGCTATCAGCGTGGCTGAGGCTAGGGGATAGTGCATGGTCTCCTGGAGATCGTTGCTAGCTTAAAGGCGAGGCGTGGGGCGATGGGATTTGGTCGGGAGTGTGCGGTGCTCTGCGCGGATGCAGAGGTGTTTGCGATGGCGTGCGGCAGCTGCGGGTCGCGCAACGGCGGACGGGGGTGTCTGCGGGGTTGATGTGATCATGGTGCGTGTGCACGAGCACGGCGAGGGCGAGGCGCGGTATGTTCGAGGAGGTCGGCTACGGCGAGCTGGCGTGCTCTAGACATGGCACAGAGGTATAGGGCGCGGCGGTGCTAGGGTGGTCCAGGGCTCTTCTGTGGTCGAGGCTGGGACATGGGGTGGCAGTGGAGTGCGACGTGTCTGGTGCGCGTCGGGGGTGAGGACGGCGATGCTCCTGGCGTGATGTCCATTGTCGGTCGATGACGACCAAAAATGGGCGGCGTTCCACTGTGCGCACGGCTAAGAAGGGTTTGGTCTGGGGATTGGCTAGGCTCAGGGTTGACAAGATAGTTAAGAGGGGACCAAATGGTCGAAGATCACTGCTCACCACAGTGTAGTTAGGCCAGAGTTTATTTGTGTCTGCAAGGTGTTTGACAAAATGGCCGAAAGAAATTCTTATTTGAATTTTTGGATGAAACTTGGTGAGTGTACTGGGCACATACTTGAGAGTATAGGGTTGTTTGGATTTGTCAAGGTGAACTAATTTGGTTGGTTTTGAGAAATGGCGATCTTACCATATGAACTAGATTCAATTTTTAAATGTCATTTGAATAGGGTTGCCAAATGTTTCTGTGGGTTTGCAAGGTGGGTTTGGGTTCACTTTTACTTCTTCTAGCAAGGGGTGAAAAGAATTGGATTTGGTTTTGTTAGAAATCTTGGACTAGAAACACTCAAAGTGGTCTAGTGAACAAGATTGGCAAAAATGACCATTTGCTTATATGGTTTGTTTTTGAATTTCTCTTCATTTGATTATGCTTGGAAATTATTTAGATGATGTTTTTTCATCTTTAAACCAATCCTTGCCATTCATAACCATCACACAAGTCCACACAAACATTCATGCATTCATCACATACACACATGCATTTATATTGATTTTAATTAACAAAAGTTTTTGTTAACCCTAAATTTGGGTGATTAGAACTTGATAACCTTGATTAATATTTTTGGGATGTTACAACAACCTTAGAAGTCTCTGTCACTCTCCCATATTACTAGAGGCATGAACCCACTATCGATCATAAATACTCCCTCTTGGAGTTACAAGCATCTACTTGGCCAATGTATCTACTAGCAATGGAGAGCATGCAAGATCACAAATAACATAGACATGATAGAATCAATAATCAATCTGACATAGTATCTCAATTTCCATCGGATCCCCACAAACACAACATGTAGTATTACAAATAAATGATCTTGATCATGAATGGAGCTCATAAGGTCTAAACATGATAGCACAAAGGAGGAGAAACAACCTTCTAGCTACTATATGGACCCATAGTCCAAGGGTGAACTACTCACGCATCACTCCGGAGGCTGGCATGGTGATGAAGAAGGCCTCCGGGATGATCTCTCCCCTTCGGCAGGGTGCCGGGAAGAGCTTCGTATCCCCCCGATCTAGGGACGATGGTGGCGGTGGCTACAGACTGTTTTGTGGAGATCTGATCGGGTGCTTAGTTTTTCTGCATCGGGGTTGAAAGGGCTGTAGGGTTTCGTAGCATGGAAAACAAAAAATTTCTATCGCATATAAACAAACAAGCCAAGATCTATCTACTAGATTGTAGCAACAAGTCGATGGAATAACTTACCCTCGAAGATTCCAAAGTGTTTAACGAGAGCGGGTTCTCGTGGGTGATGTAGTCGTACTCTTCCCGATCTCAAGATCGTGTAGACGATCCTTCCGGCGCTGCGTTCCAGCAGCGCTTCCGCAGTCGTTCACATGTTCGGTACTCGATGAAGACCTTCCTATCCCTTGTTCCAGCAGGCAGCAGAGGTTGTAGCACTCTCCTCGCGATTCCCAAAGACAACTGGCGTAATGCTAAGTAGAGGGGAGATCCCGCAGGGCTTCGCCTTAAGCCGGAGCGAGTATGGTGGAGTATGAGAGAGTTCCTCGGTGGTCTAGGGTTTAGACACACCAATTAGAAGGCTCTAATCCGGAGGCTAGGGCAATTAGAAGCTCTAAACCAAAACGGCTCTAAACCGGAGGCTAGGGCTAGGGTTTAGATTTAGATGATAGGAACTTGTGTGCGCTAGGAGGGAGCCCTGCCCCTACTTATATAGGTGGAGGGGCGGCCAAGGGAGGAGGGAGTCCCTCCCAACTCGGCTTGGAGGTGGGCGCGGTTGGAGGAGGATTCCCAACCTCGGTTCCTCTCCTTCCTCTTTCCCTCTTTCCAATTTTAGCCGTTTGACTTTTCAAACTTGCTATTTGACTTTTCAATTTAGGATTCAATTTAATCCTTTATTTGGAACAGCGAGAACACTTAGTACATGATGCAATCATTCCAATATGCAATGACACATTCATGTACCCTTCCTCCGGTCTGGACATTCCGAACCTTCTAGAACATTCCCGATGAAATCACGGAATCATTCCCGAACTCCGAACGGGACTTTCCTTATATGAATCTTATTCTCCGGACCATTCCGGATCACCTCGTGATATCCGGATCCCATCCGAGACTCGAACAACATTCGGTCTCTTTCTCATAATACCATAACTACTCAAACAACGTCGAATCCTTAAGTGTGTCTCCCTACGGTTCGTGAATTATGCGGACATGATCGAGACACTTCTCGAACAATAACCAATAGAGGAATCTGGAAATTCATATGGCTCCCACATATTTCTCGATTACTTTGCGATCGAATGAACCACTTACATACGATACCAATTTCCCTTTGTCTCACGATAGTTTACTTATCCGAGGTTATGATCGTCGGTATCTCAGATACCTAGTTCAACCTCGTTCGATAAGTACTCTTTTCTCGTTCCGTGATATGTGATCCCTTGTGAGCGGTCACATGCTTGCAAGCTAATTGGATGACATTCCACCGAGAGGGCCCGGAGTATATCTATCTGTCATATGGATGGACAAATCCCACTCTTGATCCATGTGTCTCAACCAATACTTTCCGAACACTCAATGCCACCTTTATAACCACCCAGTTACGGTGTGGTGTTTGATGTCATCAAATCATCCATCCGGTAAAGGTGATATGCATGATCTCATGGTCGAAGGAATTAGGTTACTATGTATCAGAAAGCATATAGCAATTGAACTATTGAAATGACTTGATCTTTATGCTACGCTTATCTATAGGAGTATGTCCACCATATCATTCTCCTAACGATATGATCTTGTTGTTGATAACATCTCAATGTTCATGATAGGGAAACCACAATCATTTATCAACCAACAAGCTAGTGATGTATAGAGGCTATACTAGGGACTTCAAATTAAGTTTACAAATCACACAAGTATCAATGTTTCCTTGTTAATACTATTATAGCATGAATGTAAACATTTATCATAAACACAAAGATATAATAATAACTACATTTATTATTGCCTCTAGGGCATATCTCCAACAGTCTCCCACTTGCACTAGAGTCATCTAATCTAGATTACATGGTAATATACCGAACACCCATGGCAGTTTGGTGTTGGTCATGTTTTGCCCTCGGGAGAGGTTTAGTCAATGGATCCGCCACATTCAGATCTGTGTGTACTTTGCAAATCTTTATATCCCCATCTTGAATATGTTCTCGAATAGCGTGAAAACGTATCTTGATATGCTTCAGCTTCTTGTGTGACCTTGGTTCTTGCGCATTGGCTATGGCGCCCATGTTATCATAGTAGATAGACATTGGGTCCAGCGCACTAGGAACCACACCCAGCTCTGTAATGAAATCTTTCATCCATATCGCTTCTTGTGAAGCCTCCGAAGCAGCCATGTATTCCGATTCAGTTGAAGATCTCGCCACAACGCTTTGCTTTGCACTCCTCCAGCTTCTTTTCATTCAAAATAAATACGTATCCAGATTATGATTTAGAATCATCTGGATCGGTGTTCCAACTAGCATCGGTGTAACCATTAGCAACGAGTTGTTCATCACCTCCATAAGAAAGAACCATATCCTTAGTTCTTCTCAAGTACTTAAGGATGTTTTTGACCGCTGTCCAATGATCCACTCCTGGATCACTTTGATATCTGCTAGTTAAACTAACAAAGATATGCAATGTCGGGTCTAGTACATAGCATGGCATACATTAGAGATCCTATGGCTGAGGCATAGGGAGTCTTACTCATCCTTTCTCTATCTTCTGCCGATGTCGGACTTTGAGTTTTACTCAAGGTCGTATTGGGCAACATGGGCAAGAACCCTTTCTTGCTTTCTTCCATTCCAAACCTCTTTAGAACTTTGTCCAAATATGTACTCTGTGACAATGATATTTGGCGTTTCGATCTATCTCTGTAAATCTTTATGCCTAATATGTAAGCTGCTTTGCCAAGATCCTTCATTGAAAAACTATTATTCAAATATTCTTTGACACTATTAAGAAGGTCTACATCATTCCCAATCAACAATATGTCATCCACATATAGTATTAAGAATGCTACAGAGATCCCACTCACTTTCTTGTAAATACAAGCTTCTCCATAAGTTTGTATAAAACCAAAACTTTTGATCACCTTATCAAAACGTTGATTCCAACTTCGGGATGCTTGCTTCAATCCATATATGGACCGTTGAAGTTTGCATACCTTGTTAGCATCTTTAGGATCGACAAAACCTTTGGGTTGCATCATATACAACTCTTCATCAATATCTCCATTGAGGAATGATGTTTTGACATCCATCTGCCATATCTCATAATCATAATATGCAGCGATTTCTAACATAATCCTCAGACTTTAGCCGCTCTTGGTGAGAAAGTCTCATCGTAGTCAACTCCTTGAATTTGTCGAAACCCTTTTGCGACAAGTCGAGCTTTATAGAACGATAATATTACCATCAAGATCTGTTTTCTTCTTGAAAATCCATTTGTTCTCGATGCCTTCCGCCATCCTAAGTCCACCAAAGTCCATACTTGGTTTTCGTACATGGATCCAATCTCGGATTTCATGTCTTCTTGCCATTTATTGGAATCTGGGCTCATCATCGCTTCCTCATATGTTTGGGTCATCGTGTTGTCCACCAACATGACACTCATAGGGATCATACCAATGGAGTGGTACGAGTTCTCGTTGACCTCCGAGGCTCTGTAGCAACTTCAACCGAAGTTTCATGATCACCATCATTAGCTTCCTCTCTTATTGGTGCAGCACCACGGGAACTTCTTCCGGTCTGCGCTACTCGCAATTCGAGAGAAGGTTCGACAACCTCGTCGAGTTCTACTTTCCTTCCAGTCACTTCTTTCGAGAGAAATTCCTTCTCTAGAAAGGATCCATTCTTAACGAAGATTTTGCCTTCGGATCTAGGATAGAAGGTATACCCAATAGTTTCCTTTGGGTATCCTATGAAGACGCATTGTTCCGCTTTGGGTTCAAGCTTGTCCGGCTGTAACTTCTTTACATAGG
This sequence comes from Avena longiglumis, assembly GCA_030063025.1. Taxonomy (NCBI): domain Eukaryota; kingdom Viridiplantae; phylum Streptophyta; class Magnoliopsida; order Poales; family Poaceae; genus Avena; species Avena longiglumis. Next base: position 252,261,628 of record CP125979.1, read on the forward strand.
CTTCGCATCCCCAAACTTTAAGGAACGACAATTTAGGTTTCTTCCCAAACCGTAATTCATACGGTGTCGTTTCAACGGATTTAGACGGTGCCCTATTTAAAGTGAATGCGTTGCTTTTCTAATGCATAACCCCAAAATGATAGAGGTAAATCTGTAAGTGACATCATAGAACGAACCATATCTAAGAGAGTTCGATTACGTTCGGACACACCATTACTGTTGTGGTGTTCCGGCGGTGTCAATCAGAAAGTATTCCGCATTTCTTCAAATGCTCGCCAAACTCGTAACTTAGATATTCACCTCCACGATCGAACGTAGAAATTTAATCTTCTTGTTACGTTGATTCTCTATCTCACTTTGAAACTCCTTAAACTTCTCGAAAGTTTGGACTTATGTTTCATGAAATAGATATACCCATATCTACTCAAGTCATCCGTGAAGGTAAGAACATAACTTGATAACCACATGGCGATGCTACACTCATTGGACCACACACATCGGTATGTATGATTTCCAATAAGTCCGTAGCTCGCTCCATCATACCGTAAAATGGAGTCTTAGTCATTTTTCCCATCGGACATGCTTCGCATCTTTCAAGTGATTCAAAATCAAGTGATTCAAGAAGTCCATCGAATGGAGTTTCTTCATCGTTTCACTCCAATGTGACCAAGGCAGCGATTGCCACATATAGGTCGAATTATCGCTGATTTCAAACGTTTAGCCTCAATGTTATTGATATGTGTATTTCCACTATCGAGATTCAATAAGAATAGACCATCTATCAAATGTGCATGTGCATAAAACATATTACTCATATAAATCGAACCATTATTCTCGGACTTAAACAAGTAACCGTCTCGCAATAAACAAGATCCCGATATAATGTTCATGCTCAACGCAGCACCAAATAACAATTATTTAAGTATAAAACTAATCCCGATGGTAGATGAAGGGTAGCGTGCCGACCATGATCACATCAACCTTTGATCCGCTTCTCGCGCATCGTCACCTCGTTCTTCGCTAGCTTCGTTTATTCTGCAAAGACCTGTTTCGAGTTACAAATATGAGCAACCGAACCAGTATCAAATACCCAGGCACTACTATGAGTACTAGTGAGATACACATCAATAACATGTATATCAGATATACCTTTCTTCTTGATGTTGCCGTTCTTCAGATCCGCCAAGTACTTTGGGCAATTCCGCTTCCAGTGACCTTCTCCCTTGCAGTAAAAGCACTCAGTATCAGGCTTGGGTCCAGCCTTGGTCTTCTTCGCCGGCGTGGCAACTTTCTTACCACCCTTCTTGAAGTGTCCCTTCTGCTTAGACTTGCCTTTCTTGAATTTGGTGGTCTTATTGACCAACAACACTTGGTGCTCTTTCTTGATCTCCACTTCTGCAGACTTTAACATAGCAAACAGTTAAGCAACTCTTTGTTCATGTTCGCATGTTGTAGTTCATCACAAAGTTCTTGTAACTTGGTGGTAGTGATTGAGGACAGTAAATCCCCAAAGCATTAGGAATCACTATACCCAAGCTTTGAAGTTTGTTTGCGTGCCTGACATCTTAAGCACATGCTCACCTTGTGGAGCTGCCCTCTTCCATCTTGTAGTTAAAGAACTTTTGAAGCCTCATAGCTTTCAATTGCCGCATGAGTCTCAAAAATCAATTTGAGATCCTCGACAATATCATATGGGTCTGAATTCTCAAACCTTTTCTCAAGCTCGATTCTAAACCATACAAGATAGCACCTTTGAACTATGGAGTATTGATTCTTCCGAGGTAAACATTCTTTACTTCATCGGCAAGATCACCAGTGGGTCACAGCGGTGCATCCAAAGACATAGGTCAAATTACCAGCTGTGAGGACAATCCTCAAGTTGCGGAACCAATCCGCGAAGTTGCTTCCATTGTTTTTCAACTTTTCTTTCTCTAGGAACGCATTAAAATTAATGATAGGGGCTGCCATTGATCTACAACATATTTGCAATAGTTTAGACTAAGTTTATGACAAATTGAGTTCAATTTAATAATGAAATTAAACTAGGTGAACTCCCACTCAAAACAACATCCCTCACATTGTTTTAGTGATCACACGAACCAAATCCACTACATCAACACCGATCATCACGAGAGTTGATACAGTTTCAATGGCGAACAATCGTCATGTTCATCATATCTACTATATGATTCATGCTTTACCTTTCGGTGATCCATGTTCCGAGACCATGTCTGTACATGCTAGGCTCGTCAAGATCAAACCTTAGTTTCCGCATGAGCAAATCTGGCTTGCTCACGTTGTATACACTTGCAGAATCTAACACACCCGATCATCACGTGGTGCTTCGAAACAACAAGCTTTAGCAACGGTGCTAACTAAGGGTGAACACTTTATGACTTGAAATTCATGTGCATGAGGGATCATCTTATAATGCTACCGTTATCTACTAAGCAATACAAGATGCATAAAGGATTAACATCACATGCAATTCAATAATATGTGATATGATATGGCCTTTCTTCTTTGTGCTTCCGATCTCCATCTTCAAGCACGAACATGATCTCCATCATCACCGGCATTGCATCAAGGTCAATGACGCTTCTCCATGGTTGTCGTCCACCGGTCTTCAACTATTACAACTACTTTGAATAGATACGCGGGTCTTAACATAAATTAAAGACAACCATCTGGCTCCTGCCGGTTGCCAACTTACAATAAGGAACATTGCATACATCAAATATAATCACAATCATGGCCATATCACATCATCAAGACACCCTGCAAAAAAGTTAGACGCCTCTACTTTCTTTGCATATTTTACGTGGTTTGGGGCTTTCAATAAGTGTCGTTCTAACTTACGAACAAGAACCACAACATTGATACTAGCATTGTTGATCACCCGATGTAAATTGGATCTTAACTATGCTAGGAGAAACAGGCACCCGCAAAGCCACTTATGCAATACAAGTTGCATGTCAAGTGTGGAGCAAGTCTCATGAACGATGTCATGTAAGGTTAGCCCGGGCCGCTTCATCCCAACATACCGCAAGATGAAAAGTACACAAGAAGCAATCGACAATAAAAGCATCAACGCCCATAATGACCATTGTGTTCTACTCGTGCAACAGATCTACATATAGACACGGCTCTGATACCACTGTAGGGTTTCGTAGCATGGAAAACAAAAAATTTCTATCGCATACAAACAAACAAGCCAAGATCTATCTACTAGATTGTAGCAACGAGTCGATGGAATAACTTACCCTCGAAGATTCCAAAGTGTTTAACGAGAGCGGATTCTCGTGGGTGATGTAGTCGTACTCTTCCCGATCTCAAGATCGTGTAGACGATCTGTAGTGACCTCGGATCAAGTAAGATCCTAAGTCCCTGTGAATAACATGCTAGTCCCTGGATCAATAGCTAGCACTCACAGTCGATGAAATATCATGTAAAACACAAGTCTTAATTACATGAATCGAGTAATCCAGAGTTTACATTATTACAAGCGGTTTATATAAATACAACTTGAGTCCCATCAATGCCACAGCAGGTTGAGTGAAGACCCGCGATCCTAGCGCACCTTTCAACGATCTCAAATTCGCACATGAAACGTGCAGCCAACAAGTTGGGTCAATACTTTGAATGTATTGGCAAATTACACCAAGGAGAAAAGACTATCTCTATATGCAAGGCTGGTATAGGTCAGAGAGTTCATTTGCTCAAGGCTAGTTTTCTTAAGTAGAGAGAAGAAGAGAGGATTGTCCTACTTTGTAAACATTTGCTTAGATAAAATAAGGTCGAGTGGCACACAAGGATATTACGCACAAGTGTCCAAACAACCAAACACTTGGATATTACGCAAGCGTCACTTGGATATTACACACCAAGTTCCCAAATTCCCACCCATTAGCGATATTACGACGCCATGGGGTTTCAAAACTTTGTTTTAGAAAAGAGAGAAGATCCTTGAGGCTCAGTCCTTGAGACGCTCATTGTTGTTACATTACGTGAACACGGTGATCGATCAGATTGCAATACTCTCAAGAGTTTGTGCACTTTACCCACAATCCACGATCAAGTCCTTTTACAGACAAGACCATGGCGAGGCTTTCCTTAGTAGCCCCTCTACCTTAGGATCCAACCGTGCAAGAATCCTCCAAATGTTGGTACCGGTGAGGTTTCCCACTAAGTACTAGGCCAAGACAGAGCCCATAATGTATTGTGGTTGCCTTTGGAAGCTTCAATTCAAACATGGCAGACTTCTTTGATTCCTGGGCGGCCGTCCTCCACCAAAATCACACTCGTTGACCCGACAACCATTCCGCCCAGAAGGAAAACTTAGTTTTATTTTGAAGTGGATTTGAGAGGAAAAGTTTGCTCTAGAGAGCCTTTATACTTAGAAAATTCTTTGTCTTTCTAACCCCCCAACGGTACTTTGTATTTATAGCATAGCAAGCAATACTTAGCAAAACAGGGGTAACCTATTAGGAAGGGAGAATCCTAAGTATAGAGCTACTCATGGCATACTACAAAATCATCGCACTTGCAAAATAATACTAAGGAAAAATTCTACTAGAACATCCTACACATGCATACTACAGAATTTTAAAGATCACATGCGTAGAATCAAAACTGGGACAAAATTATGAACAAGTGGTGTAACTTGCCTTATGTTGATAATATGGGTGTTGATTGTATTTCTCTGCAGCAATCGCACTCTCCGAACAATCTAATACGAGGACAAGGTAGTTCCAATCAAAACAATTGCAAACATAGCAAACACAACAAGGATGATCGAAAACATGCATGATGATTCAACATTACACAATGGGTATAATTAGTTTTATGAATATTAATATATCATATGATGCATGTATGAATTCATTTAATGCAATAGGGTACTTGTGATTAATGATTACTTGCCAATATAAGGGTTTTGATAGTTCTTGTGTAACGCCTGTTCTAACTGTAGAACTAAATTTGTTTCTTGGGTTTACTGGATAGAGGACGTTAATACGAACCAGTAGGCGTTGGATTCACCCTAATCGGAGTTATAGATCTTTTTATATGATTTAAATAGTGTTTAATGGGTTTTAAATGATTCATATAGTTTCTGTTGCCTAAAAATCAAACTAAAATTATATCTGTAATCTCCACGGAATTGTGATTTCAGGGACATATTATTTGTAATTTTCTGAATAGTATTTATTTTCTTATGAATTTATTACTCTAAATAAGCCATTAAACCATTTATTTAATTGCTGTGAAACCTTATAGTATTTTACTGAACCATTTGCAGATTATCGATCTACATGGAACCAGCTTTCTATCGGTATATTATTTATATTTTTGGTACAAGCAATTAATTTACTATGAATTTAATGATTTATAAAGGCATTAAAACTAATTAAATTTCTACGGGTTAAATAATCTGCAAAGGCTAGATCCAACCAGATATTATTAAAATACATTACAGTAGCTTCAAATTGATATATTATTCATATTTTTCGGAGTTACAGATAATATCTTATGAATTTATTAACCTAAAAGACTATTAAAACTAATTAAATTACTGCAGTAACTACGTACAGTAAAAGTTAGATCTATTCTGATAAGATGATTCTACGTAAAATTATCTTCAATTTGATATATTATACGTAATTTTTTGACATGGTATGAATTTCTAATGAATTTTACAAGTTAGATCTATAATATGCAATTTTAAATCCGAACGGAATATTCCAGGGAATATTCCGCTGACTGGACAGGTTGACTTTGCACGCTGACTGGGACTAGATGTTGACCTTACGTTGACGTGGCGTTGATGAGGAAGATGACCGGGATGACGACATGGCACGCATCGGTTTGATTGAATCTCGACCGTGCGGATAGGATCCGTTAGAAGAAGAGATTGACGATTTTGGCTCCGGAATAGACAAAAAATAGATCTGTGTTAGAGAGACAAATCCGTAGGTCAAATCGAAAAACTCAGAACATGAAAGTTGTGGGGAATCATTATTCCTACCTTCTCACCAAAGGAATTTGGATTTGAAGAAACGAGCGCGAGTACATCTTGGATTTACACCGTAAGATCTGAAATATTGCGATACGAAATTCTCCGGCTGTGGTGGATGAAAAGAGGTGAGGTTTCTCGGGATTGAAAGATTTCGACGCGATCTTCAACTTTCGTTTTTTGACCGAAAGCAAACGACGAAGTCTAGGTGGGTTAAAAAGCGAAACAAGATTCGGGAATAGGTAGATTCGGAATTTCGAGAATAGAAACTCGTACAGCCGTGGCTCCACGAGTTTATATGGAGATTTAGGATTGTTTAGAGATAGGCCTTGGAGTAGGGAACAAGTAGAAACAAACGGAAGTCAATTCGGAGTTGTAGATAAAAAGTTACGAGAGTTTGAATGGAGATAGGTTTGAGAAAACTGATTTGCACGATTTTTAAAGCACTCACACGTACGTGCTCTGCCTGGTGCTCCCTCGGTCTGGGTGGGCCGGCCCATTAGTTTTTTTTTGTTTTTTTTTTCTTTTTCTTTTTCTATTTACTTGTTTTTCTTATATCTTTTGCATACGAACTCCAAATGACATGATTCTTGTTTCTAAATTTTTCTAAAATCAAATAGATCATTGTAGGATCATATTTGTAATATTTTTACTAGTTTTAAAGTAGTGGGTTTATAAATCCTTGTATATTTCATTTTATTTATATCTTTATGTGTTTGTATTTGTTCCATAACTTTTTCATACTAGCTCCAAATGAGCTCAATTTTGTTTCTAAAATTTTGTAATATTAATTGGATCCTTTTAGGCTATAATTTAGCAATAATCGCTGTCTTAGCAATAGTGGGTTTTAAAAAGTCAATTTAATTTCCCCTTAGAAACATTTGGGCGAATCAACTATAGGGTTTAGATACCAGGGTTTGGATTTAGCTTGTGAGAACTTTGCATGGGTGAAATGCTTATGAATGCTTCATGATTTTCATTTTGAATCTTGCACACCAATTCTACAATCCATCATCAATCCATGCCCTTTTGCCTATATGGCTACTTAGGTCTTAACAAAAGAATATAAGATTTTGAATTCAAGGTTGAGAGGATTTTCTATTCAAAAAGTTTCTTATCTTTGAGAATTTTCAACAAAGTCAAACAATCAATCAATCTTATTCATTTGTTTCACATTCCAAAATTAGGAAAATTTTGGGATGTGACACGATCCTTCCCAATTGCGTTCCTAGCTTCTCATCAGTCACATCGTTGGTACTTTCGATGAATACCTTCATCTCCTTGTTCCAAAGAAAATGGAGGTTGTAGCACTCTCCTCATGATTCCAAGAAGACAACGACGTGATGCAAAGTAGAGGAGATCCCGAGGCTTCTCCTAAGCCGAGCGAGTATGGTGGAGTATGAGAGAGTTCCTCGGTGGTCTAGGGTTTAGACACACCAATTAGAAGGCTATAATCCGGAGGCTAGGGCAATTAGAAGCTCTAAACCAAAACGGCTCTAAACCGGAGGCTAGGGCTAGGGGTTTAGATTTAGAGGATAGGAACTTGTGTGTCAGAGGAGGAGCCCCTCCTTATATAGGTGGAGGGCCCGACGCCAAGGGGAGGGAGGAGTCCCTCCCCAAATCGGCTTGAGGTGGGCACGGGTTGGAGGAGGATTCCTCCCCAAATCGGTTTCCTCTCCTTCCTCTTCCTCTTTCCAATTTTAGCCGTTTGACTTTTCAAACTTGCTATTTGACTTTTCAATTTAGGATTCAATTTAATCCTTTATTTGGAACAATGAGAACACTTAGTACATGATGCAATCATTCCAATATGCAATGACACATTCATGTACCCTTCCTCCTGAGTCTTGGACATTCCGAACCTTCTAGAACATTCCCGATGAAATCACGGAATCATTCCCGAACTCAAACGGACTTTCCTTATATGAATCTTATTCTCCGGACCATTAGGATCACCTCGTGATATCCGGATCCCATCCGATACTCGAACAACATTCGGTCTCTTTCTCATAATACCATAACTACTCAAACAACGTCGAATCCTTAAGTGTGTCTCCCTACGGTTCGTGAATTACGCGGACATGATCGAGACACTTCTCCGAACAATAACCAATAGAGGAATCTGGAAATTCATATGGCTCCCACATATTTCTACGATTACTTTGCGATCGAATGAACCACTTACATACGATACCAATTTCCCTTTGTCTCACGATAGTTTACTTATCCGAGGTTATGATCGTCGGTATCTCTGTATACCTAGTTCAACCTCGTTACCGATAAGTACTCTTTTCTCGTTCCCGTGATATGTGATCCCTTGTGAGCCAGTCACATGCTTGCAAGCTAATTGGATGACATTCCACCGAGAGGGCCCAGAGTATATCTATCCGTCATATGGATGGACAAATCCCACTCTTGATCCATGTGTCTCAACCAATACTTTCCGAACACTCAATGCCACCTTTATAACCACCCAGTTACGGTGTGGTGTTTGATGTCATCAAAGCATCCATCCTAAGGTGATATGCATGATCTCATGGTCGAAGGAATTAGGTTACTATGTATTAGAAAGCATATAGCAATTGAACTATTGAAATGACTTGATCTTTATGCTACGCTTATCTATAGGAGTATGTCCACCATATCATTCTCATAACGATATGATCTTGTTGTTGATAACATCTCAATGTTCATGATAGGGAAACCACAATCATTTATCAACCAACAAGCTAGTGATGTATAAAGGCTATACTAGGGACTTCAAATTAAGTTTACAAATCACACAAGTATCAATGTTTCCTTGTTAATACTATTATAGCATGAATGTAAACATTTATCATAAACACAAAGATATAATAATAACTACATTTATTATTGCCTCTAGGGCATATCTCCAACAAGGGCATGTTTGCCACCATGTGTGGTTTTGGTAATTAATGAAAATCTCTATGGACTAATGTGTAAATTGAGTTTCACTTGTAGGTTTGTCCATTGACATCGCTTGGGCCATGTGTTGGTCTCAAGGTTGGAAGATGAAGTAATGTACAAGGGCTTTGTGCCCATTGGAATCATGAAGAAAGAAGGAGCTTGAAGGTCGATCCAGGCATGTGCAAAGAGTTGCATCAAGATGGATCAACCTCAAGTAGGTATGAAGAAGGGCGAGCTCAAGATGCGCCATCTCTAGAAGATCTCATGCTTGAAGCTTGCCATCCTCGTGCTCATGGAATGATGAAGACAAGTTCAAAGAAGAGGTTTCCCCATGGAGTATGGGGGAGCAATTTGCAAGTCTTCATCTTCGTCAAGCAAGAGCATCCAAGAAAGGTGTTCCATGGCAAAGGTATGTTCTTGATAGGGCTTCTCTTTTGCCGGTCTCGTGTTATTAGTTGGGAGACCGGGTTTAGGATAGATAGCCGTACTATCAAGAGGGTCTCTCAAGCGGGTGTCTCGTTTGCATCGTTTGGAGAGAGCTCAAACCTTTGCATTCATAGCATCATCTTTCTTGGTTATTATTTGGTTCTTGTCCATGAGAGGATCTAGAGCTTGTGGTCATCATCATAACAAGCTCTAGTTCATCATCTAAGGATTTCACTTGCATATCTTGTTGCGGTTTTTGATCTTGCGAGTTTTTCGGCTCCAAACCTTGGGGGATACTTTTTGTTGGATTATATTCGTCGTTATATTTCCAACAAAATTGGTTTCATCCCGTTTGGAGTTCGGATGCAAAAGTTATTGCATTTCTGGTTTTCTGGTTTCTGGAATTTCCCTGACCGGAAGTTCCGGCTTGCCATCGGAAGTTCCGCTAGGGCATTTTTGCCGCCGAAAGTTCTGGTGGAAGTTCCGGGTCTTCTTCCGCTCACGCTCAGTAACATTCTGTTTTGGATGTGCTATTTGACGGAACTTTAGTCGGAATTTCCACCGGAAGTTTCGCTCTCATCGGAAGTTCCGGCCAGTGACCGGAAGTTCCACTCAGGCCGAAAGTTCCGGTTGAATTTCCGGCTCTTGTTCCGCTCACGTTCAGTAACCTTCTATTTTTGTTGTGTCTATTTGACGAAACTTCTGTCAGAACTTTCACCGGAAGTTTTGCTCCCACCGGAAGTTCCGGTGAAAGTTCCGGCCATGATTCGTTTTTTTAGTTTCTCGCTCCGCGGTTTTCGATCGTTGGCTGTGTGCCACCGGAACTTCCGGCCTCCCATCGGAAGTTCCGGCCATGTGTCGCGAATGCCCATAACGGGCAGATCTGGGAGCCCTTTAAAAGGGGCTCCTCTTCCCCTTCGTGGGACACAGCTTTTCTTCTTGGTTCTTGGCTTTCTCTCTCTCCTCCATTGTCAACCTTGAAGAAGCATTCCCTCTCCCTTTCCCCTCCTATGCTTCTTGCATCTTTTTGAGGGATTTGAGAGAGGAGATCTAGATCTACAATCCCCCCAAGCCAAATCCCTTCTTTGTGAAGGAATCATTGGGATCTAGATCTTGGAGAGTTTTGTGTTCTCCTCTTGTGTTCTTCCTCCCTTATTCCCCCAATAGCTTTTGTAGCTTTGTTGGAATTTGGGAGAGAAGGACTTGCCCTTGCATTTGGTGCATAGGTTTGAGTTCTCCTCGGAGATTTGGCGAGTTCAAGCTTGTGAGCTTGTTTCTCTTGGGTTCCTTGGAACCCTAGATGGTTGTGTTTGGGTTGTTGACCTTTTGTGGTCTTGTTGACCTTTTGTGGTCTTGTAGCCTTTTGTGGCATTGTTGGCCTTTTGTGGCTTTGTTGTTGGGAGCCTCCAATTGAGTTGTGGAGTTAGCCCCAATCTTGTACGGGTTCGGTGATCGCCCTCAAGCGTCCCATAGTGGAGCAAGTGCTCGCCTTTTGTGGTGCGCACTTAGGAGAATAGGGTGAGCCTTTTGTGGCGTCGGTGAGTTGCGTGCTTCCGCATCCGGGGTGAGGCCTTGTGTGGCATTAGGTGAGCATCGAGCCACTTCACCTCGAGGTGAGCCATTTGTGGCGTTCGGAGAGCATTGCGCCATCGCACCTCTCCAACAGAGACGTAGCTTCTTTGGAAGTGAACTTCGGGAAACAAATCTTCGTCTCCGCGCCCATCAGTTATCTCTCAACCGAGCCCTTTACTTATGCACTTTACATTGTGATAGCCATCATGCTTGAAGTATTTATATCTTGCTATCACCTTGTTGCTTGTATTGCTTAGCATAGGTTGTTGGTGCACCTAGGTGAACTTAGTGGGTAGGTTTTGTGCTCAATAAATTAAACGTTAGTTTTATTCCGCATTTACTTGAGCCTAAACCGTAATATTTTTAAAAGCCTATTCACCCCCTCTAGGCGACTTCCTTTGTACTTTCAGGGGTGCTTAAATAGGCGAAGGGGGAAGGTCGGTGGGCGCCCGAGGGGCCCACACCATGGGGTGGCGTGCCCTAGGGGATGGTCGCGCCAGGTGTGGCCACCTCGTGGCCCCACTTGGGCTCCTCTTTGGACTCTGTCTTCGCTCCAGTGAAATATTGACTTTGGCTTTTGTCCCGTCCAATTCCGAGAATATTTCCTTACTAGCTTTTCTGAAACCAAAAACATCAAAAAACAGGCAACTGGCACTACGACATCTTGTCAATAGGTTAGTTCCGGAAAATGTATAAAAATACCTCAAAGTGTAGACAAAACATAATAAAGTTGATACAAAACAAGCATGGAACATCAAAAATACATTGGAGTTGTTTCCTTGCTCCTACTAGTTTGATAACCTTGGTTTCATAACTGAGGGAAAACTTGCTGATGTGTTCGTCAGACCTTGCTTTTGGGGTTTCCCAAAGAGGCTCTATAGTCACCAAGCCGCATCACATAGCAAGAGTGGTATTCAGCTTGTCCTTCATGGAATAGCAAAACATAAATGCATAGGACACCTTCAAAGTTCATAAGGGTGACTAGATATAAATAATTTAAGAATAAGCAATGCCAACATTATGAATCAATCAATAAGTTTTGGGAGAATGCACATTGAACTAAGAATGACAACTATGCTCTCTTAATTGGTGTATACAGATATAAGGTGGAGACTCAACGTAAAAGTAAAAAGAAAGGCCCTTCACATAGGGAAGCAGGGATTTCAAGTTTCATAAAGAGCTTCCAAAAATTATGGTACTTATTAGCTTTCAGCACTCATTGCCCCTATCATTGGAATCTTGAAGTGATTATGGTTAAAGTGACACAAATATTAGTATATGCTTGACAAGTTATAAGTTGCAAATCTCATGCCCCTTGCTTACGAGTACCAAACCTCATGCTACTCAACTTTGGTCACAAGCAAGTTCTTGTATATCATAGAGAACCGCCAACGGGGTACCCCTTGCCCCATCACACATGAGCTATCCCATATCAAAATGACAAGGCAACAGACAATGAGCATCTCAGTGCTCTTTTTATTTGCTATTTGCATAGGTTTTTATTGAGGATGTTTCACAGAATACTCATTATGGTTACACTGTAAGTTTCCACCATGATTAGGCATGGCTTAGGCTAGCCGCCCAGGCGTTTCTCTAACACATATACAAACTCCATGAGCATACAAGTTCCCCTTTTATTTCACACCGCCGAGATCCATAAACAAAAGAACATGATATCAACTGAATAGAATAAGTGCAATGTTGAAAGCGTTCCCCATGACAACATGGTTCTGCTAATTCACAACTTATAATTTGCAAGCATATAAGCAACAAGGATGGGCACAATGGTTCAAGTTTATTAAGTGCAAGAAATAAAGTGTGTCATCAAGTCCGTGAGAGCTTTAATCACTAATTTTCACATAACAAAAGTTTAATTTGGAAGATAGATAAAACCATGAATATACTTAGAATGGTGTAACACACCATGCATAGGAATTTATAGTGGACTCTTTGGAATAACTTGGTTTATTGGGAGTTGTATGCACGAGTAGAGCTCATACTTAATACAAGTGGAGGCTAGCAAAAGATTGGGAGCGACCAACTAAGAGAGCCATAATGTCCATAATCATGAAAAGTGACAAAACATTATTAATCAAAGCATCAAGTGATATCACAAGTCAAAAACTAAATGATCATAGAGGCTAGGGTGACTGGTTCATAGTCATAACATGTTGTAAGCATGTGCCAAGTCAACCCAAATAAAGCATCAAAGGAGAATACCACATTATATGATTTTTGTATGCTAAAACTGTAGGGGTTCGTAGCATGGAAAACAAAAAAATTCTACCGCATGAACACACAATCAAGATCTAATCTATGATCAAGCCAAGATCTATCTACTAGATTGTAGCAACGAGTTGATAGAATACTAACCCTCGAAGATCCAAAGCGGTTAACGAGAGCAGATTCTCGTGGGTGATGTAGTCGTACACTTGCCGATCTCAAGATCGCGTAGACGATCCTTCCGGCGCTGCGTTCCGGCAGTGCTTCCGCAGTCGGTCACACGTTCGGTACTTGATGAAGACCTTCCTCTCCCTTGTTCCAGCAGGAAGTGGAGGTTGTAGCACTCTCCTCGTGATTCCGGCAGCACGATGACGTGGTGTCGGAAGTAGAGGGGAGATCTCGCAGGGCTTCGCCTTAAGCCGGAGCGAGTATGGTGGAGTATGAGAGAGGCCTTGGTGATCTAGGGTTTAGAGGGCACCAAGGGGAGGTCTTGGCCGGTGGCTAGGGTTTGGGGAAACCCTAACTCTCCGAGTTAGAGGAGGCCCTAGGCGGCGGCTTAGGGGTGGCCGGCGACTTGGAGGCTAGGGTTTGGGTGTGAGGGGTAGGGGCGCCCTACCCCTCCTTATATAGGTGGGAGGGGAGACTTGGGAGGAGGGAGTCCTCCTCATACTCCCCTTCATGGCCGGCGGGTGGAGGGAGTGGTACTTCCTCCCCAAGTAGGTTTCCTACTCTCCCTCCACCAAGCAAACTTCAGATTTGACTTTTCAAATTGGCGTTTGACTTTCAAACTTCGATTTGAATTCTCTCTTTATTTTTTCCAGCCAATTGACCTAGTACATGATGCAACCATTCCACATTGTCATAACACATCAATGTACCCTTCCCCTCCCGAGTGCCAGACCTTCTGGACCCTTCTAGAACATTCCCGGTGAAAACACCGGAATCATTTCCCAACTCCGAAACAGGACTTTCCTTATATGAATCTTATTCTCCAGACCATTCCGGTTCTGCTCGTGATATCCCGGATCCCATCCGAGACTCCGAACAACATTCGATCTCTTACTCATCATTCCATAACTACTCAACAACATCGAATCCTTAAGTGTGTCTCCCTATGGTTCGTGAATTATGCGGACATGACCGAGACACTTCTCCGATCAATAACCAATAGAGGAATATGGAAATTTATATGGATCCCACATATTTCTAGGATTACTTTGCGATCGAATGAACCACTTACATACGATACCAATTTCCCTTTGTCTCACGATAGTTTACTTATCTGAGGTTTTGATCGTCGGTATCTCTGCATACCTAGTTCAACCTCGTTACCGATAAGTACTCTTTTCTCGTTCCCGTGGTATGTGATCCCTTGTGAGCCAGTCACATGCTTGCAAGCTAATTGGATGATATTCCACCGGGAGGGCCCAGAGTATATCTGTCCGTCATATGGATGGACAAATCCCACTCTTGATCCATGTGCTTCAACCCATAATTTCGGAACACTCAATGCCACCTTTATAGCCACCCAGTTACTGTGTGGTGTTTGATGTCATAAAAGCATCCCGATGATGGTGATTACCATGATCTCATGGTCGAAGGAATTAGGTTACTATGTATCAGAAAGCTTATAGCAATTGAACTATTAAAATGACTTGATCTTTATGCTACGCTTATCTATAGGAGTATGTCCATCACATCATTCTCCTAATGATATGACCCTGTTGTTAATAACATCTCTATGTTCATGATCATGAAAGCATGATCATATATTAACCAACAAGCTAGTTTAATAAGAGGCTTTACTAGGGACTCTTTTATGTTTACAAATCACACAAGTATTAATGTTTCCGGTTAATACAATTATAGACATTTATCATAAGCATGAAGATATGATAATAACCACTTTATTATTGCCTCTTGGGCATATCTCCAACAAAAACAACACATGATTCTTTCAAGGCACATTAAGCAATTTCAATTGTTTTGAACAAGTCATGCTACAACAATAATTACTAAGCATGAGGTCAAAGCAACATCTAACATGACATGATAAAGTCTATGCCACAGTCAAAACAAACTCCTTTTGGTACCACTAATAACATGAATCTTTTCTACTCTTTTCCAACACCAATCAAATTATTTGAAACAAAATGAGAATGCAGGGGTCCAAATAATTTATTGCAGCAAGCCAAACAAAAACTAATATGCTCCAAGAAAAACACAATAGTGCATGAAGCAAAATAAAGTGTTTTGAAAGAAAACCTGAGATTTTTATTGATGAATAAGGGGATGCCTTGGGCATCCCCAAGCTTTGACGCTTGTACCTCTAGAATATTTCTTGGGGTGACACGGGGTGGCATCCCCAAGATTGAGCTTTTATCCATTCTTCAACTTATCACATCATTCTTACCCTACACTTGAAAATTTCCTTCATACAAAACTTCACACCATCTTCATTAGCAACATTAGTGTATTCAAGATAATAAGCCTTTGGGTATAGTTTCAACACAAGTAAAACTTTTATTAAAACACAAGATACTATAGAAACTTCTTTTAAATGCTCAAGTGATCAAAGAGAACTCAAAAGAAACCGATTAAGAGGCAAATGCAAATAATGGTAGAAATCTGTCAAAACAGACCAGCAGGTAAAAACCTATTTATTCGAAGACCTTCTGTTGCTCAAATCGAAAAGTGTTAAACTAAAGAAATTTGGATAATAACCTGGGGCATATTCTGAGAAAATTACAGCCCAATCTGACGTACTGGGATGTTTCATGAATTTTTACAGTGAAGCACAACATTTTGTTTCAGGACAGCAACTTCCCCAAATCTTACTTGTCTTCTCATTAGAGGTTATTCTTGGCACAAAAACCACACAAAAGGACAAGGAGAGGTTATTACAGAGGCAACAACTTTCAAGACTCAACAAAAGACAAACTTACTGAAATAAATTTGGGTTATCTCCCAATAGTGCTTTTCTTTAACGCCTTTCAGCTAGACATAGGAAGCAAGAATCAAGTATTTTCGAATGAATAAGCATTAAGATCAACTTTTGTTTTAGTAGGAGAAGCAAAAGGTACCTTCTCTCTCTTTCTAGGTAAGTGTTCTATACCTTTCTTTAATGGGAATTGATATTTAATGGTGCCTTCCTTCATATCAATAATGACACCAACAGTTCTAAGAAAAGGTCTTCCCAAAGTAATAGGACAAGAAGCATTGTATTCAACATCCAAAACATAGAAATAAACAGGGACAAAGGCATTGTTAACCATTATAACAACATCATTAATGCTCCCCATAAGTTTCGTTTTAACATTATCATCAAGATGGACATCCAAATAACAATATTCCAATGGTGGCAAATCAAGTATTTCATAAATTTTTCTAGGCATAATAGAGACACTAGAACCAAGTTCACATAAAGCTTTGAGATCAAAATCATTCACTTTCATATTAATGATGGGTTCCCAACCATCTTCTAATTTCCTAGGAATAGAAGCTTTATGTTTCAATTTTTCTTCCTTAATTTTCATGAGAGCATCTGTAATGTGTTTTGCGAAAGCCATATTCATAGCACTAGCATTAGGACTTCTAGAAAGCTTTTGTAGGAACATACTTACTTCAGAAATATTACAACCATCAAGATCAAAATCAACATTAGCATCCAAGGTAGTAGAATTATTGTTTCCCATATTTTGAAGAATTTCAACATTTTTATTGGGAAAAGGAATGGGGCCTTTAGGTGGTTAGCTAGCATCAACATTGGTGGTGTTAATAGTACAAATACTACTATTTCTAGCAATTTCATCTTCTCTTTCCCACCTAGCATGCAATTCTGCTAACATTCTAACATTTTCATCAATTCTAACTTGTATGGCATTAGTAGTAGCAAAGGGATTTTCCATGGTATTAGGTTCAGTAGCCATTTTATTAATCAAAGAAGATTGTGCCTCAGACAAAGATGAAATATTTTTTCTAGCATTTGAAATTTTGGATTGCAAACTAGGAATTTCCCTATTTAAATTCTCAAGTTGATGACTAATATTTTTCAAAATAGTAGATTGTTCCTCCATGGTTTTATTGAATAATTTATTCTGCTCATATTGCATTTGCATGAAGTTTTTATTGGATCTTTCAACTTCCATAATCCTTTCTTCACTAGGCATTCCAGATTTACCATGATAACTATTGCTATTATTAGGAGGGTATGGCCTATAATTACCATAAGCATTGTTGCCAAAATTATTATTTCTAATGAAGTTCACATCAACTTGGTTTTCTTGAGCAACCAAAGAGGCTAAAGGAACATTACTTGGATCAATATGAGCTTTTCCATTAACAAGCATAGACATAATAACATCAATTTTATCACTCAAGGAGGAGGTTTCTTCAACAGAATTTACCTTCTTACCTTGTGGAGCTCTCTCAATGTGCCATTCAGAATAGTTAACCATCATATTATCAAGGAGCTTTGTTGCAGCACCCAAAGTAATTGTCATAAAGGTACCTCCAGTAGCAGAATCCAACGGATTTTTTGAAGAAAAATTGAATCCTTGCGAGAATCTTCTTTCTCCCTGAAAAGTGATTGACGAGGAGGAAGAGATTGAGTTGTCCTTATATCCCCGACAACGGCGCCAGAAAAGTGCTTGATGGCTCAGATATGTAGAGCTCGTTGGGAACCCCAAAAGGAAGGTATGATGAGCACAACATGAAGTTTCCCTTAGTTATGAAACCAGGGTTATCAAACCAGTAGGAGTAAGGAAACAACTCCAAGGTGTTGCTAACAACTTGGAACCTGCACAACACAATCCACAATACTTTTCCCCAACTTACAGTGAGGTTGTCAATCTCACCGGTTTGCTAAAAAAAGGATTAAACGTATAGTGTGGAAGATAATAGTTTCTTCTACAAAGTAAACAGTAATGGTAAATGGTATATCAATGATAAGGAATGGACCGGGGTCCACAGTTCCCTAGAGGTGTTCTCCATAAGATAGATAGCATGTTGGGTGAACAAATTACAGCGGGACAATTGACAGATTGAGAAGGTATAACAATGTATATACTAGACATCTTCACTCCTACGAGATTTGATTGGACATTACAACATAATACATAGACCGTAATCTAACTGCATCTATTGCTAATAATCCACCTTCAGGTTATCATCCGAACCCCTTCCAATATTAAGTTGCAGGCAACGAATAATTGCATTAAGCAAAGTGTGTAAATTAAACAATACAATTGCCCCATGGACAAAGGATTGTTGTTTTCTCCCTAGTAGCAACAACACATATACAACTTTAGAAGTTTGTGTCACTCTCCCAGATTACTAGAGGCTTGAACCCACTATCAAGCATAAATACTCTTGGAGTTACAAGCATCTACTTGGCCAAGGTATCTACTAGCAACGGAGAGCATGCAAGATCAGAAATAACATAGACATGATAGAATCAATAATCAATCTGACATAGTATCTCAATATCCATCGGATCCCCGCAAACATAACATGTAGTATTAAAAAAGATGATCTTGATCATGAACGGAGCTCACAAGATCTAAACATGATAGCACAAAGGAGGATAAACAACCATCTAGCTACTGTATGGACCCATAGTCCAAGGGTCTACTACTCATGCATCACCCCAGAGGCTAGAATGGTGATGAATAAGGCCTTCGGGATGATCTCTCCCCTCCAGCAGGGTGCCGGGAAGAGTTTTTATCCCCCCGATCTAGGGACGATGGTGGTAGTGGCTACAGACTATTTCGTGGAGATCTGATCGGGTGCTTAGGGTTTCTGCATCGGGGTGCTTAAATAGGCGAAGGGGGAAGGTCGGTGGGCGCCCGAGGGGCCCACACCATGGGGCGGCGCGCCCTAGGGGGTGGTCGTGCCAGGTGTGGCCACCTCGTGGCCCCACTTTGGCTGCCTTTTGGACTCCGTCTTTGCTTCGGTGAAATATTTACTTTGGCTTTTGTCCCGTCCAATTCCGAGAATATTTCCTTACTAGCTTTTCTGAAACCAAAAACATCAAAAAACAGGCAACTGGCACTGCGACATCTTTTCAATATGTTAGTTCCAGAAAATGTATAAAAATACCTCAAAGTGTAGACAAAACATAAGAAACTTGATACAAAACAAGCATGGAGCATCCAAAATTATAGATATGTTTACGATGTATCAGAAGCCCTACGAGATTTCCCCTCTACTTCCGCCACCACGCTGTCGTGCTACTGGAATCGCGAGGAGAGATCTACAACCTCCGCTGCCTGCTAGAACAAGGGAGAGGAAGGTATTCATCAATCGGACGTGATCGCAGAGCGCCGCGAGCTGGCGCCAGAAGGATCGTCTACGTGATCTTAAGATCGGCAAGTGAATGACTACATCACCCACGAGAATCTGATCTCGTTAACCGCTTTGGAATCTTCAAGGGTTAGTACTCTATCGATAAAGGAACTCACCCTCAAAGATTCCAAAGCGGTTAACGAGAGCAGATTCTCGTGGGTGATGTAGTCGTACTCTTGCCGATCTCAAGATCGCGTAGATGATCCTTCCGGCCAGGTTCCCAGTCCGCCAGCCGCTCACACGCACTATCGATGAAGACCTTCCTCTCCCTTGTCCAAAGAAAATGGAAGGTAGAGCACTCCAGCGATTCCCAAAGACGACGGCGTGGTTTCGGAAGTAGAGGGAAGATCTTGTAGGGCTTCACCTTAAGCCGGAGCGAGTATGGTGGAGCAAGAGAGGGGCCTTGGCTATCTAGGGTTTAGAAGCACCAAGGGGGGTGGTGTAGCCGGCGGCTAGGGTTTGGGGAAACCCTAGTCGGCGACTTGGGAGGAGGCCCTAGGCGGCGGCAGCAGCACTTGGAGGTGGCCGGCGACTTGGGGCTAGGGTTTTGGTGTGAGGGGTTGAGGGCGCCCTACCCCTCCTTATATAGGTGGGAGGGAGGCGGTTGGGAGGAGGGAGTCCTCTTCTAACTCCTCCTCCTTGGCCGGCGGGTGGAGGGAGTAGGTCTCCTACCCTAGGTAGGTTTCCTACTCTCCCTCCACCAAGCAAACTTCGGATTTGACTTTTCAAATTGGCGTTTGACTTTCAAACTTGGATTTGATTTCTCTCTTCATATTGCCCAGCCAAGTGACCTAGTACATGATGCAACCATTCCACATTGTCATGACACATCCATGTACCCTTCCCCTCCGGAGTGCCGGACCTTACAGACCATTCTAGAACATTCCTGGTGAAAACACCGGAATCATTCCCGAACTCCGAAATAGGACTTTCTTTATATGAATCTTATTCTTCGGACCATTTCGGATCTCCTCGTGATATCCTGGATCCCATCCGAGACTCCGAACAACATTCGTTCTCTTACTCATCATTCCATAACTATACAACAACATCGAATCCTTAAGTGTGTCTCCCTACGGTTCATGAATTATGCGGACATGATCGAGACACTTATCCGATCAATAACCAATAGAGGAATCTGGAAATTCATATGGCTCCCACATATTTCTACGATTACTTTGTGATCGAATGAACCACTTACATACGATACCAATTTCCCTTTGTCTCGCGATAGTTTACTTATCCGAGGTTTTGACCGTCGGTATCTCTGCATACCTAGTTCAACCTCATTACTGATAAGTACTCTTTTCTTGTTCCCGTGGTATGTGATCCCTTGTGATCCAGTCACATGCTTGCAAGCTAATTGGATGACATTCCACCTAGAGGGCCCATAGTATATCTATCTGTCATATGGATGGACAAATCCCACTCTTGATCCATGTGCCTCAACCCATACTTTCTGAACACTCAATGCCACCTTTATAGCCACCCGCCATCTTGGTGGTGTTTGATGTCATCAAAGAATCCTTCCGGTGATGGTGATTACCATGATCTCATGGTCGAAGGAATTAGGTTACTATGTATCAGAAAGCTTATAGCAATTGAACTATTAAAATGACTTGATCTTTATGCTACGCTTATCTATAGGAGTATGTCCATCATACCATTCTCCTAATGATATGATCTTGTTGTTAACAACATCTCAATGTTTATGATTGGGAAACCACGATCATCTATTAACCAACAAGCTAGTATTATAAAGAGGATTTACTAGGGACTCTAATTTAGTTTACAAATCACACAAGTATTAATGTTTCCGGTTAATACTGTTATAGCAAGAATGTAAACATTTATCATAAACACAAAGATATAATAATAACTACATTTATTATTGCCTCTAGGGCATATCTCCAACACGGGATCCTCCACGTGCTTGCCAGCGGCCTTGATGGCTGTGCCAGCCAGGCGGACCATGTTGTTGGCCCCCAACTTTTTCTGACCCGCGATCGTGGCAGATATCTCTGATTGTGGCGGTGTCAGGGTGTTGGAGACACCGGGGGTGATCGGAGAAGGTGCGCCGAAGAGCTATGCATCGATTTCGAGCGGAGTTGGTGACATCGGTGCCAGCAGGGAGGCGAGCGGGAAAGAAAGGCGAAGGGCGGGAGGTGGAGGTTGGGAGGCAGGAGTTTTTCTTGGAATTGGTAGCCGAGGAGTAAATTTAGGAGTCGCCGCTCATTTTACTCCTCCGATGAGTAAAAATATACTCCTCTAACCGTTTTAGGGACCGGTTAGGTGCAACACCTCCAAATTTTTACTCCTGTAGACGATTTTAGGGGATTGGTTAGAGATGCCCTAACCGATGCCCAAACGGCGTTAGAGGAGTAAAAATTTTACTCATCGGTGCGGCCGACTCCTATATTTACTTATCGGCTGCATCGATGAGTAAAAGATTCCCCTCTTTCCCCGCGTGCTCTCCTCCGTCTTCGGCGACCACCAACAACCCCCCCCCCCTCCGCCACCACCACAACCACCGGCGAAGCCCCATGGTGGCCGGATCCTCTCGCCGGCCATCTTCTCCACCAATCCCCAGCGCTCGTCAGCACCGCAACTCCCCACCACGAGCTCAAGCCTCTTCCTCTTCCTGTCGCCGTTCCCCTCCTTCTTCTCCGAGATTGGTGCCACCCAAGCATCGGAGGCAGCCCCGCCGCTCCGCCAGCACCTGGACCTGCCCGTGCCGCCAACGCCGGTCTACCTCCAAGCGGAAGGCCGACGCCGCAGCGTGGAAGAAGGTGAAGAAGGAGGAGCTGGGCGGCGATGCTAGGCCGAGCGGCAGCTCCGGCGCCGGCCAGGGTGAAGGAGGGAAGGGGGACACAGGGCCATCGATGATGCCGGCGGTCATCGACCTCTACTGCGATTCCTCCTCGTATGACTGGGAGGAGGACTAGGTTTAGGAGGAGATGAATTTGGTCGAATGTAGTCAAATTCGACCGACTTTTGGTCGTACCATGAATATATTATGTTAAATAGATGTGTTGGTTTCAAATTTGGTTTGAATTCGGTCGAATTTGATCGGATTTGGAGGTGATCGTTTGATTTACTCCGCTAATTTTAGGAGATCGGTTAGAAACTGCTATCGGTTACTCCTCTAACCGATTTTGAACAGTTTACTCCTCTAACCGATTGGGTTAGATATGCCCTTAGGTAATGAGCATATTAGTTGTTGCTATTTGCTTACTGAACTTTGCCACTGTTTATGTTAGTAGATGACCTTCTGCGCCGCTGGCGCCGAGACTGAAAGCGAGACCGTAATCTAACCATAAAGTTTTACTATTCATGATCGTAGGTATGGAAACGACAAAGATATTGCAGTGGCAGTCTGAGAACTCGGCTCACGCTTTGTAAGCTCGCTCGGATTAATGTCATTTATAAAGATAATGCCTGCCTTCTTTTTAGCCATAAGTTTTATCCATGATTAATATTCATTAACCACAGAATTCATGAAGCATTCACACGTAGACTAAAAACCTGTTGGGTCCGCCACTTGGCAGCCCAGAGTTAGTTGACCTGCGTTCGCATATCGGATTATCAATTTGAAGCAAGTAAATTGACCATTTTTTGTGAATAGCAACTGAATTGACCATATGCAAAAGAGTATATTTCATTTTCATTGTATCTTTGGAAGGCAAGAAGGATGCACTTAATCAGGATGCCATCATCACCAATGGTCTCCTTCCATGATGAGTATCTCGCACATCTGCTGGTACCCGTTGCGGTAGTGATCAAGGGATAAGCCCAGCTGCCTGATTTCCTCGCGCTTCCCATCGGCAATCTCACAAATCGTAAGGTTCTTCTTCTCCACCACTTCCTCGAGCTCAGAAACCCGGGCAAGATGGTTTCTGCTTCCTCGAGTGAAACTTCTTTTAATTCTGCTTTCTCGAGTGAAACTTCTTCTAATTCTGCTTTTGTATTATTTATCACTCTTGCAGCTTCACCATCTCAGAAGCTGTATTATCTAGGTTGCATGCTGCCTGTTCAAGCTCTTTAATGCGACACCCCAGCTGCAACTTCTCCTGTGACAATGTTGCAAGCTCACCTCCGTAATTCGTGATGATTGCCTGAAGCACTCCAGTCTCAACCTCAAGAGCAGATTTATCATGTAGACACTTGGCTGAAAGCTCTCTAAGCTCCTACTTGCACTTGTCAACTTCAAGATTACGATGATCCAATTCAATTTTCAAACTGCTTAGCTGTTGAAGCCATTGCTTCCTTCAGCCCGTCAGTCAGTCTCATTTTTGTTCATGAACAACTTCCAATGCTTCATTCTCACTGTTGACTTCTTCAAGATACAAATTAGGAAAGAGATAAGTAGCAGGTATTACAATGCAGGCAGGGCCACAGAGTAGTAACAAATGGTCTATTACCCTACGATCATATGACTGCATAACACAAACAATATTTTTATAGTCAGACATGATAGGCTAGCTGTTCCATCCAGATCATCAGTTATATACACTCAATGATCAAATGATGGCTCAAACTTTTTTTTGATTGGTCACACCCTATAATTATGGTCGTATTCCCCTTACCTAAATCTTGAGCAGCTCTAAATGGTCAGAACTACCTAATGTTCAGAAAAGTCAGCTAAAAGGCTACTGCTAGCTATAAAAACAGAAATATTCAAATGGAGTGAATGAATCAGAAGCAACTCACACAAGGAGGCATAATTGAAAGGGAAGAGGGACTTTCGCTTACCAGGCTACCAGCAAACAAAGTTGGTGTTCTATGAAATAATTATATTCGTAATCTAAATCATTCATGTGCACACAACTGGAATAAGAACAAGCATTAGGATAGCGATATACAATTTGAACTTAAACAAGGACATATGAAATGATTAACCACTAAGAGAGCAAAAGAAAATAGGAAGTATCCAAATAAATTATAATAACTTGCTTTTTCACTCAGTATCTCTATGAGAGAATATTAGACTTGCATGAACTGGTAGTCTCCTGCGTATTTTTTATATCTCTCTTAATGTGCCTGAAAAAGTACATCCAAACAGCTAGATTCAGTGTTAGAAATAATGGGGCTAATCCATTTAGGCCCATGAGTATTTCAGATTTTCCCTAAATCTCAAAGCCCAAATTTGTGGCAGCCCATATGTGTTTGGGCCCATGTTTGTGGCAGCTCACATGGAAGTGGAGTGGGAGCTAAGTTTAGTCCCACATGGAAAGTTGGAGGAGAGTTGCACCACCTTATAAGGTGGAGTGTTGCACCACTTTGTAAGTGAGTGGGAATAAGAGAGATACACACGCGCGCTCCTCCTCCGACGACGCCGCTCGCACGCACGCCTCGCCTCGCCACGCCACGCCACGCGCCGCGGGTTGCGGGTCGAGAGCCGAGCTTTATTTTGCTGCTCAGGAAAATTGACAGACGTGTCAAACGGTTAGCACTTATTCGGGTCGCTCCCGGAAAGCCGATATGCATCAGCCGATCATGTGCAGAGCCGATTCGGTTCGTGGATCAGCCGATCATGTGCAGAGCCGATGCGGATCGTGGATTGAGTCTACGTTAGGGTTTCCTGAGCCGCTCTATATAAAGTCCCGCGCGGCTACCGCCACAACATAACCACCACCGAAAACCAATCTAGGGTTTTGCCTTTCTCTCTACTTGCGCCGTCACCGTAATCTACTCCATCCCGCTTGCCGGCGTGCACCGGCGGACGGGAGAGCAGGTCTCCGGAACCACTCGCCCTTGTGATCCTGTACGGGAGAGGGCGAATAAGGTTTTTGGGAAGCGCTCAGCGCGACTGCTCGAGTTCTTCATCACGGGTCGTCTTCCATCCAAGTCGCAGATCGTCTACCGCCGTCTTCATCGACATCTCTGCGATCACTCTTTCCCAAAGTTTCTACTACGACAACCGAGCAGTGCGTGCTACGTGATCCTGTTTGGTTATTCATCATGTTCTGCGAGTTACATGAGCTAGTAGCTGGTTTTGTCATGATTTATATTCTGAATTAATTGTGGAAATTATGCCTAATAATCCAACAATCCAAAAACCTTATTGTAGGCAATTTCCTGAATTAACAATGGCTGGTTTTACCGATGCACTGAGGCCAGATAAGTTTACCGGTGTGCACTTTAAGAGGTGGCAGTACAAGGCTGAGCTTTGGCTGACCACGATGAAAGTGTTCCACATCAGTAAAGGCAAACCTGAGGGAACTATATCGTGACGATCGGAAGAAGTTCGAGGATGCTAATACTGCCTTTGTGGGATGTATTCGAGCATTCTTGCTGACCGTCAGGTGATGTGTTTATGCACATAAAAGACGGAAAGGAGCTCCGGGATGCACCGGATGCCAAGTTTGGTGTCTGCAGATGTGGCAAAGGAACTGTATATCATGGAGAGCTTTCATGATTTTAAGATGACTAAGGACCTTCCTGTGGTTCAACAAGCTCATGAGATACATTGCATTGCCAAGGAGCTCGAACTCCTTAAGTGTACCTTACCCGACAAGTTTGTGGCGGGATGCATTATTGCTAAGTTGCCCCTTCATGGAGGAACTTTGCCACAACTCTCAAACACAAGAGACAGGAGATATCTTGAAAATCGATAGCGTCCCTTGATGTTGAGGAGAAGGCTCGCTAAGGACATTCTTGAGAAAGGAGAGGGTCTTGCTATCGCTAACTTTGTGCGTAAAGGCAACCAGAGGCAAGAACAAAGGGAACTTCAAACCCTCCTTTAACAAGCTCAGAAGACTACAACCTTCAAGAAGAAGAAGACGAACGAGACAAGAGTGAACTGTCTTGTTTCACTTGTGGAGAGCTCGGACATTTTCTAAGGACTGTCCGTAGCAGGCGCATCGCAGAGGAAAAAGGCCAAGATCATCAACGTCGTGACCGCTAGCAATCTTGATGGGTATGGTAATTTATTTCGTTCTTCAAGATTTCAATCACCTTGTTGGTGGCTTGATACGGTGCTAATGTTCACGTGTGTCGACATCTCTATGTTCACTTCTTATCGTCGCCGGGATTCATCCGTCCTAATGGGGAATGGATCACATGCTTCGCTCGTGGTGTTGGTACGGTGGATCCAAGTTTACTTCGGAAAGATCGTGCGGTGAGGAACGCAAGATGTCCCTATTATGAACAAGAATCTCGTTAGTGGCTCCCTTCTTTGCAGAGATGGGTTTAAGGTTGTCTTAGAGTCTAATAAAGTCATTGTTTCGAAACATGGACAATTTATTGGTAAAGGTTATGAGTTCGGAGGCTTGTTCCGGTTTTCACTTTCAGAGTTTTGTAATAAATCCGTGAATCATATTTGTGGTGGTGTTAATGATGATACCAGTGTTTGGCATTCTCGTTTATGTCACATTAATTTTGGTTTGATGTCTCGGATGTCCAACATGAGTTTAATTCCGAATTTCACTATTGCCAAAGGTTCTAAGTGCCATAGTTGTGTGCATCAAAGCAACCTCGAAAGCCTCACAAGGGCCGAGGAGAGAAACTTGGCACCTCTAGAACTCATACATTCTGATCTATGTGAGATGAATGGTGTGTTGACAAAAGGTGAAAAGAGATATTTCATGATGTTGATAGATGATGCTACTAAATTCTGCTATGTTTACTTGTTGCAAACTAAAGATGAGGCTTTAGACTACTTTAAAATCTATAAGGTCAAGTTGAAAATCAACTAGAGAGAAAGATCAAGCGTCTTAGGTCGGATCGTGGTGGTGAGTATTTTCCCAAAATATTTGATGAATTACGTCAGAACACGGAATTATTCATGAGAGGACGCCTCCTTACCGCCTCCCAATCAAACGGGGTTGCCGAGAGGAAAAACCGCACGTTCGGACTTGGTGAATTCCATGTTAGCCACTGCTGGTTTATCAAAGGCATGGTGGGGGGAGGCTTTGTTGACTTCATGTCATGTCCTGAATAGAGTTCCTAACAAGAATAAAGAAAAGACCCCTTATGAGGAGTGGGTTGGGAGAAAACCATCACTTTCGTATCTGCGTACTTGGGGTGTTTGGCGAAGGTCAACATACCGATTCCCAAGAAACGCAAGCTCAGACCCAAGACAGTGGATTGTATCTTTCTAGGATATGCTCCACGGAGTGTAAGCTATAGATTTCTAGTTGTTAAATCTGAGGTACCTGATATGCATGTTGATACTATAATGGAATCTCGTGATGCAACATTCTTTGAGAATATTTTTCCTATGAAAGATATGCATAGCATTGGTAGAATTTCTTCTGAAATACTTCCTGAATCTAGTGCATCTATTGATAATTCTGAACAACCACATGAGGAATTTCTTGAGAAGGATGACGATGAACCTCTCACGAGGAGTAAGAGACAGAGGGTTGCAAAATCCTTTGGCAATGATTTCATCGTACCTTGTGGATGATACTCCCGGATCCATTATCGAGGCATATGCATCTCCTGATGCAGATGATTGGAAAGAAGCTGTCCAAAATGAGATGGACTCGATTCTTTCTAATGGAACTTGGGAATTATCAGAACGACCCTATGGTTGCAAACCTGTGGGCTGTAAGTGGGTGTTTAAGAAGAAGCTAAGGCCTGATGGTACTATTGAGAAGTACAAGGCACAACTTGTAGCTAAGGGCTACACACAGAAAGAAGGCGAAGATTACTTTGACACATATTCACCTGTCGCTAGATTGACCACCATTCGAGTACTACTGTCCCTGGCTGCCTCTTATGGTCTTCTCGTTCATCAAATGGACGTGAAGACAACTTTCCTTAATGGAGAGTTGGAAGAGGAGATCTATATGGACCAGCCAAATGGGTTTGTGGTAAAAGGTGAAGAGACAAAGGTGTGTAAGTTATTAAAATCTTTATATGGCCTGAAACAAGCACCTAAGCAATGACATGAGAAGTTTGATAGAACTCTACTTTCAGCTGGCTTTGTCATTAATGAGGCCGATAGGTGTTTACTATCGCCATGGTGGGGGCGATAGCGTTATATTATGTTTGTACGTGGATGACATTCTGATCTTTGGTACAAACATGAAAGTGATAAATGAAGTCAAGTCTTTCCTGTCAAAGAGTTTTGATATGAAAGATCTGGGAGAGGCTGATGTCATTCTGAATATCAAGCTTATTAAGAACGAGAATGGGATTACTTTAACGCAATCTCATTATGTTGAGAAGGTCTTGAGTCGGTTTGGCTTTAATGATGGCAAGACTTCTCCAACACCTTATGATCCCAGTTTGACATTACGAAAGAATAAAAAGGAACCAACAGATCAGCTGAAATATTCACAAGTTGTTGGTTCTCTCATGTACTTAGCAAGCGCTACAAGACCCGATATCTCTTTTGCTGTGAGCAAGTTGAGTAGGTTCATGTCTAACCCGGGTATTGATCATTGGCATGCACTTGAAAGGGTCATGCGCTATCTATGTGGTACAATGAGCTATGGGATTCACTATTCGTGAATCCTTGTGCTTGAAGGATATAGTGATTCAATTGGATCTCGATGTTGATGAACTCACGCCACGAGCGGTATGTGTTTACCCTTGGAGGTGGCGCGGTCATGGAGATCTCGTAGACAAACCATATTGACGAGGTCAACTATGGAAGCAGAACTTCGCTTTAGACACAGCACCGTTGAGTCGAATGGCTGCGTGAGCTCTTGATGGACTTGCTCGTGGTTGAGAAACTGCCGGCAATCCTTCCAATTGTGACAACCAAACTGTTATTGTCAAAGTGAACAATTCTAAGGATAACGAAGTCATCAAGACACGTGAAGAGACGCTTTGAAATCTGTCGAAATTGAGAAACTCCGGAGTAATAACTACATTATATTCAAATGCATAAAACCTGGCAGATCCTTTACAAAGGGACTATCACGAAATGTGATAGAAAGTGCATCGAGGAGATGGGGTTGAGACCCATGGATGTCACACCTTAGTGGTAACCAACCTATGTGATCGGAGATCCCGTGAATTAGGACCGGGAAAAACAAGCTAGTGGTTTGACCGAGGAGAGTATTTTGTAACCCTCTCTATGTGAAGATGCATGACTCTCATAATCAGAAGGCAGGTTGGCAACATGCCTTAATGTGTTTCTGTTGGCTTTAATTAGCAAAGATGCCGTCTACAGGCATTCTTGAAAGAACACACCTATATGAGCTCGATCAGAACGTCATGTCTATGAGATCTGGGTGATCTCTAGTAAACTCATGAAGAGACCAGGAGTATGACGATATGCTCCAACCCAGGGGTAGGCTACGACAGCGAGTACTAGTTATGATTTTGAGCGAAATCTATTGGCACCAAACTTGCAATTCAAGGTTCGTCCATTGTTCAAGTTGTTGATAGACGTAGTTCAAGATTCTAGGCGGAAGTTCAACTTAACAGTCTCTGCTGAAACACTGGTATATAAACAAGTAGCAAGGATTGACAAATCTTCAAATGGGCATTTGAGATCTGGTGGGGGATTGTTAGAAATAATGGGGCTAATCCATTTAGGCCCATGAGTATTTCAGATTTTCCCTAAATCTCAAAGCCCAAATTTGTGGCAGCCCATATGTGTTTGGGCCCATGTTTGTGGCAGCTCACATGGAAGTGGAGTGGGAGCTAAGTTTAGTCCCACATGGAAAGTTGGAGGAGAGTTGCACCACCTTATAAGGTGGAGTGTTGCACCACTTTGTAAGTGAGTGGGAATAAGAGAGATACACACGCGCGCTCCTCCTCCGACGACGCCGCCGCTCGCACGCACGCTCGCTCGCCTCGTCACGTCACGTCACGACGCGCGCGCCGCGGGTTGCGGGTTGAGTCTACGTTAGGGTTTCCTGAGCCGCTCTGTATAAAGTCCCGCGCGGCTACCGCCACAACATAACCACCACCGAAAACCAATCTAGGGTTTTGCCTTCCTCTCTACTTGCGTCGTCACCGTAGTCTACTCCATCCCGCTTGCCGGCGTGCACCGGCGGACGGGAGAGCAGGTCTCCGGAACCACTCGCCCTTGTGATCCTGTACGGGAGAGGGCGAATAAGGTTTTTGGGAAGCGCTCTGCGCGACTGCTCGAGTTCTTCATCACGGGTCGTCTTCCATCCAAGTCAGGCGGTGCTGCCTACCGCCGTCTTCGTCGGCATCTGCTGCGATCACTCTTTCCCAAAGTTTCTACTACGACAACCGAACGGTACGTGCTACGTGATCCTGTTTGGTTATTCATCATGTTCTGCGAGTTACATGAGCTAGTAGCTGGTTTTGTCATGATTTATATTCTGGAATTAATTGTGGAAATTATGCCTAATAATCCAACATTCAGTATGGTAGGCAACGGAAATAGTGAGCAAGTTCAGTTATTTCAAAAAGTAGGTACAATATTTGAAGTTCTTTTATCAAATAGGACCTGTAAACCTAAAAATTGTTCTTAGCTCTATCACAAGAATACCCTAGGTTGCAATAAAAATGCATAACTCTCTAAACATGGAAGTTGTCATATACTCCCTTCGTTCCAAATTAATTGACCCAGAAAAATGGTAGAACAAGAGCATTGGAACTCAGATATAATAAGATAGAGAAGATTCACATGTTTTGAAAAAAAGATAGATTACTCCATAAGCACGAACGCTAGGCTATATTAAATACAAAGCAGGGAAAGCGTCATGGTTTGTTCTCATACTGAAAAAAGAGATATTTAGATATACTTTGAAGACTCACACTTTGAAAAAGGAGTAAAACAGGAGCCGTGCAACTCAAATCTAGTAGAACTGTGGAGACTCACATTCAGAAACATGCATACTGATGGATCATGGACCGATTGGGTGAATGGAATTAATGCAAGTAAAAAAAGACACATAGGCATCTTTAATTAAAAAAAGGAAATGTAGCAATAAGCATCTGAACTCATACTGAAACGATATGATGATGGTGTGCTCCGATTTGACCACTGTTGTCGTTGTCGTCTCCTACGACGACCTCTCTCCCCCATCGGTGTTAGAATTTACAGGCCACATATAAAACCCTGGAGAAAATAGTACTAAATCAGAGTAAGAATCTACATGCCACAACCCAAGCCTCAGATGAAAAGGACAAAAACTAAATCAGGGAATCAAAAGAAGGAACTCACATGGAAGATGCAGGTGTAAGGAGACGGTTGTGTGCTCTGATTCGGCCACGATCTCTATTGGTGGAGGAGTGCTGCCCCGCTTCTTCTTTCTAGCGTCGCCCCTGTATGCCACCCTCTCAACATCTCCGGCATCTCTGCTCCTTCCCCGCACCATCGGCCTTGCTCCTCCACGCCAACCATGAAGACCCAATAGGAGGCTCTCATGTGATAAAAAAATTCACATGCACCAGGCTGCAGTGGCGCGAGCGCTACAACCATAACATCCATGATTCTTACTCTTGAGGGTCCTCAGCAAATCTGGTTTTGGCGACATCACCGTATACACAACAAATCTGGTTAATCACAATAGCGGTTGCAAGTTTTTCTTGGATTGCTTGACAAAAATCGCCCTATCAACTATTTTCCTACTAATCGATTGAGATTAGTAAATAATAAATAATCTAAATGCTCACTGATAAGAAAAGGGAAATGTAACTTCAACACTTCAAATTCTGGGCATGCTAGTATGCCTGCTGCCTTTGGCCAAGGAACAAATTGTACTACGCCAGCTTATATTCTGCCTCTAGTGCATGCTACAGGTTTTTTTATATATCTCAGTTAATATACAAGATGAACAAGCTTACGACAGAAAGTGAGGGTGGCACTGGCTGTAACATAAGCTCCGTCTTTTAAGCCAAGCCAAAAGACGCAATGATAAAAGAATGTTGATAGTTTGAATAAAAACATATTATTAAGATGCAACCTGATATCAACTCTATCAAAATTTCAGCGCCATAGAAGTTTTAAATGCACTGATATCTTCTATCAAAGCCAAAAAGACAGAGAAATGAGAATTTCGACTTTTCTTAGGACATTACCATGCCCAAACTGAACGTTTATTAGTTAAGAATGTTTCTCATCCGAAGGTACTACATCTATTAGTGTCATAAATAAAGCACCAACAAACCAGTTCCAAGTTTCAAGTGAAATAAAGGTTAAATGCACACAAACCTAGTAAATGCAGAGCATTATCTATCTGCCTTCGAAACTGTTGGACCGTGGATAAAAATCATATATGAGGAGCCCAAGGTCGTGAAAGCCATGAGAAGATGCCAAACAATTAAACTCAACTTACAACCATGTTTCCATTTCAAAATTTTATACAATATGAAGGAATCACTCTGAAAGGACTTACACTATAAATCAATATTTTGAGAATCTCGCTCAATGTACCCTGCCAGGCTAGTTTTTTGAAGAAAAAAAGACTATATTAGCCAAGCAATTTCACTAATCCTTTTGCCTTGCGATTGTCATGAAGATGGTGGTTGATACTGCAACAGCAGCCCACTGCAGTACGTACCACCATGTGCATCACAAGGCTGTCTAGGAGTTCACAATTACCTGACCATTACACGGCAAAAACAGAAAGGATACACAGTGCAGCTGCAATATCCTTATAATACATTGCACTGAACAAAGAAAAAACAGCATACCAAGCATTTTCGGTGTGAGACTGGTTAAGAAAACTTGAGATGACTTTTCATTGTTTAAAGATCTCAGCCGAGTCAAAAATACCAAAAAAGACTATACTTTCAATCGACACAGGACTATGCCTGGAAAGCATATACCAAAACAATGACCAAACTTGAGACATTTGACCTTTAAATCATTACCTTACGATTGGGATAGATGATGTCCATTTCCATTTCCAAAGATATGGGCATATATCCATCAGATGCTCTCCATGAACCTGCATGAAACAAATGCCTCATATTATATACCTGATGGTAATTAAGTTCTAAAGCCTATATGTTGAAGGTAATTATCATTAATGAATATTAAAGGGAGAAAATAAAGCCTACAGAACCCCATGTGAAGCAGCAATAATTGACTACAGGTTTGGAATAGAATAAGCCCCCTCAATTTTGGAATGAAATTTTTTTCTTGTCTAAAAATATAAATCCCTCTTCAATCACTGATCCACCAGTAGAGAACACACCATTGACCCAAACTCTATTTCTGCAATAAAGGGGAAAATCAAAATTATGAAAAATTATAAGAGAGACAAGTAGCAGGCAATAACGTGCAAGAAGCACCAACGACCAACAGACATGATACTAATTGATAAGCTAACAATTTCATCCAAATCAGTAATAGATGGATAGTAAAATAGGTTAGTTAGGCACCCAAGGATCAAGTCATGACCCATCTTGCTTTTTAATTTTGATTGGTTAAACTCACTGTGGTCCTATTCCTATATAACCATATCCTAGGAAATTGAGAAACTATAAACGATAAAACTACCATATGTTCTTCAAAATATTTTGCAGCAAGGAATTCACAAATATTTTGAATGCAAAAGTTAATGCATTATATTTAGTTAACAAATATATAAAATATTATTGGATTATTAGGCATAATTTCCACGATTAATTCCAGAATATAAATCATGACAAAACCAGCTACTAGCTCATGTAACTCGAACATACTAGATGTACTAAACAACATGATGATCGGGAACAAATAGCAGCATAACATGTACTCGCAGAACATGATGAATAACCAAACAGGAGCACGTAGCACGTACCGTTCGGTTGTCGTAGTAGAAACTTTGGGGAAGAGTGATCGCAGCAGATGGCGACGAAGAGGGCGGTAGGCAGCACCGCCTGACTTGGATTGAAGACGACCCGTGATGGAGAACTCGAGCAGTCGCGCAGAGCGCTTTACAAAAACCTTATTCGCCTCTCCCGTACAGGATCACAAGGGCGAGTAGTTCCGGAGACCTGCTCTCCCGTCCGCCGGTGCACGCCGGCAAGCGGGATGGAGTAGACTACGGTGACGGCGCAAGTAGAGAGGATGGCAAAACCCTAGATTGGTTTTCGGTGGTGTTGTGACGGTAGCCGCACAGGACTTTATATAGAGCGGCTCAGGAAAACCTAACGGAGGCGAACGTGGGCTCAGGAAAACCTAACGGAGGACTTTATATAGAGCGGCTTAGGAACACCTAACGGAGGACTTTATATATGTTGCTGGCCCTCTTCTATCCGAGTGGAGAAGTACCCACTAAACATTTATTTTTTATAATATCTTACAGGAGCGAGCATTTGGTTCAGACCATCATTGCACGATATCATCAAGTAACCATTGTTCATGTAAATTCCTGGAAGATATAACAACAACAACAACAACAAACAATTAACAAAAATATAGCAGATCCCTTAAATAGTGTAGGCATGGCTGTACTGGTAAGCGGTAGCAAACAAAGCATTACTATTGCTGATGTACATTGAGTATTTGTAGCAAAAAGAGTATTTGTGGCAATAGTAAATCAAAGAAGATTTTAGCGGTCCTTCAGTCACACAAATGCTACTTCCCATGTTGGAAAATACTCACAATCATCAACGATAATACAATGTGAAAAAAATGAACAAGGTACTCTTATCCGAAGACAAAAAAAATTGCGAAAACGCAAAAATCTTTGCGTTTCGATTTATTGATAGAAAAAGAGAGTTCTGTACAACAAATATATACAGGCTCAAGAGAGCCGACACCTCGTACAACTCAACCCCTAGGTCTACTAGGCCGGCGGCAACAAGGCACGAAGATCAATCGCACCGGCCGCAGCCCAAGCCCGAGCCTCAGTCCTAATCGTACCAAGAAGGTGTAACATCCCAAAAATATAAAACAATGATCATCAAACTCTAATCACTAAAATTAGGGTTAACAAAAACTTTGATTAATTAAAATCATATGAATGCATGTGTGAATGAGATGATTTAATAAATGCATGAATGGACTTGTGTGATTAATCTAAATAGCAAGAAATGGTTTAAAGATGAAAATAACATCATCTAAAATATTTCCATGCAGAAACAAATCAAGAGAATATCAAAAACAAATCAAATAAAGCAAATGGTCATTTTTGACAATCTTGCTCACTAGGTCACTTTGAGTGTTTCTAGTTTAAGATTTCAAATATAAACTTTCCCAATTCTTTTTACTCCTTGCTAGAAAAAGTAAAATTGAATCAAAGTCCACCTTTCAAACTTACAGAAACATTTGGTAACCTCATTCAAATGACAATTCAAAATTGAATCTTTATCATATGTGAAGATCACCCATTTTCAAAACCCAACCAAACCAGTGCCCCTTGACTAATCCAACTAACCAGACACTCCCTAGCATGTGCCTAGCAAACCCACCAAGTTTGAATCCAAAATTTAAATTCAAAGTTCTTGCGGCCATTTCATCAAACACCTTGCAGATACAAATCAAACAAACATCAAACACTATTTGCAGCAGTAAAATTGGCCAACATTGTTCCCTCTCTGGTTGCAACAAACATTTAGTAGATCATCTAACCTAGTTAGTAACCTCTAGCACCACTGTGAGCTTGCCATTGCCATCAATGATGAGCAGGACGAGTCTCACCATGCCACCCCAGTGTGGACAGCAGGCTAGAGGAAGAACTAGTTGTACCAACCTTGTCTGTCATGCTGTCCATGCCTCACCGCCCCCTCTAGACCAGCCCTAGCTCGAAGAGAGAGACAGGAACCACCGGAAACGCCGTGCCCGCGCCGCTGTCGACCATGCCGACGCGCACCACCGTGCACGCGCCGTTCCCACTCAACCCGACCACCTCGAGCCCTTGCCGCTCGCCAGCATGAACCCCACCGTCCCAGGAGACCACTAGACACACTCGTTTCCTCGACCATACCCCGTAGCCGCCGCACGCCGCGAAGTTCGCCGTCGGTACCGCGTAGAGCACCGCGCTTTCCAGACCAAATGCCACCGCCCTACGCCTCGCCTTTAAGCTAGCAACGATCACCAGGAGACCGCGCACCGTCGCCTCCGACGACCTCAGCCCACGCCGTGCTGCCCCTCTCGCTATCCTACAAAAGGAGGCCTCTCCAGCTCGATCCTCCACACCATCTCACTCCCCTCTCCCTCAGAACCATCCCACCTCACTCCCGGAGCAAGGCGAGCAGTGCAACGCCGGAATTTGGCCGGAGCCCGCCACTGCTGGAGAAGAAGGGAGCCGTCGATTGGAGCCGCCCCAGGAGAAGCTGCCGGCACCACGAGAACCGCGGTCGTCAACTTCGTCATTCGCCCTCGTCGCCGACCCTCGCCTGAACCCCGGTGAGCCTCCCACGACCCCCACCTGCCGCGCTAGGGTTCTATCTCGCCGGCGCTGCCCGACGTGGACGATGAACCATAGCTGTTAGATTAGAACGAGATTCCACAGTCCATATTGCCCCGTACCGCTTCGCCCCTCCCCGTCTCACTGATGCGTGGGGACATCCACTTAATCAGCCCGCGTACGTGCTGTGTGTAGTGGGCCGGCCCAGTAAAACATCCCGCGCGACCCAACAATTCAAATTTACTTTTATTCATTTAATTTCAAACATAGTTCTGTACCTAGATTCAAAAATCACCAAGCTCGATTCCCTGAACCAAAATGCATGAAACTAATTTTGTTAGAAAGGTACTGGAAAGCTTAATCCAATCCCGTTGGATTCAAACCATTTGGATTTGTATATCAACCATGATAAAAATAACAAGGCAGAAGCTTTTCTGCATTCAAACATTTTTCAAAATTCTACCATAAGAGATTTTGAGTTGATTCCAACTCTCAAAAATCACATTTGATCATACCTTTCAGAATATATATAAACATATGGGTTTACTTGGAGAAATAATATTCAAGCAATAAAGGAATGCCACATAGGCAATTCTAGTCACTTTATTTAAATAAAATAAAAAGGTTAAACCTTATTAAATTGTGACACCACTTTAAATCACATTCCCATGTACTGAAATATGTGGTGATGACATGTGTCAACATGATCCCATGTTTGAGTTGGAGAATATTAAATCTTAAGTAGTTTTTCAATGAGTAGAAATTACTTTTCTAAAATAAAATAAATAAGACAAGTGCTTTAATCTTGTAATGTTAGTGATGATGCTAGATCATCTAGTATGAACCTTTGTGTGATCATTAGAAAAAGTTAAATATTGTTTGGTGATTGTGTACCTCGTATTTATTTATAGACGCTAGTACCGACCAAGGATACGAGGAGGAAGGAGGATACTATGAGGAAGAAGCTGAGGAGAACTTCAACCACTGCTCTGCACAAGGCAAGCCAATATTTGCAAGCTAACATTTGCAACTCAGCAAGTTTATACTGATATCTTAGCAAGCTACAACTTTCTTGTTACTATGCCAACTATATGCCTTAAGCATATGTGATAACACCCACTTGATACCCAATCGTAGTTTTCTGGCAAGCTTAAGTATTTTAATTCTTCATCACAGCTTTCACTTAGAGTTTACTTAGCTAATTGTAGATATTAGGAGGATATTGGAAGGTAGCATAAAGAGCATAAAATTTCGCCTAACTTAGATAATCTTGATGTCATCCTAAGGCATGAGATTGAAATTAGTAAATCCACACTTGTTTACCACCTCTCATTAGTATTTACCCCCACTTGTAGATGCTAGTGCTAAGCATAAAACTTGATCAACTTTAGATGGGAATACTTGGTGAAAATAGTTATGAAAACCTTAGAATGATGAGTCATTCTACTGAAATGTTTTGACATGTGTTTCCGAACACCAGATGATTTTGGACGATGAAAATGTTGAGGCATGAGACTTAGCCCTTTATAAAACTGATGGTTGTCTCGATGCGATACCATTTCAATTTTACCGTACAACCACAATACCCGAAAATTGGGTTGGGCTTGACTGGAAATTTATATACCTTAGTACAGGTTCCCTCGCGGCCAAGGTCTGAGCTGAGGCTACCTTGTGAAGATTGTCCACCTGTGCAGTACCCAAGATGACAGTTGGTCATGGTTGGGAGGCCAAACTCACAGGAGAGGTGCCTGTACTAGGGCGTGTAATTGAAAGGTTAGGATTGATTATCCGCATGCTGAGTATGGTGAATTCAGGATTATTGCTGACGGATGTATCGAATGTTGTGGTGAAAGTGTACAATCTCTACAGAGTGTCAAACGATTCGAATAGTCGCGTCATGTTATGGACAGATTGAGGCCATCTGTTCCATCGTCAGATGTTTTCAAAATGACTTATGAAATGATTTATGACTTTGACTTGACCACAATAGAGTTGTGATATGAAATTCAAGTTCCCACTTAGGTGTTATAAAACTTTCAACTAGTTTTCTTTGCTTCTGAACTTAGTAGAGGTAAATCTGGATTTTTGCAAGACAACCCTAGAGCTTAGCATCCTGCTACAAAACCCCCTTAACTTGTTAGATTAGTTTGCGAGTACTTAAAGAGTACTCATGGCTTTGTCCCTGGCTATTCTCGTGGCCAGACTATGAAGAGGAGTATCAGGATGACGGATCGCAGGAAGGTTATGAAAACTAGGATCATCTCCCATCGTCAGTATTGCCTGTGACCATGAAGATGGAGCTTTGTCTACGCTATCGTTATCTTTACGTTATTCCGCTGCTTGAATTGTATTAAGAACTGGATCATGAGATCCTTATTTGTGTAAGACCTTATGTATGGTTTGTAATGGATGATGTACTGTGATATCCAAATCTGTTATGTCTCGCAAAAATGGTAATCCTGGGATTGCGATGTATGACATAACAAGCATATGTGATTAAAAATCTGGGTGTTGACAAGTTGGTATCAGAGCCATCCTGACCATAGGAGACCCTAGTTAGAATGGACGATTGAATCAAAAACTTAGTTTCAAAACCAAAGGAAGGCAGTATTTACAAAAACTTATTCCCATTCTTATCACTTTGATTATTTCATGAAAATTCATGTTCCTAAATTTTTTTATTGCAAAATACATAAAATTTGACACACTTGATCAATCTAATAACTTACTCATCCTATATTCTTATATATGGACGTGAAGTATAGCAAGTTTTATCAGTTGGGGAATGGAGGAGACCTCATCTTTGAGCGTGACTTGGACCAGCTGTCGGAGATGCTGGAGCGTTCGCACCCCGAGTTCTTTAGAGCTCGGCTCAATGATCAGGAAGGAGAAGATTTGCAGTGGCTAGTTGTTGCAAGTCTCTCAGGAAAGATTGAACCTCCCACTGCAGAGGGAATTCAGTTCACCTTAAGAGAGAATAACAGGCTCGATGGACTTGCCAAGGCCATACAGGAAGCTCTTGCCCGTCTGTGTGGGCAGGATATCAATAAAATCAAGGGTACCCGTTTTGAGTTCTACCCAAGGCGTGATGTTATGGGACAGCCACTGGAGGCCCCATACCACCGCGAGCTGAAGACTCAGTTGGACCACCTCAGCTTCATGATGTATGACCGTCAGAAGGAGTTGGACAATGCACGTTCCTACGCCAACCACAAGTCCGCCATCGCTAAGAAGAAGGATCAGACCCTCGCCATGCTAGTGAAGGATTGCAAGTCTCGTCGCCGTCCGCTCGACAAGAAGGAGCGCATCATTGCCCGTCTTCGCCACCGAATCACGGATTTGGAGGAGACCATCCACGAGAGAGACATGCAGTTGGAAGAGAGGGAGAATGCAGGGGAAGACCTTCGTGGAGACCCCTACTCCTATCTCAGCGATGATGATGACTTTCTGGAGGATTAGGCCATGGACTCCTTCACCGATGAGGATGACTTCGCCTTCATCGATGATGATGATGAGTACACTGACTCCGAGGAGTAGTAGCACTTGAGCTCTAGCGTTAGTGAGTTGTATTCGGTCCCACTGTATCGTAGTTTCCAGAATGGTTCTTAAAACCATCTGTTTTCCTTTGTTGTGGTGTGTGTTTGTATCGTGTGCTTTGGATGAATGAATGAAAAGCAAGTTTCTAGAAACATATGAGTCAAACTTTAAAATCTTTTCAACAACCCCTGAACCTTATAAATTTCCCTCTTTTCTCATGATCTATCTCAATCTTCAGATGCCTCGCGGAGGAAGTGGTTCATCCCCGGACCCGATGTTGCAGATCCTGCAAATGTTGTTTTTTGACCACGAAGCTGAAAGAGTCGAACGTCAAGCCAACCTAGCCACCCTTCAACACATCGCCTAGATGGCCAAAAACAATCAAGGCCATGGTAATCAGGACAACCATGGATCTAAGCTCGAGAATTTCCAGAACACCAATCCACCTGTTTTCACTAAGTCAGAAGAGCCCTAGATGCAGATGATTGGCTGCAAACCATGGAGAACAATCTGGAAGTCGCAGGAGTGGAAGCTAACGAGAAGGTTTTGTTCGCCACCCACTATCTAGACGGAGATGCAA
The DNA here is from genome assembly GCA_030063025.1 of Avena longiglumis. Taxonomy (NCBI): domain Eukaryota; kingdom Viridiplantae; phylum Streptophyta; class Magnoliopsida; order Poales; family Poaceae; genus Avena; species Avena longiglumis. The sequence continues at coordinate 252,302,474 of CP125979.1, forward strand.
GAGCATGGTGGAACAGCGTTCGTGCAATGACAGGAGGTCAGATGATGACTTGGGGGGAATTCAAGGTCAAGTTCAGCAAAACCCATGTGCCACCGGGTTTAATCAAGAGGATGAGAGATGAATTCAGGGAACGGAAGCAAGGAAGGATGACAGTAGTGGAATACCGTGACAAATTCTTGTCACTAGCTAGGTATGCACCAGATGAGACCGACATCAAAGCCAAGAAGAACGAGAGATTCCTGAATGGTCTGCACGATGAGATGCAGACGGTGTTAGTCAATATCCCCTTTGCTGATATTGAAGCTCTAGTTGACTCTGCCATTCAGATGGAAGGAAAGATCAACCAAGCCAATGAGAACCGCAAGCATCGCATGATGCATCAACCAGGAACCCACCAGACACCAAAGTATCGCCCCAACCCATCTTCAGGATTTGCCCCAAGAAACAACAGACCCCCGATGAACCGTCCGACCTATCCCAACCGTGGAAATCCAAGGCCCGAAGGAAATCACAACAACCCCGGCAACTCCAGCAATTTCAACCATGCACCACCCAAGTTCAACAACAACAACGCCGCCACCAATACCAACACTGCCCCAAGGACTGGAAGCAATGATGTGCCTGTTGCGGCAAAGGACAAGTCGCAAGTGATTTGCTATGAAAGTGGAACCAAGGATCAATATTCCAATGAGTGCCCCAAGAAGATCGCCACATCCCCCAATGCAAATGCCCCAGCTCAGCAGCAGCGTCGTGTTCAGTCCGGAAGACGGTTTTCCCTAGGAAACTCGCTCAACCGCAACGGCCGTCTCTTTCCCATGCATGCTGAAGAAGCCCAAGAAGCGCCAGATGTCGTGCTGGGTATGTTTTCTGTTAACTCAGTACTTGCAAGAGTGTTGTTTGATTCTGGAGCATCACACTCATTTGTCACTGAAGAATTTGCATGCACTAGTAAGATTCAACCAACCAAACTGAAGCATGTTATGATTGTTCAAATACCCGGTTCAACCACCAAGGCTAGGCAAATTTGCAAAGCCGTCCCTATCTGAATCCATGGCATAGATTTTTACGCTAATCTAATAGTACTCGGAACTAAAGGTTTGGAAGTAGTACTAGTAATGGATTGGATGTCCAAACAAAAAGGATTAATCGTCTGTGCCAAGAAAGCCATAACCATGACCAGTACAGCCGGAGTATCAGTCGAGCATGTATCTGAAACCTTGCCTCGTCAATTCAAGTGCAACAAGAGTATAGCCCAGCCTACCATTGACCAAGTTTGGATAGTCTGTGAATACCCCGATGTATTTCCAGATGTTTTTCCCGGTATGCCCCCAGATCGGGATATCGAGTTTATCATTGAAATAATCCCTGGAACAAGACCCATAGCCCAGAGACCATATAGTATGAACCCGTCTGAAATAGCGGAACTGAAGAAGTAACTGGATGCCATGCTGGAAATTGGACTGATTCAACCAAGTGCGTCACCTTGGATATCACATGTGCTATTTGTGGACAAGAAAGATGGAGGTAACCGTCTATGTACGGATTATCGGAAGTTGAATGATGTCACCATCAAGAACAAGTACCCGTTGCCGAAGATAGAAGATTTGTTTGACCAGTTGACTGGTGCCAAAGTATTTTCTAAGATTGATCTTAGAACTGGCTATCATCAACTCAAGATTCGCGCAGAGGATATTCCAAAGACTGCCTTTACCACCAGATATGAATTATACGAGTATACTGTCATTTCTTTTGGATTAACCAATGCCCCCGCTTATTTCATGAACCTCATGAATAAGATTTTTATGAACTTCCTGGATAAGTTTGTCGTTGTTTTCATCGATGACATTCTGATTTATTCCAAATCAGAAGAAGAACATGAGCTACACCTAAGGACCATTCTTGGAACCCTTAGAGAGCATTAGTTGTATGCCAAGTTTAGCAAATGTGAATTCTGGTTACAGGAGGTAGGATTCCTCGGACATATTGTATCAGCCGGAGGAATTGCCATTGACCCTGCGAAGGTGAAGGATGTCGAAGATTGGCAAGCCCCGACCACTCAAACCCAAGTTCGTGCATTTCTCGGATTGGCGGGATACTACCGCAAGTTTGTAGAAGGATTCTCGAGTATTGCCAGACCCATGACCCAATTGCTGAAGAAGGACAAGAAGTTTGAATGGACGGACAAATGTGAAGCGAGTTTTCAAGAACTCAAGAGGAGATTGATTTTAGCCCCAATCTTGATCATGCCGGATATCACGAAGCCCTTTGATGTGTATTGTGACGCATCCAAGATCGGTCTCGGATGTGTGCTAATGCACGAAGGAAAAGTTATATCTTATCTATCCCGACAACTGAAGCAGCATGAACATAACTATCCAACCCATGACCTTGAACTCGCAGCCGTAGTTGTAGCCCTGAAGACATGGAGGCATTATATCATGGGAAACCGTTGTGAGATTTATTCGGATCACAAGAGCATGAAGTATATATTCACTCAAAAGGAGCTAAATATAAGGCAGAGAAGATAGATTGAGCTAATCAAGGATTATGATCTGGACATTCACTATCACCCCGGTAAAGCCAATGTGGTAGCAGATGCCCTTAGCAGATTGTCGTGCCGCTTGAACTCCATGATTTTGAAGGAGCAACCAAGTTTGCACAAAGAGATGGAAGATTTCTGAATGGAATTAGTGAGTGAAGGATTTTTGGATAGCATAGCAATTCAACCCACTTTGATCAGTCAGATCAAGGAGGCGCAAAAAGAAAATGCTAGTATCGACGGAATCATACGTCGTATCGGTACATGCAAAGTACCCGGATTCACCGAAGACGAAGAAGGAGTTCTGTGGTACAAAGGACGCCTTTGTGTACCAGCAGATTCGGATTTGAAAGAAGTGAGAAGGAAGCCCATGATACTCTTTATTCTATCCACCCCGGAGGAACAAAGATGTATCAGGATTTGAAGGAGCAATTTTGGTGGCATAAGATGAAGAGAGAAATCGGAAGCTATATCGCCAAGTGTGATATATGTCAGAGAGTTAAGGCAGGACATCAAAGACCCGCTGGACTATTGCAACCTCTACAGATTCTGGAATGGAAATGGGATTCAGTTGTAATGGACTGTATCACCGGATTGCTTACTTCTAGTAGGGGAAATGACTCTATCTGGGTCATAGTTGAAAGATTGCCCAAATTAGCCCATTTATTACCAGTCAAGACCACATACCAGAGTTCGAAGCTAGCGGAGTTATACATCGCTAGAATCGTCAGTTTGCATAGATTCCCCAAGAACATTGTATCGGATCGAGAAACCCAGTTTACCTCCAGATTATGGAAGAAAGTCCAAGAAGGTGTAGGAACCCGACTAGATTTCAGCACCGCGTACCACCCTCATACCGATGGACAAACGGAGCGAGTAAATCAAATACTCAAAGATATGTTGAGAGCATGTGTGCTAGAGTATGGATCTAAATGGGAAGACTGTCTGCCTTTCCAAGAATTTTCTTACAACAATATTTATCAAGCTAGTCTACAAATGGCCCCATTTGAGTTTATGTATGGAAGGAAGTGTCCCACACTTTCAATTGGTCGGAAGTATGAGAGAGTCAGATTTTTGGACCCGACATCCTACGAGAAGCAGAAGAGAAAGTCCACAAGATTCGTGAGCACGTCAAGACCGCCCAGTCAAGACAGAAGAGTTACACCGATAGGAGACGTCGAGACATCGCTTTCAATATCGGAGATTTCGTGTACCTTAAAGTGTCGTCGTTGAAAGGAATGCAATGTTTCCAGCTGAAAGGAAAGTTAGCCCCCAGATATATCGGACCCTTCAAGATTCTGAATCGTCGAGGAGAAGTATCATATCAATTGGAACTGCCAGAGGAAATGTTAGCAGTGCACAATGTGTTCCATATATCGTTACTTCGCAAATGCCTTGAAGTTCCGGAGAAGACCGAAGTTTTCAAGAACATTGATCACCGGATCATAGAGATCAACGAAGACCTAACCTATCCTGAAGTACCTATCCGTATTTTGGAAGAAGCTTTCAGAACCACCAGCCCGAAGCATCAAGTTTCTCAAGATTCAGTGGAGCAACCGCACTGAAGAAGAAGCTACCTAGGAGCGCAAAGATCACATCAGGACAGAGTTTCCCGATCTCTTTAAATCCTAGGTAACTTTTTCTTCCTTTTTCAAATCTTGGGACGAGATTTCGTTTAAGGGGGGAAGGTTTGTAACATCCCAAAAATATAAAACACTGATCATCAAACTCTAATCACTAAAATTAGGGTTAACAAAAACTTTGATTAATTAAAATCATATGAATGCATGTGTGAATGAGATGATTTAATAAATGCAATAATTGACTTGTGTGATTAATATAAATAGAAAGAAATGGTTTAAAGATGAAAATAACATCATCTAAAACATTTCCATGCAGAAACAAATCAAGAGAAAATAAAAAACAAATCAAATAAAGCAAATGGTCATTTTTGACAATCTTGCTCACTAGGTCACTTTGAGTGTTTCTAGTTCAAGATTTCAAACAGAAACTTTCCCAATTCTTTTCACCCCTTGCTAGAACAAGTAAAAGTGAATCAAATCCCACCTTTCAAACTTACAGAAACATTTGGCAACCTCATTCAAATGACTATTCAAAATTGAATCTTTATCATATGTGAAGATCACCCATTTTCAAAACCCAACCAAACCAGTGCCCCTTGACTAATCCAACTAACCAGACACTCCCTAGCTTGTGCCTAGCAAACCCACCAAGTTTGAATCCAAAATTCAAATTCAAAGTTCTTGCGGCCATTTCATCAAACACCTTGCAGATACAAATCAAATAAACATCAAACACTATTTGTAGCAGTAAAATTGGCCAACCTTGTTCCCTCTCTGGTTGCAACAAACATTTAGTAGATCATATAACCTAGTTAGTAACCTCTAGCACCACTGTGAGCTTCCCTTTGCCATCAATGGTGAGCAGGTCGAGCCTCACCATGCCACCCTAGTGTGGACAACAAGCTACATGAAGAACTAGTTGTGCCAACCTTGTCTGGCATGCTGCCCATGCCTCACCGCCCCCTCTAGACCAGCCCTAGCTCAAGATGAGACAGAACCGCCGAAACACTGTGCTCAAGGCCATTGCCGACCATGCCGACGCGCACTACCGTGCACGCGCTGTTCCCACTCAACCCGACCACCTCGAGCCCTTGCCGCCCGCCAGCATGAACCCCACCGTCCTAGGAGACCACTAGATATGTTCGTTTCCTCGACCATACCACGTAGACGCCGCACGCCGCGAAGTTCGCCGTCGGTACCACGCAGAGCACCGCGCGTTCTAGACCAAATCCCACCGCCCTACGCCTCACCTTTAAGCTAGCAATGATCGCCAGGAGACCGCGCACCGTCCCCTAGCCTCAGCCACGTCGATAGCCGCATGTACTGTCGCCTCCGACGACCTCAGCCCACACCATGTTGCCCCTCTCGCTCGCCTATAAAAGGAGGCCTCCCCAACTTGATTCCTCCACACCATCTCACTCCCCTCTCCCTCAGAACCATCCCACCTCACTCCCGGAGCAAGGCGAGCAGCGCAACGCCGGAATTTGGCCGGAGCCCATCGCTGCTGGAGAAGAAGGGAGCCACGATTGAGCCGCCCAGAGAAGTCGCCACAGGAGAACCACCGTCATCGACTTCGTCATTCGCCCTTGTCGCCGACCCTCGCCCGAGCCCCGGTGAGCCTCCCACGACCCCCACCTGCCGCGCTAGGTTTCTATCTCGCCGGCGCTGCCCGACGTGGACTATGAACCAGAGCCGTTAGATTAGGACGAGATCCCATGGTCCACATTGCCCCGTACAACTTCGCCTCCCTGTCACCGACGCTGGGGGGACACCACTTAACCAGCCCACAGACACATCAGTAGTGGGCCCAAGAAACATCCCGCGACCCAACAATTCAAATTTACTTTTATTCATTTAATTTTAAACACAGTTCTGTACCTAGATTCAAAAATCAACCCAACTCGATTCCCTGAACCAAAATGCAAGAAACCAATTTTTTTAGAAAGGTACTAGAAAGCTTAATCCAAGCCCGTTGGATTCAAACCATTTGGATTTGTAGATCAACCATGATAAAAATAACAAGGCAGAAGCTTTTCTGCATTCAAAATTTTTTCAAAATTCAACATTAAGAGATTTTGAGTTGATTCCAACTCTCAAAAATCGCATTTGATCATACCTTTCAGAATATATATAAACATATGGGTTTACTTGCAGAAATAATGTTCAAGCAATAAAGGAATGCCACATAGGCAACTATAGTCACTTTATTTAAATAAAATAAAAAGGTTAAACCTTATTAAATTGTGACACCACTTTAAATCACATTCCCATGTACTGAAATATGTGGTGATGACATGTGTCAGCATGATCCCATGTTTGAGTTGGAGAATATTAAATCTTAAGTAGTTTTGTAATGAGTAGAAATTACTTTTCTAAAATAAAATAAATAAGACAAGTGCTTTAATCTTGTAATGTTAGTGATGATGCTAGATCATCTAGTATGAACCTTTGTGTCATCATTAGAAATAGTTAAGTATTGTTTGGTGATTGTGTACCTCGTATTTATTTATAGACGCTAGTACCAACCAAGGATACGAGGAGGAAGGAGGATACTACGAGGAAGAAGCCGAGGAGAACTTCAACCACTGCTCTGCACAAGGCAAGCCAATATTTGCAAGCTAACACTTGCAACTCAGCAAGTTTATACTGATATCTTAGAAAGCTACAACTTGCTTGTTACTATGCCAACTATATGCCTTAAGCATATGTGATTACACCCACTCGATACCCAATCCTAGTTTCTGGCAAGCTTAAGTATTTTAATTCTTCATCAAAGCTTTCTCTTAGAGTTTACTTAGCTAATTGTAGATATTAGGAGGATATTGGAAGGTAGCATAAAGAGCATAAAATTTGGCCTAAGTTAGATGATCTTGATGTCATCCTAAGGCATGAGATTGAAACTAGTAAATCCCCACTTGTTTACCACCTCTCATTAGTATTTACCCCCACTTGTATATGCTAGTGCTAAGCATAAAACTTGATCAACTTTAGATGGGAATACTTGGTGAAAATGGTCATGAAAACCTTAGAATGATGAGTCATTCTACTGAAATGTTTTGACATGTGTTTCCGAACACCAGATGATTTTGGACGATGAAAATGTTGAGGCATGAGCCTTATCCCTCTATAAAACTGATGGTTGTCTGGATGCGATACCATTCCAATTTTTACCGTACAATCACAATACCCGAAAATTGTGTAGGGCTTGTTTGGAAATTTATATACCTTAGTATGGGTTCCCTCGCGGCCAAGGTCTGAGCTGAGGCTACCTTGTGAAGATTTTCCACCTGTGCAGTACCCAAGATGACAGTTGGTCATGGTTGGGAGGCCAAACTCACAGGAGAGGTGCCTATACTAGGGCGTGTAATGGAAAGGTTAGGATTGATTATCTGCATAGTGAGTATGGTGAATTCAGGATTGTTCCTGATGGATGTATCGAATGTTGTGGTGAAAGTGTACAATCTCTGCAGAGTGTTAAACTATTCGAATAGTCGCGTCCGCGGTTATGAACAGTTGGAGTGGCCATACTGTTCTATCGTCAGATGTTTTCAAAATGACTTATGTAATGATTTATGACTTTGACTTGACCACAATAGAGTTGTGGTACGAAATTCAAGTTCCCACTTAGGTGTTATAAAACTTTCAACTAGTTTTCTTTGCTTCTGAACTTAGTAGAGGTAAATCTGGCTTTTTGCAAAACAACCCTAGAGCTTAGCATCCTGCTACAAAAACCCCCTTGTTAGTATTAGTTTGCGAGTACTTAAGGAGTACTCATGGCTTTGTCCCTAGCTATTCTCGTGGCCAGACTATGAAGAGGAGTATCAGGATGACGGACCGCAGGAAGGTTAAGACAACTAGGATCATCTCCCATCGTCAGCATTCCTAGTGACCATGAATATGGAGCTTTGCCTATGCTATCGTTATCTTTACGTTATTCCGCTGCTTGAATTGTATTAAGAACTGGATCATGAGATCCTTATTTGTGTAAGACCTTATGTATGGTTTATAATGGATGATGTACTGTGATATCCAAATCTGTTATGTCTCGCAAAAATGGTAATCCTGGGATTGCGATGTATGACATAACAGGCATCTTTGATTAAAAATCCGGGTGTTGACAAGTTGGTATCAGAGCCATCCTAACCATAGGAGACCCTAGTTAGAATGGACGTTTGAATCAAAACTTAGTTTCAAAACCAAAGGAAGGGAGTATACAAAAACTTATTCCCATTCTTATCACTTTGATTCTTTCATGAAAATTCATGTTACTCAATAAAATTCTTGCAAAATACATAAAATTTGACACACTTGATCAATCTACTAACTTACTCATCCTATATTCTTATAGATTGACGTGAAGTACATCAAGTTTTATCAGTTGGGGAATGGAGGAGACCTCATCTTTGAGAGTGACTTAGACCAGCTGTCGGAGATGCTGGAGCGTCCGCACCCCGAATTCTTCGGAGCTCAGCTCAATGATCAGGAAGGAGAAGATTTACAGTGGCTAGTTGTTGCAAGTCTCCGAGGAAAGATTGAACCTCCCACTGCAGAGGGAATTCAGTTCACCTTAAGAGAGAACAACTGGGTCGATGGACTTGCCAGGGCCATGCAGGAAGCTCTTGCCCGTCTGTGTGGGCAGAGTATCAATCAAATCAAGGGTACCCTTTTGATTTCTACCCAAGGCGTGATGTTATAGGATAGCCACTGGAGGCCCCATACCACCCCGAGCTGAAGACTCAGTTGGACCACCTCAGCTTCATGATGTATGACCGTCAGAAGGAGTTGGACAATGCACATTCCTACGCCAACCACAAGTCCGCCATCGCTAAGAAGAAGGATCAGACCCTCGCCATGCTAGTGAAAGGATTGCAAGTCTCGTCGCCGTCAGCTCGACAAGAAGGAGCGCATCATTGCCCGTCTTCGCCACCGGATCACGGATTTGGAGGAGACCATCCACGAGAGAGACATGCAGTTGGAAGAGAGGGATAATGAAGGGGAAGACCTTCGTAGAGACCCCTACTCCTATCTCAGTGATGATGATAACTTTCTGGAGGATCAGGCCATGGACTCCTTCACCGATGAGGATGACTTCGCCTTCATCGATGATGATGATGATGATGATGATGAGGATGATGAGTACACTGACTCGACGGAGTAGTAGCACTTGAGCACTAGCGTTACTGAGTTGTATTCGGTCCCACTGTATCGTAGTTTCTAGAATGGTTCTTAAAACCATCTGTTTTCCTTTGTTGTGGTGTGTGTTTGTATCGTGTGCTTTGGATGAATGAATAAAAAGAAAGTTGCTAGAAACATCTGAGTCAAAATTTAAAGGCTTTTCAACAACCCCTGAACCTTAGAAATTTCCCTCTTTTCTCATGATCTATCTCAATCTTCAGATGCCTCGCGGAGGAAGTGGTTTATCCCAGGACCCGATGTTGCAGATCCTCCAAATGTTGGTTTCTGACCGCGAAGCTGAAAGAGCCGAACGTCAAGCCAACCTAGCCACCATTCAACACATCGCCCAGATGGCCAACAACAATAAAGGCCATGGAAATCGGGACAACCATGGATCTAATCTCAAGAATTTCCAGAACACCAATCCACCTGGTTTCACTAAGTCAGAAGAGCCCATAGATGCAGATGATTGGCTGCAAACCATGGAGAACAATCTGGAAGTCGCAGGAGTGGAAGCTAATGAGAAGGTTCTGTTCGCCACCCACTATCTGGCCGGACATGCAAGAGCATGGTGGAACAGCGTTCGTGCAATGACAGGAGGTCAGATGATGAATTGGGAGGAATTCAAGGTCAAGTTCAGCAGAACCCATGTGCCACCAGGTTTAATCAAGAGGATGAGAGGTGAATTCAGGGAACTGAAGCAAGGAAGGATGATAGTAGTGGAATACCGTGACAAATTCTTGTCACTAGCTAGGTATGCACCAGATGAGATCGACACCGAAGCCAAGAAGAAAGAGAGATTCTTGAATGGTCTGCGCGATGAGATGCAGACGGTGTTAGTCAATATCCCCTTTGATGATATTGAACCTCTAGTTGACTCTGCCATTCAGATGGAAGGAAAGATCAACCAAGCCAATGAGAACCGCAAGCGTCGCATGATGCATCAACCAGGAACCCACCAGACACCAAGTATCGCCCCAACCCATCTCCAGGATTTGCCCTAAGAAACAACAGACCCCCGATGAACCGTCTGACCTATCCCAACCGTGGAAATCCAAGGCCCGGAGGAAATCACAACAACCCCGGCAACTCCAGCAATTTCAACCATGCACCACCCAAGTTCAACAACAACAACGCCGCCACCAATACCAACACTGCCCTAAGGACTGGAAGCAATGATGTGCCTGTTGCGGCAAAGGACAAGTCGGAAGTGATTTGCTATGAAAGTGGAACCAAGGATCAATATTCCAATGAGTGCCCCAAGAAGATCGCCACAGCCCCCAATGCAAATTCCCTAGCTCAGCAGCAGTGTCGTGTTCAGCCCGGAAGAAGGTTTGCCCCAGGAAACTTGCTCAACCGCAACGACCGTCTCTTTCTCATGCATGCTGAAGAAGCCCAAGAAGCGCCAGATGTCGTGCTGGGCATGTTTTCTGTTAACTCAGTACTTGCAAGAGTGTTGTTTGATTCTGGAGCATCGCACTCATTTGTCACTGAAGAATTTGCATGCACTAGTAAGATTCAACCAACCAAATTAGAGCATGTTATGATTGTTCAAATACCCGGTTCAACCACCAAGGCTAGGCAAATTTGCAAAGCCGTCCCTATCCGAATCCATGGAATAGATTTTTTATGCTAATCTAATAGTACTCGGAACTAAAGGTTTGGAAGTAGTACTAGGAATGGATTGGATGTCCAAACACAAAGGATTAATCGACTGTGCCAAGAAATCCATAACCATGACCAGTACAGCCGGAGTATCAGTCGAGCATGTATCTGAAACCTTGCCTCGTCAATTCAAGTGCAACAAGAGTATAGCCCAGCCTACCATTGACCAAGTTCGGATAGTCTTTGAATACCCCGATGTATTTCCAGATATTTTGCCCGGTGTGCCCCCAGATTGGGATATCGATTTTATCATTGAACTAATCCCTGGAACCGAACCCATAGCCTATAGACCATATAGTATGAACCCGTGTGAACTAGCGTAACTGAAGAAGCAACTGGATGCCATGCTGGAAATTGGACTGATTCAACCAAGTGCGTCACCTTGGAGATCACATGTGCTATTTGTGGACAAGAAAGATGGAGGTAACCGTCTGTGTACGGATTATCGGAAGTTGAATGATGTCACCATCAAGAACAAGTACCCATTTCCAAAGATAGAAGATTTGTTTGACCAGTTGACTGGTGCCAAAGTATTTTCTAAGATTGATCCTAGAACTGGCTATCATCAACTCAAGATTCGCGCAGAGGATATTTCAAAGACTGCCTTTACCACCAGATATGAATTATACAAGTATACTGTCATTTCTTTTGGATTAACCAATGCCCCCGCTTATTTCATGAACCTCATGAATAAGATTTTTATGGACTTACTAGATAATTTTGTCGTTGTTTTCATCGATGACATTCTGATTTATTCCAAATCAGAAGAAGAACATGAGCTACACCTAAGGACCATTCTTGGAACCCTTAGAGAGCATTAGTTGTATGCCAAGTTTAGAAAATGTGAATTCTGGTTACAGGAGGTAGGATTCCTCGGACATATTATATCAGCCGGAGGAATTGCCGTTGACCCTGCGAAGGTGAAGGATGTCGAAGATTGGCAAGCCCCGACCACTCAAACCCAAGTTCGTGCATTTCTCGGATTGGCGGGACACTACCGCAAGTTCGTAGAAGAATTCTCGAGTATTGCCAGACCCATGACCCAATTGCTGAAGAAGGACAAGAAGTTTGAATGGATAGACAAATGTGAAGCGAGTTTTCAAGAACTCAAGAGGAGATTGATTTCAGCCCCAATCTTGATCATGCTGGATATCACGAAGCCCTTTGATGTGTATTGTGACGCATCCAAGATCGGTCTCAGATGTGTGCTGATGCAAGAAGGCAAAGTTATATCTTATCTATCCTGACAACTGAAGCAGCATGAACAAAACTATCCAACCCATGATCTCGAACTCGCAGCCGTAGTTCTAGCCCTAAAGACATGGAGGCACTATCTCATGGGAAACCATTGTGAGATTTATTCGGATCATAAGAGCCTGAAGTATATATTCACTCAGAAGGAGCTGAATATGAGGCAGATAAGATGGATTGAGCTAATCAAGGATTATGATCTGGACATTCACTATCACCCCGGTAAAGCCAATGTGGTAGCAGATGCCCGTAGCAGATTGTCGTGCCACTTGAACTCCATGATTTTGAAGCAGCAACCAAGTTTGCACAAAGAGATGGAAGATTTCCAAATGGAATTAGTGAGTGAAGGATTTTTGGCTAGCATAGCACTTCAACCCACATTGATCAGTCAGATCAAGGAGGTGCCGAAAGGAAATGCTAGTATCGACGGAATCAAACATTGTATCGGTACATGCAAAGTATCCGGATTCACCGAAGACGAAGAAGCAGTTCTGTGGTACAAAGGACACCTTTGTGTACTAGAAGATTCAGAGTTGAAAGAAGTGATTTTGAATGAAGCCCATGATACTCTTTATTCTATCGACCCCGGAGGAACAAAGATGTATCAGGATTTGAAGGAGCAATTTTGGTGGCATAAGATGAAGAGAGAAATCGGAAGCTATATCGTCAAGTGTGATATATGTCATAGAGTCAAGGCAGGACATAAAAGACCCGCTGGACTGTTGCAACCTCTACAGATTCCTGAATGTAAATGGGATTCAGTTGGAATGGACTTTATCACCGAATTGCCTACTTCTAGTAGGGGAAATGACTCTATCTCGGTCATAGTTGACAGATTATCCAAAGTAGCCCATTTCTTACCAGTCAAGACCACATACCAGAGTTTGAAGCTAGCGGAGTTATACATCGCTAGAATCTTCAGTTTGCACGGAGTCCCCAAGAACATTGTATCGGATCGAGGAACCCAGTTTACCTCAAGATTCTGGAAGAAAGTCCAAGAAGGTTTAGGAAACCGACTAGATTTCAGCACCGCGTATCACCCTCAGACCGATGGACAAACAGAGCGAGTAAATCAAATACTCGAAGATATGTTGAGAGCATGTGTGCTAGAGTATGGATCTAAATGGGAAGACTGTCTGCCTTTCGCAGAATTTTCTTACAACAACAGTTATCAAGCTAGTCTGCAAATGGCCCCATTTGAGTTTATGTATGGAAGGAAGTGTCGCACCCCTTTGAATTGGTCGGAAGTTGGAGAGAGTTAGATTTTCGGACCCAACATCCTACGATAAGCAGAAGAGAAAGTTCACAATATTCGTGAGCACCTCAAGACCGCCCAGTCAAGACATAAGAGTTACGCCGACAGGAGACGTCGAGACCTCGCTTTCAATATCGGAGATTTCATGTACCTTAAAGTGTCGCCGTTGAAAGGAATGCAACGTTTCCAACTGAAAGGAAAGTTAGCCCCCAGATATATCGGACCCTTCAATATTCTGAATCGTCGAGGAGAAGTATCATATCAATTGGAACTGCCAGAGGAAATGTCAGCAGTGCACAATGTGTTCCATATATCGTTACTTCGCAAATGCCTTGAAGTTCCGGAGAAGACCGAAGTTTTCAAGAACATTGATCACCGGACCATAGAGATCAACAATGACCTGACATATCCAGAATTACCCATACGTATTTTGGAAGAAGCTTTCAGAACCACCAGGACCCGAAGCATCAAGTTTCTCAAGATTTAGTAAAGCAACCACACTGAAGAAGAAGCTACCTGGGAGCGCGAAGATCACATCAGGACGGAGTTTCCGGATCTCTTTAAATCCTAGGTAATCTTTTTCTTCCTTCTTCAAATCTCGGGACGGGATTTCGTTTAAGGAGGGAAGGTTTGTAACATCCCAAAAATATAAAACAATGATCATCAAACTCTAATCACTAAAATTAGGGTTAACAAAAACTTTAATTACTTAAAATCATATGAATTCATGTGTGAATGAGATGATTTAATAAATGCATGAATGGACTTGTGTGATTAATCTAAATAGGAAGAAATGGTTTAAAGATGAAAATAACATCATCTAAAACATTTCCATGCAGAAATAAATCAAGAGAAAATAAAAAATAAATAAAATAAAGCAAATGGTCATTTTTGACAATCTTGCTCACTAGGTCACTTTGAGTGTTTCTAGTTCAAGATTTCAAACAGAAACTTTCCCAATTCTTTTCACCCCTTGCTAGAAAAAGTAAAAGTGAATCAATGCCCACCTTTCAAACTTACAGAAACATTTAGCAACCTCATTCAAATGACAATTCAAAATTGAATCTTTATCATATGTGAAGATCACCCATTTTCAAAACCCAACCAAACCAGTGCCCCTTGACTAATCCAACTAACCAGACACTCCCTAGCATGTGCCTAGCAAACGCACCAAGTTTGAATCCAAAATTCAAATTCAAAGTTCCTGCGGCCATTTCATCAAACACCTTGCAGATACAAATCAAACAAACATCAAACACTATTTGTAGCAGTAAAATTGGCGAACCTTGTTCCCTCTCTGGTTGCAACAAACATTTAGTAGATCATCTAACCTAGTTAGTAACCTCTAGCACCACTGTGAGCTTGCCATTGCCATCAATGGTGAACAGGCCGAGCCTCACCATGCCACTAGTGTGGACATCAAGCTAGAGGAAGAACTAGTTGTGCCAACCTTGTCTGGCATGCTGCCCATGCCTCATCGCCCCATCTAGACCAGCCCTAGCTCGAAGACAGAGACAGGAACCGCCGGAAACGCCATGCCCGCGCCGCTGTCGACCATGCCAACACACACCATCGTGCATGCGCCGTTCCCACTCAACCTGACCACCTCGATCCCTTGCCGCCCGCCAGCATGAACCCCACCGTCCTAGGAGACCACTAGACATGCTTGTTTCCTCGACCATACCCCGTAGCCGCCGCACGCCGCGAAGTTCGTCGTCGGTACCGCGCAGAGCACCACGCGTTCCAGACCAAATCCCACCGCCCTACGCCTCGCCTTTAAGCTAGCAACGATCCCCAGGAGACCGCGCACCGTCCCCTAGCCTCAGCCACGCCGATAGCCGCCTGTACTGTCGCCTCCGATGACCTCAGCCCACGCCGTGCTGCCCCTCTCGCTCGCTTATAAAAGGAGGCCTCCCTAGCTCGATTCCTCCACACCATCTTACTCCCCTCTCCCTCAGAACCATCCCACCTCACTCCCGGAGCAAGGCGAGCAGCACAACGCCGGAATTTGGCCGAAGCCCGCCGCTGCTGGAGAAGAAGGGAGCCGTCGATTGGAGCCGCCCCAGGAGAAGCTGCCGACACCAGGAGAACCACCGTCGTCGACTTCGTCATTCGCCCTTGTTGCCGACCCTCGCCTGAGCCCCGGTGAGCCTCCCACGACCCCCACCTGCCGCGCTAGGGTTCTGTCTCACCGGCGCTGCCCGACATGGACGATGAACCAGAGCCGTTAGATTAGAAAGAGATCCCACGGTCCACATTGCCCCGTACCGCTTCGCCCGTCCCCGTCTCACTGACGCGTGGGGACAACCACTTAACCAGCCCGCGTAAGCGCTGTGTGTAGTGGGTCGGCCTAGTAAAACATCCCGCGCGACCCAACAATTTAAATTTACTTTTATTCATTTAATTTCAAACACAGTTCTGTACCTAGATTCAAAAATCAACCCAGCTCGATTCCTTGAACCAAAATGCATGAAACCAATTTTGTTAGAAAGGTACTGGAAAGATTAATACAAGCCCGTTGGATTCAAACCATTTGGATTTGTAGATCAACCATGATAAAAATAACAAGGCAGAAGCTTTTCTGCATTCAAACATTTTTCAAAATTCTACCATAAGAGATTTTGAGTTGATTCCAACTCTCAAAAATCACATTTGATCATACCTTTCAGAATATATATAAACATATGGGTTTACTTGGAGAAATAATGTTCAAGCAATAATGGAACGCCACATAGGCAATTCTAGTCACTTTATTTAAATAAAAAAAAGGTTAAACCTTATTAAATTGTGACACCACTTTAAATCACATTCCCATGTACTGAAATATGTGGTGATGACATGTGTCAACATGATCCCATGTTTGAGTTGGAGAATATTAAATCTTAAGTAGTTTTTCAATGAGTAGAAATTACTTTTATAAAATAAAATAAAATAAGACAAGTGCTTTAATCTTGTAATGTTAGTGATGATGCTAGATCATCTACTACGAACCTTTGTGTGATCATTAGAAATACTTAAGTATAGTTTGGTGATTGTGTACCTCGTATTTATTTATAGACGCTAGTACCGACCAAGGATACGAGGAGGAAGGAGGATACTACGAGGAAGAAGCCAAGGAGAACTTCAACCACAACTCTGCACAAGGCAACCCAATATTTGCAAGCTAACACTTGCAACTCAGCAAGTTTATACTGATATCTTAGCAAGCTACAACTTGCTTGTTACTATGCTAACTATATACCTTAAGCATATGTGATTACACCCACTTGACACCCAATCCTAGTTTTTTGGCAAGCTTACGGATTTTAATTCTTCATCAAAGCTTTCTCTTAGAGTTTACTTAGCTAATTGTAGATATTAGGAGGATATTGGAAGGTAGCATAAAGAGCATAAAATTTGGCCTAAGTTATATAATCTTGATGTCATCCTAAGGCATGAGATTGAAATTAGTAAATACCCACTTGTTTACCACCTCTCTTTAGTATTTACCCCCACTTGTAGATGCTAGTGCTAAGCATAAAACTTGATCAACTTTAGATGGGAATACTTGGTGAAAATGGTCGTGAAAACCTTAGAATGATGAGTCATTCTGCTGAAATGTTTTGACATGTTTTTCCGAACACCAGATGATTTTGGATGATGAAAATGTTGAGGCATGAGTCTTAGCCCTTTATAAAACTGATGGTTGTCTGGATGCGATACCATTCCATTTTTTACCGTACAACCACAATACCCGAAAATTGGGTAGGGCTTGACTGGAAATTTATATACCTTAGTATGGGTTACCTCGGGCCAAGGTCTGAGCTGAGGCTACCTTGTGAAGATTGTCCACCTGTGCAGTACCCAAGATGACAGTTGGTCATGGTTGGGAGGCCAAACTCACAGGAGAGGTGCCTGTACTAGGGCGTGTAATTGAAAGGTTAGGATTGATTATCCGCATGCTGAGTATGGTGAATTCAGGATTATTGCTGACGGATGTATCGAATGTTGTGGTGAAAGTGTACAATCTCTACAGAGTGTCAAACTATTCGAATAGCCGCGTCCGCGGTTATGGACAGTTGGAGTGGCCATACTGTTCTATCGTCAGATGTTTTCAAAATGACTTATGAAATGATTTATGACTTTGACTTGACCACAATAGAGTTGTGATATGAAATTCAAGTTCCCACTTAGGTGTTATAAAACTTTCAACTAGTTTTCTTTGCTTCTGAACTTAGTAGAGGTAAATCTAGCTTTTTGCAAAACAACCCTAGAGCTTAGCATCCTACTACAAAACCCCCCTTAACTTGTTAGTATTAGTTTGCTAGTACTTAAAGATTACTCATGGCTTTGTCCCTGGCTATTCTCGTGGCCAGACTATGAAGAGGAGTATCAGGATGACGGACCGTAGGAAGGTTACGACAACTAGGATCATCTCTCATCGTCAGCATTGCCTGTGACCATGAATACGGAGCTTCGCCTACGCTATCGTTATCTTTACTTTATTCCGCTGCTTGAATTGTATTAAGAACTGGATCATGATATCCTTATTTGTGTAAGACCTTATGTATGGTTTGTAATGGATGATGTACTGTGATATCCAAATCTGTTATGCCTCGCAAATATGGTAATCCTGGGATTGCGATGTATGACATAACAGGCATCTGTGATTAAAAATCCGGGTGTTGACAGAAGGGTACCCACGTTTGGTGACGCGTTGTCAAAGACGATCGCATTGCGCTGCTTCCAAATCCACCAGGCTGTCAGCATGATCAGCAAGGACGTTCCTTTGCGCAAAGCGCGAGGGGTGGATGACAAAGCCTGCAGCCACCAGTCGACGAAGTCCCTATCTCCATCCGGTGGTGTGGCCGTGGATCGAATCCAGGACATAACCTCATGCCAGATTGCCCTAGAGAAGGGGCAACCCACCAATAGGTGAGTCATGGTCTCATCCGACTAGTCACACATGGGGCATCGCGAAGGGTGAGATAGTCCCGCCTCAAGCCGCCATCTCCCAAGATCGGCCCGACAGCCAACCAGACGAAGAACTTGACCCTGGGCGGGGTCCAGGTGCGCCAGTTTAGTTGCCAAGACCTCGATGTGACGGATCCCCAGAAGAGGAACTCGTAGCAGGATTTGGTGAAGTATTGGGCGTCCAAAGTCCAGCTCTAGAGCAGGGTGTCTGGCTCGGCGGACAATACGACATCCTGTACCCGTATCCAAAAATGCACGTATTGCCATAGGGCAAGAGGACTCATTATGCCCTGTATGTCAGTGATCCATCTGCGCTCCAGAAGCGCCTCCCGCACCGTCATGCGCTTCCTAGCGCGCTTGGGGATAAGTCTCCACACCCGCTGGATTTGGAGAATGAAGACGGACCGATTACGGTCTGACCTTGCCCGCACCGCGATCAGTCTCCGCTGAAAATTATTCATCTTCCATTGCTTCATAGAATATGGTAAGATGAATAATTTTCCCTACATGATTAATGCAGCAAGTACCTATCGTTGGAGTTATCATCACAAACATTGTTAAATGAGACTGACTGTGTACGTTCAATCAATAAAACTTGTAGTTTTTTTCAAGTAGCCGAAGAAAGAAAGCTTCCGGAGACACATACTTTTATTAGATAACACCGTATTGGGATTGGGATTTGGGAGAAGCTCACCTCGGCATCTTGAATCACCGGTGATCGGTGCTGCTCGACGACCGCTGCTTCCCAAACCGTGGTGGAACGGCGTTCCCATGGCGCTCTATTGGTCCACATCGCGCCAGTGTTTGGTTTTGGCTCTGGTCTTCTTCCTCCAGATAGCTGAGCACCACCAAGAGGCAGCCACTCGTACCCATGTCGTGTCACTCTCCTGGTCCGTACCGTGCTCACAGCTGCGGTTCCAATACGACCGCCGCTGCAGCCGGAACACCTGCAGCGACCGGCGCCGCCCTTCCCCTGTTGAACAAAGGAAAAAAAGGCTGAATCATAAACGGCTGCTACAAATGAATATGTGATGCCAATCAATGTACGATTAATCATGAATTATTTATTATGACATGGTCTTGATCCATAGATTCAGACTTCTCCGGAGGTATCCTAAGCCACAACATAAGAATGAAATAGAGCAAATAAAAGTTAGATGTTAACAACTATTAAGTCATGTATACAACACCACAAAGATGAAGATGGAGACATATGATGGTACCTGAATATTGGTCAGGCCTTGCAAAATATTATTCACAACTCTAGCATAACTGGCATAGGTCGATCTCGTGAGAGGGGGGAGAACGCACGCCTGCAAGGAAACACGCCACAGTTCACCACTTTGTAGGATAAATAAGATTACTGCAGCTACCAATTTACGGTGCAGCTATCAATTTATAATGCTCAGGCTATATGTTGTGTCTCCTTGAAATGTGTACAAATTAGCCTGATGTATAAATAACAAGCAATGTGATTAGAATTATCCTGCACACGAGCAAAGTGACGGGAAAATATACCTGCACGGAGAGACAGGACGCCCACGCAATCTCATGCTTGAGCGTGAGCTCCGAGTCCAACCAGAGTTGCTCGTCTTCTAAAATAATTCTAATAAATATACCAGTAATCGCGAAAATTTACCATAGTCTTAGAAGACAAGGGATTTGTTTTCAGATTTAGCAAATACTACACACGATGCAAACCATCACCAACTAAAAAGGCTAAGCGTGCATAGAAAAGGGATCAAGATAGGATTAAGGGGGATTTGAAGTACTGGCCTTTTGCTGTGATTTTGGCCGGGAGGGGAACAAGAGGTGGAGCGGGCAGCCCTCCGAGCACGTACAGTGGCTGCCGCCTTCTTGAGCAGCACCTAGGCAAGAAAAGAGAGGAGAAGGACCAGTCTGTTCTTCCCTCCTGTTGCCGCCCTCCTTCCTCTCCCCTCTAGCTTCGCCCAGCTTCTTGGCTGCATGCATCCCCGCTGCTTCTTCTTGGCCTGCCGCATTTGTGCCGACGCCGGTCCTCCCTCATCCTCGTGTCTCCACCCACCACCTCTTAGCTGCCTCGCGTGGAGCTACAGCAGGGAGAGAAGCCAGCCCATCGAGGAAAAATGAGAGGAGGCGGTGGCAGCGGATTGGGGAGGAGAGGAGGCAGCCGATTGGGGGAGTGGTTTGGGATTCATCGATTTTGACCTTCCCCACGTGAGGAAGGAGAGAACAAACGAGAAGTGTCATTGCCTCTATCCCCTGGCCCCACACGCCTCTGGTCCCAGTCATCATAGACCCATCTAGAGAAGAAACTGGTGAGAAAAGAAATCACTCCATCTGACGGCTGTAGTGGAAAGTGGGATGAAAACTGTACTGTCGCACAAGATCGAACGGAGCAAATGAGTGCGCGCGCGAGGACGTCCTCAGGAGGCGGGTTGGCCAGGGCCGGTTATAGGTAGTAATGCCCGCTACATTATACGTGCATCTACTTGTCATATCCTTGTGATATTTCCTTTGTGTTATCGTCCTGGAACCTATGTTCTGTCAAGAGGTTCATAACAACAACAAAAGTCCTGGAACATGTGTATGTGTGATCTTGTTTTCTGCAAGATGGAAGTGACTAGTATTACCTGGTCTTTGGTTTCTGTCAACCGGGATTAATGTTTGGAGGGCTGTGGGGTTAGATCTGTTACTACTGAACATGCTTAATATTATGTCTTGTTTGTGGAAGTTTAAGCATATATTAGCAATGTTGTTGCTACATTATAGGTGTACCATCAGTCAGAACTTCACTTGTCTCTTGTGCACTTTGATCAGAACTTGTCATATACTTGTGATATTTCATTTGTGTCATCTTCCTGAAACATATACGTTGTGTAAGAGGTTGGTATGGTCTGAACTTATTGAAACTCACTCAGAAAACATCAAAGACTTTGATTAATTTTGGTGGTACAGCGGTACATCAGGTAAGGGAGTAGAGGGGAGGTCCGATTGAGTTTCTCGATGCCTCCAGGGGCGTTCCAGGATCTGACCATAAGGGACGGCGAAGAAGACAATGATAGCTTAAAGTGAAGATACATAATTTTTTCTCGGTACACAATGCATGTAGAAATACGTGTAAGGTTGATCTCCACACGATCGAGCCCAACGGCTCGACTGAACCTTTGACCGCGTCCTGATCGGGGACGCCCAACCCCTCTGGTTGGTGGGCCCCTGTCACCTGCGCATATATATATAAAGAGTTGGGGTCCGGTGGCACAACTAACGAGGTTCGTAGTGCGCCACACCCCACGCCCTTCCGATCAGGGGCTCACGCAGAGTGACGGGAAGCACCACCAACGCCGCCACGACTGCCCACGCTCACGCCGTCGCCCTCCCCGATGGACATCGGCTCGGGCTACTCGAGCCCCACTGGTGCAGGTAGTCTCTCTCGCCTCTCACCAATCCCTTCCTCTCTCAGTACATGATCCAGATCTCGTATAGGTAATCGGCTACCGAATTAATCTAGCCTAGTTGATCCTAAGGCAAGTCTAACATTGGTATCAGAGCACCTAGTGCTAGATCTATTTGGGTAGAAAGAAATTAAAAGAGAAAAAGGTTTTAATTCTATCCCTAGTTCATACCCTGCAAATCCCGAAAAGTAAAATCCCCAAAAGGCAAACCCTAACCCTAGATCGAAAAAGGGCAAAAGGGAAAAGAAAACACATCCTACCTGCAGCCTTGAGCTCGCCAGGCAAAGCAGCACCGCCGCAAGGCCGCGCCTGCCCCTCTCGATCCCGATGCGCACCTATGCAGGGGCATCTGGGAAGAAGGGCACGGGCAGTGGAGGGGCGCCGTCTCCGCCACAGCCGAAAGAAAAGGCTCCTTTCGGGGGCAAAGACAACACCCGCCCGTCCACCGTCACGCCCGCATCGTTGACGGAGTGGGGGTGCATCGCCAGCCATCGTTGGCAAAAGGGCACCGCCGCCTGGGCCGCTTGACCACCGCGCACCCACCCAGGGTGGATGCGCGCTACGAAGGCAGGGCGCCATTGCCAGCCCTCTCTACACCATTTCTTCGAAGTGGGGCAAGGCTCTCTCTCTCTCTCTCTCTCTCTCTATCTCTCTCTCTCTCTCTCGCCTGCGGGATGTGTTGAGTGGGAAAGGAAAGGAAAGAAGGGCTGGAGGGAAGGCTCGCTGCCGCGGGGTCGCGCCATCGACGGCAGGCCGCCGGCGTTGGCCCTTCTTTTATCCCTGGAGCCACCGTCGTAGCGGGACAGAGAGGCGCGCGGGTGGGAGCAAGTGAGGCTAGGGTTTCGAAGGGGGTCTGATCGGGGTCGTTTTTGATCTCGCGAAAACGGCGCTCGGCCGTCAGATCTTCATCGTACGGCCAGGGCCAAGCGTTGCTCGGGCCGTTTTGGGCTGTGCCAAAGGCTGACAAAGGACGCTGGCTGGCAGCAAGAACGTGGCATGGCGGGCTGGCCGACCGACGTGATGATAACATGTATTGCTGGCGACAAATAGCAAGGCAGTCATTGGCCGTGATGTAACAATCGCTTTAGTGATTCTTGTTCAGATTTTTTGGCAAATTCACTCAGTTTTTCTCTATTCAAATTATTCCAACAAAAATTTGTTTAGAAAATATGAAAGGTGACAGAAATATTTCTGTAAAGTATAAAATTCCATGAATTTTGTATTCATATTCCGCTGCAAATAGTTAAAGGCAATTGCTTAAATGCAATAAAGTGATAATTAATTTTTTTTAAAAAAAATGTGACAAAATTATATTAAAATGTGATTATGATTCTCTTATTATATAACCAACGTTATTAATAGCATGATCATGATTTGTTATTTTGTGTTAAAAGGTGCATTTATCTATGTAAATAGTTAACAGTGTTTATTAAAGTGTTAAAGTGAATTGAATTTCAAAAAGTATGTTAAAGTGATTATTGAGACAATTATGGTTCTGTTATTTTATGACCAACGTTATTAATAACATGATCATGTTTTGTTGCAATAATATATGTATTTATCTCTATTATCTGCTCAACGGTGATATAGATTTAATTGCACAAACAGTTGTATGTTTTAATTTATACCAACGTTGGATTAATGCATGCAATTGTTGTTGTGATTACACATCATTGCGGTGTAAAGAAGAAAAGATGATGATGTTGCATGGCAGGAAAAGAAAAGAGACCATGCACTATTGGAGATGGCATATACCTTAGAGAACCCAAAGACGTTTAATACCAACAAAAGTTGCATTTTTTTTAAAGAACGCAATTGAGAACGCTGATGCGGGCTCAATTGCAAAGTGTGCTTCCGAATCAATCCCTTACTTTCTCGCCTCTCACCAATCCCTTACTCTCTCAGTACATGATCAAGATCTCGTATAGGTAATCGGCTACCAAATTGATCTAGCCTAGTTGATCCTAAGGCAAGTCTAACAATACGAAGAAATGTACAGTACATCTTTATCAATTCATCGCAGATATATGACTATCAAAGTTATGACCAATTTGATTATGTATTATGGATGTCTTTTCTTCATTCTTGAAGGATGGAAAAGCTGATAGGTATATATTTTCCTTATCTAAACGACACACTAGTATTTTTAATTAATAACTGAAAAGAGCACATTAATTCGTAGAAAATAAAAACAAATATTCATGCTAGGGATCAGACAATATAAATAAATAAACTAGATCGTTTCGTTGAACAAGTAATTTCTTTCCCTCTAGCCAGTAATTTGTAATTGATCAAACAAATAACTAATACTAGTAAACTACTGGATTCTCAGACTTGAATCAGTGTTGCATCTCTTTGGACTCAAGTACGTACGTGGTGGACCTAAGGGTTTGTTTCAGGTTGCATGTTAAACCGACTAAGCGACTGGATTGGGCTGCTGTTCTTGTGGTATGTGAATGTGAATGTGGGCTTTGTGGCTTGTGATTCAGAGCATCTCCACAGGGAACTGGGCGACTGCCTGCAGTCTATCTACACGCGCGCCCGTGACCTGAGTTCGAGCTCCCGGCTCCTCGGTTTAGCGCCTGGAGCTCCCTTCTTAATACAATACCGCAGAGGTTTCTTCCTACTGTTGGTCCCTTTTTTTTTAGAGCATCTCCACTCAACCCAACGGAGTCTTTTTCTGTGTTGGCATATCATTTTTTTTCACACTAGCATAGTGGCCCTCATAAATGCGAGGGGCAGTATCCTTAGTGCAGAAGAAGTATCAAAAGGACGAACTTCTGTTATTTAAAAAACACACATTTTGAGATTATAAATAATACTTTATATCCAAATGTTATTCCAAAAAAATAGTTTGATAAGGATTAGGGCCCAAGATAACTATGCAACTTCAAGAAACACCATGTGCATAGATTGTTTTATTAAATCTAGTCATTTATATAAACTGAGGTATTTAAATTTTCCATGAAAAATTAAGCATTATAATCAGCATGAAAAATGGCTTTGGAATAAATTATGATTTCATATAATATTTCTATAGAATATGTATGTTACATCTTGATGATTGTGTTCATATCAAAATATCCTGTATTTTAAATGGACGGATTGAATTACTGAGCTGTTATTATACAATAGTGTTTTTGATTGCAAAGAAAAGCATACATATGGAAGCGAATCCAATAAAGCTTATACATAAAAATGATACTCTCGAGTATTAATACTATCGATATTAATTTTGTTGTTCTTTCATTTAGAATTATTATCTTATATTGGTATAATTAGTGTAAAGTAACATGTATGCCTCGAACTATTATTTTACAGATCTTATACAACTAAAAAAAATCCTTAAATGTGTGAAACAAAATATATAGTTTTTACATAAACTGGCCAAATACTTGTATCTAGGCCATTACATTGGTAATATGCACATGGTAGCTTTTGGCTAAAAGTAGGTGCTACGTGTTGCCTGGATCTGTCCGATTCTTTAAATAACATACAGATTAACAATTTAATCTCTAGACAATGTATAGGTGTAAAACAAATTGATCATCATAGATTGTAAAAATCAATATTTTTGTAATCTGCTTAGATCACAAAATTATCGCCTTTTTTTTCATGTTTGTACTAATACTCGAATACACGTTTTTTTTAAAGGCTGGTGATAATTGTTGATGCAATACCGATGCTTGCCATAAAATAAATTACATAGACATATTAGTGCTGCTAGGCAAACGAATAGCGACCCAGTTTGTGGATTAGTTGATTTCCAAAGTTTCTATTGTACAATTGTTTATGTGCAATGCTTTTACATGTCACGTACTCCCTCCGTTTAGAAATATAAGATGTTTTAGGTTTGTGAAGAAGATGTATCTAGACACGTTTTGGTGTATAGGTTCAAATGAATCTAGACACTAAAATATGTCTAGATACATCTTTTTCACAAACCTAAAACATCTTATATTTTCAAACGGAGGGAGTACCTGTTTTTCTAGATAACACCTGGTCACTTGCCTTTTCTGATTTGCGTCAAAAAAAACTTGGGTTTCCTAATACAACACACACGAAAGAAGTTTTCTGCCCCACGGCATCTTAATTTCCATGGTTGAAACAGGTTGAGTCCTACGGAGACAGAAGTACCTCTTTACAAATAGACCGTGTCGGTCTAGACCTTGTGGGATTTATTTTGCACTTTTTTTTGTGGGCACGTTTTATTTTGTACAACCATAGAGCGTGTCAAACTCATGTCTAACTGTACCATGTACGTTAATCTTTCGGTAAATCCTAACCACTAAATGTAGATCTAACTATCATAATAAATCGAGATGATGTGGCTTAATCTAGTGGCTCCGTTAGACATCTGTATATTACTTTTAGTATATATAATAGAGACCCCCTCCCCTCCCCACTTCCCTAGAAAACGAATTTTCGCTGCATTGGACCGAACTTTGAGCCGCCGAACCCAGGCCAACAAATCACACAAGGGGGAGCCAAAGCAGAGGAAGAAGAGGGAGGAGAAGAAGAGGCCGTCAGGCATGACCAACGCCGAGTGGGCGGCCGGCATCAACCATAGGAAGGCGGTCACAGGAGATCAGCGACAGAGGGGCCTGAAACTCAAGGCGAAGCAGGCGGCTCAAGAAGCGTAGGCGGCGTAGCTTCTCATGGGGTGGAAGGTCGCGGCGACGAAGATGTCCATGGAGCGGCCTAGCCAAGCCAGCCATTACTTTCCCGGCGGCATGTGGAGCAGTCAGGTGAACGTCGCCTCTCTTTCAGGCTTTTCATCGACCTCTCCGACGATGTTCCAAGAGAGCCATGGCCACAGGACGCCGCTCACGTGCTTCTCGCCTCTATCCATGGAGTATGTTGAGGCGATCCTCTCGGCAGCTTCAACCCCAACACCGCCTTCAAGCACTGCCCTCCTCCTCTTGGCCCTTCCGTCTTCACAACCGACCTCAGCGTCCCCTACGGCTCCCCGGCGTACATGCACTCGTCGATGCTGCGTCGCGTCCCACTTCCCTTCACCCCAAACCAGCGTCGAGTCATCAAACCAGTTCACAGGTGCCAAAATCGACACCCACAACATGCTCGGTGGAATGCCAAGCGACGCCTACATGAGCGAGATCATCGCAACCGGATCCATGGTTGCCGCGTATTTCCCCAGGTTCCGGCAAGGACTCGTAGGATCCTGAGGAGGAAGGCGATCCAGAAGAAGAAGAAGAAGAAGAAGAAGAAGAGCCGACGATGATTGTGGCAAAGAAGAAGGGAAAGGCGGTGGAAACTCGCGCGCCAGCCGAGCCACGACTCATGTGGACCTCCAAAGAATACGAGTGCCTTGCCAAAGCATGGAAGAGCGTGAGCATTGATCCGATTATCGGCGTGCAAATCAAAATTACGAGAACTATCAGAAGATGGTGAAGTCGTCGTTCGACAATTGCAATCTTTGCGATCTCGTGTTCATGATGATTCATACGGATCGCGGCGAGAAGGCCATGGCTGTTGGGCCAGGGACTTAGGGGGTACCCTGGGCCTGACCCAGTGGAGACTGGGCCGTCAGTCGACCTGGAAAATTGTCCCCCGAGGATAGCACCAGACCTCGTGGGTGCACAGTAAGGGAATCTTCACCGAGGGACCTCTTGAGAGGGATCCTCGCCCACAATCCTCCTTCCAGGAGGCTTGTGGATCACTTCGGCCCCACCAGGGTCAGTCGGGTAATATGTATGCCCCGAAGGAAGACGACAACTCTTCCCTTTGGCTAAATGTGGGGTTGAAGAAGCTCCGATAGGTGTTGGGGATATGCTAAATAGGTATCACCGTTGCATGTCTCTAATCCGGCTAACCCGGGTGGCTCACATTTGGTAGTAAGGCCTATGGCCTGTTGGACGACCCAGTTAGACGGATCCAGAAGAGAGGCCCATGTCAGATAAAGGAAGTCTACGGTGTAGTCACCAACCAACCCAGAGCCTTGAAGTGCAAGACATGTAAGACTAGTTTGTGTTAGTGTAGAACTCGGTAACCTGTCCGGCTAGGACTTTTCCCTGTAACCTTAGGTTCTGGCGCCTTTATAAGCTAACCTTTGGGATCCTTTAGGGCATAGATTTACACACCTCGCATAGCGAACCAATCCCTGTAACTCGGCATATTGCCATTATAGTGATTTATAGAAGGAGTAGGATTCCTTTACCATTGTGGGATCTAAACCTGGGTAAGCTGTGTTATCTCGTACCGCCAACTCGCCGCATTCCCCATGTCTCTAAACACACTATGTGAGGACCCCTCCATGGCGTACTCGTCGGCAATACCACAACAGTTGGCGCCCACCGTGGGGCAAGAGGCGCTTCGAGCTCTACACCGAGTGAGGTCCAAGCTCTTCGCGGGAATCAGCGACACCATAGCCATCAGGCGTGTTCTCTTCTCCGACAACGTTCCTATCTTCCCTCCTAGCAAACTCTGGATCCCTATGAAGATGAGCCCCACCTGCTGCTCGATTGTCCCAATCAGGGGCATCCACCTTTTCATCGGTGAAACCGGCTCGAGCACTAGTTCCCAGGAAGTCGAAGGATCATCATGGCCCGCATGGACTGACTCCGGGCAGGACACGTTTGCGGAAGGATCGAAGTTGGATCTCTCTTTGGAGTTTGTCGGCGTAGATCATAAAAATTCATGGCCCACCCAAACCGCCCGTGTGCAGCATGTGATGGTGGAAGATCAATGCAAATCCGCCGGGTTACCCCGCACGTTTGGAAAGCAGTGACCACACTTTGTCGGCATCGTGGCCATCTTCATCTGGCTCGTTGCACTCAGAGAGATGGTGAGAGCCCCCGAGATTACCTCGCCAGATGGCTCCGACTGAGGGCCGACTTGGAGGGTTATCCCAGCGAGGACGCGATCTACCACTTCGTCAAAAGGCTCGCGCATGGCACGCTTCTCCAAGATACGCCAGAGGCAACAGCCTGTGTAACCTCACTCGCCGATGGTCGACACTATTAATGGGCCATTGCTGACGACCAGGCCCAGGCGGGCCCCATCACCTTACCCAGGCCACCGCCGCCACCACCCAATGGCCCCGCTTTGTAATGCCCCGGAAAATATTCCGAAATAAAATTGCGTGTTATTTTTCTATTTGACATCATCATGACATCCTTCATATTTTTCTCTAAAATATTTTCACCAAAAGTCTATTTTGTTTCCTAATTAGTCCCCTCCTCTAATTTCAAAACAAAATCCTAGGCTTTCATGATATTTTATTTGCATAAAAACTAATTACAAAGGCTTTTAAAACAAAACAAATAAATAAATAAAACGGTTTTATAAAAACTAGGGGAGGCCGCCAGCTGCCGCCAGGCCCAAAGCCCAGCAGCTAGCAGCCTACAACCCCGACCGGATCTAACCTAACCCTCATCTTGTGCCGCACCCCAGCCCCGCATGCCACACACACCCTGCCGCCGCTGCAATACACCACACGCACACACTCTCGTTCCTTCCCCAACACACCACACACCACACGCACCTAGGAGAGCACACATGCACACCTCGGACACACGCACGCGCACGCGAACCCATCCCTCGATCCCCTGGTCTCCCTATTGCCGCCGCCAGGGACACGAGAGCACCACCTCTCCTGCCCGCGTCTTCCTTCCCCCGTCCAGCGTGCCGCCGCAGGAGCTCGTCCTCGACCTGGTCTCATCGCGCCTTTGCCTCGTCGACCCCGCTCGTCGTCAACATGCCTCGCCGACCTCACCCCTTCGTCCCTTCCGAGCCGAGCTCTGCCGACAAGCCCCACCGCTCCGGATGCTGCCAAGCCCGAGCTCGCCGGCCCCGCATACTTCCTCTGCAGCTCCGCCGTCTCCTTGGTCGTCGCGATGGCGCACCGCCGCCGGCCTCTCCGGCCTCGACCTCGCCTCGCTGCGCCCGAACCACGTCGCCGCGGCAAGCCCGCTGCCTTCGTCATTGCTCAGGCCATGTCTGCCTTCCGCCGACCGTCCTTCCTCGCCCCTGCAGCACCTCCGCCAGCACGAGGCCAGCCACCGTCCGCTCGCTCCCCTCGACCTCGGCCAGGTCCCCGCGCTCGCCCTCGTCCTCCATGCCGCGAAGATGGTCCGCAACCACATCTGCACCGCGTCGTCATCCGTGACCTTGGTTGACTGATGATGTTTGGCTCAAGTCGCTGCTACAGCGCCAGGGTCGATGGTGGCTATCTATTTTTTTGGCTATCTGTAGTATGCGGGTGTCCAAGTTAACCAATCGCTTGGCATGCCACCGAGTTCTCCGAACGCAAGCACTCCAGGTGTCCTGCCTCCATCAAGATATTCTGGCCGACAAGACCGTAGTGGCACCAATCCAAGACCATCCCTTCACCTGAAGCCGGAGGTCTTCGTCACGGATTCCGAAGACTGATCCCGGAGTCCGAAGCTCAAGACCGAACCCGAACCGCTCGGAACAAGATCTTCGATTCTGAACCAAATGTGTTACCCTTTTTCGATATCCTATTTTTATAAATATAATATAACTTATGCATATTAAATCATCCATTCTTGCATACATATTTATTTGTTTGGGGGTATATTGTCGATTCACCTTATAATTAAATATGGAGCCCATATGCGGGCGAATTTATCTAATATTGGCTCCATTTAAATTTGTATAGCGAACGCGATGTCATGCTTTGTCTTGTTAATTTAATATTTAATATGCGGGGTAGTTAAATAACTTGAACCCAATAATAAATGTCGGGATCTCGATTTCGCTTAATATTGCTAAGTAGGACCACATATTGTCATGTCATGCATCATAGCATAATCATGCCGGATCCTCCGCCCTAGTATTAAATATTGCATTCGTTGCCTCTTCTAGTGTTTTGCTTCTTCGCGGACTAGGCCGATGAGTTGATGTGAGTGTCGACCCGATCTTCGGGTGAACCTTCGGCAATGTTTTTAGGCGAGCATTCTCCCCATTCTACCTATTTTGCATTTATAGTCTTTACTTCCTTCCTTTTATCTATTGCTATCCTTATTGTCGATGCTATAGTACCGTTCCTTTATTTACTTTCTCCACTATATTGTCTTGGTTATCTTATTGCCTTGTTTGATTAGCTAGCTTTGTCCTTGCGAGTCGTAGGCATGCTTAGTACCGCTCTCATACAGGTGGAACATGATATTTGGATATGATTGGTGATAAGATAATTAATCTGATATCGTTGGTTATGGTTTCACCTAATGATAAGGCCCCGACAGGGACCACCTTTGGGAACTGATTGAGCCGACCTAGGACTCGTTCGTTTTACGATACCAGTTCTGAGTTGATCGCGCTAACCAAACGTGGGGGCCTCTGGGATCCCCCCTCAACTATCGTCGCTATTCGTATATCCAGAGGGTTACAAAATTGGTTTTCCATTTGGTGCATACGCATAATATGTCCTCGAACATGGGTTGAGTTGTGATATGATTTTGGTGGACTTCCATGGCTTGGATTGCATAAAATCAGGATATCGTGTTGGAGGTGGGATGGAGCTCTACAAGTTATCTTCCGATCATCGCCCGGCCGTAGACTCAAACGCCATGTCTCCCTCGAGAATCGTTGTAACTCTTGGCTAGATCAACACAGTAGGTGATGCCTCTGGAGATGCGCGTAGTTAAGGGACATTTCTTGTTGTGAGATTCCGATGGCACGCGGGATTTGTTGCCTGAAGGGTTGAGCATGCGTTTGGATACAGTAGTGCACCCCTGCAGGGTAAATCTTTTCGAGAAGCCGTGTGTCCACGATTATGGACGCCTCAGGATTACAGTGTCATGATCATAGACAACGCCACTAATGTTTTACCTCTAATAACTTGACTAGTAATTAGCCTTATCAACTAAATACCTGCTTAACTAAAATTGCCACCGTGTGTGTACCGCAAGAGGACTTCCTCGACTGGTCTTCGAGGGGGAAATCTTCGGATGGGTTATGCTTGGTGCTATATTATTGTTGACCTATAGCGCTCTCTTATCTCGCTCTAATATCCGAAGTTGTAGTGTGTCTCTATAACTTAGATAATGCAAGCTTTGCTGCCGCTGAGCCCACCATACCTATGTAGGCGAGGACCGTCGAATTCTAGTCTCGCCGTGTACTAGCCTCAGTACTGAACGCTCTCTTTCTGTTTTCCTTTGCCCTTTGCCGGCACCCTTTTGGCTTGAGAGGTATGTGATTGACGACGTTATCAAGGTTACCCTTCCGGCTTGGCCTGGGTAGGGTTGGACACCGCTTGGTTATTCTTCAGGACTCTTAGTCCCATTTGGATCTTGTCCGTACTCGGATACTATCTTGCTTTCTTCTTGAGTTGTATCTTCATATTGTACCTTTTATATTCTTGACTCATTGAGTCGTTTTTGTATATATAAGTTATTGTGGACTCTGTTGTAAACTACTGTGATGTAACTACTTGTATTCAAATCCCACCCAAACGAAAGTGTCTGGTGGGCGTATTTGAATCGCTTCTATGCGGGTTTTGGCGGGAAATGCTGAGATCTGCATAGACCCGATTCGGGGGCGTTACACGCTTCCTCAGCATCGTCCTCCGCCATCGAAGAGGCTCTCGTTCCCTCTGACTCCATTCTAGATGCGCTCTATGCCGACATCAGCATGGACTCGGTGGAAATTGACGTCAATGCGAAAGAACTCGACACCTCTATGAAGGAGATGGAAGAGGATATCAACCGCGAGGAGCATGCCGACAAGGTCATCACTTCCCATCAGGTGTTAGTCACCATCGGGAGTGTGATAGAAGAAGATCAGCAGACCGGAGTAGCTTCGCCAAAGCCACAAGACACCGGGAAGGGACCAGCCGACAACGTTGATAATCCTCCGACAAAGGCCATGCCCCGCCGGCTATTCCCATGCAGCAACCACAGGAACTGCCCACCGGGCCCATCAACGCTAATCCCGCAAATCTGCCGCCACCACCATCTAGGTCTGTGACCGCCCAAATCACTCCAGCTGATAGAGTGATGTACGACAACTTTCTTGTCGAGCCCATGACTATGGTCCATATTTGTAATGTTGTCTAGCTTGATTAGAAGCGCCAGCAACTACTGGAGGAGGCGCAAGCCATCGCGGAGGAAGGAGTAAAGCTACATCGAGATCTGGCCAAGGCGCAGAAATCAATTGAGGCAGCTAAAGCCATGGAGACGAAGTACAAGAACCCGCTCAAGCAGCAGAAGAACAAGAAATCTCCAGCACACGTCGTCAACGATCTCGGCGTACGACGTAACTTGGGGTGGGCTCCTTCGAAGCCAGCACAAGCTAAGCCTTACATTGACAAGGAGGGAAAGCAATTCATGCCAACGCCCGCCCTTAACATGGTCGTCGCCAACACTCTACTGGAGCAAGACATATCGCTCGAAGCTCTGGACCAGGTCTGCAACCTCGTTTTCAAGGGTGTCAAATAGCAGGAAAAGGCACCTCTCAAAGGCTGGAGTCTGACCCGGCATATTGTCAGTCTAGTGTGCCTAGGCAGCACAGGGCGAGATCTCCTCACGATGTCGGATCTCAAATGGATTCATTAGAACGAAGACAGAGGGAGGAACGCAAAAGGACTGATGCTATCCCCATATCCTCTGACTACGGAGGAAAGGCTCATCCTCGGCGTTCGCCCCCACCTCCCCGTCATCCCCGGCATCACAAAGACCTAAAGGCTCACTGATTGCATCATGCTTTACATTATTATTTTACATTGTAGATGTAGGATCTTGGTATTTTACGGCGTTTGCACGCACTTTTTATGTTTATTTTCACCAGGATCAGATCATATGATGGATCCAATGGACATAATTCTTGGAGTAGTTACATTGGAGTGAAAAGGAGCCAAAAACTATATAAATCGCTTATTTGGGAAATACTAATAATACCAAAAAAAACCTGAAGCGAGCAAAGGAGGCAGAAGGGTTGATGAGCAACTATACGGGCCGCCGCCGTATAGTTGCGGCCGTATAGTTGGTGCCGCCTCCGCCTCCTCAAATAGTTCCAGCCCGTGCAACTGGTTCGGAGACACGACATACATAACACCCAGCAATTGCCGAAAACCTCACCTCTAGAAGGGATCTGGAGGAGGAACTTGCCCTAGGGATCCATCTTCGCCCTAAGCAGATTTGGGAAGCTAAGGCATCGATCTCCATCTTCATCAACCGCTGCATGTCCATCACCACCATAATCTCCATCCATCCCATCTAGATCTTGTTGTAATTCTTGCACTAGTTGTGGATTTATGCAACTACTATTCACCGATAATCGTTTCCATTATCATGGTCATAATTCCTATTGCCTCCATGTCTGAGTAGATCATTAGTTCTTGGGGAGATGGAGAAACCCTAGTATATTATTGAGATGAGATAGTGATTATTATGTTATACATCATTATATGTATGTGTTAATTGTCTTCATCTTAATGTTGGGAGTTGTGCACCTCCTTAATATTTGCCTCTCGCGGGGACTCGATGAAGGGGATTACTTGTTTATAGATGAAGGGATGGTAGCACTTACTGTGACTATAAATTCGTTGTCATCCTTTACGTACTAACTTGGGGAATCAAGGAGAACTCATTAAGCCATGTCCATGCCGCGGGAGAAATCCCTTAATAGTGGGATAATACGATTGATGTCGTTTATCTGTCAGCTGTGGTTATAAAGGATGGTGTGAGCAGTGGTTGCTGCCTCGTCATCTGTATATCGAGATCCTCCCACATACATGCATATAATGAGAATATTCGTTATAATAATCTTGATCACTTGGTCTAAATTGCTAGAGGTGTATCCACAACTCCATATGAACGCCTTTCCCCTATTGCAGTTTCAATCTTTCTTACACACGCGATTACTACTTTCTTCATTAAGTTTTACTTCACTTTACTTTACTGTTTCACTCAACCAAAAACCCAAAAACAATTCTACTTTTCTTTCATCTTAAATTATTTCTTAAGTACTTCGTTAGTTTTAGTTAAAAGAATTTTAGTCTTTTGCCTACTGCTCCCTGTGGGATCAATATCTTTATTTCGAAACTAGCTACAAACGATTTGTGCAGTTGCAGTCATCAAGCTATTTTCTGGCGCCGTTGCCGGGGAGCTTAGCGCTATAAGTCGCTTTACTTTTAGTTATTTACTTTCGTTGTACTAATTTCTAATTTGAGTTGCAGGACCATAACAATGGACAACACTCAGCATTTAATGCAACTTGAGGCAGTAAGGAATATGGGTTCACCCATGGTCGCTTTTATAACTGTGAATAGAAGCCTAAGCCCCGATGGTATTGAGATCCATCCTTTATTATTTGAGTTACTTAACTCTAAAAAGTTTTCGGGAACCCATGAAGAGAGTCCATATGGATACTTACAATTCTTTGAAGATGTTTTTGGTTCCTTTATATTTGATGATTGTGACCTTCATAAGGTTAAAATGCAGTTGTTTAGACAAACTCTCTCTAATAATGATTGCAACTGGTACATATCCTTTTGTGCAGAAGCACCAAGGACCTGGACGGATTTGACAACCAAATTCTTGTCAAAATATTACTCAGAAAGAAAAGCTCACAGGATGAGAGGTATTATTGTTAGTTTCAAAAATAATCCCGATGAGAGTTTATATGAAGGCTATCTAAGGTATAAAAGCTATCTAGACAATTTCCCCCATCATAGTTTGCCTGATTGGTTAATTACCCATACTTTCTATGGAGGGCTTAATAATAAAAATAGAGAAATCCTAGATACCGCTTCTAATGGTAGTTTTCTATCTTATACCTATGATGAAGCTTGGAAATAAATAATGAAAATGAAAGAAACAACGGAAAGTCTTAAAAATGAGGAGAGCAATATGAAAGGTTCTTCTGAATATGCTTGTGTTAACGACTTTCTTGGAGATGAAAGGACTTGTACGATGATTAAAACCCTTGGCATTGATTCCTACTCGGTAAAGAAAATTATTGAGAATTATGCAGGGCATTTACAAGTACCTGCAGGATGGGAACTGTAACATCCCAGCATTTAGGAACCCACTAAGGGTAGAATTAGGAATCTGTGCAATTGCATGCACTCATCTGTAAAAAACTAAAAATGTGGGTAAATTTTTCGCCAAATAAAAAAAACCTAAAGTGATCAAAGTTTCTTTCACTCTTTAAGTTTAGGAATAGCCTTGGAGAATGATCGTTATAAACTTTGACATGATCTTTATGGATTAGTTTGTTTTGGGAAATGAAATTTTAATTCAAACTTGAGTGTTAGAATTATAATTTAAAATGAATTAGAATTATGTTTGAGTAATCTTATTTAATCAAACTATAACATTTAGTAACTCAAACTTTGAATAATATAACATAATCAAGAAAATGAATATTCATTCCATATCTTTATTCAATAAATAAGTTACAAAATGTAACTTATAAAAGTAATCAAGGATCTTAACAATAGTAAATGATAAAAGGAAGAACATTTATATATTGAGTAATATTACAATCTTTATTACAAAAGAATAAAATAAAGATTACAAAAGAATAAAATAAAGATTACAAGGGAATTATTCTATCAAAAAGAAAAACTATTCTAATCTTGAATCTTCAAGACTTGTACCTGCAAAACAAAGAATAAACAAAAAAAAGAAAGAAAATAAAAGATTAAGATATTTTTACTCTCAGTAGTGACAGTGAGATGCACTGTTCAACTTTACATCACTGAGTAAATCTTTAGGGGCAAGTTTCACCAATATGAAAGAACTAAATCTTTCATAATTTTTAAGCCATAAGTCAAATAACTCCAATCAGCAAGAGGGGAAAGTTTCACCAGACAGGTAATTGTAATCAGAGAGAAGGTATATCATTCCCTGATCATATCCACAAGGGTGCAGCAGGCAGACAAGCAGCTTACACACCTAAATGCATGGTGAGTGCTGTCGATCACAGCCACAGTTGCTCACACAATCAAAACAGATCAACACAGTCGTGGGCAAGCACCCCAACACCATTTCTTTGCTCATACACAACAAGCACCAACAGTCTAGCCACAGCCAAACCAGCCAAACTAAACCACAAACCAGATCATCCCAGTCCTCATCAAGATGGTGACATAAGGAGGGGTGGATTAGGTGGATAGGAAGGACAAGGCCAAGTTACCAGGAACCAGAAGGTGGATAGCAAGATCAAGGACAAGTTCCAGGATCTGGAAGTAGCAGGAGTAGCATCAGGAGAAGAACCAGATCAGGCCAGCCACACAACCAGCAAGATCAAGTCACAAGATCAACAAGTTACAACCCCAACAACTCCACTATTGTGGTGAGTAGTATAAAACCATCACATGATTTATCTAAGTTAGATAATAATTCATGTGTTGTCTTATATTCAACTTCTCAGAAAAACACCCAAGTGAGGTGAATCCATCATAGAATATTTTAAACACAAAAAGCCTTAAGTAGACTATACAAATCCAACCAGGATCTCAGAACAACCTCATTGATCCTGGCTATAAAGCCATATCTTAAAATTCCAAGAATAAATATAGCATAGATCTGGAATTCTAGGCACATCTCTTAAACATGAGTAGCACCTTAGAATTTCTAGATCTTATAGATCTATATAACTTAAAAAGCCTACAATTTTTTCCCCAACTTTGACTCAAGAATTAGTAGCTGGTATCACTACCAGAACAGATCCATGAGGACAACAAGATAGGAACCTAGTCCCTAAGCCTCAGACCAACATCATAGGCATTGGTGTTTAAAGAAAGAAGTTCCAACTTATCTTTGGCATTAAGCAAATCTTAAGCATTAACAAAAATCAAGCCAAGTAGTAGAACCTAGACTTGTGTGCCATTTCAAGATGGTGTCACAAGAGCAGCTTCTAAACCAAGCAGATTAAGTATCTAGCTTTCACAGATAAACTAATAGACAACTAATCATCATTTTCCTGATACCAATCACAGGAATCATTTCCAAGTGTGTATATATATACATAACATCACTGTAAGAGATCAATTAATCCCAATTTGTATATGAATCCATAAGCCAACAATTACATAAATAGTGACTACATCACTCACAACTCACTGTCAATAACCAAGCAATGACAGTGGTGAACTTTCAAATCACTAGGATCTCCAATTAGTGATTCTACAGTAACACTATCATTTGAACCATATCAAATTAACCAATGGAATTAGCCTTGTAAGCCACTAACATCATCAAAGCCCAACTATAAGCAGTAATCCACATCAAACAACCATTCACCATACTCATGGATCATTATTACTTGATCCAATTCATCATATATAATGTCAATAGAGGGATGAACCCTAATCAGGATATGAACCCTAATCAGAACATGAACACTAGCCAGGGGTAGCCACTAGAAACACACAGGACGGGGTGGCATATCATAGAGGTCACGAGAGGGAGAAAGAACAAATTACTGGAGGTTGTAGCTGTGGGCGAGAAGAGGAAGCAGAGGGTGTTGACGAGCACGGCGGCACGGGGAGCACCCCAAGGGAGCACTGCAACCCGCACCACACCGAGACGGCGACCACAGCCACACCTGAGGGTGAGCAACACCACCACAACACCACGGGGGCAGCAGTGGCGGCAACACCAGAACCACCCCAAACCCTAGGGTTCGGGACGGAGCCGGTATGGCCACAGGAGGGCCCCAGGTCCAAATCGAGCTGGACTAGAAGGAGGAGCGGAGTCAACAACCACACCATGCATCACGTAGGCGACCGGGGAGGACCACGGCGGCGTGAATCGCCGGCGGTGGCATCGTCGACCACGGGGTCCAGAGAGGAGAAGGAGAGAAGGGGGCGAGAGAGATGGACAGGGAGAGTGGGATGAGAGGGCTAACCCTTCGGGGAGCCTTTTTTGGTTCTGGCCACTTGGGCCAAAACGGCCCAATAAGCCCAACATAGCCGTGAGACCCTGGCGCATGGCTCAATAGGATTGATAGGAAACCCATACCAACAAGTTGCAACTTCTTTTCCGGAAGCTCATTCGAAAAGAAATCTAAGGTTAAGCGTGCTTGGCCTAGAGCAATTCTAGGATGGGTGACCGACCCGGAAGTGGGTACCGGGTGCGCATGAGTGAGGACAAAGTGCACAGAAAATACTAGTGTTGGTCTGTGGGGTTAGTCTAGAGATCCTATTGAGCTGCTAGAAGTGACAGCCGTCGGTCCGGAGTGACCGGGGGTGTTACAAGTGGTATCAGAGCCGACCCTCGCGGTTACACGGGCGTGTGCGGGTCATTGGCGGACATGTGGCGCATGGCGCGTGTGGTCCAGAGTGGACACGGCATGGCACATGTGCCGGCACTGGACGCACAGACGTATGCCAAGAGGGGACGTTCCTGGCTTGTGGTTGATCGACGAGGACGTTGATCTTCTAAGGGTGGGTGTATGTGAGACCCTGGCGCATGGCTCAATAGGATTGATAGGAAAACCATACCAACAAGTTGCAACTTCTTTTCTGGAAGCTCATTCGAAAAGAACACTAAGGTTAAGCGTTCTTGGCCTAGAGCAATTCTAGGATGGGTGATCGACCGGGAAGTGGGTACCGGGTGCGCATGAGTGAGGACAAAGTGCGTAGAAAAGACTAGTGTTGGTATGTGGGTTAGTCTAGAGATCCTATTGAGCTGCCAGAAGTGACAGCCATCGGTCCGGAGTGACCGGGGGTGTTACAACAGCCATCCCAACCACCTAAATAAAGTTTTAATAATTAAGAAAAGACCAAAATGCCCCTGAATTTAAATAAATTCTAGAAAATTAAATAAAACTCTAAAAATTATAATAAAATATTTTTGGATTCACAATAATTCAATCTATCTAAACAAATTAAGAAATAAAATTTTAGGCATATAATTATTATCAAGAATTTTATGATATATATATTCCTTATGGAATTTTATAAAATTAAAGAAAGATGATAAAAATAAATAAAAATCACTTTTACTATTTATAAATATTATAGTATTTTAGAAAAATACTAAATAAATAATTTATATCATTCTTGTATTTAAATGATAATTCTTAAAGGAATTATTAAATAAATAAAAATTCAAATAAGTAAAATAAAATAAAAATTACAATCACTAATTAATATTAATAATTTACATTTGTAAATCCTTTAATACTTAAAGGAATTTTTGTAACCAAAATAATGGGTAGAACACACAAAAATAAATAATGCATTATATTACTATGCATAATCATTTTTGTTTCTTTAAATATTGTCCTTACCGGGCAATAATGATGTTTTGTAGACATAGAAGCACAAGGTCCAGTGCAAGCATCCTACTTCACTATCTTTCAATCATAAGGCAAGTTCATCACTTGCTCATGTCCTTTGAAGAGTATTTATCAAAGTATTTGCAAGTTGTGTGATATCATCTCTACTCCAAAGAAAGAAAATATTATTTTCTAAAATAAAGAAATCTTAGGTATCATCCTAAGTGATGATATAATGGAGCAATAGAACTTAGGGTTCTATTTGCAACAATAATGATCAGTTAGGAACTTAATAACCCATGACATCAGTGATTCTAGCACCATATATCACGCATTAACCATGAGATTTGGAATGGGACAAAGAAGTCAGTTGTATCTTCTTCCTCTCGCATGCAGCCGGATGTGCAGGTCATGGCTGTTATCACTCGTAGTGTGCATATTAATTGGTAATTCGTAGTGGATATGCAACATATGGGTGGGAACCCTCAACGTCCCACGATAGTTCTGGCATCTAACGGCCTGTACAAGCCATTGGCGTAATTCAATATGTGGGAATGGTGTACACCAAGAAGGCATGTGAGGTCGCGAAGGGGGCAGTGATTGGCTTGGATCACCTACTAGGCCTCACATCATGGAATTGTGGACGGGAAAGTATGCCTGCTTGTGCAACAAGGAGTTGATCTCTCATGGGTATAGTAACGCACCTCTGTAGAGTGTAAGAATTGTAACTTGTTACTCCCTGTTCCGGGAAGGAGCTACGAACGCGGCAGGAAAGGAACTCCATGAAAGTTCTGGTCAACCTGTGAAGGCGGATGGTCATCGATTCTTATAATAAAATCAATCTTTGAAGAAAGATTTACAAAAATTGCATAGTGCCAAGGAATTACAGTCTGAGGTGGTAGATAGAGCATCAAACTTCCCACTTTGCATATAGTGAACTTGTTGGGTAATGCTGTTACTCACCCTTTCCTTTGATCCCTTGCTTAGACTCTGAGGATCCCGAAGATACGCCAATGTATGCAGCCGAATGCCAAGAAGATGTGTTCTACGAGGAGCTTGACCTGTCAGGAGGTGTTGAAGGAGTGGATTACGAAATCCGCTATGGTGTAGATGGCAACGAGTCAAACTAAGTGCCCTAGTTAGTAGTCACCGACGGAGCCGAGCAGCATGATCCATATAGAATAAGCTGCTGAGCTCAACTCTTCGTTGGAGTTGCTACTTTTAAATTCCACTAAAACACTTTATATTTTGGTTTGTAAGTTGAATCTTTTCTAAGTCTTGAACTTCTGTTATTGTAATAATAATAATGTGTGTATGTTTGTAATATGGACCCACAATGTTTCTGTTGTACCACTCCGAGGGATGTGATATTTACAGAACAGTGTTCTGTGGATGTCATGTCAACGACTATAGTGTACTACACATGCAGTGGTATGCTGGGTCACCGCAGTTGGTATCAGAGCAAATTGCTTTGACCTTAGGTTGGAAACCTGTAAAGGGTATTACCTGTAGGAGTGTGTAGCAACGATAAAGAATTCTCTAAAATAAATATAATGGGTATTCGAATGAGAATATTCCGTTATATGTTTTAGTGCGATAATTCTTTGTTATGATGCAATATTTTATTGGTTACTAATCAAAATATTTTTCTCATATACAGAGCTATGGAACCAAAGTTTCCAAAGCAGACTTTGGATAGGAAAGAGGAGAATCTTGATGATTATCAAGGATCATTCACAGACCAACTTCGTCAACTCTTAAAGATTTTTAGTTGTCCAACTAGAATTCCAGTAAACACCATAACCTATTATGATGGTCGTATGTTATCCAAGTATCGTTTGAGTATCCAACTCCCAGAGGGGCTTGGATTATATCACGATCTACCTATAGGTGAAGGTAGGAGTCACTTAGCAGCATATCATGTTGTTGTTGTGGAGGCGATAGCTAATATCCGGGAGCATAAAGAAAAGGAGTTAGAAGGTAGCACATTTTCTATGATTCCTCATGATTCTATAGACTCGGAGCCTATACCGGATCATCTTACTTTGGTTAAGAAGCAT
This sequence comes from Avena longiglumis, assembly GCA_030063025.1. NCBI lineage: Eukaryota > Viridiplantae > Streptophyta > Magnoliopsida > Poales > Poaceae > Avena > Avena longiglumis. The sequence goes on from CP125979.1 coordinate 252,344,602, forward strand.
CCTAAGTTAGCTTCCAAGTTTATGGATAGATATCGAACACTTGTTGTGTCTTTTTATAAGACACATCAAGTTATTGTCGAAGATAAAAATGACATGTTAGAGGATCTGACGGATCCTGAAAGGAGGAAGCAGTTAGCATTCCAGTTGGAGAAGGAAGCAAGTAGTAGTACATAACCCAACTTTTAGGATATACCTATAGATCCTGAATCTTTTACACCATATCCTTATACACCAAGGCCTGAACCTGTATATGATCCTACTTTATATATGAGGTATGCAGTGGCACAGGGTTCAGAGGACGGTTCTGATTCAGAACTTCCTATTGAGAATTCTGATGGCTAGAGAATGGGATCATCTGAAGGATCCCAGGAACACCAGATGTCCATAGATAGTTCTGACAGAAATGTTGGACAATCTAGATGGATGGGTGGAAGAATTAACCCTAGTAACAGTAGTAGAAATACCATATTAATAAATAATCAGGATGAAGAAGAACATCCCGAGGAGAGAGTGTTTGAATCATCAACACCTTCTCAAAACCCAGGGAATATATATTATCCTGTGTTTAACTATCTTGCCCAACGGAGCACCTGGGGAGCAGCAGGATCTGCGTATCCTGTTGACGACTCAAGAAATGAAGCTCAGGAGATGCAAGTGGGAGATAATGTTGAATATGTTTCTGAAGACTTTTCAGGTGAGCTGGAGGGAGTCAATGCGCTCAGGTTGAGTAATGACTCAAGTCCTGACACTTCAGATACTGATTATGTTCCTTCTGGAAGGCCATTTGTTCCACAAACCGTGTGACGAACGTCACGTCATCACGGTTGGACATCAGGCATGTATGATGAGCGTAGTTATTACTAGAAACAGGCGACTATTTAGAAGTATCGGGTACTGTGTATTGTAATCCGAGAAAATAAGGTAGTTAGATAAATAAGGTAGTGTTGTGATTATACCTATCTGGTATATGTTGTAATGACTTTGTATTATTAAGATGTTGTAATGTATAATATGTGAAATGCATATTTGGATTTTCATTGTGTGACTAGTTCTGTGCGTAAAGTCGAGCTCATAACACACATGTATGATGTAATTATGAGTATTCGCTTTATGTTGCAGGACTAGGGGGTCATGGATATGGGTGTAGATACCGAATCTGAACAACAACGGATGGAACATGAGGCCAAAGAGAAGGCTGATGCAGATGCAGGAAATCAGGGAACATTACCACCACCACCATAAAGGTCGTTAATGGAGCAGAACTTTATGCAGTGTATGCAAATGATGCAAGAGACCCAGAACAAGTTCATGGAAGAGCTATTGGGACGAGCTGGGAATCAGAGAGCACCTGAAGGTGGAGGAGTGAGTCTTTCTGACTTCCAGAATGCAAGGCCGTTACCTTTTGCATGAACTCCTGAACCAATGGATGCAGAAGATTGGCTAGCTGATACTGAAAGAAAGTTAAAGACTATAGGCTGTAATGATGAGGAGAAACTGAGGTATGCAACTCATCTTCTAACCGGACCTGCAACATCATGGTGGGAAAATCAGATAGCCATGCAACAACCAGGAAGGGAGTACAATTGGGAGGAGTTCAAACAGAGATTCCGTGAATATCATGTTCCGGAAAGTGTTATGGAGTTGAAGCAGAGAGAATTTGAGGAGCTTCAGCAGGGATATACTAGTGTCATGAAGTATATCCGGGAGTTTAGTCAACTGTCTCGTTACACTGAGGAAGATGTTAACACAGAAGAGAAGAGGAAGAAGCGTTTCCTGCGTGGGTTAAATCCATTTGTGAGGATGCAGTTAAGGTTGCCCAATAAGCAAACCTATCAGCAGTTGCTGGATGTAGCTATCACTTTTGAAGATGACTACAAGAATGTCCAAGAGGATAGGCGGAAAAGAGCCAAGAAGGAAACCAAGAGGTTTCAGGCAAGTAAACCTAAACCCAATCTGGAGTTGAAACCTCGGAACAAAGCCTGTGGCAACAATAATAATAAGGGGAGTGGTGGAAATCAATCCAATCCTAGGAGGAATGTTATCTGTAACAATTGTGGAATTCTAGGGCATTTCCAGAGGGAATGCAAAAAGCCAGCAGTTATCTATTATGGTTGTGGTCAGAAGGGGCATATCAAGCCCGACTGTCCGAGTAAACCACCAGGTGGTTGGCCTACCAAGGGCGGAGGACAAGCCAGTGGAGTTAATGGATAGCCCAATCGAGGAGGAAATAATGTCAAGAACAATAATGGCAAGAGGAACAAACCTATCGGGAAGATGAATTGTGCAACCATAGAGGAGGTGGATAACTCAGAGCACACAGTGATAGGTACGCTCAATATCCTTACCAATCCCAGCAAAGTTCTATTTGATACTGGTGCAACTACTTCATTCATTTCTGAAGAATTCTGTGATAATTTCGGGATTAGAAGGGCAACGTTAGAAAACACTATGACCGTAGTTATGGCAGGGGGAAATGTGACTGTATGCCACATTAAACAAGATCCGGTTATTTCGATATGTGGTTGTACATACCTTGTGGACCTTTATGTAATTCCTCTGAAGGGAATTGCAGTAGTGCTAGGAATGGACTAGATGACTGAACATGGGGCTCATATAAATTGTGAGGAGAAAACTGTCTCCATCAAAACTCCAAGTGGAGAAAGAATAGTTTATCAAGCATATCGGCACAGTCATATCATGGTGGATCTTCAATTGAACTCAATGAAGGAGGTCAAGTTGGAATATATTCCTATAGTAAATGAGTTCCAAGATGTTTTTCACGCAGAGCTACCTGGAATGCCACCAGATCGGGAAATAGAATTCACTATTGATCTAATCCCAGGTACTGCACCAATATCTCAAGCACCATATAAGATGGGACCAAAAGAATTAAAGGAACTCAAAGAGAAAATTTATGAGTTAGCCAGAAAAGGATTTATTCAGGAAAGTTTATCCCCATGGGGAACACCGGTGATCTTTGTGGATAAAAGGGATGGTGGACGAAGAATGTGTGGGGATTATAGAAATCTGAACAATGTTACCATAAAGAATAAGTATCCCTTACCAAGAATTCAAGATCTGTTTGATAAAGTGAAAGGAGCTGGAGTATTTTCTAAGATTGATCTAAGATCTGGATACCATCAGATAAAAATCAAACTAGAGGATGTTCCAAAGACAACATTTGTCTCAAGATATGGACACCATGAGTATCTGGTAGTACCATTTGGATTGACCAATGCACCAGCAATATTCATGAACCTGATGAACAAAATCTTTATGTCTTCATATTTGGATAAGCTCATCATAGTCTTCATTGATGATATTCTGATATATTCCTAGGATAAGGAAGAGCATGCAGATCATTTGAGAATAGCATTGCAGACCCTAAGAGAACATAAGCTTTATGCTAAGTTCAGTAAATGTGAATTCTGGTTAGATGAGGTAGAATTCCTCGGTCATGTGATTAGTAAAGATGGAATTGTTGTAAACCCCTCTAAAGTTCAATCAGTACTAGAATGGACTGCACCAACCAATGTGAAATAGATTCGAGGTTTCTTAGGTATGGCTGGTTATTATCGGAGATTCATTGAAGGTTTCTCCAAAATAACTGGGCCAATGACCAATTTGTTAAGAAAGAATACACCATTAAATTGGGATGATAAATGTGAAGCAAGCTTTCAGGAGTTGAAGACCAGGTTAACTACCGCTCCAATTCTGGCAGTTCCAGAAACAGGAAAAGACTTTAGAGTATACTGTGATGCATCTAAAGAAGGTTTTGGTTGTGTGCTAATGCAAGATCGGAAAGTGACTGCTTATGGTTCAAGACAACTAAAACCACATGAAGTAAATTATCCAACTCATGATTTAGAGTTAGCAGCAATAGTCTTTGCGCTGAAAGGATGGAGGCATTTTCTTTATGGAGCCAGATGTGAGTTATACACTGACCATAAAAGTCTTAAATATTTCTTCACCCAAAAGGAATTGAATATGAGACGGAAGCGTTGGTTGTAACTAATCAAAGATTATGATTTAACAATCAACTATACTCCAGGAAAAGAAAATGTTGTAGCAGATGCTTTAAGTCGTAAAAGTGCAGATATTCAGCCTAGCAATTGAGAGCTACCAAAAGAGTTACAGATGGACATGGAAAGATTAGAGGTTCAATTCATTAGAACAAAGATTCTTGTAGGATTAGCTACTATGCAGGTAGTTGTAGAGCAGGATAGTGATCTTAAGCATGAAATTTTTAGACATCAAGCAGAAGATCCTTTCATTGCTAAAGAAATTCGAAGGATATCTCAAGGGAAAACATCAGTTTTTTGCCTAGGAGATTATGAGTCCTTGTGGTTCCAAGATCTTCTTTGTGTTCCAGATGTGACTGAGATTCGTGATGTCATACTCAGAGAATCACATGAAACACCATATTCTATGCATCCAGGAAGTACAAAGATGTACATGGATCTGAAAGAATTATTCTGGTGGAATAACATGAAAAGAGACATTGCTAAATATGTATCAGAATGCCATACTTGCCAAAGGGTGAAGGATAAACATCAAAGTCCAGCAGGACCATTGCAACCTTTGGAAATTCCCGAATGGAAGTGGGAGGAAATAGGTATGGACTTCATCGCAAGATTGCCCATGACACCTAAACAGAAGGATATGATATGGGTGATTGTGGATAGACTCACTAAAAGTGCACATTTTATTCCGGTTAACCAGAAGGATAATGCCAAGAAGTTAGTAGAAGTTTACATCAAAGAAATTGTAAGTAAGCACGGAGTGCCCAAAAAGATTGTAAGTGATAGGGGATCAATGTTTACTTCGGCATTTTCGAAGCAATTACATGAAGCAGTTGGATCAAAGTTAGATTTTAGCACAACTTATCATCCAGAGACAGGGGGTCAAACGGAACGAACCAATCAAATACTGGAGGACATGTTAAGGGCTTGTGCATTAGATTTTGGAGGTTCGTGGGAAGATCATCTACCATTTGTAGAATTTTCCTACAATAATAGCTATCAGAGTAGTCTGAAGGCAGTTCCATATCAGGTTCTATATGGAAGAAAGTGTGGATCACCAAAATGTTAGTATGAGCCTAGAAGAAGCAAGGAATTTGCGCCAGACTATATCAAGTAAAAAAGGTATAATTGATAAGATCAAGGATAGACTGAAAATAGCTCAAAGTAGGCAGAAAAGTTATGCTAATCAAAGTCGAAGATCATGTCATCCTGAAGTAGGAGACATCGTATATTTGAAAGTAAGTCCAATGAATGGAGTTAAGAGGTTCCGAGTTAAGGGAAAATTAAGACCAAGATATATCGGGCCATTCAAGATACTGAGTCAGAACAGGACTATAGCTTATGCTTTAGAGTTACCCGCAAGATTGGCTAAAGTTCATAATGTTTTCCATGTGTCACAACTCCAGAAATGTTTAAAAGTTTGTTATAATAATCTTGATCACTTGGTCTAAATTGCTAGCGGTATATCCACAACTCCCTGCGAACGCCTTTCCCCTATTGCAGTTTCGTTCTTTCTTACATACGCGATTACTACTTTCTGCATTAAGTTTTACTTCACTTTACTTTACTGTTTCACTTAACCAAAAACCCAAAAATATTTCTACTTTTCTTGCATCTTAGAATTATTTCTTAAGTCCTTCGTTAGTTTTAGTTAAAAGAATTTTAGTCTTTTGCCTACTACTCCATGTGGGATCAATATCTTTATTTCGAAACTAGCTACAAACGATCCGTGCACTTGTAGTCATCAAGCTATTTTCTGGCGCCATTGCCGGGGAGCTTAGCGCTATAAGTCACTTTACTTTTCGTTATTTACTTTCGTTGTACTAATTTTTAATTTGAGTTGCAGGACCATAACAATGGACAACACTCAACATTTAATGCAACTTGAGGCAGTAAGGAATATGGGCTCGCCCATGGTCGCTTTTATAACTGTGAATAGAAGCATAAACCCCGATGGTATTGAGATCCATCCTTTATTATTTGAGTTACTTAACTCTAAAAAAATTTCGGGAACCCATGAAGAGAGTCCATATGGACACTTACAATTCTTTGAAGATGTTTTTGGTTCCTTTATATTTGATGATTGTGACCTTAATAAGGTTAAAATGCAGTTGTTTAGACAAACTCTCTCTAATAATGTTTGCAACTCGTATAGATCCTTTTGTGCAGAAGCACCAAGGACGTGGACGGATTTGACAACCAAATTCTTGTCAAAATATTACTCAAAAAGAAAAGCTCACAGGATGAGAGGTATTATTGTTAGTTTCAAAAATAATCCCGATGAGAGTTTATATGAAGGCTATCTAAGGTATAAAATCTATCTAGACAATTTCCCCCATCATCGTTTGCCTGATTGGTTAATTACCGATACTTTCTATGGAGGGCTTAATAATAAAAATAGAGCAATCCTAGATACCGCTTCTAATGGTAGTTTTCTCTCTTATACCTATGATGAAGCTTGGAAATAAATAATGAAAATGAAAGAAACAACAGAAATTCTTAAAAATGAGGAGAGCAATATGAAAGGTTCTTCTGAATATGCTTGTGTTAACGACTTTCTTGGAGATGAAAGGACTTGTGCGATGATTAAAACCCTTGGCATTGATTCCTACTCGATAAAGAAAATTATTGAGAATTATGTAGGGCATTTACAGGTACCTACAGGATGGGAACTGTAACATCCCAGCATTTAGGAACCCACGAAGGGTAGAATTAGGAATCTGTGCAATTTCATGCACTCATCTGTAAAAATATGGGTAAATTTTTCGCCAAATAAAAAAAAATCTAAAGTGATCAAAGTTTCTTTCACTCTTTAAGTTTTGGAATAGCCTTGGAGAATGATCGTTATAAACTTTGACATGATCTTTATGGATTAGTGTGTTTTGGGAAATGAAATTTGAATTCAAACTTGAGTGTTAGAATTATAATTTAAAATGAATTAGAATTATGTTTGAGTAATCTTATTTAATCAAACTATAACATTTAGTAAATCAAACTTTGAATAATATAACATAATCAAGAAAATGAATATTCATTCCATATCTTTATTCACTAAATAAGTTTCAAAACGTAATTTATAAAAGTAATCAAGGATCTTTACAATAGTAAATGATAAAATCAAGAACATTTATATATTGAGTAATATTACAATCTTTATTACAAAAGAATAAAATAAATATTACAAGGGAATTATTCTATCAAAAAGAAAACCTATTATAATCTTAAATCTTCAAGACTTGTACCCACAAAACAAAGAATAAACAAAAAAAGAAAGAAAATAAAAGATTAAGATATTTTTACTCTGAGTAGTGACAGTGAGTTGCACTATTCAACTTTACATCACTAAGTAAATCTTTAGGGGCAAGTTTCACCAATATGAAAGAACTAAATCTTTCATAATTTTTAAGCCATAAGTCAAATAACTTCAATCAGCAAGAGGGGCAAGGTTCACCAGACAGGTAAATGTAATTAGATAGAAGGTAGATCATTCCCTAAGCATATCCACAAGGGTGCAGCAGGCACACAAGCAGCTTACACACCTAAATGCATGGTGTGTGCTGTCGAGCATAGCCAAAGCTGCTCACACAATCAAAACAGATCAACACAGCCGTGGGCAAGCACCCCAACACCATTTCTTTGCTCATACACACCAAGCACCAGAAGTCTAGCCACAGCCAAACCAGCCAAACTAAACCACAAACCAGATCATCCCAGTCCTCATCAAGATGGTGACATAAGGAGGGGGTGGATCAGGTGGATAGTAAGGACAAGGCCAAGTTACAAGGAACCAGAAGGTGGATAGCAAGATCAAGGACAAGTTCCAGGAGCTGGAAGTAGCAGGAGTAGCATCAGGAGAAGAACCAGATTAGGCCAGCCACACAACCAGCAAGATCAAGTCACAAGATCAACAAGTTACAACCCCAACAACTCCACTTATGTGGTGAGTAGTATAAAACCATCACATGATTTATCTAAGTTAGATAATAATTCATGTGTTGTCTTATATTCAACTTCTCAGAAAAACACCCAAGTGAGGTGAATCCATCATAGAATATTTTAAACACAAAAATCCTTAAGTAGACTATACAGATCCAACCAGGATCTCAGAACAACCTCATTGATCTTGGCTATAAAGCCATATCTTAAAATTCCAAGAATAAATATAGCCTAGATCTGGAATTCTAGGCACATCTCTTAAACAGGAGTAGAACCTTAGAATTTCTACATCTTATGGACCTATATAACTTAAAAAGCCTACAAATCATTTTTCCCAACTTTGACTCAAGAATTAGTAGCTGGTATCACTACCAGAATAGATCCATGAGGAACAACAAGATAGGAACCTAGTCCCTAAGCCTCAGACCAACATCATAGGAATTGGTGTTTAAAGAAAGAAGTTCCAATTTATCTTTGGCATTAAGCTAATCTTAAGCATTAACAAAAATCAAGCCAAGTAGTAGAACCTAGACTTGTGTGCCATTTCAAGATGGTGTCACAAGACCAGCTTCTAAACCAAGCAGATTAAGTATCTAACTTTCACAGATAAACTAACAGACAACTAAGCATCATTTTCCTGATACCAATCACAGGAATCATTTCCAGGTATGTATATATATACATAACATCACTGTAACAGATCAATTAATCCCAATTTGTATATGAATCCATAAGCCAACAATTACAGAAATAGTGACTACATCACTCACAACTCACTGTCAATAACCAAGCAATGACAGTGGTGAACTTTCAAATCACTAGGACCTGCAATTAGTGATTCTATAGTAACACTATCATTTGAACCATATCAAATTAACCAATGGAATTAGTCTTGTAAGCCACTAGCATCATCAAAGCCCAACTATAAGCCGTAATCCACATCAAACAACCATTCACCATACCCGTGGATCATTATTACTTGATCTAATTCATCATATATAATGTCAATAGAGGGATGAACCCTAATCAGGATATGAACCCTAATCATAACATGAACACTAGCCAGGGGTAGCCACTAGAATCACACAGGACAGGGTGGCATAGCATAGAGGTCACGAGAGGGATAAAGAACAAATTACTGGAGGTTGTAGCTGTGGGCGAGAAGAGGAAGCAGAGGTTGTCGACGAGCACGGCGGCATGGGGAGCACCCCAAGGGAGCACTGCAACCCACTCCACACCAAGACGGCGACCACAGCCACACCTGAGGGCGAGTAACACCACCACAGCACCACGGGAGCAGCAGAGGCAGCACCAGCACCACCCCAAACCCTAGGGTTCGGGACGGATCCGGTCTGGCTACAGGAGGGCCCCAGGTCCAAATCGAGCTAGACTGGAAGGAGGAGCGGGGTCAACAACCACACCATGCATCACTTCGGTGTCCGGGGAGGACCACAGCAGAGTGAATCACCAGCGGTGGCATCATCGACCACGAGGTCCAGAGAGGAGAAGGAGAGAAGGGGGCGAGAGAGATGGACATGGAGAGTGGGATGAGAGGGCCAACCCTTCAGGGAGCCTTTTTGGTTTTGGCCACTTCGGCCAAAACGGCCCAATAAGCCCAACACAGCCAGCCCAACCACCTAAAGAAAGTTTTAATAATTAAGAAAAGACCAAAATGCCCCTGAATTTAAATAAATTCTAGAAAATTAAATAAAATTCCAAAAGTTATAAATAAAATATTTTTGGATTCACAATAATTCAATCTATCTAAACATATTAAGAAATAAAATTTTAGGCATATAATTATTATCAAGAATTTTATGATATATATTCCTTATGGAATTTTATAAAATTAAAGAAAGATGATAAAAATAAAAAAATATCACTTTTATTATATATCAATATTATAGTATTTTAGAAAAATACTAAATAAATAATTTATATCATTCTTGTATTTAAATGATAATTCTTAAAGGAATTATTAAATAAATAAAAATTCAAATAAGTAAAATAAAATAAAATTACAATCATTAACTAAAATTAATAATTAACATTTATAAATCCTTTAATACTTAAAGGAATTTTGTAACCAAAATAATGGGTAGAACACACAAAAATAAATAATGCATTACATTACTATGCATAATCATTTTTGATTCTTTAAATATTGTCCTTACCGGGCAATAATGATGTTTTGTAGACATAGAAGCACAAGGTCCAGTGCAAGCATCCGACTTCACTACCTTGCAATAACAAGACAAGTTCATCACTTGCTCATGTCCTTTGAAGAGTCTTTATCAAAGTATTTGCAAGTTGTGTGTTATCATCTATACTCCAAAGAAAGAAAATATTATTTTCTAAAATAAAGAAATCTTAGGTATCATCCTAAGTGATGATATAATGGAGCAATAGAACTTAGGGTTCTATTTGCAACAATAATGATCAGTTAGGAACTTAATAACCCATGACATCAGTGATTCTAGCGCCGTATATCATGCGTTAACCATGAGATTTGGAATGGGACAAAGAAGTTAGCTGTATCTTCTTCCTCTCGCATGTAGCCGGATGTGCAGGTCGTGGCTGTTATCACTCGTAGAGTGCATTTTAATTGGTAATTCATAGAGGATATGCAGCATATGTGTGGGAACCCTCAACGTCCCATGATAGTTCTGGCATCTAACAGTATGTACAAGCCATTGTTGTGATTCAATATGTGGGCATGGTGTACACCAAGGAGGCATGCGAGGTCGTGAAGGGGCAGTGATTGGCTTGGATCACCTGTTGGGCCCCACATCATGAAATTGTGGACGGGAAAGTACGCCCGGTTGTGCAACAAGGATTTTATCTCTCATGGGTAAAGTAACGCACCTCTGCAAAGTGTAAGAATTGTAACTTGTTACTCCATGTTCCGGGAAGGATCTACGAACGCGGCAGGAAAGGAACTCCATGAAAGTTTTGGTCAATCTATGAAGGCTGATGGTCATAGATTCTTATAATAAAATCAATCTTTGAAGAAAGATTTACAAAAACTGCATAGTGCCAAGGACTTACAGTCCGAGGTGGTAGATAGAGCATGAAACTTCCCACCTTGCATATAATGAACTTGCTGGGTAACGCTGTTACTCACCCTTTCCTTTGATCCCTTGCTTAGACTCTGAGGATCCCGAAGATACGCCAATGTATGCAGCCGAATGCCAAGAAGATGTGTTCTACGAGGAGCCTGACCTGTCGGGAGGTGTTGAAGGAGTGGATTATGAAATCCACTATGTTGTAGATGGCAACGAGTCAAACTAAGTGCCCTAGTTAGTAGTAACCGACGGAGCCGAGCAGCATGAACCATATAGAATAAGCTGCTGATCTCAAATCTTCGTTGGAGTTGCTACTTTTAAATTCCGCTGAAACACTTTATATTTTGGTTTGTAAGTTGAATCTTTTCTGAAAATGAAGTAGTTATGCTAGACTCTGAAACTTTAGACTTCATTGCAGATAACATACAAGGTAAAGAAACTTCTAAACCCATGACTCCTATATATTGTGGAGAAACTTCCTTATATGGAATTTATGAGCCGGTTTTCACTATAAATATTATGCCTTCATCTCTTTATGAGGAACTTCTCTACAATTTAAATAATCCAGATGTGGAATTGGTAAACACCACTATTAAATTTGTTAATAGAACTAATATTAAACTGGAAGGTGTCAGTCGAAATATCTATGTTTTTGTTGGACCACTCATGTACCCTCTTGATTTTCATATTGTTGATATGCCTTGAGATACCTTTTGTCCTATTATTTTAGGCAGGCCTTTTGTCTCTATAACCAAATCTCGAATTGATAATAAGGAAGATACTATTTCCATGATGTTTGGAGAGGAGGAAATGATGTTCCACTTATCCCAACTTAAAAAGAGGCCATGTGAAATAGAAGATATAAAGGAAGAGAAAACAATTTCCAAGCTACCCGTAATTCATTTCAGCACTCCCCAAGATGAATTAGAAAGGAGCTTAATTAATTGGGAAGAGGCACTAAATGATGAGGGAATATAAGACATGAACGATTACCTTGACTCCATTCCGGAAGCAAAAAACCCACATGACTATGAAGAACTGGTAACAAAAGGTGACGAAGAGCCTCCGCCAATTGAATTGTAACGACTTCTAGACAATATGAGGTATGAATTTTTAGATAATGAAAATAAATGTCCTGTTAATATTAGTAAAAAATTATCAGAAAATGAAACAAATAAACTTATTTTAGTTTTGATCAAACATCGTGAAGCGTTTGGGTATAATCTAAGTGATATTAAAGGAATATATCCATCCATTGTGACACATAAGATTACCATGCTTGAAGATGGTTGTTCCTGTAGTTGACACACAAAGAAGGCTTAATCCAAAAATAAAATAAGTAGTAAGAAAAGAAGTTATACGCTTATTATATGCCGGCATAATATATCCTATTTCTGATAGTAGGTGGGTTAGCCCAGCTTATTGCGTACCAAGACATGGGGGTCTTGATGCTGCTATGAATGAGAATGGTGAACTAGTCCCTATAAGGCCTATTGTTGGGTATCGCATGTGCATCGATTTTAGAAGACTAAACCGCGAGACACAGAAAAATCACAAACCTATACCGTTCGTGGATAGGATTTTAGAAAGACTAAGCAATAATTCTTATTTTTGTTTTCTTGATGGTTATTCAGGTTATTCTCAAATTGCTATACAGCCCGAAGATCAAGAGAAAACAACTTTCACATGTCCTTATGGTACTTATGCTTATAGATTAATTCCATTTGGCTTATGTAATGCAGGCAACCTTTCAAGAATGTGTTTTGAAAATCTTTGATGATCTTGTTGAAAAGACTATGGAAGTATTAACAAATGATTTCATTGTTTGTGGAACAACATTTGATAATTGTCTCTACAATTTAACCAAGGTTTTGCAGAGATGCAGGCAATCAAACTTAGTTTGAAAGTGGGAGCAATGTTGATTCATGGAAAGAGAAGCTAAAGTTTTTGGACATAAGGTTTCAGAAAAAGGTATAGAAATAGATAAGACCAATATAAGTGCTACAGAAAATCTTCCCATACCTCAAGACATTAAAAACTTAAAAATGTTTCCGGGACATGCAGGTTTTTACAAGCGTTTTATACAAGATTTTGCTAAAATAGCTATGACTCTCACTAACCTTCTTGATAAAGAAACTCCGTTCTATCTAGATCATGACTGCATTGCAGCTTTTGAAAATATTAAGAATAAATTAGTTTCATCACCTATCATGCAATCTCCAAAATGGGATGAACCTTTTGAAATCATGTGTGATGCTAGTGACTCTGCTTTAGGAGCTGTATTAGGACAGCGAGACATAATGTTACTCATTATGCTAGTAGGACTCTTAATAAGATTCAGAAAAATTATGCTACTACAGAGAAAGAGTTCCTTGCTATAGTTTTTGCCTGTGACAAATTTAGATCTTATATTATTAATTCTAGAGTAATAATTCATACAGATCTCCAAGCTTTGTGTCACCTTCTTGATGCAAACCCCAGGTTGATTAGGTGGGTATTATTACTACAAGAATATGCTTTACAAATAGTAGATATGAGGGGTAAGGATAATCCAGTATGAGATCATCTATCTAGAGTGGAGGGAATAATTACCGACCCCGTACCTATAAATGAGTCATTTCCGGGAGAATACTTAGCAAAAATTGAAGTAGTTGATCCGTGGTATGCAGATTATGCTAATTATCTCGCAGTAAAATGCGTACCTCCTGGTATGACAAGAAACAAAAGAATGAAATTCTTTAATGATCTCAGACATTACTTTTGGGATGATCTGTTTCTTTATCATCATGGACCCGATGGAATGATTCAAAAGTATGTTCCTAACCAGGAAATGAATGCAATTTTGCAAGCTTAGAGCATCTCCACTCGTTGGGCGTACCCAGGCCGACATCCGGACCAAACTTTGGCCGGACGAATCAGGTTTTCGGCCTAGGTACGCCCAGTTTCCCACTCGTGTACCCAACCCGAGTTACCGGGTCGCCCGTTTCCGCTCAAATTCGGCTCAAGTTCGTCTAGATTTCGGCATAGTTCGGCATATAATGAATACAAAACAATTTATGGCCAAATTTTGGTGAAATTTTAAACAAAGTTCAGCGTAAATATAAACATAGTTTGGCCTGTAGTGAAAGTACAACATATTTGTCCAAGTTCAGCCAGTTCATGCTCGACATCTATGTCGTGTTGCCCCTGCGTATCCATAGGTGCTCAACAAGATTATCCTGCAGCTGTTGATGCATCGCCGGATCTCGGATCTCCTGACACATGGCGATGAATGCAGCCCAGGTTGGAGGCACCTGATGATCAGGCTCGGTAAGAGGACCCTGTCTGTAGTATGGCTCGTTCTCCTCGAGCAAATTCACTGGATCCTTCCTCTCATCCTCGATGATCATGTTGTGCAAAGCCACACAACAGTTCATCACTTCCCACATCTGATCTTTTGACCAGGTCATAGCAGGGAACCGTACAACTGCAAACCTCTGCTGGAGCACACCGAATGCCCGCTCCACGTCCTTGCTGCAAGATTCCTGTTCCTTGGAAAAGTGAGAATGCTTGGGGAGCATTGGACTTGAGATAGTCTTCACAAATGTTGGCCATCTTGGATAGATGCCATCTGCTATATAGTTTCCTTGTTGTAGTGGTGTCCACTAATCTCAAATTCCATAGGGGAGCATGACCCTCTACAAGCTTGGAAAAGACAGTTGAGGAGTTGAGGACGTTGATGTCGTTGTTCGATCCTGCCATGCCAAAGAAGGAGTGCCAGATCCAAAGATCATGTGTAGCAACTGCCTCAAGTATCACAGTGCATCCTCCTTTGTGGCCTTTGTACATTCCTTGCCATGCAAATGGACAGTTCTTCCACTCCCAATGCATGCAATATATGCTTCCAAGCATACCAGGAAATCCTCTACTTTCATTGACTGCAAGGATCCGAGAAGTGTCTTCAATAGTGGGTGATATCAAGTATTGTTCCCCGAACACTTCAATCACTGCCCTGCAGAACCTATACAAGCAATCAATGGCGGTGGACTTGGCGATGCGAAGATAGTCATCGGCAGCATCAGCCGGCGCTCCATATGCAAGCAACCTCATTGCCACGGTGCACTTCTGAAGCGACGAAAACCCAACCAAGCCGGTGCAGTCCTTATTGCAAAGGAAATAGGGGTCAAACTCCTGGATGGCATGCACGATCTTGAGGAAGTGCTTCCGACTCATCCTGAAACGGCGGCGAAACACGTTCTCTCCATGGAGTGGCTGGTCGGCGAAGTAGTCGGCGTACAACATGCAGTAGCCCTCCATCCTTTGTCTCGCCTTGCACTTCCGGCGACCTGGCGTCGAACCACCGCGTTTCAGCTTCGCCATCTGCATGTACAGCTGGGCGAGCGATGCGAGGATCTGCATGTGCTCTTCACCTTCGGCGACCTCGGCGCTCTCCTCCTCCAGGAGTACGGCGAGCATCTCCTCCTCGTCGGAGTCCATGGCGAGTATCTCGTCCTCGTCGGAGTCCATGGCGAGTATCTCGTCGTTGTCGGAGTCCATGGCCGAATCCGGCCAAATGCCGAACACTTGGCGGGCATGGTGGTGGGAGCACACAGCGAAGTAGAGCTACGACGAAGCTTGGGCGAAAGCGGTGGCGGAGAAGGCGTAAGACAGGGAGAAGCATTTGAGGTAAAGGATCTTGGACCTCTTCGATACTTCCTTTGGTTTCAGTGGCATGTTTCTTATGAGAATCGAGCCTATTTCTCACTTTTAGTACCTGGAGAAGGGAATGCATCACCCGCGAGGTAGGAGTGGAGGTGGGCGGCAACTACAGCGAGCGAATCTAGAGGCGTGGGCATGTCTCTGTGCGGGGGAGCTCCGTCGGCGAAGTCATGGCGACAGGGGGTGCTGGGAGCTCGTTGTCGCAGTCTGGGCGAGTGGAGTGGGTGGGAATGGGACTGTCTCGCTGACAGAGCTGGCCCACACCCTTTTTCGTGGTGTCCGGCGTCCCTAGGGCGTACCCGGGAACCTGGGTTCGGCCTGGGTAGGCCGGACCAAAACACGCCCATATCCAGACGAAAACAGGTCCCTGGGTACGTGACTGGACCGATTTTCAGCGTCCGGATCGACGTCCTGGGTAGGCGAGTGGAGATGCTCTTATCATGGCAGACCCTATGGAGGACATCATGCAGGCAGGCGAACTGCAGAAAAGGTACCTCAATCTGGATTCTATTGGCCCACCTTGTTCAAAGATTCACAAAGGTATGTGGAATATTGTGATGCTTGCCAGAGAAGAGGTAATATAGGCAGAAGACAAGAAATGGCAATGAATTATAGTCTTATAATTGAACCATTTGATGTATGGGGAATGGATTATATGGGACCCTTTATAGAATCAAATGGCTACACTCATATTCTTGTTGCTGTCGATTATGTTACTAAATGGGTTGAAGCTATCCCAAATCATGCAGATGCAGCCAGTTCAATGAAGATGATCAAGGATGTCATATTTCCCAAGTTTGGAGTTCCTAGATTTTTAATTACTAACGGTGGTTCTCATTTTATGAAAGGAACTTTCAGGAAAATCCTCAGCAAATATGGAGTAACTCACCGCGTTGCTTCACCATATCATCCTCAAATAAGTGGTCAAGTGGAACTCTCTAATAGAGAATGATGCAGCACTGAGTTGATGTAGGAGTGCTTCGTTGGGAACCCCAAGAGCAAGGTGTGAAGCAGCACAACAGCAAGTTTTCCCTCAGTAAGAAACATAGGTTATCGAACCAGTAGGAGGAAGAAAACGTCACATAGGTGTTGCAAGCAACGCGGAGACCCGCTCAACACAAACTCAAGACTTTTCCCCAACGAATCAATGAGGTTGTCAAGCTCACCGGTTTACTGTAACAAAGGATTAAACGTATGGCGTGGAAGGTAATGGTTTGCAACAAGTAAACAAGTAACAGTGGAAGATGTATCAATGGTAAAGATTGGACCGGGGTCCACAGTTCACTAGAGGTGCTCTCCTTAGATAAACAACATGGCATGAAGGGTAAACATATTACAACAGGGCAATTGACAGGAACTGAGCAAGGCATAACAATGCAATTACTAGTCAGAAAGATCCTATGAGATTCGATTGGGCAATACAATAAGATACATAGACCGCCATCCAACTGCATCTATGACTAGAAGTTCACCTTCAGGTTATCATCCGAACCCCCTCCAGTATTAAGTTGCAAGCAATAGACAACTTCTTTAAGCAAAGTGTGTAAGGTAAACATTCCACATGTTCCATGAACAAGAGACCGTTATTTTCTCCCTAGTGGCAACAACACATTTACAACCGAAGAGATTTCTGTCACTTCCCTTGGAAACTAGAGGCATGAACCCACTATCGAGCATAAATACCCCCTCTTAGAGTCACTAGAAACTACTTGGCCAAGATAGCTACTAACAACGGAGAGCATGCAAGATCACAAACAACACAGACATGATAGAATCATAAATACAAAACCATTAATCAAACCAACATAATAATCTCAATATCCATCGGACCCCCGCAAACACAACATGAATGATTACAAATAGATTAGATCTTGATCATCAACGGAGCTCACAAGATCTATACATGAAAGCACAAAGGAGGAGATACAACCATCTGGCTACTACATGGACCCATAGTCCAAGGTGGAACTACTCACGCACCATACCAGAGAGAAGGCCTTCGGGATGATCTACCCTCCGGCAAGGTGCCGGGAAGAACTTCAGATCCCCCCGATCTAGGGACGATGGTGGAGGCGGATATAGACGGTTTCGTGGAGATTTGATCGGGTGCTTAGGGTTTTTGCATCGAGGGCTTCTTTGTCAACACCCAGATTTTCAATCCCAGATGCCTGTTATGCCATACATCGCAATCCCAGGATTACCATTTTTGCGAGACATAATAGAATTGGATACCACAGTACATCATCCATTACAAACCATACATAAGGTCTTACACAAATAAGGATCTCATGATCCAGTTCTTAATACAACTCAAGAAGCGGAATACGTAATAATAACGGTAGCGTAGGCGAAGCTCCATCTTCGGGGTCACAGGCAATGCTGA
This sequence comes from Avena longiglumis, assembly GCA_030063025.1. NCBI lineage: Eukaryota > Viridiplantae > Streptophyta > Magnoliopsida > Poales > Poaceae > Avena > Avena longiglumis. The sequence continues at coordinate 252,362,706 of CP125979.1, forward strand.
CGATGGGAGATGATACTATTTGTCGTAACCTTCCTAGGGTCCATCTTCCAGGTACTCCTCTTCATAGTCTGGCCACGGGAATAACCAGGGACAAAGCCATGAGTACTCTTTAAGTACTCGCAAACTAATACTAACAAGTGAAGGGGTTTTTTGATAATAGGACGCTAGGCTCTAGGGTTGTTCTGCAAGAAGCCAGATTTATCTCTACCAAGTTCAGAAGTAAGAAAAGCTATTTGCACTTTTATAACACCTAAGTGGGAACTTGTATTTCATATCACAACTCTGATGTGGTCAAGTCAAAGTTTCAAACTGTTTCACAAGTCATTTTGAAAACATCTGACAGGGGAACAGTATGGCCACTCCAACTGTCCATAACCGAGGACGCGGCTATTCGAATAGTTTGACACTCTGTAGAGATTGTACACTTTCACCACAACATTCAATACATCCGTCAGGAACAAATCCTGAATTCACCATAATCAGTATGCGGATAATCAATCCTAACCTTTCAATTACACGCCCTAGTATAAGCACCTTTCCTGTGAGTTTGGCCTCCCAACCATGACCAACTGTCATCTTGGGCACTGCACAGGTGGATAATCTTCACAAGGTAGCCTCAGCTCGGACCTTGGTCGTGAGGGGACTAATACTAAGGTATATAAGTTTCCAGTCAAGCCCTACCCAATCTTCGGGTATTGTGGTTGTACGGTAACATTGGAATGGTATCGCATCCAGACAACCATCAGTTTTATAAAGGGCTAAGGCTCATGCCTTAACATTTTCATCATCCAAATCATCTGGTGTTCGGAAAACACATGTCAAAACATCTCAATAGAATGATCCATCATTCCAAGGTTTTCATAACCATTTTCCACCAAGTATTCCCATCTAAAGTTGAGCAAGTTTTATGCTTAGCACTAGAATCTACAAATGGGGGTAAGTACTAAATGAGGGGTGGTAAACTAGTGGAGTTTAACTAAGTTCAATCTCTTGCCTTAGGATGACATAAAGATTATCTAGCTTAGGCCAAATTTTATGCTCTTTATGCAACCTTCAATTATCTTTCTAGTATCTACAAGTTACTTAAGTACATTCTAAGGAAGTAGCTTTGATAAAGAAATAAAGTAGAAAGCTTGTAAGTAAAACTAGGATTGGGTATCAAGTGGGTATAATCACATATGCTTAGGGTATATAGTTGGCATGGTAACAAGCAAGTACTAGCTTGCATAGGTCAACTTGATTAGTAAGGCTTACTAAAGTAGAGTATCTTGCAAGTGTTAGCTTGCACATTCAACTAGTAGTATTAGGCTTGCACAGTATTAGTATAAGCTTGCCTTGTGCAGAGCAGTGGTTGAAGTTCTCCTCGACTTCTTCTTCTTCGTAGTATCCTCCTTCTTCCTCGTATCCTTGGTCGATACTAGCGTCTATGAATAAATACGAGGTACACAATCACCAAACAATACTTAACTACTTTCAATCATCACACAAAAGGGTCCTATAGATGATCTAGCATCATCACTAACATTACAAGATTAAAGCTTGGTTTAATTGCTTTTATTTTTAGAAAAGTAATTTCTACTCATTGAAAAACTACTTAAGATTTAATATTCTCCAAACCAAACATGGGATCATGTTGACACATGTCATCACCACATATTTTAGTCCATGGGAATATGATTTAAAGTGGTGTCACAATTTAATAAGGTTTTACCCTTTTATTTTAATTAAATAAAGTGACTAGAAATGCCTATGTAGCATTCTTTTATTACTTGCACATTATTTCTGTAAGTAACCCTATATATTTCTATATATTCTGAAAGGTATGGTGGAATGTGATTTTTGAGAGTTGGAATAAACTCAAAGGCTATTATGGTTTTAATTTAAAAAATGTTTGAATGCATAAAAGCCTCTGCCTTATTATTTTTACCAAGGATGATCTATAGATCCAAATGACTTGAATCCAACGGGCTTGGATTCAGCATTTCTAGACCTTTCTAACAAAATTGGTTTCATTCAATTTGGTTCACTGAATCGATCTGGGTTTATTTTTGAATCTAGGTGCAGAAGTGTGTTTGAAATAAAATGGAAAAGGTTAAATTCAAATGACTGGGCTGGGAAGCGATCTTGCGGCCTGCTAAGCACAGCGCTTACGCGGGCTGGTTAAGTCGTTGTCCCCACGTGTCAGTGAGACGAGGGGGTGCGAAGCGGTATGGGACGATGTGAGCCGTGGGATCTTGTTCTAATCTAACGGCTGAGGGTCGTCGTCCACGTCGGGCAACGCCGGCGAGACTGAAACCTAACACGACAGGTGAGGGTCGTTGGGGGCTCACCGGGGCTCAGGCGAGGGTCGGCGAGGCGGGCGAACAACGAAGTCGACGACGGCGAACCTCCTGTTACCGGCAGCTTCTCCTGGGGTGGACGAAATCGACGACGCCCTTCTTCTCCAGAGGCGGCCTGCTCCGGCCAAATTCCGGCGATGCGCTGCTCGCCTTGCTCCGGGAACGGGGTGGAACAATCAGTGAGGAGAGGGGAGTAGAATGGTGTGAAGAGTTTGAGCGGGGGTGGCCTCTATTTATAGTCTCGACGACGAGACCAAACGGAGTGGGCATGCGATGGTGGCGACATGGCTACGGGCTGCTAGCGGCATGGACGATGGTGGCGATCGATTGGTGGTCTCCTAGCGATGCTCTATGGCTTTAATGCGTGTGTAGGGGCGGTGGCAATCGGTCTAGAACATGTGATGCTCTGCGCGGCAGAGGCAGCGTCTTCGACGGTGAGCGATGGCTGTGAGGCATGGGGCGGCGAACGGGGATGTCTGGCGGTCTCTTGGGACGGTGGTGATTGCGAATGCACGCGGAGAGGGCGGCGACGGTCTCTGGGCGTGTGTCGAGGGTGGCGCTCTGGCGCATGCTTGGCATGGTTTACAGAGGCACGGGCGCGGCGTTCCTGGGTGCTCTGGTCGATGTCTTCGAGGAAGGACTGGTCGAGAGGGGGCGGTGAGGCATGGGTGATCTCGTAGACAAGGTTGGCATGGCTAGTTCCTCTCCTAGCTTGCTGTATACACTAGGGTGGCATGGGTGGCTTCGGCTGTTCACCATTGAAGACATTGCCAAGCTTACAGTGGTGCTAGATGTTTACAAATGAGCTAGGTGATCTACTAAAGCCTAGTTGCAACCAGAGAGGGAACAAGTTAGGCTCAAATCACTACTCCAAATAGTGTTTGGATTTTATTTTATTTGCATCTGCAAGGTGTTTGATGAAATGGCCGCATGAATTCAAGTTTTGAATTTTGGAAAGATTTTTGGTGGGTGTGCTAGGTTGGTGTCGGTGAGTCTGCAGATGCTTGGGTTTTGAAAGTTGAGCTTGTTTGAGTGGTTTTTGAAAAAGTGGGATCTTCCCATATGATAAAGATTCAATTTAAACTGTCCTTTAAACTATGCATTTGAATGTTTCTGGATCATCACAAAGTGGGCCTTGATACTTTGTTATGAGTACTATCAAGGGGTGCAAAGATCCAAACAAGTTTCTGTTAAGTTCTGAAAGTTTGGGAAAACCAAAGTAGGCATGGGAGTTAAATTGGTCAAAATGACCATTCACCCAATTTGGTTTGTTTTGATTTATTTGTCTTTGGGAAAAGTGTGGGGATTGTTTAGATGATGTTTATTTCACTTAAGAAACATTTTACAAGCAAAGAAACACCTAAACAAGGCAATTCAAAAAGAATTCAAAATGGGATGCATACACACATGCATGCTTTCTCATTTTATTTTAGAAAAGTTTTTGTTAACCCTAAATTTGATGATTAGAGTTTGATGATCCAAGTTTAGTATTTTTGGGATGTTACAAACCTTCCCCCCTTAAACAAAATCTCGTCCCGAGATTTGAAAAAGGACGAAAAAGATTACCTTGGATTTGAAGAGATCGGGAAACTCCGTCCTGATGTGATTTTCGCGCTCCCAGGTAGCTTCCTCTTCGGTGTGGTTGCTCCACTGAATCTTGAGAAACTTGATTCTTCGGGTTCGGGTAGTTCTGAAAGCTTCTTCCAAAATACGGATGGGTACTTCGGGATAGGTTAGATCATCGTTGATATCTATGGTCCGATGATCGATATTCTTGAACACTTCGGTCTTCTCTGGGACTTCGAGACACTTGCGAAGTAGTGAGATATGGAACACATTGTTCACGGCTGACATCTCTTTGGGTAGTTCCAATTGATACGACACTTCTCCTCGATGGTTCAGAATCTTGAAGAGTCCGATATATCTGGGGGCTAACTTTCCTTTGAGTTGGAAACGCTGCATCCCCTTCAATGGCGACACCTTCAGATATATAAAATCTCCTATGTTGAAGGCGAGGTCTCGACATCTCTTGTCGGCGTAACTCTTCTGTCTGGACTGGGCTGTCTTGAGGTGCTCACGAATCTTGTGAACCTTCTCTTCCGCTTCTGGTAGGATATCGGGTCCGAAAATTTGACTCTCTCCTACTTCCGACCAGTTCAAAGGGGTGCGACACTTCCTCCCGTACATGAATTCAAATGGGGCAATTTGCAAACTAGCTTGATAACTGTTGTTGTACGAATATTCTGCAAACGGCAGACAGTCTTCCACTTAGATCCATATTCTAACACACATGCTCTCAACATATCTTCGAGTATTTGATTTACTCGCTCCGTTTGTCCATCGGTCTGAGGGTGATAGGCGGTGCTAAAATCTAGGCGGGAGCCTAAACCTTCTTGGACTTTCTTCTAGAATCTCGAGGTAAACTGAGTTCGTTGATCCGATACGATGTTCTTGGGGACTCCATGCAAACTAACTATTCTAGCGATGTACAACTCCGCTAGCTTCAAACTCTGATATGTGGTCTTAACGGGTAAGAAATGAACGATTTTGAACGATCACTACATATATGAAAGACAACCATCTTAGAGATCGATGGAGTCATCCAGTTCAGCAATTGATACTGTAGATGACGCATCTACGGTACCACGAGATGTTTTTATTCCTATTTTTTTCACGTTTAAGATGGTTGTTTACAGGGTCAAAGCGGTGTGCCGTGGCAGCGTGTCTCTCCGCTCCGGTTGTTGCACGCGTGCCTCTTCAGAATAATCCAGATTGAACCCGTCTTCTTCTTTATCTCCCCTAGGCCGTTCCTCTTCTTTGTCGCCTCCCCTTTCTCCTTCTACCTCTTTGCCGACCATGGCAACGACTGACAACGGACGTGCCGCTCCGACTACTAAGATGACTGGACGTTTCTGCACTTCTTTTTGGTTTAACGGCAGGTTGCCGGCGGCTGGTTTGCCAAGTAGAGCATGCTCTTGGTGGCGCACGATGTCTACCACGAGGATGAGAGCGGCTTGGAGCATCTCTCCGACGGTCTAAGAGGTAGAACTTCTGCTGCTTTGCCTCTGGTCTTTCCTCTCCCTTTTCTCCCTTCATCATTAATATATATTCAATGTCTTTACTTTTGGCAGAGAACGGCACGGGGACAAGAGGATGCAGCAAAGGATACAAACCCAGACTCATGAGGCCTCTGCAAGACGTCACCGTCCCTGGCCTCTAGGGTCGACGCCGGCGTGGAGAGCCATCCGTCCAGTAAGAGGAAGGAGGCGTACGCACCCTCCGTCCGTCAGCGTCGGGGTCGGAGCCGACGTCGCCCTCCACCATGATTATATTGACCGATGCGTCCCCTCATCTCCAACCCAGTCGCCAGAGATCGTCCTTCAGGGTACGCCTACCTCACTGAATCCCCATCCGCCTCCTTCATCTCTCTGTTGCCAGCGGCAACACAAATTGAATCTGAGTTCCGCGCCTGGTAAGCACTAAGCACCTCGGGGTTTGTTGTTCGACGCCATACCATGTCTCTGTTGTTTCTGCTGATTTGGGGTGTTTGAGATTGAATTTGATAAGGAAGATACAAGGAAGCAACTTAGGAAGCTAACTATAATTATTTTTATGTAGCCTAATTTCTGATATTACTGGCAGCGACGAGCTCATGGTGAGAGTGCCGCTGGTGGCCATGTACTAGACACTGGGGAGCAGCAAGGATCTGGGGACATGTACGAGATGCATTCGAGGAGGTTATTATTGTAGGGAATAATTCCTATGAGATGTAGCTAAATATCCTATGTGTCTTCTTAATTTATTAATATTATTACTAGGCATCCGGTGTTAGCTTCCTAACTACCATGACGTCTCATATTCCCAATATTTATTGGGCGGATATGACATGCATATGCAACAAATATTAGAAAATAAGAAGGAAATTGTCACTTCCTTCTGATATGGTGCCAAATGGCCCAACATCTTGTGCTTAAGTAAGACAAATTTAGTCCCCAAATTTTCTCATCTTTGTCTATGCATATATATTTTTATCTAGGCTACAAGGTTTTCAATGGAAAGCCAATTAGATTTACAGGGAAGGATTAATCTATGTACATAATTGAGGTAATTTTATTTTTTACTGAAGCTTATCCGACAAAAAATAACAAGGTCATGCAATTTGTGTAGCTATTTGTAAGTATGTACTTCAGATACCGAAGGAGATCAAAGGGTTTCTGATTTGTATTATCACATATGCTCATTTATTTCTCTAATATTCCATTTGCCAAGGAGGTGCATGCTCATTACATATGCGTCTTCTCAATAGGTATGTTGTTGTATCTTCCTAATTTTATTAAGCTTTACCACAAGTGAACTTTTACATGTAGTACCATCACGAGGTAAGTTTTAAAGTATATTATTTAGTACTAACTTCCTACTATGTATCATTAGTTCCTACTTCTGAATGACCAATTCATAAATCCATGGAGACTGTCTACACGCTTTAGGGAAATACATTGCAATTTTGGCAACAACTTGATTTGTTTTACATTTGACAGTAAATACATGTTAATCCAATGTTTTTTATATGATGTCTACACACGTAGAGAGCATGTGCTACATGCAACTAGATAGGCAGTGTGCAGTGGCGGACCTAGATAAAAAAACAGTGGGGGCAATTTATCCGAGCAGGGGCATTTCAAGCACAAATTTCTTTTTTTAAAACGTTTTCTTTCAAATATGATAAAAATGTACTGAATTTTCCAAATTTGAGTGGGGCCACTGCCCCACTCAGCTATAGGTAGGTCCGCCTCTGGCGGTGTGTAATATTCTCACTTCCAATTGAATGATATTGCCCTATATATTTAATTATAAATATTGTTTGATTCAAGTGGTCTACTGTTCTGTTGACCAGTTAAACATTTAGATACAAAATCTTTTGTCAGCCGCAAATACAAATCTTCTCTAGGTGTGATACAAATCTTACTTCCTCGATTTTTTTTGTAGCTTGATTTCACCGGTGCTTTTCTCAGACAAGTGAGTCAAGACTCACAAGTATGGAACTTTGTGTTTGTACTACTGATTCTATTCATTCGAAATTAAGATTTGAGTTTTTACTCAGCTGAATATACAAATAGAAGTTGGGGCCTGAAGCAAGCCTCATATGTACAGATATGCACTGTAATCTACAGTTTCATGTATGTCCGATGACATACCAGTGCTATCTAGCTAATTAATAACGTTTCTTAGGCTATATTTCTCACTGACGAGATCAAAAGGTCCAAGTCAGTCGTTTTTTCTATGTACATGTGGCTTACACTAAATAATGACAGTTAGTGTGTAGACTTATCAGTGGTGTATTTTGGAATCTAGCTCTGGAACAGACGAGATATTATGTATTCTACATCGAAACCTTTTGTAATGATATGTTTTGTTTGTGTAGTTATTCCAGTATGTAATGAGTACATGTTGGCAAGGAATAACAGAGTGTTCAATGACAAGAAAATCTTAGAGAGACCTTTGCTGAAGAATATTGCTGATGAACTTGCTCTCTGGGCTTATAGGGAGCCTAAACCGAAACAGCAACTGATGTATTGGGTGAACAAGCTGCTAGATCCAGGATAGTTCGTGGATCACAACATTGCCAGCTTCTCTTTAAGTTTCTTTGACTTTTTTTGAAATCTTTTCATTTCTTCTTCTTTTTCTGCTGCCGGGCTTTGCCGGCATGTAAATTCACCACCGCTCCTGTTGTAATCCTGTTGCAACAGATAACTCTACCTTCATATATATAATATATAATTTCAAAAAAAAAGATGGCACAATCGATGGAGCTCTTTGAATGATGCAATTTGCTTCTGATTATTACATCTAAAATGCGCACTGTCCTTTTTTTGCTATTAGTTCTGCATCTGATCTGCATTACAGTTAAATAAAATTTGGATCTGTTTTTAGGCTGATGCAACTATGTTGTTTTGCCTGGAGTTATACAGATTGATCGTGCAGTTCATATACAAGGGAGCCAGCCAAGGAAATCATTATTGTTTCCTCTGAGGATGGTAAAGACGACGTCAACCACTGGTGACTCCAAAGCCAAAGAACATCAAAATAACCACCAAGCTTCAGTGAGCAAAAATGTGTCATATCTTACGCATAAGAAATCAATTATTTTTTACATAAACCAATCTCACAGCTAATCCTTCTTACATGAACCAATCTCACAAGCTGAGAAATAGGTGTAAATAGACATCAATGCTACTAACTAACCAAAACATCTGTATGAAATATATCTTTTGGCCATTACTAGAAGACGTTCATTTCCACGGGCGCGGCATATGCCGCGCCTATTTTCCTAGTCGGTCCACTATGACCCAGATAGAGTTAATTCCCCTACTAGAAGTAGGAAATACGGATAAAGTCCATTTCAACGGAATCCCATTTTCATTCCGGAATCTGCAATGGTTGCAACAATCCAGCAGGTCTTTGATGTCCTGCCTTGACTCGCTAACATATATCACACTTGGCGATATAGCTTCCGATTTCTCTCTTCATCTTATGCCACCAAATTGCTCTTTCAAATCCTGATACATCTTCGTTCCTCCGGGATGGATAGAATAAAGAGTATCATGAGCTTCCTTTAAAATAACTTCTTTCAACTCAGAATCTGCAGGTACACAAAGGCGTCCTTTGTACCACAGAACTCCTTCTTCGTCTTCGGTGAATCCGGGTACTTTGCCTGTATCGATACGACGTTTGATTCCGTCTATACTAACATTTCCCTTCTGCGCCTCTTTGATCTGACTGATCAAAGTGGGCTGGAGTTCTATTCTAGCCAAAAATCCTTCACTTACTAATTCCATCCGAAAATTTTCCATCTCTTTGTGCAAACTTGGTTGCTCCTTTAAAATCATGGAGTTCAAGCGGCACGGCAATCTGCTAAGGGCATCTACTACCATATTGGCTTTACCAGGGTGATAGTGAATGTCCAGATCGTAATCCTTGATTAGCTCAATCCATCTTCTCTGTCTCATATTCAGATCCTTCTGAGTGAATATATACTTTAGATTCTTGTGATCCGAATAAATCTCACAACGGTTTCCCATCAGGTAATGCCTCTATGTCTTCAGGGCTAGAACTACGGCTGCGAGTTCGAGGTCATGGGTTGGGTAATTTTGCTCATGTTGCTTCAGTTGTCGAGATAGATAAGATATAACTTTGCCTCCTTTCATTAGCACACATCCGAGACCGATCTTGGATGCATCACAATACACGTCGAAGGGCTTCGTGATATCCGGCATGATCAGGATTGGGGCTGAAATCAATCTCCTCTTGAGTTCTTGAAAACTCACTTCACATTTGTCATTCCATTCAAACTTCTTGTCCTTCTTCAGCAATTGGGTCATGGGTCTGGCGATACTCGAGAATTCTTCTACGAACTTGCGGTAATATCCCGCCAATCCGAGAAATGCACGAACTTGGGTTTGAGTGGTTGGGGCTTGCCAATCTTCTACATCTTTCACTTTTGCGGGATCAACGGCAATTCCTCCGGCCGATACAATGTGACCGAGGAATCCTACCTCCTGTAACCAGAATTCACATTTGCTAAACTTGGCATACAACTGATGCTCTCTAAGGGTTCCAAGAATGGTCCTTAGGTGTAGCTCATGTTCTTCTTCTGATTTGGAATAAATCAGAATGTCATCGATGAAAACAACGACAAACTTATCCAGGAAGTCCATAAAAATCTTATTCATGAGATTCATGAAATAAGCGGGGGGCATTGGTGAATCCAAAAGACATGACTGTATACTCGTACAATCCATATCTGGTGGTAAAGGCAGTCTTTGAAATATCCTCTGCACGAATTTTGAGTTGATGATAACCAGTTCTAAGATCAATCTTCGAAAACACTTTGGCACCGGTCAAATGATCAAATAAATCTTCTATCTTGGGCAATGGGTACTTGTTCTTGATGGTGAAATCATTAAATTTCCGATAATCCGTACACAAACGGTTACCTCCATCCTTCTTGTCCACAAACAAGATAGGTGATCTCCATGGTGACGCACTTGGTTGAATCAATCCAATTTCCAGCATGGCATCCAGTTACTTCTTCAGTTCTGCTAGCTCCGATGGGTTCATACTATATGGTCTCTAGGCTATTGGTCCAGTTCCGGAAATTAGTTCGATGATAAACTCGATATCCCGATCTGGGGGCATACTGGACAAAACATCTGTAAATACATCGGGGTATTCACAGACTATCCAGACTAGGTCAATGGTAGGTTGAGCTATACTCTTGTTGCACTTGATTTGGCGAGGTAAGGTTTCAGATATATGCTCGACTGATATTCCGGCTGTACTGGTCATGGTTATGGCTTTCTTGGCACAGTCAATCAATCCTTTATGTTTGGACATCCAATCCATTCCTAGTACTACTTCCAAACCTTTAGTTCCGAGTACTACCAGATTAGCATAAAAATCTATTCCATGGATTCGGATAGGGACGACTTTGCAAATTTGCCTAGCCTTGGTGGTTGATCCGGGAATTTGAACAATCATAACATGATTTAGTTTGGTTGGTTGAATTTTACTAGTGCATGCAAATTCCTCGGTGACAAATGAATGCGATGCGCCGGAATCAAACAACACTCTTGCAAGTACTGAATTAACATAAAACATACCCAACACGACGTCTGGCGCTTCCTGAGCTTCTTTAGCATGCATGATGAAAAGTCGGCCGTTGCGGTTGAGTGAATTCCCTGGGGAAAACCTTCTTCCTGTCTGAACACGACGCTGCTGCTGATCTGGGGACTTTGCATTGGGTGCTGCGGCATTCTTCTTGTTGGGCACTCGTTGGAGTAGTGACCCTTATTTCCACAGTCATAACAAGTTACCTGCGACTTGTCCTTTGCTGCTATAGACACATCATTGCTTCCAGTCCTCGGGGCAGTGTTGGTGTTGGTGGCAGCATTGGTGTTGAACTTGGGTGGGGCACGGTTGAAATTGCTAGAGTTGCCGGGGTTGTTGTTATTTCCTCCGGGTCTAGGGTTTCCACGGTTGGGGTAGGTGGGACGGTTCATCGGGGGTCTGTTTGTTCTTGGGGAAAATCCTAGAGATGGGTTAGGGCGATACTTTGGGGTCTGATGGGTTCCTGGCTGATGCATCATGCGACGCTTGCGGTTCTCATTGGCTTGGTTGATCTTTCCTTCCATCTGGATGGCAGAGTCGACAAGGGATTCAATATCAGCAAAGGGGATATTGACTAACACTATCTGCATCTCATCGTACAGGCCATTCAGGAATCTCTCTTTCTTCTTGGCTTCGGTGTCAATCTCATCCGGGCCATACCTAGCTAATGACAAGAATTTGTCACGGTATTCCACTACAGTCATCCTTCCTTGCTTCAGTTCTCTGAACTCGTCTCTCATCCTCTTGATTAAACCTGGTGGCATATGGGTTCTGCTAAACTTTACCTTGAATTCCTCCCAGGTCATCATCTGTCCTCCAGTCATTGCACGAACACTGTTCCACCATGCTCTGGCATCTCCGGCTAGATAATGGGTGGCGAACAGAACTTTCTCGTTGGCTTCCACTCCGGCGACTTCTAGGTTATTTTCCATGGTTTGCAGCCAATCATCGGCGTCTAAGGGCTCTTCCGACTTAGTGAAAATAGGTGGGTTGGTGTTCTGGAAATTCTTGAGCTTAGATCCATGGTTGTCTTGATTTCCGTGGCCTTGTTTGTTGTGGGCAAGCCGAGCTATCTGTTGCAGGGTGGCTAGGTTGGCTTGACGTTCCGCTCTTTCGGCTTCGCGGTCAGAAACCAACATTTGCATGATCTGCAACATCGGGTCTAGGGATGAACCACTTCCTCCGCGTGGCATCTGAAGATTGATATCGATCATGAGAAAAGAGGGAAATTTCTAAGGTTCTGAGACTTGGAATTTTTTTTAAATTTTGACTCAGATTTTCTAGCAACTTGCTTTTCATTCATTCATTCACACGATACAACACACACCACAACAAAGGTAAACAGATGGTTTTAGGAACCATTCTGGAACTACGATACAGTGGGACCAAATTCTACTCATTAAGCTAGTGCTCAAGTGCTACTACTCCTCGGAGTCGGTGTAGTCGTCATCCTCATCATCATCGTCGTCATTGATGAAGGCGAAATCATCCTCATCGGTGAAGAAGTCCATAGCCTGATCCTCCAAAAAATCATCATCATCACTGAGATAGGAGTAGGGTTATCCACGAAGATCCTCTCCGGCATTCTCCCTTTCTTCCAACTGCATGTCTCTCTCGTGGATGGTCTCCTCCAAAGACGAGATACGGTGGAGAAGACGGGCAATGATGCGCTCCTTCTTGTCGAGCTGACGGCGGCGAGACTTGCGATCCTTTGCTAACATGGCGATGATCTGATCCTTCGTCTTGATAATGGCGGACTTGTGGTTGGAGTAATCACGACAATTATCCAACTCCTGCTAACGATCGTACATCATGAAGCTGAGGTGGTCCAACTGAGTCTTCAGCTCGTGGTGGTATGGGGCTTCCAGTGGCTGTCCATTAGCATCACGCCTTGGGCAAAAATCAAAGCGAGTACCCTTGATCTGGTTGATACTCTGCCCACACAAACGGGCAAGAGCTTCCTGCATGGCCCTGGCAAGTCCATCGAGCCAGTTGTTCTCTCTTAAGGTAAACTGAATTCCCTTAGCAGTGGGAGGTTCAATCTTTCCTCGGAGACTTGCAACAATTAGCCACTGCAGATCTTCTCCTCCTTGATCATTGAGCTAAGCTCCGAAGAACTCGGGGTGCGAACGCTCCAGAAGTTCCAAAAGTTGGTCCAAATCCCTCTCAAACATAAGGTCTCCTCCATTCGCCAACTAATAAAACTTGCTGGACTTCACGTCCATCTATTAAGAATATAAGATTCAAGTGTGTCAAATTTTATATATTTTGCAAGAGTTTTTGAGGAACATGAATTTTTATAAAAGAATCAAGGTGATAAGAATGGGAATAAGTTTTTGTAAATATTTGCTTTCTTTGGTTTTGAAACTAAGTTTTTGATTCCAAACGTCTAGTCTAACTAGGGTCTCCTATGGTCAACCTGGCTCTGATACCAACTTGTCAACACCCGGATTTTTAATCCCAGATTCCTGTTATGCCATACATCGCAATCCTAGGATTACCATTTTTGCGAGACATAACAGAATTGGATACCACAGTACATCATCCATTACAAACCATACATAAGGTCTTACACAAATAAGGATCTCATGATCCAGTTCTTAATACAACTCAAGCAGCGGAATACGTAATAATAATGGTAGCGTAGGCGAAGCTCCATCTTCGGGGTCACAGGCAATGCTGATGATGGGAGATGATCCTAGTTGTCGTAACCTTCCTAAGGTCCATATTCCAGGTACTCCTCTTCATAGTCTGGCCACGGGAATAGCCAGGGACAAAGCCATGAGTACTCTTTAAGTACTCGCAAACTAATACTAACAAGTAAAGGGTTTTTTTGATAATAGGACGCTAGGCTCTAGGGTTGTTTTGCAAGAAGCCAGATTTATCTCTACCAAGTTCAGAAGTAAGAAAAGCTATTTGCACTTTTATAACACCTAAGTGGGAACTTGTATTTCATATCACAACTCTGTTGTGGTCAAGTCAAAGTTTCAAACTGTTTCACAAGTCATTTTGAAAACATCTGACGGGGGAACAGTATGGCCACTCCAACTGTCCATAACCACGGACGCGGCTATTCGAATAGTTTGACACTCTGCAGAGATTGTACACTTTCACCACAACATTCAATACATCTGTCAGGAACAAATCCTGAATTCACCATAATCAGTATGCGGATAATTAATCCTAACCTTTCAATTACACGCCCTAGTATAAGCACCTCTCCTGTGAGTTTGGCCTCCCAACCATGACCAACTGTCATCTTGGGTACTGCACAGGTGGACAATCTTCACAAGGTAGCCTCAGCTCAGACCTTGGCCGTGAGGGGACTAATACTAAGGTATATAAGTTTCTAGTCAAGCCCTACCAATCTTCGGGTATTGTGGTTGTACAGTAACATTGGAATGGTATCGCATCCTGACAACCATCAATTTTATAAAGGGCTAAGTCTCATGCCTTAACATTTTCATCATCCAAATCATCTGGTGTTCAGAAAACACATGTCAAAACATCTCAATAGAATGATCCATCATTCCAAGGTTTTCATAACCATTTTCCACCAAGTATTCCCATCTAAAGTTGAGCAAGTTTTATGCTTAGCACTAGCATCTACAAATGGGGGTAAGTACTAAATGAGGGGTGGTAAACTAGTGGAGTTTAACTAAGTTCAATATCTTGCCTTAGGATGACATATTATCTAGCTTAGGCCAAATTTTATGCTCTTTATGCAGCCTTCAATTATCTTTCTAGTATCTACAAGTTACTTAAGTACATTCTAAGGAAGTAGCTTTGATAAAGAAATAAAGTAGAAAGCTTGTAAGTAAAACTAGGATTGGATATCAAGTGGGTATAATCACATATGCTTAGGGCATATAGTTGGCATGGTAACAAGCAAGTATTAGCTTGCATAGGTCAACTTGATTAGTAAGGCTTGCTAAAGTAGAGTATCTTGCAAGTGTTAGCTTGCACATTCAACTAGTAGTATTAGGCTTGCACAGTATCAGTATAAGCTTGCCTTGTGCAGAGAAGTGGTTGAAGTTCTCCTCGGCTTCTTCTTCGTAGTATCCTCCTTCTTCCTCGTATCCTTGGTCGGTACTAGCGTCTATGAATAAATACGAGGTACACAATCACCAAACAATACTTAACTACTTTCAATCATCACACAAAAGGGTCCTATAGATGATCTAGCATCATCACTAACGTTACAAGATTAAAGCTTGGTTTAATTCCTTTTATTTTTAGAAAAGTAATTTCTACTCATTGAAAAACTACTTAAGATTTAATATTCTCCAAACCAAACATGGGATCATGTTGACACATGTCATCACCACATATTTTATTCCATGGGAATATGATTTAAAGTGGTGTCACAATTTAATAAGGTTTTACCCTTTTATTTTATTTAAATAAAGTTACTAGAAATGCCTATGTAGCATTCTTTTATTAGTTGCACATTATTTCTGTAAGTAAACCTATATATTTTTATATATTCTGAAAGGTATGGTGGAATGTGATTTTTGAGAGTTGGAATCAACTCAATGGCTATTATGGTTTTAATTTGAAAAATATTTGAATGCAGAAAAGCCTCTACCTTATTATTTTTACCAAGGATGATCTATAGATCCAAATGACTTGAATCCAACGGGCTTGGATTCAGCATTTCCAGACCTTTCTAACAAAATTGGTTTCATTCAATTTGGTTCACTGAATCGATCTGGGTTAATTTTTGAATCTAGGTGCAGAAGTGTGTTTGAAATAAAATGGAAAAGGTTAAATTCAAATGACTGGGCTGCGAGCTGGCCTGCTAAGCACATTGCTTACGCAGACTGGTTAACTCGCCGTCCCCATGCGTTAGTGAGACGAGGGGGTGCGAAGCGGTATGGGATGATGTGAGCCATGGGATCTTGTTCTAATCTAACGGCTGAGGGTCGTCGTCCACGTCGGGCAACGCCGGTGAGACTGAAACCTAACGCGGCGGGTGAGGGTCGTTGGGGGCTCACCGGGGCTCAGGAGAGGGTCGGCGAGGCGGGCGAACGACGAAGTCGACGACGGCGAACCTCCTGGTACCGGCAGCTTCTCCTGGGGTGGACAAAATCGACGGCGCCCTCTGTAACACCCTCAGAATCGGACCTATGCAAGTTTTAGCGAAAACCCGCCAAACCCGCATAGAAACGATTCAAAGGTGCCCACCAGGCACTTTCGTGCGGGTGGAAAACGAAGTAATAACATTACACAACAGTCCTCGATGGGACCCACAGAACAGATATATATACAACAGCGACTCCAAGAGTCAAGAATACAGATATTATATACATAGATCCAAATCACCTTGAAAATGATAGAGCGTCCAGCTACGGACAAGATGCAAATGGGGCTAAGAGCCCTGAAGAATAACCAATGGCGTCCATAACCCTGCCCAGGCCAAGCCGGAAGGGTAACCCTGCTAACGACGTCGATCTCAAACCTGCTTAAACAAAAGGGGTGCCGACAAAGGGCAAAGGAAAAAGAGGAGCGTCGATCGAGGCCAAGACAGCGAGGCTAGAATTCGGCGGTCCTCGCCTACATAGGTATGGTGGACTGAAGCGGCAGCGGCAGCAAGCACTAAACAAACTATAGAGACTCGATACAACAGGCGGCTATCAGAGAGGGATAAGGAAGACCTATTCGGATCCAACCTGATACTACTAGTCAAACAAACCCATCCTAGCGTGTCCCCCTCGAGACCAAACGAGGAAGTCAACCGAGGAACTCACACAGTTGGCAGTTTTACTTATTCAGTTATCGTTGCAGCAATTATTAGTCAGGTTTTGATAATCATCCTGATAAAATAAACAGTGGGCCGTTTTAGTTAACCACTCCGTTATAGTTGCGACACTTACTAATCAGATACAATTAGCCCGAGATAACCCAAAACCCAGCAGTTGTTGGTACTTTTATTTAGCCATTCCGTTGTAGTTGCAATACTTACTAGTCAGGTACAATGGTTGCAAGCGACACTCCGATCAAGCAATTGTGGGCAGTATTATTTAGCCATTCCATTATAGTGAAGTTGATTACTAGTCATTATAAAGTCAAATTTATAGCACTACTTTAGTTATGCTTGTCTATGGTCGAGATACTGTGCTCCAAGTCGTCCATATCCGCGGACACGGCTTTCAGAAAGTTTTACCCGGCCGGGGTGCACCAATAGCAACACACGCTCGATCAACCTCGGAAAAACCAAATCAAAACCCAACGAGGCTTTCACGACTAAGCAATCACAGGATTCAGAAATATTTCAGGGGGCCACCCCATTGAGTAGACCCGCAACGAAGTAAGCAAGCTCCGAGACGGACTCAAGGTTTGCGACAATGGCTGTAAACGACTGGGAACCCGAAAGTGTGGCTGGGCTTGTCGATACCGCGAAAACATTCCGCTTACCTAAACAGTACAGTGTGCTCCTCGCACAAACGTAAATACAGAAGTAGCATGGCATAAGTACAGGATCGTAAATAAAACCTCAAACTAGTTTGTGGCCCCAAGAAATAAGACTGAATCAAGCTCTGGCTCAGGAGGGTCCCATATACCTCCCGGATGTGGATAGCGCGATAAATCAAGGAACAGGTATCAAGTACTCGGGGTCCTACGGGACACAAGTGGGCTTTCGGAAACCAAATATTATCTATCACCCACCGATGCCTCTGCTTACTTAAATTTTAGTTGTTAAACAGGAATTTAAAGTGAACGATAAGCAAAGACATGATCATCTCCAACATCAAACATGCGGCAAGGCTCCAACAACTGTGATACTTGACAACACGCAACAACACTTGAGCAAGCGACTACGGCGCGCAAGTCCAACTATCTACCAAAAAACAGGTAAAAGGAGGTGTCCAAGGCAATATATGGCTGCAAGGGAATATCACGGGTACGAAAACTAGAGCATCGCAACACAGATAGCAATAGATCAACAGGAGGGAATAAATACTATAAAATTAAGATTGGTAGAAAGGGGGAGATGCTCGCCTGAAAACATTGTCGGAGGTTCAACCGAAGATCAGGGCGAAGCTCACATCAACTCAACGGCCTTATCCGCGAAGAAGCAAAACACTAGAAGAAACACCGGATGCAATATTTAATACTACGGCAAAAGATCGGCATGATGCATGGCATGGCAAGGTGCGATGCAATTAGGTCAATATTAAGTGGAACCGGGGTCCCGACAATTAATTAGGTGGTTCATGTTGTTCAGCTACCCCGCAAATTAAATGTGGTTTAACAAGGCAAAGATAGCACCGGATTCGCTACACAACTTTAAATGAGGCCAATATAAGGCTAGATTTGCCCGCATATGGGCCCCATATTTAATTATTAGGTGAATTGGCATAAGGACCCCAAACCACACAAATATGCATGCATGAACATTTAATATGCGACAAGTTATATTATGTTATAAAATAGGGTTCTCGGATAAGAGGTCACACATTAGGGTTCGACGATCTTGGGGATCCGGGGGTTCGGGGTCGGTCTCAGGGTTTCAGGGTTCGACGGGGTCGGCCTCGGCGGGAGCGTTCTCGGATTACTGGGGTAGATCTTGGCATCGGGGTGTTCCGGATTCTTCCGGGTCGGTGTCGTTCTTATCGTTGCGAAGGTCTTGTTGTCTCGCGCGGAGAACTTGGCGTCCGGGTCACGGCGTCTTCGGGTACGTGAAGGCGTGTTTGGCGTTCGACGGTAGATCTTGTCGTGTCCGCGTAGACGGTCATGGCGTTTTCCGGATGATCTTGCCGACTCCATGCAAAGGCGTTGGCGCTCTAGATCGGTCTTCAGGGTCTCGGCCATCGGATCCTTGAAGGAGGGCATGGTGTCCGGGATGCAGTACTTGTCGCATCGGGGTCTCGGCGTCCTCGAATCCGAGAGGGAGAGCTATGCGTGCCGGGTTCGGTCTTCGGGGTGGAGAACTTTACGTCTGTGTGGGCGATCTTGTCGGGTCCTTGCCGAAGGTCATGGCGTTGGCGACGGTCTCGGATCCACTGCCGAAGGTTCGTCGGATTCTGGACGGAGATCTTGTGGTTTCCATGAAGGAGGACTTGACACCCCACGTAAGGAAATCCTCTCGCTCAATTCTTGCGGGTTCGAACTTGTATCCTTGACAGTAGTCTTCCTGTTCATCTTATGTATGGAGACATCCACGCACCGCACGTGGTCTTGAGGAAGGGCGGCGAGGCGACGTGCTTGGCGGAAGGGAGCAGCGGAGGCAGGCGCGGTCGAGGGTTCTGCAGGGCCGACGGGAGGCGACGGGGTCGAGGCGGCTCAGCGGACGAGGGCAGCCGGCGGGCGGACTCGCTGCCGGAGGACGGAGGGCGGGCGCCGGGCTGCTACTGGGAGGTGGCCGCGCGAGGGAGCGAGACGGTGGCCGGGCGGGGAGGGGCTGTGCGGGCGACGGAGCTTCACGGCCGGTGGCAGGCTCGCCCGAGGCGGAAGCGTCCCGCGAGGGCGACGCCGAGAAGAGGCGGAGCGGAGCTTAAGCGGGCCGTCGGGAGGCTTGGCTGGGAGGAGGCGGCGGAGGTGGGGGCGTGCGGGCAGCGTGGGAGCAGGCGAGCGGCGGCGGAAGAGGGGCAGCAGCTCGGGCGGAGGAGGGCGTGGCCGGGCATGGCGGCAGCAGGGTCCTATGGCGCCGGGCTGGGCAGGAGGAGAGGACCGGCGACGAGGCGCGGCTGAGGGGACGCGAGAGGAGGAAAAGGGGGACCGGCGGAGGGGAGCGGTGGAGGCCGGCGGAGGCGGGCTGGGGCGGCGGACGGCGGCTGGAGGCGAGCTCGGAGGCCGGCGGTGGGAGTTGGTGAGGAAGGGGGACGCGGTGGGAGGAGAGGAGATGGAGCGGGGCGCGTGGGAGGGATGAGGGGGAGAGAGACGCGGGGAGTTGGTGGTGGTGGGACCGACTGGGGCCAGGGTGGGGCCAGGGGAAGCGTGGGGCCACGGGGGAGAGGGGGCGTTGTCCTGGCAGGTGGGCCAGGTGGGCCAGGGGAAAGAGTGGGGGTGGGCTGGCGCGTGTGTGCTGGTTGGTGGGACTGGTGTGGTGTGCTGAGGTGTGGGGAGTGGAGAGAGAGGGCAGGATTAGGTGGCAGTGGGGATTGGGTGAGGGAGAGAGGAGAGGTGAGGTGGCGAGCCACGAGTGGCTGGGGTGAGGTGGAGGGGGGTGTGGGTAGAATAGGTTGGGTAGGAATAGGATTTAGAGGTGGACCGTTTTTTATTCCTGGGGGTGGTCGTTCGGGTCGAATCGGCCCGTTCGACTGCCCCCACTAAAAATAATTTAATATTTATTCATTTTGAACGGACCGTTTGCAACCCGTGTTTAGTCAAAACAAAATATTCCGGAGACCCGGTTTTGGTTTTGAATTAAAATACGGGGCGTTTCGAAAACATAACCAGGCTTTTCCAAAATAGTTTTATGCGACCAGATGCAAGATGTTGACAATGCTCAAATGCAATGCGGCATGATGACATGAGCATGCGGTCATGATGATGCAATGCACAAAAACAACACGATTTTCTAGTAGGGGTTTTGCGGGATGCCACACCCTTCTTCTCCAAAGGCGGCCTGCTCCGGCCAAATTCCGGCGATGCGCTGCTCGCCTTGCTCCGGGAACGGGGTGGAACGATCAGTGAGGAGAGGGGAGTAGAATGATGTGAAGAGTTTGAGCGGGGGTTGCTTCTATTTATAGTCTCGACGATGTGACCGAACAGAGTGGCCAGGCAACGGAGGCGACATGGCTACGGGCTGCTAGCGGCATGGCCGGTGGTGGCGATCGATCGGTGGTCTCCTGGCGATGCTCTATGGCTTTAATGCGCGTGTAGGGGCGGTGGCAATCGGTCTGGAACATGTGATGCTCTGCGCGGCAGAGGCGGCGTCTTCGATGGCGAGCGGTGGCTGTGAGGCATGGGGTGGCGAACGGGATATCTGGCGGTCTCCTGGGACGATGCTGATTGCGAATGCACGCGGCGAGGGCGGCGCGCGGTCTGTGGGCGTGTGTCGAGGGTGGCGCTCTGGCGCACGCTCGGCATGGTTTACAGAGGCACGGGCGCGGCGTTCCTGGGTGCTCTGGTCGATGTCTTCGAGGCATGGCTGGTCGAGAGGGGGCGGTGAGGCATGGGTGATCTCCCAGACAAGGTTGGGACGGCTAGTTCCTCTCCTAGCTTGCTGTCTACACTAGGGTGGCATGGGTGGCTTCGGCTATTCACCATTGATGACATTGCCAAGCTTACAATGGTGCTAGATGTTTACAAATGAGCTAGGTGATCTACTAAAGCCTAGTTGCAACCAGAGAGGGAACAAGTTAGGCTCAAATCACTGGTCCAAATAGTGTTTGGATTTTATTTGATTTGCATCTCCAAGGTGTTTGATGAAATGGCCGCATGAATTCATGTTTTGAATTTTAGAAAGATTTTTGGTGGGTGTGCTAGGTTGGTGCTGGTGAGTCTGCAGATGCTTGGGTTTTGAAAGTTAAGCTTGTTTGAGTGGTTTTTGAAAAAGTGGGATCTTCCCATATGATAAAGATTCAATTTTAAACTGTCCTTTAAACTATGCATTTGAATGTTTCTGGATGATCACAAAGTGGGCCTTGATACTTTGTTATGAGTACTATCAAGGGGTGCAAAGATCCAAACAACTTTCTGTTAAGTTCTGAAAGTTTGGGATATCCAAAGTAGGCATGGGAGTTAAATTGGTCAAAATGACCATTCACCCAATTTGGTTTGTTTTGATTTATTTGTCTTTGGGAAAAGTGTGGGGATTGTTTAGATGATGTTTATTTCACTTAAGAAACATTTTACAAGCAAAGAAACACCTAAACAAGGAAATTCAAAAAGAAATCAAAACGGAATGCATACACATGCATGCTTTCTCTTTTTATTTTAGAAAAGTTTTTGTTAACCCTAAATTTGATGATTAGAGTTTGATGATCCAAGTTTAGTATTTTTGGGATGTTAAATTCTTATAGGCGAAGGGGGAGACCGAGGCGGCGGCCAGGGGCGCCAAACCCTAGCCAGGTGTGGGGTGGGGCCCACCTTCGCCTGGGGTGGGTCTGGCCACCCTAGCCGGCCCCTCCGGCTCTCCTCTTGACTTCTTGTTCCCCACGGAAAGTAATTGACTTTGACGTTTGTCCCGTCCAATTCCAAGAATATTTCTTTAATAACTTTTCTGAAACCAAAAATATCAGAAACAGGCATCTGGCACTGTTGCAACTTGTTAATAGGTTAGTACCAGAAAACATGTAAAAAGCACCTCAAAGTGTAGACACGTAAAGAAAAGTAGATATTAAACAAGCATGGAGCATCAAAAATTATAGATACGTTTCCAACGTATCAGAGAACTGAAGACCATACTTGAGAAGACAGTAGATAAATCAAGAAAAGATTGGTCATACAAGCTAAATGACACTCTATGGGCATACCAAACTGCATTTAAAAATCCGATGGGTATGACGCCCTATAAAATGGTGTATGGTAAGGCGTGCCACCTACCTTTAGAATTGGAACATAGAGCCTTTTGGGCAATCAAGAACCTAAACTATGATCTTAAAGCATCAGGATTAAAACGTCTATTAGACATACATGCTTTAGATGAGTTTAGGAGTGAGGCTTATGAAAATTCTAGATTCTTTAAGGAAAAAGTAAAAAAGATGGCATGATAGAAAAATAGAAGATAAAGCCTTTAAAAATGGAGATAAAATTTTACTGTATAACTCTCTCCTTAAGTTGTTTCTAGGAAAGCTCATATCAAAGTGGGAAGGCCTCTATATAGTTGAAGAAGCTTATGCATCAGGAGCAGTGAAGCTCCAGGGGAAAACACCTTCTCTTTCATGGATAGTGAATGGACAAAGCTTGAAGAATTATTGTCCAAAAGAAGATATAAGTGCAATCACCGTATGAATAATTACTCCAAAAGAGTTGATTGAGCAAAAATATGGAAGGAATGGTAACTGGAAGAAGGACAAGATCGATACGAAGTGAGCAACACTATGGTAAAGCTACGAACCATAAAAGAGCGCTTCATGGGAGGCAACCCATGTGAAATAAAGGGGCGAGTAAGTTCTAAAATTTTCAAGGTAAGTTTTAGTTTAGTCTGATATTGAATAAAGGAACACTTGAAGCTCTAGTGGAATAAAAGAAATTTGGTCATGATGAAAATCTCTTTTAATAAATGTAATGTTGGTCAAAAATTTAAGTTGTCATTTTTATGTCAAAACTTGGTATTTCATTAAGTTTTAGATTAATAAAGAATTCCTAATGAAATAGAATTTTTTTGATGTTTACAGTAACCTTAACGACCAACTATATAGCGGGAAATAAATTTCCAGTCGTATAGTTGTGGCCATATAGTTATTCACGCATCAGCAATTATCCATGCCAGGATACAGAAGGTTTAACGACCAACTATACGGCGGGAAGAAATTTCCTGGCCGTATAGTTGGTACCGCCTTAGATAATAAATTTATAGTTGGTTCGCAACTATACGTGGGATCTATACAACCTGTGCTCGTATAGTTGCTCGTTAAGCCTGCTGGCTAGGGTTTTCGACCTGCCCTTTTAAAGACGGTTGCATATAACCTTTTTCATTAAGTTTTCACAGATCTATAGCCTCGAGCCTCGAAAAACCATTGCCATCTCCATACACCCCCTTCTAACAACATCCGTGCAGCGAAGTCATGCAGCCTTTCCATGTCAACAAGATTTGGAAGAAGAAGGAAGAGAAGATCGTGAAGTGGATCGAGCAGGTGGAACCAAAAGAAGCATCATCATCATCCAGCTCGGAGATCAAGCCTCTCCCAAATTGGGAGGACATGTTCCTACAAAGGATAGAGATGATACGACAATCAGATCAGGGAAGGATCTAGGATGAGTATCTCCCTAATCCTTACCATCACAACATGAGATCTTATTACAAACCTCCTCTTAGCCCGCCACGTCTTAAACCCAAGGAGGTGCGACAGGATTTGATTCATGATAAGATCTATCAATTGGAAAAAGGTTCAAAGGCATGTGTTGAAACCATTGGAGAAGGGATTGACTCCTACTGGATGACGATCAAAGACCTTGATAAAAAAGGTCAATGACATTGATGGTAGAGTTGGTTTCTTGATTAAAACTGTTTTTGAGTTGACAGATAAGAAGAAATTCCTTCAGAGGAAAATCTTGAAGCTTCAATATGACATGGCCAAGCTCAGCATCCGCCTCGCCAGCATGGCTAAAGTTAGCAACCCAGGAGAGGAAGGCAATGCTCTTCCTACCCAGGAGGAGGAATAGGTACCAGCAAGGAGTTATTTGATCCCGCCTGGCTTGATTCCAAGCTTGGGGAGATCTCTAAAACCTTGTAATCAATCTTATAAGTTTATTACTTTTTGTTTCACATTAGTTTGAGTTTAGAAATAAATATTGCATCATTAGGATTCCCTTCAAGAATAGTTGATCCTATTTATGAAATTCTGAGTTTATTATAATATATGGAGCAGTATTGAGTTTGAGTTTGTCTCATTGGATATATGAATGGCTTGAGTATGATTTTACTTGCACTTGATGATAGCAATAGGAGTCTTCCACACCATTGGTATTAATGGAACATATAAAGATAATTTGATCAATATGTTGTAGGTAAATGGTTTGATTTACAAAAAGGGAGAAATTATCTAATTAATTAAGATGAAAAAGAAAAACCTTGAACAAGGATAAATTATAAGTGATATAAAATAGAGTGAGAACATGTTGAGGTAGAATACTCAAGTTATAAAGATGCTTCATATATGTTTGGAATTTGATAATTGAGATCGTTAACCTTTGAAATTCCTACATGAAGTGGAATATATGGCTAGCTCCTTTGCACAACACTTAAAAAAAGTGTGAGCACAAATATATATATATATATATATATATATATATATATATATAGAGAGAGAGAGAGAGAGAGAGAGAGAGAGAGAGAGAGAGAAGAAAAAGAAAGATGAAGAAAAAGCGTGAATGTGCAAAGATAAAATAGGCATATACCACCATATTGTAGTAAGACAAAGATACGTTTGAGATTTTGAATCCCAAATGAATATGTTAATCCTAAAAACACTTGGGACTACCTCACTAACGCATTCCATTGAACCAAATACTTTTACATCATCTCGAGAATAATATTTTGTGAACTATTAATTGCTATGGTGTGGAAGCCTACTAATATTATTAGGATGGTTCGAGTAAGGTACTATTCATGAAATTATTTATATGTATCCTTTATGATCAACACATGCTGCATCTGCCTTATTTATTTTATCGGCTCAGCTTCATGAATATGAGGATCACATCCATTAAGCTAAAATTTCTCGGGACGAGCAAGAGTCTAATCATGGGGAAGATGATGAGTGCATATTTGCATCAGGTTTTACATTATTATTTTTCATTGTAGATGTAGGATCTTGGTATTTTACGGCGTTCGCAAGCACTTTTTATGTTTATTTTCACCGGGATCAGAACATATGATGGATCCAATGGACATAATTCTTGAAGCAGTTATATTGGAGTGAAAAGGAGAAAAAAAATATTTATTTGGGAAATATTAATAATAGAAGAAAACGCGAAGCGAGCAAAGAAGGCAGAAGGGTTGACGATAAACTATACGGGCCGTCTCCATATAGTTGTGGCCGTATAGTTGGTGCCGCCTTCGCCTCCTCAAATAGTTTCACCCAATGCAACTGGTTCAGAGAGACGACATATAGAACACCCAGAAATGGCCAAAAACCTCACCTCAGGAAGGGATCTGGAGGGGGAACTTGCCCTAGGGGTCCTTCTTCGCCCTAAGAAGATCTGGGAGGCCAATGCATCGATCTCCATCTTCATCAACCGCTGCATATCCATCACCACCATCATCTCCATACATCCCATCTAGATATTTTTGTAATTCTTGCACTTGTTGTGGATTTATACAAGTAATATTTGTTGGGTTCACAACATAGAAAACAAAAATTTTCCTACGATGGGAACAACTATGTACCCAGATCTATCTACTAGATACAAGCAACGGGTGGATATACATCCATATAATACATACCCTTGAAGACCGAATAGTGTTAACGAGGTTGTACTCGTGGATGATGTAGAAGAATGCTTGCCGATCTCAAGAACATGATGAAGTCCATCTGGTCTAGCCGGTCCAGCACCATCAAGTCCAGCACCGCAAAGCAGTGGTGCATCCGTGATCGCACACACATACAGTTACCCCGACAACCTCCATGCCCTCGCTCCAGCAAAGCAGCGGAAGCAACAAATCCTTCCAGAAAAAGCCACCAGGAATATGTATCTCGCTGATCCGAGACCATGTGGAAATTCTAAAGGGGGGAGAGAGATCCTTCGCGAGGAGGTGTATGTGACAAGTGAGAGGAGGGGGTCCTTTTATAGGGGATGGGGCAGCACAAGGGGGCATGTCCGCCGGCCAAGGAGGGTTCCCCCACCTATCGCTCATTCATGTGGTGGAAGCTCCACTCACATAAAAACATCTCCACTCACAATTCCACTCACATGCATTAATTTTCCACCAAAATTAATGCAAGCTCTCATTTAAATAAAACTCTTTTATTTATTTATTAATAATTTTGTTAATTACTTTAATTAACAAACATTCAGATAAAACCCCTTGATAGTATTCCATTTCACATGCAGAACCAGTTTCAGCAATTTCAACCGACACAGTTCCGGTGTCTAGTGAAATAAATTCCTGCGCTTTCCTTTTCTTTTTCTGACATATCATTTCCTCCGAATGGTGTCGGTATCCCTTAAGTGTGTCACCCTACGGTTCGCGAATAATGTAGACATGATCGAGACCCCTCTCTGATCAATAATCAATAGCGGGACCTGGAGATCCGTACTGACTCCCACACATTCAACGATGACTTCTGTGATCGTGTGAACCTTTTACGCTAGTATATTAATCCCTTTGTTTCATGATATATTACATGTTCGAGATTCGATCATCGGTATCTCCATAACTAGTTTGATCTCGTTACCGACATACACTCTTTTCTCATTCCCATGATATAACATACTAGTGATCAAATCACTTTCTTGCAAGCTAATCAATGTGATATCACCAAGAGGGCCCAGAGCATATCTATCCATCATCGGGATGAAAAAATTCCACTCTCTATCCATGAACCTCAACATAACACTTTAGTAGTTCTGAAGCCATCTTTATAATCACCCAGTTACAGTGTGACATTTGATGTCTCGAGAAACTCTTCCGGTGTTAGTGATTGACATGATCTCACGGTCTAAGGATTATGATCACTTCGTAAGTTGTTGTAGCAATATAAACTCAATGAATTTTATCGTAATGCTATACTTTGGATGAATGTTCATCACATCATTACACTAATGTTTTGACCTTGTTATTAACAACATCCAATGTCCATGATCAGGAAACTTTGATCATCTTGTTAATCAACGAGCTAGTTTATAAGAGAGGCATAACTAGGAACTTCCTTTTTGTTTATTAAACACACATGTATTAACGTTTCCATATTAATACATATAGCATGCAAAATAAACATTTATCATAAATAAGGAATACGATAATAACCACTTTATTATTGCCTCTTGGGCATATTCCCTTCAGTCTCCCACTTGCACTAGAGACAATAATGTATTTTGAAAACTTTGCGTATTTGAACACCTATGACTTTCTGGTGTTCCATATACGCAACTACAAGTGGTTAACATAATCTACGGATCTGACGCTTTCAGGTCCGTGTGTATTTGCATGTCTTTGCGTCTCCACGCATCAGTCATTCTCCAATGAGATGGCATTGTATAAATTTGGTATTTTGGTGAGACCTTTAGTTCCTTGGGGTTAAATCACGTCGATACTATTGTCATACAATATATCTTTAGTGTTAGCCCATTGCGAACCACACCTTAGTTTGATAACAAACTACTTGACACAAATGCCCTCCTTTGCTGCTACTATAGCAGTCATATACTTAGCCTTTTGTTGCAGTATTCGTCACAATGTCTTAACTTTGGAACTCTTCCAAATCCATCATGGAAACTTTCTTTACATTTCATTATGCCATCCATAGTTTAAATTGAGATAAACTTAATTTGAATCTTGTGACAAAACTAGTATCAACGTAACGCTTTACAATGAACTATTTGTAATTGTTTGTCACCTCTATACAAATATATCTTAGTTCTTCCAAAAGATCATAAGAATATCCTCACTATTGTCCAATGATCAGTTTATGATTCATTCTGGTATATGCTCATAACACTTAGAGTATAGGACATATCTGGATGTGTACATATCATGGTATGATTGATCAAAACATTCTCGTGACTTCACTCATCAAGTGTCAAAGCACTTGAATCTTGTTTCACTTATCAAGTGTCGATACACTTGAATCTTGATTCAATTCCTTTCCATGCGACAAGAACCTTTTCTTGTCGTTTTTATATTGAACTCCTTAAATATCTCATATATGTATGTTTGGCACAACCATATTAGCGTCACAGTCTATCCACTATAGACATTCATGCTAAATATTTGGCTTTTGCCTAAGTCTTTCATTGAAATGAAATTCTTAACCTTTGTCAATAAAAATTACATCATTTCTAATCAACAAGATGTCCTCCACATAATGTATTTGAAATATGTCTCAACGCTCCCACTTAATTTTTTGGAAATGCAAGCATCTTCATCGTCTCCTAATGAAAACTCTTTTTTTATCACGGTGAAGATTCCAACTCCGCGATGCTTACTTCAACCATTGAAGTTTGCATGCCCTTTTTAGAATCCTTTGAATTAACAAAACCCTTTGGATCATGTCATGTACACGTCCTAGGTAACCATTCTATTAGAAGAACTTTGTTTTGTTTATTCATCTACCATATACCAAATTATATGTAGTGGTTGCTACTTTAATCCGTCCAGACTAAATATCGTTATGAAAGATCAAATATTGTCATAGTAAACTCCTTGAACATTGTTGTAAAATACTTTACGACATGTCGACTATTTCATAGATGCGAAACATCCATGTCTGTTTCTTTATAGATCCAAATACGACCGACAGGTTTTTACACCTTTCCAGAGGGTCTTCCAAGTTCAAAACTTGATTTCTCGTGTATGGAACTATCACGGATTTTATGGCTTCAAGCCATTTGATGGAGTCAGGGTCCATCATCGCTTCTTTGTATGTAGTCAGTTCATCATTGTCAAACAACAATGATTTACTCTCAAATCTTAGCATTTGATTGTTTATCCGACCGACTTGGTTCAATAAGAACTTAGATCTCCGTGACCACAACCTTTGAGGCACATAAGCTATGATCATTATGGAAGCTTCCGAAACAATTTCCGGCGCTGCGCAACTCAGCACCTATAGCTAAGGTTCGTTAACCTTATGAAAGTTCTATTTTCCTCCCACTTAACTTTTTGCGAAAAATTCCTTTTTCAAGAAACTTCACATTTCAAGCGACAAACCCTTTTGTCCTCGGTGTTATGGAGGAATAACCAATTGTTATTCAAAATAACCTACAAATACATTCTCATCCGACTTTGGTTGTAAACATCTTACTTATGTTTAGCATACCAAAAGTTAAGAAATGACAATTTGGGTTTTACCCCAAACCATAACTTCCATGGTGTCATTTCAACGGATCAAGATGGATATCTTTTCAGTGTAAAAGCGGTAGTCTCTAAAGCTTTAATCTTTTAAAACATAATGGCAGTTTTATAAATAACACTTTTGATCCAACCATGTCACACAAGGTTTCATTACAAATCTCAAACACTCCATACTCCTATGGTGTTTCAGGAGATGTAAATCTAGGTGTTTTGCTAAAATTGAAACTCAAATAAATCCCTTTATGATAAATCATAATTCATTTATTTTTCTTGTTACACTTGTAACTCAAATAAATCCCTTATGATAAAATCATAAACCATTTTATTTTCTTGTTACAATGATTTTTCCCTTCATCCTGAAAGTCTTTGAAACATTTTCCAATATTTCATACTTCTTTCTCATTAAGTAAATATTCACTCAAATTTCTGGAGAAAGTATATGAAGTTGAAATCCATCGCTTACGACTACACATAATGGACTACATACATCGATATGTATAAATTCCAATATTTTAGTCGTTCGTTCTTATTTGGCCTTTGAATGAAGTTTTAATTATCCCTAGGAAAGTCTCACAAGAGTCACTTGATCAAATCAAAGACTCCAAAAATCCATGAAAATGGAGTTTCTTCATGTTTTATTTCCAATATAATTTGAACGGCGATGTCACAAGCGTCATTTTCAATCATATGTCTTGCGACATTTTAGCATTAGGTTTTATGGATGTGATTTATCCAACTAGATTTGTAAATCATCCATCTTATATGGAATACGGTAATTATTTGAACAACCTTTGTTCTCATAATACCTGATTTAAATAACAATTATTAAAACAAATCTTGAAGTCAAGCTTTGATGTCAACGAGAAATACAAACAACGGTTTATTTGTTTTCGATGAACATCATCACATATTCTCTTGCTAGTTACTTAGGCCATTATGGTTCATGAATTGCGTCGTTCCGTATGAAATTTCATACCAACCAATTCGGTATCCAATACCCAAGAACCACATTGTTTAACAAGCAAAGAATACAACCATAACATGTATATCATCCATATACCTAAATTGGATATTTCCGATCTTTTCTTTTCTGCCAAATATATTTTATAGATTCTCTTTCAGCATTTGCTTTTCCTTTTTAAAAGAATCTATCAACATCAAAAGTGGAGCCATATACATGACACATAGTCCAAAGCGTGTATTTTCAAATAATAATACCTTTGGACTTGCACTTTGAAGTAGATCACCATCATCAAAATGATCGGCGTTCTTTCAAAATCCATTCTTGAGTAATCTTTTTGTGTAGTAAACACTTTACATACATCTTCTATTCATCCTTATCATGACAACTTTCATGATCAAGCTAATGTAGCTTATAAGGATGAATCTTGAGTTTAATGTTACTTTCCAAAAACCTATTTGGATGATTAGGATGTCTAGCATCTCCAACCTTTGTAAATTCTCATCCAATATGAGAACATACATTATACTCTATCATATTACAACCAAAACATTGTTTTAGATATCATTATATCTGTCACACATGATGGTTTCTGAAACAATTCTTTCAGCTCCTAGATAAACTTGATATTAAAACAATCAAGAATCATGGAGGCAAACATGATACTTAAGATACTAACACTGGAATTGTTACTCTCGATTTAATACCAATTATTAAATTTCACGGAGTAAACTGATTTTGCTGAAAGTTTGCAATAGGACTTTAAACTTTAGATTGACACTCAACACAATACGATACCATTTCGTAAAGTAAATATCCAGAATTATATAGTTCTGTTATCTCAATTACAACTAAGCATAAAGTGGTGAACGAATACCAATGACTACAACAAATTATGCAAATTCACTTTGATTTAATTTATGATAAATTGAGTTCTACTATTCCAAATTAGAAATGAACTTCCACTCAAAAACGACATCCCTCGTGTCAGTTTGGTGATTACATGAACCAAATCCACTACACCAAGTCCGATCATCATGTGAGTCGGCGTAGCTTCATAGGCGAGAATCCGTATGGTCATCATATCAAAACATATGACTCATGCTTAACCTTTCGGTCCATGTTACGAGGCCATGTCTATACATGCTAGGCTCTCCAAGTAAGAACCTTAGTATTCGCGTGTGTAACTGTCTTACACCCGAGATATGCTCATGGATTCAAGTACACCCGATCATCACGTGATGTCTTGAAGCGACGAAACATTGTCGGTGCATACTTAAGGAAGAACATATTTTTATATTGATATCTAAATGAGGGATCATCTTATTATGCTAATAAAACGCCAAACAAGCAATATAAGATGCAATCAAACATCACATGTTTGTAAGTGAAGTGATATGGTTCCCGCATATGATCTCCATCATGTGCACCGTGGTATGATCACTATCATACCTCTATGTGTAAGGCCAAGGTCTATGGAACTGACGCGTTATGTGTGTTGTAAGAGTATCATATCATACTTATACTTACAACATCACCATATCATAACACTAGCCCAACAACAATCTAAACTAGACGCCTCTAATTTATCCTACAAGTTTTACGTGGCTTAGGGATTTCGAAGATAGAACCGTTCTTACCTATGAACATGAACCACAACGAGGATAATCAAATTGTTGACAAATAGTTGCAAATTAGTTATTGACTATAGTAGTAGAGACAGACACCCGTTAGCCACTTATGCAAAACTAGTTGCATGTCAAGCGTGGAACATGTCTCATGTGCGAGGACATGTAAAGTTTGTCTAAGCCTCTTCATCCCACTATGCCACCAATAGTGGGATAGATCATCATCGCCCACATACTCATATGTGTACTACCCGTGCAAAGCATCTACGCATAGATCCGGCTCTGATACCACTGTTGGGTTCGCAGCATAGAAAACAAAAAAATCCTACGATGGGAACAACTATGTACCAAGATCTATCTACTAGATACAAGCAACGGGTGGATATACATCCATAGAATACATACCCTCGAAGACCGAATAGTGTTAACGAGGTTATACTCGTGGATGATGTATATGAATGCTTGCTGATCTCAAGATCGTGATGAAGTCCATCTGGTCCAGCCGGTCCAGCACCATCAAGTCCAGCACCGCAAAGCAGTGGTGCATCTGTGATCGCACACACGTACGGGTACCCTGACAAACTCCGTGCCCTCGCTCCAGCAAAGCAGCGGAAGCAACAAATCCTTCCAGAAAAAGCCACCGGGAACATGTATCTCGCTGATCCGAGACCATGTGGAAATTCTAAAGGGGGGAGAGAAATCCTTCGCGAGGAGGTGTATGTGACAAGTGAGAGGAGGGGGTCCTTTTATAGGGGAGGGGGCAGCCCAAGGGGGCATGGACGCCGGCCAAGGAGGGTTCCCCCACCTCTCGCTCATTCATGTGGTGGAAGCTCCACTCACATAAAAACATCTCCACTCACAATTCCACTCACATGCATTAATTTTCCAGCAAAATTAATGCAAGCTCTCATTTAAATAAAACTCTTTTATTTATTTATTAAGAATTTTCTTAATTAATTTAATTAACAAACGTTCACATAAAACCCCTTGCTAGTATTCCATTTCACATGCAGAACCAGTTTCAGCAATTTCAACCGACACAGTTCCTGTGTCTAGTGACATAAATTCCTGCGCTTTCCTTTTCCTTTTCTGACATATCATTTTCTCCGAATGGTGTCGGTATCCCTTAAATGTGTCACCCTATGGTTCGCGAATAATGTACACATGATCAAGACCCCTCTCTGATCAATAATCAGCAGCGGGGCCTGGAGATCCGTACTGACTCCCACACATTCAACGATGACTTCTATGATCGTGTGAACCTTTTACGCTAGTATCTTAATCCCTTTGTTTCACGATATATTACATGTACGAGATTCGATCATCGGTATCTCCATACCTAGTTTGATCTCGTTACCGACATGCACTCTTTTCTCGTTTCCGTGATATAACATTCTAGTGATCAAATCACTTGCTTGCAAGCTAATCAATGTGATATCACCGAGAGGGCGCAGAGCATATCTATCTGTCATCGGGATGAACAAATTCCACTCTCGATCCATGAACCTCAACATAACACTTTAGTAGTTCTGAAGCCATCTTTATAATCACCCAGTTACGGTGTGACGTTTGATGTCATCGAGAAACTCTTCCAGTGTTAGTGATTGACATGATCTCATGGTCTAAGGATTAGGATCACTTCGTAAGTTGTTATAGTAATATAAATTCAATGACTTTGATCGTAATGCTATACTTTGGATGAATGTTCATCACAGCATTACACTAATGTTGTGACCTCGTTATTAACATCCAATGTTCATGATCAGGAAACTTTGATCATCTTGTTAATCAACGAGCTAGTTTATAAGAGAGGCATAAATAGAAACTTCCTTTTTGTTTATTAAACACACATGTATTAACGTTTCCGTATTAATACATTTATAGCATGCAAAATAAACATTTGTCATAAATAAGGAATACAATAATAACCACTTTATTATTGCCTCTCGGGCATATCCCCTTCACTATTCA
This sequence comes from Avena longiglumis, assembly GCA_030063025.1. Classification (NCBI taxonomy): domain Eukaryota; kingdom Viridiplantae; phylum Streptophyta; class Magnoliopsida; order Poales; family Poaceae; genus Avena; species Avena longiglumis. The sequence goes on from CP125979.1 coordinate 252,396,900, forward strand.
GTATTAATTGTTTCCATTATCATGGTCATGATGTTAATTGCCTCCATGTTTGATTAGATCATTAGTTCTTGGGGATATGGAGAAACCCTAGTATATGGTTGATATGAGATAGATATTATTCTGTTATACATCATTATATGTATGTGTTAATTGTCTTCATCTTGATGTTGGGAGTTGTGCACCTTCTTAATATTTGCCTCTCGCGAGGACTCGATGAAGGTGTTTACTTGTTGGTAGACGGAGGGATGGTAGCACTTACTATGACTATAAAGACATTATCATCCTTTACGTACTAACTTGGGGAATCAAGGAGAACTCATCAAGACATGTCCATGCCACGGGAGAAATCCCTTAATAGCGGGATAATACGATTGATGTCGTTTATCTGTCAGCTATTGTTATGAAGGATGGCGTGAGCATTGGTTGCTGCCTCATCATCCATATATGGAGATCCTCCCACATACATGCATATCATGATAATATTCATTATAATAATCTTGATCATTTGATCTAAATTGCTAGCGGTGTATCCACCACTCCCCGAGAACGCCTTTCCCCTATTGCAGTTTCAGTCTTTCTTACATACGCGATTACTACTTTGTTCATTAAGTTTTACTTAACTTTACTTTACTGTTTCACTTAACCAAAAACCCAAAAACAATTCTACTTTTCTTGCATCTCATAATTATTCCTTAAGTACTTCGTTTAGTTTTAGTTAAAAGCATTTTAGTCTTTTGCCTACTGCTCCCTATGGGATCTATATCTTTATTTCGATACTAGCTACAAATGATCTTCGCACTTGCAGTCATCACTCACCATCGCACGAGCATGCCTCCACCTAGACGCCCCCAAGGTGGCATCGTCATCCGCGACAATGTTGAGCAGCATCAGCATGATGGAGAGCGCAGTGGCAACCACTGGCACAACAACAGGTCGCACCATGACCCTCTGTGCCTGAAAAGAAACTGCGACAGGCGTGAGGGGTCACTAGAGGGAAACAGCAAGAAGGCTAACCCAACGCCGCCTTCGCCACCGTTGCCACCCAGCAGCCACCATGGTGGACGAGGACCATGTCGTTCACATAGCATTTCCCATGGCGGAGACAAGAACAAAGCAAACCCGGAGCCGTATGATGCACGTTCACGCTTGGACAAGATCTACGAGGCCTAGGAAGGACAATACCTGGGACCATGTTGCTTTGGCCCAGTGATACGGGCCACAACTTACCCCAAGGGTTTCCGGATTGACAAGACGATCAAGACCTATGACGACACTACCAGGCCAGCTACGTGGTTGCAGGATTATAGTGAAGCGGTGGAGATCGCAGGGGGAAATCCCAACCACGTCGTCAAGTACCTCCCACTGATGTTGACGGGAACTGCTCGCCAATGGATTGACGACTTGTCGGAGAAGTCCATATGCAATTAGCTGGACATGCACGAAGCGTTCACCAAGAATTTTGAGGGTACGTACAAATGCCCCTGCACTATCGGTGACGTACAGCGGTGCATCTAGGAAAAGGGCGAGTCATCTTGAGCCTACCTCTCTTGTTGGTTGGATATGAAAAATTCCTACGCAGGAGTGCACGATCAGACCGCTATGGCCACCTTCATCGACGGATTGGAAAAGGGAACTTTTCTCTAGCATACATTAAAGCGCATGCAGGAAAATCATAAGCTAGATCTCAAACAGATGATCTCCTTAGCTAGTGAGTTCGTGGCCGCCGACGGCGATGCTCAAGGCTCTCTGCCGGCAATAGTTATACCAACCCAAACCAAAAGGAATAACAATAATAAGCGGAAGAGCTTGCCAGAATAAAAGCCAGCTTCTGACATGGTCGCCATGACGTTCCCAGGCAGAGGCAAAGGCGGATAGCATGGCCAAGATCGGGGGGCTGGTCGTGGGCAGCAGTGCGGTAGTGAAACTACCCTGACAGTGCCCTACGTCCCCCAGATGTATGAGGAGTACCGCAATATGTCGTGATTCGTACACCTCTATGCCAATGTCAAAGCCACTCATACCAACCGCCAATGCAAGTTTGTCAATGATCTCAAGGAGGACCCGGAGTTCGGCTACAAAAAAAACCGCAAGAATCGACCGCGAGGCAAGGGCAAAGGGAATAAGAAGGAAGAGGAGTCCAGATTCAAGTGACATGGATGAGGACGTAGATCCCAAGCATGCCGACAAGGGCGATGGCAAAGGCAAGAAACCCTTCGAAAAGAAGGCCCCCGTCTACCACACTTTCCTTGGCACCCCAACTGCCCGGGCATAGAAAACCTCACTAAGGATACTGATGGCCACCCTACCCCTAGTTCCCTAGTACCAGGGCCGTTGAAGAGGGTGAGCAAGCTGCGCGACGACACAGGGCCCCCAAAATTTTGGGGCCCCCAAATCAGTAGACAAACCATAGGGGAGTCCACCCTAGGTTTCTGGTGGCAGATAAGGGTACTCCGCCCCACTCCCTACCTTGCCTTCAGGCTCCAACGGCCTAGCGGAGCATCCCCATGTCTGGTCTTTTTTCTTGAGCGTATGCGCCTTGGGTGTTCGACTGAAGCTTTCCGTCGAGCGCATCTGAGAAGAAGATACTCTAATGGGTTGCGTATGTGCTTAAGTGATAAGGCCCATCAAATGGTATCTACTTGTTGAGCAGTCTTTCACTCGTTTTCTTAGTTGGAAATTTTTTGGGGTGGAATTAGATAGCCAACGAGTGATTCATGGGAGGAGTCCATCGGTCTAGATTTGTAGTTTCTAAGTTTCTCACCTTTTTAGCAGATTTCTCATAGTATATTTTTATTTAACCGTATTTCATGGATCTTGGAAACCCAATATTTGGGTTTGTTGATTGTATATTTTGTTGACCGAATCTTCACTTAGGTCTTAATGTTTCTAGCTATATTAAATATAAGAGGTTAAAAAAATTAAGGCCTCATTTTACATCACACACCGGGCCCCCAAATTCCTTTAGACGGCCTTGCCCAGTACTTGCGCTGGTCGAAAGTTCCAATCACTTGGGATAGGATGGATCACCCCGACCTTGTTCCAATAGAGAACCAATATGCCATGGTCATCAACCCCCTGATTGACGGCAGTGAGTTCACCAAGTGCCTTGTGGATAGCGGAAGTAGCATAAACATCATGTACCTGGATACACTGCACAGGATGAACTTGATGGAGACCAACCTAAGGCGAACCAGAACCGTGTTTCATGGCGTAGTTCCTGGCCGGGAAGCTCGGTCCCTTGGGCGCATAACCCTTTCGATCACCTTGGTGAATGATACGTCGGAAACGTATCTATAATTTTTGATGTTACATGCTTGTTTAGTATCTAGTTTGTTTGCTTTGTCTACACTTTGAGGTCTTTTTATATGTTTTTTGGTACTAACCTATTAACAAGATGCCACAGTGCCAGTTGCCTGTTTTCTTCTCTTTTTGATTCCAGAAAGGCAGAAAATCAATATTCTCGGAATTGGACGGGACAAAAGCCAAAGTCAATATTTTACCATGGGAACACGGAGCCAGAAGATGAGATGGAGGAGGGCCTCGAGAGGGCCACACCCCCTGGACGCGCGGGTGGGCCCACCCTGCGCCTGGAGGGTGCATCCGCCTCGGGCACCCCCTTGGCCTTTGTGGCATCCCGCAAAACCACTACTAGAAAATCACGTTGTTTTTGTGCATTGCATCATCATGACCGCATGCTCATGTCATCATGCCACATTGCATTTGAGCATCGTCATCATCTTGCATTTGCTTGCATAAAACTATTTTTGAAAAGCCTGGTTTAGTTTTCTAAACGCCCCGTCTTTTATTCAAACGCCAAACCCGGGTCTCTGGATTATTTTGTTTTGGCTGCTATCGGTTTGCAAACGGCCCGTTTAAAACAAATAAAATGTTTAAATATTTTTAGTGGGGGCAGTCGAACGGGCCGACCCGACCCGAACGACCACCCCCAGAACCTAAAACGGTCCACCTAATCAGCCCCCTCTAAATCCTAAAGCTACCAACCTATCTACCCACCCCTCTGGCCACCTCACCCGGACCAATCCGTGACCGCCACCTCACCCCTCTCTTCCCCTAACCCTATCAACAGCTGCCACCTAACCCTCCACCTGTCCACCCACACACCCCACACCACAGCACCCACACGCACACAGGCAACACACGCTCCCACCCCCACCCCGCTGGAACCGACCCACCCCCTGGGCCCCACCTATCCGCGCGGCCCACCCCCCACCATGCGTCCCCCTCTCTCTCTCTCACAGAGCTGCCGGCTGCCCTCCTCTCTCCTGGCCGCCCGCCTCCTCCGCCGCCTCTCCTCCTCTCTTCCCCGCCTCCCTGTGAGCCACCCATGGCGCCTCGCTCGCTAACGCCGCCGCCTCGTCACACCACCTCAAGCGCCCGTCTTCTCGCCCGGCGACCCGCACTCTCCACCGCTCTGCCTCCACCTCGACGCGAGCCGCCACCGCAAGACTCGCCTTCTCAGAAGCCGCGCCCGGCCGCTGGCGTCTCCTCGGCCGCGCCTCGGGCCGCGTCTGCCCCTCCTCCGTTTGCCGCCCTCCGTCCGCCTCCGACCTGCCTTCCACCCGCCGGGCCGCTGACGCCGCCGCGTCTTCCGCCGAGCCTCCACCGCTTAGTCCTCGCCGCCGGGCGGGTTTCGCCCCGAAGCTCGCCTCCGCCCGCCGTGTCCACCTGCGTGCCCAAGGCCGCCTCGCTGGACTCCTCCTCCGCCGCATCCGTGCTCGCCGCTGCCGCTGGTGTTTGGGCCCGCACGCCTGCATTTCGCCTGCGCAGCCGCTTCTCTGCTGCGTCGCTTAGCTCGGGATGATGCTGCTTGGCTCATGCTTGTCCGTGGAGGGCGCCCTGCGAATCTTCAACAAGATGGATCCAATGCCTGCAAGCCGTACCCAGAGACCGCCACCCGGACGCATCACGGACTCGGAGAACCCTCGGACGCCAAGATTCCCGAACCGATGATCGAGATCCGAAGACCGATCCGAAGCGCGAGGACCCGAACCCAAGTCCGCCATCGACACCAAGACGGAACCCCAAGGCCTTCGACAAAACAAGAAACGCCAAGTACTCCTTCCTGGCTTCAAAGCCCGGCCCAGGGACCGACAGGATCTCCAACACGGCCGCTAGTAACCTCATCGTGGAACTCCGAGCTCTCCTCGGGGACCGAGAACGCTCCCGCCGCGACCGAACCCGATAACCGCCAAGACCGTCGACACGAACCGACGACCGCGAATGCGACAGGATCGTCCCCGGAACACCAAGTACTTCCCCCTGAACGCCAAGTTCGCCGACACGGGTGCGACGAGTATTTCCTCGAGGACGCCGAGTGCTTCACCCCAGACTCCAAGATCTCCGCGCGAGACGACAAGACCGACAACATGGCCCGACTACCACGGATACTACAAGAGCGACCCCGACCCGGAAGAATCCGATGCGCCCCTGGAGCCGAACCAAGCCCTGCTTCCCGGATGCCAAGGACACCGACACAGAACAACAAGATCTACCTCGCGGACACCGTGCGACAAGACCTACCTCCGTTATCCGAGAACGACCCTGCCGTTTCCGTCGAAACCTGAACCCCGAGGCCGAACCCTGGACCCTGAGACCGACCCCGAACCCCGGAACCTCAAGTTCGTCGAGCCCCCCTAAATGTGTGACCCTTCTCCTCGAGACCTATTTTATAAATGAAATATAAACTTGTTGCATTAATCATTCATCTCGCATGCATATTCTGTGGTTTGGGGGCCTTAGGCCGATTCACCTCTTAAATAAATATGGGGCCCATATGCGGGCAAATCTAGTCTCATATCGGCCTCATTTAAATTTTTGTAGCGAACCGGTAACTTATCTTGCCATGTTAATACAACATTTAATTTGCGGGGTAGCTAAACAACTTGAACCACTTGAATGATTGTCGGGACCCCGGTTCCGCTTAATATGACCTAATTGCACCGCACCTTTGCCATGTCATACATCATACATGCATCATGCCGATCTTCTGCCGTTGTATTAAATATTTCATCCGGTGTTTCTTATAGTGTTTTGCTTCTTCGCGGATAAGGCCGTTGATTTGATGTGAGCTTCGACCCGATCTTCGGTTGAACCTCCGACAATGTTTTCAGGCGAGCATCTCCCTCTTTCTACCTATCTTGCTTTATAGTATTTATTCCCTCCTGTTGGTCTATTGCTATCTGTGTTGCGATGCTCTAGTTTCCGTACCCGTGATATCCCCTGCAGCCTTATATTGCCTTGGACACATCCTATTACCTGTTGTTTGGTAGATAGTTGGACTTGCACGTCGTAGCCGCTTGCTCAAGTGCTGTTGCGTGTCGACAAGTGCCTCAGTTGCTGATGTATTGCCGCATGTTGATGTTGGATATGATCATGGTTTTACTTATCGCTCACTTTAATTCCTGTTTAACAACTAAAATTGAAGTAAGCAGAGGCATCGATGGGTGATAGATAATATTTGGTTTCCGAACGCCCACTTGTGTCCCGTAGGACCCCGAGTACTTGATACCTGTTCCTTGTTTTATCACGCTATCCACATCCGGGAGGTATATGGGACCCCCCTGAGCCAGAGCTTGATTCAGTCTTATTTCTTGGGGCCACAAACTAGTTTGAGGTTTTATTTACGATCCTGTACTTATGCCATGCTTTACTGCTTTATTTAAATTGTGCGATGATAGCACCATACTGTTTAGGATCGGGACACGATTCCGCGGTGTCGACAAGCCCAGTTTTGGGTTCCCAATGCTCACGTACCGTCTACCCAAACCTTGAGTCCGTCTCGAGTCACCGCTTCGCTATGGTCTACTCAATGGGGTGGCCCCCTGAAATATTTCTGAATCCTGTGATTGCTTTGTCGTGAAAGCCTCGTTGGGTTTTGATTTGGTTTTTCCGAGGTTGATCGAGTGTGTGTTGCTATTGGTGCACCCCGGCCGGGTAAAACTTTCTGAAAGCCGTGTCCGCGGATATGGACGACTTGGATCACAGTATCTCGATCATAGACAAGCATAACTAAAGTTTATTGCTATAAATTTGACTTTATAATGACTAGTAATCAGCTTCACTATAATGGAATGGCTAAATAATACTGCCCACAATTGCTTGTTGGTTTGTCGCTTGCGACAATTGTATCTGACTAGTAAGTATTGCAACTATAACGGAATGGCTAAATAAAAGTACCAACAACTGCTGGGTTTTTGGGTTATCTCATGTTAAATGTATCTGACTAGTAAGTGATGTCACTATAACGGAATGGTTAACTAAAAGTGCCCACTGCTTACTTTATCAGGATGATTATCTTGACCTAACTAGTAATTGCTGCAACGATAACCGAATAACTAAAACTGCCAACCGTGTGAGTTCCTCGGTTGACTTCCTCGTTTGGTCTCGAGGGGGAAATACCAGGATGGGTTTGTTGGCGTTAGGATCAGGTGGGTTCCGGATAGGTCATTCTTACCCCTCTCTGATAACCGCCAGTTGTATCGAGTCTCTATAGGTTGTTTCACAAAGGCACGAGACTGCAAGATAGGTGAAGCAGCCTTTGCCGAAGCTGTCCTTTACAGCAAAGAATTCAAGGAGATCCAGCTCCAGGTCAACTCCTCGGAGATGTCGGCATCGAAGAAGAAGATTTATGACTCCAATCCCGCATTCAAGGCCGCCATCGAGACCAAGCCGGTGGAACTTGTGGTAGGCGATGCCTCCAAAACCATCGCCATTGGGACAAACCTGGATCTCAAATAGGAAAGCGCGCTCGTCGATTTTCTCCGTGATAATAGGGACATATTTGCCTGGCAACCTGTCGATGTGAAAGGTGTACATAGGGAACTTGCCGAGCACAGCTTAAACATCGATCCTACATGCAAACTGGTGAAACAACCTCTATGACTCTTCAAGTACAAGAAGTCCTTCACACCCGATGGGTGGACAATACTATACTTGTGCCCAAAAAGGGACCAAAGGATGAAGAATGTGCATTGATTACACCAGCTTGAACAAAGCGTGTCCAAAGGATCTGTTTGCTTTTCCTCACATTGACCAAATCATTGACTCGATGGCTGGCTTGGAACTTCTGTGTTTTCTCGATGCATACTCAGGATACCACCAAATCAAGATGCGAAAGTCGGACCAATTGGCCACTTCATTCACCACACCCTATGGCACGTTTTGCTATGTCATGATGCCCTTCGGGCTAAAAAATGCGGGTGCTACGTACCAGCGTACAATGCAACATTGCCCTCACGACTAAATTGGTCAGAAAGTTCACGCTTACATGGATGATATCGTGATGGCTGCAAGTGCACAAATCGTTTGTAGCTAGTTTCGAAGTTAAAATGCCGATCGCACAGGGAGCGCAAAGGTAAGTGTTTATTGGTGAAGTCTCTATCACACCCGAAGTTGTCACAGGTCTTCGAGTGAATTGACTACAAGTGTTGAAATAAGAATGAGATTTGGATTAAAGAGATTGTATTTAAATTAAAATAAAATGTAAACTTCAGAAATAAAAAGCATAAAAAGTAAAGAACGAATTGTTTGTTGTTTTCTGCAGATGGCAAAGTAGGCACGGGAAGATTCATTTCATGGTGATAGTGAATGTTCCAGGTGGATGAGTAATAAGTGTAACAATTATAATCTTATAAGTATATGTGTAGGCGAGCAACCCATAATTATCCGAAACTCCTCTTGATAGATTTCATCCCAACTTCAATAATCCTACTAGCCTATTACCAAAACCATGGTCAGTCACTAGACGATTAAGATCCTTCAGGTTGCTTAGCAATTAAGCTCCTTGGATCGGACTAATGTAATAAACACTTTGGTTCCTCGTGATCCTCGAGTCAAACTAGTTTCCCATTGATATCCCTGTGTCACTCGGGGGTTTCCGGTCTGCTAGCGAACAAAATCTTATCTATGTAGAACAAGGTATCATGTTGTCTGGCCCCTTAATTGGACAACAAGCATTAAGCATCCCACAGATAGTCAAGCACACATAATATAGTAATTAAAATCAACCACAAATTTAATGGAAATTATATACGCACATCACATCTCACCAATCCCTTACATCTCCCACGCCCAAAGGAACTTACCCATACATGAGAGAAGAAAGCATCATCGATATAATTAAATAAAGGGAGTTCTTCTTGATATTACCATGGAGATCCATTATAAAAACAGAAATAAATCCAACACAATTCAAGATGGGAAGAACAATTTCAAACCCTATTCTTGCAAGGTAGAGATCTCTCTCTCTCTCAAGTACAAGTAGTGCCTATGGAGGTGTGTTGTCTACGAGGTCAAATATCATGGAGAGAGATGAAGAACATCTTACCCTTCTGCTCCGGATCTCTTCTTTCTCCCTTCTGGATGGGATGGCGGATCATGTGTTCTGTTTTCGACCATGGCCTCTTCACGAAAGTTGTCCCTTTTAATAATACGGAGGCAATGGAAACTATACTGTAGAGGTCCCAACCTGATAAGGTAGAGATCCCTGTGTTTATAGTGCTAGTCCCTGGATCGAATAGCTAGCACCCACAGTTTAAGATGCAATATCCAGAAACAAAGGTCATATTACAACTCATAACCAGGAATAAAATAGTTCATTACAACTTACATAGCTCATATGGCTATCTTATTACAAAGCATCAGATATAATTATATAGCATGGAGTCCTTAATGTTCATGTGCCACAGGCAATCATGTTGGTTGTAGACTTGTAATCCCTACTCAACAAACTTCACTAACATCAAGCAAACCTGCAACATAATAAGTTACAGCCACAATGGTCAATACATTTGAATTGTATTGGCAAGTGATATCATGTTGATATGGAGAATCTAACATCTACATGAATATTTGGCCAAGTGGAGTTTTGGCTGCCTTTGCATAAAACAATTTTTCCTTATCCTTTGAAAATAGTTATTCTCTTTTCAAAAACATTTCATCACACAATGGCACACTAGTGACACACCAGGTGCTTCCCTTGTTCACCCAACAAGTTTTAACTTAGAGAAATTGGGATGAGGAGATCCTTGATCATTTCAATGTCTTTGATGCTCAAAATGTCCATTACCGGGGACACGGCTAAGTACTTAGGTTTTACCCTCTCGAGAGGTGGTGCACTTTTCCCACAAGACTCGACATTCATCGATACAAGACTTTTCAGAAACAATGCCTCAGATCAACACAGACGCGTTCCATCCTATCATCACTACCACCAACTGTCTGTCTGTTTGTCTGTCTGAGTTCTTGCAACCTAGTTGGTCAAGGCAGAGCCCATATGCCATGTGGCTACACTGGAAGCTTCTCAACACAAAACATTTCAAATCTCTTTGTTCCTGGGTGGCCATCCACAAGTGAGATACACCAGGGTAAGCCATAGAAATGGGCCCTGGGTAACCACTCAACAAAAATCCATCCAAGCAATCACTATTCCACCCAGGTGTTTCATTCACATAGTTGTTTTATTAATCAAAAATATAGTCATCGACTTTGCATAATATCATAGTATGAATATTTCCACCCTTGAAATCTAATAGCTAGGCTAAGCATCCTAGAATAACTTGTCTCTTGTCTTAGGATGATTCCCACCAAGATATATTCTATAGGATCTACTATAGCATAGCAATATACAAAAATTGTCCTATCATGCATACTACAAAAATATCACTAATGAAATGATGAAAATATAGGACTTTTGATGACCAAAGTATCACTTGCCTTTTTGTAGAAAATCTAGGTACACTCCTTGATCTTGCAATTGTCACACTCGTCAAAGTTCACTATAATTCAATCAAGCAAGACATACATTTAAAACTAGCATTCAACAAAAACACCACATAAAACGATAAAAACAAGGAAATGCATGCAAGCATGCAAAAGGTTGTTTTATTGAAAAAGTGGTTTCTAACATTTCAAAACACCTACTGGTCTTTTATAAAAGTGGAAAATTATTTAAAATCAAGTTAGTGAAAATATGCCTTTTAAATCATTTTTGTTTTGCTAGAAATGATTTTATTCTAAGGAATAATTTCTAATGTTAACAAAATATATTTTAAACACAAAAGTTAGTGTTTATGGTCAGAGGGTTCAAATCAAACCATTTGCAAAAGGTTTCACTCAAAAATCATTTTTAGAACAATTTTTATACCCAAAATAGTCCTACAAATGTTTCTGCAATAACACCTAATTTTACAGAAGAAAATGACCAAACTAAGGCCATATTTGCAAAGTTTACATTTTCTGAATCCATTATATAAATTTTGTAATTTTTGGACACGCAAATCAAAAGTTATGATTTTTGCAAGTTTAAATATCCAAAAACATTTTCTAGATTTTAAACAGAAGGGTCCGGCCACGTGTCATGATTCTACTGGCTGATACCGCTTCGGGTGGATCGTGCAACATGGAAGGTTAGATCTAATTAACATCGCATGGCACAGATCAGCGCGTACCGCTTCGTCTAAGATCTAATCCTATCCACCAGATCTGCATCCAACGGTCTACAGCGGTCGACCAAGAACTGGCGGTGGTGGCTGGCGACGCGCAGCGGCGGCATGTCGGGTGTTGATGGTCCAATGATTCTAGGGGTCAGGGGGGTGGGGGAGATGCTTACTGAGGTCGTGGAAACGTCGTGGTGCTTAAGGTGGTCTTCGTGGGCGAAGGGGTGCACGGAGTCGTCGTGTATTTCTCGCCGGAGATGTCACTAGCGTCGGGCACACACGGGCTTTGTCGGAGGCGAGTACCTGGGAGGCAAGGGTGCAGGGCAAGGCATTAGTGAGATGCGCACGGGTTCAAGGATCACAGAGACACCTACCAGGGGGCAAGGGGCGCACGGGGTCGACGACTATCGCTCGCCGGAGATGAGGCGGATGACGGTGGCGAGCAGGTGAGGTCGTTGCCGAGCGTCAGGGGCTCGCGCGAGAAAACAGAGGCTGCTGGAAGATGTGCATGACGATGGCGAGCAAGCCAGCGTGCACTAGGGGGTAGGGGGTGGTCTAGGCTCGCCGGAATTGACGCCGGAGTGCGTCAGAGGCAGTGGCGGTTCGGCTAGAATTGTGGGCAGCCTGGTGGCTCTCTGGCAGCGGGGTTTGAGGGGAAATGGGGAGGAGACAGAGGGGGTTAAGATAGCATGGTCAAGGGGGAGGATTAACCGTGCAATCAAACGAATTTACCCTGAGAAATTATCGCAGGAAACGGTCAAGGAGGGGGAAAATAACTGGTCTGCGCGGGGATGACGATGCCAACATGGCTGTGGGACCACGGGGTCAGTGGTGGTGTGGGTACGGGTGCGGGTGAGAAAGGGTTCACGGGGAGAGAGGGGTGGGGGTTACCGGGTGGGCTGGTTCTGGGCCTGCTGTTGGGCCTGGGTTGCTGGGGGTGCTGGGTTGGTTTCGTTTTCTTTAGTTTTTTTCCTTCTAAACCCTTTTCTTTTTCTGTTTTCGATTTCTATTTTAATTTAAAACAATTGTTTCAAACTTCCATTTGATTTCAAATCTTTTCCAAACTTTTAGTAGGTTTTTATACTAGTTATTTAGTGTGTTTAAAAGTCCACTTTAAAATATTTTAAATATTCTCTTATGATTTATTATTTATTTAAATTAGGCATTTTGTCTTTATTTAAATAAAATTGAATATGGTTCAACCCATATAATTTTATTTAAATAATCCTTATTCTTTTATTTTTATTTGAATTAATTTTATTCCATTTTCTTATGGATTTGGCCAAGATTTAAATTGTTTTTTTAATATTTCTTATTTAATTAATTCTTTCTTTATCTTATAAAATTAATATCTTTTTATTTATAGCTCCAAAAATGGTGATTCCACTTTGTATAATTTTATTTTTAATTTTTTTATCTTTTTAAACCCTTTTAGGATTACTTTGCTCACAATTCGGTGATTTTTGTTAGGAGCTTTATTATCCTTGGAAAATTACTTTCTTTTATTTTATTAAAATCATAAGTTTTTATCCATGGCTCCAAATTGAATGAAACCAATTTCCATGGTTTTATAACATTTTTGTTTACCATTTTTTATCATTTAGAAATGTTTTTTTTCTAAATTTTTATATGGAACAAAGCCATAGTCTTAGAGTGATCTTGGAGATGATTTCTTTCTTTAGGGTTTAGGGTTTTGGTTTAACTTTTCTAAGTGCTTTAAATTTAATATTCTTTCCCTGCATGAATGCATTTGATCTTTGGAATATTTGTTTGTTGCTTTATTATTCAACTTTTTTTCAAGTAGGGTTTTGATGTTTCCATTTAGAAGCAAAAAGTTTCTTTTCACCCCAAATTTCAACATTTGTTTCTTTTGTTTGTTTATTTTTCACATTTCAAAATTTGGAAAATTTTGGGATGTGACATATACGATAGGAACTATACAGCTGGAATAAATATTCCCGCTGTATAGTTGCTCGTTAAAGCTTCTGTACGCTCCCCTCGCTTGCTTCCAGAAAGAGACTTGCTTGTTTTCGTCTGAATATTGTGTTTTTTGCTATCAAATCCCTCTGTTCATGTTCAGAACCTAAAACACACATTAAAAACCAAGTTTTCTTTGCTACCAAAGTATTAGCGTTAGGTAAATCTAGAAAACCATCAAATTCAAACGAAAGACCATCAAAAATGTGTCGAATCTCACAGCTATCACATCGCGGTGATGTCAAAGATATCAAATGGCCTCATCGACGACTTAAAGGAAACCTTTGATAACCTTCGAAAGTTTAACATAATGCTTAACCCTAATAAGTGCGTCTTCGGGGTTCCTGCCGGCAAATTGTTAGGTTTCATTGTTTCCCATCATGAAATCGAGGTCAACCTGGAGAAAATCAAGGCCATCATCAACATCAAATGTCTGACATGCCTGAAGACATCCAACGGCTCATGGGTTGTGTCACAGTAGTAAGCCAGTTCGTCATCCAACTTGGAGAAAAGGCCATGTCGTTATACAAGTTGCTGAAGAAGGCGGACAAATTTGTATGGACGTATGAGGCGGACGCAGCGCTACGAGGCAGACGCAGCGCTACAGGCGTACGGGGCAGACGCAGCGCTACAAATTCCTCCGCACCTATACTCGCAGCACCTGAGTCTATGGATCCGATGTTAATCTACATGGTGGCCACCAACCGGGTAATCCGTGTCGCCGTCGTGCTAGAGCGTAAGGAACCAAGGCATGAGTACGACATATAACAACCAGTTTAGTATGTAAGAGAGGTCTTGACGGAGTCCAAACAACATTACCCGCACTACCAGAAGCTGGCTTACAGAGTTTTCCTTGCTTCTCGGAAGCTAAGGTACTATTTCCAATAGCACCCAATCACAGTAGTGAGTAAGGCTCCACTGTCGGACATCATCAACAACCACGACACTACGGGAAGAGTGGCTAAGTGGGGCATTGAACTTGCCGCCTTCGAAATCACTTACAAGAGAGGCAGCGCTATCAAATCACAAGCATTGGCGGATTTTATTGCAGATTGGATGGAGCTGCCAGAAGATACTCTTGTGCTAGAACCAGAATTTTGGGTAATGCACTTTGACAGATCAAATCTACTCAATGGCTCGGGGGCTGGTGTATTATTGCAATCACCAACATGAGAGAAGCTACATTATGTCATGCAAATCCTCTTAGAAGCTACAAACAACATGGAGGAATATGAAGCACTCATTCTCGGACTTCGTGTAGCCAAGGATATTGGCATCAAGCACATAGTTTGTTGTGGAGATTCTGACTTGGTTGCCCAGCAAGTGGCTAGCACCTGGAACGCGCATAACCCTATGATGGCGGCATATCGAGATGAAGTAGACGATATAGCCAAGTGCTTTGAAGGCTACAGAGTCAAATACATCAAGAGGGAAGAAAATGAGGCGGCGGATCTGCTGTCAAAGCTTGGATCCACTCGGAAACCAATTCGGCCAGGCGTTTTTCTGGAGCATATATGGATCCCATTCGTGAAGGGAGCGGACCCTGAGAATCTGGATAGAGTAGAATCATTCATTAATGCAGTAACAATAGTCCCTCAGGCCTGGACGTAACCGTTCATGGACTACCTCAAAGACAGAACTTTGCCCGCCGACAAAGTCGAAAGCCGGAAAATAGTACGTCGAGCAAAAGGCTATACCATAATTAATGGGCAGGTCTCCAAAAGAAGCACCACAGGAGTATTCCTAAAGTGTGTTTCCCATCAGCAAGGTATGGATATCCTTTGTGAGATTCATCTCGGAGATTGCAGGCATCACGCCACTCCCCGATCGTTGGTCTCCAAAGCCTTCCTTCAAGGATTCTTCTGGATAACCGCAAAGGTGGACACCGACAAGCTGGTCGAAACATGCATTGGGTGTCAGTATTATGCATGGCAACAACATGTTCCAGCTGAAGAATTGCGGACTATACCAATAACTTGGCCGTTCATAATCTGGGTGATTGACATGGTTGGGTTGTTGCAGACGGCACCTTGTGGGTTTACGCATATGCTCGTAGAAGTTGATAAGTTAACTAAATGGATAGAATCTAGGTCCATTAGAAAGCTCAATGGGGCTGCCCTTAAGTTTGTCCGGGATCTAGTGGTGAGATTTGGTCTCCCACATAGCATCATCATCGAAAACGGCAACAACTTGTCACTCGGATAAGTGGAGGCTTACTGTCATGAGAAAGGCATCCGCCTTGACCTATCATCTATGGCACATCCATGGTATAATGGCAAAGTTGACCGGGCCAATGGATTGATTTTGCAGGGAATAAAGCCACGTCTAGAAGCACCGCTACATAGAGAAGCTAGAGCCTAGGCGGAGGAATTTCCATCTGCCTTGTGGAGCTTACGAACTACTCCCAACAGATCTTCTGCTTCATGGTATATAGAGCAGAAGCAATCCTACCTTACATCCTTCACAACGTACCAAGAGTCGTCGCCTATGACGAGGATGACGCTAAGAAATCCAGATGCTTAGATGTGGACCTGCTCGAGGAGTAACGTGTTCTGGCATGCCAGAGATCCTCCATCTACCAGCAGAAGCTATGCAGCTACCATAGTCGCCATGTTAGGAATCGCTCATTTAAAGAGGGGGTTCTGGTGCTCCAACTTAAGCAGAAAAAGTCACACAAATTATCCCCTCCATTAGAAGGACCGTTCATTATAAGCAAGGCGCTACTCAATGGTTCCTATTACCTCATTGATAATTGTGAGCTAAAAGATAATCCAAGTGAGGATCATAAGCGTAAGCGATGTGACCCGGATGATGACTACCTAGAACTTGATCGTCCATGGAGCATAGCACAACTACATCCCTTTTACACTTAGCATATCTTGTTATATACTATGTACATTTATATGATCAATAAAATAAAGCATTTGGTTCACTCATATGCCTGAGTCTTTTACCTCATTTAGTGTTTGTTTTTGGATCATGTAAAACCCTTTATGCACAAGCTTTGCAATTGCACTTGTGAAAATTCCGCCTATGGGCGTTATCTTAAGTTTCTTGTCTACACGTTTTCTGTCGTTTTTATGTGGATTCTAGAGTAGTGACTTTTGGCACTCTAAGTCGGCGATTTTGTGCTACGGTTCTTGACGGTGCCATTAGGCATCATCGCCTGAGGGCATAGTTCTGGCTAAGGGTCTTCCGACTCATGAAAGGTCAAGCATAAGAACCAGAATAATGGATAAGCCAACACTTGCTTAAAAATATACAACTATACATGCTGAAAACATATTATAAGTAGCTGGAGGCTTGAAGCCAAGTTTTCTGCATTAGAACATCATTGTTTTCCACATATTACATACCCAAAATACAAATATTACAAAGTGTTTTATATTATTCTGGTGCATGAGACTTCGAGGTTGCATCGTCAAAGACAGTAGAGCCATCTTGTTCAACAACAAAGTCTGTGGTTTTTAGGGACTCGGAGGCTGCTTGATCATTGTCAATGATCTCTAAAGGCACAAATACATCCGCCTTGACCAACTGGGCGACCCTAGTATCATAACCGGCGAGTGAGGACCAGATTGCATCGTTATCGATCTTGTGTTCCTCCTCATCCACGTTGGGTATACCAGCGGTCACCATGTCGATGTCGGCGTCGTCGTAGTGAGCTTTGACTAATGCCAAGGCCATCCTAGCGCTAGCCCGGGTACAAGAAGCTTTCCAGCTTACGATACGCTCGGGGATTCGGCGGAGGATCTCCAAGTACTTCCTTACTGAGTCCATGATGGCTCAGATGATGTAGAGCTCGTTGGGAACCCCAAGAGGAAGGTATGATGAGCACGGCAACAAGTTTCCCTCAATTATAGAACCAAGGTTATCGAACCAGTAGGAGATAGGAGTGACTTCCGAAGGTGTTGCTAGCAACGTGGAACCTGCACACAACACAACCAAAATACTCTGCCCCAACATATCAATGAGGTTGTCAAGCTCACTGGTTTTGCTGAAAACAAAGGATTAAACGTATAGTGTGAAAGAAAGTAATTGCTTGTGGTAATTGCATAAAGTAAACATTAGATAGAATATCGACGGGAAGGAATGGAACGGGGTCCACAGTTCACTAGAGGTGTTTCTCCATAAGATAAATAACATGCTGGGTGAACAAATTACAGCGGGGCAATTGACAAATAAAGAATGCATAACAATGCATGTACTTGACATAAAGATTACTATGAGATTCATTTGGGATTACAACAAGATACATAGACCGTAATCCAACTGCGTCTAGGACTAATAATCCACCTCCAGGATATCATCCGACCAACCCTCGGGTATTAATTTGCAAGCAACAGATAATTGCATTAAGCAAAGTGTGTAATGTAAACAATACAATTTCCCTTGGGCAAAGGATTGTTGTTTTCTCCCTATTAGCAACAACACATTTACAATCTTAGAAGTTTATGTCACTCTCCCAGATTACTAGAGGAACGAACCTACTATCGAGCATACATACTCCCTCTTGGAGTCACAAGCAACTACTTGGACATAGTAACTACTAGCAACGGAGAACATGCAAGATCACAAATAACATAGACATGATAGAATCAATAATCAATCTGACATAGTACTCAATATCCATCGGATCCCCACAAACAGAACATATAGTACTACAATAAGATGATCTTGATCATGATAGGCACCTCACAAGATCTAAACATGGTAGCGCAAATAGGATAAACAACCATCTAGCTACTGCTATGGACCCATAGTCCAAGGATGAACTACTCACGCATCACTCCGGAGGCTGGCATGGTGATGAAGAGGGCCTCCGGGATGATCTCCCCTCTCGGGAAGGGTGCCGGGAAGAGCTTTGGATCCCTCCCGATCTAGGGACGATGGTGCCGGCAGCTATGGACTTCTTCGTGGATTTTCATCCAGTGCTTAGGATTTCTGACTCGAGGGGTTTATATAGGCGGAGGGTCAAGATCGGTGGATACCCGAGGGGCCCACACCATAGGGCGGCGCGGCCTAGGGTGGGCCCACGTGCCCCCCTGGTGTGGCTGCCTTGTGGAGCTTCTTTGTCTCTCCTTCGGACTCCGTGTAGTTTCTGAAAAATAGGAACTTTGGCTTTGGTTTCGTCCAATTCCAAGAAGATTTCTTTAATATCTTTTCTGAAACCAAAAACAGCAGAAAACAGGAAGCGGCACTCTGGCATCTTGTTAATAGGTTAGTTCCAGAAAATGCATAGAAATTCCTCAAAGTGTAGACAAAACATAACATAAATGGTGCAAAATAAGAATGGAGCATCAAAAATTATAGATACGTTTGCAATGTATTAGTCCACTGCTTGATGTTGATGTCCAAGGGCTTGGCGATCTCTTTGGTCTGTGCAATGGCCGTATTGATGTAGTTACCTGCAAGAACCATGCAATCTTTTGGAGACGGAGAATTTTCACCCAAGTTGGCTAGGCCCCTGGGATTTGCATTTCCGATAAACAAATTGAGTTCATGAGTTCAACACATCAGTTCAAAAGTACCTGACTTGCAGAAAATGAAGACGGGGGAAGCTTACTGAAGATGCTGCTTTCGGCTTGTTGGCATACCTCTGCCAAGGAGTCCTGTTCCTATCGGAGAATTTTGTACACCTCAAGTTTGCACGTATTTTGCTCGTCGGTAGCTTTATTCTGTTCCTTGAGGGTCTCAATTTATTCCTTCAGGTGGTTTATCTCCGTGTTGTCAGATTCTTGCATAGCCGCTAATCCCTCCTCATGCATTTTGAGCGCGTCATCCCTCTCCTGCTTCAAAGTTTGATTCTCACTGTCAAGCTCCTGGATATTCTTGGACTGCTCGACAATGTCCTTGGCTTTGGTAACAGATTTTGCAAGTCAGAGAAATAAGAAGCTGAATGAGTAGTTGGAAAATGAAAGCGCAAGACCGAGTTGAGAAGGAAACTGAAAAGAAAACATACTCTTGTTTTTGGTGATCTGTTTCTTCAAGAAGGCAGTTTTACCCTTTTTAGCTTCTAGATCCTTGCACATCTTGGCAAACTTATCATTGGCAGAGACCTTCCAGGCATTCTCATTCTGCAGAAATAGAAGTACTTAGTCTACTTGGATCATCTAGACAGAATTAGATAGTTCTGCCTAGAGGCTCGGGGGCTACAATGCGAGTTTTTAACTCAAAGCTACGCTTAGTCCTTTTTAAGTATCTAGTCAGAACTATCTATGTTTCAACTAGAGGCTTGGGGGCTACGGTATTGAAATTTACAAAACACTGTGTATGCTACTCTAAAAGTATCTAGTAGGAATTATTCATTCAAACTACATACTTGGGGGCTACATTACAAAGTTTCTTGCTTAGTCACTCTTAGAGCACTCAGGCAAAAAGACATATGGTATTTTGTCTAAGTCCTTGGGGGATATAGTGGTATATTATATGTGAAATGCAAAAGCATAAAAGACTTATGAAGGCAATGATCTTAAGGTTATTGGCAGCCTCTGAGTACAGTTTGACAAAATAAACTATGTTTAGCCGGAGGATCTCTGCCTGCTTGAGCAGCTCCTCAAGACCATATGTTGGAGAGGTCGGTGCCGCACCAGGAGCCGAGGCAGATGGCCTTGGAAAAATTATAGAGCTTATAGGCTTGGAGGCCTCCGCCTGTCTCGTGGTCATCACAGATCCGCCTCCTACCACCGACTACTTTCCTATTTTGGTTGCATCCTTAGCCGGAGCTTCAACCACTTGGGATGAGGTGCTCTCCTGCGTCGCCTGGCCGCCGGGAACAACGACCATATCGGCTACATCTAGGACCTCCTACAAAGGATTATTGTCCACCTCCATAACAGAAGGATCAGATGCTGCCGTAGTTGGAGATCTGGCAGGAGTGGTAGAGGGCTTAATAGCAGGAGTAGGAGGAGGGATGGAGGGAGAAGCTTGGGTAATCATATCACGAATATTTTTAGAAGCCCCAATAGTCTTGGAGGTCTTCTTCAAACTTAGTTAAGCATTTCATGCATCTGTTTAAATCAATAAAATGTTTGCATGTATCCAAGTGTGTGAATCAAAATACACTTACAAAACCCTAGTCCTTCCCCCTATTTTTGAAATACATTCAAAGTGGTTTGAGTTTGAAATGTACACAAAAATAATGGAGCCCAGATTGAATACAAGGGCTCTGCAATATTTTAGATATTTTATAAGCTCTCTGGTATTTTTGAATTATTCAAAAACAGATTTGAAAATTAATTAGAAAAGAGGAAGCAATATGTAACACCCTCAGAATCGGCCCTATGCAAGTTTCAGCGATTCCCGCCAAACCCGCATAGAAACGATTCAAAGGTGCCCACCAGGCACTTTCGTGCGGGTGGAAAACGAAGTAATAACATTACACAACAGTCCTCGATGGGACCCACAGAACAGATATATATATACAACAGCGACTCAATGAGTCAAGAATACAGATATAATATACAAAGATTCAAATCACCTTGAAAACGATAGAGCGTCCAGCTACGGACAAGATGCAAATGGGGCTAAGAGCCCTGAAGAATAACCAATGGCTTCCATAACCCTGCCCAGGCCAAGCCGGAAGGTTAACCCTGCTAACGACGTCGATCTCAAAACCTGCTTAAACAAAAGGGGTGCCGACAAGGGGCAAAGGAAAAAGAGAGAGCGGTCAGTACTGAGGCCAGTACACGGCGAGGCTAGAATTCGGCGGTCCTTGCCTACATAGGTATGGTGGACTGAAGCGGCAGCGGCAGCATGCACTGAACAACCTATAGAGACTCGATACAACTGGCGGTTACCAGAGAGGGATAAGAAAGACCTATTCGGAACCAACCTGATCCTACCATTAGACAAACCCATCCTAGTGTTTCCCCCTCGAGACCAAACGAGGAAGTCAACCGAGGAACTCACACAGTTGGCAGTTTTATTTAATCGGTTATCGTTACAGCAATTACTAGTCAAATATAGATAATCATCCTGATAAAATAAGCAGTGGGCACTTTTATTTGACCATTCCATTGTAGTTGCAACACTTACTAGTCAGATACAATTAGCATGAGATAACCCAAAACCCAGCAGTTGTTGGTACTTTTATTTAGCCATTCCGTTATAGTTGCAATACTTACTAGTCAGATACAATGGTCGCAAACGACAACCCAAACAAGCAATTGTTGGCAGTTTAATTTAGCCATTCCATTTTAGTGAAGCTGATTACTAGTCATTATAAGTCAAATTTATAGCACTACTTTAGTTATAGTTGTCTATGATCGAGATATTGTGCTCCAAGTCGTCCATAACCGCGGACACGGCTTTCAGAAAGTTTTACCCTGCAGGGGTGCACAAATAGCAACACACACTCGATCAACCTCGGAAAAACCAAATCAAAACCCAACGAGGCCTTCACGACAAAGCAATCACAGGATTCAGAAATATTTCCGGGGGCCACCCCATTGAGTAGACCCGCAACGAAGCTAGCTGACTCCGAGACGGACTCAAGGTTTGCGACAATGGCTGTAAACGACTGGGAACCCAAAACTGGGCTTGTCGATACCGCGAAAACACTCCGCTTACCTAAACAGTACAGGTGCTATCCATCGCACAATTTAAATAAAGCAGTAAAGCATGGCATAAGTACAGGATCGTAAATAAAACCTCAAACTAGTTTGTGGCCCCAAGAAATAAGAATGAATCAAGCTCGCTCGGGGTCCCATAATCCTCCCGGATGTGGATAGCGCGAAAATTCAAGGAACAGGTATCAAGTACTCGGGGTCCTACGGGACACAAGTGGACGGTTAACAACCAAATAACATCTATTGTCCACCTGTGCCTCTGCTTACTTACTTCAATTTTAGTAGTTAAACAGTAATTAAAGTGAACGATAAGTAAAGCCATGACCATCTCCAACATCAAACATGCGGCAATACTCCAACAACTGTGGTACTGGTCGACACGCAACATCACTTGAGCAAGCGACTACGACGTGCAAGTCCAACTATCTACCAAACAACAGGTAATAGGATGTGTCCAAGGCAATATAAGGCGGCAAGGGATATCTCGGGTACGAAAACTAGAGAATCGCAACACAGATAGCAATAGATCAACAGGAGGGAATAAATACTATAAAAGTAAGATAGGTAGAAAGGGGGAGATGCTCGCCTGAAAAACATTGCCGAGGGTTCAACTGAAGATCGGGGCGAAGCTCACATCAACTCAACGTCCTTATCCGCGAAGAACCAAATCACTAGAATAAACACCGGATGCAATATTTAATACTACGACAAAAGATCGGGCATGATGCCTGTATGATGCATGGCATGGCAAAGGTGCAATGCGATTAGGTCATATTAAGCGGAACCGGGGTCCCGACATTTAATTAAACGGTTCAAGTTATTTAGAACCCCGCAAATTAAATGTTGAATTAGCAAGACCAAAGATAGCACCGGTTCGCTACACAAATTTTAATGAGGCCAATATAAGGCTAGATTTGCCCGCATATGGACCCCATATTTAATTTAGGTGAATCGGCATAAGGCCCCCAGACCACACAAAAATGCATGCGAGTATGACAATTTAATATGCAACAATTATATAGGTGGCATTTATAAAATAGGGTTCTCGGATAAGGGTCACACATTGAGGGGTCTCGACGGTCTTGGTCCGGGGTTCGGGGTCGGTCTCAGGGTTCGGATCTGGGTTTCGACGGGATCGTTCTCGGACTCCGGGAAGGACTTGGTGTGGCGTCGGGGCGCATCGGACCCGCCCTGGTCGGTGCCGATCTGACGTCGATGGCGAACTTGAGCGGATCGGGTACCGGGGTCTTCGAATCCGTGAAGTAGATCTTGTCGCACGGTATCCGGGGTAGACGAACTTGGCGTATCGGGTTCGGTCTTCGAATCCATGTAGTAGACCTCGTCAGTTCCATGTCGACGACCTTGGGGCCTCGGTGTCTTCGGGTTCTGGGTAGGAGGCCTTGACGTCCGTGAAGGAGTTCATGGCGTCCCAAGATCGGTCTTCGGGTACCGCGAAGGAGAGCTTGGGGTTTCGAGGCTTCAATTGTGTGTGAAGATCTTCCGCACATGCATCGCGCGAAGGACAGACCATACTAGATGAAATAGGGAGGTGAAACAGCCGGTGCTTGAAACAGCCAGACATGGCCAGGTGCACGCAGGCCTAGGCGTCGCTAGGCAAGAACATGGCGCAGCGGAAGCAGCAGAGGACGGGAGGGGCCGGCGAGCTCGACATGGAGGAGGGCCTGGAGTCGGAGCTGCAACCAGAGGAGGCGATGCTGCTGGCCGGCAGGAAGGCGAGGCGCAGGCCAGGCCGAGACCATGCAGCGGCGGCGCCGGGCTCGAGGAGGCGCGCCGGAGGACGACGCACAGGAGGAGAGAGGGCGGTGCCGGAGGATGGCGGCAGGACCGGTCCGGCAGCGGAAGCAGGCGATGCTGGGGAAGGCAGCGGCGGGGAATCCTCCTGGCGACGGCAGCGGGGAATCCTCCTGGCGATGGCGGCGGCGCTGAGGAGGGCGCTGGGAGGGTGCGAGGCGAAGCGAGCGGCGCAGGCGGGCGAGCGCCGAGGCGGGACGCGGCGCGGCGGAGGCGGCAGCGAGGCCGACGGCAATGGAGGAGGGTTGCAGAGGGAGGGCGGCGGACGGAGGTTGTGGCCGGGCTCGACGAGGAGCTCGGGAGGAGGCGGCGGAGCGAAGCCCGGCGGCCGGAGGGAGGAAGGGAGGAAGGCGCCGGGGCGGCGGGCGCCAGGAGGAGGCGGGGAGGCGCTCTCGGGGGCGGAGGAGCGCGTGGGGGAGGTGGGGCCGGGGGACAGGGAGGGGAGGAGGGTGGGGCCGCGTGGGGGGGGAAGGGTGAGTGCGGGGCAGGAGTGTGGGGGTCGGTGGGGCGGCCAGGGGTGGGTCAAGGTGGCAGGAGGGGAGGAGGGTGGCGTGTGTGCTGGTGGGTTTGACCAGGGGAGAGAGAGGTGGGGGCAAGGTGGGACCTGGGGAAGGTGGGGAGGCTGGTGGATTGGTGAGGTGGCGGTGGAGGGAAAGGTGAGGTGGCAGGCTAGGATAGGTGGGTAGGATAGGTTTGAGTAGGTTAGGGATTTTGGGTGGACCGTTTGGTTTTGTACTGGGGGTGGCTAACTGGGTCGGATCGGCCCGGTTCGGCTGCCCCCTAAAAATATTTAAACATCTTATTTAATTAAAACGGGGCGTTTGAAATCTGTGGTTAGACAAAACAAAATATTCCGGAGACCCGGGTTTTGCGTTTGGAACAAAGACGGGGCGTTTAGAAAACAAAAACAGGTTTTCCGCAAATAGTTTTATGCAAGCAACTGCAAGATGATGACGATGCTCAAATGCAATGTGGCATGATGACATGAGCATGCGGCCACGATGATGCAATGCACAAAAACAACGCGATTTTCTAGTAGTGGTTTTTGCGGGATGCCACAGAATATCAGAAAAGGAAAAGGATTTCTAAAAAAATAGACAAGAGAGAGAACCAGGTCGCAGCCCACTCCCCTCCTCCCCTCCTGGAACCTTTCCGTGGCCCAGCAACCGGCCCACGCCAGCCCACAGGTGGCCTCGTACCGCTTCGGCCCCGAATCGCGTCGTCGTCTTCGTCCCCAACGAAGAAGCTGCTTGTTGGTGCTGCGCTCGCCATCCGCCGCCGTGCTGCGCCAAGATTCGCGCCACCGACGCCTACAAGAACCCCACCCCGCCATTGTGGAGAACCCTATCCTTCTTCCCCCCCTCGCGCGCTCCCTTTTCCTCTTTGGCCAAACCCTAGCCGCTCGGGCTCCGGCGAGCCTCGCTGTCTCTGGCTGCCCCGTGCATTGTGGAGTGGTCTGGGAGAAGCGTTGTGTCGCCGCCGTCATCTCTGTCAAGCCACGCAAGCTGGAAGGACTTCATCTGGACGGAATCAAGCTCGACCTCAACTCCGACCGCCGTAGTCGAATCGTCGATTCCCCTCCGTCCGGCCTCCACTCGCTTCATCGACTTCACCGTCATGCTCGTGGTGAGTGTCGTGGGAATGACCACGGCAGATGCTGCAATCGGCAGTGGGTAGTAGAACATGGGGCAAGGGCGGCCAGCCATCTGCGGTGCGAGATGAGGGCGGAGACACAAGGTTTTACCTAGGTTCGGCCCCCAGAGGGTAAAGACCTACTCCTGCTAGATTGTATTATCGAGAGAGTACAAGGGACGAGCTCGACGACTAGGCGGCGAGTCGCTTGGGTGTATGATGGAACGTATCCTCTATGCGTACCCTAGGGAGGTTTATATAGGCTCACCTCGCTAGGATTTACAGATTACAACCAAATTAGTTAAAGATTCGGAGTGTCTTTGACCTAGTCCGACTGGGCCTAGCTACGCTTCTAGGCCTCCAACTTCCAGTCGCCTGGGTCCTTGCCAAGTCTCGATCCAGTCGCCTCTTGCAGGCCCACTCGCTGGCGGCTTGGGCCAATAGGAAACGTCCTGCTGGGCATACCCCCGTAGGCATATCCCCATCAGTAGTCCCCGAGGCCGTCGTTGATTCGTCGCAGGCATTTATTGGCAGCCGGAGTATGCGGGTCCAATGCGGACGCCTAGTCGATTCGGCGGTGGACTTCTGAACAAAGGAAATAACTAGTCATTTTAGTCGCAATAACGGCGACCAATCATATCACAGCTTGGCGAGCGGGTCGGCGAGTAATTAGTCACTGTCATAGTGATCGGGTCGGCGAATCGTCGAGTCGCTGGAGGCATCGAGTCGAGTAGACGAAGTTGGACCGTCAGCTTTGTGAAACTAGCCATTGGGTAATCCAACGGTAATATTGGCGTAATTACCGTGTAGTAACGGCTCCCGAAAATGGCGAGTAACAACCGCTATATAAGGAGAGTGACGGGCGAAGGGGAAACCGCTTCCCTCACTTCTTCCGATCTTGCGCATTCTCGTTTCCCCATTCCTCGCAGCGACCAGAACGACTTAGAGCGATCCGCATCCCACGATCCTCCAGCCGATGGCTCCTCCTACCGAACCATGGGGCAGATCCAAGTGCACGAAGGCACTGCTAAAATCATTCGAGGAGGCGGGGATCCTCCGTGCCGGGAGATGGCGCATCCCCGCGGCCGGAGAAGTAGTTCCAGATCCGCGCGAAGGGGAATTCATCTGCTTCACCAGTCACCTGGAACTGGGGCTCGGCTTACCAACCTCCCTCTTCTTCCGGCGTTTCTGCGCCTATTACGATATCCAGCCGTCAGACCTGGGTCCGCACAGCATCAAGCAGCTCGCCATTTTCGTGGCATTCTGCGAGTGCTACCTGGGATGCAGGCCTTACTTCCACCTGTGGCAAGATCTATTCCACGGAAGAATCAGCCGCGAAGAGACAGGCGGCCCAATGCTAGCCGCGGGCGGCTTGACCTTCCAGCTGAAGTCAAAGGCGTCATTCTTCGATCTGATGCTTCCCGCCAAAGCAGCGAACGAGTGGAAGAAGAATTGGTTCTATGTTACCGAGTCGACTCCAAGCGATGAAGTGGCGCTTCCACAGTACTCCGCCGACCGGCCTGAGCCGCACCGGCTCCAAGTTACCAAACTCCCGCTGGAGCAGCGGATGGTCGTCGACGAGATGCTGTAGACCATCCGCAATTTGAAGACGAAAGGCCTTCAAACCATCAACCTCTACAACTGCTGGCTCGGGCGACGGCTCGTGCCCCTGGCCAGCCGCGCCCACTACATGTACGAGTATACGGGCAAGGACGACCCGACGAAGTCCTGCCTCATTGAGTGGAGACTCAACGACTACACCCTGGCCTTGAAAAAGATCACCCAGGCTATGTATCTTGACGTGAAGGCCGGGGTCACGCCTTACACCGCAAGGCGCCCAGATCCAACGGTAAGCTGTTATTCCCTTTGCACTCATAGTCGCAGTTTGTGCATTCACGGTTGTGCTAATGTCGTTTGATTGGTGCAGTTGTTTCAAGTGATGGAAGGGTGGCTTCCGCCCGCAGACGATGAGAACTCGAGCTCGTCCGCCCAGGACGGGAGCGAGTCATTGCCCGACAAGGGCGATGTCGAAAGTGACGGGGGTGGCAATGGCGACCATGATGACGACGACCCTGTGGAGGTTGCTGCCCCCACGGTCCGTAAGACTCGTGGGCAGCACCAGCACGAACTCAAGGCCAGCAAGAGCCTCGAGGCCCATGAAGACAACGACGACAAGCTCCCTGAGCATACCTTACACCGTGAGGCTACACCATCGAAGAAGAAGAAGGCTCCGCCGAATAAGATGTAGGGATTCGTAGCATGGAAAACAAAATTTTCTATCGCATACAAACAAACAAGCCAAGATCTATCTACTATATTCTAGCAACGAGTCGATGGAATAACTTACCCTCGAAGATTCCAAAGCGTTTAACGAGAGCGGATTCTCGTGGGTGATGTAGTCGTACTCTTCCCGATCTCAAGATCGTGTAGACGATCCTTCCGGCCATGCTGCGTTAGCGCTCATGTCGGTCACACGCTCGGTACTGACGAAGACCTTCCTCCCTTGTTCCAGCAGGCAGCGGAGGTTGTAGCACTCTCTCGCAATTCCAGCAAGACAACGGCGTGGTACCAAGTAGAGGGAGATCCCAGGCTTCGCCTTAAGCCGGAGCGAGTATGGTGGAGTATGAGAGAGAGATATTAGTGGTCTAGGGTTTAGACACACCAATTAGAAGGCTCTAATCCGAAGGTTAGGGCAATTAGAAGCTCTAAACCAAAGCGGCTCTAAACCGGAGTCTAGGGCTAGGATTTAGATTAGAGGATAGGAACTTGTGTGTCTAGAGGAGGAGGCCCTGCCCCTCCTTTTATAGGTGGGAGGGGCGGCCAAGGGGAGGGAGTCCCTCCCCAAGTCGGCCTTGGTTGGCGCGCCGGCTTGGAGAGGAGGGACTCCTCCCCCAAGTCGGTTTCAACCTCCTCTTGCTTGTTTCCCTCAGTTTCCTGTTTTAGCCGTTTGACTTTCAAACTGGCCATTTGACTTTTCAGTTTTAGGATTCAATTTAATCCTTTATTTGGAACAGCGAGAACACTTAGTACATGATGCAATCATTCCAATATGTAATGACACATTCATGTACCCCTCCCCCCCGGAGTGCCGGACATTCCGGAACCTTCTAGAACATTCCCGATGAAAACACCGGAATCATTCCCGAACTCCGAAACGGGACTTTCCTTATATGAATCTTATTCTCCGGACCATTCCGGATCACCTCGTGATATCCCGGATCCCATCCGAGACTCCGAACAACATTGGTCTCTTTCTCATAATACCATAACTACTCAAAACAACGTCGAATCCTTAAGTGTGTCTCCCTACGGTTCGTGAATTATGCGGACATGATCGAGACACTTCTCCGAACAATAACCAATAGAGGAATCTGAAAATTCATATGGCTCCCACATATTTCTACGATTACTTTGCGATCGAATGAACCACTTACATACGATACCAATTTCCCTTTGTCTCACGATAGTTTACTTATCCGAGGTTATGATCGCGGTATCTCTACATACCTAGTTCAACCTCGTTACGATAAGTACTCTTTTCTCGCTCCGTGATATGTGATCCCTTGTGAGCTCACATGCTTGCAAGCTAATTGGATGACATTCCACCGAGAGGGCCCAGAGTATATCTATCCGTCATATGGATGGACAAATCCCACTCTTGATCCATGTGTTTCAACCAATACTTTCCGAACACTCAATGCCACCTTTATAGCCACCCGATTCACGGTGTGGTGTTTGATGTCATCAAAGCATCCATCCGGTAAAGGTGATATGCATGATCTCATGGTCGAAGGAATTAGGTTACTATGTATCAGAAAGCATATAGCAATTGAACTATTGAAATGACTTGATCTTTATGCTACGCTTATCTATAGGAGTATGTCCACCATATAGTTCTCCTAACGATATGATCTTGTTGTTGATAACATCTCAATGTTCATGATAGGGAAACCACAATCATTAATCAACCAACAAGCTAGTGAAGTATAGAGGCTATACTAGGGACTTCAAATTAAGTTTACAAATCACACAAGTCTCAATGTTTCCTTGTTAATACTATTATAGCATGAATGTAAACATTTATCATAAACACAAAGATATAATAATGACTAAATTTATTATTGCCTCTAGGGCATATCTCCAACATAAGAAGGTGAAGCCGACCAAGCCAGCGTCTCCGCCTCGGTCCGCGAGTAGCTCCGACGCTACCAGCTCGGCCGAGGAGACAGCGGCGCATGCGTTCGCGGCGACTAGCTCCGCCGCCATAGTGGACGAGGTGCCGCTGGCATCGTTGCCGCCACCGTTCGCCCCAGTCGCCGGTTTTGCGGCCTCTCTAGCCGCAGGGGCCTCGCCGCCGAGGGTGGCTCCCGCAACAATTCCCAAGGAGGCTCCCGCCGCGGCTTCATCTTAAAAGAAGCCATCAGTGTCTTGGGCACACAAAGTGTTTGAGATGGGCCTTAGTCGGAAACTGGGGCCAGAACTGGAGAAGCCGGCCAGCATCTGCACCGGCCTGCGATTTCTTCTGGTCGCCAAGTGAGTGTTCCTCGACCTTTTATCGGTCTTGCTTTGTGTTTTCATCGGAGAGTTTTATTGATAGAGTTGTTTGCAGGACTGGAATTAAGAAGATAGGTCACCCTTCAGTGGCCAAGGTTCCACCAGTCACCACGGAGGCGCCAGCTGACCCCTCGAAGAAGAGGAAGGGCGACGAAGTCGCTGCTCCCACCGAAGGCACGAAAAGAACAAAGGGCGATGACGTTGTCACGATCTCTGACGAGGCGGCGACTGCCCCGAGTGAACCTCCGACCGCAGCGGATGTAGCTCTAAAGGCCAAGGAGGACGCGGGGTCACAGCATACGGTGCCCGTGGGTTCGACCGAGGCGACCGAGCTGCCCTCGAGTGGCATGGGGGCCACGGTGGCCACGTTCCCTCGCTTTATGGTGAAGGCCGCCATGGCGAGTGCCTCGGAGCCATCGAGCCAGTTTCCTGGTGCCTCCGGCATGGAGGTTGAGCATTGTCGCGGTCATACTCCGCTTGTGCTTGCATCGGTGGACGCGATGGAGCTTCACAGCATGCTAGGTGCCGCTATCCAGGTATATCCAGTCCCCGAGGATCTTGCCACTGAATTTCAGTGGTCGGATTCTTCATTTTTGCGTTATCCAGTCCCCGAGTGCCTAGTCGCTGAATTTCAGCGGCTGGGCACTTTGGAATTTTGTCATCCAGTCCCCGAGTGCCTAGTCGTTGAATTTCAGCAGCTGGGCACTTAGGAAGTTTTGGTTGCTGACGCTGTGATTGTTGCACAGGGCCTGCAACGCGAATCGGCCGAGCGGCTTGCTGCGAAGTTCCGCGTTGAGAAGGAACTCATCGCCGTCCAGGAGACGAATGAGGAGCTTCGAGCGGCTGCGGGTGAGTATTTACCTTATTTGGCGCTTGTCGCTGACTTTTTGCGGTGTTAACCGTTTTGTGTTGGAAACAGAGAGTAGTGTGGCTGAGGTGAAGCAGGCTCGCCAAGGCCTTGTCCCAGTGGGTGATTTAACGGCGGCTCAGACTGCTTTAAGCGTGGCGGAGAAGCAAATCAC
Source organism: Avena longiglumis (assembly GCA_030063025.1). Lineage (NCBI taxonomy): Eukaryota > Viridiplantae > Streptophyta > Magnoliopsida > Poales > Poaceae > Avena > Avena longiglumis. Next base: position 252,427,923 of record CP125979.1, read on the forward strand.
CGATCTGGAGCATGAGCTCTAGGAGGTGAAGGCGGACGCGAGCTCGGCGGAAGGACGAGCCAAGGCCGCCGTTACTTCTGCTGCTGAATAACGGAAGGTGTGTGATGCGCTCGTTGACGGGTTGCAAAATGATTTCTCTTCTCTTCAAAGTTTCATCACGGACCTCTGCCGCCCGCTAATTGGTAAGCTTTCCCTCAGCTGACTTCCGATTGCACGCACTTCTGCCAGGTTTTGGTTCTTTGCTTCGTTTGTTTGTGTGCAGAGTCGGATCATCGATAATGCAGAGGCGCATCGACGACGCAGCGGCTTTGACCACCCTGGTCAACTCAGCCGCGCTGTCAGCGACTTGCCTCCGGGCATACCTTCAGGAGATCTCCCGCACGGAGGTGATTCCCAGCGACCTCGTCGAGGTATGGCGCTACCTGGAGAAGGCCCCGTCGGTCGTGGAATTAATTACGCGGTCGGCCTTCCGTCGTGGAGCGGCGACGACACTCAGCCTTGGGATCGCACACTTCCCGGACGATTTCGACCTCGACGACGTCACGAGCGGTTACCCCTCGTCGACTGGCTCGGTGGAGATTGCTGAGGTGTTGAAGCTGACGGATCGAGCCACGGTGTACTCCGACCGCATTTGGGATATGGGCGACCTCATTCCCTACTAGGAAAAGATCGTTGCCCCCAATGACCCTGAGCCGAAGCACCATGACTTCAAGGTGGAGCAATCGTTCCGTGCGACGATGGTGGGCGAGCTGATGACGTACCCGTCGAACCCTTATGTGCCTTTTATCCGCAACCGCAGGGACGGTGGCGCGTCTTCATCAAAGCCTGTGGAATAGAATGTTTTTCCATTCGGCATTAGCATAGGATAACCATGTAACTCTCCTTATATGCAAAACAAATTTGCTGCTATGAAGGAATGGCATGTTATTTTGTCAGTCGTTTTGTTGAGTTGTTGGTCGTGCGAGTCCCCGAGCGCGTCTGCCATTTTATGGGGTTTACCTCGTTTTTATATGTTGTGTGAACTGTTAGTGAGTTAGGGTCGACTCACCATGGATCGGAAAGCTAGTCGCGTGGCGACTCCCAGGGGTGCTCTTTACTTGGCCATTTTCCCGGGAGCGAATGGGGTCGGGTCGCCGAGTCCCCGAGCGTGGTACTTGGTTGTTCTAGTCGCAAGCCCAAGGTAGGTGAGGACTAAGCGCGTTATGTTAGGCGCGTCACTCCTGCCTGATCCATAAGATCAGTCGCATGGCGAGTCCTGGGCACGCTCTCATACTTGGCGTTTTTTCCTATCCGCTCGTCTTTGGTCTGGTGTCAGTCCCCGAGCGTGGTACTTTGCCATTCGAGTTGCTGCGCCGAGGATGCGGAGGACTTGGTCGCTGTGGGAAGAGAGTGCAGTCGTCTTGGCTCGGGGAGCCAGTCGAGCAAGGCGACTCCAATGGGGCTCCGGGTTAGCTTTTTCCGTGGACGGTACGAGGCCTGAGTTTTTCTAGTGCCCTCGTACCGCACTACTTGGCCGCGCCGGTCGCTTTACCAAAGGTTGACTTCTGCGAATAGCGTAACGCTGTTATTACGAGTGCGAGTGGCATAGGACATGGAGAGTAGACACAATTTGCGGTAACCTGTCTGCTTTATTTCATAGAGGGTAGGGGGTACATGTCTGGAGTTCTAAGAGTAGAACTTCCGTAGGAGGTTTACATTCCATGGCCGCTTGACGTCGAGTTTTCCGTCGCCTCAGACATCGGTGAGGTAGTAGGCTTCATTGCCCAAGACTCGCCTGATGGCGAATGGTCCCTCCCAAGGGGGTGAGAGCTTGTGCATGCCTTTCTTGTCCTGGATTAGGCGCAGCACCAGGTCGCCTTCCTGGAAAGTGCAAGTTCGTACTCGTCGGCTGTGGTAGAGGCGGAGCCCTTGCTGGTATATGGCGGTGCAGGAGCGAGCTAGGTCGCGTGCTTCGTCGAGCTGGTCGAATCCGTCTTGGCGTGCGAGCTCGTTGTCGGCCTCCGTGTAGTTGACCACCCTAGGTGAATCGTGCTCGAGGTCGGTTGGCATGACTGCCTCAGCACCGTACACCATGAAGAAGGGGGTGAAACCTGTCGATCTATTGACGGAGGTGCGGATGCCCCAGATGATAGAGGGGAATTCTTTGACCCAGCACCCGGCGGTACGCTCGAGTAGACTTGTAGCCATGGCTTCAGGCCGTCGAGGATGCTCTGATTGGCGCGTTCCGCCTGGCCATTGGACTCCGGGTGAGCGACTGAGGCGAGGTCGAGTCGGATGTTGTGCTCCTCGCAGAACTCGGCCATGGATCCCTTGGCGAAGTTGGTGCCGTTGTCCGTGATGATGCTGTTTGGGAACCCATAACGATAGATGAGCTCGCGTAGGAACTTTGTAGCGGTCTTCCCGTCGCACTTGCAGACTGGCTTGGCCTACACCCATTTTGTGAATTTGTCGACTGCGACTAGGAGGTGGGTGAAGCCAGAGGGGGCCTTCTTGAAGGGGCCTACCATATCCATGCCCCACACGGCAAACGGCCAAGTGAGGGGGATTGTCTTGAGCGCCGAGCTCAGTACGTGAGTCTGGTTGGCGTATTTCTGGTATCCGACGCACTGCTGGACAATGTCGACATCGTCTGCATGTGCGGTGAGCCAGTAGAAGCCGTGTCACATGGCCTTTGTGACCAGAGAGCGGGCGCCGGCGTGGTGGTCGCAGTCGCCGGAGTGGATATCTTGGAGGATTTTGCGTCCTTCAGCGGGTTGGACGCAGCTTTGGAACACGCCGTTCACGCTACGCTTGTGGAGCTCGCCGTTGATGATGATGAAGGATTTGCAGCGGCGTGCTATCATCCGGGCCTCCGTTTCGTCTACAGGTAGGGTGCCTCCCTCCAGGTAAGCGACGTATGGCGCGGTCCAGTCGCTAGGCTCGGCGATTAGTGCGACTAGGGCTGCTTCTGGTTGCAGCAGGATTCCAATGTCGATCTCCCTTGGGGGAGAGACGGAGGGCTTGGTGATAGTGTCGAGGAAGACGCCGGCGCGTGGTGCGAGTCGAGCAGAGCCGCTGCGAGAGAGTGTGTCGGCCTCCTCATTCTTCCGCCTATCGATCCACTCGACGGAGTAGCCTGTGAAGTGTCCTCCCAGCTGGTCCACTGCTTGGCGGTATGCCGCCATGGTGGGGGAGACGGCGTCGTAGGTGCCGAAGAATTTCCCGGCGATGAGGTCGGAGTCTCCGTAGCAGCGCAGGCGATTGATGTTCATCTCCTTTGCTGCTCACATGCCATGGAGTAGCGCCTCGTACTCGGCCATGTTATTAGTGCAGGGGGTGAAGTCGAGGTAGAGGACGTAGCGGAGATTGTCGCCCTTTGGAGATGTTAACACGATCCCCGCTCCTGCACCGTCTGCGTTCTTGGAGCCGTCGAAGTGTAGGCTCTAGTAATGGAGGTATGGCAGCTTCTCTGGTTGCTGGGCCTCCTCCCAGTCAGCGAGGAAATCTGCGAGGGCCTGCGACTTGATCGCCTTGCGCTGCTCGTACTTGATGTTGTGGACGCTGATCTCGACGGCCCACTTGGCGACTCGCCCGGTCGCCTCGCGGTTGCGGATGATGTCCTGCAATGGTGTTGAGGAGACGACCGTTATTGGGTGCTCCTGGAAGTAGTGCGGCAGTCGCCGCTGTGCTCTGAAGACCGCGTATACCAATTTCTGGTATTGCGGGTAGTGCTGGCGCGACTCGGTAAGGACTTCGCTGATGTAGTATACGGGTCGCTGCACCGGGCGTTCCTTCCCTTCCTCTGGACGTTCGATGACCATGACGGCGCTGACGACGCGCTCGGAAGCCGCGACATAGACTAGCATGGGTTCCTTGTCGACGGGGGCGGCGAGTAGCGGTGCTGCGAGCAGCACCTCCTGTAGGGGTTCGTAGCATGGAAAACAAAAATTTTCTATCGCATACAAACAAACAAGCCAAGATCTATCTACTAGATTGTAGCAACGAGTCGATGGTATAACTTACCCTTGAAGATTCCAAAGCGTTTAACGAGAGCGGATTCTCGTGGGTGATGTAGTCGTACTCTTTCCGATCTCAAGATCGCGTAGACGATCCTTCCGTACTGCGTTCGGCGGCTTCCGTAGTCGGTCACATGTTCAAGACTCGTGAAGACCTTCCTCTCCCTTGTTCCAGCAGAATGGAGGTTGTAGCACTCTCCTCGCGATTTACAAAGACAACGGCGTGGTACCGAAGTAGAGGGAAATCATGAGGCTTCGCCTTAAGCCGGTGCGAGTATGGTGGAGCTTATGAGAGAGGCTATTAGTGGTCTAGTAATTAGACACACCAATTAGAAGGCTCTAAACCAATTAGAAGGCTCTAAACCAATTAGAAGGCTCTAAACCGCTGGCTAAAGCAATTAGAAGCTCTAAACCAAAACGGCTCTAAACCGGAGGTAGAAGATAGGAACTTGTGTGTCTAGGAGGGGAGCCCTGCCCCTCCTTTTATGGGTGGAGGGGCCTTGGCGCGCCAGGGAGGGAGGGAGTCCCTCCCCAACTCGGCCTAGGGCTGGCCGCCGGCTTGGAGGAGTGGGACTCCTCCTCCAAGTTGGTTCCAACTCCTCTTGCTTGTTTCCCACAGTTTCTTGTTTTGGCCGTTTGACTTTCAAACTGGACATTTGACTTTTCTGTTTTAGGATTCAATTTAATCCTTTATTTGGGACAGCAAGAACACTTAGTACATGATGCAATCATTCCAATATGTAATGACACATTCATGTACCCTTCCCTGAGTGGACAATCCGGAACCTTCTAGAACATTCCCGATGAAAACACGAATCATTCCCGAACTCAAACGGACTTTCCTTATATGAATCTTATTCTCGGACCATTCCGGATCACCTCGTGATATCCCGGATCCCATCCGAGACTCAACAACATTCAGTCTCTTTCTCATAATACCATAACTACTCAAACAACGTCGAATCCTTAAGTGTGTCTCCCTACGGTTCGTGAATTATGCGACATGATCGAGACACTTCTCGAACAATAACCAATAGAGGAATCTGGAAATTCATATGGCTCTACATATTTCTACGATTACTTTGCGATCGAATGAACCACTTACATACGATACCAATTTCGTTTGTCTCACGATAGTTTACTTATCCGAGATTATGATCGCTAGATCTCTGCATACCTAGTTCAACCTCGTTACTGATAAGTACTCTTTTCTCGTTCCCGTGATATGTGATCCCTTGTGACCAAGTCACATGCTTGCAAGCTAATTGGATGACATTCCACCGAGAGGGCCCAGAGTATATCTATCCGTCATATGGATGGACAAATCCCACTCTTGATCCATGTGTTTCAACCAATACTTTCGAACACTTAATGCCACCTTTATAGCCACCCGATTACGGTGTGGTGTTTGATGTCATCAAAGCATCCATCCGGTAAAGGTGATATGCATGATCTCATGGTCGAAGGAATTAGGTTACTATGTATCATAAAGCATATAGCAATTGAACTATTGAAATGACTTGATCTTTATGCTACGCTTATCTATAGGAGTATGTCCATCACATCATTCTCCTAATGATATGATCTTGTTGTTAATAACATCTCTATGTTCATGATCAGGAAACCATGATCATATATTAACCAACAAGCTAGTTTAACAAGAGGCTTTACTAGGGACTCTTATTTTAGTTTACAAATCACACAAGTATTAATGTTTCCGGTTAATACAATTTTAGCATGGTACGTAAACATTTATCATAAGTGTGAAGATATGATAATAACCACTTTATTATTGCCTCTTGGGCATATCTCCAACAGTCTCCCACTTGCACTAGAGTCAATAATCTAGTTTCAAACCTTTGTATATAACACCTATGGCTTTCCGGTGTTGTATGTACACGATTGCTAGTGGTCAATCGATCTCCGGATCCGACACTTCCGTGTCCGTGTGTAATTGCATGTCTTTGCGTCTCACGCATCACTCATTCTCTAATGAGATGGCTTTGTATAAATTTGGTCTTTCGTGTGACCTTTAGCTCTTTGGGGTTAAAACATGTTGATAATATTGTCGCACAATATATCTTCATAGTATTATCCCATTGTGAACTACACCTAGTTTGATAACAAACTACTTGACACAAATGCCCTCTTTGTCGCTAAAATAGCAGTTATATACTTGGCCTTTTGTTGTAGTATCTCACAATGTCTTAACTTTGGAACTCATCCAAATCCATTATGGAACTCACCTTCCATTATATTGTGCCACCCTTAGTTTAGATTGAGATAAACTTAATTTGTACTTTGTGACAAAGCTAGTATCAATGTAGTACTTTTACAATGAACTAACCATCTATTTGTCACTTCTACAAATATTATACTCTTAGTTCTTCCAAAAGATCATAAGAATATCCTTACTATTGTCCAATGATCATCTTACGAATCATTCTGGTATATGCTCACAACATTTAGAGCATAGGACATATCTGGATTTGTACATATTACAGTATGATATAAATACTCTTTGTGATTTTATACATCAAGTATCAATCTATACTTGATTATTTGTTTCACTTTACCAAATGTCAATACACTTGAATATATCATCAACATTGAATTTATTCAATCCTTTCTGTGCGACAAGAACCTCTCTTGTAGTTTCTATATTGAACTCATTCAATATCTTGTCTATGTACTTCTGGCACAACCATATTAGCGTCTATTGATGCCAAATATTTAGGTTTTGCCTAAGTCTTTCATCGGGATGAAATTCTTAATATGTGTTAATAAAAGATACATTTTTTCCAATCAACAATATGTCTTCCACATAATGTATTAGAAACATGTCTTAGCGCTCCCACTTAATTTCTTGCAAATGCAAGCATCTTCATTGTATCTAATGAACTTTTAAACTCCTTTAACAGTTTCATCATAGTGAAGATTCCAACTCCGCAATGCTCACTTCAACCATTGAAGTTTGCATATGCTTTTAGCATCCTTTGAATTAACAAAACCCTATGGACCGTGTTATGCACATGTCCTAGGTAATGATTCTATTAGAAGAACTTGTTTTGTTTATTCAACTACCATATAACAAATTATATGTAGTGGTTGCTACATTAATCCTAGACTAAATATCACTATGAAAGATCAAATCTTGTCATAGTCAACCTTTGAACATTGTTGTGAACTTTTTCCCAACATGTCGACTATTTCATAGATGTAAAACATCCATGTCTATTTCTTTATAGATCCAGACAAAACTGTAAGGTCTTACACCTTTCTCGAGGGTCCTTCAAGTTCAAAACTTGATTTTTCGTATGGAACTATCACGGATTTTATGGCTTCAAGCCATTTGACGAGTCAGGCTCATCATCGCTTCTTTGCATGTAGTACGCTCATTATTCTCAAATAATGATTCAACCCTCAAATCTTGGTATTTGATTGTTTACTTGACCTACTTGTTTCAATAGGAACTTAGATCTCCGTGACCATAACCTTTGAGGCACGTGAGCCATGAGCATTGTTGTCGCCTCCTAACACTTTTCAAGCGCAACTCTGCACATATAGCTAAGGTTCTTTCAACCTTATCAAAGTTCTATTGTCCTCCCACTTAACTTTTCACGAAAAATTCCTTCTTAAAGAAACTTGACGTTCTAAGCGACAAACACTTTTGTCTCCGGTGTTATGGAGAAATACTTAACAAAGACAGATTCATCCGACTTTGGTTGCAAACATCTTTCTTATGTATAGCATACCAATGTTTAAGAAAGGACTACTTGGGTTTTATCCCAAACCATAACCTTATATGGTGTCATTTCAACGGATTATGATGAAGCTCTTTTCAGTGGAAAAACGGTAATCTCTAAAGCTTTTAATCTTTAAAATACAATGGCAATTTTATGAATTACACCTTTGATCTCACCATGTCAAACAAGGTTTAATTACATATCTCGAATGCTCCATACTCTTATGGTGTTTCGGGAAATGCAAATCTAACGATTCCTTAAATCTTAGGTATCATGCTAAACTCAGAACTCAAATATCTTCCTTTATGATCTTTATCATAAACTGTTTATATTCTTGTTACAATGATTTTGCACTTCATCTTGAAAGTCTTTGAACTTTTCAAATGTTTCATACTTCATCCTTATTATGTAAATATTCATATATTCACTCAAATTTTCGGAGAAAGCATATGAAGTTGAAATCCATCGCTCTTGACTACACATAATGGACTTCAGACAACAATATGTACAAATTCCAATAAGCTAGTCTTTCGTTCCCTTTTGGCCTATGAACGAAGTTTTAATTATCTCTAGGAAAGTTTCACAAGCGTCATTTGATCAAAATCAAAAGACTCCAAGATTCCATACATATGGAGTTTCTTCATGTTTTCTTTCCAATATAATTTAAACGGCGATGTCACTTCCTAAGTGATCTTTCAATCAATTTGTCTTTCGACATTTTTAGCACTAGTTTTATGGATGTGATTTCTCCAACGAGATTTGCGAATCATCCATCTTTTATGGATTACGGCAATTATTTGAACAACCCTTTTGTTCTCATAATACCTGATAAAACAAATCTTTGAAGGCAAGCTTTGATGTTTCACGAGCAACACAATAACCCTTTATTTTGTTCTCGATGAACATCATCACATATTCTTTTGCTAGTTACTTAGGCCATTGTAGTTCATAAATTGTGTTGTTTCGTATGACGATTCACACCAACAAATTCAGTATCAAATACTTAAGAACCACATTGTTTAACAAGCAAAGAATACAGCCATAACACATATATCATCTATATACTTAAACTGAACAATTCTAGTCTTTTCTTTTCTGCCATATACTTATGAGATTCTCTTTCAGTATTTCCTTTTCTGTTTGAAAGAATCTATCAACATCAATTAGTGGAGTCATACATATGACACATAGTCCAAAGCGTGTATAGTTAAATACCAATGTCTTTGGACTTGCACTTTGAAGTAGATCACCATCATCAAATGTTTGGTGTTCTTTCCAATTCCTTTCTTTAGTAATCTCTTGGTGTAGTAAATATTTTACCTACATCAAATATTCATCCTTATTATGGATTTATCCATGATCAAGCTACTGTTAGCTTATAACGATGAATTATGAGTATAATGTTGCTATCCAAAACCTTTTGGAGGATTAGGACAACAAGTGTCTTTAACCTTTTGCAAATTCTCATCAAATATGAGAACATGAATTTTGCCATATTATACTCTATCATGTTGTAACCAATACTTCGTTTCAGATATCACAATATCTTCCACACATCATGGTTTCTGAAACAACTCTTTCAGATCCTAGATAACCTTGATATTAAGAGAATCCTTTGAATATCAAGAATCGTGGAGACAAACATGATACTTATATACTAACATTGGAATTGTTACTCTTGTTTTAATACCAATTATTAAACTTCATGGAGTAACCGGAACTTACTGAAAGTTTGCAATAGGACTTTTAAACTTTAGATTAACACTTCAAAACAATACGATACCAGTTCGTAAAGTAACTAACCAGAATTCTATAGTTCTATTATCTCAATTATAACTAAGCACAAGGTGGTAAACGGATGCCAATGACTACAACAACTATGCAAATTCACTTTGATTTAATTTATGATAAATTGAGTTCTAATTAATAATTAAATTAATATAGGTGAACTCCCACTCAAAACAATATCCCTCACATTGTTTTAGTGATCACATGAACCAAATCCACCATATCAAAACCGATCATCACGAGAGTTGATATAGCTTCAATGGCGAACAATCAACATGTTCATCATAACTACTATATGACTCATGCTTTACCTTTCGTAATCCGTGTTCCCGAGGCCATGTCGTACATGCTAGTCTCGTCAAGGTCAAACCTTAGTTTCGCATGAGCAAATCTGGCTTGCTCACGTTGTATACACTTGCAGAATCTAACACACCCGATCATCACGTGGTGCTTCAAACAACAAGCTTTAGCGGTGCTAACTAAGGGTGAACACTTTAAGACTTGAAATTCATGTGCATGAGGATCATCTTATAATGCTACCGTCGTCTACTAAGCAATACAAGATGCATAAAGGATTAACATCACATGCAATTCATAATATGTGATATGATATGGCCTTTCTTCTTTGTGCTTCCGATCTCCATCTTCCAAAGACGAACATGATCTCCATCATCACCGGCATTGCATCAAGGTCAATGACGCCTCTCCATGGTTGTCGCCCACCGGCTTCAACTATTACAACTACTTTGAATAGACACGGGTCTTAACATAAATTAAAGACAACCATATGGCTCCCGCGGTTGCCAACTTACAATAAGGAACATTGCATACATCATATATAATCACAATCATGGCCATATCACATCACAACACCCTTGCAAAACAAAGTTAGACGCCTCTACTTTCTTTGCATATTTTACGTGGTTTGGGGCTTTCAATAAGTGTCGTTCTAACTTACGAACAAGAACCACAACATTGATACTAGTATTGTCAATCACCCGTTGTAAATTGGATCTTAACTATGCTAGGAGAAACAGGCACCATAAAGCCACTTATGCAATACAAGTTGCATGTCAAGCGTGGAGCAAGTCTCATGAACGATGTCATGTAAGGTTAGCGGGCCGCTTCATCCCAACATACCGCAAGATACAAAGTACACAAGAAGCAATCGACAATAAAGCATCAACGCCCACAATGACCATTGTGTTCTACTCGTCTGCAACAGATCTACATATAGACACGGCTCGATACCCTTTGTAGGGGTTCGTAGCATGGAAAACAAAAATTTTCTATCGCATACAAACAAACAAGCCAAGATCTATCTACTAGATTGTAGCAACGAGTCGATGGTATTACTTACCCTTGAAGATTCCAAAGCGTTTAACGAGAGCGGATTCTCGTGGGTGATGTAGTCGTACTCTTTCCGATCTCAAGGTCGCGTAGACGATCCTTCCGGCGCTGCGTTTACAGCGCTTCGTAATCGGTCACGTTCGGTACTCGACGAAGACCTTCCTCTCCTTGTTCCAAAGCAGCGGAGGTTGTAGCACTCTCCTCACGATTCCGGAAGACAACGTGGTACAGGAAGTAGAGGGAAATCCTTGAGGCTTCGCCTTAAGCCGGTGCGAGTATGGTTGAGCTTATGAGAGAGGCTATTAGTGGTCTAGTAATTAGACACACCAATTAGAAGGGTCTAAACCAATTAGAAGGCTCTAAACCAATTAGAAGGCTCTAAACCGCTGGCTAAAGCAATTAGAAGCTCTAAACCAAAACGGCTCTAAACCGGAGGTAGAAGATAGGAACTTGTGTGTCTAGGAGGGGAGCCCTGCCCCTCCTTTTATGGGTGGAGGGGCCTTGGCGCGCCAGGGAGGGAGGGAGTCCCTCCCCAACTCGGCCTAGGGCTGGCCGCCGGCTTGGAGGAGTGGGACTCCTCCTCCAAGTTGGTTCCAACTCCTCTTGCTTGTTTCCCACAGTTTCTTGTTTTGGCCGTTTGACTTTCAAACTGGACATTTGACTTTTCTGTTTTAGGATTCAATTTAATCCTTTATTTGGGACAGCAAGAACACTTAGTACATGATGCAATCATTCCAATATGTAATGACACATTCATGTACCCCTCCCCCCCGGAGTGCCGGACAATCCGGAACCTTCTAGAACATTCCCGATGAAAACACCGGAATCATTCCCGAACTCCGAAACGGGACTTTCCTTATATGAATCTTATTCTCCGGACCATTCCGGATCACCTCGTGATATCCCGGATCCCATCCGAGACTGCGAACAACATTCGGTCTCTTTCTCATAATACCATAACTACTCAAACAACGTCGAATCCTTAAGTGTGTCTCCCTACGGTTCGTGAATTATGCGGACATGATCGAGACACTTCTCCGAACAATAACCAATAGAGGAATCTGGAAATTCATATGGCTCCACATATTTCTCGATTACTTTGCGATCGAATGAACCACTTACATACGATACCAATTTCCCTTTGTCTCACGATAGTTTACTTATCCGAGATTATGATCGCTTATCTCGCATACCTAGTTCAACCTCGTTACCGATAAGTACTCTTTTCGTTCGTGATATGTGATCCCTTGTGACCAAGTCACATGCTTGCAAGCTAATTGGATGACATTCCACCGAGAGGGCCCAGAGTATATCTATCCGTCATATGGATGGACAAATCCCACTCTTGATCCATGTGTTTCAACCAATACTTTCCGAACACTTAATGCCACCTTTATAGCCACCCAGTTACGGTGTGGTGTTTGATGTCATCAAAGCATCCATCCGGTAAAGGTGATATGCATGATCTCATGGTCGAAGGAATTAGGTTACTATGTATCAGAAAGCATATAGCAATTGAACTATTGAAATGACTTGATCTTTATGCTACGCTTATCTATAGGAGTATGTCCATCACATCATTCTCCTAATGATATGATCTTTTTGTTAATAACATCTCTATGTTCATGATCAGGAAACCATGATCATATATTAACCAACAAGCTAGTTTAACAAGAGGCTTTACTAGGGACTCTTATTTTAGTTTACAAATCACACAAGTATTAATGTTTCCGGTTAATACAATTTTAGCATGGTATGTAAACATTTATCATAAGTGTGAAGATATGATAATAACCACTTTATTATTGCCTCTTGGGCATATCTCCAACACCTCCTTGAGAGCATGGAGAGTGTCGTATGCCTCCTTGTCCCACTGGAAGGCGGGGTTCTTGTGCATTAGGCGATAGAGAGGCATCGCCTTCTCTCCTAGCCGGGGGATGAAGCAACTGAGGGTCGCGACTCGCCCGGCTAGCTTCTAGACATCGCGCAGGCACTCGGGTCTGCCGAGCTGGGCGATTGTGTTGATCTTGGCGGGGTTCGCCTCGATCCCGCGCTTGGAGATGGTATATCCCAGTAGTTGTCCAGTAGGTACACCGAAGGTGCACTTTCCTGGGTTTAGCTTTATCTTGTACCTTCGCAGGTTGGCGAAGGTTTCCGCCAGGTCGGCGAGTAGATCGCCCTGGCGAGTGGATTTCACTACCATGTCGTCGATGTAGACGTGGATATTGCGGCCAATTTGGCTCGCAAGGCACTCCTGCATGCACCTCTGGTAGGTCGCCCCGGCGTTTTTGAGGCCGAAGGTCATGGCAGTGTAGCAGAAGGCTCCGAATGGTGTGATGAACGCCGTCTTATCTTCGTCCTCGATGGCCATTTTGATCTGGTTGTACCCAGAGTAGGTGTCGAGGAAACATAGCGACTCCGAGCCCGCGGTTAAATCGATGATTTGGTCGATCCACGGGAGGACAAATTGCTCCTTCGGGTAGGCGCTGTTTAAGTTTGTGTAATCGATACACATTCTCCAGGTCCCGTTTTTCTTCTCGACCAGGACTGGGTTTGCCAGCCACTTGGAGTATTTGATTGGCCGAATGAAGCCAGCAACGAGTGGATGCTGCACCTCCTCGGCGGCGCTCTTCATTGAAGGGTCACAGCGACTGCTTGACAGGTCGGTCTTTGGGGCCGACGTTGAGTTTGTGCTCAGCGAGTTCCCTCGGGACACCAGGCATGTCGGATGGCTTCCATGCGAAGATGTCCCGATTCACACGTAGGAACTCGATGATCGTGCCTTCCTATGCTGGGCTCATGCACGTCCCGATCGTCATCGTCTGGCTGGAGTTGCCTGGGACCAGCTCAACGGTGCGGGTGTGTGTCGTTGCCTCGAAGGCGGCGGAGTTGCCACCCTCCGAATTGGGCTTCTTGAGTATGGAGGGGTCTTCATTGTTGATCCTGCTCGTGTACTTGGCGAGCTCCTCGGCGTGGTTGGCCTCCGCCGCGATGACGGCGTCAGCGAGTTCGGCGCCTATGGCATCGCATTCTGTGGCCATGTCGGGGTCGCCATGGACAGTGATGATGCCACATGGCCCGGGTAGCTTCATCGTGTTGTACGCGTAGTGGGGCACTGCCGTGAATTTGGCGAACGCCTGGCTCCCCAGGACACAGTGGTAGGGGCCGTTGAACGGCACCAGCTCGAAGACGATCCGCTCGGTGCAGAAGTTTGCTAGTGTGCCGAAGATGACTGGCAGTGTCACCTTGCCGATTGGGTACGCCTTCCGACCGGGGACGATGCCGTGGAAGGTGGTGTAGGTCATCTCAATCATCAACTGCGGGAGCCGCAGTCGCCTGAACGTGTCTAGGTATAGGATGTTGATGGAGCTGCCGCCGTCCATCAGCGTTTTGGGGAGCCAGTAATCCCCCACCTTGGGCTTGACCACTAAGGCGACTCGGCCCGAATATTCGATCTGTGGCGAGTGGTCCTCACGGCTATAGGTGATTGGTTTCTCGGACCAGTTGAGGAACTGGGGGATGTCCATCTGGGACACCGTGTTGACGGCGACGGCACGGGCGATGACCTTATTCTCGTGCTTCGTGTTGAAGCCTATGAAGGTGTGGAGCGAGCCGACGATGCTGCCAAAATTTCCGCCGTTTGGCGGGTTGTTATCGGGGTCTTCCCGTGCGCGTCGTGCTTTCTCGATCTCCTTCAGAGAGTGGCAGTCGGCGGCGCGTGGCGGGCTTCCTTTCCCTGCTATGAAACACATAGGGTTGGTTGAGGAGAGCTATGGGATCAAACCTTGTCTTTTCCTTGTAGTTGCCACCGTCGCGGTGCTGGCCTTTGTCGCGCCGGAAGCTCTTGGGTTCGCGCGGCGCGTATCCGGCTTTGGCGACGAAGTCGACTCGCCCGTCACCGCGGCATTTGCCGGTGAGGCGAGTGTTGCTGTAGCGTAGCTCGGATCGCCTCCCGTTGTCGTGGCCGCTCGCGCGGCGATTTCCTCCCGACTCGTCGTAGGTTTCTTGGTTTGGGTTCTCCTCTGCGTACCGCTTGGCGATCTCCAGGAGGTCCGGTATGTTGTGAGTGTTCTATACTCTCGCTTGAGCTTGGCGACCAGGGGCTCGTAGCGGCACGAGGTCTTGAAGCAGTGGATCGCGGTGTCCGGGTAGATTCCAGCCGTGTTATACCACAAGTCTTGCCACCGTTGGACCCAACTGCGGGGCGACTCGCGGGGTCCCTGGACGCATTGCTCCAGGTCCTCGATGGTGGTGGCGCGGGTGTAGGAACCCTCGAAGTGCCTGACAAAGGCGTCGCGCATTTCCTCCCAGGAGTCGATGCTATCCGCGGG
This sequence comes from Avena longiglumis, assembly GCA_030063025.1. Classification (NCBI taxonomy): domain Eukaryota; kingdom Viridiplantae; phylum Streptophyta; class Magnoliopsida; order Poales; family Poaceae; genus Avena; species Avena longiglumis. The sequence goes on from CP125979.1 coordinate 252,443,133, forward strand.
GAGGGTGTTAATCCACTGCCTGCACGCTCCCTCCATCATCAGGGGAAGGTAGCGGGCGGCAAGTCGATCGGTTTGGCCGGCGATCCCCATCGCCATGAGGTAAGTGTCCAGCCACACGGTCGGACGTACGAGGGGTCGTACTTCTCGATCTCCTTCGGCGCTTTGAAGTTCGGCGGGTATCTTTCGCCTCGAATCATCGGTCCGAAGCATTGGGGTCCAACTCGGCTTAGTGATCCCCTTGGTCCGCCGTCGCGGCGGTTGGTGAGGGTATGCCTCAGGTCGTCGGGCTGACGTGCGTGCCAGCTCTGGTTGTTGATGATGTGGGTGCGTGCGTCAACGGGCTGCCCGTTGGCGGCGACGAAGTTGTTCGCCGGCCGTGGGTCGTTGGTGGAGAGTGTCGCGTTCGCGGGTCGGTGTTGGAGCTGCAGGGGCTCGGGTGGTGGGCAATTGAGGGTATTCGCAGCCATTGGGAGGTCGGTCGAGGCCGCCCTGCTTCCTGATGAACGCGAGTACATCCGACCATGTGAGTCGGCGCCCGCGTTTTGTTGCTCGAATGCTTTGGCGAGTAGAGCCTTGGCGTACTGGATCTGCAAGGCGCCTTCCCTGGTGACTTGGATGTTGTCGACTGCTGCTCGGCTCGCGACGACATTGTCCATTGGGGTGGAGAACAGCGGGAGGCCGTTCGCATCTCGCTCTTGTGAGGATACCACAATCCTTGGTTGGTCCCAGGGGGGCACGCGGTTGGGTGGTGGCGGGGCGCCGTTGGCCGTCGCGCCTGGTGGGGGTCGGGTGCTCCCTCCTGGCGGCGCGTTCTCGCAGATCGCGCGCTCGGCCACGCGAGCTGGGTCATTTTCATCGTCGAAGTTCAGGGCGCGCCCCTGAATGGTAGGGTTCAAGTGCGACCTGATTCGGAGTTGGTGATAGCGCGAAAGCTCCTGCGCTGTCACCTGCTCGAGGCGAAATTTTTCGCACTCGGCTTGTTCCTTGCGGACCGCCTCCGCCAGCCATAGGTGGAGTTCCTCGACCTCCGTTTCCATCGCGTTTGGTGGGATCGGCATGGATAAGGGGTCTTGCGGGGGGTCGGCGCCAGTCGCCATGTAGGTCGCGGCGTGGCGACCGGTTCCGTCGTGGAGGTCGACCGAGTTCTCCGACCCGGGGTCAAAGTCGAAGATCCCAAGGATGGAAGGGTCCTCGAAGTCTTCGATGTTGGAGACCTGAGTGATGGAGCCCACGGGCGATGCAGCGACGATGGATCCGGCGGCCGACGCCGGTGTCGCCGAATCGGCGTTGTCGTTGAGGGTCGCGTCATCCGCGGCCGCGGTGGTTTCGGCCACGTTGTTGTGGGCCAAGTCGTACTTGGAGGCGAGGCGGTGGATCGTGCGGACTTGGCTCTCAGAGAGCCGGTCGCGTGGCGGCGACACGCGGATGCGAGCCGAGTCTTCCGAAATGATGACGTCGGTGAGGCCGATGAAGAGGCTGATCGTGTCGTCCGGCAAAATCACGCTGCGCGTGACGGGGCGTTCCACCGGGACGTAGCTGCTCGGCAAGATCTGGAGCATCTCGCCGATCACGATCATGTGGCCGGTGGCGATCGACTCGTTGATGGGAAGATTGGATCTTGCCGCAGAACACCGGCCTGACCGGCCAGGCCCCACGGTGGGCGCCACTGTCGTGGGAATGACCATGGAAGATGCTGCAATTGGCAGCGAGTAGTAGAACATGGGGCATGGGTAGCCAGCCATCTGCGGTGCGAGATGAGGGCGGAGACACAAGGTTTTACCCAGGTTCGCCCCCCGGAGGGTAAAGACCTACTCCTGCTAGATTGTATTATGGAGAGAGTACAAGGGGCGAGCTCAACAACTAGGCGGCGAGTCGCTTGGGTGTATGATGGAACGTATCCTCTATGCGTACCCTAGGGAGATTTATATAGGCTCACCTCGCTAGGGTTTACAGATTACAACCGAATTAGTTAAGGATTCGGAGGGTCTTTGACCTTGTCCGACTGGGCCTAGCTACGCTTCTGGGCCTCCAGCTTCCAGTCGCCTGAGTCCTTGCCAAGTGTCGATCCAGTCGCCGTCTTGCAGGCCCACTCGCTGGCGGCTTGGGCCAATAGGAAACGTCCTGCTGGGCATACCCCGGTAGGCATATCCCCATCAGTGAGCTAGCGGACCTCCTAGACCTCTCCGTTCTTTCCCTCTCGCGTTGTGCTATTATCCTGACGAACACCTCATGCCGCCGACGTTGTTTCTTGTCGCCACCGTCGCTCCGGTGACCATATCGAGGCGACGCCGCCACTATAATGCTCGCCTCAGCCTCCTCTTTCGAACGTGACAAACCACGCATCCACAGACGCCGCCAATCGCTCGCCCCTCTCTCGATCAGAGAAGATCAGCCATTGATAACGTCACAGTGACATCATCATGATACAATAAATCTTTTTCTGTTTATTTAAATGTTTTCAGAAATTATTTTCTGTAATAAGTAAAATGCTGACAGGTGGGCCATGTCTGTGTGACACCCCGGTTCTGATAAGACCGTGGCCTCTATGTGACATGCCAATCCCTGGATCGGTTCATTGGCCCACAATAGAGTAAGATAGATAATCATAGCAAATAACCGTGTATCATGATCTACAAGATCCAGAGTACCATTATTACAATGTAAAGGCTTAGCATAAAGCTAGCTCAAATTGTTCAGGTAGCAACAAAAGCGAGTAAATCCTCCAATCTTCAAATTGCCCACAAGTGAACAAGTGCCGAGTGGAGTACCGTGGCCTATAACGATCAATCAGAATCGAATAACCTGCAGCATAAAGCAACAGCCCGAAGGGTCAATACATGGAATGTATGGCAAGTAGAGCTAGTAATGGAGACAATAGTACTAACATCTACATGCATATTTGGCAAGTGGAGATGTGTCTGGCTTGCATTTGCAAATAACTTTGTCCTACTTTCATAAACAGTTTTGAATTTTCTTTGAAAAGATCCCAATTAAGTTAACCCAACAATATTAAAACAATTATGAAATTAGAATGAGCGAGAAACATGTCATGGAATCAATATCTAGCAACTCAGATGTCCATAACCGGGACACGGCTAATCGATTAGATTATGCACTCGCAGAGGTTAGCACACTTTACCCATGTGACTTGGCCAGCCCAGCTCGTACCATCACTCTCATTTTGAGTGGTGATAGGAGAAGTCCAAGAAGAGACTGTCGGGAAGTAGCTCCTCAATCCCGACGCCAGACCGGTCCAACCTACCAAAATTCTACATCTCTGGATACGCGGGTTCGAGTTATCACAACCTACTAAGTCCAACCAACCGCCCATTTCATTATTGGCACATGGTTGTACACGTAAGCTACACAATAAAGAAGCCAATCATTCTCTCTTGATACCTGGGTGCCTTTCCGCAATGAAACCACCAAAAATTATCAATACCATCACACCCAGGGGATTCATTGATTAAGTTGTTTTAGTTTTCACAAACCAATACTTTGAGAAAACAAGTATCAATGATGTAACCCAGCCCTCGTTCAACATAGCATGGCTAAGCACATCTACAACGGTGGTTCATCTACAAGGAAAGCCCTACCACATAATAGGTCATAGCATAGCGATAGTATCATCCTACACTGTCAGCGACAAAATACACGACAATGCATTGAAAATAGTAGGACGATATCATGAACAAAGTAGCATCTACTTGCCTTGGTTGTAGCGGTCGGAGGAACAATCCACACACGAGCAAGGGTTGCACTCCACACAATCTACACGACACAATTGCATTCATAAACAAACAATTCACAAACATATGCAACAAAATGATGCATGAATGCAAGAACGGTGTTTAATTAGTGCGACAGCTGCACCACATAGTACTAATACATATTACTACCGAATACATGCATGGAAAATAGATTTTGGCGCAAGGGAAACTGTTAACCAAAAGTAGTGATCACTACTAGAGCTAGAACTTAAATAATTCATTACCGGTAGTAAACAGTTTGTAAAATCTTGGAAATATTCTACCGCAAAGGCATCGCTGATAAGAAACAGTACCAATTGGAATTACTCAAAAAGGAGTTATAAAACATCCCGAGTAATTAAAACACTGCAGAAAGCCATTAGACAAATACTGCAGAAGTTTTTACTGTAAGCCTATCTTTTTATTCCACGATGAGATTCCCCTCGTTCACACGAGTTCAGGGACATATCACACGCGATTTTTGGAGCTACGAAACTTTTACTACGAATTTATTACTCCGAAAGGCCACTAACTAGTTTGATTAAACTGTACTAAACCTGACAGTAAAAGTCTGAACCAAAGCTACAGCGAGATTCTACGACTCACTGAACGCTACATATTTTATTTGCAATTTTGGCCAAGCGGTTTAATTTCTACGCAATTTACAAGATCCTACCGAAATCTGCCAACTAATAGGATTAACGAAATTGACCCGATCAAGCGTGTCGATGATTTGGCGCTGACGTCGACCCAACATCATCTGAAGCGTCTGACTAGTCAACGTCTGGAGTGCTGACCAGTCAAGCGATCTAAGCCGCTGATCTGAGATCGGCGGTGGCTGCTGTCTTACGGAAGCGATGCGAAACGAATTCCGGCGAGCTCCGGACGGGCGGCGATTCGGCGTCGTGGTTCTACCTGCGTACACACGGTCAACTACGGCTCCGGAACAATAAGCGGCGTCTGGCGATCTGCGGCGCATTGGTGGCGGCGGATGGAGACGAAGCACGGAACGGAAAGAGGCGGAGCGAACCCGACAGCAGACGAAGCGATGGCGGCGACGGAGGGTGGCGTGGCGGCGAGAAAGCGCGGCGGCGGCGGCGTGCGCCAGAGGCGGCTCAGGAGGTGTTGGCGGCGGGTCGAGTGGGCACGGATCCCAAGGCCCCGGTGGTCCTTTTATTTTGTCTCTCTCACGCGAAAAGAAAAGAAAAGAAAGAAAAAAAAGAAAAAACTGAAATAGAATCGGTCCGGTTGGACTCCGTTTGAAATCGGTCCGATTTTCGGTTTACTAAAACGTTCGAGTCTTTTGCATACGAACTCCGATTGGAGCGATTTTCGCGCCTACGGGTTCGTATCGTCGAGGGGAACAACCTTCAGTTGAAGTTTGTGCGAAAACTCGAATCTACAGGGATGGTTGTCGCAAGTCTCTTGGTTTACTAAACGTCAGTCTTTTGCATACGAACTCCGATTGAGCGATTTCGCGCCCTACGGGTTCGTATCGTCGAGGAACAACCTTCATCGAAGTTTGTGCGAAAACTTCGAATCTACAGGGTGGTTGTCAAGTCCTCTAAAGCTCCCCGCAGGAAACTTCGGTCGAAACAAAAATAGGTTTTCGCAAATAGCGTTCGTCGATCCTCTACTCGAGGTAATGCATGGTAAGATATGATGCGATGCAATGAATGATATGCAAGACCAAATCGAAAATTTGGGATGTGACAAGACTAACCTTAAGATGAATCTCGTCCTCGAGATTGGTAGCAACTAGCAAATAGGTGTGAGTAGTCCTCTCGGATGTCATCTTCACGCTCCCAAGTGGCTTCCTCTTCGGTGTGGTGACTCCACTGCACCTTGCAAAACTCGATTATCTTGGTACGGGTAGTCCTTTCTGCTGTCTCTAGAATCTTGACCGGTTTCTCCTCATAGGTCAAATCATTCTCAAGCTGAACCTCCTCTAGCGGACAAGATCTCTCAATGGTGTATCCACCATCTCCGGATGGCACTTCTTGGTGGGACACGTGGAACACATTGTGAACAGCGAGAGCCTCCGCAACTCAAGCGATAAGCAACCTCTCCTTTGCGTGCTAAGACTCGATATGGTCCAATAAATCGAGGTGCCTGCTTACCCTTAATACCAAATCTCTTAATTCCACGAAGCGGCGATACTCTGAGGTATGCTCTATCACCTATCTCATACACCACCTCCTTGCGCTTGGCGTCAGCGTAGCTCTTCTGTCTTGATTGTGCTACCTTGATGCATCTCTAATCAAGGCGACCTTCTCCTCGGCGTCCTTGATCAAATCAGGTCCAAACAAGCGACGTTCTCCTACTCCATCCCATAGCAATGGTGTTCGCACCGTTTCCCATCAAAGATCGTCGAACGGTGGCGTCTTGATGCTGGTTTGATAGCTGTTGTTGTAGGAAAACTCGGCATACGGCAAATTCTCATCCCAACTAGAACCATGAGCCAAGGCGCAAGCTCTTAGCATGTCCTCCAAAATCTGATTCACCCTCTCGGTCATCCATCGACGTGGGTGAAAGCTTATGCTAAACTCAATCTAGTACCAAGTGACTCGTGCGGTGGCGCGGAAGTGCGAGGTAAATTGGGTGCCTCTATCGGATACGATACTCCTGGGAACTCCGTGTAGGCACACAATTCTGTCCATGTAAATCTTGGCCAACTTTGCACTCGTATAGGTCGTCTTCACTGGTATAAAGTGGGCTACCTTGGTCAAATGGTCGACCACTACCCAAATAGAGTCATATCTGACCTGGTCTGGGCAATCTGTGATAAAGTCCATTCCCACTCTATCCCACTTCCAATCCGCACGAGCAATGGCTGTAGCAATCCTGGCAACCACGGTGTCCCGCCTTCACTGGTTATACATCACATAGGGCAATATGCTCTGCGATGTCTCCCTTCATGTTGTTCCACGAATCATCCTTTAGGTCCATATACATCTTCGTATTGCCGGATGTATGGAATACGGCGAGTCATGAGCTTCTGCAGAATCAACTTCCTTAACTCCGGATCGTTGGGCACACACAAGCGGTCTCCATACCACAAGGTACCTTGCTCATCCTCGGAATTCCCTTGCTCGACCTTCCTTCATCTTTTCCTTAACTTCATCTATCTCTTTGTCTCCCACTTGAGCCTTCCTGATTCATCTGAAGCGTTGGTTGGACTTCCATTGTAGCCAAGTATCCTTGGATACTACCTCAGCCTAAGGTCCTTGAATTGCTTGCACAAATCCTCGTGCAATTCACCAATTGTCAACCCATTGGCATAAACCTTCCGGCTCGAGCATCTGCTACTACATTGGCCTTTCACGGGTGGTCTGTAGATTCATATCATAGTCCTTGATAAGTTCCAACCATCTCCTTTGTCTCATGTTCAGTTCATACATGTAAATATGTACTTGAGGCTCTTGTGGTGGTGTACACATCACAGTGTTTTCCCATTAAGTAATGCCTCCATACCTTGAGCGCATGAACCACTGACGCTAACTCCAAGTCGTGTGTGGGGTAATTCCGCTCATGGTGCTTGAGTTGTCGCGAGGCATATGACACTACTCTCCCATCTTGCATAAGCACACTCCCAAGTCCTTGTCGTGAGGCATCACCGTACACTTGGAAATCCTTCTGAAGATCTGGTAAACATAGAACAGTAGCGGTCACTAGTCGGCCTCAGTTCTGGCTGGCTTCACATACGTCGACCATTCAAACTTCCTCTCCTTCTTGAATTTGTCATCGGCTTAGCAATCTTGGAAAAGTTTTCTATGAACCTCCGGTAATATCCAGCAAGTCCCAAAAGCTTGAATCTCTCCGCATTCTTGGCGCTTCCCACTCTATTCTGCGGTCACTTTGTTTGGATCAACAATTCCTTCTCCGACACTACGTGTCCAAGAAACCCAAGTGTTAAGCCGAATTCACACTTGCTGAATTTGGCGTCTGACTGTGTTCTCTCGGCTTCTCCATAATCGGTCTCGGATGTTTCTCATGCTCGGCATCATCCTTGGAATATATCGGTATGTCATCAATAAACACCACCACGAACTTGTCCAAATACTCCATAAATACCTTTTTCATCATGGTCATGAAGTATCTTAGGGGCATTCGTTAGTCCAAAAGACATAATATACTCATATAAACCATACCTAGTGGTGAAGGCGGTTTTGGTACATCCTCCTCTCGGATCTTCAATTGGAAATAGCACGATCGCAGATCAATCTTTACGAACACCTTTGCTCCTTCCGTTGATCAAACAAGTCATTTATGTTCGGTAGAGGGTACTTGTTCTTAATGGTTACTTCATTCAATGACGATAGTCTACCACTAATCTCTTGGTGCTTGTCTTTCTTCTCCACAAATAGAACAGGTGCTCCCCATGACGACGCACTAGGCTTGAATGAATCCCTTTTCGATTGTTCCTTCAACTGTTTCTTCAATTCCTTCAGCTCATCCACATCCATCTTATATGGTTTCTTTGCTATAGGTCCTGTTCCCGGCATCAGGTCGATAAGAAACTCTACATCTCTGTCAGGTGGCATACCTGGCAGCTCTTCCGGAAACACGTCAGGGTAATCCCTAATCACTGGCACAGTATCCACGCTAACCCCCTTAAGAGAATTCAGCTTACACCTTCACGGTCGTGCCGACTTGAATCTAATCCTCTTACCATCCGGGGTTTTAAGTGAAACAGCTTGCTGTGCACAATCTATGTGTCCCCCATGCATAGACATCCAATCCATACCCAGAATGACATCTAATCCTTGTGAATCCAGCACTACTAGATGTGCAATGAAGTTGTGTGTTCCAATCCTCACAGTCAAGTCGCGGCATCCCGCACTAGCTATCATATCTCCTCCAGGTGAAATCACTCTAATAGACCTTTTCATAGACTCAGTAGGTAACTTATACTTATCCACAAATGCCCTTGATATGAATGAATGCGATGCACGGTATCAAAAGTATAAGTGCAGGGTAAGTGTTGATTGGGAACTTACCAATCACAAGGTCAGCTCATCTGGAATCTCCTCCACATTCATGTGGTGCCTTGTGGCCTTCTCGCCGTTGGTTGGCTTGAGTCCTTTCCTCTCCGGACAGTTGTCAGCATAGTGTCCCTTCTGCTTGCACTTGAAGCATGTCACCTCACTCAGATCCTTCTTCACGAAGTTGCGATCACGGTTGCGGTCATGTCCACCGTGTCCTCCAGAGTGGTGAGAGTGTCCTCCCTTGTGGTTGTGGAGGCTGCTCCTATGGTTGTCATGACGATGTCCCTCGCCCCCATGGTGGTGACGATCATGGCTCCCATGGTCACTTCCTCCATGCTTGGAGTATCCATCATACGAAGTGCGAGACTTGTGGTGTGAACCAGAGTGGTGATTGTTGTTCTTTCTCTTGCGGTTCTCCACACCTTGTGTTTCCCTTCCAAGATTCGGCCTTGTCCATAAGCTCTGGAAAGTGGGGCAATAAACCACAAGTAGCTGTACTAAAAGCTCATCACCGAGGCCATCCAGAATCTCTCCTCCTTTTGGCATCGTGTCCACATCCTCAGTGCATAACGGACAGGTTGTTGAACTCCTCAATGTACTCGCACGGTGCGATTGGTTTGGCGCAAGTTGAACTCCTTCCTCTTCGGCTCGAACTCACGAAGACACGTGGTTGATCCTGAAACCTTCTTCAAACATTGCCCAAGTCACGGTATCCGGGGTGGGTGATCGGAATGTGTCCCACCAAGCGGTGGTCCCTCCAAAGAGGTGAGCGGCAAACCTCACCTTCTCAGCATCGTGCATCCGGTTACTAGATCCTTGTTGACTGAACGCAACCAGTCGAGAGCAACCATTGGTTCCGTTGCGAGAGAACTTAGCTGGCCTTAACCTCGAAATCTGGTGAGAGCATCTCACGAGGCTGATTGTTTCCATTGTTGTTGTTCGATTCGCCATGAACTGGGTCATCACTTGGGTCAGTTGTGCCTGAGCTGCCATGAGCTGCTCCATCTCGATGGGTTGGCGGGGAGGCATCTGCGGTTCAGCATAGGTAAGTTTAGAAAGAATCAACTACGGTAATAGGATTCTACCCATGCATATGAGCAATCAACAACAAACAATAGCAGACAATCACAAGCAAGAAACACATCAACAAACAAGCGATCCAGCAACATCCCAGGTGTTATCCTAGCAGTACATAACTACTGAAATAGTTTTGCAAGAGTTGGCAATGGTTAACTAAACGATAGATCAACTAATCAACCAAAACAGCAATTCTGCCAGAACCGTCCAGCAGCAATCACGAATTTTTCCGCCTGACTTAAACTTGTCAGAAAATTAAGCCAATTTTTGTGCATATGGCACAGAGAGTTTCGCATCAGCCCAATTGTTTTCAGATTTTTCTGAGTTACCAGAAAAATATGAAAAATCGCACAGTACTGCTGTATCAGCAGAAAAACTGCAGCGAAAAACACACAGATAGTAACCAAATTGCCATAACTCTTTCATTAAAATTCGCACAAATAAATCCTGGGATATTGGAGTACACAAATAAGCAACTAAACACTTTTAATCTAACACGAACTAAGCTTCACAACGATCGAGACTAATCCTAACGAATTTGCCTAACGTGGTCTAATTGGTGGACTTCTATCTATTTCTTGAAGAGATTGAGGTAGGACCTTGCGGTCATGCGTTGGCGCCGCTCATGGTACAACCATGGCGCGGAGTGTACACCTCTCCTGAACCATCACTTGAGACTTGAAACTCCACCTCTTGGATCCTCCTCTTCTTCTTCATCCTCACCGCAACAAAGAACGGCCTCATCTCCTCCACCATCATCGTCTTCATCATCATCATCCTCGTCCTCATCATCATCATCGTCTCCATGTCATCATCATCCCCATTGTTGCCATCATCTCCATTGTCATCATCCGGGGTGGATTCAGCTGTGCTTGGAGAGCGGCAACTGGGCTGTCATAGCTTCAATAGTTTGATCCCTTTCGGACTGTCCCTGCGGTTGCTATATGTTACGGGTGTTCTCCTGCACAGTACCATGAAGATGTGCTATGGTTGCATCTCGGCTATCGGGGCATTCTCGAACTCCCACAGCTTCATGCAAAGTGTCAATCTCCTGTCCTTGGACCACCATACCATTGCTAGTAAAATCTGCAATCTCCTTTATCATCCTCACCTTCTCTGCTAGAGCTCCATTCTCCCTTTCCATGTCCTCTATGTGCCTCCGACGGGGCGGCATGTTGTTCTGTGCCTGGGTAACCACAATGTTCCCTCTTCATCACGCCTTCCATAGTCACGGTAGGGTGAATCTGCTGGTAGTAGGTGTCGGACATTATGGCCTTGGCGAGCAGGCTTCATGTATGGCCAAGTTGATTCCAAGTCCCGATTGCGGTATATCTTGGTGTAGACCAAGTGCACGGGGTTTGGCAAGCGGCATCTCTGAATATGAAGGTAGTGATCTCCCATGCATCCTCTCCATATCCATAGGTGTACAGCCTTCTTCCCTTGAACATGGGCGTGGCAATCCCGGTGGCGAGAGAGCTGAGCTAATCGCCTTGCAAAGGGCCTTGGTGACTCCATGGTGACATACTCAGTCTGGCGTCCCATCTATCAAGTAAGAGAGGAAAGTGTGAGAATAGCATATGGTAAGAATTTTACGAGGGTGAAAGGCATAAGATGAAAGACAGAGTTAATATAGGCTTTAGTAATTCTATGGCTTCCTAATCCAATCCTAGGTCACGATCCTACAATCGACACGGGCTCGATACCATCTGTGACACCCCGGTTACGATAAGGCTGTGGCCTCTATGTGACATGCCAATCCTGGATCGGTTCATTGGCCCACAATAGAGTAAGATAGATAATCATAGCAAATAACGTGTATCATGATCTACAAGATCCAGAGTACCATTATTACAATGTAAAGGCTTAGCATAAAGCTAGCTCAAATTGTTCAGGTAGCAACAAAAGCGAGTAAATCCTCCAATCTTCAAATTGCCCACAAGTGAACAAGTGCCGAGTGGAGTACCGTGGCCTATTACGATCAATCAGAATCGGAATAACCTGCAGCATAAACGCAACAGCCCGAAGGTCAATACATGGAATGTATGGCAAGTAGAGCTAGTAATGGAGACAATAGTACTAACATCTACATGCATATTTGGCAAGTGGAGATGTGTCTGGCTTGCATTTGCAAATAACTTTGTCCTACTTTCATAAACAGTTTTGAATTTTCTTTGAAAAGATCCCAATTAAGTTAACCCAACAATATTAAAACAATTATGAAATTAGAATGAGCGAGAAACATGTCATGGAATCAATATCTAGCAACTCAGCTGTCCATAACGGGACACGGCTAATCGATTAGATTATGCACTCTGAGGTTAGCACACTTTACCCATGTGACTTGGCCAGCCCAGCTCGTACCATCACTCTCATTTTGAGTGGTGATAGGAGAAGTCCAAGAAGAGACTGTTCGGAAGTAGCTCCTCAATCCCGACGCACCGACCGTCCAACCTACCAAAATTCTACATCTCTGGATACGCGGGTTCGAGTTACCACAACCTACTAAGTCCAACCAACCGCCCATTTCATTATTGGCACATGGTTGTACACGTAAGCTACACAATAAAGAAGCCAATCATTCTCTCTTGATACCTGGGTGCCTTTCCGCAATGAAACCACCAAAAATTATCAATACCATCACACCCAGGGGATTCATTGATTAAGTTGTTTTAGTTTTCACAAACCAATACTTTGAGAAAACAAGTATCAATGATGTAACCCAGCCCTCGTTCAACATAGCATGGCTAAGCACATCTACAACGGTGGTTCATCTACAAGGAAAGCCCTACCACATAATAGGTCATAGCATAGCGATAGTATCATCCTACACATGCATCTACAAAATACACGACAATGCATTGAAAATAGTAGGACGATATCATGAACAAAGTAGCATCTACTTGCCTTGGTTGTAGCGGTCGGAGGAACAATCCACACACGAGCAAGGGTTGCACTCCACACAATCTACACGACACAATTGCATTCATAAACAAACAATTCACAAACATATGCAACAAAATGATGCATGAATGCAAGAACGGCAAGCGAATTGGTGCTACAGCTGCACCACATAGTACTAATACATATTACTACCGAATACATGCATGGAAAATAGATTTTGGCGCAAGGGAAACTGTTAACCAAAAGTAGTGATCACTACTAGAGCTAGAACTTAAATAATTCATTACCGGTAGTAAACAGTTTGTAAAATCTTGGAAATATTCTACCGCAAAGGCATCGCTGATAAGAAACAGTACCAATTGGAATTACTCAAAAAGGAGTTATAAAACATCCTGAGTAATTAAAACACTGCAGAAAGCCATTAGACAAATACTGCAGAAGTTTTTACTGTAAGCCTATCTTTTTATTCCACGATGAGATTCCCCTCGTTCACACGAGTTCAGGGACATATCACACGCGATTTTTTGAGCTACGAAACTTTTACTACGAATTTATTACTCCGGAAAGGCCACTAACTAGTTTGATTAAACTGTACTAAACCTGACAGTAAAAGTCTGAACCAAAGCTACAGCGAGATTCTACACGACTCACTGAACGCGTACATATTTTATTTGCAATTTTGGCCAAGCGGTTTAATTTCTACGCAATTTACAAGATCCTACGAAATCTGCCAACTAATAGGATTAACGAAATTGACCCAGTCAATCGTAATACGATGATTTGGGCCGACTGACGTCTGACCAGTCAACGTCTGAAGCGTCGACTAGTCAACGTCGGAGTGCTGACCAGTCAACGAACGATCTAAGCCGCTGATCTGAGATCCGACGGTGGCTGCTGTCTTACCGAAACGGATTGCGAAAGCGAACTCCGGCGAGCTCCGGACGGCGGCGATCGGTTCGGCGTCGTGGTTCTACTGCGTACACACACGGTCAACTACGGCTCCGGAACAATAAACGCGTCTGCGGCGATCTGCAGGCAGATTGGCGGCGGCGGATGGAGACGGGCACGGAACGGAAAGAGGCGAGACGAACCCGACAACAGACGAAGGCGATGGCGGCGACGGAGAAACGGCGGCGGTGGCGGCGGCGTGCGCAGGAGGCGGCTCCGGAGGTGTTGGCGGCGGTCGGTGGGGCACGGATCCCAAGGCCCGGTGGTCCTTTATTTGGTCTCTCTCACGGAAAAGAAAAGAAAGAAAGAAAAAAACTGAAATAGAATCGGTCCGGTTGGACTCCGTTTGAAATCGGTCCGATTTTCGGACCGTTTTCCGGTTTACTAAACGTTCGAGTCTTTTGCATACGAACTCCGATTGAGCGATTTTCGCCTACGGGTTCAGATCGTCGAGGGGAACAACCTTCATCGAAGTTTGTGCGAAAACTCGAATCTACAGGGGTGGTTGCAAGTCTCTTGGTTTACTAAACGTCCGAGTCTTTTGCATACGAACTCCGATTGAGCGATTTTCGCCTACGGTTCAGATCGTCGAGGAACAACCTTCATCGAAGTTTGTGCGAAACTTCGAATATACAGGGGTGGTTGTCGCAAGTCCTCTAAAGCTCCCCGCAGAAACTGGTCGAAACAAAAATAGGTTTTCGCAAATAGCGTTTCGTCGATCCTCTCTACTCGACGGTAATGCATGGTAAGATATGATGCGATGCAATGAATGATATGCAAGACCAAATCGAAAATTTGGGATGTGACAGTCTGTCAGGGTTTTAATATTTTTGTAAATCATATCTGAATTTAATAAAAGTCTGACATGTGGGCCCAAGTTGGAAAAAATAATTGAAATATTCCAATAATGATTTAAAATGAATTAAAATTGGAGAAATTCATAACTAATTCATTTTAAATCAGAAAAATACAAATAATATATCAAAATGTTCAGAAAAATAAGGGTTATGCAATAGCAACACAATCATACATTGTTAACCAACTTTCATGACAAGTTTAATTAAAAGAACCAATTGAACCCCATAGGTGGTTCCGAGGATCCCCCTGTTCTAGTGTTTGTACCTCTCGGACCCCGTTTAAAATGACCAAGCATGTTCTAGGATTCTTTTCAATACTATTTAACTTGTCATATCATCCATATTGATTGCGCATTGAATTATGCCATGTATTGAATGTTGGTTCCCCTTTTCCGGTATTTAGTTCTTTGCGAATAGGAACCGAGCCCGAAGCTGAGGTCAACAACACCGAAGATCCATATCTGTCTACTGAAGGACAAGGCAAGCGTAGCCTCTCATTCTGAACGTACTTTTACAAATTATATTACTTTATTGCTATGATGCACACGATTCCAATGTGGTCTTTTGCCAATAGATAGGGTTACCTATCTGCTGCATTGTTTCCCTTTTGTAGCCTTATACTCTTGATCCACTGCCCCTAGCATACCTAGGTTTGGCATGTGAGTGTTTCTAGAGCTTTTACCACCGACAACTTAGCCATGCTTACTAGTACCGTCTGATACATTCAGATGATGATTCGAAGGTGCCAAAGAATCTAGAAAGATAGGAGGTGGAGGTATCATCAATGGTGATAAATAGATATGTTAAGGCTTGTACGAGAGGCCACGTTGGGTGTGGTTTTTGTAGTCCCATGCTTGCCACCATTAGGACCCGAGTTCTTCCCTCTTGAACCAAGACGAGCGTACAACCACACGGGGCCTAGAAAACCCCACGAGCAACTAACTTGCCTAGTAGATTCCATGAGTCACATAGATCGGGCTTTCCATTTGGAATACGCATTGAAAATATTTTCGAACGAGGAGGTGATGGAGGTGCATCATAACAGGTAGGGAAGCGTGGACCGGGTTGCTTGGGGTAGATAGCGCCCCTGGTAAACCAACCTCGTATCACATCTTTAAGTACCGGCTTCGGGATTTGACATGTTACGGCGGAATCATACTTATTGCATGACTCATGGTCTCGGCGAAAGCTAGTTAAAGGTCGTGGTCAACCACCCTCTGCCGGCCTTCCAAGGAAGAGGGCTTATAATTTGGCATTAAGAGTCGGTTGGTATGTGTGGGTAAAGTTGTACACCCCTACATGGTATTAATATTTTTGAAAAGTCGTGTTCACGGTTATGAACGACTTGGGAATGGACATATTGATCATAGAGAACTATAACCTAAGTAAAATTTGCTGATCCATGTGTGCTTAAGGATGCTTCCTCCGGGTCGAGGGGGTGATCCTAGATAGGAGGTTCTGATGAAGCTGGTGGTTATCAAAATGTGATGAACAAGATGAAGAAGTCGTTATATTATCCCTTTTTAAAGATTCTGAGTAGATGATCCTCTTCTCTCTCTTGTTTACAAATAAAGATTGCTTTATGCAAAATAAAATCCAGAGAAATCCTTTCTAACCAGAGCATGTAGACAGTAGGTTATCTAAGTCTTGCGGAGTACATTCTCGTACTCAGCCTTGCGCAATTGTTGTTTTTCTACAGATGATCTAGCTGCAACTGAAGGTGGATTCTATGTTGACATCGACGAGTAGTTGGGGGTCCCAGGTAGCATCCTGATGACTATGGGGTGGACGTCACTTTTGTTTATGGCCTCTTAGGCCTTTTGCTAAGTTGTTGTGTAGAACAACATATTTTATTTCGCTGTGTGATGTAATGATGGGTCCACGACCTCTGGTTTGTAATAACTCTAATATCGCACTTTATTAAGAGTTTAAACTTATGCTGTTGAATCCCTGTGTTCTGTAATGTTACCGAATCATATGGTGATCTTCCGTGTTTGGAGTTGAACTTATCTTAGATGGTGATCTGAGGTTAGTTTAACCCTAATCCCGGGGGGTGCTACAGGTTTTGGTATTTAGAGCAGGACTGCCTGTAGGAAACCCTTTTACTGGTCGATGTTGAGTCTAGAAGCTGACAAAACTATTTGAAAGTTAAAACTTATTTGCAGAAACTCTGACTAGTATTATTTTTTACTCCTTCTCTGGTGTGTTTCTGATGCTGGAGTTTCTCTTACCCTATTTGGTTTGAAAAGGTTTTCATTCCCAATCTCATATCTCAAAACTTCTAGGATCATGGTTTTGGGGTTGTTTTTCTAAAGTACTCCGTACTTGGTTTCTATTCTTAGAGTTCCAAGATATCTCAGTTTTGCTTGGTATGTAACATCTTAGCATTCCATTGTCATGGTTTGTAAGTTAGCTGGTTAGTGTATACATTAGTATGTTTTGATACTTCCATGCTTGATAAGATGATACATTTATATCAAGTACTCGTTGTTCATCCTTCCGTCTTGTTATTTTGGATCCCTTGTCTAACCTTCTTTTTGATCTTTTAGGATGGGTGACACCTCTCGTGCCCGTACCCGTGCTCATGCAAGTGGTGCTACAAATGAGGGTGAATCTTCCAAACTTCCTCCACCACCGTCCATGGTTCAGCTTATGGCCATGTACGAAACCAACCGTGCTGACAACATCAGGCTCCTTGAAAGGATTGAGCGCAACACCGCTCAACACCAGAACAATCAAGTTGGTATCAAGGACTTCACACGTCTCACACTGCCAGTTTTCAGTTATTCCACTTAGCCACTTGATGCGGATTACTGGCTTCGCACTATGGAGCGCAAACTTCAGGTTGGTCATGTTGCTCAAGCTGATTGGGTGACTTTTGCTGCCTATCATCTGGAGGGAGCAGCTAACTCCTGGTGGGAAAATTTCTTGGCTATGCAGGAAGCTCAACATGTTGTTACATGGCAAGAGTTCACTGAAGCCTTCTGAGCTTATCATATTCCGGAGGGTTTGATGGATCAGAAGAGGGAGGAGTTCCTCAGGCTGAAGCAGGGCACTGGTTCTGTGTGTGAATACCAGCGCAACTTCAATCTTTGCCTGCTATGCTACTGAAGAGGTCTCCACTTATGTTAAGAAGCAAGCTCTATTCCGCAAGGGACTAGATACTGAGGTTCGCCATGATATCCACCTCATGGACTTTGGAAACTTCCAAGGTCATGTCAACAAGGCTATGAAAGCTGAGAGTGGAAAGTTGGAGTATGAAGAAACCCGTAAGCGTCCTTAGGAGGGGTACAACAAGGCTGGTTCTGGCAATAAGAAGCGTCGAGTCTTTGTGCCTTACAACGCCATGCCGCGTGCTCCTTACACCCCAAGGACTTCAAGATATGCTCCTCATCGGAATGCTACTCCAAACAATGCTGGTGGATCAAATTATCCTGCTGCTGGTACTGGATCAGGCCTTATCTGTTTCAACTATCGCCAGCCTGGCCACTATGCAAGAGATTGTCCTCAAAAGAGTGCTAATGAGAAGGCACAACCCCCAAAGAAGAATGATAAGTACCAAGGTGCTGGAAGAGGTCGCCTGAACCATATCTCTACTGAGGAGGCTCAGGAAGATCCAAGCGTCATTATGGGTACGCTTCATATCAATCAAATTCCAGCTAAAGTTTTGTTTGATTCTGGAGCATCGCATTCATTCGTGTCACAAGATTTTGCTCAAATGCATGGGATAAGTTTTGATGGGTTATCTGTTCCTCTGCTAGTTCAGTCTCCTGGTTCTAGGTGGTGTTCCACTATGGTTAGCCATGGGAATCCAATCGAAGTTGCATTTCAACTTTTCCCCACCTCCCTTATTGCCCTCAATTCAACTGACATTGACATCATCTTGGGCATGGATTGGTTGACCCGTCACCAAGCTATCCTCGATTGTACAACCAAGTCTGTGACGCTGACTAGTCCAGCTGGCATAACAATCAAGTATTGGACTGTAGGGTCACTATCTCCTTCAGCTGTTTCTATTCCTGAAGCAGAGTTGTATGCTCTTGAAGTTCTATCTCCGTTAGAGATTCAAGATGTTTCCGTGGTTTGTGAGTTCCCGAATGTCTTTCCTGAGGAGTTTCCTGGCATGCCACCTGATCGAAGTGTGGAGTTTGTCATAGAGTTAGTTCCTGGAACTGCTCCTATTTCTAAAAGACCCTATCTTATGCCTCCTCATGAGCTTGTGGAGTTGGAGAAGCAATTAGAGGAGTTAGAAGGAAAAGGATATATTCAGCCCAGCACATCTTCTTGGGGATGTCCTACCATCTTTGTTAAGAAGAGGGATAACAATATACCGCGTCTCGTTGTGGACTATCGCCCACTAAATGCTGTGACTATCAAGAACAAGTATCCTCTCCCTAGGATCAATGATCTATTTGATCAGTTAAGTGGCGCCACTGTCTTTTCCAAAATGGATTTAAGGTCAGGGTATCACTAGATAAAGATCCGTAAGGAAGATATTCCAAAGACTGCTTTCACCACTCGTTATGGTCTTTACAAGTACACAGTCATGTCATTTGTTCTTACCAATGCTCCAGCCACTTTTATGCGGCTTATGAATTCTGTCTTCATGGAGTATCTTGACAAGTTCATTGTGGTCTACATCGATGATATTTTGGTCTATTCCAAGACTGAAGAAGAGCACGCCGAACATCTTCGTTTGGTGTTGACAAAACTTCGAGAACATCGTCTCTATGCCAAGTTTTCCAAATGTGAGTTTTGGTAACAAGAGCTCGTATTCCTTGGTCATGTTGTTTCCACCCAAGGGGTTGCTGTTATCCCCGATAAGGTACAAACTATCCTCTATTGGGAGTCTCCCAAATCTGTTAAGGATGTCCGAAGTTTTCTCGGGATGGCTGGTTATTACCGTCGATTCATCGAGAACTTCTCTAGGATTGCAAAGCCGATGGCTGATCTTCTTAAGAAGGATAAGAAGTTCGAATGGTCTGATAAGGCTGAACAAAGCTTCCAGATGTTGAAAACCAAGTTAACAACTTCTCCGGTGTTGGTTATCCCAGACACTAGCAAAGACTTTGTTGTCTTCTGCGATGCTTCCCACCAAGGTCTCGGATGTGTGTTGATGCAAGATGGGCATGTGGTGGCTTATGCCTCCCGACAGCTAAAACCACATGAGAACAACTATCCAACTCATAATCTTGAGCTTGCACCTGTTGTTAATGCTCTTAAGCAATGGCAACATTACCTTCTCGGTAGTCATTGTGAGTTATACTCGGATCATCAGAGTCTAAAGTATCTTTTCACACAACCTGATCTGAATCTCAGGCAAAGAAGATGGTTGGAACTCATCAAGGACTATGATTTGGGTCTCAACTATCAACCTGGCAAAGCCAATGTCGTTGGTGATGCGCTGAGTCGTAAGTCTTATTGCAACAATCTGATGATCAAACAATCTCAACTTTATCTCCATGAAGAATTTGCTCGACTAAATCTTGAAGTAGTTCCTCGTGGATTCCTTTCTACCCTTGAAGTGAAATCTTCCATAGAGGATGAAATCAAGCTCGCTCAGAAGAATGATTTTGAAGTTGCTGAGATCAAAGGGAACATTTCTAGAGGAGTTGCTAAGTGTTTCTCTGTTGATAATCAAGGTATTGTTTACTTTGGTAACCGTCTAGTAGTGCCGAAGAGAACAAAGTTGAGGAATTTAATTCTTCGGGAAGCTCATGAATCACCTCTTTCTATTCACCCTGGAGGAACCAAGATGTATCGGGATCTTCGTCAAAGATTCTGGTGGTCTGGTATGAAGAAAGATATCGGTCATTTTGTTGCTGAGTGTGACGTTTGTCGTCGCGTCAAAGCTGAACATCAAAGGTCTACTGGTCTCCTACAAACACATCACATCCCTGAGTGGAAGTGGGATTAAATAGGTATGGACTTCATCACTGGTCTTCCTAAAACTCAAAGAGGAAATGATGCAATATGGGTGATTGTTGAATATCTGTCCAAGGTCGCTCACTTTCTTCCCATCAAGGAAAGCCTTTGAGCCAGGGAAATGGCTGATCTTTACATCTCTCAGATTTTTGTTCTTCATGGTATTCCTAAGAAGATAACATCTGACCGTGGAAGTCTGTTCACCTCCAAGTTCTAGGAATTTTCCAAACTGCTATGGGAACTCATCTCTCCTTCAGTACAGCTTATCATCCTAGTACCGGTGGTCAGACTGAGAGAGTGAATCAAATCCTTGAAGACATGCTAAGAGCGTGTGTCATATATTTTGGTAAGAATTGGGAGAAATGCCTTCCTTTTGCAGAATTCTCCTACAACAACAGTTTTCAGTCCAGTATAGGTATGCCACCATTCCAATTTTTATATGGAAGAACCTGTCGTACTCCTTTGAACTGTTCAGAAACCGGCGAAAGAAAGTTCTTTGGACTGGATATGATCCAGGAAGCAGAAGATCAAGTTCATATCATTCGAGATCGTTTGAAAACTGCTCAGTCTCGCCAGAAAAGCTATCATGATCGTCACCATCAACATGTTCAATATGAAGTTGGTGATCAAGCTTATCTACGGGTCACTCCTCTGAAGGGTGTCCATCGTTTCGGCATCAAAGGCAAACTAACTCCTCGCTATGTTGGTCCTTTTCATGTTCTTTCCAAGCAAGGTAACCTCGCATACAAACTGGAGCTGCCTGCAAATTTCCCTGAGGTACATGACGTCTTTCATGTGTCTCAACTCAAGCACTGCTTCAAGGACCCTGTCCGTGGTGTTGATCATCAAACTCTTGATCTCCAAAAGGATCTGACTTATCATGAGTATCCTGTTCATATCCTTGATGAAACTGAGCGCAAGACTCGTCGTCAAAACATCAAGTTCCTGAAAGTTTAGTGGTACCATCACTCTGAGGATGAAGCCACCTAGGAACGAGAAGATCGTCTTTGATCTGAGTACCCTGCCTTCTTTTCAAAAACTTAGGAATCTCGGGTCGAGATTCTTGTAAGGGGGGTAGATCAGTAATAGCCCAAGTTTGTAATATATGTAATTAGTACCTAAGCATTGCATGCATCTGTTTAAATCAATAAAATTTTGCATGTATTCAAGTGTGTGAATCAAAATACATTTACAAAACCCTAAACCCTAGTCTTTCCCCCTCTTTTTGAAATCCATTCAAAGTGGTTTGAGTTTGAAATGTACACAAAAATAATGGAGCCTAGATTGAATACAAGGGCTCTGCAATATTTTAGATATTTTATAAGCTCTCTGGTATTTTTGAAATATTCAAAAACAGATTTAAAAATGAATTAGAAAAGAGGAAGCAAAATCAGAAAAGGAAAAGGATTTCTAAAAAAATAGACAGGAGAGAGAACCAGGCCGCAGCCCACTCCCCTCCTCCCCCTGGAACCTTTCCGTGGCCCAGCAACCGGCCCACGCCAGCCCACAGGCGGCCTCGTAACGCTTCGGCCCCGAATCGTGTTGTCATCTTCGTCCCCGACGAAGAAGCTGCTCGCTAGCGCTGCACTCGCCGTCCGCCGCCGTGCCACGCCAAGATTCGCGCCACCGACGATGCCGGCGCCTACAAGAACCCCACCCCGCCGCAGTGGAGAACCCTATCCTTCTTTCCCCCTTCTACGCTCCCTTTTCCTCTTCGACCAAACCCTAGCCGCTTGGGCTCCGGCGAGCCTCGCCGTCTCCGGCTGCCCCGTGCACCGTGGAGTGGTCTAGGAGAAGCGCCGCCGTCATCTCTGTCAAGCCACGCAAGCTGGAAGGACTTCATCTGGCCGGAATCAAGCTTGACCTCAACTCTGGCTGTCGTAGTCGAATCGTCGATTCCCCTCCTTCTGTCCTCCCCTCGCTTCATCGACCTCACCGTAATGCTCGTGGTGAGCTAGCGGACCTCCTATACCTCTCCATTCTTTCCCTCTCACGACGTGCTGCTGTCCCAACGAACACCTAACACCGCTGCCGCTGTTTCTTGTCGCCACCGTCGCTCCGGTGACCATATCGAGGCGGCGCCGCCACTATAATGCTTGCCTCAGCCTCGAGACCAACCACGCATCCTCAGACGCCACCAATCGCTCGCCCCTCTCTCGATCAGAGAAGATCAACCATTGATGACGTCATAGTGACGTCATCATGATGCAATAAATCTTTTTCTGTTTATTTAAATGTTTTCAGTAATTATTTTCTGTAATAAGTAAAATCTTTGTGTGGGCCACATGCATCGTGGTTTTAATCTTTTTGTAAATCATTTTTGAATTTAATAAAAGTCTGACATGTGGGCCTAAGTTGGAAATAATAATTTAAATATTCCAAAAATGATTTAAAATGAATTAAAATTGGAGAAATTCATAAATAATTCATTTTAAATCAGAAAAATACAAATAATATATCAAAATATTCAGAAAAATTAGGGCTATCCAATAGCAACACAATCATACATTGTTAACCAACTTTCATGACAAGTTTAACTAAGAGAACCAATTGAACCCCATAGGTGGTTCCGAGGATCCACCTGTTCTAGGGTTTGTACCTCTCGGACCCCGTTTAAAATGACCAAGAATGTTCTAGGGTTATTTTCAACACTATTTAACTTTTCATATCATCCATATTGATTGCACATTACATTATGCCATGTATTGAATGTTGGTTCCCCTTTTTCGGTATTTGGTTCTTCGTGAATAGGAACCGAACCCGAAGCTGAGGTCAACAACACCGAAGATCCATATCTGTCTACTAATGGACAAGGCAAGTGTAGCCTCTCATTCTGAACCTACTTTTACAAAGTATATTACTTTCTTGCTATGATGCACACGATTCCAATGTGGTCTTTTGCCAATAGCTAGGGTTACCTATCTGCTGCATTGCTTCCCTTTTGTAGACTTATACTCCTGATCCACTGCTCCTAGCATACCTAGGTTTGGCATGTGAGCGTTGCTAGAGCTTATACCACCGATAGCTTAGCCATGCTTACTAGTACCGTATGATACATTCAGATGATGATTCGAAGGTGCCAAAGAATCTAGAAAGATAGGAGGTGGAGGTATCATCAATGGAGATAAATAGATATGCTAAGGATTGTATGGGAGGCCACGTTGGGTGTGGTTTTTGTAGTCCCATGCTCGCCACCATTAGGAACCAATTTCTGGCCTCTTGAACCAAGACGAGCGTACACCACACGGGGCCTGGAAAACCCCACGAGCAACTAACTTTCCTAGTAGATTCCATGAGTCACATGGATCGGGCTTTTCATCTGTCATACGCATTGAAAATGTTTTCAAACGAGGAGGTGATGGAGGTGCATCATAACAGGTAGGGAAGCGTGGACCGGGTTGCTTGGGGTAGATAGAGCCCCTAGTAAACCAACCTCACCACACATATTTAAGTATCGGCTTTGGGATTTGACCCGTTACGGCGGAATCATACTTATTGCGTGACTCATGGTCTCGGCGAAAGCAATGTAAAGGTCGTGGTCAACCACCCTCTGCCGGCCTTCCAAGGTAGAGGGCTAATAATTTGGCATTAAGAGTGGGTTGGTACGTGTGGGTAATGTTGTACACCCCTGCATGGTATTAATCCTTTCGAAAAGCCATGTTCACGGTTATGAAATTGGGAACGGATGTAATGATCATAGAGAACTATAACCTAAGTAAAATTTGTTGATCCATGTGTGCTTAAGGATGCTTCCTCCGGGTCGAGGGGGTGATCCTAGATAGGAGGTTCTGATGAAGCTGGTGGTTATCAAAATGTGATGAACAAGATGAAGAAGTTGTTATCTTATCCCTTTTTAAAGATTCTGAGTAGACGGGCATCTTCTCTCTCTTGTTTACAAATAAAGATTGCTTTACGCAAAAGAAAATCCAGAGAAAGCCTTTCTAACCAGAGCATGTAGACACTATGTTATCTAAGTCTTGCGGAGTACATTGTCATACTCAGCCTTGCGCAATTGTTGTTTTTCTACAGATGATCTAGCTGCAACTGAAGGTGGATTCTACGTTGACATAGACGAGTAGTTGGGGGTCCTAGGTAGCAGCCTGAGGACTATGGGGTGGACGTCACTTTTGTTTATGTCCTCTTAGGCCTTTTGCTAAGTTGTTGTGTAGAACAACATATTTGCTTTCGCTGTGTGATGTAATGATGGGTCTATGACCTCTGGTTTGTAATAACTTTAATATCGCACTCTGTTAAGAGTTTAAACTTATGCTGTTGAATCCCTATGTTCTGTAATGTTACCGAATCATACTGTGATCTTCCGTGTTTGGAGTTGAACTTATCTTAGATGGTGATCTGAGGTTAGTTTAACCCTAATCCCGGGGGGTGCTACACCTCACCTCTCTAAAAATGCTTTGTGAGGACCCGTCCATGGCGTACTTGTCGACAATACCACGACAATAGGGGAGGTCGTTCCCCTCCATTTTGGTGCAAGTGGTCAGTGGACAGTGCGCCCCCATGGAAGGACGACATCCATGTGTGTGGCTTCATGGAAGACCGGCGCTCATTAAGGGCCCTGGACCTAGTTCATGTAAAGTAGTCTTGTAGACCCCTTCTTGGGCGACAATATGGTGACCCTTCCCACCAATAATTGGTGGAAAAGGCCCAGCGCCACTATAAAAGGGGAGCCACCCCTACGTTAGAAAGGGATTGGTCTTTATGATCTGAAATCCTAGGCTACATCTACCATTGTTGCCTCGCGAAGCACCGTGAGCAATACAACCAAGAAGGATTTGGGGCTTTACCTCCTCACGAGGGTCCCAAACCTGAGTAAAAAACACTCTGCCAACTCCCTGTCGTGTACCGCCGCAGACTTTGTTGTCAGGAAGACCCAAACCCGCGTTCGTCCCTCTCACAAATCCATGGCTCATTGGAACCCTAATTCCTTCATGGGACATCAATCTCCGACATTTGGCGTTCCAGGAAGGAGGATGTGGCGCGCTCTCGAAATCTTCACCAACCCCATCGGCATGGCGCGCCCCATGACGGGGCGCGGACTGATCTGAGGGAGGGCCCCCACGACACATCCTCCCTGAGGGATGTATTGCTCGAAGCTCAAAGGCTGCTTTACTACATGCCATAAGGGACTAAAAGGACGGCATGACATGCTCGCCTCGCCGAGCTCCTTAGTGGCACGGACCCCGCGCACATGCCTATGGTCGGCGGTGCCGACCAGCGGTCGATGATACCTTCGTTCCAGATTACAGATGTAGTATAGCTCTTTTTCCCTATTAGACCTAGGTTATCGAATCCTCGGAATAAGACAACGTAGTAAAGTTACTTTAACAGACCTTCGGGATTTTTAGAATTCTTTTTGTGTTCCACCGGACCAATAGTTTGCGATCTTTTGTTGTTGTCTATGATGGAGAGAGAGAGAGAGAGCCTAGGGCTTTCGATTTCACCTGTAGCTGTGCAAAACATCTGATGGGAATAAAAGATAATAATAAAGTATGCATGTAATTGTTAGAGCAAGATAATTATATGTGGGCGGTGCATCCATAATTGCTATTGCCTCCGCAACCACTTATAGCAATAACCTACTAGTCTCATCCATAGAAGAAAGATAACTAATGATATGCATAGTGATATCACCGTTAATCCCAAGTAAATCCCTCACATACAGCCGTACTACCCTTTCTGTCACCGGGGTTCCCATCCTGCAGATTAGTCATTACTCACACTCCCTATACCTAGATCAATCCTTGGGGTCTTGGGTACCTGACAAGTCCTTAGATTGAGGCAAGAGAGGGTACAATAATCATCATGTCATATAAACTAATACATGATCCCATCTATGATAAATAACATGCACAAACTACATGGCTAGGCCGAAGCCCTTAGCCCAAGGAGAATTACTCACACATAGAGATGATATCAACAATCATAAACATTGTAATGGAAATCATGAGATTGATAGTAATAGTCTTACAATGTCTCCAATTGGAGATGAGATCTACTATTACAAGTGGTGGAATATGGATATGGTGGTGGAGAAGGGTTTGGAGATTAGATCTAGATCTATCCCTCTGGTGTTGTGGTTTCTGATGGCTTGGTGTAGTCAGGGGCGTAGAGAGGGAGTTTTTCTCATTTCCCGAGGCCTCTTCATATAGGGGTCCCTTCAGGAAAGTTGTCCTGTTTAACCTAGCGGTGTCGGTGGAAACTATATGGCCGAAACTATACAACTAGAATTTTATTCCCGCCGTATAGTTGGTCGTTAAAGATTTTGCCTCCTTTCCACGACTCCTGGTTTCTTTGAGTTGTTGGAAATCTCGTATATTTGACTTTAATGTTGTGATTCCCATCATCAAACGTCATTATCTGCCTAGGGAAAAATAGAAAGACAGGATTGCATACCCCTTTGATAATTGGGCATTAGTGGCAGGATTAGAGAGGTATTTCATCAAAAATATGAATAATATCTAGTTTAAATGTGAACTTGTATGGCTTATTTCATAGCCATCAACCTCCCCAAGCTTAAACTTGATCTTCCTCGAGCAAGCAAACCAAAATAAAAAAGGAACTCAGCATTTAAACTAAAATAACGAGATGATGATCTTAATCATGATTGGTAGTCTCATGTTTCCTCCACTTTATTAATCTGAAAAACTTCAGCATAGATAGAGTAATGGCGAGCATATCATATGGGTTTTAATGAATCCTTATAGCGCAGCAAGATTATTGTTAGCATGGATAATTCAAATGGGTAAACTTTATTCCATGTCATGTAATCAACTCATAAGCTTTCCTTTGAAGAATAAAGTATAATCATATAAAATTGAGAGTGTGAGAGTTTGTCATGAAAAGGTTTTTGTTCCCTTTGCATTACCAAGGTTTTTGTTCCTTTTGCATAATGATTACTCATATCATCCAGAGGAGTGATTCCATCACGAACACAACTACACGAGAATGCCAAGAATCTTACCCATTATAACATTGCTGCTACATATGTTTAGTCAACTCATAGACAAAATCTAGGAGTTTCCCCCATGAAGATCGTTCGTAGGCTAGCGGAGTTGTTGGCATCCCATGATGTTTAACATGCATAAAGCTATATCATTCTAATGATTCACAAGTCAAACTTTGGCATGCTCACAAAAACCGCTAAACATTAATTCAATTGAACAAATCCTTTCAAAGAGAGTTGTCAAGTCAATAATTATTTTCTGTGGTGTTGAGTGTCTCTAGGAATAAGGTTTCAAGAGTAAACACTACAACACCCAAGCCTTCAATTGTGAGACCTTTTCTTATTACAATTGTTTAGCAATTTTTTTAGGCAAGACTTGGTTAACTTCAAGAGCTCGAACAAAACATACTCAACTAAATACCCATGCAAAAAAAAATTTACTCCAATATAAAGACTCACTCCACCAATATAATATCTTAACATTTACTACTAACTATCATGGGTTTCTCAAACTTCAAAAATGGGGAGTCATAAGGCATAACTTTCATGATTGGTTCCACTTATCTCATCCCTTTTGATTCGTTTCTTGGAAACTCGAAGTAAATCACTCTCCTGCAAATATGTGAGAACCACAAGGAGAATAGAAAAGAAAAAGGGAAAATAAAGATAAATGGAAAAATATTTTTGTTGTTTTGAGAGAGGGAATTGAAGAATAGAAAAATATCGGCAAAGCTCGTCTTGAAAATCTTGAAAAAAATAAAATAAATAAAGAAACCAACACGAGTGCTTATAAACTCAAATTAAAAACATAACCTTGAAATAAAATAAAACAAATAAATGCCAAATAAAGATAATTAGGAAACTTCCCCAAGCTTAGGCTTTTGCAAGCCCTTCAAATCATTGAGGTGGCGGGAAAAAGTTGTAACCCCGGTTTGCAAATTGAGTTGATAAGTTACTAGTGGTTTCTCGGAGGTTCAGGGTGATATTATGCATCCCCTCCATAGTTCCTCCAAGTTCTTGGAAGTCTTGATATGTAGCGAACTGGGTTGGTGGCTTCTCCGCTTGATCAGGAATTTCTTGCTCCTCTTCTTGGTCCTCATCCTCATCCTCATCTAGAATCTCCTCCTTAGGTTGGTGTTGTTCAACCTGCACATCATATAGCAAACGTCCTTCCTCGATAGAGAAAATACCATTAGGCAAAGGAGCGGGGTAGAGACACCCAGCTCCTGCAATATGCAAGTAATAAACACCACCTCTCCTAGTGAGCATTCCACATGCTTTTAAAGTAGAGAAAGCAAAACATCGATCACCTAGCAATGGTTGCAACTCACCTAGGTCGATGCCCAAGGCAATGGCAAGCACGGTGATGACGCCTCCACATGTGATTGGCCCTTGGCTTTGGGAGGATTGGTGCTCCAAGTAGCGCACAAGAATTGTGCCCAAGTTGAGTGACAAGTTGTTGTTGAAAGCAGCTTTTGCGAGAACCAAGATGTCCTCCTCATTGAGTCTTGTAAACTCATTTCGTGTCTGCAAGGTGTTAGCAATAACATAGAACAAATAACGAATAATAGGATGCTGAATATTCTTTCCCTTGTTGACTCTATAAGTGAAACTCATTCTATTATAATAATGATCTACGGAAGGGTTCATGTCATCATAAGATGCACGTAAGGCATTAACATCATTGTTTGGTAAAATAAAACAATTGCACCATTCATCAAGTGATAATGTATAATTATTGTTTGAGAAGTCGAAAAGAAATTTCCTCTTCGTGCCATGTTTTAACGGTTCTTTTCAAAGAACTTAAAAATTCAAGAGTTAACCGGCGATAAGTAGGCACATCTTGGAATACAAAGTTTTGCAGGCCAACCCTATTGCAAAGTAAATTGAAGTCATTAGAAATACCGAGTTGATCCAATATAAAAGGACAAGCCCACTTGGTTGTCTTCACTTATTGGTTCTTGATCATGTCGAAGCGATTATGTTGGAGCTCATTCCCAAACCGTATCCACGTGCGGTTCTGAGATGCAGCGGCAGCCTGAGAAGAACTTGCAGCGGCATGAGCACACGTTTGGCTCCTTGTGTGCATCTTCTAAAATAATAATAAAGACAAAAATAATTTTTTTATCTAACAATAATAAGCATAACATATTGCTCATCATAGCACACTAAAGAATCTCCTCAAAATAATAATCTAGGCAAGAGAAACATGGAAATTAGTTCATAATAGGTCTCACCCTAGATTAATAATGACAATAGATTGGAGATGAATTTGCAAAAAGTAATTGGAGGATCAGAGGACAAACATACCATATATCACTTGTGTGCGAGCAAATCGAACAAAATTGAGTAGATATGAAGATCTCTTGAGGTTTTGAGAGATTTTGGAGGTAGAAGAGAGAGAAAAGGATTGAAGTTTTGGTGTTGGGGGTACCTCCCCGTGGCGATTTTGTGGTCGCACGAACTATACGGTCGGAACTATACGGCCGAAACTATACTGGTGGAACTATACAGTCGGAACTATACGGCCTGGATTTTGGCCCTGTTGAGGAAGTTTCCCTATAAATATTAATGTAAAGCATGTATTTAATATATATTAATTCATAATTAACCGATGCCGCCTAGAGGAGGGTGAATATGCGGTTTAAAAGTTTTATGAGATGGGCTTAAGAAAGGCGAATAAAACTAGAGTTTTCTTTTGTCAAGCACAAAGCCTATATATACTATGGTTCACGTATGTGCACCAACAAATTATGCTAAGAAAGACAAGCAATAAAGTGATAGCAAGATAGATTACTTCAAGCATGAAGGCTATCACAATGTAAAGTGCATAAGTAACGGGCTCGGGTAGAGAGATAACCAAGGCACGTGGAGACGACAATGTTTTACCGAGTTCCTCCCTACAAGAGAGTACGTCTCGTTGGAGGGGTGGTCGGTACTAAGACCACTAACGCAGAAGAGGCCTCGCTATTATCCCGAGCACTCGCCGCACGGAAATAACCCAATCTGCTATGGACACTTGAGGGTGGTCACCAAACCCATACAAGATTGGGCAATCTCCACAACTTAATTGGAGGCTCCCAATAATCACCACCAAGGCCACTAACTTGAGGAGAGCTTCACAACTTAACTGGAGGCCCCAAGAACTCACCACAAAGGCCATACAACCATCTAGGGTTTCAAGAACCCAAGAGTAACAAGCTTCTTGATTTCACCAACTAAATCCTCCGAGGAGAACTCAAACTGATGCACCTAATGCAATGGGAAGTCCCTCGCTCTCAAATTCCACCAAAGCTACAAAATCTATTGGGGGAATAAGAGAGGAAGAAAACAAGAGGAAATTCACAAAAAAACCCAATATCTAGATCTCAAGATGTTCCCCTCACATAGAGGAGAGATCGATTGGTGGAGTTGTAGATCTAGATCTACTCTTTCAAATCCCCCCCCCCCAAATTCAAGAAATATAGGAGGAATTGAGAGTATTAGCAAGCTCTAGAAGGTAGAAACAATGGAGTAGATAGGGAGAGCAAGCCAAACAACCCAAGGAGGAAGAAGGGGTCAATATATAGGCGTCCCACAAAAAATAGTCGTTGTTGGACACATACACCGGAGTCTCCGGGGTGCAAACCCTAGAGTCTCCCCCCCCTAGAGCATCTAGATTGAGGGGAGAAAACTAATAGAAGATCCAAGAAAAACCCCAGAGTCACGCCCAGAGTCTTGCCCAGAGTCTCTCCCTCCCCAGAGTCTCTGACCCTCACAAAATTGGCAGAAACACATAGACGAAAATAATCATAACTTCTACATCAGGACTCCAATTTTGATGATCTTGGGTTTGCTTCAAAGAGAAAATCAAGTTATACAAGATTATGAAGGGAAACATCATAGTCCAGCAAGGTAGGATAGAACATAATGATAAAAGGTTTAACTTATCTATAAAAGACAAACCGGTAAAACATCCAACAAAAAAAAACATAATAGAGAATGCATATGAAATCCGTTTTTGATGAACTTGAGCTTGTCATGGAGATTAACACAAGCACTAAATACTCTCATGGATAAGAACCAAGAAATATGATGCCAAGTATGCAAAGGTTTGAGCTCTCTTCGAAGGATATGATCAAGTTACTCACTCGAGAGCCCCTCTTGATAGTATGGTTATCTATCCTATAGACCGGTCTCCCAACTAACAACATGAGACCGACAAAAGGTAAAACTTGTCAAGATCATACCTTTGCATTAATCATTCCACTTGAGATGTATGTAGATGATATTTTCTTCCTCAAGATATAAATTCTTTCTTGATTGCTCTTATGAAGACTTGCGAATTCCTCCCCCATACACCATGGGGAAACCACTGCTTTGAACTTGTATTCATCAATCCATGATCACCGAGGATGGAAAGGTTCAAGCATGAGATATTCTAGAGATGGCACATCTTAAGCTTGCACTTCATTTCTTCTAACTCCATTTGGATGATATCTTGAATATACACATGAGGAACTCCATATTATTCTTCAAGACATACTTGACCTTCTTGTTTTATTCTTCTTATTCTACATTATTCCAATAGGACCACAGCCCTTGGACATTGCTTCTTCGTGTTCTTCATTTCTTCTACCTTGAAGCCAACACATGTTAGAAGCGTTGCCAATGGACAATTCCTACAAGTGCAACTTAATGCAAACATTAGTCCATAGAGATTGTCATTAATTACCAAAACCACACATGGGGTCCCTTATGCTCTTTCAATCTCCCCCATTTTGGTAATTTATGACAATCCCTTTGAGAGGGTTTATCTAAGGAATTTTAACGAATAAAATGGTAGAACCAATATTAAATACTACACAAGTATGTGATATTGGCACCACCACCTTGTATAGAGAAAACTCCCCCACAATATATGCATGTGTGATGAACTTGAATTTCATTGCATATATTTCCAAACATTACCGTTGGTAGAGTTTCATCTATATATTCCACATGCTAAGCAACAACAAACATGGAAGAGAATGAAAGGAAAATGCTTAAGAATAAACTCAAAGCAAAAACCAACTTCCCTTAAACCCTCTAAAACTTCTCCCCCATTGGCATCGATTGCCAAAATGGGTGAGGAGTTCTAGAAGGCGAATATAGTGATAATTCCTCCAAAGGTGTGCATTTGCACATATACAATGATGAATACTTAGGAGGAAGTAGAAATATATTGAGGACCCAAAGATTGAAAAATAAATAAAATGAAAGAAGCATCAACAAATGACACAAGCTATCACAAGATCCCAAAAAAGCATATAACAAGATATTATGATAAGATCAACTGCGTTTTTAAATGATATAGAGAAGCTCCCCAAGATTTGTGCATACAATAGAATAATTGCATTTGAATACAATCATGCACAAATATGGAATCCTCAGTCCCCCATAAACATTTAAGACACAAAAGGTAAGCAAGAAGGCAAATGAGCATTCTTAAACAAATTAGAGGAGCTCCCCAAAGATTATGTAGCAATTATAATAATTGCATTTGAAAATAAGATGAACAACCATGGAATCCTCACTCCTCCAAACTCATTTAACAATACAAGGAATGAGATACCAAATATGAGTGCCCTGTGTTTACAATGCTAGTCCCTGGATCAATATCTAGCATCCACAGTTAAGATGTAATATCAAGAAACAGATCATAATACAACTTTATAACCAGTAATAAAATAATTCATTACATCTTACATAGCTCATTTGGCTATCTCATTACAATGCAGCAGAAATAACTTTAGCATGGAGTCCTTCATCTTCAAAGTGTCACGAGCAATCATGTTGGTTGTAGAATTGTAATCCTACTCAACACACTTCACTAACATCAAACAAACCTGCAACATAATAAGTTGCATCCACAAGGGTCAATACATTTTAATTGTATTGGCAAGTTTCACTATTATGTAGAAATAAGTGAATCCTATCATTACATGCATTTTTGGCTAAGTAGGGTTTAGGCTCATTTGCAGAAAGCAATATAGTTTTATCCTATCTTTTCAAATAGTTTTGATCTTTTGTCAAATATTTCTGAACTCCTTGGAAAACTCTAAGTGCTTCTAATCCCTTGTTGACAACATGAAGTTTTACTTTGAGAAATTGGAATGTCGAGATCTTCCATAGCTTCAGGCCTTAGTTGCTCAGAGTTGTCCATAACCGGGGACACGGATAAGTACTTAGAATTTGATCTTGTGCAGAAGTTGTACAGTTTACCCACATGACACAATCTCGTCTTGACGCCACCAGTGCCCGCTGGATAAGTACTCACCAAAATGGAGTACCGGAAGATCGAGAATGTGACAAAGTCTTTCCATAGAAGTCCTCCCAATACACAATGCTATCTTGTCTACCAGGCACCAATGTATGGATATATTTCCAATACACAATGCTAGTTAACCTGAAGATGCCAATGCATGGGTCTTCCACTATGTAGTTGACTAAGCCAGAGCCCATTTAGCACGTGGCTGTACACGGAAGCCACTGTACGAGAAACATGTTCAATCTCTAAGTTCCTGGGTAGTTTTCTTCTAGTGCACATCCAAAAAGATAGCCATATAAACATGGTTCCCTTTGTTTCCACCTTGTCCAAAACTTGAGTGTCCTTATTCCACCCAGGTGGTTCATTGAGTACTTGTTTTATTATATAAAACATATATTTTTCCAACACTTCATATAATCATATCATGTATCCCATCCCAATATATATAGCAGGGCTAAGCATACTACAACTACATTGTTTTCACTAAGGAGGATATAAGGATATCCTAATAGGATATAGCATAGCATAGAAATATAGTAGTCCTATCATTCATGTTACAAAAATCCACTAAGTGTAATGAAAATAGTAGGACATGGATGATAGTTTCACTTGCCTTCTTAGTAGGGAATATTGGTTCACTTCTTGATCTTGCAAATATCACACTCTTCTAACTTCACTACAATTCAATCAAGCAAACACATATTCAACTAGCATTCAAACAATTTACCACATAAATAATAAAACAAGGCAATGCATGCAAGCATGCAAAAGATGGTTTTATTTTGAAAAGTGGTTTATACTAGGCTCTAAACATTTTAAAGATCATATTGGTCATTTACAAAAGTGGTAAAACCATTTAATTTGAAGTTGGTGAAAATGGCCATTTAAACCATTTTGTTTTGCTAGAAATGATTTAAATTAAAATGATAATCCCTAGAGTTTGTAAAATATTTTTAAACACAACATGTTAGTGTTTTAAGGTCAAGTGTTTAATATTAAAACCATTTGAAAAAGGTTTCACCCCATAAACCAAATATTATACCAAAGTGATATTTTATGTTGTTGGAAATGCCTTTTTGCAAAGTAATAATTTTATAGGGTTCATCAAATATATTTTTAAATCTCAAAACTTCGTGTTTAGGGTCAGAGAGTTTAATTCAAATCATTTTCCAAAGTTTTTACTCAAAAAGTATTTTTATCACATAAACAATATTTTTATTTGACTAGAAATGTTCTAATTCAAATATTTATTCCTTAACTTCACAAAATACATTTTTAAATCCATAAGTTGGTTTCTATGTTCAGTAGGTTCAAAACAAACCACTTAGCAAAGATTTGACCTTAAAAATATTTCTAGAACAATTTTTATATTCAAATTATGCCTACAAAAGTTTCTGCAAATTCAACTAATTTTCTAGAAGAAAATCATTAAAAAAGTGCTTGGTTGTAAAGTACTTATTATGATGATTCCATTGATATAAAATTTGCAAAATTTGGACGTGTAGATTAAAACTTATGAATTTTGCAATTTTGCATATCTAATAGATCAAAATTTCTGTTTCAAATCAACTTTGGACACGTGGCTCATTTCTACTGGCTAAAAACGGTTCGCGCGGATCGCTCTCTGTGGGTTGTTGGATTTAACTTAGATCGTACGGCACTGATCAACTCTTACCCCTTCGTCTAAATCTAATCCTAGCCAGACGATATGCATCCTACGGACCACAGCAGCTCGACCATGGACTGGCGGCGCGACTCTGGTGGTGGCGTTGGTGATGAACCAAGAAGCACGGGAGGGAGTGAGGATGCTCACCAGACTCGCCGTGAAGCACTGATTCTCGTCGTTGCCTCGGTTGTCCAATGGGAGCATGGACACGTTGACGATTGCTCGCCGGAGACGGCGTCGGCGTCGGGCACCCTCAGACGGTGACGAAGGTGAAGATTGCAGGCGCTCTAAGGAAAACAGAGAGTGGCGTTAGATGCGCGCGAGAGAGGCAAGTGCGAGAGCATCAACGAGAGGGTCCGGGGCGGTTTGTACTCACCGGGGGGTCTCGCCGGAGTCGAGGCAGGAGGCGGCGACGCTCTGATGTTGAGGTTGCCGAGGCTACGGTGCTCGCGCGGGTGTGGGGTTGGTGATGGGAGATGTGCAAGAAGAGGGGAAGCAGTCTCGTGTGCACTAGGAGGAGAGGGGAGGAGCTACGTCGCCAGAATCGGCCGGAGAGGCTCGTCGGGGCAGATAGTTTGTAGTGGAAAATTGGAACAGCCCGGTGGCTGAGAGGAGGCGATGCTTGGGGGGAATGGAAGAGGGGGCGTAGGATTTTATGTACGCATGGTTACTGGAGGGATTAACGCTGTCAATAACTCGAATTAACACGAATTGAATCGTGGCAGAATGGCGACGAGCATGGGGAAACGGTCGACGCGGGTGAAGACGACGACTGACAGCGTGGGGCCTGGTTGTCTGCGAGAGAGAGGGAGAGAGAGTGGGGTCCGCATCTCAGTGACTTAGCGGGTTCGTTTTTGAGTGGAAAACGGTTCGGGGGAGGGAAAGAAGATGGGCTGCGCTGCTGGGCTGGACTGGACCTTGCTCCTGGGCTGGCTTCATTTCTTTTTTTTATACAAAACCTTTTTCTTTTTCTATTTTGAATTTCTGTTTTGATTTTTATTCAAACAATTCAAACTCTATTTGAATTCAAACCTCCACCAAACTTTGTGTAGATTTTAATACTGTTATTTAACATATTCTAAAGTCAAATTTAGAATAATTGATTTTAGGGTTTATTAATTATTAAAAAATAAATAGACATTAGTCTTTATTTCAAAATTAGATTTAAATATGTTTTAAAACTCTATTTGAATTCTAATTTTTACCAAAACCTTTTTAGTAGGTTTTATTTAAAAAATGAAACACTTTGAATTTTTATTTAAAATACTTTATTAAGTTTTAATGTTCATTCAAAATAGGAAATTGTCTTTAGTTAAATAAAATTGGATATTAATAAATCCTCGTGATTTTATTTAAATAAAACTTTACTTTTTTTATTAAACAAAAATATTTTATTTCCATTGCTTGGCCAAGATTTAATTTGGCTCTTTAAAATAGTCCTTATTCAAAAACCATACTTTTTTATTTAAAGATCCAAAAAATGGTGATTCCATCTTTTATAATTTTATTTATTATTTGTTTATCTTTTTAAATCCCTTTAGGATTCTATTTGATCAAAATAGGTTTTGATGTTTCCATTTGGAATCAAAAGTTTCTTTTCACCCTAAATTTCAACAATTATTTATTTTGTTTATTTAGTTTTCACATTTCAAAATTTGGAAAATTTTGGGATGTGACAGGCTACCACCCTTAAAAGAAATCTCGTCCCGAGATTTGGGAAGGCTATGGGTTACAAGTTGGCTTGAAGACAGCTGGGGTACTACCACCCTTAAAATAAAGTCTCATAGGGTTACATTGATGGTTCACTTGACTATGGGTTCAATACTTGATATCCAAACAAGGAATCCTTATTTGACTCTTCTGAGTTAACTAATTCCTGACATCCACTTCTTCTATTTCTTCAAGGTTCCCATCTATGTCAATGTGGTTCACATGTCCTTTCTGGGTCACATTGGAGTCATTTCCATTGGAGTTTCTAGCATCCTTTTTATTTTTATTCTCAGGACAGTCTGATGCATAGTGTCCAAGTTCCTTACAATTATAGCACTGCAACTGGCTAATGTCTTTCTTCCTGAAAGTGTCATGTTGGTTCTGACCAAGGTCATTTCCATTGTCAGTATCATTTCCATTATCATCACTTCTATTGTGGTTGTGGTGATACTAATGCGGTTCAGAATCTTCATTGTTCTTTTTGACTGAACGCTTCTTTTGTCATGATCCTGAGTGATACTTGAGTTTATGCTTCCTCTTTCTGTTCTCAACTTGATTCATCTTGTTTTCCAAGATGGTGGCTTTGTCACATAGTGATTGATAAGTTGGGACATAAGCAACAGACAGCTGCAGGTTCAACTCATCATTAAGTCCTTCGAGGAATTTCCCCTTCCTCTTAGCATCTGTATCAACTTCATCCGGTGCATAGCGTGCCAAATTCTTGAATTCTTCAATGTACTCAGCCACACCGAGGTGACGTTGTTTCACATTGTGAAACTCCTTTTTCTTCAAGTTCATCACTCTAGATGAGATGTGAGCTGTACGAAAACCATCCTCAAAAATATCCCAAGTCACATCCTCAAGGGGAGTGGTGATCTGAAAGTTGTGTCACCATGTTGCTGCTGGTCCTTCAAGCAGAAATGCTGCAAAGCTAACTTTTTCTTCGTCGGTGCAGCCAACAGTCACTAAGTCCTTGTTCACCGAATGTAACCAGTCATTGGCTACCATTGGATCAGTTGTTCCAGAGAACCTTGCAGGCCTTAGCTTCAGAAACCTAGTGAGCATGTCATGTGCTGGAGGATTATTCTGATTGTTGTTGTTGTTATGATTCTGATTTTGCATTAACTGTGTCATCATCTGCATTAGTTGAGCTTGACCTGTCATCAACTGCTGCATCTCAGGAGTGGCGTTATTGTTGTTGTTGTTGTTTTGGTTGGGGTTGGCACGACGGGGAGGCATCTGTTGGTTGATAGGGATAAGTAATGACAGATAGATCTAAAGAAGTTCTAACACACCACCCAAAACAATCAAGTTCAATCAAACAATCAAGCAATCAACAAGCAACTATTCACTTAACGACTTATGAGCTTAACTCATGAGTTGAAAGAAACAAAAAGTTTTCTTGAAATAATTAACTTAGTATAGTCATACCTCACAGGTCAATATGATCCATACTCTAACATGATTTCAATGTTTTTGGATAGTTGGTAGGCAATCTAATGTTCTCTTGGTTCCCACTTGTAGTCCTTAGTGATTTCTAAGTTGAAGTTCTTGGTGAAGCTAAAGTTGAAGTCATTGGTCATGGTGAAGGCTTTGTCCATCAAGTTGAAAAGGAAGAGGTGTAGAATTCAAAACCAAAAGGTTGAGGAAAGAGTTTAAAAGATTGTTTGTAAATTAAGTTTTGGAACAATAACAACTCCTATTTTTCTAAGGAGTTTTGTCCAATCCTAGGGTTACAATCCTACAGGCAACACAGTGCTCTGATACCATCTGTAGAGGTCTCGACCTTCAATAAGGTAGATATCCCCGTGTTTACAATGCTAGTCCCTGGATCAATAGCTAGCATCCACAGTTAAGATGTAATATCAAGAAACAAAGGTCATAATACAACTTTATAACCAGTAATAAAATAATTCATTACATCTTAGATAGCACATTTGTCTATCTCATTACAATGCAGCAGAAATAACTATAGCATGGAGTCCTTCATCTTCAAAGTTTCACAGGCAATCATGTTGGTTGTAGACTTGTAATCATATTCAACACACTTCACTAACATCAAACAAACCTGCAACATAATAAGTTGCAACCACAAGGGTCAATACATTTGAATTGTATTGGCAAGTTTCACTATTATGTAGAAATAAGTGGATCCTATCATTACATGCATTTTTGGCTAAGTAGGGTTTAGGCTCATTTACAGAAAGCAATATAGTTTGATCCTATCTTTTCAAAATAGTTTTGATATTTTGTCAAATCTTTCTGAACTCCTTGGAAAAATCCAAGTGCTTCTAATCCCTTGTTGACAACATCAAGTTTTACTTTGAGAAAATGGAATGTCGAGATCTTCCATAGCTTCAGGCCTTAGTTGCTCAGAGTTGTCCATAACCGGGGACACGGCTAAGTACTTAGAATTTGATCTTCTACAGAAGTTGTACACTTTACCCACATGACACAATCTCGTATTGACGCCACCAGTGTCCGCTGGATAAGTACTCACCAAAATGGAGTACCGGCAGATCGAGAATGTGACAACGTCTTTACATAGAAGTCCTCCCAATACACAATGCTATCTTGTCTACCAGGCACCAATGTATGGATATATTTCCAATACACAATGCTAGTTAACCTGAAGATGCCAATGCATGGGTCTTCCACTATGTAGTTGACTAAGCCAGAGCCCATTTAGCACGTGGCTGTACACGGAAGCCACTGTACGAGAAAAATGTTCAATCTCTAAGTTCCTGGGTAGTTTTCTTCTAGTGCACATCCAAAAAGATAGCCATATAAACATGGTTCCCTTTGTTGCCACCTTGTCCAAAACTTGAGTGTCCTTATTCCACCCAGGTGGTCCATTGAGTACTTGTTTTATTATATAAAACATATATTTTTCCAACACTTCATATAATCATATAATGTATCCCATCCCAATATATATAGCAGGGCTAAGCATACTACAACTACATTGTTTTCACTAAGGAGGATATAAGGATATCCTAATAGGATATAGCATAACATAGAAATATAGTAGTCCTATCATTCATGTTACAAAAATCCACTAAGTGTAATGAAAATAGTAGGACATGGATGATAGTGTCACTTGCCTTTTTAGTAGGGAATATTGGTTCACTTCTTGATCTTGCAAATATCACACTCTTCTAACTTCACTACAATTCAATCAAGCAAACACATATTCAACTAGAATTCAAACAATTTACCACATAAAATAATAAAACAAGGCAATGCATGCAAGCATGAAAAAGATGGTTTTATTTGGAAAAGTGGTTTCTACTAGGCTCTAAACATTTTAAAGCTCATATTGGTCATTTAAAAAAGTGGTAAAACCATTTAACTTCAAGTTGGTGAAAATGGTCATTTAAATCATTTTGTTTTGATAGAAATGATTTAAATTAAAATGATAATCCCTAGAGTTTGTAAAATATTTTTAAACACAACATGTTAGTGTTTTAAGGTCAAGTGTTTAACATTAAAACCATTTGTAAAAGGTTTCACCCCATAAACCAAATATTATACCAAAGTGATATTTTATGTTGTTGGAAATGCATTTTTTGCAAAGTAATAATTTTATAGGGTTCATCAAATATATTTTTAAATATCAAAACTTGGTGTGTAGGGTCAGAGAGTTTAATTCAAATCATTTTCCAAAGTTTTTACTCAAAAAGTATTTTTATCACATAAACAATATTTTTATTTGACTGGAAATGTTCTAATTCAAATATTTATTCCTTAACTTCACAAAATACATTTTTAAATCCATAAGTTGGTTTCTATGGTCAGTAGGTTCAAAACAAACCACTTAGCAAAGATTTGACCTTAAAAATATTTCTAGAACAATTTTTATATTCAAATTATGCCTACACAAGTTTCTGCAAATTCAACTAATTTTCCAGAAGCAAATCATTAAACAAAGTGCATGGTTGCAAAGTAATTGTTCTGCTTATTCCATTGATATAAAATTTGCAAACTTTGTACGTGTAGATTAAAAGTAATGAATTTTGCAAGTTTGCATATCTAATAGATCAAAATTTCTGTTTTAAATCAACTCTGGACACGTGGCTCATTTCTACTGGCTGAAAACTATTCGCGCAGATCGCTCTCTGTGGGTCGTTGGATTTAACTTAGATCGTGCGGCACTAATCAACTCTTACCCCTTCGTCTAAATCTAATCATAGCCAGGCGATATGCATCCTACGGACCACAGCAGCTCGACCATGGACTGGCGGCGCGGCTCTGGCGGTGGCATTGGCGATGAACCAGGAAGCGCGGGAGGGACTGAGGATGCTCACCAGACTCGCCGTGAAGAACTGATTCTCGTTGTTTCCTCGGTTGGCCAAGGGGAGCACGGACACGTTGATGATTTCTCACCGTCGGGCACGCTCAGACGGTGACGAAGGTGAAGATTGCAGGCGCGCTAAAGCAAACAAAGAGTGGCGTTAGATGCGCGCGAGAGAGGCGAGTGCGAGAGCATCAACGAGAGGGTCCAGGGCGGTTTGTACTCATGAGGGGGTCTCGCCGGAGTCGAGGCAGGAGGCGGAGACGCTCTGATGTTGACGTTGCCGAGGCTACGGTGCTCACGCGGGTGTAGGGTTGATGCTGGGAGATGCGCAATAAGAGGGGGAGCAGGCTCGTGTGCACTAGGAGGCGAGGGGAGGAGCTACGTCGCCGGAATCGGCTGAAGAGGCTCATCGGGGCAGATTGTTTGCAGTGGAAAACTGGAACAGCCTGGTGGCCGAGAGGAGGCAATGTTTGGAGGAATGGAAGAGGGGGCGTAGGCGTTTATGTACGTGTGGTTACTGGAGGGATTAACGCTGTCAATAACTCGAATTAACGCGAATTGAATCGCGGCAGAACGGCGATGAGCGTGGGGAAACGGTCGACGCGGGTGAAGACGACGATTGACGGCGTGGGGCCTGGCTGTCTGCGAGAGAGAGGGGGAGAGAGTGGGGACTGCAGCTCAGTGACTTAGCGGGTTCGTTTTTGAGTGGAAAACGGTTTGGGAGAGGGAAAGAAGATGGGCTGCGCTGCTGGGCTGGACTGGACCTTGCTCCTAGGATGGCTTCATTTCTTTTTTTATACAAAACCTTTTTCTTTTTCTATTTTGAATTTTTGTTTTGATTTTTATTCAAACAATTCAAACTCCATTTGAATTCAAACCTCCACCAAACTTTGTGTAGATTTTAATACTGTTATTTAACATATTCTAAATTTAAATTTAGAATAATTAATTTTAGGGTTTATTAATTATTAAAAAAAATAGACATTAGTCTTTATTTCAAAATAAGATTTAAATATGTTTTAAAACTCTATTTGAATTCTAATTTTTACAAAAACCTTTTCAGTAGGTTTTATTTGAAAAATAAAACACTTTGAATTTTTATTTAAAATACTTTATTAAGTTTTAACGTTCATTCAAAATAGGAAATTGTCTTTACTTAAATAAAATTGGATATTAATAAATCCTCATGATTTTATTTAAATAAAATTGGATATTTTATTTCCATTGCTTGGCCAAGATTTAATTTGGCTCTTTAAAATAGTCCTTATTCAAAAACCATTTTTTTATTTAAAGATCCAAAAATGGTGATTCCAACTTTTATAATTTTATTTATTATTTGTTTATCTTTTTAAATCCCTTTAAGATTCTATTTGATCAAAACAGGTTTTGATGTTTCTATTTGGAATCAAAAGTTTATTTTCACCCTAAATTTCAACAATTATTTATTTTGTTTATTTAGTTTTCACATTTCAAAATTTGGAAAATTTTGGGATGTGACAGAAGATGCAAACAAAAGGAACAAGCAATCATAGGCAAATAAATTTGTAAGCTACCAAAGAATCAAAAATAAATAAAAGGAGGTCTCCAAGGAATAAATTATCAGCTAACAAATTATCTTCTCTTATGTGTATAAGTTTTTAAGTGGATAACATCACAAAGACATATGCCCACAAATAAACATGCACACACAAACAAGATACTCAAGAAAGCACATGAAAAGTAAAATGAAGTTATAAGATATACCAATAAGATTTTTGCTTGAAAGCATGGCCAAAGGCACAATTATCTTATTGTTCATTAATGATCTTCAAACACCAACAAACCTCATGTATTACAACTGTCACCAAGGTAAAAAAGTATATAGTTGGAATATGTGGATAAAGTCAACAAGTATCACAAAGGAAAAATCAACTTGAAAATTCTCACTATTGCACATGAGAGAAGTTGAGGAAACGATAGGCAACAAAATTGCTAAATTGACATATTTGGGATTGGTGAATCAATGCATGATTTTGTATAGTCCCTATTATATGCACTCTCTCAACTTACTCACATTTGCAATAAAGACCAAAACACGAACAACAACATTTGCAATTACAAGAGAAATCATGACACAAATCAACCTACAAGGGGTTGGAATAAATATATGTATGCATGAGTAAGTGATACTTGTTAGCGAGATATCATTCGAACGATGTAGTAGATATGAGTTAGTTGATCATCCTAGCTTGCCTCCAATGGACATGTAGACACCACTTCTTCCTAATTGAAGAGGCAAACATCCAATATCTCCAATGTACCTAAAACACATTAAGTACACAATGGTCCCCAAACATATTAGGTCCAACATAGTTAGAGAACCTACAACACATAGGAGAGACTCTACATAAATATTTGCATACTGATATGAAATTGAATTTCATGCACATCTTAGTCAATGGGATTTGGTGGAGTTTCCCCTATATATTGGGTCAAAGAAAGCAAGCATGCCATAATATAAATATGTAGTAAATATGCATGCACATGACTTTCAAGAACCAAAAAGGAGATACAGTTTAAACAAAAACACCAAGTAAACCAAGATGGTACACCCAAGAGTGTGACACGGTAAAAGGTGTCCAAATTGTATCAAAGAATCAAATCAACACATGACCGATCACAAGTTCAACAAATGAACTAGGCTAAAACCAAAGAGAAAAAGATAGATAAAAACACAAATGCTCAAGGATTTATCTCATTCTAAAAGGTCAAAACACAAAACAAGGAATTAGACAAAACCAACTCCCAAAAGAGCAAGGTTCCAACAGATATACCAAAACTCTCCATACTTTTCATGATGGCACAAAATACCAAAACAAAAATATCGAACTTCCAAGCACATAAGTCATGATATGGAACACAATAAGAAGCATAAAATGAGTGTTCTAGATAATATATGAGAGATCTTCATAAATAGTGCATTATGTAGGAATTTGCGTTTGAATGCAAAATTCACACAAATGGGATCATCCCTACTACCTACATTAAATAAAACACAAGAGAATGAAAATAAAATAAAATAAAATGATCCACAGGAGGAAAGGAAAGGTTGGGATCAACACAAAACATTTTCTTGGGCAAAGATAGGACAAAAATAAACCAAGTCCAAATTGAATATGATCAAAAAATTCTACCATATATAGAGTATCAATTGTGCAAGGAAAAGAAGTATTAGGGATAATTTTCCCAAGGTAGCTTGCTAGGATATCCAAGATCATATTCACAACAATAAGCATATAACAAAATATAAGAATTAAACTTGATGCTTCAAAAGAGATTCTTGATAGCTCC
Source organism: Avena longiglumis (assembly GCA_030063025.1). Classification (NCBI taxonomy): domain Eukaryota; kingdom Viridiplantae; phylum Streptophyta; class Magnoliopsida; order Poales; family Poaceae; genus Avena; species Avena longiglumis. The sequence goes on from CP125979.1 coordinate 252,487,831, forward strand.
AAATAGACACACAATCACTAGATATTAGAGTAACTTGACGTAAATGGTTTCCATGAGGATATAGATATCCAAAAGTTAGGGAAGACATACCAAGAGTCACTATCACAAACAAGATTCAAAAGATGAACAATAAAGGCATTCAAACAAATTTGAACTTGTTCGAGAAAGTTTGTCACATATGAGCTAGATAATTGTCAATATCAATTCTAAGTGACACAACCTTAAATTTTCACATTCTCTAGGTTTGTAATGTGCACTAAGCATATGGCTCCCCCATAATGTGATACAACCATAAATATCAACCAGAGGCAAAAAGATCCAAATAGAGATAATTAATGGACATTATATAACTTGAATTTATCATGAGAAACATACCACATAGAGACTAGATAATATTGCAACATCAACACTAGGTGGTATTTCTCATGTACGGACATTTTTAGGATTTTGGAATGCCCAAGCATAACACTTCCCAAAAATGGGATAGTCCATTAATCTCTCACAAGAGCCAACTAAGGTACCAAATATAATCAAGAAAGTCTCCAACACAAGAAACACACATACATGGTGTGCCACCAAACATACATAAATATACTTGATAACTCCAGATAATTATGTGGAAGGCACAAAATGTACAAAAGCATGCAAGGTACAAAACTAACACATGCACAAGGGGGCGAGTTACTTTCAATATAACGGGCTCTGATACCATCTTGTAACACCGCGGTTCTGAAAAGACCGAGGCTTCTATGTGACATGCCAATCCCTGGATCGGTTCATTGGCCCACAATAGAATGAGATGAATAACATAGCAAAATATCCGTGTATCATAAATAACGAAGATCCAGAGTACCATTATTACAATAAAAGCTTAGCCCAAGACTAGCTCAAATTATTCAGGTAGCAACATAAATAAAGTAAATCCTCCATTCTTCAAATTGCCCACAAGTGAACAAGTGCCGAGTGGAGTACCGTGGCCTATATCGATTACTCAGAATCGGAATAACCTGCAACATGAAACGTAGCAGCCCCGAAGGGTCAATACATGGAATGTATGGCAAGTAGAGCTGGTAAAGGAGACATTAGTACTAACATCTACATGCATATTTGGCAATTGGAGATGTGTCTGGCTTGCCTTTGCAAATACATTTGTCCTACTTTCATAAACAGTTTTTGATTTTCTTTGAAAAGATCCCAATTAAGTTAACCCAACAATATTAAAACAATTATGAAATTAGAATGAACGAGAAACATGTCATGGAATCAATATCAGGCAACTCAGTTGTCCATAACCGGGGACACGGCTAATCAATTAGATTATAAACCCTACAGAGGTTAGTACACTTTACCCATGTGATTTGGCCAGCCCAGCTCGTACCATCACTCTCATTTTGGGTGATGATAGGGAGAAGTCCAAGAAGAGACTGTTCGGGAAGTAGCACCCCAATCCCGACACGCACCGGTCCAACCTACCAAAATTCTACATCTCTGGATACGCGGGTTCGGGTTACCACAACCTACTAAGTCCAACCAACCACCCATTTCATTATTGGCACATGGTTGTACACGTAAGCTACCAAATAAAGAAGCCAATCAATTTCTCTCGATACCTGGGTGCCTTTCCGCAATGAAACCACCAAAAATTATCAATACCATCACACCCAGGAGATTCATTGATTAAGTTGTTTTAGTTTTCACAAACCAATACTTTTAGAAACAAGCCTCAATGATGTAACCCAGCCCTCGTTCAACATAGCATGGCTAAGCACATCTACCAACGGTGGTTCATCTACAAGGAAGGTCCTACCACATAATAGGGCATAGCATAGTGATAGTATCATCCTACACATGCGACTACAAAATACACGACAATGCATAGAAAATAGTAGGACAATATCATGAACAAAATAGCATCTACTTGCCTTGGTTGTAGCTGTCGGAAGAACAATCCACACACGAGCAAGCGTTGCACTCGTCACAATCTACACGATACAATTGCAATCATAAACAAACAATCCACAAGCATATGCAACAAATATGATGCATGAAGGTATGCAAGGAAGTGAATTGGTGCTACAACTGCACCACATAATCCTATTCAATAATACTACTGATTGCATGCATGGAAAATAGTTTTAGCGCAAGGAAAACTATTATGCAAAATAGTAATACTCATAACTAGAGCTAGAACTCAAATAATTCACTACCGGTAGTATACTGTTTGTAAAATCTTGTGAAAAACTACAGTATAGGCATCACTAATTAGAAACAGTACCAATTGGAATTACTCAAAAAGGAATTATAAAACTCCCCGAGTAATTAAAACACTGCAGAAGGCCACTAGAAAGTATCTGCAGAAGTTTTCACTGTAAGCCTATCTTTTTAATTCACAATGAGATTCTCCTCGTCCTACTGAATCCAGGACATATCATACGCAATTTTTGGAGCTACGGATTTTTCTCTACGAATTAATTACTGCAAAAAGGCCATTAACCTATTTGATTAAACTGTACTAAACCTTGCTGTAAAAGTGTGAAACAATGGTACAGAAAGATTCTACACGACTTACTGAACCTACACATATTTTATTTGCAATTTTTGGCCCAGCGGTTTAATTTCTACGCAATTTACAAGTTTCTACCGAAATCTGCCAACTAAAACGATTAAATTAATTACCCAGTCAACTGTGTCTGTTGACTGGTCAACGCGGCTGCTGACTGGGTGCTAACTAGTCAACGCCTGGGTACTGACCGGTCAACGTCCGATCTGGACCGTTAATCTGAAATCTAATGGCGGCTGCGGACTCACCGGAAACGAACGGCGAAACGAACGGCAGCGAGTTCCGGACGGTGGCGGCGATCGGTTCCGGCGACGGCGTTTCTCCTGCGCGGGAAAGAGATAGTCAGCGCGCGGATCAAGACGGTCACGCAACGACGGCGCGGGACGGTGGCACGGCGCGCGAGGCGTGCGTGCATGCGGCGAAGCGAAGCGCGCTGGCGAGTGTATGGCAGCGCTGCGAAGCGGCAACAGGGCCTTCGGTTGTATGTAGCAGCAGCAAGCGGCAGCAGCGCTGGCAGCGAGCGATAGCGGCTGCAGCGGAGTAGCGCAGCAAGCGGCCGTGCAGCGCGGGCAGCGCGGCAATGCTGCTCGCGGAGGCGGGTGAGGTGGCGGCGGTGAGGCGAGTAGGTAGGCGGTGTACACAGGCGGCGATCCGAAGATCGAGGCGGCGCGGTCTTCGAGGTGGCGGCGGGGCGGGACCCGGCGGGTGGGGCGGCGATCGAGGCGGGCAGGAGCGGCTCACTGGTGGGGTCTCAGAGGGTTTCGTAGCATGGAAAACAAAATTTTCTATCGCATACAAACAAACAAGCCAAGATCTATCTACTAGATTGCAACGAGTCGATGGAATAACTTAACCTCAAGATTCCAAAGTGTTTAACGAGAGCGGATTCTCATGGGTGATGTAGTCGTACTCTTCCCGATCTCAAGATCGTGTAGACGATCCTTCCCGGCGCTGCGTTAAGCGCTTCATGATCGGTCACGTTACGCTCGTTTGACGAAGACCTTCCTCTCCCTTGTTCCAAGAGCGGAGGTTGTAGCACTCACCTTGCGATTCGCAAAGACAACTGGCGTGGTACCGAAGTAGAGGGAGATCCGCAGGCTTCGCCTTAAGCCGGAGCGAGTATGGTGGAGTATGAGAGAGCTATTAGTGGTCTAGGGTTTAGACACACCAATTAGAAGGCTCTAATCCGAAGGCTAGGGCAATTATAAGCTCTAAACCAAAGCGGCTCTAAACCAGAGTCTAGGGCTAGGGTTTAGATTTAGAGGATAGGAACTTGTGTGTCTAGAAGAGGGAGCCCTGCCCCTCCTTTTATAGGTGGAGGGGCCGGCACGCCAAGGGGGAGGGAGGAGAGTCCCTCCCCAACTCGGCTTGGAGGTGGGCCGCCGGTTGGAGGAGGGATTCCCTCCCCAACTCGGTTTTGCCCCCTCTTTCCTCTTTCCCTCACTTTCCTGTTTTAGCCGTTTGACTTTCAAACTGGCCGTTTGACTTTTCAGTTTGGGATTCAATTTAATCCTTTATTTGGAACAGCGAGAACACTTAGTACATTATGCAATCATTCCAATATGCAATGACACATTCATGTACCCCTCCCCCCGGAGTGTCGGACATTCCGGAATCTTCTAGAACATTCCCGATGAAAACACCAGAATCATTCCCGAACTCCGAAACGGGACTTCCCTTATATGAATCTTATTCTCCGGACCATTCCGGATCACCTCGTGATATCCCGGATCCCATCCGAGACTCCGAACAACATTCAGTCTCTTTCTCATAATACCATAACTACTCAAACAACGTCGAATCCTTAAGTGTGTCTGCCTACGGTTCGTGAATTATGCGGACATGATCGAGACACTTCTCCGAACAATAACCAATAGAGGAATCTGGAAATTCATATGGCTCCCACATATTTCTACGATTACTTTGCGATCGAATGAACCACTTACATACGATACCAATTTCCCTTTGTCTCACGATAGTTTACTTATCCGAGGTTATGATCGTCGGTATCTCCGCATACCTAGTTCAACCTCGTTCGACAAGTACTCTTTTCTTGTTCCGTGATATGTGATCCCTTGTGAGCCAGTCACATGCTTGCAAGCTAATTGGATGACATTCCACCGAGAGGGCCCAGTATATCTATCTCATATGGATGGACAAATCCCACTCTTGATCCATGTGTTTCAACCAATACTTTCCGAACACTCAATGCCACCTTTATAGCCACCCGATTCGTGTGGTGTTTGATGTCATCAAAGCATCCATCCGGTAAAGGTGATATGCATGATCTCATGGTCGAAGGAATTAGGTTACTATGTATCAGAAAGCATATAGCAATTGAACTAATGAAATGACTTGATCTTTATGCTACGCTTATCTATAGGAGTATGTCCACCATATCATTCTCCTAACGATATGATCTTGTTGTTGATAACATCTCAATGTTCATGATAGGGAAACCACAATCATTAATCAACCAACAAGCTAGTGAAGTATAGAGGCTATACTAGGGGCTTCAAATTAAGTTTACAAATCACACAAGTATCAATGTTTCCTTGTTAATACTATTATAGCATGAATGTAAACATTTATCATAAACACAAAGATATAATAATAACTACATTTATTATTGCCTCTAGGGCATATCTCCAACAGGGTCCGCCCTTTTGTGGCCCCACGCGGGGTCCTAGTTGGATACGGCGCGCGGTTGGAAACAGACACGGAAGTCGGCCCGAGAATCGGCCCGTTTTTCTATCTTTTAATAAAATGGTCGTAACTTTTCCGCACGAGTTCCGAATCGGGCGATTCTTGCTCCTACGGTTTTGTAAAATCGAGGGGAACAACCTAGGGTTAATGGTTGAGAGAAAACACTAGGATACATGGGCGGACTACACTAGTCCTACTCATGCCTCCCGCAGGAGCCTCGTAGAAGAATAGAAAAGGGTTTTGAAAATAGCGCTTCGCTGATTCTTTTTAATCGGTGGTTTTGCATGGAAAATTATGATGCAATGGTATGAAGGATATGCAGAACCAAATCTAAAATTTGGGATGTGACAATACTAACCCCCTTAAGATGAATCTCATCCTCGAGATTTGGCGCGGCTAGCAAATAGGTGTGGGTAGTCCTCTCGGATGTCCTCCTCACGCTCCCAAGTGGCTTCCTCTTCGGTGTGGTGGCTCCACTGCACCATGCAAAACCTGATCGTATTGGTACGTGTAGTCCTCTCCGTTGTCTCCAGAATCTTGACCGGTTTCTCCTCATAGGTCAAATCATTCTCAAGCTGAACCTCCTCTAGTGGCATAGTGTCTCTCAATGGTGTATCCACCATCTCCAGATGGCACTTCTTCAGCTGGGATACGTGGAACACATTGTGAACAATGATGAGCTCGCAACTCCAACTGATAAGCAACTTCTCCTTTGCGTGCTAAGACCCGATACGGTCCAATAAACCGAGGTGCCAGCTTACCCTTAATTCCAAATCTCTTGATTCCACGAAGTGGCGACACTCTGAGGTATGCTCTATCACCTATATCATACACCACTTCCTTGCGATTGGCGTCAGCGTAGCTCTTCTGCCTTGATTGTGCTACCTTCAGCCTGTCCCTAATCAAGGCGACCTTCTCCTCAGCGTCCTTGATCAAATCAGGCCCAAACAACTGGCGTTCTCCTACTCCATCCCATAGCAATGGTGTCCGGCACCGTTTCCCATATAGCACATCGAACAGTGACGTCTTGATGCTGGTTTGATAGCTGTTGTTGTATGAAAACTCCGCATACGACAAATTCTCATCCCAACTAGAGCCATGAGCCAAAGCGCAAGCTCTTAGCATGTCCTCCAAAATCTGATTCACCCTTTCGGTCTGTCCATCAGTATGTGGGTGAAACGCTGGGCTAAACTCCAATCTAGTACCAAGTGACTCGTGCAGCTGGCGCCATAAGTGTGAGGTGAATTGGGTGCCTCTATTAGATACAATACTCTTGGGAACTCCATGTAGGCACACAATTCTGTCCATATAAATCTTGGCCAACTTTGCACTCATATAGATTGTCTTTACCGGTATAAAGTGGGCTACCTTGGTCAAATGGTCGACCACTACCCAAATGGAGTCATATCCTGACCTTGTCCTGGGCAATCCTGTGATAAAATCCATTCCCACTCTATCCCACTTCCAATCCGGCACGGGCAATGGCTGTAGCAGTCCTGCTGGCTTCTGGTGTTCCGCCTTCACTCGGCTACATACATCACATAGGGCAATATGCTCTGCGATGTCTCCCTTCATGTTATTCCACCAGAATCTGTCCTTTAGGTCCATATACATCTTCGTATTGCCCGGATGTATGGAATACGGCGAGTCATGAGCTTCCTGCAGAATCAACTTCCTTATCTCCGAATCGTTGGGAACGCACAAACGATCTCCATACCACAAGGTTCCTTGCTCATCCTCGCGGAATTCCTTTGCTCGATCCTCCTTCATCTTTTCCCTTATTTCATCCATCTCTTTGTCTCCCACTTGAGCCTTCCTAATTCTTTCATGTAGCGTTGGTCGGACTTCCATTGTTTCCAAGTATCCTTCAGATACTACCTCCAGTCTAAGGTCCTTGAATTGCTTGCTCAAATCCTCAGGCAATTCACCAATTGTCAATCCATTGGCATACACCTTCCGGCTCAGAGCATCTGCTACTACATTGGCCTTTCCTGGGTGGTATTGTAGATTCATATCATAATCCTTGATAAGTTCCAACCATCTCCTTTGTCTCATGTTCAGTTCCTTCTGCGTGAATATGTACTTCAGGCTCTTGTGGTCGGTGTATACATCACAGTGTTTTCCCATTAAGTAATGCCTCCATACCTTGAGCGCATGAACCACTGACGCTAACTCCAAGTCGTGTGTGGGGTAATTCCGCTCATGGTGTTTGAGTTGTCGTGAGGCATATGACACCACTCTCCCATCTTGCATTAGCACACTCCCAAGTCCCTGTCGAGAAGCATCACAGTACACTTGGAAATCCTTCTGAAGATCTGGTAAACACAGAACATGCGCGGTCACTAGTCGACGCTTCAGCTCCTGAAAGCTGTCTTCACATACGTCTGACCATTCAAACTTCCTCTCCTTCTTCAGAAGTTTAGTCATCGGCTTAGCAATCTTGGAAAAGTTTTCAATGAACCTCCTGTAATATCCAGCAAGTCCCAAAAAGCTTCGAATCTCTCCTGCATTCTTGGGTGCTTCCCACTCAGTTACTGCAGTCACTTTGCTTGGGTCAACAGCGACTCCTTCTCCTGACACTACGTGTCCAAGAAATCCAACAGTGTTAAGCCAGAATTCACACTTGCTGAATTTGGCATACAGCTTGTGTTCCCTCAGCTTCTCCATAATTAGTCGCAGATGTTTCTCATGCTCGGCATCATCCTTGGAATATATCAGTATGTCATCAATGAACACCACCACGAACTTGTCCAAGTACTCCATAAATACCTTGTTCATCATGGTCATGAAATATGCCGGGGCATTCGTTAGTCCATAAGACATAACTGTATACTCATATAAACAATACCTAGTGGTGAAGGCGGTTTTTGGTACGTCCTCCTCCCGGATCTTCAATTGAAAGTAGCCTGATCGCAGATCAATCTTGCTGAACACCTTTGCTCCTTCCAGTTGATCAAACAAATCATTTATGTTCGGCAGAGGGTACTTGTTCTTGATGGTTACTTCATTCAGCGAGCGATAGTCCACCACTAATCTCTTCTCGCTATCTTTCTTCTCCACAAGCGTATGTGTGCACCCCATGATTTAACTAGGCTGAATGAATCCCTTTTCCATTTGCTCTTTCAACTGCTTCTTCAATTCCTTCAGCTCATCCACATCCATCTTATATGGTTTCTTTGCAATAGGTCCTGTTCGGCATCAGTCGATAAGAAACTCTACTTCCTCGGTGGCATTCCCGCAACTCTTTCGAAACACGCCGGGTAATCCCTAATCACCGGCATAGTATCCATGCTAACCCCTTAAGACAATTCAACTTACACCTTCCCGGGTCGTGACACCGACTTGAATCTAATCCTCTTACCATCCGGGGTTTTGAGTGAAACAGCTCGCTGTGCACAATCTATGTGTCCCTCATGCATAGACATCCAATCCATACCCAGAATAACGTCTAAACCCTGTGATTCCAACACTACTAGATGTGCAATGAAGTTGTGTGTTCCAATCCTCACAGTTATGTCGCGGCATCCCGCGCTAGCTATCATATCTCCTCCAGGTGAACTCACTCTAATAGACCTTTTTATAGACTCAGTAGGTAGCTTATACTTATCCACAAAAGCCCTTGATATGAATGAATGAGATGCACCAGTATCGAAAAGTATGAAAGCTGGGTGAGTGTTGATTGGGAACTTACCAATCACAAGGTCAGGCTCATCCGGAATCTCCTCCACATTCATGTGGTTCACTGTGGCCTTCTCATTGTTGGTTGGCTTCAATCCTTTCCTCTCCGGAAAGTTGTCAGCATAGTGTCCCTTCTGCTTACACTTGAAGCATGTCACCTCACTCAGATCCTTCTTCACAAAGCTGCGATCACGGTTGCGGTCATGTCCACCATGTCCTCCAGAGTGGTGAGAGTGTCCTCCCTTGTGGCTATGGTGGTTGCTCCTATGGTTGTCATGACGATGCCCATCGCCTCCATGGTGGTGGCGGTCATGGCTCCCATGGTCACTCCCCCCATTCTTGGAGTATCCATCATATGAAGTGCGAGACTTGTGGTGTGAACCAGAGTGATGATTGTTGCTCTTTCTCTTGCGGTTTTCCACCTGCTTGTGCTTCCCTTCCAAGATCCTGGCCTTGTCCATAAGCTCCTGGAAAGTAGGGCAGTAAACCACCAGTAGCTATACTGAAATCTCATCACTGAGGCCATCCAGGAATCTCTCCCTCCTTTTTGCATCAGTGTCAACATCCTCAGGTGCATAACAGGACAGGTTGTTGAACTCCTCAATGTACTCAGCCACAGTGCGATTGTTTTGGCGCAAGTTGCAGAACTCCTTCCTCTCCAGGCTCAGAACTCCTGAAGACACGTGGTTGGTCCTGAAACCTTCCTCAAACATTGCCCAAGTCACAGTATCCAGCGGGTGGGTGATCTGAAAAGTGTCCCACCAAGAAGCGGCTGGTCCCTCCAGTAGGTGAGCGGCAAACCTCACCTTCTCTGCATCAGTGCATCCAACGGTTACCAGATCCTTGTTGACTGAACGCAACCAGTCGAGGGCAACCATTGGTTCCATGCAAAGAGAGAACTTAGCTGGCCTTAGCCTCGAAATCTGGTGAGCATCTCCACGAGGCTGATTGTTTCCATTGTTGTTGTTCGAGCTGCCATGAACCGAGTCATAACTTGGGTCACTGTGCTCGAGCTGCCATGAGTTGCTCCAACTCGGTGGGTTGACGACGGGAGGCATCTGCGGTTCAAAGATGTAAGTTTAGAAAGAATCAACTACGACAATAGGATTCTACCCATGCATATGATCAATCAACAACAAACAATAGCGTATAATCACAAGAAAGCAACACATCAACAAACAAGTGATCCAGCAACATCCAGGGTTATCCTAGCAGTATATACCTACTGAAATAGTTTTACAAGAGTTGGCAATGGTTAACTAAACAGTTAATCAACTAAGCAAAACAGCAATCTGCCGAGAATAGTCCAGCGTTCACGAATTTTTCCGCTGACTTAAACTCGTCGAAAATATAGCTGATTTTTTCACATATAGTAGAAAGTTTCAGATCAGCCCAATTTTTTCAGATTTTCCAGTTACCAGAAAAATATGAAAAATCGCAAGATCGCTGTATCAGCAGAAAAACTACAGCGAAAATAACACAGATGTTAACCAAACTTGCCATAACTCTTTCATAAAATTCGCACAAATAATTCCTGGGATATTGGAGTACACAAATAAGCAACTAATCACTCTTAAAATAACACGAACTAAGCTTCACAACGATCGAGACTAATCCTAACGAATTTGCCTAACGTGGACTAATTGGTGGACTTCTATCTACTCCTTGAAGAGGTTGCGGTAGGTCCTTGCATCATGCGTTGGCGCTCGGTTCATGGTACAACCATGGCGGAGTGTACACTTCTCCTGAATCATCACTTGAGATCTCAAAATCCACCTCCTCGGATCCTCCTCTTCTTCTTCACTCTCACCGCAATCGCAAGCCTTCATCTCCTCCACCATCATCGTCTCCATCATCATCATCCTCGTCCTCATCATCATCATCGTTCCCACTGTCATCATCATCCCCATTGTTGCCATCTTCTCCATTGTCATCATCAGAGGGTGGATTCAGCTGTTCTTGGAGGGCGGCTATCTGGGCTGTCATAGCTTCAATAGTTTGATCCCTTTCCTGGACGGTCCCTTGCAACTGTTGTATATTCTGGGTGTTCTCCTGCACCGTACCATGAAGATGAGCTATGGTTGCATCTCTGGCTATCAGGGCATTCTCCATAACTCCCACAGCTTCATGCAGGGTGTCAATCTCCTGTCCTTGGACCACCATACCGTTGCTAGCAAAATCTGCAATCTCCTTTATCATCATCACTTTCCCAGCTAGAGCTCCATTCTCCCTTTCCATGTCCTCATGTGCCTCCGACGGGGCGGCATGTTGTTCCTGTCGCCCGGGGTAACCACAATGTGCCCATCTTCATCACGCCTCCCATAGTCACGGTAGGGTGAATCTGCTGGCAGTAGGTGTCGGACTTGATGGCACTGGCGAGACAGGGCTTCATGTATGGCCAAGTTGATTCCAAGTCCCCAGTTGCAGTATGTCTTGGTGTAGATCAAATGCACTGGATTTGGCAATGCGGCATCTCTGAATATGAAGGTAGTGATCTCCCATGCATCCTCTCCATATCCATAGGTGTACAGCCTCCTTCCCTTGAACATGGGCAATGGCAATCCCAATGTCTGCGAGAGCTGAGCTAACTGCCTTGCAAAGGGCCTTGGTGACTCCATGGTGGCATACTCAGTCCTGCCTTCTCCCATCTATCAAGTAAAAGAGGAAAGTGTGAGAATAGCATATGGTAAGAATTTACGAGGGTGAAAGGCATGAGATGAAAGACAGAGTTAATATAGGCCTTAATAATTCAATGGCTTCCTAATCCAATCCTAGGTCACGATCCTACAGTCGACACACGGGCTCTGATACCATCTTGTAACACCGCGGTTCTGAAAAGACCGAGGCTTCTATGTGACATGCCAATCCCTGGATCGGTTCATTGGCCCACAATAGAATGAGATGAATAACATAGCAAAATATCCGTGTATCATAAATAACGAAGATCCAGAGTACCATTATTACAATAAAAGCTTAGCCCAAGGATAGCTCAAATTATTCAGGTAGCAACATAAATAAAGTAAATCCTCCATTCTTCAAATTGCCCACAAGTGAATAAGTGCCGAGTGGAGTACCGTGGCCTATATCGATTACTCAAAATCGGAATAACCTGCAACATGAAACGTAGCAGCCCCAAAGGGTCAATACATGGAATGTATGGCAAGTAGAGCTAGTAAAGGAGACATTAGTACTAACATCTACATGCATATTTGGCAATTGGAGCTGTGTCTGGCTTGCATTTGCAAATACATTTGTCCTACTTTCATAATCAGTTTTTGATTTTCTTTGAAAAGATCCCAATTAAGTTAACCTAACAATATTAAAACAATTATGAAATTAGAATGAGCGAGAAACATGTCATGGAATCAATATCAAGCAACTCAGTTGTCCATAACTGGGGACACGGCTAATCGATTAGATTATACTCCCTGCAGAGGTTAGTACACTTTACCCATGTGACTTGGCCAGCCCAGCTCGTACCATCACTCTCATTTTGGGTGATGATAGGGAGAAGTCCAAGAAGAGACTGTTCGGGAAGTAGCACCCCAATCCCGACGCGCACCGGTCCAACCTACCAAAATTCTACATCTCTGGATACGCGGGTTCGGGTTACCACAACCTACTAAGTCCAACCAACCGCCCATTTCATTATTGGCACATGGTTGTACACGTATGCTACCAAATAAAGAAGCCAATCAATTTCTCTCGATACATGGGTGCCTTTCCGCAATGAAACCACCAAAAATTATCAATACCATCACACCCAGGAGATTCATTGATTAAGTTGTTTTAGTTTTCACAAACCAATACTTTTAGAAACAAGCCTCAATGATGTAACCCAGCCCTCGTTCAACATAGCATGGCTAAGCACATCTACCAACGGTGGTTCATCTACAAGGAAGGTCCTACCACATAATAGGACATAGCATAGCGATAGTATCATCCTACACATGCGACTACAAAATACACGACAATGCATAGAAAATAGTAGGACAATATCATGAACAAAATAGCATCTACTTGCCTTGGTTGTAGCGGTCGGAAGAACAATCCACACACGACCAAGCGTTGCACTCGTCACAATCTACACGATACAATTGCAATCATAAACAAACAATCCACAAGCATATGCAACAAATATGATGCATGAAGGTATGCAAGGCAAGTGAATTGGTGCTACAGCTGCACCACATAATTCTATTCAATAATACTACTGATTGCATGCATGGAAAATAGTTTTAGCGCAAGGAAAACTATTATGCAAAATAGTAATACTCATAACTAGAGCTAGAACTCAAATAATTCACTACCGGTAGTACACTGTTTGTAAAATCTTGGGAAAAATCTACAGTATATTCATCTCTAATTAGAAACAATACCAATTGGAATTACTCAAAAAGGAATTATAAAACTCCCCGAGTAATTAAAACACTGCAGAAGGCCACTAGACAGTTTTTGCAGAAGTTTTCACTGTAAGCCTATCTTTTTAATTCACGATGAGATTCCCCTCGTCCTACTGAATCCAGGGACATATCATACGCAATTTTTGGAGCTACGGATCTTTCTCTACGAATTAATTACTCCAAAAAGGCCATTAACCTATTAGATTAAACTGTACTAAACCTTGCTGCAAAAGTGTGAAACAATGGTACAGAAATATTCTACATGACTTACTGAACCTACACATATTTTATTTGCAATTTTTGGCCTAGCGGTTTAATTTCTACGCAATTTACAAGTTTCTACCGAAATCTGCCAACTAAAACGATTAAATTAATTACCCACCAATCAGGTTCATTGATCGGTCAACGCTGCCGATCGGGCGCTGACTGGGCGTCTGACTAGTCAACGCCTGGGTACTGACCGGTCAACATTCGATCTGGACCGTTGATCTGAAATCTAATGGCGGCTGCGGACTCACCGGAAACGAACGGCGAAATGAACGGCGACGAGTTCCGGACGGTGGCGGCGATCGGTTCCGGCGACGGCGTTTCCCGCGCTGAAAGAGCCGGCCGCCATGGATCAAGACGGTCACGCAACGGCGGCGCGGGACGGTGGCACGACGCGCGAGGCGTGCGTGCATGCGGGCGAAATGCGGCGCAGCGATGGGCGCGACAAGAAGGCGGGCGCGAGCAGCAGTACTGGCAAAGCGGCGGCACAAAGGAGGGGCAGCGCGGCGAATGGCGCGCAGGTAGCGCAGGGCGGAGCCGCAGCGGCGGATGCGGGCGCGCTGCGCGGGAGGCGGCGGGCGGCGGGGCGAGTGGTGAGGCGCGGAGGCGTAGGCGGCGGTGTACCTGGGCGGCGGCGGCGATCCCGAAGATCGAGGCGGCGGCGCGGTCTTCGAGGTGGCGGCGGGGCACGGGACCCGAGGCGGGGTGGGCCGATCGAGGCGGGCAGGGAGCGGCGGCTCGGCTGGGTGGGTCCGCCCTTTTGTGGCCCCACGCGGGGTCCTAGTTGGATACGGCGCGCGGTTGGAAACGGACACGGAAGTCGGCCTGAGAATCGGCCTGTTTTTCTATCTTTTAATAAAACAGCCGTAACTTTTCCGCACGAGCTCCGAATCGGGCGATTCTTGCTCCTACAGTTTTGTAAAATCGAGGGGAACAACCTAGGGTCAATGGTTGAGCGAAACTAGGCTACAGGGGCGGACTACACTAGTCCTACTCATGCCTCCCGCAGGAGGCTCGTAGAAGAATAGAAAAGGGTTTTGAAAATAGCGCTTCGCCGATTCTTTTTAATCGGTGGTTTTGCATGGAAAAGTATGATGCAATGGTATGAAGGATATGCAGAACCAAATCTAAAATTTGGGATGTGACATTCTTCAATGGGCAATACTTAACATGATGCCCTTCTTTCTTGCACTTGAAGCAAACAATGTTGGCTGGATTCTTTACTTGATCTTGGCCATTCTTCTTCTTGCCCTTGTGCTTCAACATGATAGTGGACTTTTTCTTGATATTGGAGTTGAATCCAAGTACACTCTTGTCATTGGGAGATTTTTGCACACTCAAGATGTGTTTGAGTGTAGCCTTCTCTTTATATACTTTTTTCAAGTCATTCTTCAAAGAAGTGACTTGAGCCTTGAGATCTTTAATTTCCTCTACATGGTTAGTGTGAACAACAATACTAGAGAAAGTAGATGCTACATTGTTAGAGCAACAAGGAGCAAAATGTAATTCATCACAAGATGTAGCAATGGCATGAGTGCATTAATTACAAGGAACTAGCACATGGAAATATGACATTTGGAGAGGATATATATAATGCTAATGTCCATATGAGGCTCATTAGACGTTACCTTCGACACAATATACTCATGAGCCAACATTAGCCTACCATGGGAGACTACAAGATCCTCATGCGAGCTTGAAAGCTTAACATGACTTTCTTCCAACTTACAATAGTTGCTAGTTACCAAAGAAAGTTGGGAATTTATCTCAACATTCTCCTTCAAAATAGATGCTTCATAAGAAATAGAGTTAGTAGCACAAGCATCATTATTTATTGCAAGAGGTGAGGGTAACTTGGCAAGCTCTTTTGAATATGAAGATTTAAGTTGCTCATGTGACTCAGTTAGTTTTATGAGCTCACTCTTAACGACCCGAAAGCCATTTTAGAGGTGCTTAAAATCCTCAACAAGTTTCACTACAAGAAAAATGTCCTTTTACAATGGACGATTTTCATGGTTGAAGGTCTATTTTTTCATGGCCGAAAAGCCTTCTATGACGGATGCCCTTTGTGGTAGAAGTCAGGTCACAAATGAATCTACCACGAGTTTTTTTACCATAGCAGAGCATATCCTTCAACCATGAAAAGTCATTCCGTCATAGATCTATTCACCAGCCCTATTGACCGTTGACGTCATGCAAACTGCCACGTGGAGAAGGCCGTTAACGGCCAGTTAACGTCATTAACTGTCAATAAAACTGTGGTAGAAGCCAGGTCCATCCAAGGCCTAGTAATTATTAAGTGGGCTGGCACATTGAGAGAGCCCAATAGTATCTTTGCCCGTTACTGTTTCGTTCTACACTGTTTGAGTTAGGATCATTTGTGCTGCCCATCGTGGCCCATAAAATTTCGGGCCCGTTACAATTTTGGCCTAATGAAGGCCCGCTGGTCTCGCTACTGTATGGCCCATTGGTGGTTTGCGCAATGTCGGTCTGGTACTGTTAAGGCCTGCGGTCGGCCTGACACTATTCTTACAGACCGTAATGGGCTACCAACTGATGGCCCATTTGTAGGAAGGCTTGTTACTATTATGGCCCATAAAGCGGCCTGCTCATTTTCTGGCCTATTACTGTGCTAAACCAGGTAGGCTTTCTGGCCTGCTACTATTCCGGCATGCTCATGTTCTGGCCTCCTCCTGTTCTGGTATGTACTATTCAGGAATGTTACTGTTTAGGCATGTTACTATTCAGGCATGTTACTGTTCTGGTTTGTTATTATTCCGGCCTGTTATAGTTCTGGCCTGATACTGTTCTAGAATGTTACTATTTTTACTATTGGCCCATTATTTTTTGGCAGGTACATTTTAAGGTTTATGGCACCTTATGCGGCCTGCCATGATTCATGCCTTTTATTATATATTTAGCCCGTCTGCTGGTCGGCATATCGTATTCTAAAATTATGGTGTAATTCTTTTTTAAAACAGTCCATTAATATTTCGTCTCATTAACGTCGCACGAGAATCAGCATAATACATCAATAGGAAAATACTGAAATTTATTACAAACCAGAATTTCAACAGAAATAAAATGATGCATTACACAAACATCACCAGTCATGGGTTGGAACAGGGTTTCTACTAGATCTTACATCGCCGTACAAGTAACAATAGGCTTACCATGTCAGCTGCATAAGAGATTATCAAGTAGACGGTCAGTCCAATCTTTTCGATCTTGAAGTTCATGTATCTGTTTGCGTGTAATCATAATTATTGCATCTGTTTCCTCTATTTCTTGTTCAATTAAATCAGTTGTTTCTTGCGCATATGTAACACCTCTTTGTGCTAGAAAAACTAGAATAGTGGGCCGATGCAAGCAATAACCACTATCATTGCTGCTTTGTGAAATAACCTCAATACTTAATATAGGAGTCCTCGCTTCTGCCTCCATAGCTTAATGTGCAGCCTGAAACAAAGAAAACAAGTCAGCATAGCATACCAGCAAACTAGCAGCCAACTTATATTTAAAATAGTTCTAATGCATCATTGGCCAGGAACAATCAATGATGTGCCTCGTACATCTCTTTCAGGAATAACAGGAACAGTCGATGTCCTGGACCGATGCGAGCATGTGCCTATATCACAGCCGCTCTCTGAAACAAACAATATAGATTATTTGCAGGCTAAAACTAATACATATTAAGTTAGTGTAGCAAAGCAGGCGAAGACACACTGTATTTGTTGTCAAAGATTTTCAAAATCAGTATTGTCCTAATATAACAAATTTAAGCAATCAACATGTGTCCCATGCAGTCTAACTAAACTAGTTTGGAAGTGAATGTAGTGAACCAAGCAACTACTCTTTCACTCATAAACAAATCATATCACTGCCTAATAGAAATATAGAAAATATAACAAAAAAAGGTGTCTGGGATCCCTTTTTGAGCCGCTTAGAATTGTTCAAGACAACAAGCATTAACCTATAATATAAAAATAGTGTTTAGAAATGGTCTATTGTACGAACTAGCCAGATCAGTGCGCAGTTCGAGAAATTATGGTTGGACCTCCAACCACAAAAGGTGGCATTGTTTTAATCATCGGCGAACTATGATAGTACCTTAGAAAAACAAGCAATAGATCAAGTGTGTGTATTAAATAGACTATCAGCATATTTTTAGAGAAACAATATATCAATCACTGCTTATCAGTAGCCAGATCATTCAAATATTTTGATCGTCGGGAAGTATATAAAAAAGAAGATAAACAAAAAGATGAGTCATTTGCTGCCAAAACAATAGTCGATGCAGCCAAAAAGTAGCAGAAACCTTCTTTATAATGCCTATAACTATTGTATTTCCAACTGTTGACAGTATCATTATGCATATATGCAACTAAGAAAAACGAGTAGACAAACAAGCAACTGATACATTGTGCACCTTGCAAGATCAATGAAGTATTTGAACAATATATGGCTGGTATGAAGTGGAAGATCAAATTAAGTTGAATGTGACATTCTTTCGATAGAAGAACTTTTTTCACCATATAGAGTTGGTAGCTAGGAAATGTAGTAACGCCGTATGCATCATATAAACTGCTATTTAAAAAAGATATCCAACATATATAATGCCAAGTAAACGTGTATGAGCTCTGTTATCCACATTATATCAATAGAAACCACGACAAAATATCACATTGTTGCAATCACAAGTCAACAAAAAAATGCAAATGACTAATAACCAATTGAACCATCTGGTGGCTAATATTAAACTATCAAGATCATCTGATCATCTATAGATTAAATCGAGCAGACATGAGTCGGAATATATGCATAATGTCTCATATTTCTTGGTAATCAATAATTGTATTCTCAAAGAAATTGCTTTCGTTTAAGTTAAGAAAATCATGACATTGCTTTAAACATGAGCAAACTAAAGAATCAAATAGGCAATAGAATCTATATGTGCATCATGTAGAGTAGCTAGTGAGGTAATGAATTAAGCAATCAAACACCAGGTGCACGATAGACTTCCAGATCATAATAAGATGGTTATAGTACATATATATAGTAACTAAGTATCATACTAAGCATAATTATGCTTTTTATATCTAGGGAGAACATTGCGTTAATGGTCATCTTGTTCTAATCATTGGTCAAATCATGTGGTGCCAACACTAGACAATGTGACTACCTCTAGGGTTCATACAAACTCTTAATAGCATAAAATAATACAATAGACTATAAATTATCATAAAAGTGGATATACTTAAATTATCACCATCTAATACTAGTCTAATTAACGCATATATAGATAGATAGATTTGATGGTGAGTCAAATATATCAAATAATAGAGCATCACCATGATTGAGTGAGATAATTGAATTATAATTCGAGATATTTACATTTGGTCTTTGTTACATAGTAGAAAAATATAGCATAAAAGTGGATATACATAAATCGCCACCACCAAATCATGGTCTAGTTAACATATAGATAGATAGATAGATGAACATAAGTCAAATATAAAAACAATAGATCAACACCATGATCGAGTGAGCACATTGAATTATAATCAAGGGATTCACGTTTGGTTTTTGCCCAGTCTTGTTTAAGGTCAATCTTGTTCTAATCATTAGCCGACTCATGTGGTGTCTCGTACAAACAAGCGTCTGAAACTAAGCACATCTAGGTAGAAACATGGGACTTACTATTTCTCTTTGTGCAGTCCCGTTGGAGGACATCCTATTGTCAGTTCGTTTGTTGAATACATGCACCGCATCTAGCACTTGGATAGATGATTCATCTACTTTACTATTGCTCCTCTGCATATAGGTTCCGGCCACTCACTAACATAAAACAGGTTTGCATCCAGCAATAGAAAGGAACAGGTACCTACAAGATTGTAGGGGCGATTCACTCTACGATTTTGCGTATTCCCTATGAGAGTAAATAATATCAGATTGTGGGTGTTAAGTATAAGAGCTCTGTTTGTGAGCGCTAGTTTTTCTCCTCAAAACTACTTCAAAATAAAACTATGTTTTTTCTAGGAGAAGTGGTATGTCTAGATCCACTACAAGGGAAAGTATCCTGTTGTAACATCCCAGATTTTATAGTAGGATGTTATTAGTGACATGCATCATCCTTGCATCATTGCATCCTACTAATAAAATTTGCAACAAAATCCTAACACCTAAACCTATCAAAACCCTATTAAGGATTTCTATATGTAAGCTTTATTGTAGTGATCAAGTTTGACCCTTCAAAAAAACTATGTAAAAACATTAAACCATGGTCCTAAGTTGACCACCTTATTTTTACAAAAATTTAGAAGTTGGTTTCAAAATTTTTGGACTGTATATGCAAAAGTTATTTAAGTTTTAGTAAAACATAAATTAAAAAAAAAACAAAGTATAAAAAAGGCTAACTAACCTAAACGGGCCAGTTAAGCCGGCCCGTGAGCTACCTACCGCCACCAGCCGCAGCAGCCGCACCGCGTCGCCAGGGACCCAGCTAGCAGCGCCGGCCCACAACCCCCTCCCTCCGCCACCGACACGTGGGACCCGCTCCCATCGCCTCCTTCCCAGAGACCATGGCGAACACGGTGGCCGCCGCGTCGGGATAAGCCGATTCAAACGAGGTTCGGCCACCCCTCCCCCCAAGACATTGGGGATATATAAGCCGACCCCCCCGCTATCGTCTCCCCCCAAAACCCTAGCACGAGCCCTGCCGAGGCGCCGCCAGGGACGAGGAGCTTCAGAGCACTGCAGTCGGAGGAGAAAGCAAGGGGATCGTCCGAGGGGGCGAGCGTGACCACAAGGACCAGACGAACCTCGTCGACCTCGCCGATGTCCCAGGGAACCACCGGAGCGCCGCCGCCCGTCGACCACCGACGCCGCCGCCGCTCACCACCGTCGCCGCCACCGTCTGTAAGTCGCGAGCAGTCCTAACCGTCCGATCTATAATCCACGCTGTAGATTAGAAGTGCCGCCGAAGCGGTACCGGCCAACCGCGCCACGCCGCGTGGCAAGCTGCGGCCAAGCGCTGCCAGCGTTCTTCCACTGGACCAACCAGCACGCCACTTGCTTTTGAGTTAGGGTTAGGCTAGTTTGGTTTAATTTTTGCAGATTGAGTTAAATAATGCAAACATCATATAAACTTAAATATTTGGCCAAATTTAGCTTATAATATACCGTTGGATTCATAATTTTATGTAGAACCCAGATCTGCAATAAAATTCTAAGTTTACAGTAGGGTTTTCGGTGTAGAATTTAATCATTAGATTGGAGTATTTAATTCATAGAAAAATAATTAGAACTCTGTTTTAGTTGATTCTTGTTGCGCTGACTTTGTTTCCGCAATACCTACTGGACAAAATTATAAAACTTTGCTTAAGATCCTTATATATAATTTGGGGCTATTTAGACGATTGGATCTCCTATTAATCCTATGAATTGTATTAGTGATCCAAATAGAATTAAACCTATGGGGAATCAAGCCTAGTAACACCCTTAACACTATAGCAACCCAATTATGCTACCTTGGTCGATTCAGAAAAACCAATCTTGCATAAAATACCATGTTGCATGCATGCATGATTATCTCTGTGACATGTTTTGAGCAAGTTGTGATCAGATCTATGTTTGTGAATCGATAGATTGTTCGGAGTGCGCTAAGGAGTGCTATTGTGGAGAGTGCTGCTCGGATCAAGGAAAGTTACACCACTTGTTCATAACTTTTGTCCCAGTTTTGATTCTATGCATGTGATCTTCAAAATTCTGTAGTATGCATGTGATCTTCAAAATTCTGTAGTATGCATGTCTAGGATGTTCTAGTAGAATTTTTCCTTAGTATTATTTTGCAAGTGCAATGATTTTTGTATTATGCCATGAGTAGCTCTATACTTAGGATTTACCCTCCTAATAGGTTCCCCTGTTTTTGCTAAGTATTGCTTGTTATGCTATATATACAAAGTACCGTTGGGGGGTTCGAAAGATAGAGAATTTTTCTAAGTATAAAGGCTCTCTAGAGCAAACTTTACTTCTCAAATCCACTTCAAAATAAAACTAAGTTTTCTTCTGGGCGGAATGGTTGTCGGGACAACGAGTGAGATTTTGGTGGAGGACTACCAGAATCAAAGAAGTCCGCCATGTTTCGTAATTGAAGCTTCCAAAGGCAACCACAATACATTATGGGCTCTGTCTTGGCCTAGTACTTAGTGGGAAACCTCACCTGGGTACCAACATTTGGAGGTTCTTGGAACGGTTGAATCCAGAAGGTAGAGGGGCTACTAAGGGAAAGTCTCGCCATGGTCTTGTCTATAAAAAAAGACTTGATCATGGATTGTGGGTAAAGTGCACAAACTCTCGAGAGTATTGCAATCTGATCGATCAGCCGTGTTCACGGAAACAGAACAACATTGAGCATCTGAAGGATGGAGCCTCTGAAGGATCTTCCTCTCTCTTTTCTAAACAAAGGTTTTTAAAACCCCATGGCGTGAGTAATATTGCCAATGGGTGGGAATTTGGGAACTTGGTGTGTTATATCCAAGTGTCGCTTGGTGCGTAATATCCAAGTGTTTGGCTGATTGGACACTTGGTGCGTAATATCCTCGTGTGCTACTCGACCTTATTTTATCTAAGCAAATGTTTACAAAGTAGGAAAATCTTCTCTCCTTTCTACTTAAGAGAACTAGCTATGAGAAAATGAACTCTACAGCCTAAACTAGGCTTGCATGTAGAGATAGTCTTTTCTCTCCTTGGTGTAATTTGCCAATACATTCAAAGTATTGACCCAACTTGTTGGCTGCGCGTCTTATGTGCAGAATCCGAAGATTGAAAGGTGCGTAGGGATCGCGAGTCTACACTCGACAAGCCTGGGGCGTTGATGGACTCAAGCTGCTTTTATGTTTCCGCTGTTATTTTAGCTAGCCTTATGCTAAGCAAATTTGTAATAAATTTATACTCTGGATTCTCCGTGTAATAAAGACTTTGTGTTTTACATGATATTTCATCGACTGTGAGTGCTAGATATTGATCTAGGGACTAGCATGTTAATCGCAGGGACTTAGGATCCTCACCGATCCGAGGTCACTACAGATGGTATCAGAGCACATCGTTGCCTGTAGGACGTGACCCTAGGATTGGAACCACCCCTAACTTATGTTCCTTACTTACTTTTCTATTAAGTTATTTTCCGCACTTCTAGTATCTGTTCTCCTCTACTTGTTTAAGTATCTAACTTTCATTCTTCTAAATTAAAGATGACAAGCTTCCTCTACGACACCGTCGTGGACATCGAGCCCCTTCGCTTTGGTGGATGCCTCATGGACCTACTCACACGTTTGGACCTTCCCCTCCCAACAATCCAGGGGAGCACAATGAAGAAACTCCACAAGGACGGCTGTTGGGGAGTCAAAGTCATCCAGCCAGGAAAAGAGCGAGGCAAGAACCCGGAGGAAGACATAGCAATCCACATTGTTAGCGATTCCAAGGAGAAGGCCCTTAGCATCAGCTTGCAGCAACTCATTGGTCGCCTATGTGGACTTCATCATGAAGCTCTCCAAGGACACTACGGCGGCCTCTTTGGAAGACGAGATGAGGAAGGAATTCCCATGGAGTTAACCTTTGAGGAAAGAACTTCTACCAAGCGCCGAAGGACCCAATATCAAGATTTGGAGTGCCACATCCATGACCTTGAAAAGGGTACCTTCCTCGAGATATTGAAGAACGACGAGCTATGCGCCCTCATCAAGGAGAAGGAAGAAAATACCAAGCAGCAGGAGGAGGCAATGAAGCTCCAAGAGATAAAGTTCCAGGACCAAGAGAATAAGTTCGCTAACCAAGAGAAGAGGGTGATAAATAAAAATAAGAGGATTAGGGAACTCAAGCAGGAGATCGATGGAACTGAAGTGCAAAATGAAGGCCTTTGCAAGATAATCAATGATGTGCGTGCTTCCAAGAGGGACTTGGCAAAGCAACTTGAAGCCGCGAAGAAGTCAAACCTAGTGGAGGAGCTACAAAGCGAGAAGGAGGGACTCCAGGAGCAGCTAGAAGCCACCACCAAGAAGCTGCAGGATGAGATTAAGAACCTCCAAGAGAATCTTGAAGCCACCACGAAGGAGATGGAGTTATACAAGACAACCCTAGAGCAGGAAGGCTACTCGTTCGAGGACGAGGAAGAGGAAGGCGTGGAAGATGTGTAATAGTTGGACCACCTTTAATTCTATAGTAGAACGTTATTCGCGATTGTAATAAATACCAAGACATTTCTGGTTTAGTTAAACTTGGTTGTTTTCTGTGTTAAGTTGTGTCTTGTGTGTCTTGTGTGCTTGGTGTGTTTTCATAAGGGTAGGAGTTTACTACTTAGTCTTTCTGTCTATTTCTTAACTTTTCTCTCAAACCCCACAGATGCCGCCAAGACGCGCAAACACCGAAATTCCTCCAGAAATAGCACAACTTTTCGCCACCCAGAACCAGCTGATTCAACTGCTCACCCAGAACATGCAAAACAACAACAACAACCCGCCACCACCACCACCTCCGCCACCACCTCAACAGGATCGCTTGACTCGGTTTTTGAGGATGAACCCACCTACCTTCACTAGCAGCACTGAACCAATCATCACTGATGACCGGCTACGTACTATCAATAAGAAGCTAGACACCGTGCAAGCTGTCGGAGCCGACAGGGTACGTTATATGCCGCACACCAGCTTGAAGGACCTGTTGCAGAATGGTGGGATAACTACCAAGTCACCCACCCGGATATTGATGCTATCACTTGGGATCAGTTTGAGTTAGCTTTTCGCACTCATCATGTGGTTGTTGGTGTCATGACTCTGAAGAGGCGCGAGTTTCACGACCTACACCAGCTGCACCATTCTGTCACCGAGTATGGTGAGCTTTTCAACAAGCTAGCCCGTTATGCACCCGATGATGTTTCCACTGATTCCAAGAGACATGAGGAGTTCTTAAGAGGGCTCAATGATGAGATATCCATTCAGCTTGTGGCTCAGAAATTTGACAACTTTCAGGAACTCCTGGACAGAGCCATTGTGGTTGAATCCAAAAGGAAGAGCATATAAAACCGCAAGAGGAAGTCTAACCCTCACAAGAACTCTGTTCCGTAACAGAAGCAGCGCAATTCCTCACCGCCACCTTATAACAATAATGGCCACAACCATGGCGGCCACAAACACAATGGGCATAAAAACCGCAATGGGAATGGCAGCAATGGAAAGGATCTCAGTGAGGTGACATGCTTTAAGTGCAACAGGACAGGGCACTATGCAATCTATTGCCCCGAGAAGAAGAATGGCAATGGGAACGGAAATGGACACAACCATGGCAATGGAAACGGGAAGAAGCCAAATCCGTTTGTAAAAGCCACGGTGAATCATGTCTCTATGGAGGATGCTTGTGATGCACCAGACTCTGTGATTGGTAAGTTCAAACTCAATTCTATTCCCGCATTTGTTCTTTTTGATACTGGTGCATCACATTCATTCATATCAAGGGTATTTGTGGATAGAGGCAAGATACCTACGGAGACTATAAACTTTCCTCTAAGGGTAAGTTCTCCTGGGGGAGAAATAGTGGAAAACTCCGGTTGCCGGGGATTAGAACTAAGGATTGGGACACACATCTTTCCCACAAGTCTAGTAGTTCTATAATCACAAGGATTACACATAATCTTGGGCTTGAACTGGATGACCGAATATGAAGGAGTCATAGATTGTGCAAAAAGGACTGTCACACTCACAACACCGGAAGGGAAAAGGATTCGCATCAAGTCAAACTTCGCACTTAAGGAAGTCATGGTGAACTCTCTTAAGGGGGTTAGCTTGGAGGAGGACCCAGATGTTTTCCCAGAGGAGCTACCCGGAATGCCACCCGATCGTGATATCGAGTTCCTCATTGACTTGATGCCAGGCACGGGTCCGATACCTAAGAGACCATACAAGATGGATGTGGACGAGTTAAAGGAACTCAAGAAACAGCTTAGGGAACAATTGGACAAGGGATTCATCCAACCCAGCGCGTCATCTTGGGGAGCGCCTTTCCTATTTGTGGAAAAGAAGGATAAAACCAAGAGACTGGTTGTGGACTACCGCTCGTTGAACGAAGTGACGATTAAGAATAAGTATCCTCTACCCAACATCAATGACTTGTTTGACCAGTTAAAGGGAGAAAGTGTGTTCTCAAAGATCGATCTGCGATCAGGCTATTTTCAGCTAAAGATTCGAGAACAGTATGTGCCCAAAACAGCATTCACCACAAGATACAGATTGTATGAGTACACCGTGATGTCTTTTGGTCTAACCAATGCCCCAGCATACTTCATGACCATGATGAACAAGGTGTTCATGGAATATTTGGACAAGTTTATCGTGGTATTCATAGATGATATACTCATATACTCTAAAGATGAGAAGGAACATGAGAAACATCCGCGCCTTATTATGGAGAAACTAAGAGAACACAAGTTTTACGCCAAATTCAGCAAGTGCGAGTTCTGGTTAAAGGAAGTGGGATTCCTTGGTCATGTTGTGTCAGCAAAAGGAGTTGCCGTAGATCCTAGTAAGGTAGCTTCCGTGACAGAATGGGAGTCACCCAAGAATGTGGGGGATATTAGGAGTTTCTTGGGCCTCGCAGGGTATTACCGGAGATTTATTGAAAACTTTTCCAAAATAGCAAAACCCATGACGGAACTATTAAAGAAGGAAAAGAAATTCCTAGGGACCGAGGCATGTGAAGCAAGTTTTCAAGAATTAAAGAAAAGCCTTGTAACGGCGCCAGTTCTGTGTCTGCCTAATATCCAGAAGGATTTTCAAGTCTATTGTGATGCTTCTCGACAAGGACTTGGAAGTGTATTGATGCAGGATGGGAAAGTGGTATCCCATGCCTCCCGGCAACTTAAGAACAATGAACACAACTACCCCACACATGATTTGGAACTTGCGTCTGTGGTTCATGCACTCAAGGTATGGAGACACTACCTCATGGGCAAACATTGTGATGTGTTCATAGATCACAAGAGTTTGAAGTACATCTTCACCCAAAAGGAGTTGAATATGAGACAAAGAAGATGGCTTGAACTAATTAAGGATTATGACTTGGATTTACAGTACCATCCCAGAAAGGCAAACATGGTGGCCGATGCCTTAAGTCGTAAGGCTTATGTGAATGGACTTACCGCAGGGTAACTTCCAGAGGATTTATGCAAACAATTCAAGGATCTCAGGCTAGAAATAGTTCCGAAAGGACTAGTAGCGACTATGGAAATAGTGTCTACTTTCCAAGAGAGAATCCAGGAAGCACAAAAGGGAGATAAAGAGTTGGAAGAAATAAGAGTCAGGATAAGCGACGAAAAAACAAAAGAATTTCGTCTGGACGAACAAGGAACCCTTTGGTATGGGAAGCGTTTGTGCGTTCCCAATGACCCCGATATCAGGAAGATGATTTTACAAGAAGCTCATGATTCGCCGTACTCAATTCATCCAGGTAACACGAAGATGTACATGGATGTGAAGGATAGGTTCTGGTGGAATAACCTAAAAAGAGAAATTGCCGAATATATTTCTCTGTGTGATGTATGCAATAGAGTTAAAGCCGAGCATCAGAAACCGGCAGGACTACTTCAACCACTACCTATACCTGACTGGAAGTGGGACAGGGTAGGCATGGATTTCATCACGGGATTGCCCCGGACTCGTTCTGGATTTGATTCTATCTGGGTAGTGGTGGACCACTTTACCAAGGTGGCTCACTTCATCCCCGTAAAGACCACGTATACAAGTTCTAAGCTTGCTAAGATATACATGTCAAGAATTGTAAGTCTGCATGGTGTTCCCAAGGGAATTATGTCAGATAGAGGCACCCAGTTCACTTCAAAGTTTTGGCGACAGCTACATGAGTCTCTTGGAACCCGACTAGAATTCAGTATTGCCTTCCACCTGCAAACGGATGGCCAAACAGAAAGAGTGAACCAGATTCTGGAAGATATGTTGAGAGCTTGCGCATTAGACTATAGGGTCTAGTTGGGATGACAATCTGCCGTATGCTGAGTTCTCATACAACAACAGCTACCAGACAAGTATCAAGATGGCTCCGTTTGAAGTTCTATATGGCAGGAAATGTAGGACTCCGCTGCTATGGAATGGAGTTGGTGAACGCAGTCTTTTTGGACCTGAATTGATAAAGGATGCCGAATAAAAGGTACAACAGATTCAGGATAGGCTAAAGGTAGCCCAATCCCGACAGAAGAGTTATGCTGATTCCAAGCGCAGAGACACTACTAGGAAAAGGGCTATAGGTAATCCGCACATCCGTGGCTCACATGGTTGAAGTGCCCCACGGGTAAAATAGGCGTGGCTCACCTGTGGGTAGTGCCCTACTAGTAACCAGAACAACCGTGGCGCACATGGGGTATGTGCGCCACAGATATGTATGGGCCAGGGGCCTGCCAGCCGCATGCCATGTACCCGTGGTGCACATGGGGTAGGTGCGCTATGGTTGTGGAAAGTTCTGTGGCGCACTATGCCATGTGCGCCACGGTTGTGGCAAGTTCTGTGGAGCACTATGCCATGTGCGCCATGGATGTTTAAACTTAGTAGTAGGGCACCTTGCACTAGTGCCCTACGCCTAACTATCCTGCACCAACTCCACCCCCCCCCCCGTGGATCGCCTTTTTAGGATTTGCAAAAAATAAAAGAAAATGATACACACTTCAAAAAATTAAATCCTTTCATATTTAGGAAGATAATGTGGTATAGTTTCTAGGAAAATTAACAAACATGAGTTTTCACTTTTTCTGCAAAAAAAGTCATGCCACGGTAAAATGGCCGTAACTTTTGCATACGATGTCGAAAAAAAATCGTATAATATACCAAAATGACGAGAAAGATTTCGCATCCGCTCGCAACCACCTCTGGTCGTTTAGAGATTTTTTAGATTTTAAAAATTCGAAAAGAGTAAAAAGTTATGGTCAAAAGACTGTTTTTTCCTGCAGAAGAAAAAAGAGAACTTACCCGTAGCGCACCACCACCTAGTACGCCACGGATAAGCTTGAATCCTCACCCCGCCCACCTACTTTTCCCTCCCCCTTTTCCCTCTCCCTTTTCCTTTCCCTTATCCTTCTTCCTTCTTCCTTCTTCCTTCTCCTTCTCCTTCTCCTTCTTCTTTCTTCCTTCTCCTTCTCCTCCTTCCCCTTCTCCTCTCCTTGCAGTGACGGCGCGACGACGACCTCCTCCTCTCCTTGCATTGACGGTGGCGCGGCGGCGGCGGCGCAACGGCGGCCACCTCCTCTCCTTGTAGTGACGGCGGCGTCCTCCCTCCCTTCCTCCCTCTCTTCCTCCCTCTCTTCCTCCATCTCTTCCCTCCTCCCTCCCTTCCTCCCTCTCTTCCTCTCTCTCTTCCTCCATCTCTTCCTTCCTCCATCTCTTCCTTCCTCCCTCTCTTCCTACTTTCCTTTCTCCAACCACACCCTTCCTACCAACTCGATGCCAGCGAGGACTAGAGCGTCCACGGCCTCCCGTACCTCCCTGCCACGGCCATGCTCCGGCGAGGTGACACGACTGCGGCGGTGTGGCATCCCGCAAAACCACTACTAGAAAATCGCGTTGATTTTGTGCATTGCATCATCATGACATCAGCATGCATCTAATTGATTAAAACTATTTTTGCTAAAAGACCTACTTTGTTTTCTATATTAATATCCTCCCCCTTTGTTCAAACCAAACCGTCGGTCCAGCCGGATCTTTTATTCATCTAAAACTATTTACAAAATTTATTCTAAATGAAAGAAAACCCTAGTCTAAAATATCTAATCCTAAAACCACCTAAATCTTTTCTACCCAGACCTATTCTACCCAGCCCCCTCCACCTCACCCCGGCCAACCCCGTCTCGCCACCTCACCAACCCTCACCCCTAACCCTATCACACGCTGCCACCTCACCTACCCCAACTCTCTCCCTCTCCCCACACCACAGCACACACACAGTGCACGCACGCGCCTGCCCAAACCCCCCTCTCTCTCACCCTGTCTCCCCGGTCCCACCCCGCAGCCGACCCCACCCGCACTCACCATCTCCCGATCCCACCTCCACCCGCTGGCCTCGATCTCCCCGACCCCTGTTCCCCCTCGCGTCCTCCTCCTTCCTCACAGGAGGGCGTCGCCGCCGCTGTGCCCCGCACGCCCCTCCTCCTTCTCCTCTCTCTCCACCGAGGCCGCCTCTCCTCCTCCCTCCAGGCTGGCCGCCTCTGCATCAACCTCCCGCCGGCGCCCCTCTCCGGCCGCCCGTCGGACCCCCCGCGGCCCCAAGCGCCTCCTCCGCCGCTTGGCCTCCCCGTCCTCGTCGAGCCGCCCACAAGCCTCCTCCGCCGCTTCCTCCGTCCGCCTCATCCCCGCGCCTCCTCGCTGCCCGGCACAGCTCACCGCTGCTCCGCGTCAAGCTCCCCGCAGCGTCGCCCCTGTCGTCGGAGCCCTGCGCCACGACCCGCGTCTGCACCCTCGGAGCCGCCATCTTGCCGTCGCCTCCGCCCGCGAGCAGGGCCTCCGCGCCTACCGGACGCCGTCCTGCAAGCTCGCCAGGCCCGAGTGCAGCCTCCTCTCGAGCGTGCCGTGGTCGTCCTTCTCCGGCCGCCCGCGTCGTCTCCTCTGCCGTCCATGTCCGGCACGCTGCGAGCACCCTCTCTCCAAGCTCTGGCCGCCGTCGGTTCCTCTCCTCGCCCTGGAGCCGCCGCCGCCCGCGGGCCCTCACTGCTCATCGACCCGACCTGCATGACCCCGCCCTTCCGCTCAGCGCTGGCCAGCGCGCGCCTTTGCAGGAGCCTGACGCCCCTACTACCCTGCGCGACGCTCGAGCCGACCTCCACCACACCCGCCTCTGTCCGCTGCCTTGGATGCCATCACTGGCTGCTGCTGGTGCCGAGGCCGCATCCTCAACATTCTGCGCCATCTTTTTCTGTCCATCAGGAGGACTACAACATCGTGTATGTGTGGGTTCCTGCGCAGGTGCAGAGGCACAAGTTGGTTGTTGGTGTTCCCGTAGGTTGTGGCAGCATAGGGGCCAAACCAAGAATAAGATGACCTCGAGGCCGTTCCAAGATATTCCAGGATCCATTTACCGGATCGGTGCCAATCCAAGACCACCATCAAGGAATGAAACAAGAACCACAACGCCAACGACAGATTACCGACGACATGATCTTCTTCACGGATACGACAAGTACTTCCTCGAGGATGCCAAGTTCTTCACCCCGAATGCCAAGACCGACTTGATGGCACGGACCCGACAAGATCTTCACAACGACAAGATCGACACCGACCCGGGCGAATCCAATGCGCCCCGACACCAGACCAGGTCCTTCTTCCCGGATGCGACAAGATCTACCTCCGTTGTCCAAGACTGATTCCGTCGAACCCTGAACCCTGAGACCGAACCCCGAAACCCCAAGATCTGCCGTACCCTGATGTGTGATTCCCTTCCCGAGCCCTATTTTATAAAATGAAATATAAACTTGTTGCATATTAAATTATCATGCTTGCACGCATATCATGTGGGTTTGGGGGCCTTATGCCGATTCACCTAAATTAAATATGGGGCCATATGCGGGCTTATCTAGTCTAATATTGGCTCCATTTAAATTTGTGTAGCGAACCGGTAACTTATCTTGGCATGTTGTTACAACATTTAATTTGCGGGGTAGCTAAATAACTTGAACCGGTTAATTAATTGTCGGGACCCTGGTTCCGTTTAATATGACCTAATTGCATCGCAGCTTTGCCTTGGCATACATCATACATGCATCATGCCGATCTTTTGCCGTAGTATTAAATAGTGCATCCGGTGTTTATTCTAGTGTTTTGGTTCTTCGCGGATAAGGACGTTGAGTTGATGCGAGTGACGACCCGATCTTCGGTTGAACCTTCGGCAATGTTTTCAGGCGAGCACCTCCCCTCTTTCTACCTATCTTACTTTTATAGTATTTATTTCCTCCTGTTGATCTATGGCTATCCGTGTTGCGATGCTCTAGTTTCCGTACCCGTGATATCCCTTGCAGCCATATATTGCCTTGGACACATCTTATTACCTGTTGTTTGGTAGATAGTTGGACTTGCGCGTCGTAGTCGCTTGCTCAAGTGCTGTTGCGTGTCGTCCCGTACCACAGTTGTTGGAGTATTGCCGCATGTTTAATGTTGGAGATGATCATAACTTTAATTATTGTTTAATCACTAAAATTGAAGTAGGTAAATGCAGAGACACCGGTGGGTGATAGATAATATTTGGTTTCCGACCGCTCACTGGTGTCCCTAGGACCCCGAGTTCTTGACACCTGTTCCGAGATCGAGCGCGCTAACCACATGTGGGATGTATGGGCACCCCATCGATTTAGTACCTGATTTCAAAATCTTGTCTTGGGGGCCACAAGTAGTTTGGGGCTTTATTACTATACCGTACTTATGCCATGCTTTATCGCTTTATTTAAATTGTGCAGGTCTCGCATCGCTTCGCTTAGGAAAGCGGAGTGTTTTCGCGGTATCGACAAGCCCAGTTTGGGTTTCGATGCCATACCATGGCGCAAACCCCGAGTCCGTCTCGAGACCGGCCGACTTCGCTATGGGTGTACTTAGTGGGTGCCCTGCGTGCTTGCTGGGTCCGGAAACGTCATGACTTAGGCCCCGCCGACATACCGATGGGTGTATGTTAATTGATCTGGCAAAAAGGGTCGAAGTGCGTGTGGATACTTTGGTGCACCCCTGCAGGGTTAAATCTTTTCGAGAAGCCGTGTCCGCGGTTATGGACGACTTGGAGCACAGTGCTTGATCATAGACAACTATAACTAAAGTTTACTGTTATAATTTGACTTGTATCCGATATGACTAGTAATCAGCTTCACTACAACGGAATGGCTAAATAAAAGTACCAACAACTGCTGGGTTTTGGGATATCTCATGCTAATTGTATCTGACTAGTAAATGTTGCAACTACAACGGACTGGTTAACTAAAACTGCCCACTGCTTATCTTACCAGGATGATTATCTATACCTGACTAGTAATTGCTGCAACGATAACTGAATAAGTAAAACTGCCAACTGTGTGAGTTCCTCGGTTGACTTCCTCGTTTGGTCTCGAGGGGGAAATACCAGGATGGGTTTGTTTGATGGTGGCATCAGGTTGGTTCCGAATAGGTCTTTTCTTATCCCTATCTGATAGCCGACAGTTATATCGAGTCTCTATAGGTTGTTTAGTGCATGCTGCGCTGCCGCTTCAGTCCACCATACCTATGTAGGCGAGGACCGCCGAATTCTAGCCTCGCTGTCTTGGCCTTAGTCGACCGCTCTCTTTTCCTTTGCCCTTCGTGGCACCCTTTGTTTAAGCAGGTTTTGAGATCGACGTCGTTAGCGTGGTTACCCTTCCGCTTGGCTCGGGCAGGGTTATGGACGCCATTGGTTATTCTTCAGGGCTCTTAGCCTCATTTGCATCTTGTTCGTAGTCGGACGCTGTATCATTTTCAAGGTGATTTGGATCTTTGTATTGTATATCTGTATTCTTGACTCTTTGAGTCGCTGTTGTATATATCTGTTCTGTGGGTCCCATCGAGGACTGTTGTGTAATGTTATTACTTCGTTTTCCACCCGCACGAAAGTGCCCGGTGGGCACCTTTGAATCGTTTCTATGCGGGTTTGGCGGATTTCGCTAAAACTTGCATAGGGCCGATTCTGAGGGTGTTACAGGCGGCGATGCACGGACCCGATTGCTTTTGCAATTCAAAACGAGGGTGTTTTTTTTATTTTTTTTATTTTTTGAAAAACACATCTGTGGCACACCTGAAAAGGCCTTCTGTGGCGCACTACCAGGTGCGCCACGCCTATCTCGACACAACCGTGGAGCACCATGCAGTGCGCCACGGCTACGAGATAGTCAGAAGGAGGCCCGTGGCGCATCGCTAGTGCGCCACGTAAGGCCTTTTCAGCGCCCGCAATGCACGTTTTCTCTAGTAGTGAGATGTGGCTTATAAAATAGGGGACCGTGCGTATCTCCGAGTTTCACCCCTACGAGGAGTTAAGAGGTTCCGAATCAAGGGAAAGTTAGCCCCCCGATTCATAGGACCATATAAGGTTCTGGCCCGTAGAGGAGAAGTTGCCTATCAGTTGGAGTTACCGGAAGGAATGACTGTTCATGATGTGTTTCATGTGTCGCAACTAAAGAAGTCTCACCCGGAGATGGCCGAAACACCGCTAAGAGACACCGTTCCCTTAGATGAGGTTCAATTAGAGAATGACCTTACCTATGAGGAAAAACCCATCAAAATACTGGAAACAGCCGAAAGGATTACCCGCACCAAGAATATAAGATTCTGCAAAGTACAATGGAACCACCATTCTGAGGAACAAGCTACGTGGGAGCGTGAAGAAGACTTGAAGGCAGAACACCCGCACCTATTTGCTAGCCAACCCGAATCTCGAGGACGAGATTCTTCTTAAGGGGGGTAGGTTTGTAGCATCCCAGATTTTATAGTAGGATGTTATTAGTGGCATGCATCATCCTTGCATCATTGCATCCTACAAATAAAATTTGCAACAAAATCCTAACACCTAAACCTATCAAAACCCTATTAAGGATTTCTATATGTAAGCTTTATTGTAGTGATCAAGTTTGACCCTTCAAAAAAACTATGTAAAAACATTAAACCATGGTCCTAAGTTGACCACCTTCTTTTTACAAAAGTTTAGAAGTTGGTTTCAACATTTTTGGACTTTATATGCAAAAGTTATTTAAGTTTTAGTAAAACAAAAATTAAAAAAAACAAAGTATAAAAAAAAGGCTAACTAACCTAAACGGGCCAGTTAAGCCGGCCCGTGAGCTACCTACCGCCACCAGCCGCAGCAGCCGCACCGCGTCGCCAGGGGCCTAGCTAGCAGCACCGGCCCACAACCCCCTCCCTCCGCCACCGACACGTGGGACCCGCTCCCATCGCCTCCTTCCCAGAGACCATGGCGGACACGGTGGCCACCCCGTCGGGATAAACCGATTCAAACGAGGTTCGGCCACCCCTCCCCCCAAGACGTTGGGGATATATAAGCCGACCCCCGCTATCGTCTCCCCCCAAAACCCTAGCACGAGCCCTGCCGAGGCGCCGCCAATTGCTCGCCGGAGCGCCGCCAGGGACGAGGAGCTTCGGAGCACTGTAGTCGGAGGAGGACGCAAGGGGATAGTCTGAGGGGGCGAGCTTGACCGCAAGGACCAGACGAACCTCGTCGACCTCGCCGCTGTCCCAGGGAACCACCGGAGCGCCGCCGCCCGTCGACCACCGACGCCGCCGCCGCTCATCACCGTCGCCGCCACCGCCTGTAAGTCGCGAGCAGTCCTAACCGTCCTATCTATAATCCACGCTGTAGATTAGAAGTGCCGCCGTAGCGGTACCGGCCAACCACGCCACGCCGCGTGGCAAGCTGCGTCAGCAGCCGCGCCCGCGCCGCGTTCTTCCAACTGTACCAACCAGGCGCTGCCACTTGGCGCGTTTCGAGTTAGGGTTAGGCTAGTTTGGTTTAATTTTTGAAGATTGAGTTAAATAATGCGAAAATCATATAAAATTAAATATTTGGCAAAATTTAGCTTATAATATACCGTTGGATTCATAATTTTATGTAGAACCCAGATCTGCAATAAAATTCTAAGTTTACAGTAGGGTTTTCGGTGTAGAATTTAATCATTAGATTGGAGTATTTAATTCATAGAAAAATAATTAGAACTCCGTTTTAGTTGATTCTTGTTGCGCTGACTTTGTTTCCGCAATACCTACTGGACAAAATTATAAAACTTTGCTTAAGATCATTAGATCTAATTTGGGGCTAATTAGACGATTGGATATCCTATTAATCCTATGAATTGTATGAGTGATCCAAATAGAATTAAACCTATGGGGAATCAAGCCTAGTAACACCCTTAACACTATAGCAACCCAATTATGCTACCTTGGTCGATTCAGAAAAAACAATCTTGCATAAAATACCATGTTGCATGCATGCATGATTATCTCTGTGACATGTTTTGAGCAAGTTGTGATCAGATCTATGTTTGTGAATCGATAGATTGTTCGGAGTGCGCTAAGGAATGCTATTGTGGAGAGTGCTGCTCAGATCAAGGAAAGTTACACCACTTGTTCATAACTTTTGTCCTAGTTTTGATTCTATGCATGTGATCTTCAAAATTCTGTAGTATGCATGTGTAGGATGTTCTAGTAGAATTTTTCCTTAGTATTCCATTTTTGTAGTATGCCATGAGTAGCTCTATACTTAGGATTTACCCTCCTAATAGGTTCCCCTATTTTTGCTAAGTATTGCTTGCTATGCTTTTTTTGAGGGGTAAAACAGTAGGACAAAAAAACCCACTGCATTTTTTATATAATATAAAAAGTTACAAAAGAATATTTACAAACTCAATCCACCTCAAAGAAGAGGGATAACATTCTAAGCAGCTATCTCCTATCTAAATTAATTTCAATCCAATCTTTAAGGTCCTGATGATACTTCTTCTTAATTCTATAAAGGACCCATTTTAATTCCTGGGCTACAATAGCCTTCCAGTTCTCCATCGATGCATGCTGATTATTGAAGATTTCATTATTTCTGCAAATCCAAATGCCCCAAGTTCCAAGTATCAGAATTTACATTGCAAAAGGGACATTAAGATCTTTTTTAATACTGGCTAAGGCTTCAAAGATATTTTGATCAGCCATATTGACCTGTGAAATTTCAGCCCAGCAAGCTCTTGCAAAAGGGCATTCCCAAAACAAATGCAAGCTGGTTTCTTCACTGTTGCAACCCTGGAAAACACAGTCATAAGATGCCAGAGAAAAACATTTCCTTTTCAGAAGGTTTCTTGTGTTGAGTCTATCAAGCAGTAGGAGCCAGAAGAAGAATTTGTGCTTTTGCTGACAAGAAGATTTCCATAACCAAGAGAAATGTGGCTGAACCGGTTGGCAACCATCTAAAGAGCAGTAAGCCTTTTTGACTGAAAAATTATTGCCCCAAATGTAAGACCAAATATCAGATTCCCCCTGCCTGCCAGTATTAAGAATTTGTTCAAGACTTTGATATTCCTGGTAAGATTGTTGGGACAGAGGAAGGAAAAAAAGGTCCTGAGTATTTTCAGTATGCAGGAACTCACTGATAGAGATGTGAGGGTTTTTTGCATAGGAGAGGAGATGAGGAAGCTTATGTTGAAGGCAGCTATCATTCCACATATCAGACCAGAATATTGTGGATTTCCCATTTCCAACCAAGCTTGTTGCCAGTATTTCTTGCTATGCTATATATACAAAGTACCGTTGGGGGGTTCGAAAGACATAGAATTTTTCTAAGTATAAAGGCTCTCTAGAGCAAACTTTTCTTCTCAAATCCACTTCAAAATAAAACTAAGTTTTCTTCTGGGCGGAATGGTTGTCGGGACAACGAGTGAGATTTTGGTGGAGGACGGCCCAGAATCAAAGAAGTCTGCCATGTTTCAGAATTCAGAAGCTTCCAGTGCAACCACAATACATTATGGGCTCTGTCTTGGCCTAGTACTTAGTGGGAAACCTCACCTAGGTACCAACATTTGGAGGTTCTTGGCACGGTTGGATCCAGAAGGTAGAGGGGCTACTAAGGGAAAGTCTCGCCATGGTCTTGTCTGTAAAAAAAGACTTGATCATGGATTGTGGGTAAAGTGCACAAACTCTCGAGAGTATTGCAATCTGATCGGTCAGCCGTGTTCACGGAAACAGAACAACATTGAGCATCTGAAGGATGGAGCCTCTGAAGGATCTTCCTCTCTCTTTTCTAAACAAAGGTTTTTAAAACCCCATGGCGTGAGTAATATCGCCAATGGGTGGGAATTTGGGAACTTGGTGTGTTATATCCAAGTGTCGCTTGGTGCGTAATATCCAAGTGTTTGGCTGATTGGACACTTGGTGCGTAATATCCTCGTGTGCCACTCGACCTTATTTTATCTAAGCAAATGTTTAGAAAGTAGGAAAATCTTCTCTCCTCTCTACTTAAGAGAACTAGCTATGAGCAAATGAACTCTACAGCCTAAACTAGCCTTGCATGTAGAGATAGTCTTTTCTCTTCTTGGTGTAATTTGCCAATACATTCAAAGTATTGACCCAACTTGTTGGCTGCACGTCTTATGTGCAGAATCCAAAGATTGAAAGGTGCGTAGGGATCGCGAGTCTACACTCGACAAGCCTGGGGCGTTAATGGAATCAAGCTGCTTTTATGTTTCCGCTGTTATTTGAGCTAGCCTTATGCTAAGCAAATTTGTAATAAATTTATACTATGGATTCTCCGTGTAATAAAGACTTTGTGTTTTACATGATATTTCATCGACTGTGAGTGCTAGCTATTGATCCAGGGACTAGCATGTTAATCACAGGGACTTAGGATCCTCACCAATCCGAGGTCACTACACCTGTGTATTGGCTCTGCTTGTGCCCTCCACCGCCCAGGATCAAAGAAGTCTGCCATGTTCCAGAATTCAGAAGCTTCCAGTGTAACCACAATACATATGGGATCTGTCTTGGCCTAATACTTAGTGGGAAACCTCACCTGAGTATCACAGTTTGGCTACCGTGGAACCGGTAGGGGGCTACTAAGGGAAAGCTTTTCCATGGTCTTGTTTGTAAAAGTACTTGATCATGGATTGTGGGTAAAGTGTACAAATCTCGAGAGTATCAACCTGATTGATCAACCGTGTTCACGGAAAAGAACAACTTTGAGTGTCTAAAGGATGGACCCTCTGAAGGATTTCCTCTCTCTTTTCTAAAGAACTGTTCTAAAACTCTATGTTCATGGAATCGTCCATAGATGGGATTTTGGGTTGCATGGTGTATTCCATGTGTTAGGTTGAGGGATGGTAGCCTAGTGGAATCTAGTGTGATCCACTTGAACCTATATTACTTATCAAGTGTTTTCAAAGTAGGATAAACTATTTTCTCTTCTTCTTCAAATAAACCACAAGCCTTTTCTCAGCCTATGCATGTAGAGATAGCCAAGTCTTTTCCTTCATGGTGTAATTTTCCAATACATTCAAAGTATTCACCAACTCATTTGGCTGCACGTTTCATGTGCAGAATTTGGAGATCATTGAAAGGTGCGCTAGGATCGCGGGTCTTCACTCAACTAGCATGCAACATTGATGGGACTCCAAGTTGTATTTATATTGCTTATGTTGTAATAATGTATACTCTATATTATTCAATTCATGTAATAAAGACTTGTGTTTTACATGATATTTCATCGACTGTGAGTGCTAGATATTGATCCAGGGACTAGCATGTTAATCACAGGGACTTAGGATCTTTATCGATCCTAGGTCACTACATATATGCAGCAAGTATTGTACTTTTGTGCCACTAATGTCACCACTCAGAAAAGATATGGGAGAAAAAGTTTTGTGTTGATGTTTTTTTGACATGGAATAGAGGAACATCACACCAAGAGTAATCCAAAGATGGTGAAAACCATAAGCTTGGGGATTCCCAAGTCACCCCACTTGACCTACTCAATTCTCGGTTTGCAAACCTTTACCTCCTCCCAATTAATTAGTCTCCTCTCTAATTCATCTTGTGGAGTGCTGAAATGAATTGCAACTAACTCGGCAATCGTTTTCCCTTCCTTGATATCTTCCTCTTCATATGGCCTCTTCTTTAGTTTGGCGAAGTGGAATATCATTCCTATTCTCCAAACGGCATTGAAATAGTCTCCTTCTTATTATCAATTCGAGCTTTGGTTACGGAGACAAAAGGTCTGCCTAAAAGGATAGGACAAAAATAATCTCAAGGCATATCAACAATATGAAAATCAAGGGGGTACATAAGTGCTCCAGTAAAGACATAGATATTTCTAATAACACCTTCCGGTTTTATATTAGTTCTATTTGACAATTTAATAGTAGTGTCTACCGGTTCCACATCTAGATTATTTAAATTATAGCTAAGTTCCTCATAAAGTGATGAAGGCATAATATTCATAGTGGAAATTGTTTCGCAAATTCCGTATAAGTTTCCCAACAATATATAGGAGTCATAGGCTTAGAAGTTTTGTTACCTTGTGCCTTACCTTCAATGAATTCTAAAGTTTCAAGGTCTAGCGTAACCACTTCATTATCCATGATTCGTGCTTCCATAATATCCTTCAATATAACAATATTTGCATTGGTAGCATCGGGGTTCCTTTCTGGTTTCTTTAATCTTCTCTTTATGTGTTCTTCCTCTATGCGCTTTTTATTGATATTCTCTTGAATAGGTTTAGAGGAAAACTCTACCATTGGTGCACTTTTTCTTGCACACTTCTTTTCTTCAAGGGGCTTATAGGGTTTCCATTCTGTAGGTACCTATAGATGCCCTGCATAATTTTCAAAAAAATTCTTTACTGAGTAAGAATCAATACCGAGGGTTTTAATCATTGCACAAGTCTTTTCATCTGCAAGAAAATCGTTAACACAATCATATTTAGAAGAACTATTCATAATGCTCTCCTCATCTTTAAGATTTTCTGTTGTCTCCCTCATTTTCATTTTTAATTTCCAGGCTTCATCATAGGTATAGGATAGAAAACTACCATTAGAAGCGGTACCTAATCTTGTTCTATTTTTATAGTTAATCCCTCCATAAAAAGTGTGAGTGATTGACCAATCAGGCAAATGATGATGGGGCAATTATCTAGATAACTTTTATACCTCAGATAGCTTTCATATAAAATCTCATCGGGACTATTTTTAAACTGATAATAGTACATCTCATCCTTGAGCTTTGCTTTTTGAGTAATATTTTGGTAGGAAATTGGTTATAAATTCCGTCCAAGTCCTTGGTGCCTCTGCACAAAAAGATCTATACCAGTTGCAAACATTATTTGATAGTATTTGTCTAAACAACTGGACTTTAACCCTATCAAGATTACAGTTATCGAACATAAAGGAATCAAAAACATCTTCAAAGAATTGTAAGTGTCCATATGGACTCTCTTCATCGGTTCCTGCAAATTTCTTAGAGTGTAGCAATTCAAGTAATAAAGGATGGATCTCAATACCGTTAGGATTTATGCTTTTGTTGACATCTATAAAAGAGTCCATGAGCAAACCCATTTTCCTAACTGCCTCAAGCTAGATTAAATGATGAGTATTGTCCATTGTTATGGTCCTGCAACTTAAATCAAATATTATTATAACTAAACTAAATAACTAAAATTAAAGTGACTTATAGCGCTAAGCTCCCCGGCAATGGATCTAGAAAATAGCTTGATGACTGCAAGTGCATAGATCGTTTCTAGCTAGTTTCGATATAAAGATATCGATCCCATAGGGAGCAGTAGGCAAAAGACTAAAATGCTTTTAACTAAAACTAAATGAAGTACTTAAGAAATAATTTTAAGATGCAAGAAAAATAGAATTGTTTTAAGGATTGTTTTTGATTGAGCAAAGCAATTAAATAATCTAAAGTAAAAGTTAATGCAGAAAGTAGGAATCGCGTATGTATGAGATCTTGGAACTACAATATGGAAAAAGGCGTTCTCCGGGAGTGGTGGATACACCGCTAGCAATTTAGATAGAGTAATCAAGATTATAATAACAAATATTCTCATGACATATATGTATGTGGGAGGAGCTCCATATATGGCTGAATAGGCAGCAACCACTGCACACATCATCTGTCATAACCACAGCTGACAGGTAAACGACATTAATCATATTATCTCGCCATTAAGGGATTTCTCCCATGGCATGGAGATGGCTTAATGAGTTCTCCTTGCTTCCCCAAGTTAGTATGTAAAGAATGACAATAACTTTATAGTCACAGTAAGTGTTATCATCCCTCCATTTACCAACAAGTAATCTCCTTCATCAAGTCCCCATAAGAGGCAAATATTTAAGAGGTGCACAAATCTCAACATCAAGATGAAGACAATTAACACATACACATAATGATGTATAACATGATAATCTCTATCTTATCTCAATCATATGCTAGGGTTCTCCATCTCCCCAAGAACTAACGATCTACTCAGACATGGAGGCAAACAACATCATGACAATGATAATGGAAACAATAATAGATGTATAGTTCTTGTATAAATACACAACTAGTACGAGAATTACAACAAGATCTAGATGGGATGTAGATGGGATGGACGGAGATGTTGGTGATGCAGCGGTTGATGAAGATGAAGATTGATGCATTGGCCTTCTAGATCTGCGTAGGGCAAATGTGGATCCCTTGGGAAAGTTCCCCCTCCAGATCCCTTCTGGAGGTGAGGTTTTCAGTGATTTCTGGGTGTTCTGTATGTCATCTCTCCGATCTGATTGCACAGGGTGAAACTATTTGAAGAGGCGGTGGCAGCGGAAACTATATGGAGGGAACTATACGGCCAAAAAAAGTATTCCCACTGTATAGTTGGTTGTTAAAGCTATTGCTTCCTGCGATTGCCTCGGGTTTTCTTCTGATGTTATTGATATTTCCCGAATTAGTGATTTACGCTATTTTTGACTCCTTTTCGCTCCAGTACAGCTGGTCCAAGAATTGTGTCCATCGTATCCATCATCTATCCTGATCCTGGTGAAAATAGACATAAAATATGCGCCCGAACGCCGTAAAATACCAAGATCCTACCACTGTAGTGCAAAATAATAATATAAAACATGATACAAATATGCACTCATCACCAAGCGCGCATCTCGCCGAGAGCCCCAGCAGCCTGGAATCTTCGAGAAGAGGTTATTCAAACAGTCTACGAATTAGTAGTTGAGGACAGTCACTATGGTCTGATAATTGATATGATCAAACCATGTCGGCCAAATGAACCAGGTCTCCAACTTGACCAGCGCCAGAAAATGGCTTGGGGGTATGAACGAGTGGAGAGGCTCTTAGATGCTTCCACATTTATCAATTGTCATATCCTCTCATGAGATGCAATTAGTAGTTGAGGAACTGCGATGCTCTAGTCTGTTCGCTCTCAAAGATCGCATCTCGGGGGTGAACCCCTCCTGCCCCCAACTCTAGATGTCGTTGGTTCCTGCCTCCTCCGTCGGCCTCTCCGGCCATGGGAGGGGGTGGGGACCCTGGTGCTTCGGCTACAGCTGTAGTTAGCGTTGTCCTACTGTTTCCTTGGGGCACTTGTTTCATGGAGGAGACTACACCGTGTCAAAATATTTTGCCCCTACTCTTCCTCCATCTAGGTGTCGCCTCAACTGGTGGCATTGAGGGCTTATCAACGGTATCCAGATCTGGTGAGACTTGTTGTAACACCCTCAGATCGGTCCTATGCAAGTTTTAGCGATTTCGCCAAACCCGCATATAAACGATTCAAAGGTTTCCACCAGGCACTTGCATGTGGGTAGAAAATGAAGTAATATTATTACACAATAGTCCTCGATGGAACCCACAAAATAGATATATACAACGACAACTCAAAGAGTCAAAAATATAGGTATACAGCACAAAGATCCAAATCACCTTGAAAAAGGTACACATCCGAGTACGGATAAGATGCAAATTGAGCTAAGAGCCTTGAAGGATAACCAATGGCGTCCATAACCCTGCCTAGGCCAAGCCGGAAGGGTAACCCTGCTAACGACGCCGATCTCAAAACCTTCTACAACAAAAGGGGTGCCGACAAAGGGCAAAGGAAAAAAGAGAGCAGTGAGTACTGAGGCCAGTACACAATGAGACTTAGAATTCGGCGGCTCTCGCCTACATAGGTATGGTGTACTAAAGCGGCAACGCAGCATGCACTATACAACGTATAGAGACTCGATACAACTGGCGACTATAAGAGAGGGATAAGAAAGACCTATTCGGAAACAACCTGATACTAACACCAAACATACTCATCCTGGTATTTCCCCCTCGAGACCAAACGAGGAATTCATACCGAGGAAACTCACACCGTTGGAAATTTTATTTATTCCATTATAGTTGCAGCAATTACTAGTCCGATATATATAGCATGAGTCATCATGATATCATAAGCAGTGGGCATTTTTAGTTGATCATTCCGTTGTAGTTTCAGTACTTACTAGTCAAATACATATAGCATGAGTCATCCCAATTCCAGCAGTTGTTGGTACTTTTATTTATCCATTCCATTGTAGTAAAGCTCATTACTAGTCATTCTATAGTCAAATGTATAGCACTACTTTAATTATAGTTGTCTATGATCGATATACTATGCTCCAAGTGGTACATAACCGCGGACACGGCTTTTAGAAAGATTTACCCTGCAGGAGGGCACATATAGCAACACACGCACGATCAACCTCGGAAAAACCAGATGAAAACCCAACGAGGCATCACGACAAACAAATCACAAGATTCATAAAATATTTCAGGGGGCCACCCCACTAAGCTACCCGCGACGAAGTTGGCCGACTCCAAAACGGACCTAGAGGTTTGCGTCGATGGATGTAAACGACTGGGAACCCAAAAGTGTGACTGGGCTTGTCGATACCACGTAAACATTCCACTTACCTAAATAGTACAGTAGTAAACGCTCTCCACGAGCAACAGTAGTAAATAAAGCAGTAAACATGGCATAAGCATGGGATAAGTACAAGATAGTAATAAAACCCCAAACTAGTTTGTGGCCCCAAGAAATAAGATATGCCTGAAGCTCTCGCTAAGGGGATTCATGGTCCCACATGCGAATAGTGCGATAGTCAAGGAACATGTATCAAGTACTCGGGGTCCTATGTGACACCGGTGAGTGGTTAAAAACTAAATAACATATATTGCCCACTAGTGCCTCTTCATTAGTTATAACTATTCCCAGCATTTTAATATAAAGTTGTAATTTGAGTCATTATCATCTCCACCATTAAGAATGAGGCATTCCTCCAACAACTATGGAACGACGGCACAAAGCAACACCTGCGCAAGCAACTACGACTCGCAAGACCGACTATCTACCAAACAATAGGTAATAGGAGGTGTCCATGGAAATATAGGATGCAAGGGATATAAAGTGGTACGGAATCTAAAGCATCGCAACACAGATAGCAATAGATC
This sequence comes from Avena longiglumis, assembly GCA_030063025.1. Lineage (NCBI taxonomy): Eukaryota > Viridiplantae > Streptophyta > Magnoliopsida > Poales > Poaceae > Avena > Avena longiglumis. Next base: position 252,532,482 of record CP125979.1, read on the forward strand.
AACATGAGGAAGTAAATCCTAGAAATATAAAATAGGTAGAAGGGGAGAATGCTCGCCTGGGGAAACACTGCCGAAGGTTCATCTGAAGATCGGGTCGACACTGAAATGGATCGTATGGGCACCTAGAGGGGGGGGTGAAAAGGTGCTACTCAAAATTTTAGTTCTTTTTCAATTTTAGGCTTGACACAAAGTAAATTCTCTAGATATGCAACTACGAGAATTTCCCTATATGCAAACCTATCTACTAAACACGTAAATAGAGGAGCGAGGGAACCATAGTGGAGCACGCAGAGACACAGGGATTTGTTTTACCGCAGTTCCTTCCTTGTTAAGGGAAGTACGTCTGCGTTGGAGGGTTGGGAGGTTCTAAGACCACCACGCCACAATAGGCCTCACCCTATTTTCTGATGGATATCGCCACGAAAGGCCTGATCCACCTTCTCCACTATTGGTACCCTTCGAGGCAGGAACCAGTGCCTTTACAACTCTAGCGGGGCACTCATCCACAACCAAATTGGAGGCTCCCATGATGACAACAAGTAGATCGAGGGTTCTATAAATTAATGGAGAGGAGGTGAAGTTCTTGATTGCTGCTGATGAAGATCGAGCCCTTCTCCTTTGATTTCCCAAAGAATGAGGCCTTTGGGTGGATGAAGGTGGAGATTTGTTGGATGGAACTTGAGCAGAAGATCTTGTCTTTTTCAAATAAACCAAGAGTTCTGGCAGGAGGGGGAGATGGGTTTAAATACCGCCTGCACAGAACTGGCCGTTGGAGCATTTTGGGGGCGGATTATCCGCCCCCCATTAGGGGCGGACTATCCGCCCCAGAGCTGGAAGGTCCGGGGGAACTCTCCCCTCTGGGCGTTGCACCGATCTTGACTTGATACAGAGAGCTGCACCTAGGCTCCCTTTGCCAACTTGATGCGTGTTGACACCCCGTTGGGAAACCCCAAGAGCAAGGCATGATGCAGCACATCAACAAGTTTTCCCTCAGTAAGAAACCGAGGTTATCGAACCAGTAGAAGGAAGGAAACGCCTCAAAGGTGTTGCAAGCAACGTGGAAACCTGCACAACACAAACTCGAGACTTTATCCCAACTAACAGTGAGGTTGTCAATCTCACCGGTTGCTGTAACAAAGGATTAACTGTATGGTGTGGAAGGTGATGATGGTTTCCAGCAAGTAACAGTAACAGTGGAAGATGTATCAATGGTAAAGATTGGACCGGGGTCCATAGTTCACTAGAGGTGTTCTCCTTAGATAAACGAACATAGCATGCTGGGTAAACAAATTACAGCAGGGCAATTGACAGGACTGAGCAAGGCATAACAATGCAATACTAGAAAAAATGGTCCTATGAGATTCGATTGGGCAATACAATAATATACATAGACCGCCATCCAACTGCATCTATGACTAGAAGTCCACCTTCAGGTTATCATCCGAAACCCCTCCAGTATTAAGTTGTAAGCAACAGACAACTGCTTTAAGCAAAGTGTGTAAGGTAAACAATCCACTTGTCCCATGAATAAGAGGCCGTTGTTTTCTCCCTAGTGGCAACAACACATCTACAACCGTCGAGATTTCTGTCACTTCCCTTGATTAAGTAGAGGCATGAACCCACTATCGAGAATAAATACCCCCTCTTGGAGTCACTAGCAACTACTTGGACAATATAGCTACTAACAACAGAGAGCATGCAAGATCACAAACAACACAGACATGATAGAATCAATAAGACAAAACCATTAATCAATCTGACATAGTAATCTCAATATCCATCGGATCCCCGCAAACACAACATGCATGATTACAAATAGATTAGATCTTGATCATGAACGGAGCTCACAAGATCTAGACATCAAAGAACAAGGAGGAGATACAACCATCTAGCTACTACATGGACCCGTAGTCCAAGGTGGAACTACTCATGCTTCATACCGGAGGCTGGCATGATGAAGAAGAAGGCCTCCGGGATGATCTCCCCTTCGGCGGGGTGATGGGAAGAGCTTCAGATCCCCCCTGATCTAGGGACGATGGTGGCGGCGGCTACAACGGTTTCATGGAATATTGATCAGGTACTTAGGGTTTAGGCGTCGGGGGCTTCTTATAGGCGAAGAGGCGAGGTTAGGAGGTGGCCAGGGGGCCCACACCTTGCCCAGGCGCGGGCACACCCTAGGCCACGCCTAGGGGGTGTGGCCACCCTGTGGCACCCCTCTGTCTCTCCTCTGGACTCCGTGTTCTCCTCGGTGAAATATTGATTTTGGCTTTTATCCCGTCCAATTCCGAGAATATTTCCTTACTAGCTTTTCTAGAACCAAAAACAGCAGAAAACAAACAACTGGTACTTGGCAACTTGTTAATAGGTTAGTTCCAGAAAACATAAGAAAAGCACCTCAAAGTGTGGACAAAGCAAAGCAAAGTATATACTAAACAAGCATGGAACATCAAAAATTATAGATACATTTCCAACGTATCAAGCATCCCCAAGCTTAGCTCCTGCTCGTCCTCGAGTAGGTATTGATAAAAGAATAATTTTTTAGGTGACATGCACCATCAAAACCAAGATCAAATCATTTGCAAGGATTGAAGCTGGGATCAAAGAACTCTAAACATGTGCATGAAAGATGGAGTTCTAACAATAAGACAAAGTAACTATGCATGCAACATGAAAGCCTACAAACAAAGATCATGAATAACATGCATTAAAAAACGTTTGTTTGTTTCACATACAGAAAACATTGCATAGTGGCATTCAGCTTGTCCCTAATAGAGTAGCAAATAGATGCATAGGACACCTTCAAAGTTCATAAGATGTAACACCCTCAGAATCGGACCTATGCAAGTTTGGGCAAAATTCACCAAACCCGCATAGAAACGATTCAAAGGTGCCCACCAGGCACTTTCGTGCGGGTGGAAAACGAAGTAATAACATTACACAACAGTCCTCGATGGGACCCACAGAACAGATATATATAACAGCGACTCCGAGAGTCAAGATTACAGATATAATATACAAGATCCAAATCACCTTGAAAACGGTAGAGCGTCCGACTACGGACAAGAAGCAAATGGGGCTAAGAGCCCTGACGAATAACCAATGGCGTCCATAACCCTGCCCAGGCCAAGCCGGAAGGGTAACCCTGCTAACGACGTCGATCTCAAAACCTGCTTAAACAAAAGGGGTGCCGACAGAGGGCAAAAGAAAAAGAAAGGAGCGTCAGTACTGAGGCCAGTACACGGCGAGGCTAGAATTCGGCGGTCCTCGCCTACATAGGTATGGTGGACTGAAGCGGCAGCGGCAGCATGCACTAAACAACCTATAGAGACTCGATACATCTGGCGGCAATCAGAGAGGGATAAGAATGACCTAACCGAACCCAACCTGAAGCTATCACCAAACAAACCCATCCTGGTGTTTCCCCCTCGAGACCAAACGAGGAAGTCAACCGAGGAACTCACACAGTTGGCAGTTTTACTTATGCAGTTATAGTTGCGGCACTTTACTAGTCAAGTTTAGATAATCGTCCTGATAAAGTAAGCAGTGGGCACTTTTAGTTAACCATTCCGTTATAGTGGCAGCACTTACTAGTCAGATGCATTTAACATGAGATAACCCATAAACCCAGCAGTTGTTGGTACTTTTATTCAGCCATTCCGTTGTAGTTGCAATACTTACTAGTCAGATACAATTGTCGCAAGCGACAACCAAACAAGCAATTGTGGGCAGTATTAATTAGCCATTCCATTATAGTGAAGCTGATTACTAGTCATTATAAGTCAAATTTATAGCAGTAAACTTTAGTTATGCTTGTCTATGATCGAGATCTTGCTCCAAGTCGTCCATATCCGGACACGGCTTTGAAAGCTTTTACCGGCCGGGGTGCACCAATAGCAACACACGCTCGATCAACCTCGGAAAAACCAAATCAAAACCCAACGAGGCTTTCACGACTGAACAATCACAGGATTCAGAAATATTTCAGGGGGCCACCCCTTTGAGTAGAACCCGCAACGAAGTAAGCTAGCTCCGAGACGGCCTCAAGGTTAGCGCCAATGGCTGTAAGCGACTGGGAACCCGAAAGTGTGGCTGGGCTTGTCGATACCGCGTAATCACTCCGCCTTCCTCAACAAAGACAAAGTGCTCCTCGCACAATCGTAAATAAAGCGGTAAACATGGCATAAGTACAGGATCGTAAATAAAACCTCAAACTAGTTTGTGGCCCCAAGAAATAAGAATGAATCAAGCTCTGGCTCAGGGGGGTCCCATATACCTCCCGGATGTGGATAGCGCGCAAAAATCAAGGAACAGTATCAAGTACTGGGTCTTACGGACACAAGTGGGCTCGAAACCAAATATTTTCTATCACCCACCGATGCCTCTGCTTATTCAATTTTAGTTGTTAAACAGAAATTAAAGTGACGATAAGTAAAACTAGAATCATCTCCAACATCAACATGCGGCAATTCATCAGCAACTGTGGCAAATGACGACACACATCAGCACTTGAGCAAGCAACTACGACGCGCAAGTCCAACTATCTACCAAACAACAGGTAATAGGGTGTGTCCAAGGCAATATAAGGTTGCAGGGGATATTTCGGGTACGGAAAACTAGAGCATCGCAACACAGATAGCAATAGATCAACAGGAGGGAATAAAGACTATAAAAATAAGATAGGTAGAAAGAGGGAGATGCTCGCCTGAAAACATTGTCGAAAGGTTCATCCGAAGATCGGGGCGAAGCTCACATCAACTCAACGGTCCAATCCGCGAAGAAGCAAAACACTAGAAGAAACACCGGATGCGCTATTTAATACTAAGGCAAAAGATCGGCATGATGCATGCATGACGTATGGCATGGCAAGATGCGATGCAATTAGGTCAAGATTAAGCGGAACCGGGGTCCCGACAATTAGTTAAATGGTTCAAGTTATTTACCTACCCCGCAATTTAAATGTTGTTTAGCAATGTAACAGATGGAGCCGGTTCGCTACACAAGTTTAAATGAGGCCAATATGAGACTAGATTTGCCCGCATATGGGCCCCATATTTAGTTATTAGGTGAATCGGCATAAGGCCCCCAAACCACATGATATGCATGCGAGATGCCAATTAAATATGCAACAATTGATATCATTTATAAAAATAGGGTATCGAGGAAAAGAGTCACACATTTAGGGTTCGGCGATCTTGTTAGGGTTCCGGGGTTCGGGGTCGGGGTCCAGGGTTCAGGGTTCGACGGCCTTGGCGGGATCGTTCTCGGACTCCGGGGGTAGTTCTTGGCGTTCCGGGGGAGCCGGACTTGGTTCGGCGTCGGGGCGCATCGGATACTCCCGGTCGCTATCGTTCTCGTCGCAAGCGGATCTTGTCGCATTCGCGGTCCTCTGGTCATGTTGCCGGTCATGGCGTTCGGGACGGGGTACTTATCGTATCGGTGGCGCACTTGTCGTATCCGCAAACTCGACGAGCTTGACGTCCCTTGTAGTTGACCTTCGGCTTCGGGGTCTTCAGGGTCTCGATGAACTTAGTTAGAGTTCGACGGAGTTTGGTCTTCAGGCACCCGAACAGGCTTCTCGAATTCCGTGAAGGAGATCTTGTCGATTCGGCGTCATCGAGGGAGTACTTGTCGTATCCGTGAAGAAGATCATGTCGGTCCACGGGGTTCGGTCTTCGGGGTTCAACGGCTTCTTGGCGTCCCAAAAAGGCATCCTCGGTGCTCCGCGTCAAAGGCATCGGGGTCTCCGGGTTCGGACTTGCCATGATGGCGAACTTGGCGTACCGTGAAGATCTTGCGGTTTTCAGCTTCGGCTGTCGACGGAGGACTTGGTTCCGGTGTCGGTGGTCCCTCGGTTTCGCCCGGGTCAAAGTTGGTCTTGAGGATGTGGCCCTAGACGTTGGTCAACTTGACGAAGACATGTCTTGAGAGGTCGTGGTGATAGCCCGCATCATCTAGCGAGGAGGCGTGCGCCAGGGCGAGGACAGCCGGGCGGAAAAGGGCTCACGGCCGTGGTGCAGGAGCTCAGAGGGGCAGAGAGAAGGCCGGCGGTCGCGGCCTGGACGGACACGAGGCGGAGAGGGTCTTTGCAGAGCGCTGGGATGCGGCGTTGCAGAGGAGGTTGGCGCGCAGAGGCGAGAGGAGAGGAGGATCGAGGCGGCGGGGTGAAGGGAGGCGCAGGAGGCGCTGCATCAACCGCGGCGTTGCTTGCGGGAAGAGGCCGGCGGGCGGTTCGGGCGCAGAGGGTCGGGGTTGCGGGGCCCGGCCTAAGGCTGGAAGGGGAACACCGGGGCGGCGAGCCGCGAGCACGGGGCCTGGAGGCGGGGGGAAGCGCGACGGGACCGGCGGTGCTGCGGGGAGGCGCTCGCACGACGAGGGGAGGAGGTGGTCGAGGCGACGACGGTGGTTGGTGACGGAGGCGGGCGGCCGGATGCGGGGAAGGGAGCCGGAGGGACGGCGGCGTCGGTGGTTGGCGCGGGAGGCGCGGAGAGCGTCGGGGACGGAGGAGCCGAGCCGGCGAGCTCGGGGCCGGAGGAGAGGGCTCACGACGGGAGGAGCAAGGCAAGGAAGCCGGAGAGGAGCGGTCATGAGGAGAGTGGCCGGAGGGGGAGAGGGAGCAGCCTGCCCGGGAGGAGGAGGGGTGAGGCGCCTGGCGGTTGGGCGCCTGCTGTCAGCGTGGGGACGGGGTTGGAGGAGGAAGCACGCAGAGAGAGAGGAGAGAGGGAGGACGGCGCAGGGTGGGCAGGCGTGGGCCCGGGGTGTCGGTCGGTGTGGGACGCGTCTGTGCGTGAGTGCGTCGTGTGCGGGGTGTGTTGGGGAGAGAGAGGGTGTGGGTTGGCAGGTGGGTGTGTGTGTGTGTGGTGTGGGTTGGGTTTAGACTAGGTGAGGTGGCATAGTGTGATAGGCTGAGGGGGAGGGGAGAGATGACGTGGCGAGTTGCTATAGGGTGGGGTGAGGTGGAGGCTGGGTTGGGTAGATTAGATTGGGTGAGACTAGGATTTAGCAGGGCTGGTTTGGGGTGGACCGTTTTAAAAATCTGGGGCGGTCGTTCGGGTCGGGTTGGCCCGTCCGACTGCCCCTACTAAAAATAATTATAAATTTTATTTGTGTTAATTGGACCATTTGCAAACCGATAGCGACAAAACAAAATACTCCGGAGCCCCGGGGTTTGGCGTTTGAATAAAGATGGGGCGTTTTAGATAAATAAAACGGGCTTTGCAAACATAGTTTTGGCAAACAATGCATGATGATGACGATGCAATGCACAAATTCAACGCGATTTTCTAGTAGTGGTTTTGCGGGATGCCACAATTCGACACCACTAACAAGGGATCTCGCCCTCGAGATCCGCCTCATGGTACCGGAAGGAAAGTCGGCGTCTGATCCTTCGCGCTTCGTGTAGATCCTCGCGACACCACTAACAAGAGTTCGTTGTCCGTGATCGTCGAGAGAACACTCCGGGAACAAAAGGTCGAAGGTAGAGGTATCGCAAATATAGCCACCCCTAACTTCCGTGGACGGAGTAAATTGCTGAGTCCACTGATCCGACGTACAAGAGAGAATGAAAAGAGCCGTGGTAGGGTAGCTACTCCATCCCACACTCAAACCATTACTCTGCACACGAATAGACGGATTAAGCAACCAACTCTCGGACTCAGACTGAAGATCTCGACAAGCGAGGTTCAGGAACAAAGGAATGTTGCCAGCAGAAATCGTATGAAAGACACACCGATTAGGTTTCGCGGTGGTTCCATTGGCATGAACAACACATGCTCAAGGTTAACCCCAACTTCACCAAAGCTCGTCCTTCTCATATGTTTTTCAACGACACTGATATCCAGCAAGGAACACAGATGGATAAAGATCTCAAGAACAAAAGATCGGATGAAGGCACAACAGAACAGTTGCAGATTGATGATCGTAGCACCTCCGTTACAAAAGGGAGAATTCGAAACCCTGAAGGTACGACGGAAACCCAACCACGAGATATCCTGGACTCGAAGAGAGAGAAGAGAGCGGATTCAAAACACGTAGAGGTAAGAGAGGAATAGCAAAGGGGTAAGGAGTAAAATCAGACCTAATCAGATCTATCCAACCGATTTTGCAAAATAGTTTTGACACTCTACTTCGGCCATTAGCTAGGTTATCCTACAGGCTGGACTTGTGGAGTATCGCAACTGCTGAGCTCTGATACCACTCTGTAACACCCTCAGAATCGGACCTATGCAAGTTTGGGCAAAATTCACCAAACCCGCATAGAAACGATTCAAAGGTGCCCACCAGGCACTTTCGTGCGGGTGGAAAACGAAGTAATAACATTACACAACAGTCCTCGATGGGACCCACGTAACAGATATATATAAGCGACTCGAGAGTCAAGATTACGATATAATATACAAGATCCAAATCACCTTGAAAACGGTAGAGCGTCCGACTACGGACAAATGGGGCTAAGAGCCACGAATAACCAATGGCGTCCATAACCCTGCCCAGGCCAAGCCGGAAGGGTAACCCGCTAACGACGCCGATCTCAAAACCTGCTTAAACAAAAGGTGCCGACAGAGGGCAAAAGAAAAGAAAGGAGCGCCAAGATCGAGGCCAAGACACGGCGAGGCTAGAATTCGGTCCTCGCCACATAGGTATGGTGGATCAAGCGGCAGCAAAGATGCACTAAACAACCTATAGAGACTCGATACATCCGGCAATCGAGAGGGATAAGAATGACCTAACGAACCCAACGAAGCTATCAAAGAACAAACCCATCCTGGTGTTTCCTCGAGACCAAACGAGAAGTCAACCGAGGAACTCACACAGTTGGCGCTTTACTTATGCAGTTATAGTTATGCACTTTACTAGTCAAGTTTAGATAATCGCCCCGATAAAGTAAGCGTGGGCACTTTTAGTTAACCATTCCGTTATAGTGGCAGCACTTACTAGTCGATGCATTTAACATGAGATAACCCATAAACCCAAAGCTTGTTGGTACTTTTATTCAGCCATTCCGCTAGAAGTTGCAATACTTACTAGTCGATACAATTGTCAGCGACAACCAAACAAGCAATTGTGGGCAGTATTAATTAGCCATTCCATTATAGTGAAGCTGATTACTAGTCATTATAAGTCAAATTTATAGCAGTAAACTTTAGTTATGCTTGTCTATGATCGAGATACTGTGCTCCAAGTCGTCCATATCCGGACACGGCTTTCGTAAAGCTTTTACCCGCCGGGTGCACCAATAGCAACACACGCCGATCAACCTCGGAAAAACCAAATCAAAACCCAACGAGGCTTTCACGGGAACAATCACAGATTCGAAATATTTGGGGCCACCTTTGAGTAGAACCCGCAACGGCAAGCTAGCTTCGACGGCCTCAAGGTTAGCGCCAATGGCTGAAGCGATCGGGAACCCGAAAGTGTGGCTGGGCTTGTCGATACACAGCGTAATCACTCGCCTTCCTAACAGATGCAGTGTGCTCGCACAATCGTAAATAAAGCGGTAAACATGGCATAAGTACAGGATCGTAAATAAAACCTCAAACTAGTTTGTGGCCCCAAGAAATAAGAATGAATCAAGCTCGCCTGGGGGGGTCCCATATACCTCCGGATGTGGATAGCGCAAAAATCAAGGAACAGTATCAAGTACTCGGGGTCTTACGGGACACAAGTGGGCGTTCGAAACCAAATATTTTCTATCACCCACCGATGCCTCCGCTTATTCAATTTTAGTTGTTAAACAGAAATTAAAGTGACGATAAGTAAAACTAGAATCATCTCCAACATCAACATGCGGCAATTCATCAAGCGTGGCAAATGACGACACATCAAGACTTGAGCAAGCAACTACACGACGCCGAAGTCCAACTATCTACCAAACAATGTAATAGGGTGTGTCCAAGGCAATATAAGGTCAGGATATTTCGGCACGGAAAACTAGAGCATCGCAACAGATAGCAATAGATCAACAGAGGGAATAAAGACTATAAAAATAAGATAGGTAGAAAGAGGAGATGCTCTTTGAAAACATTGTCGAAAGGTTCATCCAAGATCGGTGAAGCTCACATCAACTCAACGGTCCAATCCGCGAAGAAGCAAAACACTAGAAGAAACACCGGATGCGCTATTTAATACTAGGGCAAAAGATCGGCATGATGCATGCATGACGTATGGCATGGCAAGATGCGATGCAATTAGGTCAAGATTAAGCGGAACCGGGGTCCCGACAATTAGTTAAATGGTTCAAGTTATTTACCTACCCCGCAATTTAAATGTTGTTTAGCAATGTAACAGATGGAGCCGGTTCGCTACACAAGTTTAAATGAGGCCAATATGAGACTAGATTTGCCCGCATATGGGCCCCATATTTAGTTATTAGGTGAATCGGCATAAGGCCCCCAAACCACATGATATGCATGCGAGATGCCAATTAAATATGCAACAATTGATATCATTTATAAAAATAGGGTATCGAGGAAAAGAGTCACACATTTAGGGTTCGGCGATCTTGTTAGGGTTCCGGGGTTCGGGGTCGGGGTCCAGGGTTCAGGGTTCGACGGCCTTGGCGGGATCGTTCTCGGACTCCGGGGGTAGTTCTTGGCGTTCCGGGGGAGCCGGACTTGGTTCGGCGTCGGGGCGCATCGGATACTCCCGGTCGCTGTCGTTCTCGTCGCAAGCGGATCTTGTCGCATTCGCGGTCCTCTGGTCATGTTGCCGGTCATGGCGTTCGGGACGGGGTACTTATCGTATCGGTGGCGCACTTGTCGTATCCGCAAACTCGACGAGCTTGACGTCCCTTGTAGTTGACCTTCGGCTTCGGGGTCTTCAGGGTCTCGATGAACTTAGTTAGAGTTCGACGGAGTTTGGTCTTCAGGCACCCGAACAGGCTTCTCGAATTCCGTGAAGGAGAGCTTGTCGATTCGGCGTCATCGAGGGAGTACTTGTCGTATCCGTGAAGAAGATCATGTCGGTCCACGGGGTTCGGTCTTCGGGGTTCAACGGCTTCTTGGCGTCCCATAAAGGCATCCTCGGTGCTCCGTCAAGGCATCGGGTCTCCGGTTCGGACTTGCCATGATGGCGAACTTGGCGTACCGTGAAGATCTTGCGGTTTTCAGCTTCGGCTGTCGACGGAGGACTTGGTTCCGGTGTCGGTGGTCCCTCGGTTTCGCCCGGGTCAAAGTTGGTCTTGAGGATGTGGCCCTAGACGTTGGTCAACTTGACGAAGACATGTCTTGAGAGGTCGTGGTGATAGCCCGCATCATCTAGCGAGGAGGCGTGCGCCAGGGCGAGGACAGCCGGGCGGAAAAGGGCTCACGGCCGTGGTGCAGAGGAGCTCTGCAGGAGGGGCAGGAGAGAGAAGGCCGGCGGTCGCGGGCCTGCGGGACGACGGCGAGGCGGGAGAGGGTGCTGTGCAGGAGCGCGCGGGGATGCGGCGGTTGCAGAGGAGGTTGGCGGCGCAGAGGCCGGCAGAGGAGAGGAGGATCGAGGGCGGCGGGGTGAAGGGAGGCGCAAGGAGGCGCCAGACCGCGGCGGCGGTTGCTTGCCGGGGAAGAGGCGGCCGGGGCGGCGCGGTTCCGGGCGAGGCAGAGGGTCGGGGTTGCGGGGCCCGGCCTAAGGCTGGAAGGGGAACACCGGGGCGGCGAGCCGCGAGCACGGGGCCTGGAGGCGGGGGGAAGCGCGACGGGACCGGCGGTGCTGCGGGGAGGCGCTCGCACGACGAGGGGAGGAGGTGGTCGAGGCGACGGCGGTGGTTGGTGACGGAGGCGGGCGGCCGGATGCGGGGAAGGGAGCCGGAGGGACGGCGGCGTCGGTGGTTGGCGCGGGAGGCGCGGAGAGCGTCGGGGACGGAGGAGCCGAGCCGGCGAGCTCGGGGCCGGAGGAGAGGGCTCACGACGGGAGGCTACAAGGCAAGTCTGAGGAGCGGAGGGGAGGCGGCCGAGGCCGGAGGGAGGGGCCGGCAGCTGGGAGGAGGAGGGGCAGGGCGCGGGTTAGGCGTGCCTGGCCGTGGACGGGGTTAGGGAGGAGGAAGCACGCAGAGAGAGAGAGGAGAGAGGGAGGGACGGGGGCGTGCAGGGGGTGGGCCAGGGCGTGGGCCCGGGGTGTCGGTCGGGGCGGTGGGACGCGTCTGTGTGCGTGAGTGCGTCGTGTGCGGGGTGTGTTGGGGAGAGAGAGGGTGTGGGTTGGCAGGTGGGTGTGTGTGTGTGTGGTGTGGGTTGGGTTTAGACTAGGTGAGGTGGCATAGTGTGATAGGCTGAGGGGGAGGGGAGAGATGACGTGGCGAGTTGCTATAGGGTGGGGTGAGGTGGAGGCTGGGTTGGGTAGATTAGATTGGGTGAGACTAGGATTTAGCAGGGCTGGTTTGGGGTGGACCGTTTTAAAAATCTGGCTGCTCGTTGGTCGGTTGGCCCGTCCGACTGCCCCTACTAAAAATAATTATAAATTTTATTTGTGTTAATTGGACCATTTGCAAACCGATAGCGACAAAACAAAATACTCCGGAGCCCCGGGGTTTGGCGTTTGAATAAAGATGGGGCGTTTTAGATAAATAAAACGGGCTTTGCAAACATAGTTTTGGCAAACAATGCATGATGATGACGATGCAATGCACAAATTCAACGCGATTTTCTAGTAGTGGTTTTGCGGGATGCCACATAAGAGTGACAAGATACAAATATCACAAGAACAAGCAATATCAACAATATGCATCAATCAATAAGTTTTGGGACACTGCACATAGTACTAAGAATGGCATCTATGCTCTCTTAACTGGTGCCTAAAAGTAGAAGGTGGAGACTCAATATAATAGTGGAAGAAATGGCCCTTCATAAAGGGAAGAAGGGATTTCAAGTTTCAAAAAGAACTTCCAAAAATTATGGTACTTGTTAGCTTTCAGCCCTCATTCCCCCTATCATAAGCATATTGAAGTAATTAAGGTTAAAGTGAACAAACTATGGAGGATATGCTTGACAAAGTATAAGTTGGCAATCTTATGTCCCTTGAATACGAGGGCCGCACCGTATGCTACTAAACTTTGGTCACCTGTAAGTTCTTGTCATAGTAAGTACATGTGTATCATAGAGAACCGCCAACGGGGTACCCCTTGCACATGGTACTAGAGCTATCCCATAACCAAAATGACAAGGCAAGCAGACAATGAGCATCTCAGCGATCTTTTTATTTACTATTTGCATAGATTTTTATTGAGGATGATTCACAGATTGCTCACTATGGTGATGCTTCAAGTTTCCACCATGATTAGGCATGGCTTAGGCTAGCGGTCCAGGCGTTTCTCTAACACAAAATACATAACTCCATGGACTTACAAGCTCCCTCTTTATTTCACACCGGCAACATCCATAGACAAAAGAGCATGATATCAACTGTGTATAAAGTATAAGTGCAATGTTGAAAACGTTACCCATGACAGCATGGTTCTGCTAATTCCAACGTATAAGTGCAAGCATATACAACATAGATGACACAATGGTTCAATTTTTTTAGGGGCAAGGAAAATAAAGTGTGTCATCAAGTTCGCGAGGGCTTTAATCACTAAGTTTTCACATAACAAAATACTTTTTAATTGGAAGATAGCTGAAAACAAGAATATACTTGGAATGGTGTAACACACCATGCATATGAGTTTATAGTGGACACTTCGGAATAACTTGGTTTCTTGGGAGTTTGATGCATGAGTAGATCTTACTCATACAAGTGGAGGCTAGCAAAAGACTGGGAGCAACCATCTAAGAGAGCAGTAATGCCATAATCATGCAGAGCGACAAAACATTACTAATCAAAGCATAGAGTGATACTACAAGTAAAGGAATAAATGATCATAGAGGCTATGGTGACTTGTTCATAGTCATAACATGCCGTGATCATGTGCCAAGTCAACCCAAACAAAACATCAAAGGAGAATACCACAATACTATGCTTTTGTATGCTAAAACAACGCATGATTCTTTCAAGGCGCACTAAGCAATCCCAATTGTTTGGAACAAGACATGCTACAGCAATAATCACTAAGCATAAGGTCAAAACAACACCTAGCATGTCATGCTGAAGTCTAAGTCACAGTCAATGCAAGATCCTCTTGCATTTTCAAGCAAGAACTTTCTACTCCTTCCAACACCAATCGACTTATTTGAAATAACACGGCGAGAACGGGGGTCCAAACTACTTTATTCAAGCAAACTAAACAAACTAAGCAAAGCAAACAAAAACTAAGACGCTCCAAGAACAACACAATAGTGCATGAAACAATAAAAACGAAGTGTCTAGAAAGACCTGAGCTTTTTATTGATGAAGAAGGGGATGCCTTGGGCATCCCCAAGCTTTGACGCTTGTACCTCTTGGATATTTCTTGGGGTGACACCGGGGTGTCATCCCCAAGCTTGAGCTTTTGTCCATTCTTCATTTCATTGCATCATTCTCTCTCTACACCTGAAATTTTTCCTTCGTACAAAACTTCACACAATCTTCATTAGTGGAAGTACCGACTTGATACGACTAGAGGGGGGGTGAATAGGCGTCTACCAATTTTAATTTGTTTCACACTTTTAGGCTCAACGAGAAAGGAAGTTATCTAGAGATGCAACTAAGTGAGCAACCTAAATGCAAGAGAGCGAACACAAACCACAAGAACAGTAAATAGCAAGGAATAAAGGAAGGGAACGAAGTAACCGGCGAGGGGACACGGAGATGTAATTCCCGTAGTTCACTCCCAAGGAGCTACGTCTACGTTGGAGAGGTGTCGGGGCCACACAAGGTCACCCGAGCGCCACAAAGGCCTCACCTTCTTCTCCGGTGAGCTCCCCCACAAAGGAGGCCTCACAATCCACTAACCGTGACCTTGAAGGCCAACCAAAACCTTTACACCAAGGTTGAGGGGAGGCTCCACTCAATTGAGGCCCTCAACGACACCTCAAGCTTTACAACACATGCCTCAGCTCGGGATGCCTACACCGTCTAGGGTTCCAAGAAACCCAAGAGTAACAAGATCCACAAAGGATGGGTGGGGGAAATCAATTCTTCTTTGGTGGAAGTGTAGATCTAGGTCTCCTCCCTCACCTCTCAAAAGATCAGGTCGTTTGAGTGGCTAGAGAGGGTGATATAGTGAGGTGAAGCTCAAGTATTAATGGAGGAGAGAGAAAAATTCGAGAGAGGAGGGAGGAAGAAGAGGGGTGCCTTAAATAGGCCCCCCTCGCACTGAACCATTACAGCCCCCGCGAACTCACCGGAAGTTCCGGTGAGAGGCCGGAAGTTCCTCCTGAGCCTGGCTCCAATGGTCATCAGACCGTTGACGCCCGCTCCAGAAGCGCAACTGGAAGTTCCGGTCAAAGCAGACCGGAAGTTCCGGTGAACTTTCGATCAAGTTCCGATCAAGTTCCGGCAAATAGCACGCTTCAACATAGAAACTTTCTGAGCCTTCACCGGAACTTGGGGCGGAACAGGGGCGGAACTTATGGGTCGCGAAGCGAGTCTGACCGGAAGTTCCGGCCTTCAGGCGGAAGTTCCGCTCAAGAACTTTTGCCAGGAAAAGTTCCGAGCAAGTTTCGGTCAAGTTCCGGCAAATAGCACACTTCAACACAAAAGGTTACTGAACTGCCACCGGAACTTGGGCGGAACTAGCGTCGGAACAAAACGCAGAACAGCCCGCAGAAAAAGGCTTTGAACCGGTTTATGACCGGAAGTTCCGGTGAGACACAAAAGGCCCCAACAGAACAGGAAAACGCTCTCTCTCACGGAATAATGGGATGGCTGTGGCGGTGCATTTAGGTTTGTGCAAAAACAAGTGATTTCCCACAGCCCTCCAACATGGACCCCCTCTTAATAGTACGGTGACCTGAAAACATCAACCAGAAAGAAACTAGGAGAAGACTAAAAGGCCACCGTCTTCAAAAGATCACAAGAGAGCATCCATCACAATAGAATGAGACAACAACGACGTTTCCCCTCAAACTCAAGTGCACAGTTAAAAACAAGGTTGGGATTGTCATTTAACACCAAAAAAAACATCATGGGAAGATATAGTCCTTTCAATCTCCCCCTTTTTGGTGTTAGATGACAATCCCACAGATTTGCATAGAAACAAAGCAATCTTTGCAATGGACGGGACAGGCTCCCCCTGTATGTGTGCAAGGTAGAGAGAATACCCCTAAGGATTGAACTAGCACACATACATGGAGGCTCCCCCTAACAATTGAAAAGATAGCACAAGTACAAAAAGGGATAGAGATCATACCATAACCAACTAAAAGTGGTGGAGACAAACGGAGTAATAACAATAACAAGATCAATGAGGCTCCACCACCATAGCAACAGCCCAAGAGATGTCAATAAGATACCATACTCACGGCAAAGTATAAGATACCACAAAGATATCACATAGTCTCAAACATAACATACCACATGGTCCACAAGCACACATAAGTTCACGGGCATAAAACCACAAGCACACAAATAAACTAGAGAGTTCGCGAGTAAGAGAAGATCAAAGGCAAGAACAGGCTCGCGACTCAACCCATGCAAATCCCGTAGACAACCTAATAGACATCTTTCTCCCCCTTTGGCACGAGACACCAAAAAGGAAGAAGAGATCAAACTACTCGTCCCAGCCATGAGAAGGGGAAGGAGGAGATGACTCATGCGGACCAGTGACCTCCTCCTCAGACTCATCTTCAGACCAGTTGCAGTTGTTGCGAACCCAATCCTCCTTGGGGAGTGGATGAGCTAGAGACCGGTGAGCAAGGAATATTGAGGGCTGTCATGATGGCCTTCAAGCTGAACGCGTTGTGGACTGATCAACATAAGCGACATCATGTCTCGCAGAAAGCAGAAAGTCTTCTTCACTTTCCCAAGCACCTTCTTTGCCCAAGATGGCTGCCTCTGAAGAGAAGGGCCACCAGCACTAGAGCCACCCGGAGCAGAGGAGGGACCACTAGAAACACCTTGAGTCTTCTTGAGAGCAGCTTCCTTTTCTTCCTGAGTACGAGGCGTCTGGTGCTTACTCACACGGAGCCTTATCTCTTCATGAATGGTGATGTTGTCTTGAGGGAAGTGAGTGCCAGTCTTCTCGAGCCACTTGTGATTGATGAGAGTTTGAATGTAGGGAGCATAGATGTAGGAGCGCTTTTCGATGAGAGCCCCCCACATCTCTGAGTGGATGAAGTGCATAACATCCATTGACCTGTCAGTGTCACGGCGAAGATGAGTCTGATGCATGAGGTCAACCTGATATCCATGAAGCTGATCAAAGTTGCCAACTTTGGGAGAGATGGTGTTCAAGTACACCCTGCGCATAATGTCATAAGCTGGCAGCAGATGATTCACAAACCCAACACTTCCCCATCCTTCAATGTAGAGAGGCTCCAGAACCTCAGGATCAGCAGCAGTAGGACCATGAACACGCCAACCATTCGCTCCGCGTCCAGGCTGAATGGGATAGCCCAGAAGCTCAGCAAACTCAGCCCAAGTAGCGGTAAGGTACACATCTCTGGTCATCCACTTCATCTCACCTTCAGTAGAGGAATGCATGTGAAGAAACAGGGTGGAGTAGAACTGAGCAATAGCAGTTACATCAAAGTTCTGACGGTGCTCCATGAGAGGAATCAGTCCAAACTTCTTGCAGATATCAATAGCCTCCCCAAAGTAGACTTGCTTCTCTTCCATGTGAGGCACATTGATGTACTTCTGAGGAGCAACCACGAACTTCTTCTTTGATGCATAGATTTCTTCATAAATCTGTTCCTGACGGCAGGTGTGAAAATGAGGGTCCAAGCAGAGACGATCACGAGGCACGAGGTAGGGATCTGTAGCCCTGAATGCAGCGTAAGCCTTCTGAGTCCACTTGGAAATCTTGGCTTTGTTCATATCTGGCCCTGCAGCAGTGGCCTTCTGAGAAAGAGCAGGCCTCTTCCCTGCAGCAGCAGCAGCACGGCGAGCAGTAGCAGCCTTCTGGCGAGAAGTTTGTGTGGTTGGACGCACAACTTCAGCATCTTCCTCATCAATCTCAGGAGGAATGTCAACGGATGGTCGGCGGGCACGCTTGCCTTGGCGAGTCTCTCCTTCCCCTGAGAAGAAAGAACAAGAATAGGGAGGGAAGTTGGGATAAGTGCACAAGTTCGGAAGGGAAACAAAAAGAGTTAGATTGGAAAAATACAAACAGGAAAAAATTTGTAGAAGTTGAACTTCCGCTGAAACGTTGGAACTTCCGGTCTAGACCGGAAGTTCCGGTCGTGGCTCACCGGAAGTTCCAGTGAGGCCACGAACTGACAGTTTCAACAGGAGTTCCCTAGATGTAGATCTAAAGACCACCAATGTACACATTTTTCCAAGGATGTATTGGACCAATCTACTCTAGCATGATACCCTAGGCCTACCAAGATCTTCCAACAAGTTCTAGCCAAAGAACTAGCCTAGACAAGGTGTGCCCTAACTCAAGCCATGGTGAGAGCAAGATCTCCATTAATGGAGGGAGTTAAGGGCAAATACCGGAGTCCATGGCGGGAGATCGAGGTGGGGAAGGATCCCACGGAGCAGATCTGGAGAGGAGCTGTTGGAGAAGAGGGGGCCGGAGCGCCCTCTTGGAGACGTCCTGGCCGGCGGCGCTCCTGATATAAGATGGCTCTTGGGAGAAAAAAGGAAGAGGATCACGTTTTCCCCCAGGGCCCACCTTATATAGGACAGGGAGCACCACCGGAAGTTCCGGTCAGGGACCGGAAGTTCCGGTCAGGGACCGAAAGTTCCGGTGGACCGGAACTTCCGGGTCAGACTGACCGGAAGTTCCGCTGACACCGGTAGGAACATCTCAGGATAGGATAACAAGGAAGAACTTGTGCAGGGAATAGAGAGGGCTTGAGGTAAGGAAAGGCTTAGGATAGATAGCTCAAACTGTGAAGAACCAAAAACACCAAAACAAGAAAACACGAAATAAACACGAACCAAATAAAAACGAGTCGGTGGCCGAAGCCACCTTATATAAGAGTAAATGGCTTGACACCGCGAAGATATATCTTGGGTTCATTACCAACACTCATCATGAAGCTCAAATGGTCTCCTTTAGAGATAATAGAGTATGAAAACTTTAATGTGTGCATAATAGGGATAGTGTTTGTTCATAAGAGGAACTACACTCCCCCTAAATCCATGCCTACATCCAAACAAGATACACATTGAGACACGGGTAGGTGTGCAAGGGCTCAAGCAACATTGCTCGAATCAATGATATTTAGCTCATGCCTTAACTCTCGGAACCTTGCTTCATCAAGAGGCTTCGTGAAAAGATCCGCAAGATTTGCCTTGGTGGGAACATACTCCAAAGAAATGTCTCCTCTAGCAACGTGGTCCCAAATGAAATGATGACGAATCTCAATGTGCTTGGTCCGGTTGTGTTGCACGGGATTGTGAGAAATAGCAATTGCACTCTCATTGTCGCAAAGGAGAGGCACCTTGTCAAAAGATAGTCCAAGATCCTTCAAGGTTTGCTTCATCCATAGCAATTGAGCACAACAGCTTGCGGCAGAGATATACTCAGCTTCGGCAGTAGACATAGACACATAGTTTTGCTTCTTCGAGGACCAACACACCAAAGATCTTCCGAGAAACTGACAAGCTCCGGAGGTTGACTTTCTTCCCACTTTGTCACCAGCCCAGTCCGAGTCCGTGTAACCAATGAGATCAAAGCTGGCTCCCTTGGGGTACCACAACCCAAAGTTTGGGGTATGAACTAAATATCGAAAGATCCTCTTGACAGCCACCATGTGACTTTCCTTTGGTGCGGCTTGAAATCTTGCACACATACCCACACTCAACATAATATCCGGTCGGGATGCACACAGATAGAGCAAAGAACCAATCATCGAACGATAGAGTTTTTGATCCACCTCCTTACCCTTGGGATCGAGATCAAGATTAACCTTAGTTGGCATGGGAGTCTTGGCACCTTTAACTTGATCAAACTTGAACTTGTTGAGCATGTCTTGGATGTACTTGGCTTGGTTGATGAAATTCCCTTTCCTCAATTGTTTGACTTCAAATCCAAGGAAAAAACTCCAACTCCCCCATCATGGACATCTCGAAGCGGTCGGTCATGAGCTTGGCAAAATCCTCATTAAAAGTTTTGTTAATAGACCCAAAGATAATGTCATCAACATAGATTTGGCATACGAACAAGTGGCCTCCAACTTTCTTAGTAAAAAGAGTGGGATCAATGAGACCCACTTCGAAGCCACGGTCTAACAAGAGCTCCCTAAGGCAATCATACCACGCACGTGGGGCTTGCTTGAGGCCATAGAGTGCCTTATTGAGCTTGTATACATGGTTCGGAAAAAGTGGATCCTCAAATCCCGGAGGTTGCTTGACGTATACCAACTCTTTCAAAGGACCATTAAGAAAAGCGCTCTTAACATCCATTTGATACAATTTAAAGTTATGATGGGTAGCAAAAGCAAGAAGCATACGAATGGATTCAAGGCGAGCAACGGGGGCATAAGTCTCACCGTAGTCGATGCCCTCAACTTGTGAGTATCCATGGGCAACTAACCTTGCCTTGTTGCGCACGACAATTCCATTCGCATCGCACTTGTTCTAGAAGACCCACTTGGTTCCAATGACGTTCTGACAGTCTTTAGGCCGCTCGACCAATGTCCAAACATTGTTCCTCTTGAAGTTGTGAAGTTCCTCGTTCATAGCATCAAGCCAATCATCATCTTCAAGAGCTTCGAAGACTTTCTGTGGTTCCACAAGAGAGATAAACGCATGGTGAGAGCAAAAGGAAGCTAGTTGCCTCCTAGTAGTGGAACCTTTATTGAAATCTCCATAGACATTATCAAGGATATGGCCATCTCGAACAAGCTTGGCAAGACGATAGGCTTGACGACGGGCTTGTGCTTCAATTCGAGATTCTTGCGCTACCACTTGGTCATTCCCACCATTTGAGCCGCCCCCTTGACTATAAGCACGAACACGAGGGTCATCTTCATCAATTTCCACTTCGGGGGAGTCGTCACTTGGAGAGGATCCTTGAGGATCAATAAGTTGATCTTGTTCTCGACGAGATGGACCTTGAGGAGGAGCCCCATCTTGGGGAGGTTGATGAGGTTGATGAAGAGCTTGTCCGTGAGAAGTGCCTTGAGGATGAGCCCCATCGTGAGGAGGTTGATGTTGTTGATGAAGAGCTTGTTCGTTTGAGCTTGGAGAGTCATGAGCATGGGAAGCTTCGGAAGAGCTTGAGGGAGCTTGTGCCAAGAAAGTAGGTCCTTGAGGTGCAAGATGATCTTGTGAGAGTGAGGGCTCCACTTGAGTAGAGCTTGGTCCTTCTCCTTCGTCCATAAGGGGATCCTCAATGGGGAGGTGGAAACCCACACCCATTCTTCCTATGGCCTTGGGAGGAATTTCATCACTTGGATCACAAACACCATCTTGCCTAACAAGAGACTCATGATTTTCATCAAACTTTACGTTGCTCGTCTCTTCAACTCTTCCATTGGCTTTGTTGTAGACTCTATAAGCATGGGACTGATTTGAGTAACCAACGAAAATTCCTTCTTGAGCCTTGGATTCAAACTTTGACAACCGAACTCCTTTCTTGAGTATGTAGCACTTGCACCCAAACACCCGAAAGTAGCTAACATTAGGCTTTTTCCCGGTGAGAAGTTCATAGGGGGTCTTGTTCTTGTTCTTGCGGATATAAAGCCGGTTGGTTGCATGGCAAGCAGTGGAGATGGCCTCGGCCCAAAAGTTGTATGGAGACTTGAACTCAGCTAGCATAGATCGAGCCGCATCCATCAAAGTGCGATTCTTCCTTTCAGCAACACCGTTTTGTTGAGGGGTGTAGGGAGTGGAGTATTGATGCTTGATTCCTTCATCACTGAGAAACTCATCCAAGGTATAGTTTTTGAACTCGGTGCCATTGTCACTTCGAATAGAGAGAATAGTTGCATTGTGCTTTCGTTGAACCTCATTTGAAAAGTCAATGACGGTTTGTTGAGTCTCACTTTTGAACTTGAAAAAGAACACCCAAGTGTATCTTGAGAAATCATCCACAATAACCAAGCAATACTTCTTGCCTCCAAGGCTATCATGAGAGGGAGGACCAAAGAGATCCATATGCAAGAGCTCCAAACATCTCTCGGTAGTGATTTGATTGAGCGCTTTGTGAGGAGTTTCATGCATCTTCCCTTCAATACAAGCCCTGCAAACACGATCTTTGGCAAAGGAAACGTCGTTAATACCAAGGATGTGGCCCTCGGAGTGAAGTCTTTGCAAAGTTCTCATGTTAACATGGGCTAGGCGGCGATGCCACAACCAGCCCTTGTCGGCTTTAGCATAGAGACATAGAGCATGAGGAGTAGTGGTCCCTGAAAAGTCCACTACGTACAAGTCATGTTCTACATATCCTACAAAAGCCACCTTGAGAGACTTGCTCCACATGAGGACCACAGAATGATAATTAAAGAAAGAAGAAAGACCCATAAGAGCAAGAGCACGAACTGAGAGTAAGTTGTAACCAAGAGTTTTGACAAGCATGACGTCAACCAAGGATACATCCGGGGTTACCACCACTTTGCCAAAACCCAAAACCTGAGAGCTTGTTTTGTCACCGTAGGAGACCATGGTGTTGGCAACATTGGGTCTCAACTCGGTCATGATAGACTTGCTTCCGGTCATATGACTTGTGGCACCACTATCGAGCACCCATTTTGAACCGCCGGAAGCATAGTCCTACAAGAAAATCAAGCCTTGGTTTTAGGTACCCATTTTGCAATGGGTCCCCTTTTGTTAGTGACAAGAACCTTTGGCACCCAAATGTCCCAATGATAATCATGCGTGTAAGATGTCCCCACATATCTAGCATATACATGACCATCATAAGATTTTCAAAGAATATAAGAGGGATTGTTCTTTCCGGCAAAGTTGTCACTTTGCAAGAGGGTTAGGCCATTTGGAACTCCTTGGGCCATGCCCTTGTTCTTTTTCTTCTTCTTGTTCTTCTTCTTCTTCTTAGTCTTGGCAAGTTGATCCTTCAAAACCTTGACCTCCTCTATGAGATGCCCATGCTTGCAACAAGGATTAGGAGAGCTAGACAAGTCTATAATTTGCACAGCGGAAGACTTAGAAAGATCACAAGTTGATTGAGTTTGAAGCTGTTCATGAGCCTCAAAAAGACTTGAGAATTTACTCTCCAAGGCTTTGTGTTCCCTTTTGAGTTTCTCAAGCTCCTCTTGAGTCTTATCATGACCACCTACAAACTCAGCATTTTCTTTCTTGAGAACCTTAATCAAAGCAAGAGCATGGTCACGTTCTTTAATTGTAGAGGTCAAAGTGTTGTTATGATCATCTACAAGCTTGGACACATTTTCTTCAAGATTAATTCTCATATTTTGTTCATCCTCAAGACTTTGAGTGAGAGAGGCAATTTCATCGGCGGCATCTCTTTCATTTTTACTTAGCAAGTCAAGAAGTTCTTCCTTTTCATCTAAGGCATCTCTAGCATTTTCAAGTTGAGCAAGTAAGGACTCAAAGCAGTTTTTAGTTTCTTCATCTAAGGTAGCAACAAATTCACACATGTCAATCATCTCTTTCTTCACCTCTAGACCAACAAGATCAAGAGAGGAAGGCTCACTAGAGATGGGTTGAGGAGTGGGTTTCGGTGATACCTCGGTGGCCTTGGCCATGAAGCACTTTTGGTTGGAGGAGATGACATTTTCATTTGGCAAGTCGAAGAGGGATAGATGTGGAGTTGAGGTAGTGGCAATAGCGGCAACCCCCACAATCTCTCCACCATGAACTTCATCATCATCATCTTCATTCGTGCCCGAAAGATATTCTTCATGGACCACAATTGCTCGTTCCTTGTTCGTGGCGTTCTTGACGTTGTAGTTCTTGTTTATAGGATGAGGAGATCTTGACTTGACCTTGCGAATGAGACGACCACCATTGTCTTCACGGTTCTCGAAGGGACACTTGGCCACAAAGTGACTCTTGTCGTTGCAATTGTAGCATGACCTTGCTTTGGGAGACTTGTTGGGTGAGTTGAATCTTGAGTTGTCCCTTGATCTTGACTTGAAACCGGACTTGTTCCAAAAGGCCCTTGAAGCGAGAGCAAGATGTTCGTTGAAGGCACATTTGAGATCTTCTTGAGACCACTCACTTGATGTATCATCATCATCAACTTCAATAGCCTTGGACTTCAAAGCAAGGTTCACTTTTGTTGATCCAATGGCTCTAGCTCGAGCGGACTCCGCATTCTTCTTAGCAATAGTCATGGAAATGACTTCACTCAAGACTTCTTGGGAGGTCATTAAGTGAAAGTTGGTTCTTCCCTTGATAGAGTTGAGCTTTTGTTCTTCAAATGGGAGAAGAGCTTGAATGAACTTTCTCTTCATGAACTTGTCATCAACATAGTGAGCCCCAAGGTCCCTCATAGTGGAACAAAGGACCTTAAGGCGCCTATACATGTCTTCAGGGGTCTCATCATCTTGCATTGCGAAACCATCGCACTCGTTGTTGATCTCGTCAAACTTGGAGCTTTGGATGCTAGCATTCCCAACGAAGACCTCGGTGAGTTGATCCCAAGCTTCCTTGGCAGTGTAAAATTGGCGAACGTGAGAAAAATCCTTTGGAGTCAAGGCCTTTTGAATCATTCCCAAAGCTGTAGCATTGAGTTGCTTGTCCACCACTTCACCTCGTGTCAACTTCTTTGGGTAAAATGGAGATAATCCATCCTCCACAATCCTCATTAACTCAATGGATGAGCTGGAAATATGTGAGCGCATTAGATATTGCCAAATGGCGAAATTAGACGTATCTAGCATAGGTGGTGCTCCTTGAGGGATAATGTGTGGCATGGGAATGGGTGGATCCGGAGTGTACTTCGGCGGTGGGGGTACCGCCGAGTAGTCCTTTCCTCCATTCTCCCCTTTTGAAGTTGGGTTCTCGGGCTCCTCGATGTTCTCACTTGGAACCTTGGTAGAGGTCTGAGCAACAAAACCAAGTCCCAAGTGAGTGGTGGCAGCCGCGGGAGTTACCCCGGGGGCGGACACCGTAACGGTGGGAGGAACCTCGCTGGATTGGGGTGTGTCAATAGCAACCATGGGGTTTGGCTTGAGAGACTGCAAGAGAGTCATCATTTCCTCGAACTTGGACATCATGGATGACTCCAATTGCTTGAGGTCATCCATAGTGGCCAAGTTCTTGGCTTTTTCAGTTTCACTACCCTCTTCGTCGGCCATAGTCTCTTAGGCGGTAAAGCCCGAAATAAGAGCCTGGGCTCTGATACCAATTGTAAGTACCGACTTGATACGACTAGAGGGGGGGTGAATAGGCGTCTACCAATTTTAATTTGTTTCACACTTTTAGGCTCAACGAGAAAGGAAGTTATCTAGAGATGCAACTAAGTGAGCAACCTAAATGCAAGAGAGCGAACACAAACCACAGGAACAGTAAATAGCAAGGAATAAAGGAAGGGAACGAAGTAACCGGCAAGGGGACACGGAGATGTAATTCTCGTAGTTCACTCCCAAGGAGCTAAGTCTACGTTGGAGAGGTGTCGGGGCCACACAAGGTCACCCGAGCGCCACAAAGGCCTCACCTTCTTCTCCGGTGAGCTCCCCCACAAAGGAGGCCTCACAATCCACTAACCGGTGACCTTGAAGGCTCCAACCGAAACCTTTACACCAAGGTTGAGGGGGAGGCTCCACAACTCAATTGCAGGCCCTCAACGACACCTAGAAGCTTTACAACACATGCCTCAGCTCCGGGGATGCCCTACACCGTCTAGGGTTCCAAGAAACCCAAGAGTAACAAGATCCACAAAGGATGGGTGGGGGAAATCAATTCTTCTTTGGTGGAAGTGTAGATCTAGGTCTCCTCCCTCACCTCTAAAAAGATCAGGTCGTTTGAGTGGCTAGAGAGGGAGATCTAGTGAGGTGAAGCTCAAGTATTAATGGAGGAGAGAGAAAAATTCGAGAGAGGAGGGAGGAAGAAGAGGGGTGCCTTAAATAGGCCCCCCTCGCACTGAACCATTACAGCCCCCGCGACCTCACCGGAAGTTCCGGTGAGAGGCCGGAAGTTCCGCCTGAGCCTGGCTCCAACGGTCATCAGACCGTTGACGCCCGCTCCAGAAGCGCAACTGGAAGTTCCGGTCAAAGCAGACCGGAAGTTCCGGTTAACTTCCGATCAAGTTCCGATCAAGTTCCGGCAAATAGCATGCTTCAACACAGAAACTTTCTGAGCCTTCACCGGAACTTGGGGCGGAACAGGGGCGGAACTTATGGGTCGCGAAGCGAGTCTGACCGGAAGTTCCGGCCTTCAGGCGGAAGTTCCGCTCAAGAACTTTTGCCAGGAAAAGTTCCGAGCAAGTTCCGGTCAAGTTCCGGCCAAGTTCCGGCAAATAGCACACTTCAACACGTAATTGAATCGCCGCCACCGGAACTTGGGCGGAACTAGCGTCGGAACAAAACGCAGAACAGCCCGCAGAAAAAGGCTTGAGCGGAACTTCCGGTCTATGACCGGAAGTTCCGGTGAGACACAAAAGGCCCCAACAGAACAGGAAAACGCTCTCTCTCACGGAATAATGGGATGGCTGTGGCGGTGCATATAGGTTTGTGCAAAAACAAGTGATTTCCCACAGCCCTCCAACATGGACCCCCTCTTAATAGTACGGTGACCTAAAAACATCAACCAGAAAGAAACTAGGAGAAGACTAAAAGGCCACCGTCTTCAAAAGATCACAAGAGAGCATCCATCACAATAGAATGAGACAACAACGACGTTTCCCCTGAAACTCAAGAGAACAGTTAAAAACAAGGTTGGGATTGTCATTTAACACAAAAAAAACATCATGGGAAGATATAGTCCTTTCAATTAGCAACATTAGTGTATTCAAAAGATAATAGACCCTTGGGTTTAGCTTAAGAACAGAAAAACTATTCAGTAAAAACACAAGCTACTGTAGCAATTCCTTGGAAAAGCTCAATTTTCCAAAAAGAACCCAAAAATGAATCAATAAGAAGCAAATGCAAATAATGGCAGAAATCTGTTAAAACAGACCAGCAGGTAGAAACCGATTTTTTCGAAGACCTTATGTTGCTCAAATCAAAAAATGTTGAACTAAAGAAAGTTATCTAACATACTGGGGGATTTACTAGTAAATTTTCAGCTCAATCCGACTTACAGAGACTCCTTACGAATTTTTATGGTGGAGGATAGAAATCTGTTTCGGGACAGCAACTCCCGAAATCTTACTTCCCTCTCATTTGAGGTCATTCTTGGCACAAAAAGCAAACAAAAAGGATAAGGAGAGGTCATTACTGAATTAATAACTTCCAAGACTCAATAAAACTCTTGGGTTATCTCCCAACAAATAATTTTCTTTAACGCCTTTAAGTTAGGCACAAGAAGAAAGAAATCAAGTATTTTCAAATGAAGAAGCATTAACATCAAACCTTGCTTTCAAAGGAGGAGAAAAAAGAAACTTCTATCTCCTCATAGGGAAGTGTTAAATACCTTTATTTAATGTAAAATGATATTTAATGGTGCCTTCTTTCATATCAATGATGGCACCAACAGTTCTAAGAAAAGGTCTTCCCAAAGTAATAGGACAAGAAGCATTGTATTTAACATCCAATACATAGAAATCAATAGGGACATAAGCATTGTTAACCATAATGAGAACATCATTAACACTCCCCATGAGTTTCTTCTTAGCATTATCATTAAGTGGGACATCCAAATAACAATCTTCCAAAGGTGGCAAATCAAGCATTTCATAAATCTTCCTAGGCATAATAGAGACACTAGAACCAAGATCACATGAAGCTTTGAGATCGAAGTCATTCACTTGCATATTAATAATGGGTTCCCAATTGTCTTCTACTCTCCTAGGAATAGAAGCTTTGTGTTTTAACTTCTCTTCCTTAATCTTAACAAGAGCATTTGTAATACATTTGGTGAAAGCAACATGCATATCACTAGCATCAGGACTTTTAGCAAGCTTTTGCAGGAACATGATCACTTAAGAAATATTGCAACCATCTATATCAAAATCAAACTTAGCATCACTAGTAGTAGACTCATTAGGCTTAGGCATTGTAGTAGGAGGATAAGGGACTTCTTGTGGTTTAGTGGTGATGGTGCACACACTATTGTTTCTATCCATTTCAGCTTCCCTTTCCCACTTAGCATTAAGTTGAGCTAATTGTCTAACATTTTCATCAATAGTAACTTGTATGGCATGAGTAGCAGCAAAGGTACTTTCCATGGTTTTAGGTTTAGCCATTTTATTAATCAAGGAGGACTGTGCTTCAGACAAAGAGGAAATATTTTTCTCAACATTTAAAAGCTTTTCCTCCACAGTCTTGTTAAAAATGGTTTGTTTACTAATAAAGTCTTTGAGCATGACTTCAAGTTCAGAGGGGGCACTTCTAGAATTGTTGTAGGAGTTTCCATAGGTATTGCCATTATTAGGAGGATAAGGCTTATAATTGTTGTTACTACCAAAATTATTCCTATAGGCATTGTTGTTGAAATTGTTGTTTATAATGAAGTTCACATCAACTTGCTCTTATTGAGCAACCAAAGAGTCTAAGGGAACATTATTTGGATCTAAAGGAGCTTTCCCATTAAAAAGCATAGCCATAATAACATCAATATTGTCACTCAAAGAGGCGGTTTCTTCAACAGAATTTACCTTATTACCATGTAGAGCTCTCTCAGTGGACAATTCAGAATAGTTGACCATCATATTATCAAGAAGTTTTGTTGCAGCACCCAAAGTGATGCTCATAAAGGTACCTCCAACAGTTGAATCCAACAGGTTTCTTGAAGAGAAGTTCAAACCTGCATAAAAAGTCTGGATAATCATCCAAGCAGTGAGTCCATGAGTGGGACAATTCTTAACCAAAGATTTAATTCTTTCCCAAGCTTGAGCAACATGTTCATTATCAAGTTGTTTAAATTTCATAATATCACTTCTCATAGATATAATCTTAGTAGGAGGGTAGTATTTTCCAATAAAAGCATCCTTGCACTTAATCCAAGAATCAATACTATTTCTAGGCAAGGATAGCAACCATTCTTTAGCTTTTCCTCTCAAGGAGAAAGGAAACAGCTTGAGCTTAATAATATCTCCATCTACATCCTTATACTTTTGCATCTCACAAAGTTCAACAAAGCTATTGAGATGGGCAGCAGCATCATCAGAACTAACACCAGGAAATTGCTCTCTCATCACAAGATTCAACAAAGCAGGCTTAATTTCATAAAAGGTAGCATCAGGAGTAGGTGGAGAAATAGGAGTGCTGAGGAAATCATTGTTGTTTGCGCTAGTGAAGTCACACAACTTGGTGTTCTCAGCAGAGTTCATTTTGGCAAAAGTGGATCAAGCCAAAAACAGCAGCATCAACTAGTGCAGGAACAAAAAAATTGTGTTTTTGATAAGAGAAAGCAAAAAAACTAAACTAATTTTTTCGGAGTTTTTGATAAAAAGAGGCAAACAAAACCAAGCAAAAGAAACTAAGAAAACTAAAAACAAAGAAAATAGAAAGGTTTAGGAGGACTCCCCTTGTGAAGATGTCCTTAGCCTCCCCGGCAACGGCGCCAGAAAGTCTTGATGCGTGTTGACGCCCCGCTGGGAAACCCCCAAGAGCAAGGTATGATGCAGCACAACAACAAGTTTTCCCTCAGTAAGAAACCGGGGTTATAGTACCAGTAGGAGGAAGAAAACGCCTCAAAGGTGTTGCAAGCAACGTGGAAACCTGCACAACACAAACTCAAGACTTTTCCCCAACTAACAGTGAGGTTGTCAATCTCACTGGTTGTTGTAACAAAGGATATGGTGTGGAAGGTGATGATGGTTTGCAGCAAGTAAATAGTAACAGTGGAAGATGTATCAATGGTAAAGATTGGACCATGGTCCATAGTTCACTAGAGGTGTTCTCCTTAGATAAACAAACATCGCATACTGGGTAAACAAATTACACCAGGGCAATTGACAGGACTGAGCAAGACATAACAATGCAATACTAGACAAAAATATCCTATGAGATTCGATCGGGCAATACAACAATATATATAGACCGCCATCCAACTGCATCTATGACTAGAAGTCCACCTTTAGGTTATCATCCGAACACCCTCTAGTATTAATTTGCAAGCAACAGACAACTTCTTCAAGCAAAGTGTGTAAGGTAAACAATCCACTTGTTCCATGAACAATAGACCGTTGGTTTCTCCCTAGTGGCAACATCACATCTACAACCATAGATATTTTTGTCACTTCCCTTGATTAAGTAGAGGCATGATTCCACTATCGAGCATAAATACCCCCTCTTGGAGTCACTAGCAACTAGTTGACCAAGATAGCTACTAACAACGGAGAGCATGCAAGATCACAAACAAGACAGACATGATAGAATAAATAAGACAAAACCATTAATAAGTCTGACATAGTAATCTCAATATCCATCGAATCCCCACAAACACAACATGCATGATTACAAATAGATTAGATCTTGATCATGAACGGAGCTCACAAGATCTAGACATGAAAGCACAAGGAGGAGATACAACCATCTATCTACTACATGGACCCGTAGTCCAAGGTGGAACTACTCATGCTTCATACCGGAGGCTGGCATGATGAAGAAGAAGGCCTCCGGGATTATCTCCCCTCCGGCAGGGTGCCAAGAAGAGATTCAGATCCTCCCTGATCTAGGGACGATGGTGGCGGCGGCTACAGACGGTTTCGTGGAATATTGATCGGGTACTTAGGGTCTAGGCGTCAGGGGATTCTTATAGGCGAAGAGGTGAGGCTGGGAGGCAGCCAGGGGGGCCACACCCTGCCCAGGCGCAGGCCCACCCTAGGCCGCACCTAGTGGGTGTGGCGCTGTAAGATCCCTCCTTTATAAAGGAAAATGATCTTTGTTATTGCAATGCTAGTCCCTGGATCATTGCTAGCATCCACAGTTTAAGATGAAGTACACAGAAACAAAGGTCATTATTACAGTCATTCCAGAGACAAATATAGTCTTCACAACTCCAAGGCCACAGGCCTAGTACAAGAGTTTGAATAAGTAAATAAATAAAAGTCTTCATCTTCATGTGCCACAGGCAAACATGTTGAGTGTAGACTCATGACTCCTAATCCTCATCAGAGTAACCTGCAACATCACAAGTTACATCCACAGTGGGTCAATACATTGGAATAGTATTGGCAAGTGATACCTTAGTATAATTTAGGTGGACTAGATGCTATATGCAATTTGGCTAAGTGTAGCTTGGCTTGCTTTGCTCAAAATAGGTTTTGCCTATTAGTTGAAATCACTAAGTTTTTCTTTGTCAAAACTTTTCCCAAGGAACCACCAATAGACATTGAGGTCCTTCACCCTTGTTCACCCACAAGTTTTTACTTAGAAATTGGGATGAGGAGATTCTTGATAGCTTCCATGTCTTGATGCTCAAGTTGTCCTTTTCTAGGGACATGGCTAAGTACTTAGATTCTTCCATCTGCAGAGGTTGTGCACTTTCCCCACCAGACTTGATTTTCTCCAAGACAGAACCTTTCAGAAGCCTTCCCTTAGACAAAATGGACGCGCTCCAACCTATCATCCCACTACCACCGACTGTCCAAATGGCTAAGTTCTAGCAACCTATGTGATCCAGGCAGAGCCCATATTGCCAAGTGGCTGCACTAGAAGCTTCTCAACACTTGGCCTCTAAAATCTCTTTGTTCCTGGGTGGCTTCCCACAAGTGAGATACACAAGGTAAACCATAGAAATGGGCCTTGTGTAACCACTCAACGTAAACCATTCCTTCCATTCCACCCAGGTGTTTCATTTACTTAGTTGTTTTATTAGGCAAAACACAAGTCCAAAAGACTTAGAAATATTTTCATCATAGCATGTATATTTCACCAACCGTTGGTTGCTACTAGCTAGGCTAAGCATGGCATAGATAAGCATCTTAACTTAGAAATTTCTAGTAATTCTACAACTACTAGGATTTCCCAACATGTCATATAAGCAAAAATATAACATGCAAGACTAGCAAAATATTTCTAATGCTTAGTAGAAAACATAGGGATAAAAATATTCATGAAGCACCACTTGCCTTGGTAGTTTGGAGAGTAGCTACACTCCTCACAATCACAATCACTAGCACCAAAATCTACACAAAGAATCATAGGCACAAATCACATACAAAACATATACAAACAAAAATATATGAATGCATGCAATATGATATGTGATGATTTTTAAAACTCAACAAAGCAAGTGTACAGTACTGGTTCATAAAAAAGTTCAAAACTTGCCAAACAACAATTATTTAAACCTTAAATCATTTCTCAAATAATTCATATACTCAAATTAGTCCGACACAAGTTTCTGCAAATAAAACCATTTTAACAGAAGCAAAACATTAAAATCATTGCATATTTAGAAAGGGCTTGCTCTCCTGATTCCATTGATATAAAATTTGTCAAATTCTAACGTGGGGATCAAAAGTTATAGCCAAAACAAATTCAAACATCTAATAGATTTAAATCTGGATTTTAAACCTAAACAGCTGCCACGCGTCTTAATCTGATTGGCGCGTACCGGTTAACGTTGGATCACGCTTCTGAGCCGCTGGATCTAACTTAATCGCGTGGCTCAGATCCAATCTTACCGCTTCGCTCACGTTCTATCGTATCCGCAGGATCTAGATCTAACGGCGCTCAGCACTTTGACCATCCAGTGGCGACGTTGGCGGCGGCGACAGGCGGCGGCGCCTCTGTCAGAGATGCTACCGGCGTTCTAGGTCGCGTGGGAGAGGAGGAAGGGGCTTACCAGACCCGCCTTGTGCTGCTGATGCTCAAGGTGGCGGTGGTTTGGCAAGGGGCGCACGGAGATGGTCGCTAGAGCTCGTCGGAGTTGTGGGAAGCGTTTGTTGCTTGCTGTCGAATACGTTGCCGTGGCTCTGCGTCGACCTAGCACAAGCCAGAGGGTTTAGGAGATGCGCAAGGGCCTGGCGAACAAGACAGTACCAAAGGGGAGGCAAGGGGCGGTCTTATCTTACCTGAATCGCACGTCGGAGTCGAGCGGCGGCTCAGGTGCTCGCGGGTGAGGACGAAGACGTCGCTCTGGGTCACGAGAAAGCAAACGGAGGGCATTAGCGAACGTGCAAGGTCATGCTGGTCACAGTGGTTTGAACGAGGCAGAGGGGCGGTCTGTACTTACCGAGATTCGTCACCGGAGTTGCTCTGTCTGCGGCGGCGCAAGGGTAATTGCGGGCAGCCTGGGGGCGTATAGGTGGCGCTAGGTGAGGGGAAATGGCCGCGGTGAAGAGGGGGTATTATAGCCAGAGTGGGGGCGAGGATCGTGCGACGTATCAATGGCAATTAAGCGCGTACTGATTGTGGCGAGGTAACGGCGGAGCGAGCGTCGCGGCCGCGCGTGATTGACGACGAAGACGACGTGGTCGCAGGGTCCACTCGTCAGCGAGTTAAACAGAGGGGAGGTGGGGTCGTGTGGTTAGTGACCTGGTGGGTGTGTCTGTGAGTGACAGAGAGAGAGGGGGAACCCGGGTGGGCTAACTGGGCTGGATTCATAGTTGGGCCATATAGGTAGCGCTGGCCTTTTTCCATTTCTTTTCTCCTTTTCCTTTTCTGTTTTGATTTTCTAAAATGATTTTCAAATCCAAATCTAATGAGTTTGAATTCAAATCTTCTCTAGGTTTTAATACTGCAAACCTTGCACTCAAGTGTGTGTCAAACACTACTTTTCAATCAAAACACTTTGATCAAATGAAAATAAAAATAAAACCAAGCCTTTATGTGATATATACAATAGGCATAATATTGGTTTTATTTGCTTATTTTGTTTTGAAACTTTGTTTCAAACTTTTGATGGTGCCTAAGTTTGAATTTCAAACCTTACTGAATCCAAACAAGTACTCTTCTCATTGGAAGATAGCACTAAGTCTAGAGCAAACTTACATGAAATAATAAGCATATATGCTTCTGTTTTGAAATGATTTGTTTGAAATGAAACTTATATGATCATGTATGCATGAGTTTGAAACATGATTTTAGGGATGTTACAAATCTAACCCCCTTAAGGTGAATCTCTCCCTCAAGATTCGGATTGTCTAGCAAATAGGTGAGGGTGGTCTTTCCGAAGATCATCTTCTCTTTCCCATGTTGCTTCCTCTTCGGAATGATGGTTTCACTGCACTTTGCAAAACTTGATAGTCTTAGTCCGTGTGACTCTTTATGCAGTCTCAATAATCTTGATAGGATTTTCCTCATAAGTGAGATCACTTTCCAATTGTACTTCCTCCAAAGGTATAGTATCCTTCAAAGAAGTTTCTTCCATTTCTGGGTGACATTTCTTAAGCTGACTCATAGAAACACATTATGGACAGCTGGCAAAGACTCAGGCAATTCAATTTCATAAGCAACTTCTCCTTTGCGACTCAGAATCTTGAATGGTCCAACATATCTTGGGGCCAACTTTCCTTTGACTCCGAACCTCTTCACTCCACGAAGTGGTGACACTCTAAGATAGGCTCTATCACCCACTTCATAAGTGACTTCTCTACGCTTAGGATCTGCGTAGCTTTTTTGTCGGGACTGTGTTATCTTCAATCTGTCCTTAACCAACTTGACCTTCTCTTCGGCTTCTTTGATAAGTTCTGGTCCGAACAAACTTCTTTCTCCCACACCATTCCATAGTAATGGGGTGGTACACTTTCTCCCGTAGAGAACCTCAAATGGTGCCATCTCAATGCTGGCTTGATAGCTATTGTTATAAGAAAATTCTGCGTAAGGCAGACTTTCATCCCAACTGGCTCCATAGTCTAGGGCACATGCCCTCAACATGTCTTCAAGAATCTGATTAGTCCTTTCTGTTTGTCCATCATTTTGAGGATGAAAAACAGTGTTGAATTCCAACCTCGTTCCCAATGACTCATGTAGCTGTCTCCATAAATGGGAAGTGAATTGAGTTCCCCTATCAGACACAATACTCTTGGGCACTCCATGTATACATACAATTCTACTCATATAGATTTTGGCCAACTTAGCACTTGTATAAGTTGTCTTCACGGGTATGAAATGAGCCACTTTAGTTAGGCGATTCACTACTACCCAGATAGAATCATATCCTGACCGGGTCCTTGGTAATCCGGTAATGAAATCCATACCAATCTTGTCCCTCTTCCAATCAGGAATAGGTAGTGGTTGAAGCAAACCTGCTGGTTTCTGATGTTCCGCTTTCACTCTACTACACACATCACACAAAGCAATATGTTCGGTGATGTCTTTCTTGAGATTATTCCACCAAAATCTTTCCTTCATGTCCATGTAAATTTGGTGTTACCCGGATGAATAGAATACGGTGAGTTGTGTGCTTCTTGCAAAATCAGTTTCCGAAGCTCCGGATCTTGTGGAACACATATACGTTACCCATGCCATAAAGTACCCTGTTCGTCTTCATGGAATCCCTTGGCTTTTCCTTTGCCAATCTTTTCCTTAATCTCTTCAATTTCCTTATCAGTCTTCTGGGCTTCTTTGATCTTGTCCAACAGAGTGGGTTGAACATCCAAAGACATGAGATGTCCTTCGGGCACAATCTCCAATCTGAGATCTCTAAATTGGGCACACAAATCATCAGGCAATTCTCCTTTAGTAAGGCCATTCACAAAAACCTTACGGCTTAAAGCATCTGCTACAACATTTGCTTTACCGGGATGGTATTGCAAACTTAAGTCATAGTCCTTGATGAGTTCTAGCCATCTTCTTTGTCTCATATTAATTTCCTTCTGGGTGAAGATATACTTCAAACTCTTGTGATCTGTGAACACTTCACAACGCTTTCCCAAAAGGTAGTGTCTCCATGTTTTGAGTGCATGGACAATAGAGGCTAACTCCAAATCATGAGTAGGATAGTTCACTTCATGATTTTTGAGTTGTCTCGAGGCATAAGCCACAACTTTTCCTTCTTGCATAAGTACTGCACCCAAACCATGATGAGATGCATCACAATATACTTGGAAATCTTTTTCCAAGTCTGGAAAACACAAGACTAGTGCTGTCACAAGTCTCTTCTTCAATTCCCGAAAGCTGTGTTCACAACCTTCAGACCAAGCAAATTTCTTGTCTTTCTTTAGAAATTCTGGCATAGGCTTAGCAACCTTGGAGAAATTCTCAATGAACCTTCTGTAGTAACCTTCTAAGCCAAGGAAACTACGAACTTCTTTCACTGACTTAGGAGATTCCCATTCAGTTACAGCTGAAACTTTAGCAGGATCAACTGCTACACCATCTCCTGACAC
The DNA here is from genome assembly GCA_030063025.1 of Avena longiglumis. Lineage (NCBI taxonomy): Eukaryota > Viridiplantae > Streptophyta > Magnoliopsida > Poales > Poaceae > Avena > Avena longiglumis. Next base: position 252,568,789 of record CP125979.1, read on the forward strand.
AACGTGTCCAAGAAATCCAACTTCATTCAACCAGAATTCACACTTGCTGAATTTGGAATAAAGTTTATGCTCTCTAAGCTTCTCAAGTATCAAACACAAATGTCCTTCATGCTCTTCTTTGCTCTTGGAGTAGACTAAAATGTCATCGATGAAAACGACAACAAACTTATCAAGAAATTCCATGAACACCTTGTTCATCATGTTCATAAAGTATGCTGGAGCATTGGTCAAACCAAATGGCATCACGGTATACTCATACAATCCATACCTTTTGGCGAAAGTTGTCTTAGGTATGTCTTGCACCCTTATCTTGAGTTGGAAACAACCTGACCGGAGATCAATCTTCGAGAACACACAAGCTCCTTCTAACTGATCAAACAAGTCATTGATTCTAGGCAAAGGATATTTGTTCTTGATAGTTACCTCATTGAGTGAACGGTAATCTATGCATAACCTTTGACTTCTATCTTTCTTCTCCACAAACAAAACTGGGGCTCCCAAGGATAAATAACTTGGTTGAATAAATCCTTTCTGCAACTGCTCTCCAAGTTGTTTCTTGAGTTCTTTCAGTTCATCAACTGACATCTTGTATGGTCTCTTTGCTATTGGTCCAGATCCTGGTAGCATATCAATAAGGAACTCCACATCTCTATCTGGTGGCATTCCCGGCAATTCTTCCAGAAACACATCCGGATATTCACTCACAATTGGCACACTGTCTATGCTAACCCCCTTAAGAGAATTTAGCTTAATCCCTTTTGATTCAAAGTTAGACTTGAATTTAATCCGTTTCCTTTCCGGGGTTGTGAGTGCAACAGTACGATTAGCACAATCTAATACTCCTTCATATTTAGCCATCCAGTCCATTCCCAATATTACGTCCAGTCCTTGGGAATCTAGGATTATCAGACTCACTGGAAACTTATGCTTTCCAAACTCTATTACTAGATCCCGGCATCCAAGACTTACTATCATATCTCCACCTGGAGAACTAACTTTTATTGGACACCCAATGCTTTCAGTTGGAAACCCATTTCTATCAACAAATGCTTTTGATATGAATGAATGCGATGCTCCAGTATCAAAAAGAACAAATGCTGGAATTGAATTGAGTCTGAACTTACCAGCAACAGCATCAGGATCCTCATAGATTTCCTCCACATTGATGTGATTCACTTGTCCCTTCTGAAAAGGGTTGGGCTTGTTGGGTCCTTCAACTTTCTTTTCTGGGCACTCATTTGCATAATGCCCCATCTTCTTGCACTTGAAGCATTCAACATGACTAATGTCCTTCTTGACAGGCTGGCTTCCACTACCACTTCCATTACCACTTTGGTGGCTCTTATATCCACCCTTGTGGTTCTTGTACTTGTCATTGTCATGAGTACGGTGATGCTTGTTGTCATGACGGTTGTGGTTGTGGTGCTTGTTGAATTTCCCATGCTTGTGGGATCCTGATCTTCCACTATCATCATAATGGGAACGTTTGTGAGACGATCCCGAGCTGTGCTTGTCTGAGTGCTTTCTCTTCCTGCTTTCAACTTGCTTCATTTTTCTCTCCAAAATAGAAGCCTTATCACAGAGAGACTGGTATGTGGGAACATAGGCTACTGATAGCTGCAAGTTCAGTTCATCATTTAGCCCTTCAAGAAACTTTTCCTTCCTCTTAGCATCGGTGTCAACTTCATCCGGTGCATAACGCGCCAGATTGTTGAACTCCTCAATATATTCAGCCACGCTGCGGTGGCGCTGCTTTAGATTATGGAATTCTTTATTTTTTAGACTCATCACTCCAGATGAGATATGAGCAGTACGAAAGCCATCCTCAAAGATAGCCCATGTCACATATTCTATGGGAGTGGTGATCTGGAAGTTATCCCACCAAGTGGCGGCTGGTCCTTCCAGCAAATGTGCTGCAAATCTGACCTTTTCTGCATCAGTACAGCCCACAGTTACCAAGTCCTTGTTCACAGAGCGTAGCCAATCATTGGCCACCATGGGATCAGTTGTTCCTGAGAACTTTGTTGGCCTCAATCTCAAGAACCTAGTAAGCATGTCAAAACCCGGTGGGTTATTGTTGTTGTTGTTGTTTTGGTTCTAGATGAATGTCGTCATCATTTGCATCAGCTGAGTCTGCGCTGTCATCATTTGCTGCATCTCAGGAGTGATGTTGTTCTTGTTGGGGTTGGGATTGGCGTGACGGGGAGGCATCTGTGGTTTGTTCAACAGAGATAAGAATGAGATACCCATAGACGCTTTCATGCACAATACATCACATAAACAATCACAAAGCATGCAACATAATGGTAAAGGTTCAACAACCAGATAACAAGTTCGCAAAGTAAAACACACACAAATAACAAGACATCCACATGTTGGATGGTCAAATAACAAGTTCCCAACAACAAGTATGATAATAAATGATAAATGAGTAGTCAAATCTACTCCTCGGCATCAACCTCCTCCTCGACAAAGGTAAGACCTGTGTGGTCAAGGTCTCTATTTTGGCTTTGAGAGCCCTCTTCTGGGAACGAAGCCTCTCAATCACCGTCTGCTGATGCTCGAGCTCGAAGTCCTTGGCCTGCAGTTCTTCAGTCATGTCCCGAATCCTCTTGTTCCTATCTTGGACTCGCTTCTCCTGACTCTTGAACTTTCTATCCTGGCTCACGAACTTTGCCTCCATCTCCTTGACTATCTCATCTTGCTCCGCGAAGAGCTTGTCCTTCTCGCGAAGCTGCACCTGGAGTTCGTCATTGTTGAGCATGACGTTGGTCCTATCAGAGTCCACGTTCCTAATGAGAGCCTCTAAGTCCTGGAGGTATAGGCGAATCGGCTCCGCTGTCTCCCTCAAAGTGTCCTCGAAGTCGATGGACTCTCCATCCTCATCACGTCTACCGAAGACGTGGAAGTGAGTACCTCTAACCTGTCGAGAGTGACTCCCTAGCAGACGTCCTATCAGATCCTGCATGACTACCTCAAGGCCTCTCTCCTTGTCATCGTGCATGAGCTTGAAGATGATAGCCTCCGTGGTAGGCTCAGTCTGGCGTCCGGGTTGATTGACCTTGAAACCCCAAAGGTCTTCCCTCTCAAACTTGGTGAGGGGAAGCACCATGATGGTAGGAAGAGGGAGATTGAGCAAAGTAGTGAGCTCAACAATACGAGGACCAAAGCGATTTCCCTGGAACTCCTCAAAAGTGCTGATGGTAACATTAGGCATCTATTTATAAGATAGAAAAAGTTAGAACAACACAATTTAAGATAAAACACAAGGCAAAACATCACATACATAATCCTTGGAAATCAAAACACACAAGTCATGGCATACATGGATCCATTACAACGACCAAGGTTCAACTTATTTTAAACAACTTTAGAAAATAAGGTGATATGTGGTGGTCCAACTAACGAAGTACGTTTACAATCCTATCTCACTGGATCTGTTGGCTAACACAATGTTTCTAGAAGCAATCAGTCTATCTTGTTCACATGACTCCATCACTAAGTATATAATGTCTCCTCTTAAGGTTTGGTTGGTAGCCTCCAATTCTTGAGTATGTTTCTTCTCTTCTTTTAGGCTATTTTGGATGTTGAACATTCTGCACTTGACTCTTTCACCAAGTTCTTTGATGGTCTTCCAAGCTGCATCCCTTGATGAGTCAAAGAATGTAGGGTGCATCACTGAATTGGTGAACATGCAGAATCCTGAGTCCTTGTGGTTGTCTTCCTTGTTTTTATACAAGTGAAGTTGCACCCACCAGTACTCATGTAAGGTTCCCAACCTTTAATAAGATAGAGATCCCTATGTTTACAATGCTAGTCCCTGGATCAATAGCTAGCATGCACAGTTAAGACGTAATATCAAGAAGCAAAGGTCATAGTAAAACTTTATAACCAGGAATGACATAATTTATTACATCTTACATAGATCATTTGGCTATTACATTACATTGCAGCAGAATATCTATAAGCATGGGGTCCTTCATCTTCAAAGTGCCACAGGCAGACATGTTGGTTGTAGACTTGTAATCATACTTCACTAATATCAAACAAACCTGCAACATAACAAGTTACAGCCACAAGGTCAATACATTTGAATTTTATTGGCAAGTGATACTATGGTAGTATAGGGGAGTCTATCATCTATATGCATTTGGCTATGTGGAACTTAGGCTTGCATTGCTCAAAATAGATTTTTCCTTATCATTTGAAAACACTAAGTTTTTGCTTTGATAAAATCACCCAAGGAACCACCAATAGAAATTGGTGAACCTTAAACCCTTGTTCAACCACAAGTTTTTAACTTAGAAATTTGGATGATGAGATTCTTGATAGCTTCCATGTCTTGATGCTCAAATTGTCGTTTACCAGGGACATGGCTAAGTACTTAATTTTACACTCTGCAGAGGTGGTGCACTTTACCCACAAGACTTGGTTTCACCAAGACAATATCTTTCAGAAGCCTTCCCTTAGACCAAAATGGACGCGCTCCAACCTATCAAACCCCTACCACCAACTGTCCATTTGGCTAAGTTATTGCAACCTATATGATCCAGGCAGAGCCCATAATGCCAAGTGGCTGCACTTGAAGCTTCTCAACATTTGACATCTCAAATCTCTTTGTTCCTGGGTGGCCATCCACAAGTGAGATACACAAGGTAAACCATAGAAATGGGCCATGTGAACCACTCAACGCAAACCATTCCTTCCATTCCACCTAGGTGATTCATTCACTTAGTTGTTTTATTTAAACAATACACAAGTCCTCAGACTTAGAAATTTTTCCATAGCATGAATATATATTCCACCCTTGTTTTCTACTAGCTAAGCTAAGCATGATAGTAGTAGGAATCTTAACTTAGTAAATTATACTTAGGTTTCATCTACTAGGATTTCCCATGGCATAGTTTATACTTAGCAAAAATTCCATGCAAGTCCTACTTAGAAATATCACTAATGCATAGTAAAAATAATGGGACAAAAGTATGAAGCGTCACTTGCCTTTTTGGTAGAGAGTATAAGTTCACTTCCTTGTTCTTTGCAATGTTCACTCACTTCAAATCACTACAATTCAATCAAGCAAACAACATTTCAATCTACCATTCAAGCAATTCATCACATAAAATAATAATAACAAAACAATGCATGCAAGCATGCTAAATATTGTTTTATTTGAAAAAGTGGTTTCTATTGGTTCATAAACATTTGAAAACACATAATGGTCATTTTATAAAGTGGCAAAATCATTTGTATAAGATTTTACTTCATAAACCATTTTTAGATCAAGTCATTATTTTATGTGGTGAAGAAATGCTTTTAATAAGGAAAAATTCTATAGGTTTCACAAAATATGTTTTCAAACCATGAAATCTTGTTTTTAGGGTCAGAGAGTTTATTTTAAAAACATTTCTCAAAGGTTTCCTTCCAAAACCATTTTTAATAATTAAATCATATTTTCATTTGACTAGAAATGGTTTAATTCAAAGATTTATTCTTTTGTTCCACCAAATACATGTTTGAAATCACAATTTATTTCCTATGGTCAGTAGGTTCAAAACACACCATTTTCCAAAGATTTTATCCTCAAAATCATTTTAGAACAATTTTTATATCCTAAACATGCATACACAAGTTTCTTCAAAAAACAAGCATTTTAACAGACGATTTTTACTAAACAAAGTTTATGGTTGGCTAGGGTTTGTTTTTCTGAATCCATTGATATAAAGTATGCAAAATTTGGACGTGTAGATTAAAAGTTATAGATTTTACAAAATTAAATCACAAATAGATCAAATCCTGTTTTTAAATCTGACTCTATGACACGCGACGCTTTTCTATTCGACGGTACCGCTTTGGCCGGATCGCGCTACGGGAGGCGTTAGATCTAAATAGATCGTGCGGCACAGATTGATCAAAAACGGTTCGTTAAGTCATCTATCGTATCCCTACGATCTGCATCCAACGGCTAGCGATGATCTGACCAAACTCTGGCGGCGCTCAGCGGCGGTACACGGCCTTCTCAGCGGTGGAGCTGGTGATGCAGGAAGCGAGAAGGGAAAAGAGATGGCTCACAGTGATCGCAGTGACGTGGGGATGCTCAACCTGCTCGCGGTTGACGAAGGGGCGCACAGGGTTGCTGATAATCGCTCGTCGGAGTTGCGTCTGATGTCGGCCACGCTCTGTCGTCGTCGAGGGCGGCGCTACGGGTCACGAGGGAGCAAACGGAGAGCATGGTCAGATGCACAAGGTCATGGCGATGATGCGTGCGTGATAAAGAATGAGAGGGGCGGTCAGGTTCTTACTAGAGGAGTCGCCGGAGAAGAAAACAGATGGTGGCGCTACTGTTCGTCGTTGTTGTCGATGCTGCAGAGCACACGCGGGCGAGCTAACTCTACGAGGAGGTTCGGCAGGGAGTGGGGAGTAAGTGAGTGTGGTCGAGGGGGCAAGGGGTGGAGGAGACTGGCCGGAATTTGCTTGCGAGCTCGTCGGAGACAGTGGCAATGCGAGGCAGATTTGTCGCAGCCTGGTGGCTCCTGGGAGGTGTGGTCTAGGGGAGAAGGGAGAGGGGAGCCTAGCGTTTATTACTGCGTGGTCACGGCGAGGGATTAACACGGCATTAAGGTGAATTCAAGCGAGGAATTAATCGGCAGGAACGGCGAGGTTTGGGGGAAGAAGGGGTCGTCGCGGGGGAAGAAGATGCTAACGTGGGAGTGGGGTTCGTCTGTCAGTGAGAGAGGAAGAGAGGGAACGGGGTCCACCAGTCAGTGAGGGTGCGGGTGAGTTCACTGGTGCGAAGCGTTTTCTCGCAGGGAGAGAGGGTCTGGGCTGGACTGGGCCAGGTGGGCTTAGCTGGACTGGTTCGAGTCTGTTTGCATTTTTTTGTTCTGTTTGTTTTATCTTTTTCCATTTCCTTTATTCTGTTTTGATTTTTAAGAACTAATTCAAACACTCATTTGAATTCAAACCTTTGCCAAAATTTGGGTAGGTTTAAATATTGATTGGTAGCACATTCTGATGTTAATTTTGGAAATTTATTTTATTCCTTTTGGGGTCTTTTTAATTATTAAAAAGGGCCCTTGTTTTAAATTAAAATAGGATTTAATAATGTCTTTAATTTCCATTTGACTTCTAAATTCTTCCAAAACCTTTCAGTAAGTTTTGTTTACTTAAAAGGGTGTCAAATAATTCATCTTGAATTATTTGGAAAAGTTTTTAATAAGATTTATTAATCATTTAAGATTGGGTATTTGTTTTAATTCCAATGGATTTAAATATAGTTTTAAATCCATAATTTTTATTTGGAAGTTTTCTTTAATCTTATTTAAGTTGAATGGAACAACTTTTATTTCATTTGGGTAATTTCCAAAATACTATTTTCTCATGAATTATATAATAATTCTTATTAGAGATTTGTCTTTATTAAGATAGGGATAGAATGGTTAATGCCATTTTATTTTATTTTGGAAATTCTTTATCCTTTTATTTTATTTGATTTGGATTTTTTTGATTTCAAACTTTACCAAAGTTTGTTCAAGATGGGATTTTAAGTTTCCATTTAGAAACAAAAAGTTTCTTTTCACCCTAAAATTCAACAAAGTTTTATTTTATTTATTTATTTTTCACATAACAAGATTTGGAAAATATTGGGATGTGACAGGCTAACACCCTTAAAATAAATATCGTCCCGAGATTTGGGGAGGCTAGGGGTTACAAATTGGCTCAAAGCAACTAGGGTACTACCACCCTTAAATTTTTTCCAACTAGATTACATATTGGTTTGCTTGGGATCTTGTTGAAATCTCTCTGGGCAAACATCTGCATAGTGTCCTTTGTTTCCACACTTGAAACATGTGACAAGGCTGAGATCCTTCATAGGCTTTTTTATCTTGTGCTTCATCTTTTCTGGACAATTGCTTGCATAATGTCCATGGTTACCATAATTGTAACATGTGATAAGATTGAGTTCTTCATGTATCTTCTGTGGGCAAGTTGTTACATAATGGCCTAGCTCTTTGCAGTTGTTGCACCACACTTGGCTAATCTCCTTATACTTTTTCTTCTCTAGACATTCACTGGCATAGTGTCCCATTTCTTTGCAATGACCACATTGCACATGGCTTTTGTCCTTCTTTTTCTTGGGTTTCTCCAAAGCTAGGAGTGTTTCTAGTTCATGTTCTTCACATGTTATCTCATAGGTAGGAATGTCTACTGGTCTCCTTGACCTTTTATTACTCCTTGGATAATACATATGTCTCCTTTTTGGTCCTTTAAATTGAGTCATGTTGTTGGGAGGTACAAGCTGAGATTTTCCTTTGTCTTCATCCTTCTTGGTAGACTTGGCTCTCTCATGGTAGTCTGCAATCAGTTGTTGCACTCCACCTTGTTTCCTTTGTTCAACTATGTAATAGATGGGGCATTGGATAGGGACATGATTGTTTCCTTCACATAGGTAACAAGTAGCTTGGGATGTGGGGCATTGGTTAGCTGGATGTTTCTCTTCACAGTTGGGGCATTGATTTTCATGCTCCTTGGAAGTGTGATCCTTGTCTCCACAAATGTTGCAAGCTTGGGTTCCTTCTAGAATAACATCCTTGTCATCCTTGTTGTCACAAGCTCCTTGGGAAGATTTGTCTCCCATGTTGGTCATTTGAGTAGCCATCCCTTGCAACAATTGGGATTGAAGTTTCAAAATCCTTTGTATGGCTGGGTCTAATCCATTGTTGTTGGCTAAAAGATGAGTTGTCACTTGGCTCAACTGGGTTTGGTTTGCTAGTAGTTGTTCTCTCATGTGCATCCCTTGGTTGTTGTTGTTGTCATCATCCTTGATGTTGGAGTCTCTTGGAGATGTCATCAGTTTGGGTTGGTTTGGGATTAGAATAGGCAAAATATTTCTAAGAGAATAATTCTAATCACACACATCACAATTCACTCAAGCAATGTGCAAGCAATCACAAACAAACTTTCCACTCAAACAACAAGTTTCAAGCATATTTTTAGGCAACCAAAAATATTTTTGTTACACCACATAAGTTGGTGGGTTTGACTTAAACTAAATATGGTGGTCCAACTATATGGTTCACTTGAGATCATTCCATTCTTCTTAGTTTATTCTTCATGAACAAGATCCTTGTATCCTTGGAGAATTTCTTGAATCTTGGTCACAAAACTTCAAAGGTGATCATGGTTCCTTCTAAGTTGTGTTTCCTTAGTCTTCAAGTCTTGAGTAATATTTCTTGTCTCATTTGTAGTCCTTAGTGATATCCAGGTTGAAGTCCTTGTTGAAAATGCTGAAGATGTTGAAGTCATTAGAGTTGAAGATGTTGAAGTCATTAGATTTGATGAAGTCCTTTGCACATGGTGAAGTCTTTGGCCTTGGGCTAGGCTTTATCCATCAAGTTCGAAATAGAAGAGATGTAGAATAAAAAACAAAAATGGTTGAGGAAAGAGTTTACAAGATTGTTTGTAAATAAGTTTTGGAACAAATACAACTCCTATTTTTCTAAGGGGTTTTGTCCAGTCCTAGGTTTACAAATCCTATAGGCAACACAATGCTCTGATACCATCTGTAAGGTTCCCAACCTTTAATAAGGTAGAGATCCCTGTGTTTACAATGCTAGTCCCTAGATCAATAGCTAGCATCCACAGTTAAGATGTAACATCAAGAAACAAAGGTCATAGTACAACTTTATAACCAGGAATAACATAATTTATTACATCTTACATAGCTCATTTGGCTATTACATTACATTGCAGCAGAATATCTATAAGCATGGGGTCCTTCATCTTCAAAGTGCCACAGGCAGACATGTTGGTTGTAGACTTGTAATCCTACTTCACTAATATCAAACAAACCTGCAACATAACAAGTTACAGCCACAAGGTCAATACATTTGAATTTTATTAGCAAGTGATACTATGGTAGTATAGGGGAGTCTATCATCTATATGCATTTGGCTAAGTGGAACTTAGGCTTGCATTGCTCAAAATAGATTTTTCCTTATCATTTGAAAACACTAAGTTTTTTCTTTGATAAAATCACCCAAGGAACCACCAATAGAAATTGGTGAACCTTAAACCCTTGTTCAACCACAAGTTTTTAACTTAGAAATTTGGATGATGAGATTCTTGATAGCTTCCATGTCTTGATGCTCAAATTGTCGTTTACCAGGGACATAGCTAAGTACTTAGATTTTACACTCTGCAGAGGTGGTGCACTTTCCCCACAAGACTTGGTTTCACCAAGAAAAGATCTTTCAGAAGCCTTCCCTTAGACCAAAATGGACGCGCTCCAACTTATCAAACCCCTACCACCAACTGTCCATTTGGCTAAGTTATTGCAACCTATATGATCCAGGCAGAGCCCATAATGCCAAGTGGCTGCACTTGAAGCTTCTCAACATTTGACATCTCAAATCTCTTTGTTCCTGGGTGGCCATCCACAAGTGAGATACACAAGGTAAACCATAGAAATGGGCCTTGTGAAACACTCAACACAAACCATTACTTCCATTCCACCCAGGTGATTCATTCACTTAGTTGTTTTATTTAAACAAAACACAAGTCCTCAGACTTAGAAATTTTTCCATAGCATGATTATATATTCCACCCTTGTTTTCTACTAGCTAAGCTAAGCATAATAGTATTAGGAATCTTAACTTAGGAAATTATACTAAGGTTTCATCTACTAGGATTTCCCATGGCATAGTTTATACTTAGCAAAAATTCCATGCAAGTCCTACTTAGAAATATCACTAATGCATAGTAAAAATAATGGGACAAAAGTATGAAGCGTCACTTGCCTTTTTGGTAGAGAGTATAAGTTCACTTCCTTGTTCTTTGCAATGTTCACTCACTTCAAATCACTACAATTCAATCAAGCAAACAACATTTCAATCTACCATTCAAGCAATTCATCACATAAAATAATAATAACAAAACAATGCATGCAAGCATGCTAAAGATTGTTTTATTTGAAAAAGTGGTTTCTATTGGTTCATAAACATTTGAAAACAAATAATGGTCATTTTATAAAGTGGCAAAATCATTTGTATAAGATTTTACTTCATAAACCATTTTAGATCAAGTCATTATTTTATGTGGTGAAGAAATGCTTTTAATAAGGAAAAATTCTATAGGTTTCACAAAATATGTTTTCAAACCATGAAATATTGTGTTTAGGGTCAGAGAGTTTATTTTAAAAACATTTCTCAAAGGTTTCCTTCCAAAACCATTTTTAATAATTAAATCATATTTTCATTTGACTAGAAATGGTTTAATTCAAAGATTTATTCTTTTTTTTCCACCAAATACATTTTTGAAATCACAATCTGTTTCCTATGGTCAGTAGGTTCAAAACACACCATTTTCCAAAGATTTTATCCTCAAAATCATTTTAGAACAATTTTTATATCCTAAACATGCATACACAAGTTTCTACAAAAACAAACATTTTAACAGAAGCTTTTTACTAAACAAAGTGCATGGTTGGATAGGGTTTGTTTTTCTGAATCCATTGATATAAAGTTTGCAAAATTTGGATGTGTAAATTAAAAGTTATAGATTTTACAAAATTGAATCACAAATAGATCAAATCCTGTTTTTAAATCTGACTCCGTGACACGTGGCGCTTTTCTATTCGACGGTACCGCTTCGACCGGATCATGCTACGGGAGGTGTTTGATCTAAATAGATCGTGCGGTACAGATTGATCAAAAACGGTTCGTTAAGTCATCTATCGTATCCCTACGATTTGCATCCAACGGCTAGCGATGATCTGACCAAACTCTGGCGGCGCTCAGCGGCAGCGCGCGGCGGCGACGCTCTGCTAGCGGCGGAGCTGGTGATGCAGGAAGCGAGAAGGGAAAAGAAATGGCTCATAGTGATCGCAATGACGTGGGGATGCTCAACCTACTCGCGGTTGACGAAGGGGCGCACAGGGTTGCTGATAATCGCTCGTCGGAGTTGCGTCTGACGACGGCCACGCTCTGTCGTCGTCGAGGGCGGCGCTACGGGTCACGAGGGAGCAAACGGAGAGCATGGTCAGATGCGCAAGGTCATGGCGATGATTAAACGCTGCGTGAAAAAGAAGGAGAGGGGCGGTCAGGTTCTTACCAGCGGAGTCGCCGGAGAAGAAAACAGACGGTGGCGCTACTGTTCGTCGTTGTTGTCGGCGCTGCAGAGCACACGCGGGCGAGCTAACGCTACAAGGAGGTTCGCCAGGGAGTGGGGAGTAAGTGAGTGTGGTCGAGGGGGCAAGGGGTAGAGGAGACTGGCCGGAATTTGTTTGCGAGCTCGTCGGAGACAGTGGCAATGCGAGGCAGAATTGTCGCAGCCTGGTGGCTCCTAGGAGGTGTTGTCTGGGGGAGAAGGGAGAGGGGAGCCTGACGTTTATTACTGCATGGTCACGGCGAGGGATTAACACGGAATTAAGGTGAATTCAAGCGAGGAATTAATCGGCAGGAACGGCGAGGTTTGGGGTAAGAAGGGGTCGTCGCGGGGGAAGAAGATGCTGACGTGGGCGTGGGGTTCGTCTGTCAGTGAGAGAGGAAGAGAGGGAACGGGGTCCACCAGTCAGTGAGGGTGCGGGTGAGTTCACTGGTGCAAAGCGTTTTCTCGCAGGGAGAGAGGGACTGGGCTGGACTAGGCCAGGTGGGCTTAGCTGGGCTGGTTCGAGTCTGTTTGCATTTTCTTTGTTCTGTTTTTTTATCTTTTTCCACTTCCTTTATTCTGTTTTGATTTTTAAGAACTAATTCAAACACTCATTTGAATTCAAACCTTTGCCAAAATTTGGGTAGGTTTAAATATTGATTGGTAGCACATTCTGATGTTAATTTTGGAAATTTATTTTATTCCTTTTGGGGTCTTTTTAATTATTAAAAAGGGCCCTTGTTTTAAATTAAAATAGGATTTAATAATGTCTTTAATTTCCATTTGACTTCTAAATTATTCCAAAACCTTTCAGTAAGTTTTGTTTACTTAAAAGGGTGTCAAATAATTCATCTTGAATTATTTGGAAAAGTTTTTAATAAGATTTATTAATCATTTAAGATTGGGTATTTGTTTTAATTCCAATGGATTTAAATATAGTTTTAAATCCATAATTTTTATTTGGAAGTTTTCTTTAATCTTATTTAAGTTGAATGGAACAACTTTTATTTCATTTGGGTAATTTCCAAAATACTATTTTCTCATGAATTATATAATAATTCTTATTAGAGATTTGTCTTTATTAAGATAGGGATAGAATGGTTAATGCCATTTTATTTTATTGGAAATTCTTTATCCTTTTATTTTATTTGATTTGGATTTTGTTGATTTCAAACTTTACCAAAGTTTGTTCAAGATGGGATTTTAAGTTCCCATTTAGAAACAAAAAGTTTCTTTTCACCCTAAAATTCAACAAAGTTTTATTTTATTTATTTATTTTTCACATAACAAGATTTGGAAAATCTTGGGATGTGACAACTCAAATCCTTCATTCATCACAGGAAAACCTTTGTACACAGCTGCACCATGTATTTCCATTGCAACCATGAGGTCCTTGAGAGCCTTGGGGAATTCTGTCTCACACTCCAAAGTCATTGTCATGAGTGGTCCTTTCCTCATGGCTTCGTTGATGGAGTTCATCTACAATTAGAGATGAGAAAGAAGATTAGAAAAGTTTACGAGAAGAATAGACAAGTGTAGAAGTTGTTGAATTTTTTTCCTTAGTGGTTTCCAATCCTAGGGTCATAATCCTACAGGCAACACAGTGCTCTGATACCATCAGTAAGATCCCTCCTTTATAAAGGAAAAGGATCCCTGTGATTGCAATGCTAGTCCCTGGATCATTGCTAGCATCCACAATTTAAGATGAAGTACACAGAAACAAAGGTCATTATTACAGTCATTCCAGAGACAAACATAGTCTTTACAACTCCAAGGCCATAGGCCTAGTACAAGAGTTTGAATAAGTAAATAAATAAAAGTCTTAATCTTCATGTGCCATAGGCAAACAAGTTGAGTGTAGACTCATGACTCCTAATCCTCATCAGAGTAACCTGCAACATCACAAGTTACAGCCACAGTGGGTCAATACATTGGAATAGTATTGGCAAGTGATACCTTAGTATAATTTAGGTGGACTAGATGCTATATGCAATTTGCCTAAGTGTAGCTTGGCTTGCTTTGCTCAAAATAGGTTTTGCCTATTAGTTGAAATCACTAAGTTTTTCTTTGTCAAAACTTTTCCCAAGGAACCACCAATAGACATTGAGGTCCTTCACCCTTGTTCACCCACAAGTTTTTACTTAGAAATTGGGATGAGGAGATTCTTGATAGCTTCCATGTCTTGATGCTCAAGTTGTCCTTTTCCAGGGACATGGCTAAGTACTTAGATTCTTCCATCTGCAGAGGTTGTGCACTTTCCCCACCAGACTTGATTTTCACCAAGAAAGGACATTTCAGAAGCCTTCCCTTAGACCAAATGGACGCACTCCAACCTATCATTCCACTACCACCAATTGTCCAAATGGCTAATTTCTAGCAACCTATGTGATCCAGGCAGAGCCCATATTGCCAAGTGGCTGCACTAGAAGCTTCTCAACACTTGGCCTCTAAAATCTCTTTGTTCCTGGGTGGCTTCCCACAAGTGAGATACACAAGGTAAACCGTAGAAATGGGCCTTGTGTAACCACTCAACATAAACCATTCCTTCCATTCCACCCAGGTGTTTCATTTACTTAGTTGTTTTATTAGGCAAAACACAAGTCCAAAAGACTTAGAAATATTTTCATCATAGCATGTATATTTCACCAACCCTTGGTTGCTACTAGCTAGGCTAAGCATGGCATAGATAAGCATCTTAACTTAGAAATTTCTAGTAATTCTACAACTACTAGGATTTCCCAACATGGCATATAAGCAAAAATATAGCATGCAAGACTAGCAAAATATTTCTAATGCTTAGTAGAAAACATAGGGATAAAAATATTCATGAAGCACCACTTGCCTTGGTAGTTTGGAGAGTAGCTACACTCCTTACAATCACAATCACTAGCACCAAAATCTACACAAAGAATCATAGCCACAAATCACATACAAAACATATACAAACAAAAATATATGAATGCATGCAATATGATATGTGATGATTTTTAAAACTCAACAAAGCAAGTGTACAGTACTGGTTCATAAAAAAGTTCAAAACTTGCCAAACAACAATTATTTAAACCTTAAATCATTTCTCAAATAATTCATATACTCAAATTAGTCCTACACAAGTTTCTGCAAATAAAACCATTTTAACAGAAGCAAAACATTAAACACATTGCATATTTAGAAAGGGCTTGCTCTCCTGATTCCATTGATATAAAATTTGTCAAATTCTAACGTGGAGATCAAAAGTTATAGCCAAAACAAATTCAAACATCTAATAGATTTAAATCCGGATTTTAAACCTAAACAGCTGCCACGCGTCTTAATCTGATTGGCGCGTACCGGTTCACGTTGGATCACGCTTCTGAGCCGCTAGATCTAACTTAATCGCACGGCTCAGATCCAATCTTATCGCTTCGCTCACGTTCTATCGTATCCGCAGGATCTAGATCTAACGGCGCTCAGCACTTTGACCATCTAGTGGCGGCGCTGGCGGCGGCGACAGGCGGCGGAGCCTCTGTCAGAGATGCTACCGGCGTTCTAGGTCGCGCGGGAGAGGGGAAGGGGCTTACCAGACTCTCCTTGTGCTGCTGATGCTCAAGGTGGCGGTGGTTTTGCAAGGGGCGCACGGAGATGGTCGCTAGAGCTCGTCGAAGTTGCGGGCGGCGTCTGTTGCTTGCTGTCGAAGACGTTGCCGTGGCTCTACGTCGACCTAGCACAAGCCAGAGGGTTTAGGAGATGCGCAAGGGCCTGGCGAACAAGACAGTACCAAAGGGGAGGCAAGGGACGGTCTTATCTTACCTGAATCGCACGTCGGGGTCGAGCGGCGGCTCAGGTGCTCGCGGGTGAGGACGAAGACGTCGCTCTGGGTCACGAGAAAGCAAACGGAGGGCATTAGCAAACGCGCAAGGTCATGCTGGTCATAGTGGTTTGAACAAGAGGCAGAGGGGCGGTCTGTACTTACCGAGATTCGTCGCCGGAGTTGCTCTGTCTGCGGCGGCGCAAGGGTAATTGCGGGCAGCCTGGGGGCGTAGAGGTGGCGCTAGGTGAGGGGAAATGGCCGTGGTGCAGAGGGAGTCTTATAGCCAGAGCGGGGGCGAGGATCGTGCGGCGTATCAATGGCAATTAAGCTCGTACCAATTGCGGCGAGGTAACGGCGGAGCGAGCGTCGCGGTCGCGCGTGATTGACGACAAAGACGACGTGGTCGCAGGGTCCACTCATCAGCGAGTTAAACAGAGGGTAGGTGGGGTCGTGTGGTTAGTGACCTGGTGGGTGTGTCTGTGAGTGACAGAGAGAAAGGGGGAACCCGGGTGGGCTAACTGGGCTAGATTCGTAGTTGGGCCAGATAGGTAGCATTGGCCTTTTTCCATTTCTTTTCTCCTTTTCCTTTTCTGTTTTGATTTTTTGAAATGATTTTCAAATCCAAATCTAATGAGTTTGAATTCAAATCTTATCTAGGTTTTTATACTTCAAACCTTGCACTCAAGTGTGTGTCAAACACTACTGTTCAATCAAAACACTTTGATCAAATGAAAATAAAAATAAAACCAAGCCTTTATGTGATATATACAATAGGCATAATATTGGTTTTATTTGCTTACTTTGTTTCAATCTTTTGATGGTGCCTAAGTTTGAATTTCAAACCTTACTGAATCCAAACAAGTACTCTTCTCATTGGAAGATAGCACTAAGGCTAGAGCAAACTTACATGAAATAATAAGCATATATGCTTCTGTTTTGAAATGATTTGTTTGAAATGAAACTTATATGATCATGTATGCACGGATGATATGCATGAGTTTGAAACATGATTTTAGGGATGTTACAGGCACCCCTCCGTCTCTCCTCTGGACTCTGTGTTATCCTTGGTGAAATATTGACTTTGGCTTTTATCCCGTCCAATTCCGAGAATATTTCCTTACTAGCTTTTCTAGAACCAAAAACAGCAGAAAACAAGCAACTGGCACTGTGGCAACTTGTTAATAGGTTAGTACCAGAAAACATAAGAAAAGCACCTTAAAGTGTGGACAAAGCAAAGCAAAGTAGATACTAAACAAGCATGGAACATAAAAAATTATAGATACATTTCCGACGTATCACAACTCCCTGGGTGTGGATTATCCGGCCCCTTTGAGGGGCGGATTACCCGGCCTGGGCAAAAACTCCGGCCATGGCCGGACAATCCGGGAGATATTCCGCCCCCACATAGAGAGTCGCGCCCTTGCGCCCTATGTGATTGGGGGAGGAGTGGGTTATTCGGCCCCTGGCAGGGGCGAATTATCCGCCCCCAAAAAACACTTTTAGGCTCCTTTTGATATTGTTAAGATCTGAAGCACTTCAACACACATTAAATAATCCTTGGTATTGTTATCTAACACACAAAACACTAGGGATCATGAAATGTTCTTTCAATCTTTCCCTTTTTGGTGTTAGATGAAAATACTAGGATTTGCAATAAAACCTGCTTACATCATCTTCAAGAAATGAAAGAGGCTCCCCCTAAATGTGTGCATATCAATAACTTGCATTTGAATACAAATGCACACACTAAGGATCAAGCCAATTTCATAAGATTGACGGCTATAATAAAGATGAGTTAGGAAAAACATTTCATACCACCGGGATGTGAATAAGCCAATATAATAAGTGAGAATATTAGGCCTTGAAATCAACCCACCATTTTGATGCAGCAATATATGATTCGAGGATTCCATATGACATCAAGATAATTCCAAACTCCATAGTTAATCCAGAATTCCATACAGATAGTTTCACATAGATAAATCCAGAAATCCAGATTTGCACACAGATAATTTCACACATGGCATAGTCTTATACAAAACCAAGCACAAATAGAAGTTCAACACTAAAGGTCACAAGCAACCGATAAAGAAAACGAATGATAAAAGGCAAATTCTTGCGCCCGACCCATGCAAATCCGAGACCTAAATAGAACTACTTCTCCCCCTTTGGCATCGAAATGCCAAAAAGGAAGGAGAGTGATGCTAGTGCCCCAAGATATCACTCGTCGTAGTCCTTCCCGTCGTCTTCGTAGTCATCCCCATACCCTTCCTCTTCCTCTTCATCATACTCATCATCATCAGTAGCTGGAGGAGTAGGCGCCCTTGGCGGTGCAGGAAACAGGTGACTCTCGAGCTCTCCATAGTTAATCCCTAAGGTGTTCCATTGAGCATATTGTTCTAGAGAAGTAGTAGGAGGAGGATGGCCAGACGCCCTAGACACATGGTGGAGAATCAACTGTTGGGTGTGGGCCATCTCATGGCGCTACTGGTAGGCCTCATACTGGCCCTTGTGAGTGTCGACGCCCATGCAAAGAATGTTCCGTTGAAACCAGTTGAGCTGCTTGACCTCACGGGCCATAGGAGACACCGCGGGCCTACGACCACTAGCCCGTGCATCACGCATGAAAGTCTTAGGAGCAGAGTGTAACACCCTCAGAATCGGGCCTATGCAAGTTTGAGCAAAATTCGCCAAACCCGCATAGAAACGATTCAAAGGTGCCCACCAGGCACTTTCGTGCGGGTGGAAAACGAAGTAATAACATTACACAACAGTCCTCGATGGGACCCACAGAACAGATATATATAACAGCGACTCAAAGAGTCAAGAATACAGATATAATATACAAGATCCAAATCACCTTGAAAACGATAGTGCGTCCAGCTACGGACAAGATGCAAATGGGGCTAAGAGCCCTGAAGAATAACCAATGGCGTCCATAACCCTGCCCAGGCCAAGCCGGAAAGGGTAACCCTGCTAACGACGTCGATCTCAGGCCAAGCCGGAAAGGGTAACCCTACTAACGACGTCGATCTCAAAACCTGCTTAAACAAAAAAGGGGTGCCGACAAAGGGCAAAGAAAAAAAGAAGCGTCGATCGAGGCGATGCAGCGAGGCTAGAATTCGGCGGTCCTCGCCTACATAGGTATGGTGGACTGAGCGGCAGCGGCAGCATGCACTAAACAACCTATAGAGACTCGATACAACTGGCGGTTATCAGAGAGGGGTGAGAATGACCTAACCGGATCCAACCTGAAGCTATCACCAAACAAACCCGTCCTGGTGTTTCCCCCTCGATACCAAACGAGGAAGTCAGAGAACTCACACGTTGGCGGTTTACTTATTCAGTTATAGTTGCGGCACTTTACTAGTCAGGTTTAGATAATCATCCTGATAAAGTAAGCAGTGGGCACTTTTAATTAACCATTCCGTTATAGTGGCAACGCTTACTAGTCAGATACAGTTAACATGAGATAACCCATAACGGCGATTGTTGGTACTTTTATTCAGCCATTCCGTTGTAGTTGCAAGATTTACTAGTCAGGTACAATGGTCACAAGCGACGACCAAACAAGCAATTGTGGGCAGTATTATTAGCCATTCCGTTATAGTGAAGCTGATTACTAGTCATTATAAGTCAAATTTATAGCAGTAAACTTTAGTTATGCTTGTCTATGATCGAGATACTGTGCTCCAAGTCGTCCATATCCGCGGACACGGCTTTCAGAAAGTTTTACCCGGCCGGGGTGCACCAATAGCAACACACGCTCGATCAACCTCGGAAAAACCAAAACAAAACCCAACGAGGCTTTCACATTGAACAATCAGGATTGAAATATTTCAGGGCCACCCTTTGAGTAGAATCCATAGTAGGCAAGCTCCGAGACGGCCTCAAGGTCTGCGTCAATGGCTGTGAGCGACTGGGAACCCCAAACGGGGCTTGTCGACACCGCGTAAACACTCCGCTTACCTAAACAGTACAGTGTGAAGTACCTCGCACAATCGTAAATAAAGCAGTAAAACATGGTATAAGTACAGGATCGTAAATAAAACCTCAAACTAGTTTGTGGCCCCAAGAAATAAGAATGAATCAAGCTCTGGCTCAGGGGGGGTCCCATATACCTCCCGGATGTGGATAGCGCGCAAAATCAAGGAACAGGTATCAAGTACTCGGGGTCTTACGGGACACAAGTGGGCGTTCGGAAAACCAAATATTATCTATCACCCACCGATGCCTCTGCTTATTCAATTTTAGTTGTTAAACAGAAATTAAAGTGAACAATAAGTAAAACTAGGATCATCTCCAACATCAACATACGGCAATACAGCAGCAACTGTGGCATATGACGACACATCGACACTTGAGCAAGCAACTACGACGCGCAAGTCCAACTATCTACCAAACAACAGGTAATAGGATGTATCCAAGGCAATATAGGGCTGCACGGTATATCACAGGTACGGAAACTAAAGCATCGCAACACAGATAGCAATAGATCAACAGGAGGGAATAAATACTTTAAAAGTAAGATAGGTAGAAAGAGGGAGATGCTCGCCTGAAAACATTGTAGAAAGGTTCATCCGAAGATCGGGGCGAAGCTCACATCAACTCAACGGCCTTATCCGCGAAGAACCAAAACACTAGAAGAAACACCGGATGCAATATTTTATACAACGGCAGAAGATCGGCATGATGCATGCATGATGGATGGCATGGCAAAAGTGCGATGCAATTAGGTCATGTTAAGTGGAACCGGGGTCCCGACAATTAATTAGGTGGTTCATGTTTATCTACCCCGCAATTTAAGTGTTGTTTAACAATGCAACAGGTGGAACCGGTTCGCTACACATGTTTAAATGAGGCCAATATGAGGCTAGATTTGCCCGCATATGGGCCCCATATTTAATTATTAGGTGAATCGGCATAAGGCCCCCAAACCACAGATATGCATGCGAGTCTGACAATTCAATATGCAATCAAGTTGTTATTATGCATTTATAAAATAGGGTATCGAGGGAAAAGGGTCACACATTTAGGGTTCGGCGATCTTGGGAGTCCGGGGTTCGGGGTTGGTCTCGGGGTCCAGGGTTTAGGGTTCGACGGGGTCGTTCTCGGATAACGGGGTTGGTCTTGGCGTTCGGGTGGACGAACTTGGCGTGGCGTCGGACGCATCGGGGCCTTGGGGTTCCACCTTGATTATCGGGGACGAACTTGGGCTCGACGTCGGGTCTCCCGGGTTCCCTGTCGGAGTACTTGATGTTCCGTGATGGAGTTCTTGTCGGGGATTATCCGGACACATACGGCTCGGTACGGTCTTGGAGTCTCGTGCCCGAGGTCTTGCGCGATTCTTCGGGGTCTCGTATCGGTGAAGGGGTCTCGACGCTTCACGGTCTTCGAACGCCGGGACGGAGAGCTTGGAGGTCGCGGTTCCAATGTCGGTGGCGATCTTGGCTTTCGGCGGTTCGACCTTCGGTAGATCCTGACACGGTGACAGTTCTCGTCGGTGGTCCTCCGGTTTCCCTGTCGCGGTTCTTGTCGTGCCGTGTAGACGCCCTTGTTGTCACAGTGGTCGCGCTTGGGCCGGTACCGTGGTCTAAGAAAGATCTTGCCATACCCGTCGAAGAACTCGGATGCGGTTCAGGTGTCGATGGAACACTTGGTGTTCCCCGTGGAGGATCTTGGGTTGACTGCGGGCTTGCAGAGACGGCAGGCGGTCGGCAGAACCGGGGCGAGGGCAGGTCGGAGCGATGCGGCGGGTGATCGCGGTGGCAGGCGAGGCTCGTGTGTGGGAGGCGGTCGTTCTTGGCGGGCAGCACAGCCTGGCGACGGCGGTTGGGAAGCGGCCGAGCGGCGGAAGACGAGGCCGGCGGAGAGACCTGGGCAGGGCAGCGGCAGGGCAGCGTCGACTCAGCGGGAGGCGGCGGTCGGAGGCGGTGCGGCAGTGGCGAGTGGGCGGAGGAGCTGCCTTGGCGCGAGGTACCGGGCTGCCTTGCGGCGCATGAGCTGGGTGAGGATCGAGGTTGCTCCGGTGAGGCGGAGGCTCAGCAGGGCTCGCGTGGGAGAGCTTCAGTGGCGTGGCTGAGCTCGGGCCGTGGGGCGGGCGTCTGAGTGGGAGGCGTGAGGCGAGGTAGGTCGAGCCGGGCCGAGGGGACAGCCCGCGAGGCCGAGGAGGGGCCTTGAGGCGGGCAGGCGCTGCCGGGAGGCGGCTCGGGTCGTCTGGCTGTGGCTTGATCGAGGCAGGCAGGGGCAGGGCAGCCCAGACGGCAGCAGCGAGACTCTTGAGGCAGTGTGGAGGCGGGGCCAGCGGAGGAAGGCGGCATGGAGAGAGGAGCCGGCTCGAAGGAGCAGGAAGAGGAGAGGCGGTGGAGGCGAGTCTTGTGGCGGCGGCGTCTTGAAAGCTGAGCCGGGTGGGGCGTGAGCCCAGGTGGCGCGTGAGGCGGTGGCAGGCGGTTGAGCGTCATGTCAGTGGCTCTTCTGAGAGGAGAGGGGAGCGGGCTGGCGGAGGAAGCAGCGTCGTGAGGAGGGAGGTAGGAGAAGAACAGGGATCTGGCGTGGCGTGGGTGGGTCCCATGGTGGGCCCGCTTGATGAGTGGAGAGGGCCGGGTGCATGCGGTGTCTGTTGGGTGGTTATTGGCTCGCCAGGGGTGGGCCAGAGGGAGGTGGGGGCCCAATGGCGTGTGAAGGAAGGCGTCTTCTTGTGTCGTCTGATGTGCAGTGGCGGGGTGGGGTGTGTTGGCTGGAGGGGGAGAGAGGGGTGAGAGAGAGGGAGAGGGGAGATGATTGGGGGGCTGATGTGGCATGCAGGGAGTGGGTGAGGGAGAGAGGAGTGCTGAGGTGGCGAAGTCTGATAGGAGGGGGTGAGGTGGCTGGAAAGGGTGGGTAGGAATTTGGGTAGGTTTAGGAATTAGAGGGGCAGGTTGGGGTGGACCGATTTAGTTTCGGGGGCGGTCGTTCGGGTCGGCTGGCCCGTTCGACTGCCCCTACAAAAAATAATATAATTTTATTTGTTTAATTGGACCGTTTGCAAACCGCTCGCGGCCAAAACAAAATAATCCGGCGACCCGGGTTTTGCGTGTTTAAATTAAAAGGGGGCGTTTGGAAAACAAAACGGGCGTTGCGAGAATAGTTTTGGCAAACAATGCATGATGATGACGATGCAATGCACAAATTCAACGCGATTTTCTAGTAGTGGTTTTGCGGGATGCCACAATTCGACACCACTAACAATGGATCTCGCCCTCGAGATCCGCCTCATGGTACCGGAAGGAAGGTCGGCGATCTGATCCTTCGCGCTTCGTGTAGATCCTCGCGACACCACTAACAAGAGGTCGTTGTCCGTGATCGTCGAGAGAACGGAAACAAAAGGTCGAAGGTAGAGGCATCAACAAATAAAGCCACCTCTAACTTCCGTGGAAAGAGGGAACCGATGCATTCTCATCCACTTCAATGTACAAAAGCGAATAGAAAGGGTAGTCGGCATGGGGGCCAATCCATCACGCACCCAAACTATTACTTCGCACAATCAGTGGAAAAGCGTGCAACCATTCTCGGAAACAGACTGAAGATCTCGACAAGCGAGGTTCGGAAACAAAAGAATGATGCAGACTCTGCATCGGATCTGGCGTAGATGATGTCGTCGCGTCAGAGAACTCCGGAAGGAACACACAAGGAACAAAGGATGGTACCACAGACGAAGGATTCCTCGGATAGCATGAAGACCATATGTAGCATCACCGTTATCAGAGGGGGAAGCGAAACCCTGAAGGTACGACGGAAACCCAACCACGAGAATTCCTGGACTCGAAGAAAGAGACGAGAGCGGATTCAAAACACGTAGAGGTAAGAGGAGAACAGCATAGGGGTAAGGAATAAAATCAGACCTAACCAGAACTATCCAACCGATTTTGCATAAATAGTTTTGACACTCTACTTCGGCCGTTAGCTAGGTTATCCTACAGGCTGGACTTGTGGGGTATCGCAACTGCTGAGCTCTGATACCACTCAGAACACCTCGAATCGGGCCTATGCAAGTTTGAGCAAAATTCCAAACCCGCATAGAAACGATTCAAAGGTGCCACCAGCACTTTCGATGCGGGTGGAAAACGGTAATAACATTACACAACAGTCCTCGATGGGACCCACGTAACGAGATATATATAACGACTCAAAGAGTCAAGAATAGATATAATATACAAGATCCAAATCACCTTGAAAGCGATAGGCCCAGCTACGGACAAGATGCAAATGGGGCTAAGAGCCACAAGAATAACCAATGGCGTCCATAACCCTGCCCAGGCCAAGCCGGAAAGGGTAACCCTGCTAACGACGTCGATCTCAGGCCAAGCCGGAAAGGGTAACCCTGCTAACGACGTCGATCTCAAAACCTGCTTAAACAAAAAAGGGGTGCCGACAAAGGGCAAAGAAAAAAAGAAGGAGCGTCGATCTTGAGGCCAAGACACGGCGAGTCTAGAATTGCGTCCTCGCCTACATAGGTATGGTGGATCGGCGGCGCAAGATGCACTAAACAACCTATAGAGACTCGATACAACTGACGGTTATCAGAGAGGGGTGAGAATGACCTAACCGGATCCAACCTGAAGCTAACACCAAACAAACCCGTCCTGGTGTTTCCCCCTCGATACCAAACGAGGAAGTCAGCCGAGGAACTCACACAGTTGGCAGTTTTACTTATTCAGTTATAGTTGCGGCACTTTACTAGTCAGGTTTAGATAATCATCCTGATAAAGTAAGCAGTGGGCACTTTTAATTAACCATTCCGTTATAGTGGCAACGCTTACTAGTCAGATACAGTTAACATGAGATAACCCATAACCCCAGCAGTTGTTGGTACTTTTATTCAGCCAATTCCGTTGTAGTTGCCATACTTACTAGTCAGGTACAACGGTCGCAAGCGACGACCAAACAAGCAATTGTGGGCAGTATTATTAGCCATTCCGTTATAGTGAAGCTGATTACTAGTCATTATAAGTCAAATTTATAGCAGTAAACTTTAGTTATGCTTGTCTATGATCGAGATACTGTGCTCCAAGTCGTCCATATCCGCGGACACGGCTTTCAGAAAGTTTTACCCGGCCGGGGTGCACCAATAGCAACACACGCTCGATCAACCTCGGAAAAACCAAAACAAAACCCAACGAGGCTTTCACGACTGAACAATCACAGGATTCAGAAATATTTCAGGGGGCCACCCCTTTGAGTAGAATCCGCAACGGAGTAGGCAAGCTCCGAGACGGCCTCAAGGTCTGCGTCAATGGCTGTGAGCGACTGGGAACCCCAAACGGGGCTTGTCGACACCGCGTAAACACTCCGCTTACCTAAGCGATGCGATTAAGTGTACTGCACAATCGTAAATAAAGCAAAGAAACATGGCATAAGTACAGGATCGTAAATAAAACCTCAAACTAGTTTGTGGCCCCAAGAAATAAGAATGAATCAAGCTCGCCTGGGGGTCCCATATACCTCCCGGATGTGGATAGCGCGCAAAATCAAGGAACAGGTATCAAGTACTCGGGGTCTTACGGGACACAAGTGGGCGTTTGGAAAACCAAATATTATCTATCACCCACCGATGCCTCTGCTTATTCAATTTTAGTTGTTAAACAGAAATTAAAGTGAACAATAAGTAAAACTAGGATCATCTCCAACATCAACATACGGCAATACAGCAGCAACTGTGGCATATGACGACACACATCAGCACTTGAGCAAGCAACTACGACGCGCAAGTCCAACTATCTACCAAACAACAGGTAATAGGATGTATCCAAGGCAATATAGGGCTGCACGGTATATCACAGGTACGGAAACTAAAGCATCGCAACACAGATAGCAATAGATCAACAGGAGGGAATAAATACTTTAAAAGTAAGATAGGTAGAAAGGGGGAGATGCTCGCCTGAAAACATTGTAGAAAGGTTCATCCGAAGATCGGGGCGAAGCTCACATCAACTCAACGGCCTTATCCGCGAAGAACCAAAACACTAGAAGAAACACCGGATGCAATATTTTATACAACGGCAGAAGATCGGCATGATGCATACATGATGGATGGCATGGCAAAAGTGCGATGCAATTAGGTCATATTAAGTGGAACCGGGGTCCCGACAATTAATTAGGTGGTTCATGTTTATCTACCCCGCAATTTAAGTGTTGTTTAACAATGCAACAGGTGGAACCGGTTCGCTACACATGTTTAAATGAGGCCAATATGAGGCTAGATTTGCCCGCATATGGGCCCCATATTTAATTATTAGGTGAATCGGCATAAGGCCCCCAAACCACAGATATGCATGCGAGTCTGACAATTCAATATGCAATCAAGTTGTTATTATGCATTTATAAAATAGGGTATCGAGGGAAAAGGGTCACACATTTAGGGTTCGGCGATCTTGGGAGTCCGGGTTGAGGTTGGTCTCGGGGTCCAGGGTTTAGGGTTCGACGGGGTCGTTCTCGGATAACGGGGTTGGTCTTGGCGTTCGGGTGGACGAACTTGGCGTGGCGTCGGACGCATCGGGGCCTTGGGGTTCCACCTTGATTATCGGGGACGAACTTGGGCTCGACGTCGGGTCTCCCGGGTTCCCTGTCGGAGTACTTGATGTTCCGTGATGGAGTTCTTGTCGGGGATTATCCGGACACATACGGCTCGGTACGGTCTTGGAGTCTCGCGCCCGAGGTCTTGCGCGATTCTTCGGGGTCTCGTATCGGTGAAGGGGTCTCGACGCTTCACGGTCTTCGAACGCCGGGACGGAGAGCTTGGAGGTCGCGGTTCCAATGTCGGTGGCGATCTTGGCTTTCGGCGGTTCGACCTTCGGTAGATCCTGACACGGTGACAGTTCTCGTCGGTGGTCCTCCGGTTTCCCTGTCGCGGTTCTTGTCGTGCCGTGTAGACGCCCTTGTTGTCACAGTGGTCGCGCTTGGGCCGGTACCGTGGTCTAAGAAAGATCTTGCCGTACCCGTCGAAGAACTCGGATGCGGTTCAGGTGTCGATGGATCTGAGGCTGCTCCGGCGGGCGGAGGCGGCGGCTCGACGGGGCTCGCGTGGGCGGAGAGCTTCGAGGTGGCGTGGCTGAGCTCGGGCCGGCGGGCGGAGGCGTACGAGTGGGAGGCGACGGAGGCGGCAGGGCAGGTCGAGCCGGGCCAAGACAGGGACAGGCCGAGCGACGAGGAGGGCGAGGCGGCCGGGCTGCCGGAGGGGCGGCTCGGTCAGACGCGGCAGCGGCGGTCCGAGGCCGGGCAGACGGGCAGGGCGGCGACGGCTTGAGCGGGCTGGGGCGCGACGAGAGGCGTGAGGGCGGGAGGGCGCGGCCTTGAGGCTGGAGGAGAGGGAGCCGCCCGAGGGGAACGGAAGAGGAGAGGCGGTGGAGGCAGGGCGCGGGCGGCGAGGCGGCTGCGGGGCGCGAGCTGCGGGCAGTGGGCGGGGAGGCCCGGCGAGGAAACTGGTGGGGGCGCGCGGGAGGCGGTGGCCGGCGGCGTGGCGTCAAGGCCGGTGGCTGCAGAGGGAGAGGACGAGGGCTGGGCGGCTGGGAACGCGAGCGTGCGTGAGGGAGGGAGGTAGGAGAAGAACAGGGACGCGTGCGGGGGCGTGGGTGGGTCCCGCGGTGGGCCCGGGCGCGGTAGGTGGAGAGGGGCCGGGTGCATGCGGTGTGCGCTGGGTGGATCGCTGGCTCGCTGCGGGGTGGGCCAGAGGGAGGTGGGGGCCCAATGGCTGGGTGGGGAAAGGCCGGCGTCTTCTTGTGTCGTCGGTGCAGGCAAGCGGTGGGCGGTGGGTGTGTTGGCTGGAGGGGGAGAGAGGGGTGAGAGAGAGGGAGAGGGGAGATGATTGGGGGGCTGATGTGGCATGCAGGGAGTGGGTGAGGGAGAGAGGAGTGCTGAGGTGGCGAAGTCTGATAGGAGGGGGTGAGGTGGCTGGAAAGGGTGGGTAGGAATTTGGGTAGGTTTAGGAATTAGAGGGGCAGGTTGGGGTGGACCGATTTAGTTTCGGGGGCGGTCGTTCGGGTCGGCTCGCCCGTTCGACTGCCCCTACAAAAAATAATATAATTTTATTTGTTTAATTGGACCGTTTGCAAACCGCTCGCGGCCAAAACAAAATAATCCGGCGACCCGGGTTTTGCGTGTTTAAATTAAAAGGGGGCGTTTGGAAAACAAAACGGGCGTTGCGAGAATAGTTTTGGCAAACAATGCATGATGATGACGATGCAATGCACAAATTCAACGCGATTTTCTAGTAGTGGTTTTGCGGGATGCCACACAGAGGAAGGATGAGAGGTCTTCTGTGCCTTATTGTATATCTTCTTGGCCTTGTGCACTCCATCCAAATTGCTACCAAACTCCTAATGTGGCAGCATGTGCTTGATAAGCATCATAATATAGGGAGAAAAAGGGACGGAGATCCTGTTGAACATAGCATCTGTCATATCATGGTAGATATAATCCATGACATCCAACTTGTACCATGTAGATGACACGGTATTGGTGGCACATTCATGGGCAAAAGCAAGTAGGGGCACCAAGTGAACACGAATCTTATCATTATTGCCCCAGCTTGGAGCAATGTTGTCACGGAACAAACTGACAAGAACTACATATAAAGGAGATAGTCTAGCAAAAGTACCAGCAACACCATCGAGAGTCAGGGATGGAGCGAGAGCACTATCCTTGCTAGGCTTGATAGGAGAAATGATGCGGTGGCCAGAAGCTGTGTCACAACCATGGAAAGCATAGCCAAGTACCTGGCCAAAGATGCGGAAGTCTGACTGAATCATAGTGGTCCCGGTCATCCACTTCATGGTGCGAAGCTCATCTCCGCAAATCACAAGTGTTGAGAAGAATTGTTTCACAACCTAGGAGTCATAGCTGCATTGCAAAGTCATAAGATGGTGCAGCCCCATTCTGCCAGTCACGTCCAAAGCCTCTCGAAGTCTTGACTTGGACTGTGCCTCAGTCAAATTTAGAGGATGCATAGGGTGTATCTTGAGAGTAGCATAAACATCATCATGAATGTACCTGAAATGAGGGCACCAAAACATACTATCCTCCGGAGGACCATCACTGTCAGCCTCAGCATAATAATCAATGTGGCGAATAGCAGAGTACTCAACTACGTCCATGGCCTTGTAGTCGGCACGTGCATTCTTTCCCTTGCCCTTGCGAGAGGTGGTCTTCTTGGCTTTTATAGCTGCCTCGGCCATCCGTTCAGCCTCTCTTTGCGACCTTTGGATTTCAGTCTCGTCAACAAGCTTGTCGTCTTTGTTATGCCTGAGATAACAGGCACGGGGACGACGCTTGTAGGTCTTGGGAGCACTGGAACCACCTGTGAGAAGCAATAGATAGGTAGCATGGGGATAAGCATACACAAAAGTCCAAGAGGAATGGTAGATACAGTAGGAAAATTACCCACGATCCAATGATGCACACTAGGAGAATCTGAGATAAAACCAAACAGGCAGTGAACCTCCAGACCGGATTATTCGGCCATGCCAGGGGCGGATAATCCGCCCCGTGCGAAAATTTTAGGTTTCCACCCAGATTCACCATGGCAATGCAGATCGGGCCCTAGGGTTGCAATACTACGGAATCTAACATGCAAGGGAAACACATAGTATCTTCTACAACGAGTTTCCACCAAGAACAAAAATTTCCATACACAAGAGATGGATGAGGGAGTTACCCTCACTCATTGGAGGAAAATCTCGTAGGAGAAGATACCCGGAGGTGCTGGGAATAAGATCCGGGGGGAGCCCAGAGAATCCGGTAATCGAATCGACTTCGGGGAGGGG
This sequence comes from Avena longiglumis, assembly GCA_030063025.1. Lineage (NCBI taxonomy): Eukaryota > Viridiplantae > Streptophyta > Magnoliopsida > Poales > Poaceae > Avena > Avena longiglumis. Next base: position 252,598,519 of record CP125979.1, read on the forward strand.
CGGAGGCTGGGGGCAGGACACGGGGTGGGGGAGGAAGGACTGTTCTATTTGAGCCCTCCCCGACCCCTGGCCCCTAAAAGACATACCCCCCCCCCCCCGCACTTGGGACGGATAGTCCGGCCCCTCTCTGAATATTATGTAAACACATATTCAGGCCGGAGCTCTCCAAACAAAAACCCTAGCAAGTATACAGGGGACTTGTGTGCAAGAAAATATGGCACGGGATAAGAAAAAGGCTTGGGTTTAGAGCAACAAACTTAGATGGTACTACACATCCAACCTTGCAAGAACAAATCAACTAAAATACAAGATTGGGTGTGGTTCCCAAAAGAACAGAAGATAAGCAATAAAATCCAAAAAGAGAGCCAATAAAAACCCAACTATTTGCAAAGAAGAGGGTGGTGGCCGAAGCCACCATGTTGGAGCGCATGGCATGACACCGCGAAAATGTATCTTGAGTTTAAAACCAATGCTCATCGATGACCCACATATCACAAAATGATATTAAGGGAAATGATTTTTCTTGCTTTCAGCATTATGGGGGGAGGGTTAGCCCAGTCAATTAGGACCACACTCCCCCTATGTCTATGCCCGCATCTAAACCAAATACATGGGGAAGTGCAAGTGATTATGCAAGGGGTAGTCAAGCCAAGCTCCTTGAATCTACGATATTTAGCTCATTCCTCAAATAACCAAACCTTGCTTCATCAAGTGGCTTCTTGAAAATATCAGCAAGTTGGTTCTTCGTGCTCACAAAAGATAGGGCAATATCACCACGAGCAACATGATCCCGAATAAAATGATTGCGAATCTCAATATGTTTTTTCCTTGTATGTTGCACCAGATTGTAAGCAATTTTAATAGCACTTTCATTGTCGCATAAAAGAGGCAGTTTGTCACAATTGACACCATATTCCTTTAAAGTTTGCCTTGTCCATAATAATTGCGTACAAGAACTTGCAGCAGCAACATATTCAGCTTCGGCGGTTGAGAGAGATATACAATTTTATTTCTTCGAAGACCAACACACTAGAGACCTGCCCAAGAATTGACATGCACCAGAAGTTGATTTTCGATCATCCTTGTCACCAGCCCAATCTGAATCAGTATAGCCACATAGAGAGAAACTAGATCCTTTGGGATACCATAGACCAAAATTTGGGGAATGAACCAAATATCTGAAGATTCTCTTGACCGCCACTAAGTGGCTTTATTTAGGAGCGGCTTGATACCTTGCACACACTCCTACACTCAACATGATGTCGGGTCTAGATGCGCAGAGGTAAAGGAGAGAGCCGGTCATGGATCGGTATACCTTTTGGTCCACATCTTTACTCATTAGATTAAGCTCGAGATGACATTTGGTTTGCATTGGAGTAGCAACGCCATTTTGATCCGTCATATTGAACCTCTTGAGCATGTCTTGGATGTATTTTGCTTAATTAATAAAGGTTCCCTCTCTAAGTTGCTTTATCTCAAATCCAAGAAAGAACCTTAATTCTCCCATCATAGACATCTCAAACCTGTCAGTCGTAAGCTTTGAAAGTCATCATTAAAAGCTTGATTAGTAGAGCCAAAAATGATGTCGTCTATATATATTTGGCATACAAAAAGCTCCCTGTTAACCTTCTTAGTAAAAAGAGTGGGATCAATTTACCCAACTTCGAATCTACGGTCTAACAAAAGCTCTCTAAGGTGCTCATACCACGCACGTGGGGCTTGTTTAAGGCCATAGAGCGCCTTATCAAGTTTGTAGACATGGTTCGGAAACTTTGGATCCTCAAAACCTGGGGGTTTCTTAACATATACCAAATCATGTAGAGGACCATTAAGAAATACACTCTTAACATCCATTTGTTGTAATTTAAAATTATGATGAGCAGCATAAGCAAGGAGGATACGAATGGACTCAAGTCGAGCCACATGAGCATAAGTTTCACCAAAATCGATGCCTTCCACTTGAGAGAATCCTTGGGCCACTAGCCTTTCCTTATTCCTTACAACAATGACATTTTCATCTTGCTTGTTCTTCAAAATCCACTTTGTGCCGATAACATTGCGACACTCTTTGGGTTTTTCTACGAGCTTCCATACCTTGTTACGCTTGAAGTTACTTAGTTCTTCATGCATTGCACCCACCCAATCTGGATCTTCAAGAGCATCAAAGACCTTCTTTGGTTCCACCATTGATATATGAGCTTGATGATCACAAAAGCTAGCAAGTTCTCTTCTAGTGGACACTCTTCTTCTTAGATCACCTACAACCTTGTCAAGAGTATGACCCCTTAACTCAAGGTTCCTTTCAACATGAGTTTTGCGACGAGATTCAATTTCCTTATTGTTTCTTGGAGGAGTTGCTTCAACATTTGGAATCTCGTCTTGACCACTACCTTGTCCTTCATCAACAACTTGATTAGTGTGAATTGGAGATGAAGAACGCTTCCCTTGATCTTGATCTACATTCATAACAGGAGGTTGCTGCTGTTCTGGAGCTTCAGGGCCGGATAATCCACCCCTAGGTGGGGTCGAAAAATCCGTCCTGGGAGTTTCTGCTTTAGTTTGCTCTTCTTGGTTGTCCCTGTCATGAGTTGGAGTGCCAGGCCCGGATATTCTGCCCCCTGGTAGGGTCCGGATAATCCGGCCTGGGATTTTCAGCGTCTTCATGTTCGTCCTGATTGCCCCTGGTGCTTGTTGGAGTGCCAGGGTCGGATTGTCTGCCCCTTGGAGGGGGCGGATAGTCCGTCCTAGAAAACTGATGATCTTCAGGAGGTTGTGGTGTTGGTGCAGTAGTTTCTCCAGCAGGAGGAGCTTGTTGATCTTGTGTAGATGAGGGCTCCACTTGAGTAGAGCATTGTCCTTCCCAATCCGCCACAAGGGGTTCCTCAATGGGGAGGAAAAATCACACGCCCATTCTTCTTATGGCATCTTGGGGTATTTCAACATCTGCATCACAAACATCAACTTGCCCCACATGGGAGCCATAATTTTCATCGAATTCCACACTACAAGATTCTACAACAGTTTCGGAGAGCTATTGTAGACTCTATAAGTATGGGATTCGTCACCAAAACCAACAAAAAAACCTTCTAAAGACTTAGACTCAAATTAGAAAAACGAACTCCTTTGATAAGAAAGAAACACTTACAACCGAATACATGTAAATATGATATGTTGGGCTTGTTACGGTAAGTATCTCATATGGCGTTTTGTCCAAAATTTTGCGGAGGTAGCCGATTTGATGAGTGACATGCGCTAGATATGGCTTCAGCCCATAAGTTGTATGGTGACTTGAATTCAGCCAACATAGATCTAGCCATATCCATCAAAGTACGGTTCTTCCTCTTGGCTACACCATTTTGTTGAGGGGTGTATGCTTTGTTGAGGGGTGTACGCAGCGGAATATTGATGTCTTATCCCCTCTTCACTTATAAGTTCATTTAAAGTGTAATTCTTGAATTCGGAGCCGTTGTCACTTCTTAATGCCAATATTAGGACAATGTGTTGACGCCGGACCTTGATACGTCGTAAATGTATCTATAATTTGTGATGTTCCATGCTTGTTTAGTATCAACTTTGCTTTGCTTTGTCTATACTTTGAGGTGTTTTTGTACATTTTCTGGGACTAAACTATTAACCAGATGTCGCAGTGCCAGTTGCCTGTTTTCTGCTGTTTTCGGCTTCAGAAAAGCTAGTAAGGAAATATTCTCGGAATTGGACGTAAAAAAGCCAAAGTAAATATTTCACCGAGGAGAACACAGAGACCAAAGGGCGGCCGAAGGAGGGCCACGAGGCCGCCACATCCTAGGGTGGCGCGGGCCTCCCCTAGGGTGCGCCGCCACCTGGTGTGGGCACCTTGGGTGCCCCCTGCCTCGCCTCTTCGCCTATAAAATCCCCCCCAATGCCAAAACCCTAAGAACCTAATCGTATCTCAACAAAACAGTCTATAGCCGTCGCCACCATCGTCCCTAGATCGGGGGGATCTTAAGCTCTTCCCGGCACCCTATAGGAGGGGAGATATCATCCCGGAGGCCTTCTTCATCACCGTGCCAGCCTTCGGTATGATGCGTGAGTAGTTCACCCTTGGACTATGGGTGCATACAGTAGCTAGATGGTTGTTTCTCCTCCTTTGTGCTATCATGTTTAGATCTTGTGAGCTCCGTTCATGATCAAGATCATCTATTTGTAATCATACATGTTGTGTTTGCTGGGATTTGATGGATATTGAGATACTATGTCAGATTGATTATTGATTCTATCATTTCTTATTGATTATTGATTCTATCATGTCTGTGTTGTTAGAGATCTTGCATGCTCTCCGTTTCTAGTAGCTATCTTGTCCAAGTAGATGCTAGTGACTCCAAGAGGGAGTATTTATGATCGATAGTGGGTTCATGCCTCTATTGAATATAGAGAAGTGACAGAAATCGCTAAGATTATAGATGTGCTGGTTCTACTAGGAAGAAAACAACAATCTTTTGTTCATGGAACAATTGTATTTTTTACTTTACACACATTTCTTAATGCAATTATCCGTTGCTTGCAACTTAATACTGCAGGGGGTTCGGACGATAACCTGAAGGTGGATTATTAGTCATAGATGTAGTTGGATGGCGGTCTATGTATATTGTTGTAATGCCCAATCAAATCTCATAGGAATCATGACTGTCTAGTATTTGCATTGTTATGCCTTGCTCAGTTCCTGTTAATTGCACCGCTGTAATTTGTTCACCCAGCATGTTATGTTATTTATCTTAAGGAGAACACCTCTAGTGAACTGTGGACCCTGGTCCAATATTTACCATTGTTACATCATCTACTGTTACCATTTACTCTCTGCAAGCAATCATTACCGTCTACACTATATGTTTAATCCTTTGTTTTCAGCAAACCAGTGAGATTGACAACATCACTGTAAGTTGGGGCAAAGTCTTGAGTTTGTGTTGTGCAGGATTCCAAGTTGCAAGCAACACCTTGGAGTTGTTTCCTTGATCCTACTGGTTCGATAACCTTGGTTTCATAACTGAGGGAAAATTTGCCGCTGTGCTCATCATACCTTCCTCTTGGGGTCTCCCAACGAAGCTCTACAACTGAGCCGCATCAAGATATTTTCTAGCGCCGTTGCCGGGGAGTTAAGGACAGCTTCTCAAGGGGAGTCTCTCACAACCTCTCTCTTTATTTGTTTTTGTTTTTCTTAGTTCCTTTTGCTTTGTTTTTCTTGGTTCTTTCTTTCAAAAATTACAAAAAAAAATAGTTTTTTTTTGTTTGCTTTTTCTTATAAAAAACACACAAAAAATTAGTTCCTACTATAGTTGTTGGTATGTTATTGCCTTGCTTTGTCATGATTTCTATCAATGGCTGGTTTCTTTGAAACTAGATCTTATTGGCAAGGTGGGTTCACGGAAGAACAAAAATATTATTATAAGGAACACCGCTTGTCACAAAAAGGGAAACACTTATGGGAACAAATTGATAAATTGAATACCATTGCTAGAAATGTGTGCTCTACTTATAATGTTACTTATTGGTTTGATAAAGCTTGTTGCTGTAGGAGGTATAAACACCTCCCTTTTCAATGTGAGTATAATGCTAATGTTATCATATCTTCTTATGTTAAGGAAAATTATGACTTTTATGATGTGGGACAAATTGAAGAATTTATTGCTTGGAAGGGGCATTTGAACTTGCTAGTTTGCTTGAAAATACTGATGATTCACCCTATGAATATGAGGTTTATGATATAATTAAATTTTGCTTTAATAATTATAAGGAAGAAAATGGCTATATTCTTGAATATATTAATAAATACTTTCCACAAACGAAAGAGACTAATGCCTTGCAGGAGATTATGGAAGAAGAAATTGCTGAAACTGAAAGTTCATTAGATGAAAAAGAGGAGGAGAGTGATGAACAAAAGGAGGATGAATGTATTAGCTACCTAGGTCTAGCTTTTAATGAGAGTAACTTTTCATCCCTTACATTATTTGATTGTCCCCCATGCTTACCAAAGGAGGATGAATGTTATGTTCCTGTGGATTCTTTTGAAATATATACTATGGGTAAAACTTGTGATAATAATTATGCTTCTGTTATCTATGATAATCCTTTATTTGTGCCTGACTTTGAAATACATGGTACTAAAGAGTTTTGTTTAGAAAATATTTATGATAAAGCTCTAGATGATGGTCATATATTGGTTGATAATATTAATTGCACTACTATTGAAAATGAGATTGGAGGGGTCTTGACTTTATATTGGAACCCCATACCTCTTAATAATGATCAGTCATCTTGTTATAAAATTGTTAAAAGTATCCCACTATTTTTTAGCTTGATAGAAATTATGTGTTTGTAGATCATGAAAAGCATGTTTTATGTGATAGTTATATTGTTGAGTTTATTCATGAGGCTACTGAAAATTATTATGAGAGAGGAAAATATGGTTGTAGAAGTTTTCATGATACTGAAACACCTCTGTATGTGCTGAAAGTTTTGAAGTTACTCTCGTTTTATCTTCCTATGCTTGTCACTTTGTTCTTTGTGAATTTATTTGCTTACAAGATTCCTATGCATAGGAAGTCGGTTAGACTTAAAGGTGTTTTTAATTTTCTTCTTGATGCTCTCTTTTACTTCAATTCATATTTCTTATGTGAGCATCTTCTCAAACTATCAATTCCTAACTTAAAGGCGTTAAAGAAACGTACTAATTGGTAGATAACCCAAATTTCATTAGGATTTTCTTTTATTGAGTCTTGGAAGTTATTACTTCTGTAATAACCTCTCCTTATACTTTCTGTGTGGTTTCTGTGTCAAGAATAACCTCTAATGAGAGAGAAGTAAGATTTGGGGAAGTTGCTATCCCGAAACAGATTTTAGTGCTTCACTGTACAAATTCGTGAAAAATATATGTATGTCGGATTGATCTGTAATTTTCTGAGTAAATTCTCCAGGTTGTTTTTTAACTTTCATTAGTTCAACACTTTTCGATTTGAGCAACATAAGGTCTTCGAAAAAATCGATTTTTACCTGCTGGTGTGTTTTGACAGATTTCTGCCATTATTTTCATTTGCTTCTTATTCGGTTTCTCTTTGAGTTCTCCTTAATCACTTGAGCTTTTTAAAAGGAATTGATACAGTATCATGTGTTCTAATGCAAGTTTTCCTTGTTTTACAACAAAACACAAAGGTTTATTCTTTTGAATGCACTAAATGTTGCTAATGAAGATTGTGTGAAGTTTTGTATGAAGGATATTTTCAAGTGTAGGGGAAGAATGATGTAATGAGATGAGGAATGGAAAAAATCTCAAGCTTGGGTATGCCACCCTGTGTCACCCCAATAAATATTCAAGAGGTACAAATGTCAAAGCTTGGGGATGTCCAAGGCATCCCCTTCTTCATCAATAAAATTCTCAGGTCTCTTTATAGACACTTCATTTTTATTGTTTCATGCACTGTTGTGTTGTTCTTAGAGTGTCTTGATGACCCACAAGTATAGGGAATCGCAACAGTATTCGAGTGTAATATTGTTGAATAATAGAGCAATATATGATGGGGATATGCCTATCGGGGTATGCCCAGCAGGACGTTTCCGACTGGCCCAAGAACCAGCGAGTGGGCCTGCAGGACGGCGAATGGATTGAAGCCCAGCGAGGAACCAAGCGACTGGAAGCTGAAGGCCCAGGCGAGTAGATAGGCCCAGTCGGATTAGGTTTGAACGATTACCGAAGCTTTAACTGAATCGGTTGAGATATGTAAACCCTAGGGGAGGTGAGCCTATATAAACCTCCCTATAGGGCGAGTAGAGATACGTTCCCTCATACACCCAAGCGACTCGCCGCCTAGCCGCCGAGCTCGCCCATTGTAACACCTCCATAATATAACCTAGCAGGAGTAGCTCTTTACCCTCCGGGGGGGGCGAACCTGGGTAAACCCCTATGTCTTTTCCCTCATCTTGGACCGCAGATGGCTGGCCGCCCTTGCCCCTCGTTCTACTACTCGCTGCCGATTGCAGCATTTGCCGTGACTATTCCCACGACAGTGGCGCCCACCGTGGGGCCTGTCCGGTACGGCCGGTGTTCTGCGGTGAGATCCAATCTGCCCATCAACGAGACGGTCGCCACCGGCCGCATGATAGCGATCGGCGAGATGCTCCAAATCTTGCCGAGCAGCTACGTCCCAGCGGCGCGACCCGTCACTCACAGCGTGATCCTGCCGATCGGCACGATCAGCCTCTTCGTCGGTCTCACCGACATCATCGTCTCGGAGGATTCGGCTCGCATCCGCGAGTCGCCGCCACGCGATCGGCTCTCCGAGAGCCAGGTCCGCACGATCCATCGCCTCGCCTCCGAGTACAACTCGGCCCACAACGACGTGGCCGAGAGCTCGGCGGCCGCAGAAGACGCGGCCCTCACCGACGACGCCGACTCGGCAACCCCAGCGTCACTCGCCGGATCCATCACCGCGGCTTCATCCGTGGGCTCCATCGCCCAGGTCTCCAACGCGGGAGACTTCGAGGACCCCTCCATCCTCGGGATCTTTGAGTTCGACTCCGGGTCGGAGAATTCCGCCGACCTCCGCGACGGAACCGGTCGCCACACCGCGACCAACATGGCGACCGGCACCGATCCGCCGGAGGATCCGTTCTCCACCCCAATCCCTCCTAACGCCACGGCAACGGAGGTCGAGGAACTCCGCCTGAAACTGGCGGAGGCGATACGCAAGGAACAAACCGAGCACGAAAAATTTCGCCTCGAGCAGGTGACGGCGCAGGAGCTATCACGCTACCACCAGCAGCGGATCAGGTCACGCCTGAACCCCACCGTTGGGCGTGCCTGAACCGACGACGAAACGACCAGGCCAGCGTGGCGGCGCGATGCGAACGCGCCACCAGGAGGAAGCGCCCCGCCAGATCAATGGCGTGGGTGCCCCACCCCACCCAACCGCACCCCTCCCAGGGACCAGCCGCGGATAGTAGTCTCCTCACGGGAGCGAGACGTAAACGGCCTCCCGCTATTCTCCACCCCGATGGACAACCTCGTAGCAGGCCGAGCAGCAGCGGACAGCATCACGGCCACCGGCAACGGCGCCCTACAGATCGAATACGTCAAGGACCTGCTCGCGAAGGCCGTCGAGCAGCAAAGAGCGGGCGCCGACTCGCAAGGACGAGTATACTCACGTTCCTCGGGAATCAGAGCGGCCTCAAGCGGCCGCCCCGCGGCGGCAAACACCCTCAATTGCCCGCCACCAGAGCCACTGCAGCTCCAACACCGACCCGCGAACGCGTCACTCTCCACCAAAGACCCTAGGCCGGCAAACAACCTTGTCGCCGCCAACGGGCAACCCATCGACGCCCGCACCCACATCATCAACAACCAAAGTTGGCGCGCATGCCAGCCCGACGACCTGCGACATACCCTAACCAATTGCCGCGATGGCGAGCCCATGGGGTCGCTCAGTCGACTCGGACCCAAGTGCTTCGGACCAATGATCCGAGGCGAGAAGTACCCGCCAAACTTCAAGGCGCAAAAGGAGATAGAAAAGTACAACTCCTCGTACGACCCCGCCGTCTGGCTCGACACATACCTCATGGCGATGGGGATTGTAGGCCACACCGACCTTCTAGCCGCCCGTTACCTCCCCCTGATGATGGAAGGGACGTGCAGGCAGTGGATCAACACCCTCCCCCAGGACAGTATCGACTCCTGGGAGGAGATGCGCGACGCCTTCGTCAGGCACTTCGAGTGCTCCTACACCCGTGCCACCACTATCGAGGACCTGGAGTGATGCGTCCAGGGACCACGCGAGTCGATCCGCAACTGGGTCCAACGGTGGCAAGAACTTTGGTACAATGCGGTCGGCATCCACCCGGACACCGCGATCCATTGCTTCAAGACCTCGTGCCACTACGAGCCCCTGGTCGCCAAGCTCAAGCGACACTCCCGCACACTCGACAACATCCCCGACCTCCTTGAGATCGCCAAATGGTACACCGAGGAAGACCCAAACCAGGAAACCAACGACGAGTCAGGAGGTCAACGCCGCACGAGCGGCAACGACGGCGGACGCCGATCCGACCTACGCTACAGTAGCACTCGCCTCACCGGCAAGCGCCGCTGTGACGGGCGAGTCGACTTCGTCGCCAACGCCGGGTACGCGCAACGCGAGCCCAAGAGCTTCCGCCGCGACGGAGGACAACGCCGCGACGGCGGCAACTACAAGGCCAAGCGAAGGTTCGACCCCGCGGCTCTCCTTAACCAACCATGTGCGTTTCATAGCAGGGAAGGGAAGCCCGCAATGCACACCACCGCCGACTGCCACACCCTCAGGGAAATCGAGAAGGCACGACGAGCGCGGGAGGACCCCGACAACGACCCGCCAAACGGCGGAAAATTCGGCAAAGTGGCCGGCTCGCTCCACACCTTCACAGGCTTCAACACGAAGCGCGAGAAGAAGGTCATCGCCCGCGTTGTCGCCGTCAATACGGTGGCACAGGTGGACGTTCCCCAGTTCTTAAACTGGTCAGAGCAGTCCATCACCTGGAGCCACCAAGACCACTCGCCACGCATCGAGTACCCAGGACGAGTCGCCCTGGTGGTCAAGCCCAAGGTCGGCGACTACTGGCTCCCCAAGACATTGATGGATGGCGGCAGCTCCATCAACATCCTGTACCTCGACACCTTCAGACGACTGCGGCTCCCGCAGTCGATGATCGAGACGACCCACACCACATTCCACGGCATCGTCCCCGGTCGGAAGGCGTACCCGATCGGCAAGGTCACGCTGCCAGTCACCTTCGGCACACCGGCAAACTTCCGCACCGAGCGGATCGTCTTCGAGCTGGTGCCCTTCGACAGCCCCTACCACTGCGTCCTGGGGCGCCAGGCGTTCGCTAAATTCATGGCAGCGCCCCACTACGCGTACAACGCGATGAAGCTCCCCGGACCGTGTGGCGTCATGACCATCCATGGCGACCCCGACATGGCCGCCGAGTGTGAGGCCAAAGGAGCCGAGCTCGCTGACGCCGTCATCGCGGCGGAAACCAACTACGCTGAGGAGCTCGCCAAGTACGCGAGCGGGGTCAACAACGACGACCCCACCATACTAAAGAAGCCCAACACGGAGGGCGCAAACACCTCAACCTTTGAGGCCACGACGCACACCCGCACCGTCGAGCTGGTCCCAGGCGACTCCAGCCAGACGGTGACGATCGGAACGGGCATGAGACCAGCATAGGAAGGCGCGCTCATCGAGTTCCTCCGTGAGAACAGGGACATCTTCGCATGGAAGCCCTCTGACATGCCTGGTGTCCCTAGGGAGCTCGCTGAGCACAAGCTAAACGCCGACCCCAAAGTGCGACCTGTCAAACAGTCGCTGCGGCCCTTCAATGAAGAACTCCGTCGAGCAATCGCCGAGGAGGTGCAGCGTCTACTCGCTGCCGGCTTTATCAAGCCAATCAAGTACTCCAAGTGGCTGGCAAACCCAGTCCTGGTCGAGAAGAAGAACGGTACCTGGAGAATGTGTATCGACTACACAAACCTGAACGGCGCTTGCCCAAAGGAGCAGTTCGTCCTCCCGCGGATCGACTAGATAATCGATTCAACCGCGGGCTCGGAGTCGCTATGTTTCCTCGACGCCTACTCTGGGTACAACCAGATCAAAATGGCTGTCGAAGACGAGGAGAAGACGGCGTTCATCACGCCATTCGGAGCCTTCTTCTACACCGCCATGACCTTCGGCCTCAAGAACGCTGGGGCGACCTACCAGCGGTGCATGCAAGAATGCCTCGCGAGCCAAATTGGCCGCAATATCCACGTCTACATCGACGACGTGGTCGTGAAATCCGCTCGCCAAGGCGATCTACTCGCCGACCTGGCGGAAACATTCGCCAACCTGCGAAGATACAAGATAAAGCTCAACCCAGGTAAATGCACCTTCGGTGTACCCGCCGGACAACTACTGGGGTACGTCGTCTCCAAACGAGGGATCGAGGCGAACCCCACGAAGATCGACACGATCGCCCGGCTCGGCAAACCCGAGTGCCTGCGCGACGTCCAGAAACTGGCCGGGCGAGTAGCGGCTCTCAGTCGCTTCATCCCCCGCCTGGGCGAAAAGGCGATGCCCCTATACCGCTTGATGCGCAAGAACCCCACCTTCCGTGGGACAAGGAGGCGGACGCGCCGCGACCTCAAAAAGTTCTACTCCGCACCATTACTCGCTGCCCCACGACAAAGAACCCATGCTGGTTTACGTCGCGGCTTCCGAGCGTCGCCGGCCGTGATGGTCCTCGGCGACCAGAGGAAGGAAAGGATCGCCCGATCCAGCGGCGGTGTACTACATCAGCGAGGTCCTCACCGAAGTCGCGTCGGTACCTGATACCAAAAGCTAGTATACGCGGTCTTCAGAGCTCAGCGGCGCCTGCCGCACTACTTTCAGGAGCACCCGATCACGGTCGTATCCTCCGCACCACTACAAGACATCATCCGCAACCGCGAGGCGACCGGGCGGGTCGCCAAGTGGGCCGTCGAGATCGGCGTCCACAACATCAAATACGAGCCACGAAAAGCGATCAAGTCGCAGGCACTGGCAGACTTCATCGCCGACTGGGAAGAGGCCCAGCAGCCAGAGAAGCCGCCGTACCTCCATTACTGGAGCCTTCACTTCGACGGCTCCAAGAACGCGGACGGTGCAGGCGCAGGGATAGTGTTAACTTCACCAAAGGGCGACAAGCTCCGCTACATCCTCTGCCTCGACTTCACACCCTGTACCAACAACATGGCTGAGTACGAGGCCCTACTCCACGGAATGCGAGCAGCCAAGGAGATGAACGTCAATCGCCTCCGCTGCTACGGAGACTCCGATCTTGTCGCAGGGAAAGTCGCTGGCACCTGCGACGTTGTCTCTCCTACCATGGCAGCATACCGCCAGGAAGTGGACAAGTTGGGTGGACACTTCACCGGCTATTCCGTCGAGTGGATCGACAGACGGAAGAACGAGGAGGCCGACGCACTCTCTCGCATCGGGTCGGCTCGACTCGCACCACCCGCCGGTGTTTTCCTCGACACGATCACCAAGCCATCAGTCTCTCCCCTGAAGGAGATCGACATCGGAGTCCCACTCCAACCAGAGGCAGCCTTGGTCGCACTCGTCCACGAGCCAGACGACTAGACCAAGCCCTACATCGCCTACCTGGAAACCGGCACCCTGCCGGTAGACGAGACGGACGCTCGGATGATCGCTCGTCGATCCAAGTCCTACACCATCATCGACGGCGAGCTCCACAAGCGCAGCGTCACCGGCGTGTTCCAACGCTGCATCCAACCAACTGAAGGACGCAAGATCCTCCACGACATTCACTCCGGTGACTGCGGCCACCACGCCGCCGCCCGCTCCCTGGTCGCCAAGGCTATGCGACATGGATTTTACTGGCCCACCGCACACGCCGATGCTGTCGATATCGTTCAGCGGTGCGCCGGGTGCCAGAAGTACGCCAACCAGACGCACGTACCGAGCTCGGCGCTCAAAACTATCCCCATCACCTGGCCATTCGCTGTGTGGGGCATGGATATGGTAGGCCCCTTCAAGAAGGCCCCCTCCGGCTACACCCACCTGCTAGTCGCCGTCGACAAATTCACGAAATGGGTAGAGGCCAAGCCAGTCCGGAAATGTGACGGGAAGACCGCCACTAAATTCCTATGCGAGCTCATATATCGCTACGGGTTCCCGAACAGCATCATCACGGACAACGGAACCAACTTCTCCAAGGGAGCCATGGCCGAATTCTGCGAAGAGCACCACATCCGGCTAGACCTCGCGTCAGTCGCCCACCCGGAATCCAACGGCCAGGCGGAACGGGCCAACCAAAGCATCCTCCACGGCCTGAAGCCGCGACTCCAGGTACCACTCGAGCGCACCGCCGGGTGCTGGGTCGAGGAGTTGCCCTCTGTCATCTGGGGGATCCGCACCTCAGTCAACAGATCAACAGGGTTCACTCCCTTCTTCATGGTCTACGGCGCCGAGGCAGTCATGCCCACCGACCTCGAGCACGACTCGCCGCGGGTCGTCCACTATACGGAGGCTGCGAACGAGCTTGCCCGCCAAGACGGGATCGACCAACTCGATGAAGCACGTGACCTCGCTCGGTCACGCACCGCTATCTACCAGCAGGGACTCCGCCGCTACCACAGCCGGCGGGTGAAAGCTCGCACCTTCCAAGAAGGCGACCTGGTGTTACGCCTCATCCAGGACAAGAAGGGCATGCACAAGCTCTCCCCTCCGTGGGAAGGCCCATTCGCCATCGGGCGCGTACTCGGCAACGACGCCTACTACCTCATCGACGTCTGCGGGGACGGCGAACTCGACAGCGTTTACCATGGAATGTAAACCTCCCACGGAAGTTCTACTCCTAGAACCCCACACATGTACTCTCCAATGCTATGAAATAAAAAGAACGGTTACCGCAAATTGCGCCTACTCTCATGACTTGTGCCACTCGCACTAATAATAACGCGTTACGCTAACCGCAGAAGTCAACCTTTGGTACAGCGATCGGCACGGCTAAGTAGTGCGGTGTAAGAGCACTGAGTCACCTCAGGTCTTGCATCGTCCATGAAAAACGCCTACCCGGAGCCCCATTGGAGTCGCCTAGCTCGACTGGTTCTACGAGCCAAGACAACTGCCCTCGCTTCTCACAGCGACCTGGTCCTCCGCATCCTCGGCATAGCGACTCGAACGGCTAAGTACCACGCCCGGGGACTGAAGACCAGTTCATCGCGAGCGGTCAGGGAAAACGCCAAGTAGGAGAGCATGCCCAGGACTCGCCACGCGACTGACCCCACGGGCCAGGCAGGAGTGACGCGCTCAAACCAACGCGCTAAGTCCTCAACCACCCTCGAGTCGCGCCTAGAACAACCAAGTACCACGCTCGGGGACTCGGCCACCCGACCTCGTCAAGGGAAACGGGTAAAGCATGAGCACTCAAGGGAGTCGCCTAGCGACTGGCTCTTCAAGCTCGGGCGAGTCGACCAAAATAACAAAACACATAACCAAACACATAACAACAACACATATATCGCATATGAGGTAAACCCCACAAAAAGGGCGGACGCGCTCGGGGACTCGTTCAAAAATCAATCACAAGCACACAACATATACCAAAATAGACACGATGTCTCATTCAATTGCATATCGCATTATTTCATGCTACAAAATATGCCCGCATGGCAGACCTGCTACTAACGCCACAAGGCAAACTATCCTATTCTGCAGGCTTTGATGACGATTCGCCAACATCTCGGCGATTGTGGATGAACGGCGTGTACGGGTTCAACGGATATGTTGTCAGTTCACCCGCCATCGCCGCGCGAAAAGGTTGCTCGACCTTGAAGTCACGATGTGGCGGCTCGGGGTCGTTCGGCGCGACGACCGTCTCCTGGTACGGAAGGAGGTCGCCCATCGCCCAGACACGTTCTGAATACGTGGCGGCGCGGTCCTGCAACTTGAGAACCTCGGACAGCTCCACCGCGCCAGTCGACGATGGATATCCACTCGTCACGTCGTCAATGTCGAAGTCTTCGGGGAAGTGTGCAAGTCCAAGACTAAGGGTCGTCGACGCTCCACGCCGAAACGCCGACCGCGTCATGAACTCAACGACCGCAGGTGCTTTCTCCAAATACTTCCAAACCTCAACGAGGTCGCTGGGAATCACCTCCGTGGGCGATATTTCTTGGAGATAGGCGCGGATGCACGTCGCCGACAACGTTACCGAATCGACGATCATGCTTACGCACTGCCTCGCGTCGAGCGAGCTCGCCTCTTCCTCGCTATCAATGATGCGACCTGCGAGTAGAAGACAATAATGAATACGACGGACAACACGAAAGACACAACCACCGGGAAGGGAAGATGTACTCACCAAGCAGCGGGCGGGCGAGTTCCGTGGTGAAGCTTTGAAGCGATGTATGGTCGTCCTGAAGCCCATCAATAAGGACTTCCGACACCTTGCGGTCCTCCTCAGCGGCTGCAACGGCGGCCTTAGATCGCCCGTTAGCCGAGCTCGCTTCTTCCTTTGCCTCCCGCAACTCGCGCTCGAGGTTGGCAATCCGCTGTTCGGCCGCACTCAAAGCCGATTGCACCGCCACCAACTCACCAGCGGGGATAAGCCCTTGGCGAGTTTCCTCTGCCTTTGCGGCAACATCCTGAATCCCTTTGTTCGCTTCCTAGACGATGGCCAGCTCCTTCTCCGCACGCTACTTCACGGCCAATCGGTCCGCGAACTCAAGCTGCAGACCCTGCACATCACCAAAAAAGGTTAGTCTAACGCAAAATTCCTAAGTGCCCACCCGCTGAAATTCAGCGAGTACGCACTCGGGGACTGGCGATCAAGAAATTCCTAAGTGCCCACCCGCTGAAATTCAGCGAGTACGCACTCGGGGACTGGCGATCAAGAAATTCCTAAGTGCCCACCCGCTGAAATTCAGCGAGTGCGCACTCGGGGACTGGCGATCAAGAAATTCCTCAGTGCCCACCCGCTGAAATTTAGCGTGTGCGCACTCAGGGACTGGATGCGAAAAATAAGGTTAAAATACTATAAGAATCAGGCCGCTGCAAAACACCGACCTGATCCTCGGGGACTGGATTTACCTGGATGGCTGCGCCAAGCATGTCGTGGAGTTGTATCGCGTCCACGGACGCGAGGAGAGCCGGCGTATGCCCACGACGTTGGTCGGCTTCAACATCGGCGGTCCCAGGAGCGCGGCTTGAGGGCGAAGTCCCACTCGCCGCGGCCGCCTTGGTCACGAAGCGCGGGAACGTGGCGATAGAGGCTCCTGCTCCAAAGGTGGTCGGCTCCACCGATCCAGGCAAGGGAGCTCCCTCCTTTGTAGACGCGGCTGCCTCCATAACGGGTTCGGCTGGTGCGACCGCCGTGTCATCAGAAATAGTAACGGTGTCGTCGCCCTTGGCCTTCTTGCTGCCATCCGCCGAGGCGACGACCTCGTCCGCCTTCCTCTTGAGGGAAGGATCCTCCTCGCTAACGACGGGCGGTACCTTAGCCACGGTCGGATGGCCCATCCTCTTCACTCCGGTCCTGTGCATCAATCGTATAAGTAAAAACAATTGAAGTAATCATGAAAGACAAGGAAGGGTGAGTGCACTTACTTGGCGACTGGAATAAAACGTAGCCCCGTACGGAGGCCGGCTGGTTTTTCTAGTTCGGGTCCCAGTCGGCGACTGAGCGCCATCTCCAGGACGTCGCGTGCCCAAGACATGGACGGCTTCTTCGTTGTTGAGGCCGCAGCTGGAGCCTCTGGGATATCTTTGACAGGAGCCTCCTGGCGAGGCGAAGCCGCCGCAGCCGGAACATCCCCCAGCCCCGAGACAGGGGCGAATGGTGGAGGCATTGAAGCCAGCAGCACTTCCTCGGTCGCCGCCTTTAGTGCGGCTGCCACTGGTGGTGCGTCCTCACCGGCCGGGCTGGGAGCATCAGAGCTGCTTGCCGAGTGCGGCGGCGAGGCCGGCTTCGACGGCTTCGTCTTCTTATTCGGGGGGCCCTTACCTCCCTTTCTTTCTTCTTCTTCTTTGACGGGGTGGATTGACGGCGCGAAGTGGTCTCTGGGAGCTCGTCGTCGTCATCATGACGCTCGAGGCTCCTGCTTGCCTCGATCTCGCGCTGTCGTTGTCCGCGGGTCTTTCGGACCAGCGGGGCGACCTCCTCCTCGGACTCGTCGTCATCCTCTTCATCGCCCTTAGCAGGCGGCGACTCGCCTACGTCCTGGGCGGACGAGCTCGAGTTCTCGTCGTCCGAAGGTGGGAGCCACCCTTCCACCACTTGGAATAGCTGTGATGAATACAAAGTAAAATCAGAATCACCGCGACTGCATAAACTGCGACTGCGAGCAAAGTAAAGTGGTTACCGTTGGAGCTGGACGCTTTGCGGTGTAGGGGCTACCCGGCTGCGCAGCGTGCACACGCTGGGTAATCTTCTTCAGTGCTGGGAGGTAGTCCTCCAGCTTCCACTCGTCGAGGCAGGCCTTCGTCGAGTCTCCCCGGTCCGTGTACTGGTACATGTAGTGGTCGCGTTGGGCGAGTGGAACAAGCCGCCGCCCGAGCCAGCAGTTGTACAAGTTTATCGTCTGGAGGCCCTTCTTTTTCAGACCGCGGATGGTCTGGAGCATCTCGTCGACGACCATCCGCTGATCGTTGGGGAGCTTGCCAACTTGGAGATGGTGCGGCTCGGATCGATTGGCGGAATACCGCGGGATCGCCACCTCGTCCTCCGGAGTCGCCTCGGCCACGTAGAACCACGACTTCTTCCAGTCGCTCGCTACCTTGGCGGGCAGCATCAGATCGAAGAACGAAGCTTTGGACTTGAGCTGGAACGTTAGGCCGCCCGCGGCTAGCATTGGGACGCCTGCTTCCTCGCGGCTGATCCGTCCGTGGAACAGATCCTGCCACAAGGGGAAGTAGGGCCGGCATCCCAAGTAGCATTCGCAGAACACCACGAAGATGGCGAGCTGCTCGATGATATGGGGACCCAGATCTGAAGGCTGGATCCCGTAGTAGGCGCAGAAGCGCCGGAAGAACAGGGACGTAGGAAACCCTAGCCCCCGCTCGAGATGACTGGTGAAACAGATGAATTCCCTCTCTCGCGGATTTGGGGTCGTCTCTCCGGATGCGGGAATATGCCAACAGCCGGCTCGCAAGATCCCGGCCTCCTCGAAAGAGGCCATTTGTGCCCTCGTGCACTTGGATCTACCCCACGGTTCGGTGGAAAGGGCCATGGCCGAGAGGTTTGTTGGGGTCGGGAGGTTTCGGGTCGGCTGGATCGCGATGCGAGGGAAGGAAAATGCGTGCAGTCGGAAGGAGTGGTGAGAAGGTGGTTCTCCGATCGCTTGCCATTCCCCTTATATAGGGGATGTTACCCGCCAAATCAGGAAGCCGTTACCGCGCGATGATTACGCCAAAAGTTACCGTCGGATTACCCCAACGGCTAGTTTGACCACGATGAAGGTCCAACTACAGCCGTTCGACTCGCCGACCCAGACACTATGACGGTGTATCGCCGACTCGATTCGCCAAAGCTGCGACCTGGATCGCTGGTTTCCTCCTTTATACAGGAGCCCACCGACGATTCGACTGGATGCCAACTCTGAAGCCGTATACTCCGACTGCCAGCAGCCGCCTACGCCTAATCGACGACGGCCTCGGGGACTACTGATGGGGATATGCCTACCGGGGTATGCCCAGCAGGACGTTTCCGACTGGCCCAAGAACCGGCGAGTGGGCCTGCAGGACGGCGAATGGATTGAAGCCCAGCGAGGAACCAAGCGACTGGAAGCTGAAGGCCCAGGAGAGCAGATAGGCCCAGTCGGATTAGGTTTGAACGATTACCGAAGCTTTAACTGAATCGGTTGAGATATGTAAACCCTAGGGGAGGTGAGCCTATATAAACCTCCCTATAGGGCGAGTAGAGATACGTTCCCTCATACACCCAAGCGACTCGACGCCTAGCCGCCGAGCTCGCCCATTGTAACACCTCCATAATACAACCTAGCAGGAGTAGGTATTTACCCTCCGGGGGGGGCGAACCTGGGTAAACCCCTGTGTCTTTGCCCTCATCTCGCACCGCAGATGGCTGGCCGCCCTTGCCCCTCGTTCTACTACTCGCTGCCGATTGCAGCATCTGCCGTGACTATTCCCACGACAATTTACCAAGCGAATTATCTATAATAAACGCTAGATAAATCATGATTAGAATAATAGGCAATGTACTAATCATGTGAAATAGCGAATACATATTAAGGCATATAACCAAACAAACTGCAAGGCATAAAACTTTCGATATGATCAGAACAAGATTGAGACAGAAGATATACACGGTAATAGCAGAAGTGGAACCGCCGGCGTTGGCTGCTGGCCATGTCGAGGAAGAGGTGTGATGTCGGGAAGAAGTCCTCGTCGGGAAGACGTCGCCGCAATCGATATCTCGTGAGGGAGTCCGTGATTTAAGCCAGATTCACCGATAGCGCCCAAAACCTTATCGCCCTTCTCCCGCATGTGAGTCAAGCAGCGGGTCTCGGAGGCCATCTTGTCCGGCACGCCGCAAGATGGATGGGGAAGATCTAGGTAGCGCAGTGCTCTGGAACTGGAGGCGCAAAGGATGTGTGGCAATGTAACTGAGAGGAGGCGCGACCTCTCTCTCTCTTATAGGCACAGAGGGGAAGGTAGACAGACTGCACAGAAGATGAAACGAATGGACGGTAGATGAAGCGAATAGGCGGCAGCCCACCGGACAGCCTCCACTCAATTTGTATTCATTTAACTCATATTAAAAGTCCACTCAAAGCAAACGTTTCAGCTTCTGTACATCTGTTCATATACCATTCATGCGTGGAAAAATAAAGCTCGGCTCGGCGAGATTCCCGCAACCCGCGGCGCGCGCGTCGTGACGAGGCGAGGCGTGGCGAGGCGTGGCGAGGCGAGCGAGGAGGAGGAGCGCGCGTGTGGAACTCTCTCCTTATCCTTCTCATACTTTTACCAAGTGGTAGGAGAGCTCACCTTATAAGCTGGTCCAACTTTCACTCAACTAGCAATGTGGGACTAAACATTTGTCCCAGCTCTTGCCTTGCATGAATGGGACAAATGGGCCTCTAGGATTTCAGGAATTTATTGGCATATAATAAATGAGCTGGGCCTATTTAGGAAAAAATTCCAACAAGCATTACCCAATTTATTGATTCGACACAAGGGGAGCCAAAGAATACTTGCAAGCCTTAACAACTGAGTTGTCAATTCAGCTGCACCTGGAAATAGTTCTTGCTCATAGAAGTTTATCAGTAGCAACAGTTTGTAGTAGTAACAGCAAAACAACAGCAGCAGCAAAATAGGAGCAATAGTAACAGTAGTAGCAAACAATAGGATATGAGCGTGGTAGGCATAGGGATGGATGGACGGGCATTGCATGGACGAGTCTAAACATGTAACTTCAAGATCTAGGTCAATTGCAGATAAATAAGAATAAGCATCCAAGTACTAAACAAACATAGGCATGTGCTCCATATATAGTCATGCGTGCTCGCAATGAGAACTTGCACAACTTCTTTTGTCCTGCCAGCCCGTTGCAGCGGGGCCTCAAGGGAACTAATGGCAATTAAGGTGCTCCTTTTAATAGAACACCGGAGCAAAGCACTAACACTACGTGAACACATGTGATCCTCACATCACATCCATCCCCTCCGGTTATCCCAATTTCTGTCACTTCGGGGCCTTTGGATCCGAACAATGATATGTGTACACAGCTTGCAGATAAGATCACAAACAATACTATCATAATGATTCAATAATAAGTTCATATCTGAGATCATGGCACTCGGGCCATAGTGACAAGAATTAAGCACAACAAGTTGCAACAAAGACTAATAGAGATACTAGGCACCATGCCCTAACAATCTTATTCGATTACATGATATAACTCATCCAATCCCTACCATCCCCATAGCCTACAGCGGGGGATTACTCACTCATAGATGAGGGAAACATTGATGGTTGATGGAGAGGCGTTGGTGATGACGATGGCGATGATCCTCACCAAATTCCTCGTCCCGGCAGGGTGCCAGAATGGAGTTTATGGTTCCGAATCGCGGCTTCTGGTGGTGGCGGTGCAGCAGAACTCCTTCTGGAAAAACGACAAACCCCCCAAGGTTTTTCGGTCAGAAGGCTTCTTATAGGCGAAGAGGGAGGCCGAGGGGGTGCCTGAGGCGACCACACCCCCCAGGCGCGGGCTAGTCCCACCCGCGCGGCAGGGGGTGTGGGCCCCCCAGGGCTCCACTCCGTATCATACTCTGACTCCATGGATCTTCTGGTGAAATAGGATTTTTGGCATATTTTCCGGGATTTTTCCTGATAGTTGATTTTCTACACAAAAACTAGACACCAAGGTAATTCTGCTGAAAACAGCGTCAATCCGTGTTAGTTGTATCCAAATCACACAAGTTTAGAGGACAAACAATAGCAAAAGTGTTCGGTAAAGTAGATACGTTTTGGATGTATCAACTCCCCCCAAGCTTAGCTTATTGCTTGTCCTCTAGCAATTCAGTTGAAAACTGAGTGCGATAAAAGAACTTTCACGAACACATTTTCTTCATATGATGTAAATATTCTCAGCACAGGAGTAGATACTTAAACCATTCATAATAAGAAGTATGCAACTAAGTCTACTCAATAGTCATTGCAAGCTATGAAGAGAAACCAACTCAATAATAATAAGTAGCATGAAACATAAACATAAGCAACATTGCAATGCTCATAAAAAGGCATGATAGATTGGTATCTCGCTTGCCTTTGTTTGTAGAGCACAATATAAATACCAAGGCACCTCTGAAGTTCAAGTGAAGACTAGAAGTAAAGATATCAGAGATACAAGCATCAAAGTCATGACATAATTAACCATGTTTTGAGACAAACACAAGAATGACAACTATGCTCTCAAGAAGGTGATCATAGAATAAGTGGTGACTCAATAAGGAAGTGAAAAGGTTTTGCAAAGTTTGAAAGGCTTCCAAATGCTGAAAGTAAGGTACTCATTAGCTTTGAGCTCTCATTGCCCCTATCATAGGCATCTTCATATGGTTAAGGTGAAAGTGGGGTCCAATATGAGTTATATGCTTGACAGACCATAAACTGGAAATCCCATGTCCCTTGAGTATGAGGGCCGCTCCTCATGCTACTCAACTTTAGTTACCTGTAAGTTCTTGTCATTATAGATACATGCATATCATAGAGAACCTCCAATGGGGTACCCCTTGCACATGATACAGGAGCTATCCCGTGATGAAAATGACAAGGCAAGCAGACAATGAGCATCTCAGCGATCTTTTTATTTGCTATTTGCATAGCTTTTTATTGAGAATGCTTCACAGATTGCTCATTATGGTATGCTACAAGTTTCCACCATGATTAGGCATGGATTAGGCTAGTGGCCCAGGCGTTTCTCTAACACATATATATATATAACTCCATGAACTCACAAGCTCCCCTTTTATTTCACATCGACGACATCCGCAAACAAAAGCACATGGTATCAACTGGATATGTATCCATAAGTGTTGAAAGTGTTCCCCATGACAGCACAGTTCTGCTAACTCCCAGCCTATAATTTGTAAGCATATAACTTTCATGGACAGTCACAATGGTTCAGTTTTATTAAGTGCAAGGAATAAAGTGTGCCATCAAGTTCGTGAGAGCTTTACTAACTAACTTTCTCAAAACAGACAAACATTTTATTTGGAAGAAAACAAGGCATAATGAATATGCACTGAATTAGCAAATGATGCCAATAGGTAGGTATGGTGGACACTGTTGGGAATATTGATTTTGGGGAGTTGGATGCACAAGTAGAGCTCATACTCAGTGCAAGTGAAGACTAGCAATAGAGAGGAAGCGACAAACGAGAGAGCAATAATTGTCATAATCATGCTTGCAACAAAAAAGGACTAACTATGGCAAGAAAGTGATACAAGAACTCTGAGGCAAAATAAATCATCGAGGCTTACTGGCTATTATTTAGTCATATGCATGCGTGAGCATGTGCCAAGTCGATTCTCATGAAACATTCAGAGGAGGATACCACAATATCATACCAAGTTATGAATAAAACGATGCAAGCAAACATTCATATGACATGCTACAAACTATTAGCAAGCTGGAGCTAATCACAAGAAATCGAGAACTACTAAGCATCCATAAATAACATACACCTTACATGAACAGACTAAGCATGCTCACCACGATGAGTATATGTACAAAAATGAAAACAAATAGAGTTCGTTACCAGCCTCTTACCACACCTCAAGCTGTCTTAATCTTCATTATTGCCCTTCACTTGTGTGGCTTGAATAATAACATGAAACCAAACTCCACTAAGGACGGCTGAACCCTGCAAAGAACTCATAAAACCAAAGAAGAAC
Source organism: Avena longiglumis (assembly GCA_030063025.1). NCBI lineage: Eukaryota > Viridiplantae > Streptophyta > Magnoliopsida > Poales > Poaceae > Avena > Avena longiglumis. Next base: position 252,622,475 of record CP125979.1, read on the forward strand.
AACAAATATTTTTGGTGTTTTCGAATTTTTAAAGCAAGCAAACAAAGAAAAAACAAGCAAAGCAAAATCTTTTTGGATTTTTCTTTAAGGCAAACCAAATCTAAAAAAGCAAATAAACAAACTAAGAGAAACAACAAAAATATGTTTGGTATTTTTGTGTTTTGGGAAAGCAGGAACAAAAACCAAAAAGAAAGCGAACAATGGATATACAAAGAACTGACGAACATGATATATAAATGAGTGTGATGTCGTTATACCTCCCCCAAGCTTAGGCTTTTGGCCTAAGTGGGGCTCAATAGCGTGGGTAGTAACCCGAAGCTGGTGGGTCATCATAGGAATGATCATAGTCAGGCGCTTGCGATGAAGAAGAAGACGCGCCCCAATCATAAGAGGGCTGCTGGTATGAAGACTCTCCCAAGTTGGAGGGCTGAACCGAATAATCTTCGGCATCCTCTCCAACATTCTCCTCTTGCTGGGAGAGCTCCGCCATGTATGTGTCAAACTCCTCCTCCGTGAGAGACTATCCTTCCCTGTTATCAAAATTAAACAAAACAGGTGCAGGCAAATAAACTATTTTCTCAGTCCTACCCCTCTCCAACCACGCTTGACAAAATATAATTCATGCGGTAAACTTCTCACGGTAGCCCCTAAAGAAACAAAATTATGCTGAACCATGGAATCAAGATCAAGCCTATCTACGGGGAACCGATAATCTGAATGGTGAGGCTCTAAACCTTGGAAAGCTAGCAACCTAGAGGCGATGAGACCTCCACAAATTCCACCCTTCTCGCGGTTAGTGGTAAGACGGTGTAACATCCCAGCATTTAGGAACTAACGAAGGGTAGATTTAGGAATTTGGAATGTTTCATGCATTCATCTGTGAAAATGTGGGTAAAATTTTCGCCAAATAAAAACTTTAAGTGATCAAGGTTTCTTTCATACTTTGAGATTAGGTTTAGTCTTAAACGATGATTGCTATATACTTTGATATGATCTCTGAGGAATTATGTGTTTTGGAAAATGAGTTTGAATTTTAAACTTGAGTGTTTGAATTATAATTCAAATGAATTGGGAATAAGATTTGAATCTTGTAATTAAGAGTTAATTATTTTAACTCAACCTTTATCTAAAGAAAACAATTAAGAATATGAAAATTTATTTCATATTTTTATTCAATCAATAAGTTACAAAAATATAACTTATTGAAATTATTCAACAACTTCACAATAGCAAATAAATAAAGAATAAGAATATTTCTTTATTAATAATAATATAATATTTATTATAGAATAATCAAATGAAGATTACAAAATAGTAAAATGAAAATTACAAAAGAATAAGAAGATTACATTAACTATTCTATAAATAAAACCTAAACTAAAATCTTCATCTTCAAATATGTACCTGCAAGACAAACACTAACAAAACAATAATAAGGTTAGAGTTAGAATTGTTTTTCTCTCAGACATGTCAGTGAGGTGCACTGAACAAGTTCATCATTGAGAAATTATAAAAGGGGCAAGTTTCACCAATATGAAAGAATTTATCTTTCATAAATTTTAAGCCAAAAGGGGGTCAAATTGACAGCAAGGAGGGGCAAGTTCATGAGCCAGGTAAAATTAATCTGATCAAAGTAACTTTCAAGTCCAAAGCATATCCACAAGTGCACAACAAGCACACAAGAAGGACACACAACTAAATGCATGTGGTGTGCTGTCAGCTTCACAGCATAGCCCAAAATCACAAAACCATCAACACAGCCGTGGAGAGGCACTAGTGTATCTCTTCACTGCTTACACACAAGAACAGCCAGCAGCTAACCAAGCACAACAACCAGCAACCAAACCAACCAAATCCAAGATCTCATCACCAGGATGGTGACATAAGGAGGGGGAAGGATCTGGTGGACAACAAGATCAAGTCCAAGAGCTAGGAGGAGCAGGCTAGCTCAAGGTCAAGCATAGGAGTTCAGCAAAACCAGATCAAGATCATCACCCAACTCCATAATCATCAGTTTTTATGGTAAGAATCATAAAACCCTCACATGATCAAATCATATTATCTAGACAGAAGCATGTGTTGTTTTATGAAACAAACTCTCAGAAAACACCCAAGTGGGGTGAATCCATCCTTGAGATTTTAAACTCTAAAAGCAAACAGCAAAGTACAAGGATCCAACCAAAACTCAGAACAACATCATTGATTTGGTTGTCAAGCTATATATTTCAATTCAAGCACAAATATAGCTAAGATTTAATTTCTAGGCACATCCCTAAGATAAGGGTAGCACCTTAGAATCTAATCTTTTGAATCCATATAATGATCAAGCCTACTATCATTTTTCCAAGCTTTGATTCAAGAAACAATAGCTGGTACCACTACCAGGAGTATCTATATGAATCAACTAGATAAGGCCTAAAGCCCTAAGCCTCAGACCAACATCATTGGTCTTAGGGATTTTAGAAAAGAACATATCTACTTATCTTTTAAAGCCATGCTTGTTTTAAGCATAAACCAACCCAATCAATGAATAAGAATCAATCTTGTGTGCCATACCAAGATGGTGTCACAAGAACAATTCTACATGAATCAGGATAAATATTTAATCATCACAGATTCAATCAATTAACTTACTAATCATTTTCCTGTTAATACAGGAATCATAATTAGGATATTCTTATGTTAATCTTAACTGTTTGAGATCATGACCACACATAAATTCTCAAGCCAACAATAGTAAGACAGTGGTTTCATCACACCATAACCATGATCATAAACCAAGAAATGACAGTGGAAAGTTATCAAGCCACTAACTTTACCAAGAATGGATTCAAAAGAAACTATACCATCTGAATCATATGCAAACCAAGCATAAAATCATCTAATAAGTCACCAGAACCATTATAGTTCATCTCAAGCAACAAGCCTCATGCTAATAATCATTTAGCATGCTTACAGACCATCCAAACATGATCAAATTCATCCAGTATATGATCAACCACAGGATAAGAACCCTAAATGGAATAAATCATCTTCATTAGGACAAGACATTAACCAGAGAGGACACTGCCAACATCTAGCATAGGATCAGCAAGCATAGAGAGCACTAGGGGAGAGGAACAGAACTCACCAAAGGTCCTCGCTGAAGACTAGAAGAGGATGCAGAGGTGGCCGACGTCCCTGGCAGCACGAGGAGCACCCCAGGAGAGGAGCTGCAACCCATACGGCACCACGATGGTGACCATGAACACGCATAGAGGCGAGGAGCATCACCACAACGCACAACACCAGCGGCAGCACCAGGATCCACGCCAATCCCCAAACCCTAGGGTTCGGGACGACATCGATCCGTCGCAGGAGATGAGCCCCATACTCAAATCTAATTGGATAGAAAGGATGGGCGTAGTCGACAACCTCCTGCCGCACCACGCATGGCGACTGTAACAGTCCACGGCGGAATCATGGCAACATCACCGACCACGGGGTCGAGGTCAGAGGAGGAGAGGAATGAGATCGAGGGAGAGAGGCAGCAGGAGAGTGGGCTGGGTTGGGCCAGACCCTTTCGGGGTGGTTCTTTTGACTATGTATAATGGTCCACTAGGGCCCAATAAGATTTAGCCAGCCCAGAAATCTTTTAAGGCCTATTTTAATAAATAAGAAAAGACCAAAATACCCCTGAATTTAATTAAATTCTAAAAAAAGTCCAAAATTTATAAATAAAATATTTTTGGATTCACAATAATTCGCACTATCCAAATAAAATAAGATATAAAATTTTAGACATTTAAATTTTATTAAGGATTTTGTAATTTATATTTTCCTTCTATAATTTTACAAAATTATGGAAAGATGATAACAATAAATAAAAATCACTTTCATTATATATTAATATTGTAGTATTTTTGAAAAATACTAAATAAATATTTAATAACAATTTTTGATATTTAAGTGATAATTCTTAAAAGAATTATTAAATCAATAAAAGTCAAATAAAAGGGAAATAAAATAAAATAATTCAATATATGTTATAAATATTAAAAAGTAATATTTATAAATCCTTGATTATTAAGTTAAATGATGCATTACATTACTTCCATAATCATTTTGCTTCTTTAAATATTGTCCTTACCGGGCAATAATGATGTTTTTGTAGACATAGAAGCTCAAGGTCCAGTGCAAGCATCAGACTTCATTACCTTGCCATCACAAGACAAGTTCATCACTTGCTCATGTCCTTTGAAGAGTCTTTATCAAATATTGTATATATTATAAAAGAAAGAAAATATTATTTTCACAAATAAAGAAATCATAGATATCATCTTAAGTGGTGATATAATGGAGCAATAGAACTTAGGGTTCTATTTGCAACAATGATGATTAAGTAGGGACTTAATAACCCCTAACATCAGTGATTCTAGCGCCATATATTACGCGTTAGCCATGACATTTGGAATGGGACGGAGAAGTCAGCTGTATCTTCTTCCTCTCGCATGAAGCCGGATGTGCAGGTCGTGGCTGGTATCCTCGTAGTGTGCATATTAATTGGTAATTCGTAGAGGATATGCAGCATATGGGTGGGAACCCTCATCGTACCACGATAGTTCTGGCATCTAACGGTTTGTACAAACCATTGCCGTAATTCATTATGTGGGCATCATGTACACCAAGGAGGCATGCGAGGTCGCGAAGGGGGCAGTGATTGGCTTGGACCAACTACTAGGCCCCACATCATGGAATTGTGGACGGGAAAGTATGCCCGGTTGTGCAACAAGGAGTTGATCTCTCATGGGTAAAGTACCGCACCTCTGCAGAGTGTAAGAATTGTAACTTGTTACTCCCTGTTCCGAGAAGGAACTCCATGAAAGTTCTGGTCAACCTGTGAAGGCTGATTGTCATAGTTTTTAGAATAAAATCAATCTTTGAAGAAAGATTTACAAAATTGCATAGTGCCAAGGATTTATAATTCGAGGTGATAGTTAGAGCATCAAACTTCCCACCTTGCATATAATGAACTTGTTGGGTAACGCTGTTACTCATTCTTTCCTTTGATCCCTTGCTTAGACTCTGAGGATCCCGAAGACGTGCCAATGTATGCATCCAAATGTCAAGAAGATGTGTTTTACAAGGAACCCGATCTGTCCGGAGGTGTTGAAGGAATGGATTACGAAATCCGCTACGGTGTCGATGATAACGAGTCCAACTAAGTATCCCTAGTTAGTAGTAACCAACGGAGCCGAGCAGCATGAACTCTATAGAATAAGCTGTTGAGCTCAACTCCCAGTCGGAGTTGCTACTTTTAAATTCCGCTGAAACACTTTATATTTTGTTTGTAAGTTGAATCTTTTGGAAGCCTTGAACTTCCGGTATTGTAATAATAATAATGTGTGTATTTTTGTAATATGGACCCGCAATGTTTCTGTTGTACCACTCTGAGGGATGTGATATTTACGAAACGGTGTTCTGTAAATGTCATGTCAACGACTATAGTGTACTACACATGCAGTGGTATGCTGGGTCACCGCAGAGGTAAGCTATCAAAGCACCTAGGTTATAAGATCTATCCATATTCAAAGCAGTTGCGATAAAAGCAAGATCAGAAGAAGATAACTTTCTAGCAATATTTCTAGCAAGAACACACTTGGTAATGAAATAGGCGAAATATCTAATGGATGGGAACTGAATGATCCGAATTTTACCACTTTCTTTGAGAAGTCGAAACCTTGGCAAATTTCAGCATATAAATCCATAAGTGACTTGGGCCTCTCCTTGATCTTCTCACAAGATCCCCAATGAGGTACTCTAATTGCTGCACAGAAATCAGCAAAAGGCAGGTCGACAGCTATATTGTATATTTTATAATTCACCATGGGATTAGATGAAGACCAAGTAAACCGGAAGTCCTGCACCACAGCCATGGTTAGCTTAACATATTTAAGAGGTTCCCCTTCAACGAAGTGTTCCAACCCTGCATTGGTAATCATAGTTTGGAAATCCTGGAGGATTCCCGCGGCTCTCATAAATTCATGGCATAGATATATGTAAGGGAAGACTCCTTCCTCACGATGAACTTTCATTAGATCGGGTACCATCAAATCATATTGATTCAGTGGGTATGCACTCATCTTCCTTTCTGAAATTTTTAGACAAAAATCAAACCAAGTGATTTCCAAGTTGATAAATAATGAGAAACTACTATAGGAACTTGATAGAGGGATACACATGCATCAAAATGTAATCTCTAAGCATAGAACAAGCATGCAAGCTCACACAACTTGACACCTATAGCAGCAAAATACTCAAGATACAATCTACCAATCACAAATCTAATTGGACAAGCGGAGGAGGCACATACCAAGGAGCAATCCCTCCAAAAATCAGCAGCAAAGATGGGCTGAGCAAGGAGATCGAAAATCGGGAGCAAGAACAGCAAGAACTCGAGCTTGAGAAAGTTTTCCGGTGTTTTTCGGGAGAGAGAAAGAAGATGGCTGGGAGGAGGCACTTTGGAGGGCCACAGGTGGGCCACACCCTAGCCAGGCGCCACTTGGGGCTAGTCACGCCACCCAGGGGTGTGCTGGCCTGGGGGTCTCCCTGGGCCACTCCAGGTGTCCCTCTGCCCCTTTTTTCGAGAAAAAAATTTATTATGGATTTTCTAGGATTTTTCGAGAAACTTTATTTTTGGCCAATTTTCAGGGTATGAAAATTGATTTTCTCGCAGAAAAGATTTTTTTAGAAGAAGCAAAAGCAAACCAAAACCAAACTACAGAAGTTCTAAGACATTCTAACAAGCAAACAACTAGCAAAACCAAAGCTAATAAGAGAAAAGGCAAAGACTAGGAAGGGGAAAAGTAAAAGTGAGCAAGTATAACCACAGTGAAAACATTGTTTTTTCATTAAAATCCTTTTGTTAACAAGGTTGATCAAGTCTTGTTACCAAAACAATCTTATATGAAACAAAAATTTGCATTCCACAAGGTGATTATTTACCTCAAACTTGATAGCAATACTCCCAATCATAATAGTTTCAAAACTTTCTTGTGGAATGGGACAATATATTTCTCCAACCTTGATGCTCTCAATATTTTCAATGGAATTCAGGCAATAGCTCTTAGCAACCTTCTTGGGTAAATACACAGTATGCTCTTTGCCATTAATATTAAATGTTACTTTTACTTGATTGCAATTGATGACAGCACCTGCAGTATTAAGAAAATGTCTCCCAAGAATAATAGACATATTATCATCTTCAGGCATTTCAAGCACAACAAAATCAGTTAAAACCAAGCAATTATGAGCCAGTTGAACAGGAACATCCTCACATATACCAACAGGAATAGTAGTTGACTTATCAGCCATTTGCAAGGATATATCAGTTGGTATCAACTTTTCTAGCTGGAGTATCTTGTAGAGAGAAAAAGGAATAACACTAACTCCAGCTCCCAAATCACATAAAGCAGTTCTAACATAATTATTCTTAATAGAGCAAGGAATAGTTGGTATACCTGGATCACCAAGTTTCTTTGGAACCTTACCATTGAAGGAATAATTAGCAAGCAACGTAGAAATCTCCTCATGAGGAATCTTCCTTTTATTAGAGACAATATCCTTCATATACTTTGAATAAGGGGGCAACTTAATAACATCAGTCAAAGGAATTTGAAAAAACAATGGCTTATCCACTCACAAAACTTGTTGTAGTGTTCTTCCTTCTTTGACTTGTGTTTCTTACCTGGAAAAGGCATAGGTTTCTGCACCCAAGGTTCACTCTTTACCATGTTTATTAGCAATAAAATCTTCCTTAGTGTACCTAGTGTTCTTAGTGTGCTTCTCAGGTTCTTCCTCAACTTCCTCCTTATCAAGAGCATCATTTTTATCATTACCACTCTCAGTTTTAGCATCAGAGACAAATATACTATTAGGATCTACAGAAGGTTCAAGTGGTTCCTCAACTATTTTGTGTTTATTTTTCTTTCTCTTATGAGGACTACCACTACTTTCACCTTGTTGAGAATCCTGCTCAATTCTTTTAGGGTGTCCTTCAGGATATAAATGATCTTGAGTAGCTATCCCACTCCTAGTTCTAATTCCGTAAGCATTTTTATCTCCTGAGGCATTAACTAGCATATCTTTTTATACCTTAGCAAGTTGATCAATTTGAGTTTGAACCATTTGAAAGTGTTTACAAAGCATTTTAATATCATTAGAAGTTCTTTCCACAATATCTTTAAACTCATTAATAGCAATAGAGTTTTCCAATAAATGATTCTGAACTTGTTTATTAAAATTACCTGGTTTAACTATAAATGTGTCAAGTTCCTCTAAGCATTGATCAGGAGGCTTACCATATGGAATATCACCTTCATCAAAGTGGAGAGAGTGTACCACAATAGTAGATGAGTGGGGAATTGGCTTGCATAATTCTTCTATAGGAGGTAGATTCTTCACATCTTTAGCTCTAATACCTTTCTCCTTTAGACATTTATTAGCTTCTTTCATCACTTCATCATTTAATGCAATTACTCCCCTCTTCTTTAGTGTTAGTGTTGGAACTAGTTCAGGCACAACTAGTTCAGGAGTAATAGGCTCAAGTGTATTTAGCTCAGTTGAAGTCCAATCATCATAATTCTTGCTTATTTTAGCCATTAATTCTTCAGCATCTGTAGGAGTTCTTTTGCTAAAAACACAATCAGCAAAGCTATCTAGGTATGTCCTAGAATCATCAGTCAGTCCATTATAATAAATATCAAGAAGCTCATTTTAGGTAATGGACATCCAGGATGTGCATGAACCAAGGCATAGAACCTTGTCCATGACTCAGGAAATTTCTCTTCTTCTCCCTGTTTAAAATCAAAAAGTCTCTGCAAAGTAGCATGTCTAGCACTGGGAGGAAAATATTTCTAGAAGAAAGAAGCAATCAAGCAATCAGGGCTATCAATGGAACCAGGAGGTAACCTATTAAACCAAGCCTTAGCTTCTCCTTTTAGTGAAAAGGGGCAGATCTTAGTAACAAAGTACTTGCGCATCTTAAAATCATCAGAGAATAAAGAACTCATGGTAGAAAGCTCATTCATATGAGCCGTAGCACTCTCATTTTCAGTCCCACAAAAAGGTTCTTTCTCAACAATATCTAAATAAGATAAATCAAGAGATAAATCATAATCTTTATCTTTAATATCTATGGGAGAGGTGGCAAACTTAGAATCAGAGGACAGTTTATGAATAATTGTACGTCTCTCAAGGAGACTCTTAATAGCACTAACACCATGTGTGTTTTGGCACTCTTCAATAAATTCATCAGTAAACTCAATGTAACCATCATTAATATCGTATCTCTCTCTAGACGCAGGTGAGCTAATAGGTGTAACAGTGCCTTCACTAGGAGTTTCAATATTTCCTAGACTAGCCATATTAGCATCTAGGAAAGGACCTAATGAACCACTCGCATAAAACACAGTAGAAGTAACATCATGAGTGTCAAAAGCAGTTTCAGACTCAGTAGTAGTAGCAGTGTGTGTAGCATTTGTATGTGGTGGTGGTGTAACAAGCTTACTGATAACAAACGGTGAATCAAGAGCAACAGAGGTGTTTAGGACTGTACCTATTTTTGTAGTGGATGGTAAAATAGGAAACTTTCCATCACGAGACTTACCCATGATGAAAGGAGTAGCAGTGAAAAATAATAGATCCAAGTGAACTTACAAATAAAGCTATGCTCCCCGGCAACGGTGCCAGAAAATAGTCTTGAAGACCCACAAGTATAGGGGATCGCAACAGTCTTCGCGGGTAGTATTACCCAATTTATTGATTCGACACAAGGGGAGCCAAAGAATACTTGCAAGCCTTAACAACTGAGTTGTCAATTCAGCTGCACCTGGAAATAGTTCTTGCTCACAGAAGTTTATCAGTAGCAATAGTTTGTAGTAGTGATACATACAAAACGTATCCACTTTCTCGAACACTTTGCTATTGTTTCTTCTCTAAAATTGTGTGATTTGGATACAACTAACACAGACTGACGTTGTTTTAGCAGAATTACCTTGATGTCTTGTTTTTGTGCAGAAAATGAACTATCAGGAAAAATCCCGAAAAAATATGCCAAAAATTATATTTCACCAGAAGATCCACGGAGCTAGAAGAAGAGACGGAGAGGAGGCCCGGGGGGCCCACACCCACCCCAGGCACGGGCCCACCACTGTCGGCGCCTAGAGGGGGTGCAGCCACCCCCAGGCACCCCCTCGGCCTCCCTCGGCGCCTATAAGTTGCCTTTCGACCTAAAAACCGAGGGGGGTTTGATAGTTTTCTAGAAAGAGTTCCGCTCCACCGCCGCCACCAGAAACCAAGATTCGGATCCAGAAACTCCATTCTGGCACCCTGCCGGGACGGGGAATTTGGAGAGGATCATCTTCATCATCATCACCAACGCATCTCCATCAACCACCGATGTTTCCATCATCCATGAGTGAATAATCCCTCGTTGTAGGCTTGGGGATGGTAGGGATTGGATGAGTTCTATCATGTAATCGAATAAGATCTGTTAGGGCATAGTGCCTAGTATCTCTATTAGTTCTATTTGACTTTGTTGCAACTTGTTGTGCTTAATGCTTGTCACTAGGGCCCGAGTGCCATGATCTCAGATCTGAACTTATTATTGAATCATTATGATAGTATTGTTTGTGATCTTATCTGCAAGTTGTGTACACATATCATTGTCCGGATCCAAAGGACCCAAAGTGACAATAATTGGGACAACCGGAGGGGATGGTTGTGGTGTGAGGATCACATTTGTTCATGGAGTGTTAATGCTTTGCTCCAGTGCTCTATTAAAAGGAGCACATTAATTGCCAGTAGTTCCCTATAGGCCCCGCTGCCACGGGCTGCCTGGATAGAAGATGTTGTGCAAGTTCTCATTGCGAGCACGTATGACTATTTGGAGCACATTACTAGGATTGTTTAGTACTTGGATGCTTGTTATTATTTATCTGCAATGCCCTAGATCTTGAAGTTACATGTTACACTCGTCCATGCAACGCCCGTCCATCCATCCCTATGCCTACCGCACTCGAATCCTACTATTACCGTTACTGTTACTATTGCTCATGTTTCACTGTTGTTGTTGCTTTTGCTGTTGCTTTGCTGTTCCTACTACAAACTATTGCTACTGATAAACTTCTGTGAGCAAGAACTATTTCCAGGTGCAGCTGAATTGACAACTCAGTTGTTAAGGCTTGCAAGTATTCTTTGGCTCCCCTTGTGTCGAATCAATAAATTGGTATATACTACCAGCGAAGACTGTTGCGATCCCCTATACTTGTGGGTCATCAAGACTATTTTCTGGCGCCGTTGCCGGGGAGCATAACTTTATTTGTAAGTTCACTTGGATCTATTATTGTTCACTGCTACTCCTTTCATCATGGGTAAGTCTCGTGATGGAAAGTTTCCTATTTTACCATCCACTACAAAAAGAGGTACAGTCCTAAACACCTCTATTGCTCTTGATTCACCGTCTGTTATAAGTAAGCTTGTTACACCACCACCACATACAAATGCTACACACACTGCTACTACTGCTGAGTCTTAAACTGCTTTTGACACTCATGATGTTACTTCTATTGTGCTTGATGTGAGTGGTTCATTAGGTCCTTTTCTAGATGCTACTATGGCTAGTCTAGGAAATACCGAAACTCCTAGTGAAGACACTGTTACACCTGTTAGCTCACCTAAGGCTAGTGAGATTATGATATTAATGATGGTTACACTGAGTTCACTGATGATTTTGTTGAAGAGTGACGATACACACATGATAATAGTTCTATTAAGAGTCTCCTTGCTAGACGTACAATTATTCCTAAGTTGTCCTCTGATCCTAAGTTTGCCACTTCTCCCATAGATATTAAAGATGAAGATTATGATTTCTCTCTTGATTTATCTTATTTAGATATTGTTGAGAAAGAACCTTTTTGTGGGACTGAAAATGAGAGTGCTACGGCTCATATGAATGAGCTTTCTACTATGAGTGCTTTATTATCCGATGATTTTAAGATGCGCAAGTACTTTGTTGCTAAGATCTTCCATTTTTCACTAAAAGGAGAAGGTAGGGCTTGGTTTAATAGATTACCTCATGGTTCCATTGATATCCCTCATTGCTTGATTGCTTCTTTCTTCTAGAAATATTTTTCTCCCAGTGCTAGATATGCTGCTTTGCAGAGACTTTTTAATTTTAAACAGGGAGAAGAAGAGAAATTTCCCGAGTCATGGACAAGTTTCTATGCCTTGATTCATGCACATCCTGGATGTCCATTGCCGAAGAATGAGCTTCTTGATATTTATTATAATGGACTGACTGATGATTCTCGGACCTACCTAGATAGCTTTGCTGATTGTGTTTTCAGGAAAAGGAGTCCTACAGATGCTGAAGAATTAATGGCTAAGATAAGCAAGAATTATGATGATTGGACTTCAACTGAGATAAATACACCTGAGCCTATTACTCCTGAACCAGTTCCAACACCAACACCAAAGAAGAGGGGAGTTATTGCATTAAATGATGAAGTGATGAAGGAAGCTAATAAATGTCTAAAGGAGAAAGGTATTAGAGCTGAAGATGTGAAGAATCTACCTCATATCGAAGAATTATGCAGGCCAATTCCCCACTCATCTACTATTGAGTTACACTCTCTCCAACACTTTCATGAAGGTGATATTCCTTATGGTAAGCCTCCTGATAAATGTTTAGAGGAACTTGACACTTTTATTGTTAAACAAGGGTATTTAAATAAAAAAGTTCAAAATCATTTATTGGAAAACACTAGAGCTATCCATGAGTTGAAAGATATTGTGGATCAAACTTCTAATGATATTAAAATGCTTTGTATACACTTTCAAATGGTTCAAACTCAACTTGATCAACTTGCTAAGGTACAAAAGGATATGCTAGTTAATGCTTTAGGAGATAAACATGCTTATGGAATTAGAAATAGGAGTGGTATAGCTACTCAAGATCCTTTATATCCTGAAGGAAACCCTAAAATAATTGAGCAGGATTCTCAACAAGGTGAAGATAGTGGTAGTCCTCGTAAGAGAAAGAAAAAGAAACATAAGATAGTTGAGGAACCACTTGAACCTGCTGTAGATCCTAATAGTATATCTGTCTCTAATGCTGAAACTGAGAGTGGTAATGATAAAAATGAGTCTCCTAATAAGGAGGAAGGTGAGGAAGAACCTGAGAAGCACACTAAAAAGACTAGGTACACAAAGGAAGATTTTATTGCTAATAAACATGGTAAATATAGAGAACCTTGGGTGCAGAAACCTATGCCTTTCCAGGTAAGAAACACAAGTCAAAGGAGGAGGAACACTACAACAAGTTTTGTGAGTGGATGAAACCTTTATTCTTCCAAGTTCCTTTGACTAATGCTATTAAGTTGCCTCCTTATTCAAAGTATATGAAGGATATTGTCTTGTCACATCCCAAAATTTTCCAAATTTTGAAATGTGAAAAATAAATAAACAAAAGAATTAATTGTTGAAATTTAGGGTGAAAAGAAACTTTTTGATTCCAAATGGGAACTTCAAAAACCCTACTTGAACAAAATTTGCATAAAAGGAAACCCAACAAAATTTCAATCAAGTGAAATGCATTCACCAATGAATGTATCTTGAAATTTAAACACTTGGGAAAAATACACCAAAACCCTAAAACCCTAATGGAAGAAAATCATTTTCAATATCTCTCCAAGACTATGAATTTTATCCATATAAAATTCAGCAACAAAAAATTATAAATGATAAAAAATGATAAATAAAAATATTATAAAACCATAGAAATTGGTTTCATTCAATTTGGAACCATGGATAAAAAATTATGAATATAATAGGATGAAAGAAAATAATTTCCAAAGCTAATAAAGCTCCTAACTAAAATCCATACCAAATTGTGAGCAAAATAATCCTAAAGAGATTTAAAAGTATAAACAAATATTAAATAAAATTATACAAATTGGAATCACCAAATTTATGGATTTTATGAGATAAAGAAAGACAGAAAGAAAGAAAGAAGGAATATTTAAAAGCCAAATTAAATCTTGGTCAAATCCATAAACAAATTAAATGAAAGATTATTGAATAATAAATAAGGGTAAAATATTATTTAAATAAAATCATAAGGATTGAATAATATCCAATTATATTTAAATAAAACAAATTGCCAAAACTAAATAATAAATTCCAATAAAATTATCTAGTAGACAATTTAAATCTTGAATTAAATCCATAAGCAAATGGAATAAAGATAATCCAAATAAAATAAAAGGATAAAGAATATTCAAATAAAATTATATGGCATTAACCAAATTTAGTTCTATTTGAATAAAGACAAATGCCCAATTTAAATGAACATTAAATCCGGTTAAAATATTTTATATAATAATTCAAGGTGAATTATTTGCACTAATGAATAAATAAAACCTACTAAAAAAGGTTTGGTAAAAATTAGAAATCAAATGGAAGTTTGAAAATATATTTAAAATCTTATTTAAATAAAAACAAGTGCCTATTTTAAATAAATAATAAACCATAAATGAAAAAAAGAATTATTATAAAATGGACTTTAAAATAAATTAATAAAGAATATTAAAACATATTGAAAGTTAGGAAAAGTTTGAATTCAAATAAGAGTTTGAAATCATTTGAATAAAACCAAAACAGAAATAAAAAATGGAAAAAGAAAAAGAAACCAGATTTTTTTGGAAAAGGACCCAACCCAGGCCCAACAGCAGCCCATCTCTTTCCCTCACGAACCGTTTTCTTTCACTCGCAAACGAACGCGCACCCTCGCTGACGCTTGGACCCCACCATAACCCCCACTCACTCGCCGACAACCAGACCCCACACTGCCCCGTCGTCGTCTCCACCCTACGACCCATTCCCTCGCCTGTTTCTGCTATGATTTCGCGGGATTAATTCACGTCAATGCTGCGAGTAAAGTCTATCAACAACCACGCACGATAACTCGCCTCCCTCCTCTCCTCCTTTCCCCTCATTCTCCAGATCCTCTCGGCCTCTAGGCTATTCTAATTTCTTCTTGCAACCTCGCTGCCCGACAAGCTTCCCCGGCCGATTCCGGCGAAGCCAGACCCTCCCCAGCCCCTAGTTCTTGCTGGATTGCTCCCTATCGTCTCCTGCACCCGCCAGTACCCGTAACTTGGCCGCGCATGCCCTAGAGGCTTGGCAACTTCGACGCCAACCCGCCACCATCTTCGGCTTCAACTCCGTCGAGATCCCCTGGTAAATCCAGACCGCGCCTCCCCCTCTCTCTGACGCTGGCACCTTCGTATCTCTCTTGCGTGTCTAACACCTCCCTCCTTTGGCTTTCCCGTGATTCGTAGCCTCACCTTCGTCGACGAACAGAGCGCACCCGTCATAGAAGGTTCTCCGGCGAGCAATAGACGACGAACCCGTGCGCCCCTGCCTCCCCACGAGCACGTTGAGAATCAGCACTCCACGGAGAACACGGTGAGCATATCCTCCCTCTCCCTGGCTTCCTGGAATAGCCAGAATGCCGCATTCCGAGCGCTGCTGCCGCGCAGCCGTCGCAAGCGTCGCACATCTGTGGTCACTGCAGTTTGATCCGTTAGATTTGGATCTGATGGACGCGGAAGAATCATTTAAACAAAGGGGTACATTGTTTCTGTGTCGCACGATTTTAATTAGATCCAACGCACTATATCGCTCGATCCAAACAAACTGGTACCGTCCATTAATAACAAGACACGTGGCCTACCTGATCTTTTAAAAATGTAAACTATCCTATTAGTTGTTTGAATTTGTAAATTTCATAACTTTTGATCCACACGTCCAAAATTTGTAAACTTTATATCAATGGAATCAACAAAAATAAAACTTTGCAACCATGCCCTTACTTTAGTATTTTTCTTCAGTAAAATAGGTTGTTTTTGCAGAAACATATTTAGGCTTATTTTGTGTATAAAATTTATTCTAAAAAATTTTTATCGTAAAATCTTTTGTAAATGGTTTATTTTGAACGTAGGGACCATAAAAACCAACTTATGGATTTAAAAGTATATTTTGTGACACTAAGGGATTATTCCTTGAATAAAAGCATTTCTAGTAGAATAAAATTATTGATTTTGTTTTAAAAATAGTTTTTGAGTAAAACCTTTTGCAAATGGGTTGATTTAAACTCCCTAATCCTAAACACCAAGTTTTGGGATTTAAAAATATATTTTATTTACCTTAGAAGATTATTACTTTGATTAAAGGCATTTTTAGTGAAATAAAATGTTGCTTTGATTTAAAATGGTTTTTGGGTGAAACCTTTTGCAAATGTATTAGTCTTAAAACACTAACATTCGTGTTCAAAAATATATTTGTCAAACACTAGGAATTATTACTTTGATTTAAATCACTTCTAGCAAAACAAAAATGATTTAAATGGCCATTTTCACTAACTTGATTTAAAATGGTTTTGTCACTTTTATAAATGACCAATAGGTGTTTCAAAATGTTTATAGCCTTAGTAGAAACCACTTTTCCAATAAAACAATCTTTTTGCATGCTTGCATGCATTGTTTTGTTTTTATTATTCTATGTGATGAATTGCTTGAATGCTAGATTGAATTGGTGCCTTGATTGAATTGTAGTGAACTTTGAAGAGTGTGACAATTGCAATATCAAGGAGTGAATCTATATTATCTACTAAAAAGGCAAGTGGTGCTTCATACATTTTGTCCTATTATTTTCACTATGCATTGGTGATATTTTGAGTAGGACTTGCATGGAATTTTCTAAGTATAAGTTATGCCTTGGTAAATCCTAGTAGATGATACCTTAGTAGAATTTTCCCTATGTTAAGATCCCTACTACTATCATGCTTAGCCTAGCTAGTAGAAAACAAGGGTGGATTATATTCATGCTATGAAATATCTCTAAGTCAATGACTTGTGTTTTGTTTAATAAAACAACTATGTGAATGAATCACCCGGTTGGAATGGTGTGAATGGTTTATGTTGAGTGGTTACACAGGGCCCCATATTTATGGCCTACCCTAGTGTATCTTACTTGTGGAAAGCCACCCAGGAACAAAGATATTTGAGATGTCAAATGTTGAGAAGCTTCAAGTGCAGCCACATGGCATTATGGGCTCTGCCTGGATCACATAGGTTGCAATAACTTAGCCAGATGGACAGTTGGTGGTAGGGGATGATAGTTTTGGGCATGGAAGCTTTCAAGGATCTCCTCATCCCAATTTCTAAGTTAAAAACTTGTGGTTGAACAAGGGTTAAAGGATCACCAATTTCTATTGGTGGATGCCTTGGGTGATTTTGATAAACAAAAACTTAGTGTTTCCAAATGATAAGGAAAATCTATTTTGAGCAAAGCAAGCCTAAGCTCCACTTATCCAAATGCATATAGATGATAGATACCACTACTCTACCATAGTATCACTTGCCAATACAATTCAAATGTATTGACCCTTGTGGCTGTAACTTATTATGTTGCAGGTTTTGTTTGATGTTAGTGAAGTGTATTGAATAGGATTACAAGTCTACAACCAACATGATTGCCTGTGGCACTTTGAAGATGAAGGACTCCATGCTATATAGTTATTTCTACTGCATTGTAATGAGATAGCCAAATGAGCTATGTAAGATGTAATGAATTATTTTATTCCTGGTTATAAAGTATTATTATGACCTTTTTTTCTTGATATTACATCTTAAACTGTGGATGCTAGATATTGATCCAGGGACTAGCATTCTAAACACAGGGATCTCTACCTTATCAAGGTTAGGACCTCTACAGATGGTATCAGAACACTGTGTTGCCTGTATGATTGCAACCCTAGGATTGGACAAAACCCCTTAGAAAAATAGGAGTTGTATTTGCTCAAACTTATTTACAAACAATCTTGTAAACTCTTTCCTCAACCTTTTTGTTTTGAATCTACATCTCTTCTATTTCAACTTGTTGGACAAAAACCTCAATATGAGCAAAGACTTCTACATCACCAATGACTTCAACTTTAGTTTCATCAAGGACTCCAACTTGGACATCACTGAGGACTACAAGTGAGATAAGAATGTTACTCAAGACTTGAAGACTAAGGAAACACAACCTAGAAGGAACCATCATCACCTTTGAAGTTTTGTGACCAAGATGCAAGAAATTTTCCATGGAAACCATGATCTCATTCATGAAGAAACAACTAAGAAGAATGGAAGGATCTCAAGTGATAACCATAGTTGGACCACCATACTAGTGTTTAGTTTAGATAATATATTGATCACACCAACTTATGTGGTGTAGGAAAAATATTTTATTGCCTAAAAATATGCTTGAATCTTGTTGTTTGGAGTGGAATGCTTGATTGTGATTGCTTGCACATTGCTTGTGTGAATTGTTGTGTGTGATTAGACTTCTTCCCTAGAAATCTTTTGCCTATTCTAATCTCAATCCAACCCAAACAGATGACTTCTCTAAGAAACCCCAACATCAAGGATGGTGATAACAATAACCAAGAAAAGCACATGAGAGAACAACTTCTAGCAACTCAAGCCCAGTTGAATCAAGTGAGAACTCGGTGGTTATACTTGCTTTCTTTTTTCCTTTCTCCTTCCTAGTCTTTGCTTTAGCTCTAGTTTTGCTAGTTGTTTTCTTGTTTGAGTTTCTTAGAGCTCCTGTAGTTTGGATTTTAGTTTGCTTTTGCTTCTTCTGAAAAAACTGTTTCTGCGAGAAAATCAATTTGCATACCATGAAAATTGGCCAAAAATAAAGTTTTCTGAAAATCCCATAAAATTCAAAATAATTTTTCCTCAAAAAAGGGGCAGGGAGGCACCTGACGTGACCCAGGGGCCACCCCAGGCCACCACACCTGTGGTAGGCATGGCCTACCAGGTG
The DNA here is from genome assembly GCA_030063025.1 of Avena longiglumis. Lineage (NCBI taxonomy): Eukaryota > Viridiplantae > Streptophyta > Magnoliopsida > Poales > Poaceae > Avena > Avena longiglumis. The sequence continues at coordinate 252,641,387 of CP125979.1, forward strand.
GCGGCGCCTGGGGGGTCTGGCCCACCTGGGCCCCTCCAGGCTGCCTCCTCAAAGCCATCTTCTTTCTCTCTCCCGAAAAACACCGAAAACTTGCTCAAGGTCGAATCCTTGTTGTTCTTGCTCGCAATTTTAAATCTCATTGTTCAGCCCATCTCAAGTGCTAATTTTTGGAGGGATTATTCCTTGGTATGTGCCTCCTCCACTTGTCCAATTAGATTTGTGATTGGTAGATTGTATCTTGACTATTTTGCTGCTATAGGTCACATGTTGTTTGAGCTTGCATGCTTGTTCTTTGATTAGAAACTTTGTTTTGATGCATGTGTAGTCCTCTAGCAAGTTCCTATAGTAGTTGATCATCATATATCAATTTAGAAATCACTTGGTTTGATAGTTGTTTAAAATTTCAGAAAAGTGAAGTCATGGACCACCACACATTTGGTGATATATTTGAGAGTGATGCACCTAGAAGGGAAAGGCTTCCAAGGTCATCTACCAGTACTAGACCCTCATACAATGAGGATCTCATCACTCCGCGATTTGGTGACGAGGGATATGAAGGGGATGCGCACCCCTCCACCTTTCCTTGCCAAGCCTTCTTACAAGCTGCTGCGATTCTTAATGATTTTATGACTTTGGTGCAGAGGGCTGGACTAACAAATTACATGCAGGATGAGAGTGCATAATATGCTTTGCTTACTAAAACATTTGTGGAGAGTTTCTCCTTTACTAATAGTATGTTCAAGCATGTTGTGTCTTTCAAAATTTATGGCAGGGCTCATTCTATGACTTTGAAGCAATTTTGCAAGGCCCTGGGACTTGGTACAACTGGGTCATCAAATAAGATTCCAGCTCTACCCGCTGATTTGTTAGAGCTTTACCGAGGAATAACGAATGATGATGACCGTAGAGCTCAGCGAGGGAAGATAAAGAACATTCAACTTCTAGCCATCAGGTATTTTGCCTACTATCTTGCCACCAGTGTTCTTGGTAGGGATAACACTAGTAATATTTCCAACTATCAGTTGGCCTTCTTAGCTGTCGCGCTCAACAATGAGGATAAGTATAATCTTGGTTCTCTCATTGCTCGTTGTCTAGCTGCTAAGGGACCCATTTATGGGGGAATTATTGCTACTCGTGTTGCTGCCGCCTTGAACATTGCTATTGATCCACATGATACAGTTTTGGCTCCTCAGAGGCCTTATCTTGCTGCCATGAAGGCGCACCACTTTGTCACCACTGGCTCTACTCTTGAGAACTTGGTTTATAGAATGTTGTTTACTGACGGGGAAGAGAGAGAGATCCCTCTACCCCAAACCACTTTTCTCAGTATTTCTCAGGGACCTTGGTCACGCTCAAAGACGGAGATGGATGACAAGCTGCGCTCTCTTAACTTCCAAGGGCACTATCAGGAGGAAGCACCATCATATGACCCCCCATGCGTATTACATAGGGGAGGCCTCGAGCTCATACCAGGACGAGGGAGCTTCCTCGACATACTACGGAGGTTCATCCTCTTGGACACCATGGGATTGATCCCCACTTAGGCCAAAAGCCTTAGCTTGGGAGGAGGTATAACGACATCACACACTCATATATATATCATGTTCGGTCGGTTCTTTGTATATCCATTGTTTTCACTTTCTTTTTGGTTTTTGTTGCTTCTTTCTAAAAACCCAAAAATACCAAAAAATATTTTCGTTATTTCTCTTGGTTTGTTTCTTTGCTTTGGTTTGCCTTAAAATAAAAATACAAAAAGATTTTGCTTTGTTTGGTTTGCTTTGTTCTTGTTTGGTTTTCTTTGTTTGCTTGTTTCTAAAAAATCGAAAACACCAAAAATATTTGTTGTTCTTCTTTGGTTTTGTGAGTTCTTTGCAGGGTTCAGCCGTCCTCAGTGGATTTTGGTTTCATGTTAATTATTCAAGTCACACAAGTGAAGGGCAATAATGAAGATTAATACAACTCAAGGTGTGGTAAGAGGCTGGTAACAAACTCTATTTGTATCATTTTTGTACATATACTCATCATTGTGAGCATCCTTAGCCTGTTTGTGTAAGGTGTATGTCATTATGGATGCTTAGTAGTTCTTGCTTGTCTATGATTAGCTCCAGCTTGCTAATAGTTTGTAGCATGTCATATGAATGTTTGCTTGCATTGTTTTATTCATACTTTGGTATGATATTGTGGTATCCTCCTTTGACTGTTCATGTGAATCGACTTGGCACATGCTCACGCATGCATATGACTAATCAATAGTCAGTAAGCCTCGATGATTTATTTTGCCTCAGAGTTCTTGTATCACTCTCATGCCATAGTTAGTCCTGTTTTGTTGCAAGCATGATTTTGACAGCTATTGCTCTCTCATTTGTTTCTCCCTCTCTATTGCTAGCCTTCACTTGCACTGAGTATGTGATCTACCTGTGCTTCCAACTCCCCAAAACCAATATTGCCAGCTGTTTCCACCATACCTACCTATTAGCATCATTTGTTATTTTAGTGCATATTCCATATGCCATGTTTTCTTCCAAAATAAAATGTTTGTCTGTTTTGAGAAAGTTAGTTAGTAAAGCTCTCACGAACTTGATGGCACACTTTATTCCTTGCGCTTAATAATTCTGAACCATTGTGACTAGTCCATGAAAGTTATATGCTTGCTAATTATATGTTGGGAGTCAGCAGAACTGTGCTGTCACAGGGAACGCTTTCAACACCTATTGGATATCTCATCCAGTTGATTCTTTGCTCTTTTGTTTACGGATCTCGACGATGTGAAATAAAAGGGGAGGTTGTGAGTTCATGGAGTTTATACATTGTGTTAGAGAAACACCTGGGCTGCTAGCCTAAGCCATGCTTAATCATGGTGTAAACTTACAACATCACCATAATGAGCATCTATGAAGCGTCCTCAATAAAAAGCTATTCATATGGTAAATAATAAGATTGCTGAGATGCTCATTGTCTGCTTGACTTGTCATTTTGGTTATGGGAAAGCTCATGTACCATGTGCAAAGGGTACCCCGTTGGCGGTTCTCTATGATATGCATGTATTTACAATGACAAGAAATTTCAGGTGACCAACTTTGAGTAGCATGCGGAGCGACCCTTGTACTCAAGGGACTTGGGATTTCTAGTTTATGGTCTGTCAAGCATATGATTCAGAGTGGACCTCACTTTTACCTTAACCACATGAAGATGCCTATGATAGGGGCAATGAGAGCTCAAAGCTAATGAGTACCTTCCTTTCAACATTGGTAAGCCTTTCAAACCTTCACAAAACCATTTTCATAACTTTGTTGAGTCACCACTTATTCTATGAGCACCTTCTTGAGAGCATAGTTGTCATTTTTATGTTTGTTCCAAAGCTTGGTTAATTATTTCATGACTTTGATGCTTGTATCTCTGATATCTTTACTTCTAGTCTTCATGTGAACTTCAGAGGTGCCTTGGCATTTATATTGTGCTCTTCAAACAAAGGCAAGCGAGATACCACTCTATCAAACCTTATTATGAGTATTGCAATGTTGCTTATGTTTATGTTTCATGCTACTTATTATTATTGAGTTGGTTTCTCTTCATAGCTTGCAATGACTATTGAGTAGACTTAGTTGCATACTTCTTATTATGAATTGTCTAAGCATCTACTCCTGTGATGAGAATATATACATCATATGAAGAAAAGTGTTCGTGAAAGTTATTTTACCATTCAGTTTTCAACTGAATTCTTGAGGATAAGCAATAAGCTAAGCTTGGGGGGAGTTGATACGTCCAAAACGTATCTACTTTCTCGAACACTTTGCTATTGTTTATTCTCTAATCTTGTGTGATTTGGATACAACTAACACAGACTGCGTTGTTTTTAGCAGAATTACCTTGGTGTCTTGTTTTTGTGCAGAAAATGAACTATCAGGAAAAATCCCGGAAAATATGCCAAAACTTATATTTCACCAGAAGATCCACGGAGCCAGAAGAAGAGACGGAGAGGAGGCCTGGGGGCCCACACCCACCCCAGGCACGGGCCCACCACTGGTCGCGCCTGGAGGGGGTGCAGCCATCCCAGGCAACCCCTCGGCCTCCTTCTGCGCCTATAAGTTGCCTTTCGACCTAAAAACCGAGGGGGGTTCGATAGTTTTCTAGAAAGAGTTCTGCTCCGCTGCCGCCACCAGAAACCAAGATTCGGATCTAGAAACTTCGTTCTGGCACCCTGCCGGGACGGGGAATTTGGAGAGGATCATCGCCATCGTCATCACCAACGCATCTCCATCAACCACTGATGTTTCCCTCATCCATGAGTGAGTAATCCCCCGATGTAGGCTTGGGGATGGTAGGGATTGGGTGATTTCTATCATGTAATCGAATAAGATATGTTAGGGCATAATGCCTAGTATCTCTATTAGTGCTATTTGACTTTGTTGCAACTTGTTATGCTTAATGCTTGTCACTAGGGCCTGAGTGCCATTGAAAGGATACAGATGTCGCCTAGAGGGGGGGTGAATAGGCGATTAAAACTTTTCCTAGAGTGGCTCAACAAAGGCGGAATAAAACTAGTGTTTACTTTGTTAAGCACAACCTAGAACAACTAAGGTTCACCTATGTGCACCAACAACTTATGCTAAGCAATACAAGCAACAAAAAGTGATAGCAAGATATATATTACTTCATGAACGAAGGCTATCACAATGTAAAGTGCATAAGTAAAGAGCTCGGGTATAGAGATAACCGAGGAACGCGGGGACACCGATATTTTACCGAGTTCCTCCCAACATGGAGTACGTCTCGTTTGGAGAGGGGGTGGTATCAAACCACCAACGCCACAAAAGTCCTCCCTTATTCTCTGGTGAATCTCACCCCAACGGGATTGATCCACGCTTCCACTATCGGTGCACTTATCGGTGGCAACCGGAACCTCTCACAAGGTTGGGGCACTTCTCCACAACTTAATTGGAGGCTCCCAACAAATGCCACAAAAGGCCACAATACCACCAAGGCCAAAAAACCGTCTAGGGTTCCAAGAACCCCAAGAGGGACAAGCTCTAATGAGTAACTCAAACCAAATCCTCTGAGGAGAACTCAAACCGATGCACCAAATGCAAATGGCAAGAACACCACAAAGGTGCTCAAATCCCTCACTCTCAAGTTCCAACAAAGCTACTAAAGCTATTGGGGGAACAAGAAAGGAGGAATCAAAGAGAGACACAAAATCCCCCAAAATCTAGATCCCCAAAGATGCACAAACAAAGAGATGAATCGGTTAGGTCAAAACGTGGGTCTAGATCTCCTCTCTCTTCCACTCAAATATGGGCAAGTATCATCGGAGGGAAAATATTAGGCAAGCTTTAAGATCTAGAGAAAGTGTGGACAAAGCTTAGCCTAATATATAAGAGAGAAGCCAACGAAACTCAAAAAGGGCAAAGCCTTAAATAGGGGCCCAAAAATCTAGCCGTTGGGTCTAATTTTATGAACGGTCCGGTAGTACCGGATGCGACCGGTACTACCGCACCTGGGCCAACCGAAGCGAAATGAGCAAACCAAATCGGGTCAAGGGGATTGGGAAGAGCAGCTGTGCGGCGCATGGGGCTAGCGCGGGGCCAGGCATGCGCGTGCGCGCGAGCAAGGGCAGGGAGTGGGGCAGCCGGACGAGGCAACGCGCCAGCGGGCCCAGCAGCAGCAGGTACGCGACCGGGCGCGCTGGCGTCAGAAGCCCACGCAGCGGCGCACGGTTAATCGCGAAGCAGCGTGGTCAACGCGAGCGAAAACGGCAGTATGCACGAGCGGGCGACAGCGCCATGGGCCACGTGAGCGTGGCGGCAGCGGGCTGGCCGCGGGTCAACGCGCAAGGACGAGCGAGCGGATCCGGGCGAGCAAGCGAGCGCAGCGGGGAGAAGCTGGGCTGGGAAATTCTTCTCAGGGCCGGCCGGTAGTACCGGCCCACCTGGGCGGTACTACCGGGCCAGGCAGAAGATAATCTGTGGCGCTCAGATGTGGGCGGTAGTACCGGCCCGCCCGGGTGGTTCTACCGCTCGGCCCAGTAAACAGATTTTTCTTTTTCTTTTTAAATAAGACCAGCAAATATTCAAATGAGTGTAACTTTTGTTTGGTAACTCCGATCGACCCGATTCCAATTGCATTGAAAATATTGGTTATCACCAAGTGAGAAAGTATCAAGTAGAATAATGTGGGATACCTCACTTGGTGATAAACCGAAAACCGGCAAGATCAAAATCGCAACAAGATACAAACGGAAGATCCAATTTTGATGAACAAGAGCTTGTTATGGGGATTACCACAAGCTCTATATCCTCACATGGATAATACCAAATAACAACCAAATACAATGATGCAAGTATGCAAAGGTTTGAGCTCTCTCCGAACGATGTGATCGAGTTACTCATTCGAGAGCCCCTCTTGATAGTACGGTTATCTATCCTAAACCCGAGCTCCCACACACAACATGAGACTGGAAAAAGGGAAAACCTATCAAGATTATACCTTTGCCTTGAGCATTCCACTTGAACTCGATGTAGACGAACTTGACCTTCTCAAGATGGAACGCCTATCTTGATTCATCATCATCGATCCATGATAACCGAGGATGGCAAGAAACAAACATGAGATATACTCTAGATGGCGTATTTTGAGCTTGCACAACACATCTTCTTCTCATTTCATCGACCTTGAAGCCAACACATGCTCCAAGCGATGCCAATGGACAATTCCTACAAGTACAACTTAATACACACATTAGTCCATAAAGATTGTCATTAATTACCAAAACCACACATGGGGGCCCAACATGTTCTTTCAGCCATGATCTCACATCTGAACTTATTATTGAATCATTATGATAGTATTGTTTGTGATCTTATCTGTAAGTTGTGTAGACATATCATTGTTCGGATCCAAAGTCCCCAAAGTGACAATAATTAGGACAACCAGAGGGGATGGCTGTGGTGTGAGGATCACATGTGTTCATGGAGTGTTAATGCTTTGCTCTGGTGCTCTATTAAAATGATCACCTTAATTGCCATTAGTTCCCTATAGGCCCCGCTGCCACGGGCTGGCTGGACAGAAGATGTTGTGCAAGTTCTCATTGAGAGCACATATGACTATATTTGGAGCACATGCCTAGGATTGTTTAGTACTTGGATGCTTATTATTATTTATCTGTAATGCCCTAGATCTTGAAGTTACATGTTTAGACTCGTCCATGCAACACCCGTCCATCCATCCCTATTCCTATCGCACTCGAAACCTACCGTTACCGTTACTGTTACTATTGCTCATGTTTCACTGTTGTTGTTTCTTTTGGTGTTGCTTTGTTGTTGTTACTGATAAACTTCTATGAGCAAGAACTATTTCCAGGTGCAGCTGAATTGACAACTCAGTTGTTAAGGCTTGCAAGTATTCTTTGGCTCCCCTTGTGTCGAATCAATAAATTTGGTAATACTACTCGCGAAAAATGTTGCGATCCCCTATACTTGTGGGTCATCAAGTAGCAACAGCAAAACAACAGCAACAACAAAACAGGAGCAATAGTAACAGTAGTAGCAAACAGTAGGATATGAGCGCGGTAGGCATATGGATGGATGGACGGGCGTTTCATGGACGAGTCTAAACATGTAACTTCAAGATCTAGGGCAATTGCAGATAAATAAGAATAAGCATCCAAGTACTAAATAATCATAGGCATGTGCTCCATATATAGTCATGTGTGCTCGCAATGAGAACTTGCACAACATCTTTTGTCCTGCCAGCCCGTTGCAGCGGGGCCTCAAGGGAACTACTGGCAATTAATGTGCTCCTTTTAATAGAGCATCGGAGCAAAGCATTAACACTCCGTGAACACATGTGATCCTCACATCACAGCCATCCCCTCCGGTTGTCCCAATTTCTGTCACTTCGGGGCCTTTCGATCCAGACAATGATATGTGTACACAACTTGCAGATAAGATCACAAACAATACTATCATAATAATTCAATAATAAGTTCAAATCTGAGATCATGGCACTCGGGCCCTAGTGACAAGCATTAAGCACAACAAGTTGCAACAAAGTCAAATAGCACTAATAGAGACACTAGGCACCATGACCTAACAATCTTATTCGATTACATGATAGAACTCATCCAATCCCTACCATCCCCATAGCCTACAGCGGGGGATTACTCACTCATAGATGAGGAGAACATTGATGGTTGATGGAGAGGCGTTGGTGATGACGATGGCGATGATCCTCCCCAAATTCCCCGTCCTGGCAGGGTGCTAGAACGGAGTTTCCTGTAACATCCCAAAAATCATGATTTGTAAAAGTTTGCATTTCATTCATACGTTCATATCATCCTTGGCTTGCACAAAAAATTTCAAAACAAACCCATATATATGCCTAATAGTAGTGCATTGTACAAAAGTAGAAGCAAAGGTTTCACTACAAAAACCTAGAGGTGGTTTGAATTCAAAACCATTTGAATTTGGTTTGATTTAGTTTCCTGAAAATCAAATTAGAAAAAGAAACAGGGAAAAGAAAAGGAAAAGGGCCGGCGCCACTCATCCAGCTCAGCAGCAGATGCATCCCACGAAGCCCAACCGGCCATTTCCCTTTTCCCCCTCTCTCTCACATGCGCAGCTGTACCCACGGTCACTGACGCGCTGGCCCCACACGGCAAGTCATCATCGTCCCCAAATCGCGCGCCCACGACCAGCTCCGGCCGTTTCCTCCCCTCCCCTGTCACTGCTGTTGATTACGCGAGTAATTTCCGTTGATTCATTGAGTAACTCCTCGCGACCATTTCCCCCAACTCAGCAAGTCAGTAGCGCCGCCAGGCTCCGCGAATTTCTTCTTGCACCGCCGCGGCACCGAACGACTCTGGCGACCTATTTCGGTGAGCCCTGTGCTCCCCTTCACCTCTCGTTCTTACGAGAATGCTTGTCAGACCCGTGCGCATCTCCTCACCCCTTTTGTTTTCTCTAAAATGCCCCAGGTCGTCGTCTCCATCGAGCCCCGCGAACGACCGAAGCACCGCTCAACTCCGGTGAAGAATCACGGTAAGGCCAGGCCGCCCCTTGACCCCTAACCCATACCACCATATTCGCCATACCTCTGTGCACCTCCTAATGCTTTTTGTTCGTCTTATTGCACCTTAGAACGTCGCCTCCGTCTCCGGCAGTGGACACCTGACACAAGAGCGAACTCTGACGAGGTTTTCCGGACGTGCCAGTGCGCCCCTGTCCAGGAAAAGACCATGTTGAGCTTCAACATCGTCACGCGAGTTCGGTCGGCACATGCATGTTCACCCTAACCCCATAGCCTCGTTGGAACGCCACCGCCAGTAGCGCCACCATTGATGTAGCCTTGCGCGCCGCCAGATCTTGGTCAGAGCGTTGTGAGCCGTCAGATCCAGATCCAGTGGCCACGATAGAACACTTAGGTGAAACATTTTCTTTAGATCTGAGCCATGCGATTTACTTTTAATCCTGCGGTCCACAGATCACGATCCATGAGAACCGGTATCAGCCAATATAAACACTCCACGTGGCCTATTTAAAATTCCATAAATGATTTTTGAATGTTTAAACTTGTAAAATCTATAACTTTTGATCTGCTTGGCCAAAAATTACAAATTTTATATCATTGGAATCAGAAAATAAATCCTACACTACTGTGGGCTTGGTTTTGTATTTTGCTTCTGTAAATTTAGTTTTATTTATAGAATCAAGTATATTCTTATTTTTACAGCTCACAACTATTAATTCTTTTGTATTTTGACTATTTGAATAAACACTCCACTATGCTATGTTTCAAATGCAAAGATACCAAAGGAAAAGAAATATATCAGCCAAGTGATGTGTTTCAAATGCAAAGAACTAGGCCATTATGCAAACAACTGCCCAAAGAAGTTTCCCAAAGATCCCAAGCAGGCCAAAATGTAATCTAGTTGGAAAATTTTTAAGGGTGGTAGTACCCTAGATGCTTTTGAGCCAACTTGTAACCCCTAGCCTCCCCAAATCTCTGGACGAGATTTATTTTAAGGGTGGTAGCCTGTCACATCCCAAGATTTTCCAAATCTTGTTATGTGAAAAATAAATGATTAAAATAAAACTTTGTTGATTTTCAGGGTGAGAAGAAACTTTTTGATTCCAATTAGAAGCTTTCAAACCTATTTGGATCAAATAAAATCCTAAAGGGATTTAAAAATATGAATAAACAATAAAGTTAAAATATTTTGAATCACTATTTTTTTATCCTTTAATAAAAGATTTGGTTTCAAAAAGAAAAGGATAGAAATATAAATAAAGACTATTTTTATAGAGCCAAATTAAACCTTGGCCAAGCTTTTGAAATAAAATATTTTGTTTTGATTAAAAGTGTAAAGGTCTATTTAAATGAAATAATGAAGATTTATTAATATCCAAATTTATTAAAGTAAAGGCTTTGCATTTTAATTAAACCTCAAAACTTGCTAAATTATTTTAAACAAGTTTTCCAAGTATTTTATATTCTCAAATAAAACCTACTGAAGTGTTTTTGGTTTTATTTTTAGATTTAAAAATAAAGTTTTTAATAAAACAAATCCTATTTGAATTAAATGATTAAGGTCTATTCATTTAATTATAAATGGACCTAAAATAAAAACATTATTTTATTTTGGGACTTGGATTATTGTTGTTAAACAGAACCAAAACTCAATGCAAAGTTTGGAGAAGTTTTGAATTGATTTGTTGTTTGAATTGTTTGATTGAATTTCAAAACAGAAAATCAAAAGAGAAAAAGAAAAACAATCAGAACAGAAAAAAATATGAAAAGGAGCCAACCCAGCCGGCCAGCCCAATAAGGCCCAGCAAGCCCAATCCCCACCCCACCCGCAGCAAACCGTTTTCACTCGCGATTGAACCCACTGAGTCAATGACAAATGGACCCCGCTCTCCCTCTCCTTTTCTCACTGACGCCAGACCCCACCGCCAGCTCACCTTCTTCCTCACCCGCCGCTAACCACGCCCGGCCGTTCCTGCCGTTGAATGCTCGTGTAAATTCGCCGTAACGCCGCAGTGATTCCGCTCTGCAACTGCGCCCTCTTAATCGCCCACGTCCCCTCTCCATTTCCCCTCGCTCCCCATCCTCCCTCTGCCCCCAGGCTGCCCCTGATTTGGTTTGCACGACCACTGCTCCGACAACCTTCCCCAGCCAATTCCGGCGATCCCACGCCACCCCTTGCCTCCCCGAGCACACAGGAACATTCCCTAGACCCAGGCGCACCTCTCCGTATCATCAGCTTGCCCGCGCGTGCTTTGCAGCGTCGACAACGACGACGACCCGTAGCGCCACCGTCTGCTCCAACTCCGACGAGGTTTCCTGGTGAGTCTAGACCGCCCCTTACCCCCTCTTGGATACTCACAAGATCGCGACATCCATACGAACCTAACGGTGCCTTTTGTTTGCCTTAGCACGCTGTGTATCTTCGCCCCTGTCGACGTCTGACCACACCCGAGGCCCAGCTCAACTCCGGTGAGCGATTAAGGACAGTCCCCTTCACCAGCCAGTACCACCTTGAGCTTCCCCAAGCTTCAGCGAACTCGGTGAGCATCTCCCCGGCCTCTCTTGTTTCCTGCATCGCCAGCACCGCCACCATCTGACCGCCTGGCCACAAGGCCAGCTGGCCGCTTAGTGGTCGAACGCATAGCAACCGTAGGATCTTAATCGTAGCGCTGCGATAGAACGTGAATGAAAGGGTACCTTTTGATCTGCACCGTGCGTAGCCACTTAGATCTGACGGTCCAGGAAGATTGATCTGTGCGAACCGGTACCAGCCAGTAGAAACACGCCACGTGGCACCAGTTTAGTTTAAAAACAGAAATAGAATCTGATTGAGTTGCAAATTTGAAAAATTCATAACTTTAGATCTACACGTCCAAATTTTACAAACTTTATATCAATGGATTCAGAAAATCAAGACCTAGCCAACCATGCACTTTGTTTAGTAAAAAGCTTCTGGTAAAATGTTTGTTTTTTCAGAAACTTGTGTATGCTTGTTTAGGTTATAAAAATTATTCCAAAATGATTTTGAGGGATAAAATCTTTGGAAAATGGTATGTTTTGAACCTACTGACCCTAGGAATCACTTTGTGGTTTCAAAAATATATTTGGTGAAGAAAAAGAATGATTCTTTTATTTAAAACCAATTCTAGTCAAATAAAAATATGGTTTATTTATTAAAAATGGTTTTGAAGGAAAACCTTTGGGAAATGTTTTGTTTTAAACTCTCTGACCCTAAACACAAAGTTTTATGGTTTGAAAACATATTTTGTGAACCCTATAGAGTAATGCCTTAGTAAAAACATTTCTACACCACATAAAATGTTACCTTGTTTTGAAAATGGTTTATGAAGTGAAATCATTTGCAAATGACTTTGTCACTTTATAAAATGACCATTAGGTGTTTTCAAATGTTTATGACCCATTAGGAACCACTCTTTCAAATAAAACAATCCTTGGCATGCTTGCATGCATTATCTTGTTTATATGATTTTATGTGATGAATTGCTTGAATGGTAGATTGAACTTGTGCCTTTCTTGATTGAATTGTAGTGACTTGAAGAGTGTGATTGTAGCAAGGACAAGGAGTGAACTTATACTCTACCAAAAAGGCAAGTAATGCTTCATAATTTTGTCCCATTACTTTCACTATGCATTAGTGATTTTCTAAGTAAAACTTGCATGGAATTTTTGCTAATTATAAACCATGCTATGGGAAATCCTAGTAGATGAAACCTTAGTAGAAATTTCCTAAGTTAAGATCCCTACTACTATCATGCTTAGCTTAGCTAGTAGAAAACAAGGGTGGAATATATATTCACACTATGGAAAAATTTCTAAGTCTGAGGACTTGTGTTTTGTTTAATAAAACAACTAAGAGAATGAATCACCTGGGTGGAATGGAAGGAATGGTTTGTGTTAAGTGGTTCACAAGGCCCATTTTTATGGTTTACCTTGTGTATCTCACTTGTGGATGGTCACCCAGGAACAAAGAGATTTGATATGTCAAATGTTGAGAAGCTTCAAGTGCAACCACTTGGCATTATGGGCTCTGCCTGGATCACATAGGTTGCTAGAACTTAGCCATTTGGACAGTTGGTGGTAGTGGGATGATAGGTTGGAACTCATCCACTTGGTCTAAGGAAAGGCTTCTGAAAGATCTTGTCTTGGTGAAATCAAGTCTTGTGGGGAAAGTGCACCACCTCTGCAGAGTGAAAAATCTAAGTACTTAGCCATGTCCCTGGTAAAGGACAATTTGAGCATCAAGACATGGAAGCTATCAAGAATCTCATCATCCAAATTTCTAAGTTAAAAACTTGTGGTTGAACAAGGGTTAAAGGATCTTCAATCTTTGATTGTTGGATGCCTTGGGTGATTTTTGTCAAGCAAAAACTTAGTGTTTTCAAATGATAAGGAAAAATCTATTTTTGAGCAATGCAAGCCTAAGCTCCACTTAGCCAAATGCATATAGATGTTAGTTACCACTATACTACCATAGTATCACTTGCCAATACAATTCAAATGTATTCACCCTTGTGGTTGTAACTTGTTATGTTGCAGGTTTGATTGATATTAGTGAAGTTATTGATTAGGATTACAAGTCTACAACCAACATGTCTGCCTGTGGCACTTTGAAGATGAAGGACCCCATGTTTATAGATATTCTGCTACAATGTAATGTAATAGCCAAATGAGCTATGTAAGATGTCATAAATTATGTTATTCCTGGTTATAAAGTTGTATTATGACCTTTGTTTCTTGATATTACATCTTAACTGTGGATGCTAGCTATTGATCCAGGGACTAGCATTGTAAACACAGGGATCTCTACCTTATTAAAGGTTGGGAACCTTACAGATGGTATCAGAGCATTGTGTTGCCTGTAGGATTTGTAAACATAGGATTGGACAAAACCCCTTAGAAAAATAGGAGTTGTATTTGTTCCAAAACTTATTTACAAACAATCTTGTAAACTCTTTCCTCAACCATTTTGATTTTGATTCTACATCTCATCTATTTCAACTTGATGGGTAAAGCCTACCCCATGGACAAAGACTTCACCATGTTCAAATGAGTTCTTCAACTCTAATGACTTCAACATCTTCAACTCTAATGACTTCAATATCTTCAGCATTTTCACCAAGGACTTCAAATCTTGGATATCACTAAGGACTACAAGTGAGACAAGAAATGTTACTCAAGACTTGAAGACTAAGGAAACACAACTTAGAAGGAACCATGATCACCTTTGAAGTTTTTGTGACCAAGAATTTTCTCAAGAAGAAAAAGACCTCATTCAAGAAGGATCAACCAGGAAGGATGGAAAGATCTCAAGTGAACCATATAGATGGACCACCATATTTAGTTTAAGTCAAACCCACCAACTTATGTGGTGTAACAAAAATATTTTTGGTTGTCTAAAAATGTGCTTGAAACTTTATTGTTTGAGTGGAATGTTTGTTTGTGATTGCTTGCACATTGCTTGTGTGAATTGTGATGTGTGTGATTAGAATTATTTCCTTAGAAATCTTTTGCCTAATCTAATCCTAATCCAACCCAAACAGATGATTACTCCAAGAAACTCCAACATCAAGGATGGTGACAACAACAACCAAGAGATGCACATGAGAGAACAACTACTAGCAAACAAAACCCAGTTGAGCCAAGTGACAACTCAGATTTTAGCCAACAATAATGGGTTAAACCCAACCATACAAAGGATTTTGAAACTTCAATCCCAATTGTTGCAAGGGATGGCCACTCAAATGATCAACATTGGAGACAACTCTTCCAAAGGAGTTTATGACAACAAGGATGACAAAGATGTTATTTTAGAAGGAACCAAAGCTTGCAATATTTGTGGATACAAGGATCACACTTCCAAGGAGCATGGAGATCAATGCCCCAATTGTGAAAAGAAACATCCAACTAATCAATGCCCCACATCTCAAGTTACTTGCTTCCTATGTGAAGGAAATAATCATGTTCCTATCCAATGCCCCATCTATTCCCTAGTTCAACAAAGGAAACAAGGTGGAGTGTATCAAGAGTTTGTAAACCCTCATGAAGGAACAACTTCTACCAAGAAGGATGAGGACAAAGGAAAATCTCCACTTGTACCCCCATGCAATATGACCCATTTTAAAGGACCAAAGAAGAGGCATATGAATTATCCAAGGAGCAATAGAAGGTCAAACAAACCAGTAGACATTCCTACCTATGAGATAACATATGAAGAACATGAAGTAGAAGAACTCCTAGCTTTGGAGAGACCCAAGAAGAAGAAGAAATGCCCCAACCCTAGCAAGAAGGATATTACTCAAGAGCAATGTTACACTTGCAAAGAGATGGGACACTATGCCAATGAATGCCAAGAAAAGAAGAAGAACCAAAGAAACAAACAAGAGGCAATGATACCAAAGGAAAAGAAAGATATCAGCCAAGTGATGTGTTTCAAATGCAAAGAACTAGGCCATTATGCAAACAAGTGCCCAGAGAAGTTTCCCAAAGATCCCAAGCAGGCCAAAATGTAATCTAGTTGGAAAATCTTTAAGGGTGGTAGTACCCTAGATGCTTTTGAGCCAACTTGTAACCCCTAGCCTCCCCAAATCTCGGGACGAGATTTATTTTAAGGGTGGTAGCCTGTCACATCCCAAGATTTTCCAAATCTTGTTATGTGAAAAATAAATGATTAAAATAAAACTTTGCTGATTTTCAGGGTCAGAAGAAACTTTTTGATTCCAATTAGAATTTTTCAAACCTATTTGGATCAAATAAAATCCTAAAGGGATTTAAAAAGATGAATAAACAATAAAGTTAAAATATTTGGAATCACTATTTTTGGATCCTTTAATAAAAGATTTGGTTTCAAAAAGAAAAGGATAGAAATATAAATAAAGACTATTTTTATAAAACCAAATTAAACCTTGGCCAAGATTTTGAAATAAAATATTTTGTTTTGATTAAAAGTGTAAAGGTCTATTTAAATGAAATAATGAAGATTTATTAATATCCAAATTTATTAAAGTAAAGGCTTTGCCATTTTAATTAAACCTCAAAACTTGCTAAATTATTTTAAACAAGTTTTCCAAGTATTTTATATTATCAAATAAAACCTACTGAAGTGTTTTTGGTTTTATTTTTAGATTTAAAAATAAAGTTTTTAATAAAACAAATCCTATTTGAATTAAATGATTAAGGTCTATTCATTTAATTATAAATGGACCTAAAATAAAAATATTATTTTATTTTGGGACTTGGATTATTGTTGTTAAACAGAACCAAAACTCAATGCAAAGTTTGGAGGAGTTTTGAATTGATTTGTTGTTTGAATTGTTTGATTGAATTTCAAAACAGAAAATCAAAAGAGAAAAAGAAAAACAATCAGAATAGAAAAAAAATGAAAAGGAGCCAACCCAGCCGGCCAGCCCAATAAGGCCCAGCAAGCCCAATCCCCACCCCACCCGCAGCAAACCGTTTTCACTCGCGATTGAACCCACTGAGTCAATGACAAATGGACCCCGCTCTCCCTCTCCTTTTCTCACTGACGCCAGACCCCACCGCCAGCTCACCTTCTTCCTCACCCGCCGCTGACCACGCCGGGCCTTTCCTGCCATTCAATGCTCGCATAAATTCACCGTAACGCCGCAGTGATTCCGCTCTGCAACTGCGCCCTCTTAATCGCCCACGTCCCCTCTCCATTTCCCCTCGCTCGCCATCCTCCCTCTGCCCCCAGGCTGCCCCTGATTTGGTTTGCACGACCACTGCTCCGACAACCTTCCCCAGACAATTCCGGCGACCCCACGCCACCCCTTGCCTCCCCGAGCACACAGGCACATTACCCAGACCCAGGCGCACCTCTCTGTATCATCAGCTCGCCCTCGCGTGCTTTGCAGCGTCGACAACGACGAAGACCCATAGCGCCACCGTCTGCTCCAACTCCGACGAGGTTTCCTGGTGAGTCTATACGGCCCCTTACCCCCTCTTGGATACTCACAAGATCGCGGCATCCATACGAACCTAACGGTGCCTTTTATTTGCCTTAGCACGTTGTGTATCTTCGCCCCCGTCGACGTCTGACCACACCCGAGGCCCAGCTCAACTCCGGTGAGCGATTAAGGACAGTCACGTGCGCCCCTTCACCAGCCAATACCACCTTGAGCTTCCCCAAGCTACGGCGAACTCGGTGAGCATCTCCCCAGCCTCTATCATTTCCTGCATCGCCAGCACCGCCACCATCTGACCGCTCCGCCGCTCGCCGCCGCGCCAGCGCCGCTGCTTAGTGGTCGAACGCATAGCAACCATAGGATCTTAATCGTAGCGCTGCGATAGAACGTGAACAAAAGGGTACCTTTTGATCTGCACCGTGCGTAGCCACTTAGATCTGACGGTCCAGGAAGATTGATCCGTGTGAACCGGTACCAGCCAGTAGAAACACGCCGCGTGGCACCAGTTTAGTTTAAGAAATAGAATCTGATTGAGTTGCAAATTTGAAAAATTCATAACTTTAGATCTACACGTCCATATTTTACAAACTTTATATCAATGGATTCAGAAAAGCAAGCCCTAGCCAACCATGCACTTTGTTTAGTAAAAAGCTTCTGGTAAAATGTTTGTTTTTGCAGAAACTTGTGTATGCTTGTTTAGGTTATAAAAATTATTCCAAAATGATTTTTGGGGATAAAATCTTTGGCAAATGGTATGTTTTGAACCTACTGACCCTAGGAATCACTTTGTGGTTTCAAAAATATATTTGGTGAAGAAAAAGAATGATTCTTTGATTTAAAACCAATTCTAGTCAAATAAAAATATGGTTTATTTATTAAAAATGGTTTTGAAGGAAAACCTTTGGGAATGTTTTGTTTTAAACTCTCTGACCCTAAACACAAAGTTTTATGGTTTGAAAACATATTTTGTGAACTCTATAGAGTAATGACTTAGTAAAAACATTTCTACACCACATAAAATGATACCTTGTTTTGAAAATGGTTTATGAAGTGAAATCTTTTGCAAATGACTTTGTCACTTTATAAAATGACCATTAGGTGTTTTCAAATGTTTATGACCCATCAGGAACCACTCTTTCAAATAAAACAAACCTTGGCATGCTTGCATGCATTATCTTGTTTATATGATTTTATGTGATGAATTGCTTGAATGGTAGATTGAACTTGTGCCTTGCTTGATTGAATTGTAGTGACTTGAGAGTGTGATTGTAGCAAGGACAAGGAGTGAACTTATACTCTACTAAAAAGGCAAGTGATGCTTCATACTTTTGTCCCATTACTATCACTATGCATTAGTGATTTTTCTAAGTAAAACTTGCGTGGAATTTTTGCTAATTATAAACCATGCTATGGGAAATCCTAGTAGATGAAACCTTAGTAGAAATTTCCTAAGTTAAGATCCCTAAGACTATCATGCTTAGCTTAGCTAGTAGAAAACAAGGGTGGAATATATATTCACACTATGGAAAAATTTCTAAGTCTGAGGACTTGTGTTTTGTTTAATAAAACAACTAAGAGAATGAATCACCTGGGTGGAATGGAAGGAATGGTTTGTGTTGAGTGGTTCACAAGGCCCATTTTTATGGTTTACCTTGTGTATCTCACTTGTGGATGGTCACCCAGGAACAAAGAGATTTGAGATGTCAAATGTTGAGAAGCTTCAAGTGCAACCACTTGGCATTATGGGCTCTGCCTGGATCACATAGGTTGCTAGAACTTAGCCATTTGGACAGTTGGTCATAGTGGGATGATAGGTTGGAACGCGTCCACTTGGTCTAAGGAAAGGCTTCTGAAAGATCTTGTCTTGGTGAAACCAAGTCTTGTGGGGAAAGTGCACCACCTCTGCAGAGTGAAAAATCTAAGTACTCAGCCATTTCCCTGGTAAAGGACAATTTGAGCATCAAGACATGGAAGCTATCAAGAATATCATCATCCAAATTTCTAAGTTAAAAACTTGTGGTTGAACAAGTGTTAAAGGATCTTCAATCTTTGATTGTTGGATGCCTTGGGTGATTTTTGTCAAGCAAAAACTTAGTGTTTTCAAATGATAAGGAAAAATCTATTTTTGAGCAATGCAAGCCTAAGATCCACTTAGCCAAATGCATATAGATGTTAGTTACCACTATACTACCATAGTATCACTTGCCAATACAATTCAAATGTATTGACCCTTGTGGCTGTAACTT
Organism: Avena longiglumis; assembly: GCA_030063025.1. Classification (NCBI taxonomy): domain Eukaryota; kingdom Viridiplantae; phylum Streptophyta; class Magnoliopsida; order Poales; family Poaceae; genus Avena; species Avena longiglumis. The sequence continues at coordinate 252,660,600 of CP125979.1, forward strand.
GTTATGTTGCAGGTTTGATTGATATTAGTGAAGTTGATTAGGATTACAAGTTTACAACCAACATGTCTGCCTGTGGCACTTTGAAGATGAAGGACCCCATGTTTATAGATATTCTGCTGCAATGTAATGTAATAGCCAAATGAGCTATGTAAGATGTAATAAATTATGTTATTCCTGGTTATAAAGTTGTATTATGACCTTTGTTTCTTGATATTACATCTTAACTGTGGATGCTAGCTATTGATCCAGGGACTAGCATTGTAAACACAGGGATCTCTACCTTATTAAAGGTTGGGAACCTTACATTTAGAGTGCTTTGATCCCAGCTTTCAATGTTTGCAAATGGTTTGATCTTGGTTTTGATGGTGCATGTCACCTCAAAAATTATTCTTTTTATCACTTACCTACTCGAGGACGAGAAGGAGTTAAGCTTGGGGATGCTTGATACGTCGTAAACATATGTATAATTTTTTATGTTCCATGCTTGTTTAGTATCAACTTTGCTTTGCTTTGTCTACACTTTGAGGTATTTTTATACATTTTTTGGGACTAACCTATTAACAAGATGCCATAGTGCTAGTTGCATGTTTTCTGTTGTTTTTGGTTTCAGAAAAGCTAGTAAGGAAATATTCTTGGAATTGGACGGGATAAAAGCCAAAGTAAATATTTCATCGAGGAGAACACAAAGACCGAAGGGCGACCGGAGGAGGGCCATGAGGCCGCCACACCCTAGGGTGGCGCCCCCCTAGGGCATGCCGCCACCTGGTGTGGGTGCCTCGGGTGCCCCCTGCCTCGCCTCTTCACCTATAAAAGCCCCTCGATGCCAAAACCCTAAGCACCCGATCAGATCTCGACGAAACAGTCTGTAGCCACCGCCACCATCGTCCCTAGATCGGGGGGCTCTTAAGCTCTTATTGGCACCCTGCCGGAGGGAACTGATCATCCCGGAGGCCTTCTTCATCACCATGCCAGCCTCCGGTATGATGCGTGAGTAGTTCACCCTTGGACTATGGGTCCATACAACAGCTAGATGGTTGTTTCTCCCCCTTTGTGCTATCATGTTTAGATCTTGTGAGCTCCATTCATGATCAAGATCATTTATTTGTAATCATACATGTTGTTTTTGCGAGAATCTGATGGATATTGAGATACTATGTCTGATTGATTATTGATTCTATCATGTCTTATTGATTATTGATTCTATCATGTCTGTGTTGTTTGAGATCTTGCATGCTCTCTGTTTCTAGTAGCTATCTTGGCCAAGTAGATTCTAGTGACTCCAAGAGGGAGTATTTATGCTCGATAGTGGGTTCATGCCTCTATTGAATCTGTGGAAGTGATAGAAATCTCTAAGGTTATAGATGTGTTGTTGCTACGAGGGAGAAAACAACAATCTTTTGTTCATGGAACAATTGTATTGTTTACTTTACACACATTGCTTAATGCAATTATTCGTTTCTTGCAACTTAATACTAGAGGGGGTTCAGACAATAACCTGAAGGTGGATTATTAGTCATATATGTAGTTGGATGGCGGTCTATGTATATTGTTGTAATGCCCAATCAAATCTCATAGGAATCATGAATGTCTAGTATTTGCATTGTTATGCCTTGCTTAGTTCCTGTCAATTGCACCGCTGTAATTTGTTCACCCAGCATGTTATGTTATTTATCTTAAGGAGAACACCTCTAGTGAACTATGGACCCCGGTCCAATCTTTACCATCGTTACGTCATCTACTATTACTGTTTACTTTCTGCAAGAAATCATTACCTTCCACACTATATGTTTAATCATTTGTTTTCAGCAAACCAGTGAGATTGACAACCTCACTATAAGTTGGGGCAAAGTCTTGAGTTTGTGTTGTGCAGGATTCCAAGTTTCTAGCAACACCTTGGAGTTGTTTCCTTGCTCCTACTAGTTCGATAACCTTGGTTTCATAACTGAGGGAAAATTTGTCGTTGTTCTCATCATACCTTCCTCTTGGGGTCTCCCAACGAAGCTCTACAACTGAGCCGAGTCAGACCTCATTGGTGAAATCAATGACAGTTTGTTGAGTCTCACTCTTTAGCTTGAAAAAATAGGCCCATGTGTATCTTGAGTAATCATCGACTATCACCAAGCGATATTTCTTACCACCGAGACTAGCATGAGATGGAGGACCAAACAAATCCACATGAAGTAATTCCAAGATCCTCTTTGATGAAAAAATAGTTTTCTGCGGTGACCCAGCATACCACTGCATGATGTAGTATACTATAGTCGTTGACATAACACCAATGAAACACCGTTCACTAGTATTACATCCCTCAGAATGGCACAACAAAAACACAGCTGGTCCAACACATGGCTAAAGGTTACAACTCAGTCTTTACACAAGATCCAGAGAACACTCTAGGTAAAGAGAGAGAAAGAACTTATTCCGGAGAAGGATGAAAAATGAACATCGTGATAACGATTATACTATTAAGTCTAGTATTCTGACTAAGAGGTTGGCATTGCTGCTATTGCAACGCACGACAGAAATAGGTTCTTTAGCTAGAGATTACACTCCTATCTAATCCGTAACTTTGTTTACACTTGAGTTGATGAATGTGTTGACTTACTTGACTTCACTGAAAAGCCTTAGCCTTTGATGATTCCTGGAGCATAACTTGATGTAGACATCTTCTTAATGGCTTCAGAATCTAGCAAGGGTTAATAAGATACTTTGAGTATGAGCGTACTCAGCAAATTCACTTAGAAAAGGAGTGTTTGATGCACTATAACTAAAGCCACAGACCGTAGATCGTAGGCAATGCAAGTTTTCATAAACATTTCTTCAAAGGTTGCTTTTATTCTGAAAAGCTATGTCCGTCAGCCTTCACGGGTTTACCAGAACTTTCATGGAGTTCCTTTCCCGCCGCGTTCGCAACTCCTTCCTAGAACAGGGAGTAACAAGTTACAGTTCTTACACTCTACAGAGGTGCGTTACTTTACCCATGAGAGATCAACTATTTGTTGCACAACCGGGCAGCTTATTCCCATCCACAATTCCATGATGTGGGGCCCAGAAGATGATCCAAGCCAATCACTGCCCCCTTCGCAACCTCGCATGCCTCCTTGGTGTACACCATGCCCACATAAAGAATTACGGCAATAGTTTGTACAAACGTTAGATGCCAGAATTATCGTGGGATGATGAGCGTTCCCACCAATATGCTACATATCCTCTACGAATTACCAATTAATATGCACGCTTCGAGGATAACAGCCATGACCTGCACATCCGGCTTCATGCGAGAGGAAGAAGATACAGCTGACTTCTCCGTCCAATTCCAAATATCATGGTCAACGCGTAATATACGGCGCAAGAATCACTAGCGACATTGGTTGTTAAGTCCTCGGTGATATAGTTCTGAATAGTGGTATTCCAACTGTCAGATTTAATAGATTAGCTCATCACCCTGGATCAGTAACCAATAGTTCACATTATTATCAAAAACAGTGTTTTTAGACCTTTTTAAAATGCAGGTGATAACAACATAGGATTTGTAAAATACTTTATACAAAATAAACAAAGGACATGAGCAAGTGTGAACTTGCCTTTTGTGATTGCAAGATTATGCACTCATGGTCTTCGAGTCAGTATAAGATCCAAAATCTGAAATCAGTATTATTGGTCTGGTAAGGACTAATGTTTAAAGAAGCAATATGCTTTTATGCATAAGTAATGTGATGCACGTTCTACACGCAAATGTCGGGGATAACGTTGTCCTAGGGTTTGGATTCTAAAAATGGTTACTTTGAAATGTGTAGTCTTTTTAGATAAGTTTCATATTTGTACTTTTATTAGAGTTTATGAGTGGTTGTAAACAACACATATGTAGGAGTAAAGTATACATACTTATGACATACTAGTTAGGATTACTTATACAAGAGTTCTTGTTTAAAGTGGCAAAAAGAATAACCTTCGAAGAAAAGGTTTCTCTTCTAAGGTCTAAACAAACTTTGTGGTTAGTTAGTGGTGGTTGATGTAATTTGTTTGCTCAAAGGTTTTTTGGCTTGAGTTGCTTTATAATTTAACTACTTCAGACCAAAGTTAACTATAAAATATATAGTAATGTTTATAGTGTTATATTAAGATTTTGTAGACCAAAGTTAACTTTAAAACAAGGATAGTTTTGAAAGTATAATACTTATAATATTTGTAATTTGTGTATCTAGAATGTTTTCTTTAAGTTATATAAGAATGGTTATTCTTTTACTTGGTGTAATGGTTTCTTGATTCCATTATGGAGTAATATCATTTATCTTTTATAGATGAGTGAGTATAGTTTATAATCTAAAACATACTATTACTTAACTACTTATGGATTTATATAATGGTGTGGTGGTTTTTGTAATTTGGTGGTTAACATGGTTTAGAAAAGGTTTGGTGTATTCATAAGTTGTTCTTTAAAGTTTTTATTATGAATTGAAATACTTTGAGAATAAAATCTTCACTTAGGGTTGATGATAATTTAATAAAAAGATACTTATAATGTTTTAAACCATTTAAGATTCATTTTATTAATATTTAAGACTAATACTATTTGTTAAACTTAATTTACCCATTTTAGGAATATTAGTAATTTTTATTTATCCTTATATGAATTATTAATGAAGTAAATAAGTTTAAATTTGAGTTCTTAAAATATTTAATTTTTATTTACCTCAGAAGTAAAATATTAGATTTTTAACATGTATGAAAGGGCATGTATGCCCCCATGTGTGGTTTTGGTAATTAATGACAATCTCTATGGACTAATGTGTAAATTAAGTTTCACTTGTAGGTTTGTCCATTGGCATCGCTTGGGCCATGTGTTGGTCTCAAGGTTGGAAGATGAAGAAATGTCCAAGGGCTTTGTGCCCATTGGAATCATGAAGAAAGAAGGAGCTTGAAGGTCGATCAAGGCATGTGCAAAGAGTTGCATCAAGATGGATCAACCCCAAGTAAGGATGAAGAAGGACGAGCTCAAGATGCGCCATCTCTAGAAGATCTCATGCTTGAAGCTTGCCATCCTCGTGCTCATGGAATGATGAAGACAAGTTCAAAGAAGAGGTTTCCCCATGGAATATGGGGGAGCATTTTTCAAGTCTTCATCAAGCAAGAGCGAGCAAGAGCAAACAAGAAAGGTGTTCCCACTATAGAAGAACAAGACGGTCTACGTCAAGTTCAAGTGGGACGCTCAAGGCAAAGGTATGTTGATAGGGCTTCTCTTTGCCGGTCTCGTTGTTAGTTGGGAGACCGGGTTTAGGATAGATAGCCGTACTATCAAGAGGGGCTCTCAAGCGGGTGTCTCGTTTGCATCGTTCGGAGAGAGCTCAAACCTTTGCATTCATAGCATCATCTTTCTTGGTTGTTATTTGGTTCTTGTCCATGAGAGGATCTAGAGCTTGTGGTCATCATCATAACAAGCTCTAGTTCATCATCTAAGGATTTCACTTGCATATCTTATTGCGGTTTTTGATCTTGCGAGTTTTCCGGCTCCACACCTTGGGGGATTCTATTCGTTGTTATCTTTCCAACAAAATTGTTTTCATCCCATTTGGAGTTCGTATGCAAAAGTTATTGCGTTTCTGGTTTTCTGGTTTCTGGAATTTCTCTGACCGGAAGTTCCGGCTTCCCACCGGAAGTTCCGCTAGGGCATCTTTGCCGCCGAAAGTTCCGGTGGAAGTTCCGGGTCTTCTTCCACTCACGCTCAGTAACATTCTGTTTTGAAGCGTTCTATTTGTCGGAACTTTGTCGGAACTTGCTCGGAAGTTCACCGGAACTTCCGGTCTGTTTTGACCGGAACTTCCGGTTGTGCTTCTGGAGCGGGCGTCAACGGTCTGATGACCGTTGGAGCCAGGCTGGGCGGAACTTCCGCTCCAGAGCCGGAAGTTTCGGCCATGTTTCGTTTTTTCAGTTTCTCGCTCCGCAGTTTTCGTCCGTTGGCTCGGTGCCACCGGAACTTCCGGCCTCCCACCGGAAGTTCCGGATAGGTGTCGCGAATGCCCATAACGGGTAGATCTGGGAGCCCTTTAAAAGGGGTTCCTCTTCCCCTTCGTGGGTACTAGCTTTTCTTCTTGGTTCTTGGCTTTCTCTCTCTCTCCTCCATTGTTAACCTTGAAGAAGCTTTCACTCTCCCTTTCCCCTCCTATGATTCTTGCATCTTTTTGAGGGATTTGAGAGAGGAGATCTAGATCTACAATCCCCCCAAGTTAAATCCCTTCTTTGTGAAGGAATCATTGGGATCTAGATCTTGGAGAGTTTTGTGTTCTCCTCTTGTGTTCTTCCTCCCTTATTCCCCCAATAGATTTTGTAGCTTTGTTGGAATTTGGGAGAGAAGGACTTGCCCTTGCATTTGGTGCATAGGTTTGAGTTCTACTCTTGTGTTCTTCCTCCCTTATTCCCCCAATAGCTTTTGTAGCTTTGTTGGAATTTGGGGGAGAAGGACTTGCCCTTGCATTTGGTGCATAGGTTTGAGTTCTCCTCGGAGATTCAAGAGTTCAAGCTTGTGAGCTTGTTTCTCTTGGGTTCCTTGGAACCCTAGACGGTTGTGTGGTTGGATTGTTGACCTTTTGTGGTCTTGTTGACCTTTTGTGGTCTTGTAGCCTTTTGTGGCATTGTTGGCCTTTTGTGGCTTTGTTGTTGGGAGCCTCCAATTGAGTTGTGGAGTTAGCCCCAATCTTGTACGGGTTCGGTGACCGCCCTCAAGCGTCCCATAGTGGAGCAAGTGCCCGCCTTTTGTGGTGCGCACTTGGGAGAATAGGGTGAGCCTTTTGTGGCGTCGGTGAGTTGCGTGCTTCCGCATTCGGGGTGAGGCCTTGTGTGGCGTTGGGTGAGCATCGAGCCACCACACCTCGAGGTGAGCCATTTGTGGCGTTCGGAGAGCATTGCGCCATCGCACCTCTCCAACGGAGACGTAGCTTCTTTGGAAGTGAACTTCGGGAAACAAATCTTCGTCTCCGCGTCCATCGGTTATCTCTCAACCGAACCCTTTACTTATGCACTTTACATTGTGATAGCCATCGTGCTTGAAGTATTTATACCTTGCTATCACCTTGTTGCTTGTATTGCTTAGCATAGGTTGTTGGTGCACCTAGGTAAACTTAGTGGCTAGGTTTTGTGCTCAATAAATTAAACGTTAGTTTTATTCCGCATTTACTTGAGCCTAAATCGTAATATTTTTAAAAGTCTATTCACCCCCCTCTAGGCGACTTCCTTTGTAATTTCAACTCGGCTCCATCGGTTACTACTAACTAGGATACTTAGTTGGACTCGTTGTCATCGACACCATAGCGGATTTCGTAATCCACTCCTTCAACACCTCGTAGAACACATCTTCTTGGCATTCGGCTGCATACATTGGCACGTCTTCGGGATCCTCGGAGTCTAAGCAAGGGATCAAAGGAAAGGATGAGTAACAGTGTTACCCAACAAGTTCATTATATGCAAGGTGGGAAGTTTGATGCTCTAACTACCACCTCGGACTATAAATCCTTGGCACTATGCAGTTTTTTTAAATATTTCTTCAAAGATTGATTTTATTATAAAAAACTATGACCATCAGCCTTCACAGGTTGACCAGAACTTTCATGGAGTTCCTTTCCTGCCGCATTCGTAGCTCCTTCCCGGAACAGGGAGTAACAAGTTACAATTCTTACACTCTGCAGAGGTGCGTTACTTTACCCATGAGAGATCAACTCCTTGTTGCACAACCGGGCGTACTTTCCCGTCCACAATTCCATGATGTGGGGCCCAGTAGTTGGTCCAAGCCAATCATTGCCCCCTTCGCGACCTTGCATGCCTCCTTGGTGTACACCATGCCCACATATTGAATTACGTGAATGGTTTGTACAAACCGTTAGATGCGAGAACTATCGTGGGACGTTGAGGGTTCCCATCCATATGCCGCATATCCTCTACGAATTACCAATTAATATGCACGCTACGAGGATAACAGTCACGATACAGCTAACGTATCTGTCCCATTCCAAATCTCATGGCTAACGTGTGATATACGGCGCTAGAATCACTGATGTCATGGGTTATTAAGTCCCTAATTGATCATCATTGTTGCAAATAGAACCCTAAGTTCTATTTCTCCATTATATCATCACTTAGGATGATATCTAAGATTTCTTTATTTGTGAAAATATTATTTTCTTTCTTTGGAGTATATATGATAACACACAATTTGCAAATACTTTGACAAAGACTCTTCAAGGGTATGAGCAAGTGATGAACTTGCCTTGTGATGGCAAGGTAGTGAAGTCTGATGCTTGCACTGGACCTTCAGCTTCTATGTCTACAAAAACATCATTATTGCCCGGTAAGGACAATATTTAAGAAGCAAAATGATTATGCAAAGTAATGTAATGCATTATTTAATTTTATGTGTATTCTCCCCCATTATTTAAATTATAAAAATTCTTTTTAATAATTAAGAATTTATAAATATTAATTTTTTAATAATAATTTTTTAATATTTATTAAATATTGTATTCTTTTATTTTATTTCCTTTTATTTGAATTTTATTGATTTAATAATTCCTTTAAGAAATATCATTTAAATGCCAAAAATTGTAATTAAATATTTGTTTGGTATTTCTCTAAAATACTACAATATTAATATATAATGAAAGTGATTTTTATTTATTTTTTATCAACTTTCAATAATTTTGTAAAATTCCATAAGGAATATATATATTACAAAATTCTTAATAAAATTTATATGTCTCAAATTTTATTTCTTAATTTATTTGGATAGTTTGGATTATTATGAATCCAAATATATTTTATTTATATTTTTGGATTTTGATTTTATTTTCTATAATTTATTTAAATTTAGGGGCATTTTGGTCTTTTTCCATTTATTAAAACAGGCTTTAAGTGATTTGGGCTGACTATTTGGGTTTATTGGGCCCTTGTGGCCCAGTAGGGCAAAGTCAAAATAACACCCCGAAGGGGTCTTGGCCCAACCAGCCCAACTCACCCTCTGTCTCTCTCTCGATCTCACCTCTCTTCTTCTCCTCCCCCGACCCCGTGGTCAGCGATGCCACCGCCGGCGATTCGCGCCGCCGTGGACCTTCGTGGCCGCCACTGTGGTGAATAGGGCGGTTGTCGACCCTGCTCCACCCTTCTGTCCAATTCTATTTGGACCTGGAGCCCTTCTGTGGCTAGATCGATTCCGTCCCGAACCCTAGGGTTTAGGGTGGCGTTAGTGCTGACGCCGCCGCTGCTGTCGTGTGCCATGGGGGTGTTCCTCGCCTTCAGGCGTGGTGAGGGTCGGCTCCTCGGCGTGGTGTGGGTCGCAGCGCCCCCTTGAGGGTGCTCCCCGTGCCGCCGTGTTTGTCGGCCACCTCTGCTTCCTCTTCTATTCTTCAGCGAGGACCATGTGTGAGTTGTTCTTCTTCCCCTCGTGTCCTATGTGCTAGGACATCATATGCTATGTGTTGATAGTGGCCACTCCTGGTTAGTGTCCTGTCTTGATTAAGATTGTTTGTTCTGCTTAGGGTTCATACCCCTCTGTGGATTAGATATCTGATGAGTTGGATCATGTTTTGATGATCCTTAAGCATGATAAGTGGTTGTTAGTTGTGGCTTGCTGCTTATGATTAGTTGTGGTGATGCTAGTGGTTTACTAGATGATTCTATGGATTAATTTTGATATGGTTCAGATGATAAGGTTGCTCTAGAATCAATACTTGGGAATTCTAGTGGTTTAAGAGCTCAACACTGTCATTGCTTGGTTAATGACAGTGATTGTTGTGTGATGCAGTCAAAGTTGCTGTACTGTTGGCTGATGAATGCATATATAGCTTGAGATCTAATGGTCTCTTACAGTGATGATATATATAGATATTTTTGGAAATGATTCCTATGATTAGTATCAGGAAAATGATTTATATTTGGCTGTGAGAGTAACTGTGAAAATTGAATGCTTAACCTGCTAATTTAGAAGTTGTTCTTGTGACACCATCTTAGCATGGCACACAAGATTAGATTCTATTGCTTGGCTTGGTTTTGTTCAAGCTTTGGATTAGTTTGGCATCAGAGATAAATAGAAACTTCTTACCTTGAATCCCTAAGATCTATGATGTTGGTCTGAGGTTTAGGGATTAGACCCTTCTCTTAGTGTTACTCATGGATTGGTTCTAGTAGTGATACCAGCTATTGACTCCTGAGTCAAAGTTTGGGAAAAATGATTTGTAGGCCTGATAACTTATATGGATCCATAGAATGACATTCTAAGGTGCTACTCCTATTTAAGAGGTGTGCCTAGAAGTTCAAATCTTGGCTATCTTCATTCTTGAAATTTAAGTTATAGCCTAATAGCTAGGATCAATGATGTGGTTCTGAGATCCTAGTTGGATCTATATCGTTTTCTGGTTCCTTTTAGTGTTTAAAACTTCAATGATGGATTCACCCCACTTGGGTGTTTTCTGAGAATTTGAGTATGAGACAACTCGTGAATGCTTGTCTAATCTTAGACAGAGAAATCATGTGATGATCTTTTCTACTCACCACTCTTGGTTGTTGTTGGGGTTGCAAGTTGCTGATCTTGTGGCTAGCTTGATCTGGTGCTCCTCCTAGTACTTCCAGTTCTTGGACTTGTCCTTGATCTAGCTCTCCACCTCCTAGTCCTGGTGGCTTGATATTGTCCTTGCTATCCACCTGATCTACCCCCTCCTTATGTCACCATCTTGGTGAGATGATCAAGGTTGTGATTGGTGTGATCTTGCTTGGCTTTGATTTGGTTTAGTTGCTGGGCTGATGTGCTCGGTGTGTATGAAGTAGGAAATGGTGTGGGGATGCCACCCACGGCTGTGCTGATAGTTTTCTGTGTGTGGAAATGTTATTGTTGTGCTGACATCACACACCATGCAGTTTGGTGTGTGTGCTGCTTGTGTGCCTGCTGCACCATGTGGATATGCTATGGATATGGAAGTTACTTTTATCTACTTACTAGTTTGGTGAAACTTGCCCCTCCTTGTTGTTTGGAGTTATTTGACTTCTGACTTAAATTATGAAAGATTCAGTTCTTTCATATTGGTGAAATTTGCCCCTTTAAAAGATTACTTAATGATGAACTTTGAACATTGCACCTCACTATCAATTCTGAGAGTAAACATTTTTTAACCCTTAACTTTCTTTCTTTTTGTTTGTGTTTGTCTTGCAGGTACCAGACTTGAAGATCCAAGACTTTAGTTTAGGTTTTCTTTTCTTTTATAGAATAGTCACATGAAATATTTCTTTTATTCCTTTGTATTTTTTTATTCTTTTGTAATAAAGATTGTACTATTATTCAATATATAAAGATTATTCTTTTGTTTCATTTACTACTGTAAAGATTCCTAATAAGTTACATTTTGTAACTCATTTATTGAATAAAGTTATAAAATAAATATTCATTTTATTGATTAATTTATTTTATTTAAAGTTTGATTTATTAATTATTAACTCTTTATTAAATCAAATCACTCAAACTTAATTCTAATCCTTCTACATTATAAATCCAACACTCAATTTTAAATTCAAATTTCATTTCCCAAAACACACTCATCCACAAAGATCATATCAATGTCTATAACAATCATCCTTCAAGGCTATACTTAATCTCAAAGTATGAAAGAAATTTTGATCACTTTAGGTTTTTATTTGGCAAAAACAATTACCCACATTTTTACAAATGAATGCATGAAGTTTCACAGATTCCTAAATCTACCCGTCGTTGGTTCCTAAATGTTGGTATGTTACACCCGCACCCCGAGTTCTTCAGAGCCCAGCTCAACGATCAAGGAGGAGAATTGCAATGGCTGATCGTTGCAAGTCTCAGAGGGTAGATTGAAGCCCCCACCTTAGAGGGAATCCAGTTCACCTTAAGAGATAACAACTGGCTAGATGGACTCGCCAGGGCCATACAGGAAGCTCTTGCCCGTGTGTGTGGGCAAAGCATCAATCAGATCAAGGGCACGCGCTTTGAGTATTACCCAAGGCGTGATGCTATGGGACAGCCATTGGAGGCACCATATCACCCGGAGTTGAAGCATCAAGTGGACCATCTCAGCTTCATGATGTATGACAGGCAAAAGGAGTTGGACAATGCCCGCTCGTACGCCAACCACAACTACACCATCACAGTCAAGAAGGACCAGACCATCGCCATGCTTGTGAAGGATTGCCAGTCTCGTCGCCGCCAGCTTGACAAGAAGGATCGCATTATTTCTCGCCTTCGTCACAGAGTGACAGACTTGGAGGAGACCATCCACGAGCGGGACATGCAGCTTGAGGGAAGGGAGAATGCATGGGAACATATCCGTGGAGACCCATACTCTTACCTCAGTGACGATGATGACTTCCTGGAGGATCAAGCCATGGACTTCTTCACAGATGATGATGACTCCGCCTTCATTGATTATGTGATGATGATGAAGCCACCGATTCCGAGGAGTAGTAGCACTTGAGCACTAGCGTTAGTGAAGTTGTATCTGGTCCCATTGTATCATAGTTTCGTAGAATGGTTCTTAAAACCATCTGTTTCCTTGTTGTGGTGTGTGTTTGTATTGTGTGCTATGAATGAATGAAAAGCAAGTTGCTAGAAAAACCTGAGTCAAACTCACAGTTTAAAAACTTTTAAAAACAAACCCCTGAACCTTAGAAAATTTCCCTCTTTTCTCATGATCTATCTCAATCTTCATATGCCTCACGGAGGAATCAGTTCATCCCCGGACCCAATCCTGCAAATCATGCAAATGTTGGTTTTGGACCGCAAAGCTGAAAGAGCCGAACGTCAAGCCAACTTAACCACCCTTCAACGCATAGCTCAAATGGGCAGCAACAACCAAGGCCATGGAAAGCAGGACAACCATGGATCCAAGATCAAGAACTTTCAAAACATTAATCCACCCATCTTTAGTAAGTCTGAAGAACCATTATATGCGTATGATTGGCTGCTGACTATGGAGAACAACTTAGAAGTCGCAGGAGTGGAGGCCAATGAGAAAGTACTGTTTGCCACCCACTATCTGGCATGAGATGCAAGAGCTTGGTGGAACAACGTTCGCGCCATGAATGGAGGACAGATGATGACTTGGGATGAATTCAAACTCAAGTTCAGCAGAACCCATGTGCCACCGGGTTTAATCAAGAGGATGAGAGATGAATTCAGAGAATTGAAGTAAGGGAGCATGATAGTATTTGAGTACCGTGACAAATTTCTGTCGTTGGCTAGGTACGCACCCGATGATATTGACACTGAAGCCAAGAAGGAGAGATTCTTGAATGGTATGCATGATGAGATGCAGACAATGTTAGTCAACATCCCATTTGCTGACATTCAAGCCTCAGCGGATTCTGCAATACAGATGGAAGGCAAGATCAACCAAGCGAATAAGAATCGCAAGCGCCGAATGATGCATCAACCAGGAACCCACCATACCCCAAAGTATCGCCCCAACCCGTCTGCAGGATTTGCCCAAAGAAACAATAGAATACCGATGAACCGTCCAACCTATCCCAACCATGGAGGAGGAAACCCAAGGCCCGGAGGAAACCACAACAACAACCCAGGCAACCCCAACAATTTCAACTGTGCACCGCCCAAGTTCAACAACAACAATGTCACCAACAACACCAATACTTCCCCAATGACTGGAAGCAATGTTGTGTCTGTTGCAGGAAAGGACAAGTCTCAGGTGACTTGTTATGAATGTGGAACCAAGGGTCACTACTCCAATGAGTGCCCCAAGAAGCTTGCAGCATCCCCCAATGTGAATGCCCCAGCTCAACAGTAGCATCGTGTTCAGCCTGGAAGAAGATTTGCCCCAGGGAATTCGTTCAACAGCAACGGCCGTCTGTTTGACATGAATGCTGAAGAATCCCAAGAAGCGCCAGATGTTGTGCTGGGTATGTTTTTTGTTAACTCGGTACTTGCAAGAGTGTTGTTTGATTCTGGAGCATCGCACTCGTTTGTTACAGAAGAATTTGCATGCACTAGTAAGATTCAACCAACAAAATTGAAGCATGTTATGATAGTTCAAATACCTAGTTCAACCTCTAAATCTAGACAAATTTTCAAGGCCGTACCTATCAGAATCCATGGCATAGATTTTTATGCTAATCTAATTGTACTCGGAACCAAAGGTTTGGAAGTAGTACTAGTAATGGATTGGATGTTGAAACATAAATGATTAATCGACTCTTGATGACTCCTTGGTGGCGCCATAGAACTTGGTGCTTGATGTGGAGTCTTGTTGGGAACCCCAAGAGCAAGGTGTGAAGAGCACAACAGCAAGTCTTCCCTCAGTTGAGACCGAGGTTATCGAACCAGTAGGAGGAAGGAAACGTCATACAGGTGTTGCAAGGAATGCGGAGACCTGCACAACACAAACTCAAGACTTTGCCCCAACGAATCAGTGAGGTTGTCAAGCTCACCGGTTTGCTATAACAAAGGATTAAACGTATGGTGTGGAAGGTAATGGTTTGCAGCAAGTAAACGGGTAACAGTGGAAGATGTATCAATGGTAAAGATTGGACCGGGGTCCATAGTTCACTAGAGGTGCTCTCCTTAGATAAACAACATGGCATGAAGGGTAAACAAATTACAGCGAGGCAATTGACAGGAACTGAGCAAGGCATAACAATGCAATTACTAGCCAGAAAGATCCTATGAGGTTGATTGGGCAATACAACAATATACATAGACCGTCACCAAACTGCATCTATGACTAGAAGTCCACCTTCAGGTTATCATCTGAACCCCCTCTAGTATTAAGTTGCAAGCAACAGACAACTGCTTTAAGCAAAGTGTGTAAGGTAAATAGTCCACATGTTCCATGAACAAGAGACCGTTGTTTTCTCCCTAGTAACAACAACACATCTACAACTTAAGAGATTTTTGTCACTTCCCTTGGAAACTAGAGGCATGAACCCACTATCGAGCATAAATACCCCCTCTTGGAGTGATAGGGCAAAGGTGTCCGATCTTTCGATGAGATGGTGATAATCGATTTGGTGGAGCTCGGGCTTGACGATCCGACTACACGTGCGAGCACGAGCGCCAATGCAATCGCTAGGCCAATCTCCTGGAGGTTACCGATCCTGCGGGAACACGATCAGCCTGACCAGCGAGGGTCTTAATTCCTACTTGAAATCGAGAACAAGTGAACTAATATTGCAATCAAGATATTGCGGATTAAGTTAAAAGCTTTATTGAAAAGGTGGGATCCTGTATAGGTGCAAAGTACAAGAGGCCTCTGCGACGCTCGAGCCTTGGCGAAGTTGCTATGATGGCTAACTTAATGTCTAAACAAAATCCGAGTCTATGGTGACGGCTATGGGGAGTATTTAAGGAGGAAAAGGTGGGGTTTCGGCCATCCATAGAAGTGGTGGCCGAATCCAACCCTAGAAGTCCTTCTCTCCTCAAATACGGACTCTAAAAAGTGGCTATTTAAAATCTTGCGAAAATTACATGGGCCTAGCCCAAAATAAAGGTGCCGCAACACCATATTAAGCTATGGACGAATTTGTGAAGTATTAATCTTGAATATTTCGTCCAAGCCTTCTTTCTTCATTATGGTGGCCTCAAAGTTCTGAAATATTCATCCGTGGCCTTCTCTTGGATCATCACATGCTTGCTGCCATCTCCATGCATGGCCATGCTCCAATGCTTGTCCCTCTCATCCATTCTTGGTCCATCATTCCTAAGAGTAAGAAATACATCTGATTTAGGCAGCATCATATTCTCATGTATGTGAGGAATAGTTCCAAGAAACGAAAGTACCTGATAGTTAAGTTGTTTGGCACGAGATCTTGTGATAGGTACTTGTATGTGTGTAGCTGTAGGTACAACGGTTGTATCAATAGATGGATGTCCACATCATGCTCCCGTTCTTGAATTGAAGTCGTCCTCGACGCAATCTCATCTTCCTCACCAAAGTAAGGCTTCAAATCTGCAATGTTAAACGTAGGACTAACCGTACTAAAGTCCGCAGGCAACTCAAGTTTATATGCATTATCGTTTATTTTCTCTAACACCTTAAAGGGACCAGCAGCACGCGGCATTAACTTAGACTTGCGTAAATCAGGAAAATGATCTTTACGCAAATGTAACCAAACAAGATCTCCAACATCAAACACAACATGCTTTCTCCCTTTATCCCCAACAAGTTTATACTTAACATTCATGTGTTCTATGTTATCTTTAGTAGTCTTATGCAAATTTAATATCATGTCAGCTCGTTGTGTAGCATCTAAATTATTTTGCACCGAAAAATGTAAAGGCAATAAATCAATAGGTGCACGAGGAACAAAACCATACACGATCTCAAACGGGCACATCTTTGTGGTAGAATGCAGCAAACGATTATAAGCAAATTCTATATGAGGTAAACACTCTTCCCACAATTTTAAGTTTTTCTTTAAAACAGCCCGCAACATAGTAGACAAAGTTCTATTTACTACTTCAGTTTGTCCATCAGTTTGGGGATGACATGTAGTACTAAACAGCAATTTAGTCCCCAACTTAACCCATAAACATCTCCAAAAGTGGCTAAGAAATTTAGTATCACGATCAGAAACAATAGTATTTGGCACACCATGTAAACGAACAATTTCATGAAAGAACAAATCAGCAATATGCGTAGCATCATCCGTTTTATGACAAGGAATAAAGTGTGCCATCTTAGAAAACCGATCGACAACAACAAAAATACTATCCCTCCCCTTCTATGTACGTGGCAATCCCAAAACAAAGTCCATAGAAATATCCTTCCAAGGAACACTAGGAACAGGAAGAGGCATATATAAACCATGTGGATTAAGGCGAGACTTAGCTTTTTGACAAGTAGTGCAGCGTGCCACAAATATCTCAACATCTTGACGCATACATGGCCAAAAAAAGTGTGCATCAATAACATCCTCCATTTTCTTGACACCAAAGTGTCCCATCAATCCTCCTCCATGCGCCTCCTGTAACAACAAAAGACGAACAGAACTATCTGGAATGCATAGTTTGTTAGCACGGAACACAAATCCATCATTGAAGACGAACTTGTTCCATGTTCTACCATCTCTACAATTCTGCAACACATCTTTAAATTCAGCATCATGCACGTATTGTTCCTTAATAGTTTCCAATCCAAATATTTTGAAGTCAAGTTGAGATAACATAGTATAACGGCGCGACAAAGCATGAACAATAATATTATCTATACCCTTTTTGTGTTTGATAACATAAGGAAAAGACTCAATAAATTCAACCCACTTTGCATGACGACGATTCAACTTAGCTTGACTACGAATATGCTTCAACGATTCATGATCAGAATGTATAACAAATTTTTTAGGCCATAGATAATGTTGCCAAGTTTCTAATGTCCGAACCAACGCATATAATTCTTTATCATAAGTAGAATAGTTCAGACTAGCCCCACTCAATTTCTCACTAAAATATGCAACAGGTTTTCCCTCTTGTAATAACACACCTCCCAAACCAATTCGACTAGCATCACATTCAAGCTCAAAAGTCTTATTAAAATCAGGAAGTTGGAGTAAGGGAGCATTTGTGAGCTTATCTTTCAATATGACGAAGGCCTGTTGTTGTGCATCGCCCCAAACAAAGGGCACATCCTTCTTGGTAAGTTCATTCAGCGGTGCGGAAATTGATCCAAAGTCTTTGACAAAGCGCCTATAAAAACCAGCGAGGCCAAGAAAACTCCTCACTTGTGTGACTTTTGGTCAGGCCAATTCTCAATAGCTTCAATCTTGGCTGGATCCACTTCAATACCCTGTGATGTAACAACATAGCCAAGAAACGCAACTCGATTGGTGCAAAAGGTGCACTCTCAAGATTACCAAACAAACGTGCATCACGTAAAGCATTGAAAACAACACGTAAATGGTCCAAATGATCCTCTAAATATTTGCTATAAATCAGAATATCATCAAAGTAGACTACCACAAAACGTCCAATCAAAGCACGTAAAACTTCGTTCATTAATCTCATGAAAGTGTTGGGTGCATTAGTTAAACCAAATGGCATCACTAACCACTCATACAAACCGAACTTAGTTTTAAATGCTGTTTTCCATTCATCTCCCAATTTCATACGAATCTGGTGGTAACCACTACGCAAATCAACTTTAGAAAACATGGTAGATCCACTCAATTCATCAAGCATGTCATCCAAACATGGAATAGGATGACGATATCGAATAGTAATATTATTGATAGCTCTACAATTAGTACACATGCACGAAGAACTATCTTTCTTAGGTACCAAAATAATAGGAACAACACAGGGGCTAAGGGACTCACGAATATGATCTTTGTCGAGTAGTTCCTGAATTTGGCGTTGTATCTCCTTTGTCTCCTCTGGATTGGTTCTATATGGCGTGCGGTTGGGAAACGTAGCACCAGGAATTAGATCAATTTGGTGCTCAATTCCTCTAATAGGAGGTAGTCCTGGTGGCAGCTCAGCGGGAAAAACGTCCTCATATTCCTGCAAAAGCTTAGCAATAACGGGTGGCAAAGAAGGAGGCATATCCTCAAATGAAAACAAAACCTCTTTGCAGATAATTGCATAACATTGAGTATTGTTTACATCTAGTTCAGCAATATCAATTTTATTTGCAAGAATACATGGACTCTTCAAACGAATTTCAGTAGCATGTTTAGAATCATATTTAGTGTTCTTTGGTGGTACAAAATCTGCAGCAACAATCTAATTCTCACTTTTATTTTTCTCCTCAGTTTTAGCTCTACTAGCTCTAGCAAGATCATCTTTTAAAATTTGTTCGGGAGTCATAGGTTTTAGACCAATTTTCTTTCCATCATGCATAAGAGAATAGTGATTAGTTTTGCCATTATGAACATATTCTCTATAAAATTGCCATGGTCTACCAAGTAACAAAGAACAAGTTTGCATAGGTACAACATCACAATCAACAAAATCAGAATATGTACCAATAGTAAAATGCACGCGTACCGTTCTTGTTACCTTGATCTTGCGAGAACTCTCAAACCATTGGATGTAATATGAATGTGTGCGTTGTCTTGTTGGAAGTGCAAGCTTCTCTACCATGTCAACACTAGCCAGATTATTACAACTCCCTCCATCAATGATGATCCTTATAGCTCTTTCCTTGACAACACCACGTGTTTGGAACATGTTGTGACGCTGATCTTGCTCAAATTTGCTCAATTTCACACTCAACACACGTTGTGTAATTAAGCTCTTGTATTGATCAGTAGTTTCAGCTCCCATTACCTCTGTCTCTTCATCAGAATCACAATTGTCTCCATCTCTAGCAGATATAAGGGCTAAGGTATCTTCATCAAAGTCACTTGCTGAATCATATTGACCATCATCACGCGCCATCATGACACGTTGTGTTGTGCATTGTCTCTCAATATGACCAAAAGCCCAGCACTTGCGGCATTGTATATCCTTTGTTTTACCCATGGAAGCCATATAAGATGCACTACGAGCAGGTGCATTGGATGATGGTGGAGGAGCAGCTGGCGGAAATCTTGTGGTGGCCTTGGATGTGGTAGTAGCTGGTGGATAATCACGAAAGGAGGCGCTGATTGTCGGGATGTCCAAGTGGATGTGCGACCTGCAGAATTGTTAGTCGTCCTCCATGGTGTTTGGCGATCCTGCACTTCACGTTCAGCTTTGCAAGCAAGATGAAACAAACGAGTGATGGAATTATATTCCTTGTAGTCTAATATGTGTTGAATGTCCTTGTTTAATCCACCAAAGAAACGTGCAAGAATTTGTTCAGTAGATTCAACAAGACCACACTGAACCATCCCCGTTTGCAATTCCTGATAATACTCTTATATAGATTTTTTTCCCTTGTTCCAAACGTGTCAGATTCTTTAGTAAATCACGTTGATAAGTGGGAGGCACAAAACGAACACGCATAGCAGTTTTTAAAGAAGTCCAAGTATTAGGAATAGTAGTAGGATTTAAACTACAATACTCAGACCACCAAAGGGAAGCAAATTTAGTAAATTCACATGTAGCAACACTAACACGCATATTCTCAGGATATTTTAAACATGCAAAACGGTGTTCTACTTCCATCTACCATGTAAGATATGTATCAGGATTATATTTACCCTCAAAAGATGGAATATTTAATTTAAGCTTTGCAACATGATCATCATCACGTACCGGTGGTCGAGCGTTGCGGTGGTAATGTCGGGGACAGCCAGCAGGGTGTGGAGGTTGTTCAACCTCCTCGTCAAACAGATCGTCGTCGGGGTCGTAGTAGTACCCGTCGTCTGTCCCCAATGTCGTAGCAGCAGCCGTGGTGGAAGTCTGAGGTGCGGCGGCAGCCGAACCAGCAGTACGGCCCATGATCGGAATGCGCCGTGCGCCATGCCGAGGTGCCAATGGGGCGGGGGCGGGTGCGGGTGCCGGCAATCTGTCCAAAACATCCTTGAACAGAGCGTCAAGCTTGTCGTTGCAGGATTTCTCGAGTCCATCGATCTTGTCCATGTCGTTGGTGAGCTTGGTGTCAAACTCCCCTAGTCGTGCATCCACATCTTCAGCGCGACCGACCAAGAGTTCGGAGAAGTGGGCATGTAGTTCTTGGTTCGTCATTATGGCAGGTTTCCGCGAAGTATCTGTCATGGTTAGTCCTTTAAAAAGCACAGGTATATATGCCTATAACTACGGAAATATCGTGGAAGGCACACGTAATCCGTCAAGCAATATACGAAGCTCTTACAAGTTCTTACCAAACAGCAGGAAAAAGGCGATGTGCAACCGCGAGGAGCAGTGGGTCCAGAGATTGAACCGAGCGATTACCAGGAGTCGAGACACCGCACGTGGAGAAATCTGTGGAGCTCTGGGAAGGCTTAGCAAAGGGGTTAGCAATTATCAAAACAACAATGCAAATGTTGAAAGAATGCTCAACGACGGTACTGTGCTGGTCCTAGGTTAGACCGTACTAGAGACGCGAGCCTAGATCACCAACGATGTCACGACGAGACACAACAAACAATGTATGATGATATGGCACCCTAAAAAGCGAAGCAATATGTTGAAAATCACTATGATGGCGAGTGTCTAGAACTGATCTACGGGGTCTAAAAACAGGTTAGCCCAATTTGTTTCGAAATTTTTGTATTATGCTCCAGAAAGCGCGCAGGCGCCAAAAAAATATCGCTATAACGGCCGATGGAGAAAAGTGACCCCCGGGGCCGAAAATCAGTATAGCCAGAAAAAGAATTCGGAGGCGGTTCCAGACTTTTTTGCTCTCCTTCTGGACTTACGACTAAAGTTCTAACTCGACACGGACTTTATCTCAATACGGAAACAACAAGAAAGGAGAGTAAAAAAGAAATAACTAGGAAACAATAACTCTACTCGGACTCGTGCCGCGGCAGGAAAGGTGATCGGATCTGTGTCACGGTAGGAAGGCGGTGGCGGAGTATTAGGGTTTATGGTGGCTGGGTGTATGGCAGCGGAATATGGTTGCGGTGATCGGCGAGTGTGGCGGTGACTACTGTGATCAGAAATCGAAACTCTAAGGGACGAGACACTAAGACCAGCAACTCGACGCGGCGATGTAGACACAAATTCAACAATGCAAAACTAAAAAGATAATGCAGGGCATAGATTGGTGATGGGATGGATTTAAACTCTAACTGTGTTTTTGGCTTTTTCGTGGATTATAGGTAAAACATATCTAATCTACGAAAACAGTAAAATCTCACCGAGCAACCTGAAATCTAATACCACTTGATAGGGCAAAGGTGTCCGGTCTTTCGATGAGATGGTGATAGTCGATTTGGTGGAGTTCGGGCTTGACGATCCGACTACACGTGCGAGCACGAGCGCCAATGCAATCGCTAGGCCAATCTCCTGGAGGTTACCGATCCTGCGGGAACACGATCAGCCTGACCAGAAAGGGTCTTAATTCCTACCTGAAATCGAGAACAAGTAAGAACTAATATTGCAATCAAGATATTGCGGATTAATATGAAAGATTTATTGAAAAGGTGGGATCCTATATAGGTGCGAAGTACAAGAGGCCTCTACGACGCTCGAGCCTTGGCGAAGTTGCTATGATGGCTAATTTAATGTCTAAATAAAATCCGAGTCTGGTGACGGCTATGGGGAGTATTTAAGGAGGAAAAGGTGGGGTTTCGGCCAACCATAGAAGTGGTGGCCGAATCCAACCCTAGAAGTCCTTCTCTCCTCAAATATGGACTCTAAAAAGTGGCTATTTAAAATACTGCGAAAATTACATAGGCCTGACCCAAAATAAAGGTGTCGCAGCACCATTTTAAGCTATGGACGAATTTGTGAAGTATTAATCTTGAATATTTCGTCCAAGCCTTCTTTCTTCATTATGGTGGCCTCAAAGTTCTGAAATCTTCATCCGTGGCCCTCTCTTGGATCATCACATGCTTGCTGCCATCTCCATGCATGGCCATGCTCCAATGCTTGTCCCTCTCATCCATGCTTGGTCCATCATTCCTAAGAGTAAGAAATACATCTGATTTAGGCAGCATCACATTCTCATGTTTGTGAGGAATAGTTCCAAGAAATGAAAGTACCTGATAGTTAAGTTGTTTGGCACGAGATCTTGTGATAGGTCCTTGTATGTGTGTAGCTGTAGGTACAATGGTTGTATCAATAGATGGGATGTCCACATCATGGAGTCACTAGCAACTACTTGGCCAAGATAATCACTAGCAACAGAGAGCATGCAAGATCACAAATAACACAGACATGATAGAATCATAAAGATAAAACCATTAATAAAACCAACATAATAATCTCAATATCCATCGGATCCCCGCAAACACAACATGCATGATTACAAATAGATTAGATCTTGATCATGAACGGAGCTTACAAGATCTATACATGAAAGCACAAAGGAGGAGATACAACCATGTAGCTACTACATGGACCCATAGTCCAAGGTGGAACTACTCACGAATCATACCGGAGAGAAGGCCTCCGGGATGATCTCCCCTCTGGCAGGGTGCCGGGAAGAATTTCAGATCCCCCCTGATCTAGGGACGATGGTGGCGGCGACTACAGACGGTTTCGTGGATTTCTGATCGGGTACTCAGGGTTTCTGCATCGGGGGATTGTGATAGGCGAAGGGGCGAGACCGGGAGGCGGCCAGGGCCACCAAACCCCAGCGCGGCCCACCTTCCCAGCGCTGGGTGGGTCTGCCCCCGCCCCTCCGGCTCTCCTCTGGACTTCTTGTTCCCCACGGAAAGTAATTGACTTTGACGTGTGACCCGTCCAATTCCGAGAATATTTCTTTACTAACTTTTCTGAAACCAAAAATAGCAGAAAATAGGCATCTGGCAATGTTGCAACTTGTTAATAGTTTAGTACCAGAAAACATGTAAAAAGCACCTCAAAGTGTGGACAAGTAAAGCAAAGTAGATACTAAACAAGCATGGAGCATAAAAAATTATATATAAGTTTCCAACGTATCAGCATCCCCAATCTTAACTCGTGCTCGTCCTCGAGTAGGTAAGTGATAAACAGAATAATTTGAGGTGACATGCACCCTCACAATAAAGATCCAACCATTTGCAAGCATTGAAAGCTGGGATCAAAGAACTCTAAACATGTGCATGAAAGATGGAGTTGTAACAATAGGACATAGTAACTATGCATGCAACATGACAAGATACAAACAAAGGTCATGAATAACATGCATTGAAAAACATTTGTTTGTTTCACATACAGAAAACATTGCATAGTGGCAATCAGCTTGTCCCTCATAGAGTAGCAATATAATGCATAGGACACCTACAAAGTTCACAAGGGTGACTAGAAACAAGTAGCACAAGAGCAAGTAATAACACAATATGCATAAATTAATAAGCTTTGGAACACTACACAAAGAATGACAACTATGCTCTCTTAATGGTGCCTAAAGGTAGAAGGTGGAGACTCAATAATGGTGGAAGAAAGGCCTTTTTGTAAATGAAGCAAGTATTACAAGTTTCAAAAAGAGCTTCCAAAATTATGGTACTTGTTAGATTTCAGCCTCATTGCCCCTATCATAAGCATATTGAAGTGGTTAAGGTTAAAGTGGCAAAGCTAGAGTATATGCTTGATGAAGTATAAGTTGGCAATCTCATGCCCCTTGAATACGAGGGCCACACCTCATGCATACTAAACTTTGGATCCAGGTAAGTTCTTGTCACTATAAGTATTTGCATATCATTGAGAACCGCCAACGGGGTACCCCTTGCACATGGTACATGAGCTTTCCCATAACCAAAATGACAAGGAAAGCAGACAATGAGCATCTCAGCAATTCTTCTTAGGTACCATGGGAATATGGTGCTTTTTTTCTCTCTTTCCTCTTTTCTCAATGTGTCTCTTTTTTTAATAAGAAGAATGCTTCATAGATGTCACTATGGTGATGCTGCAAGTTTTCACCATGATTAGGCATGGCTTAGGCTAGCGTCCCAGGCATTTCTCTAACACATGATACAAACTCCATGGACTTACAAGTTCCCTCTTTATTTCACACTGGTGACATCCATAGACAAAAGAACATGATATCAACTGAGTACAACAAGGTACAAGTGAAATGTTGAAAACGTTCCCCGTGACAGCACGGTTCTGCTAATTCCAACTTATAAGTGCAAGCATATATAACAAAGTTGTTGCAATAGTTCAAGTTTATTAGGGGCAAAGAATAAAGTGTGCCATCAAGTTCATGAGGGCTTTAATCACTAAGTTTTCACATAACAAAATAGTTTTTAATTGGAAGATAGATGAAAACAAGAATATACTTGGAATGGTGTAACACACTATGCATAGGATGTAACATCCCAGCATTAGAGCTTAGAAATAAGCTGAACACACAAATCTGAATAATTTTCGCGCTTTTGAATAAAACTTGTCAAAGTGATTGAAGGTTCTCTTAACTTGATGGAATTGAAGTAGATCATCAAGTTGACTGCGATAAGTTTCATGACATTTGCTAAAACCTTATTTTGGGTAAACATGATTTGATCTAAGGGTAGATCAAATGTAATAAAATTAAACCCTAATACATTACTTGGTGATTTATAATTGATCCTTAGGTGATCATATCATAGTATTCATTATAATCACTCATGAATACCAAATTATAAATATAACACAAATAATAAGAATGTAATAACCATATATTAATATCACCTACTTATACCATGAGTATCATGGAAATACCTAACTTTAAATCTTTAGTGAGATTGAGTAGGAAAGAAACCAAAGTCAAGATTATTCACCATATATCTTTCTTTCCATATCAATCCTTATCATCTCTATTGAATCATATCCTTATATTTGTTGTTCATCAATATTGAGTAATGAACTATTGATTCACCAATTCTTAACCTATCAACTCTTGTCCTTATTATAGCATTCACTTAAGGCTTATAAAGAAAGAAGTAAGAAGAGGTAAATAGTGATGCTACCTTTAGATGTCATCTATAGGACGGGAGTGATTGGAGGAAATCAAATCAATATGGTAACAAAGAAGATTACAAGGATGAAGTCTGAAGATAGTTACCAGGAGTAATCCTATTGGATCAAGTAGGTATAGTCAATAAATTATATCTCTTAAACCAATAAAGCTAAATGGAAGATAATTGTAATACAACCGTAATGTTGTATGGATGGAAGCCTTATTTATCCAACTGGAAACCTGAACCATAAAGGATCAAAGGATTATAATGATCATGCCTTACTCACCAATATGGAATGTTTATACCATGTATAAGTGACATTGGTGGATAAAACATGATTGAACCATAATATAGATTTATTATCCTAGATTAGTCATTACAAGTCACATTAATATAATGTGAGGTTGGAGTATTTGTTACTAGAGTTAAGTAGAGAGAAGATAGTATGATTAAGATCATGTTAGAGCAACATTGGATTAAAGAAGTAATATTTTCCTCTTTGGAAAATCCAAGCACTTGAGGTGAGGTAGGATTTGATGTATAAATCTATTGAATTGATATTAGTAAAGCTCATCATGTTAACACATGATGATGTATATGAAGGAATCGTATATCTAGGAAAGGAATTCCTTAATTAGGGGTCCAGGATTGTGAATTATGGAAGATAGGAATTCTGGGTAAACATTAAACCATAATCTATAATCAAGCTTAACATCCATCCCATCTGTTGGATCAATCATCTTGTTTCCACAATGGTTGATAGGAATAATTTCCTACATCAAATCATTTCAGCATATCTTGGTCATTCTCAACTATCATCACCACATATGCTTAAGAACTATCTTTATCAATTCTGTCTCATAAAGTTAGCCTAGAAAACAATCCCACTATTTTAATTTAAAGGGTGATATCAATAAAGATCATAAACATAAAGACAATATGTTTAGCCATTCACCCTTATTCACAATTATCAAAGGATATAAAAATATTAAAACTCCCATAATTCATGGTAGACATTTATAATCTCAAACCTTTAACTCTTAAGTTAGTAATAATAAAATATTTATATTGCTATTTCTTAAATTCATAGGATTAATATTAACCCTATTAGTACTTAGAACTTTATGTATCAAATAATTATGAAGGATCAATATATATAAAAGTTTCTTCAATATTATAAATCAACAAGAATCAAAACTCATGGATCAATATTAATACATTCTTTAATAAGTTTATGAATATGTTAGGGGTCTCAACCTAATAAGGTAGATTCCTCGTGTGTTTTACAATGCTAGTCCCTGGATCAATAGCTAGCATCCACAGTTAAGATGTAATATCAAGAAACAAAGGTCATAATATAACTTTATAACCAGGAAAACATAGTTTTATTACATCATACATAGCTCATATGGCTATTACATTACATTGCAGCGGAATAACTATAAGCACGGGGTCCTTCATCTTCAAAGTGCCACAGGCAGATGTTGGTTGTAGACTTTGTAATCCTAATCAATCAATCTTCACTAAAATCAATCAAACCTGCAACATTACAAGTTACAGCCACAAAGGTTCAATACATTTGAATTGTATTGGCAAGTGATACTATGGTAGTATAGTGGAGTCTATCATCTATATGCATTTGGCTAAGTGGAGTTGAGGCTTGCATTGCTCAAAATAGATTTTTCCCTTAACATTTGAAAATACTAAGTTTTTGCTTTGATAAAATCATTTTTCTCAATCAAAGATTGAAGATCCTTTACAAGGCATCTCTCAATCAAAGATTGAAGATTTCAAACAACCCTTGTTCAATCCACAAGTTTTAACTTAGAAATTTGAATGATGAGATTCTTGATTGCTTCCATGTCTTGATGCTCAAATTGTCCTTTACTGGGACATGGCTAAGTACTTAGATTTTACACTGCAGAGGTGGTGCACTTTCCCACAAGACTTGGTTTCCCAAGACAAGATCTTTCAAGCTTTCCTTAGACCAAAATGGACGCTGCTCCAACCTATCAAACACTACCACCCTCTGTCCATATGGCTAAGTTCTTGCAACCTATATGATCATGGCAGCCCATATTGCCAAGTGGTTGCACTTGAAGCTTCTCAACATTTGACATCTCAAATCCCTTTGTTCTGGGTGGCATACCACAAGTGAGATACACAAGGTCAACCATAAACATGGGCCTTGTGAACCACTCAACCAAAACCACCAAGCAAGCCCATTCCACCTGTGGGATTCATTAACTTAGTTGTTTTATTAAACAAAACATAAGTCCTCGACTTAGAGATTTTTCCATAGTGTGAATATATTTTCCACCCATGTTTTCTATTAGCTAGGCTAAGCTTGATAGTAATAGGAATCTTAACTTAGGAAAATCCTACTAAGGATTCATCTACTAGGTTTTACTATAGCAAGGTCTATACTTAGCATAAATTCCAGGCAAGTTTTACTTAGCAAAATCACTAATGCATAGTGAAAGTAATGGGACAAAAAGTATGAAGCATCACTTGCCTTTTTGGTAGATAATGGTGGTTCACTCCTTGATCTTGCTAGTCTCACACTTCACTACAAGTCAATCAAGCAAACACAAATTCAATTCACATTCCAAACCAAAGTCAAACAAACAATTTTTCACACACAAAGTAATGGAATCTAAGTCATGCATAAGCATGCAAAGGTTGGTTCTATTCCAAGGATGGTCTCCACTAGGCTTCTAAACTTTGTAAGATCCAAATTGGCCATTTACCAAAGTGGCAAAGTCAATTGCAAAAGGGTTTTATCTCAAAACTATTTTAAAATCCATTCATCTTTTTATGTGGTGAAAAATGTTTTTATCAAAACAAAACTTTTAAGTTTTTCACCAAATGAGTTGCTATTGCAAAACTTGGTGTTTTGGGGTCAGTAGGTTTGGTCCAAACTATTTTCTCAAAGTTTTCTTTCCATAAACATTTTCATAATAAAATCAATAATTTTATTTGGCTAGAAATTGGCTAAGTCAAATACTCCAACCTAAATTTTACCAAAATAATTTTTAACACCAAGGGTTGGTTCCTAGGGTCAGTAAGGTCACAACAAACCATTTTGCAAAAGTTTTAATCCAAAAATCATTTTTAAACAATTTTTCTAATCCAAATAAGCACACAAAAGAATCTGCAAAAACAAGCAATTTAATAGATACTATTTACTAAACCAAGGGCATGGTTGGCTAGGGCTTGCTCTCCTGAATCCAACGACATAAAATTTGTAATTTTTGGACGTGTGGATCCAAAGTTACAAGGGTTTGAAAATCCTATCTAAATCAGATTTCAAATCTGTTTTTAAACAAAAACATGGCCACGCGTCGCTTTCTAACTGGGCGATACCGGTTCGGCCGGATCATGCGCGGTAGCCCTTGGATCTAAATTAGATCGTGTGGCTCAGAGAACGTACCCCTTCGCAGCTCGAGCGATCTATCGTAAGCGTCGGATCGAGATCCTACGGCACTGGCGCGGTCAGGTGTGGACGATGCCGGTGGTCTAGGAAGCGAGAGAGGAGGAGGAGGGGCTCACCAGGTTCGCAATGCAGCACTGATACTCAACGTGCTCTTGGTTGGTGGAGGGGCGCATGGGGACGGGCAGGATTCCTCGCCGGAGTTGGTTCTGGCGGCGGACGCACGCGGTCGAGGTCGAGGACGATGCTAGGGATCACCCGGAGACAAACGTAACACACAGTCAGGAGCGCAAGGACACGAAGAAGGTGTGTGTGTGAACGAGAGGGGTCGGGGTAGTCTGGTTTACCAGAGAGGTTCCCCCGGAGTAGAGCCAGACGGTGGCGGTGCTGGGGGTTGTTGTTGCCGAGGCTCAGGCGCCATGCAGCGCCGCGGCTGCAGAAGGGTCCGCTGGGGGTTGTTGATCACAGCTGCGTGCTCGAGGAGGCAAGAGGTGGCGTGTGCTGGCCGGAATCCTCACCGGAGCATCGTCGGAGCCGTGGCAGTACAAGGCAAAATCCTGTGGACTGGGGGCGTGCTTGGGGGAGGAAACAGAGGGGAAGTAGAGAGGAGGGGCGGACGCTTAAGGGAGCGTGGTCTCTGGGGGGAATCAAAGCCTCCTTCAACGCGCAATCACCACCGGAGTAACTCACTTCAAACGGCCGGGCGACGGGGTCTCGTTGAAGACGATGAACAGAGAAGGGTGGGTCCCGGCTGTCTGCGAGAGAGGAAGTGAGGGGGAGGGTCCACTTGTCATTGGTTCTGCGGGTTCAAAATGGAGTGCGAAACGTTTTCTATCTGGAGGGGAGCTGGGCTGCTTTGCTGGGCTTATTGGGCTGCTGGGTTGGGTCGACAAAAGCTCTATTTTTTTCTTAATCTGAACCCTTTTCTTTTTCTGAAACCAATTTCTGTTTTTGAATTTCAAACAAACATTCATACATTCAAACAATTCAAACCTTCAACATTCTTTGCACTTGAATTTGGTTCTTTTTAACAACATAAACCAAATCCCAAA
This sequence comes from Avena longiglumis, assembly GCA_030063025.1. NCBI lineage: Eukaryota > Viridiplantae > Streptophyta > Magnoliopsida > Poales > Poaceae > Avena > Avena longiglumis. The sequence continues at coordinate 252,690,549 of CP125979.1, forward strand.
ATAAAATAATATTTTTTTTATTTTTAGAGTCCAGTTATAATTAAATAAAATGGACACTAGTTAATAAATTAAATGGGTTTTAATTTATTTAATAACTCCATTTGAAATCCAAATATTTTCAAAACCATATCAGTAGGTTTTATTTGAAAGTAAAGAATATTTGGAAAACTTGTTTTAAAATAAAATAACATCTTTATTTTTGGTCCAATACCAATTAAATGAATAGACCTTATTCATTTAATTCAAATAGGATTTGTTTTATTGAAATCTTTATTTTTAAAACTAAAATAGTACCAAAACCATTCAGTAGGTTCTATTTGGAAATAAAGAATACTTGGAAACTTGTTTAAAACAAAATATCCTTTTTTTTAGGATCCATTATTAATTAAATATAATAGACTTTCATTATTTAAATCAACTAGGATTTATTTTATTTAAAATATTTATTCTGAAATCTAAAATAAAGCCAAAACATTTCAGTAGGTTTTATTTGAGAATATAAAATACTTGGAAAACTTATTTTAAATAATTAAATAAGTTTTGATGTTTTGTAAATAGTAAAACCTTTATTAATAAAACTTGGATATTAAATCCTTATTAATTTATTTAAATAACCCTTGCTATTCTTATTCAAAAAAAAAGTTTTAATTCCAAAGTTTGTCCAAGGTTTAATTTGGCTATAAAATAATATCTATTTATAAATCCACCTTTTCTTTTGAAAACCAAAACCTTTTATTTAAAAGATCCAAAATAGTAATACCAAAATATTTTATTTTCCTTTATTAAATGCTTATCTTTTTAAATCCCTTTAGGATTTATTTGATCAAAAAGGTTTGAAGGTTTCCAATTAAAATCAAAAAGTTTCTTCTGGCCCTGAAAATCAAACAAAGTTTTATTTTATTCATTTGTTTTCACATTACAAGATTTGGAAAATCTTGGGATGTGACAGGCTACCACCCTTAAAATAAATCTCGTCCCGAGATTTGGGAAGGCTAGGGTTACAAGCAGGTTCAAAAACAACTAGGGTACTACCACCCTTAAAATTTTTCAAACAAAAATTACACATTGTCCTTCTTGGGATCCTGGGAAAACTTCTCTAAGCAAACTTTTGCATTGTGTTCTTTGTTTCCATACTTGACTCATGGGCCAAGGTTGAGATCCCCCATAGACTTGTTTAACTTGTTCTCCATCCTTTCTGGACAATTGTTTGCATAGTGGCCTAGTTCCCTGCATTTGAAACATGTGACAAGGCTGAGATCCCTCATAGGCTGGTTTATCTTATGCTTCATCTTTTCTGGACAGTTGTTTGCATAATGTCCTAACTCTTTGCAGTGTTTGCACATCACTTGGCTGATATCTTTCTTTTCCTTTGGTATCATTGCCTTTTGTTTGTTTCTTTGGTTCTTCTTCTTTTCTGGGCATTCACTGGCATAGTGTCCCATCTCTTTGCAATTGTAACACTGCAATTGGCTTATGTCCTTTTTCTTCTTTTTGGGTCTCTCCAAAGCTAGGAGTTCTTCTAGTTCATGTTCTTCATAGGTGGGATATCTTTCTCTCTTCTTGGGGCATTGATCTTCATGTTCCTTGGATGAATGATCCCTGTATCTAAAATTATTGCTAGCTTGGGTTCCTTCTAGATTAGCATCTTTGCCATCCTTGTTGTCATTAGCTCTTTGGGAAAAGTTTTCTCCCATGTTGATCATTTGAGTAACCAATCCTTGGAACAATTGGGATTGAAGTTTCAAAATCCTTTGTATGGCTGGGTCTAGTCCATTGTTGTTGGCTAAAAGCTGAGTTGTCTCTTGGCTCAACTGGTTTTGGGTTACTATAAGTTCTCTCATGTTGGTCTCTTGGTTGTGGTTGGTGTCATCAACCTTCATGTTGGAGTTTCTTGGAGAAGTCATCTTTTTGGGTTGAAGGGAGATTAGAGTAGGCAAGATATTTCTAAGGAAATATTTCTAATCACACACATCACAATTCACACAAACAATGTGCATGCATTCACAAACAACTTTTCACTCAAACAACAAAGTTCAAGCACATTTTTAGGCAACAAAATATTTTTGTTACTCCACATAAGTTGGTGTGCTTGACTTAACTAAATTATGGTGGTCCATCTATATGGTTCACTTGTGATCTTTCTATCCTTCTTGGTTGATTCTTCTTTCATGAGATCATGGTTTCCTTGGGATAAACTCTTGGTCACAAAACTTCAAATGATGTAGGTTCCTTCTAACTTGTGCATTCCCTCAGTCTCTAAATCTTGAGCAAGATTTCCTTGTCTCAATTGTAGTCCTTAGTGATATCCAAGTTGGAAGTCCTTTTTTGAATATGCTGAAGATGTTGAAGTCATTAGAGTTGAAGAAGTTGAAGTCATCCTTTGCACATGGTGAAGTCTTTGGCCATGGGGTAGGCTTTTCCATCAAGTTGAAATAGAAGAGAAGTAGAGTTGAAACCAAAAATGGTTAAGGAAAGAGTTTACAAGTGTTTTTGTAAATAAGTTTTGGTTGAAAATATAACTCCTATTTTTCTAAGGGTTTTTGTCCAATCCTAGGGTTTACAAATCCTACAGGCAACACAATGCTCTGATACCATCTGTTAGGGGTCTCAACCTAATATGGTAGATTCCTCCTGTGTTTTACAATGCTAGTCCATGGATCAATAGCTAGCATCCACAGTTAAGATGTAATATCAAGAAACAAAGGTCATAATATAACTTTATAACCAGGAAAACATAGTTTTATTACATCATACATAGCTCATATGGCTATTACATTACATTGCAGCGGAATAACTATAAGCACGGGGTCCTTCATCTTCAAAGTGCCACAGGCAGATGTTGGTTGTAGACTTTGTAATCCTAATCAATCAATCTTCACTAAAATCAATCAAACCTGCAACATTACAAGTTACAGCCACAAAGGTTCAATACATTTGAATTGTATTGGCAAGTGATACTATGGTAGTATAGTGGAGTCTATCATCTATATGCATTTGGCTAAGTGGAGTTGAGGCTTGCATTGCTCAAAATAGATTTTTCCTTAACATTTGAAAATACTAAGTTTTTGCTTTGATAAAATCATTTTTCTCAATCAAAGATTGAAGATCCTTTACAAGGCATCTCTCAATCAAAGATTGAAGATTTCAAACAACCCTTGTTCAATCCACAAGTTTTAACTTAGAAATTTGAATGATGAGATTCTTGATTGCTTCCATGTCTTGATGCTCAAATTGTCCTTTACCAGGGACATGGCTAAGTACTTAGATTTTACACTCTGCAGAGGTGGTGCACTTTCCCCACAAGACTTGGTTTCCCAAGACAAGATCTTTCAGAAGCTTTCCCTTAGACCAAAATGGACGCGTTCCAACCTATCAAACACTACCACCCTCTGTCCATATGGCTAAGTTCTTGCAACCTATATGATCATGGCAGAGCCCATATTGCCAAGTGGTTGCACTTGAAGCTTCTCAACATTTGACATCTCAAATCCCTTTGTTCATAGGTGGCATACCACAAGTGAGATACACAAGGTCAACCATAAACATGGGCCTTGTGAACCACTCAACCAAAAACCACCAAGCAAGCCCATTCCACCCAGGGGATTCATTAACTTAGTTGTTTTATTAAACAAAAACATAAGTCCTCAGACTTAGAGATTTTTCCATAGTGTGAATATATTTTCCACCCATGTTTTCTATTAGCTAGGCTAAGCTTGATAGTAATAGGAATCTTAACTTAGGAAAATCCTACTAAGGATTCATCTACTAGGTTTTACTATAGCAAGGTCTATACTTAGCATAAATTCCAGGCAAGTTTTACTTAGCAAAATCACTAATGCATAGTGAAAGTAATGGGACAAAAAGTATGAAGCATCACTTGCCTTTTTGGTAGAGAATGGTGGTTCACTCCTTGATCTTGCTAGTCTCACACTTCACTACAAGTAAATCTAGCAAACACAAATTCAATTCACATTCCAAACCAAAGTCAAACAAACAATTTTTCACACACAAAGTAATGGAATATAAGTCATGCATAAGCATGCAAAGGTTGGTTCTATTCCAAGGATGGTCTCCACTAGGATTCTAAACTTTGTAAGATCCAAATTGGCCATTTACCAAAGTGGCAAATTCAATTGCAAAAGGGTTTTATCTCAAAACTATTTTAAAATCCATTCATCTTTTTATGTGGTGAAAAATGTTTTTATCAAAACAAAACTTTTAAGTTTTTCACCAAATGAGTTTCTATTGCAAAACTTGGTGTTTTTTGGGTCAGTAGGTTTGGTCCAAACTATTTTCTCAAAGTTTTCTTTCCATAAACATTTTCATAATAAAATCAATAATTTTATTTGGCTAGAAATTGGCTAAGTCAAATACTCCAACCTAAATTTTACCAAAATAATTTTTAACACCAAGGGTTGGTTCCTAGGGTCAGTAAGGTCACAACAAACCATTTTGCAAAAGTTTTAATCCAAAAATCATTTTTAAACAATTTTTCTAATCCAAATAAGCACACAAAAGAATCTGCAAAAACAAGCAATTTAATAGATACTATTTACTAAACCAAGGGCATGGTTGGCTAGGGCTTGCTCTCCTGAATCCAACGACATAAAATTTGTAATTTTTGGACGTGTGGATCCAAAGTTACAAGGGTTTGAAAATCCTATCTAAATCAGATTTCAAATCTGTTTTTAAACAAAAAAATGGCCACGCGTCGCTTTCTAACTGGGCGATACCGGTTCGGCCGGATCATGCGCGGTAGCCCTTGGATCTAATTAGATCGTGTGGCTCGGAGAACGTACCCCTTCGTAGCTCGAGCGATCTATCGTAAGCGTCGGATCGAGATCCTACGGCACTGGCGGCGCGGTCAGGTGTGGACGATGCCGGTGGTCTAGGAAGCGAGAGAGGAGGAGGAGGGGCTCACCAGGTTCGCAATGCAGCACTGATACTCAACGTGCTCTTGGTTGGTGGAGGGGCGCACGGGGACGGGCAGGATTCCTCGCCGGAGTTGGTTTTGGCGACGGACGCACGCGGTCGAGGTCGAGGACGATGCTAGGGATCACCCGGAGACAAACAAAACACACAGTCAGGAGCGCAAGGACACGGCGAAGGTGTGTGCATGAACGAGAGGGGTCGGGGTAGTCTGGTTTACCAGAGAGGTTCCCCCGGAGTAGAGCCAGACGGTGGCGGTGCTGGGGGTTGTTGTTGCCGAGGCTCAGGGGCGCCCGCGGGTGCGCTGCGGCTGCAGAAGGGTCCGCTGGGGGTTGCTGATCACAGCTGCGTGCTCGAGGAGGCAAGAGGTGGCGTGTGCTGGCCGGAATCCTCACCGGAGCATCGTCGGAGCCGTGGCAGTACAAGGCAAAATTCTGTGGACTGGGGGCGTGCTTGGGGGAGGAAACAGAGGGGAAGTAGAGAGGAGGGGCGGACGTTTAAGGGAGCGTGGTCTCTGGGAGGAATCAAAGCCTCCTTCAACGCGCAATCACCACCGGAGTAACTCACTGCAAACGGCCGGGCGACGGGGTCTCGTTGAAGACGATGAACAGAGAAGGGTGGGTCCCGGCTGTCTGCGAGAGAGGAAGTGAGGGGGAGGGTCCACTTGTCATTGGTTCTGCGGGTTCAAAATGGAGTGCGAAACGTTTTCTTTCTGGAGGGGAGCTGGGCTGCTTTGCTGGGCTTATTGGGCTGCTGGGTTGGGTCGACAAAAGCTCTATTTTTTTCTTAATCTGAACCCTTTTCTTTTTCTGAAACCAATTTCTGTTTTTGAATTTCAAACAAACATTCATACATTCAAACAATTCAAACCTTCAACATTCTTTGCACTTGAATTTGGTTCTGTTTAACAACATAAACCAAATCCCAAAATAAAATAATATTTTTTTTTATTTTTAGAGTCCATTTATAATTAAATAAAATGGACACTAGTTAATAAATTAAATGGGTTTTAATTTATTTAATAACTCCATTTGAAATCCAAATATTTTCAAAACCATATCAGTAGGTTTTATTTGAAAGTAAAGAATATTTGGAAAACTTGTTTTAAAATAAAATAACATCTTTATTTTTGGTCCAATATCAATTAAATGAATAGACCTTATTCATTTAATTCAAATAGGATTTGTTTTATTGAAATCTTTATTTTTAAAACTAAAATAGTACCAAAACCATTCAGTAGGTTCTATTTGGAAATAAAGAATACTTGGAAACTTGTTTAAAACAAAATATCCTTTTATTTTTAGGATCCATTATTAATTAAATACAATAGACTTTCATTATTTAAATCAACTAGGATTTATTTTATTTAAAATATTTATTCTGAAATCTAAAATAAAGCCAAAACATTTCAGTAGGTTTTATTTGAGAATATAAAATACTTGGAAAACTTATTTTAAATAATTAAATAAGTTTTGATGTTTTGTAAATAGTAAAACCTTTATTAATAAAACTTGGATATTAAATCCTTATTAATTTATTTAAATAACCCTTGCTATTCTTATTCAAAAATAAAGTTTTAATTCCAAAGTTTGGCCAATGTTTAATTTGGCTATAAAATAATCTCTATTTATAAATCCACCTTTTCTTTTGAAAACCAAAACCTTTTATTTAAAAGATCCAAAATAGTAATACCAAAATATTTTATTTTCCTTTATTAAATGCTTATCTTTTTAAATCCCTTTAGGATTTATTTGATCAAAAAGGTTTGAACGTTTCCAATTAAAATCAAAAAGTTTCTTCTGGCCCTGAAAATCAAACAAAGTTTTTTTTATTCATTTGTTTTCACATTACAAGATTTGGAAAATCTTGGGATGTGACAGAATATGAGATAAATTAAATGCATATACTTAGTTATATTAATCCATTACAATTACACTTATAAATAAGAAACAAAAATCATTTTATAAGTTCTCCATAAATATATATATTTATATCAAAAGGCAAATCTCTAAAAACCTAAGTGATGAATATTACACTCAATAAAATAGTTTCCTATTAGTTTAAAATTATAAGGAAATCAAGAAAGATATCAACACCACTTATTTTCCAATATTCCTGTATTATTTATTGTGCTCTATAACAATTATGGATATTTAAATCCATGTAAAAATTCATAGTTAAAAGGGTATAAAGAAAACAGAAAATAAAAAGGTTCCGTTTAATAAAAAACTGGAGCTAGAGTAACATCCAGGCCAGCCCATCTCTCCTCCACTTATTTACTGCCCATCATCAACCTTTTCTTCTCCTGCTCAATTCACCGCAGCCCAGTAACGGCCCAAGCCCACATACCTTTTGGCAATCTAATCTGTCGTCTTCCTCCCCGGGACAAGCAGCTCGCTGGAGGGTCAACGACCATACGATGCCGCCGTCGACGTGACGCTGCCACCGAGGCCTCCGAGAGGATAAGAACGACATGACGACGCCCTAATCCTAATACTGACCATTCCTCGCGCTCTCTCTCTAATTTCATTCACAACACCGAAGTCACCGTCGGCGAATTTCGACTAGCCACTGATGCAGGCCATCTCGAGGACCATGGGATGATCGAGAAGAAGCGTGGTGTCTCCGAGATCCTCTAGCTGGAGCACCGCAACAGGAGGAGCTAAGATGGAGACGAATTTCTCAAATCCCTTTCCACGGTGGTCGTCGAAATCCGCAAACTTGCGCTCATCTCCGGTCACTATCGTCGACAATGATCACACGTCCACACTTAGGGTACACTCACGCCTCTCTGGCCTTAATACCGTTTCTTAATTCCTCCTCTAGCCCGAGTTCGTGGAGAGGCCGGCGGGCACCGCCGCAGTTTAGCTCGACGGAGCTATTTCCGGTGAACCTTCGTTCGGGCAAATACTCTGATTCGACTCGGCAACGTGAGTAGAGTGGAACACAAGCGTTCAAATGCCACGGGAAGCCACAAATTGGCGGCGCCGCCGCGTGCCGTCGTGCTGACCTCATTAATCCAGAGATCGACGTCATCTTTGACTAGGTCCTCGGGTTGACTGGGTCATCTACCCCGTTGGCGTGTGACGTGGCTGGTGTCCCACGAGTCAGCGACTAGGACTAGCCCAGCCTTAGTAGAAAACGATTCGGAACTGTGCTGAGGTCACAGTGACATCATGCTTACATCATAATGCTTTTTATTGATTTATTTATTGTTTCTGGAAATGACATGGCACAGACCCCACTAGTCAGTGACCTTGCGTAGGTCTTGCCTCGGTAAGAAAGTATTATTTGTTTAGTAAAAATTGATAAACACAATATGAATTCAAATATTAATATTACAGAAATAAAATAAAAGAATTAAATCTTGTTTAATTAATAACTTTTGTTTTATAATTCATAAAATTATGTGTAATATATGATTTTTTTTAGAAAAACAAAATCTACAACTTAACACTATTATCAAATATTATTATGGTGATTATTTAAATAAATATTATTTAATAAAGGTTTTATAAGTAATAAAACTTAGATAATTCATATTTAAATATTGATAAATACTAAAAATATAAATAAAATACCAAAAATCTTAGAAAACATAAAAACAAATACTTTAAAACTATAATCATACATTCTTACTTGACTTAATTAAATATTTATTGTTTATTAAGTGTTTATAAAGTAATAAACCTTATTAAAATCATATCTTATTATTTATAAATCACAAAAATAAATGTAATATACCAAAATGATCACAAAAATAATACCTACATGTTAAAAATATGATATTCCACTTTTGAGTTAAATAAAAAGTTAAACACTTTCATAACTTGAATTTAAACATATTCCTTAATTAATAATTCATATAAAGGTAAATAAAATTTGTTAATAAATCTAAAAATTAGTCAATTGAGTCTAATAAATAGTATTAGTCCTAAATATTGGTAGTGTGCATTCAAAATGAATTAACACACTTTAAATACAATTTGATTAAATTATCTCTCAGCCATTAATATAGATTATTTTATAAAAGGATCCTTATCCAATCTAAAATCTATAAGAATAATTGTTATAAGATAAAACCCATTCCTTTATATTAACCACAAGTTTATAAACAAATCAAAACACTATAAGTGAGTTCATAAGTAGTAAATAATATTGTTTACTTATTCACAAATCTTAACCACACCCTTATAGGGAGGTAAATCCCTTTATACATTTATAATGTAAAGAAAACACTACCAAGTAAAAATAATACCCTTCTTAAGTAACTTCAAAGAAACATTATGAAGTAAACAAGGTATAATTATAATAAGCATTACACCTAAAGTCCATCTATATTTTAAAGTTAACCTTAGTCTACAAGACTTTCGAAATAATACTAAAACCTTGTTATGTGTTTTATAATTAACTTTGGTCTGATATATTTAAGTCATAAAGCATCTCAAGCCCAAACTATTCAAGCAAGCACAAATAATATCAACCAGACTCAACTAATCACAAGGGTTGTTTAGACCTTGGAAAAGAAATCTTTTCTTCAAATGTTATTCTTTTTGCCACTTCAAACATCAAGTGACAATCAATAATAATTACATTACATTAAGCTTTATTTAAATACTTAGGATTGTTAACACTTAAGTTCTTTATAAATGCCATTAATTGTAAGGTAAAATTTGAAGATAAGGCCATTCTTATATAAGTAATCTTTAAGTAGCATTCCACAATTGTGTATCTCATTGTTTTATGATATTAGAATTACATGTTGTTTCACACACACACACACTCACAAGCCTTAATAAGAAGCACATGTGTGAAACTTAATCTAAAAGGGCAGCACATTCCAAGGAAACCCTTTCTAGTATCCAAACCCTAGAACAAAGTTATTCTTGGGATTTGCGTTTATCAAACTTGCATTACATTACTTATGAATAAAAGCATCTTGCTTCTTTAAACATTAGTCCTTACCGGACCAATGATGCTGATTCAGATATTGGATCTTATATTGTCTTGAAGACCGTGAATGCATAATCTTGCAATCACAAAAGGCAAGCTCACACTTGCTCATGTCCTTTGATTATTTTCTGTAAAGTATTTTACAAATCCAGTGTTGTCATAACCTGCATTTGAAAAAGGTCAGAAAACACTATTTTCATAATAATGTGATTATAGGTTATTTACCATGAGGTAATAACCTACTATAAGAGTTCCGGTGGTAAAGGAACATATTATCTAGGACTTAACAACCAATGTCGCCAGTGATTCTTGCGCCGTATATTACGCGTTGACCATGAGATTTGGAATGGGACGGAGAAGTCAGCTGTATCTTTCCCTCTCGCATGGAGCCGGATGTGCGGGTCGTGGCTGTTATCACTCGCAGCGTGCATATTATATGGTAATTCGTAGAGGATATGCAGCATATGGGTGGGAGCCCTCAACGTCCGATGATAGTTCCGGCATCTGAACGGTTTGTACTGCCAATTGCCGTAATTCAATAGGTGGGTTGGCGTACACCAAGGAGACATGCGGGGTCATGGAGAAGGCAGTGATTGGCTTGGATCTTAGTCTGGGCCTCACACCAAGGAAGTGTGAACGAACCTGCAATTCGGATGTGCAACAAAGCTAAGATCTCTCATGGGTAAAGTGACGCACCTCTGTAGAGTGTAAGAACTGTAACTTGTTACTCCCTGTTCCGGGAAGGAGCTGCGAACGCGACGGGAAAGGAACTCCATGAAAGTTCTGGTAAACCCGTGAAGGCTGACGGACATAGCTTTTCAGAATAAAAGCAACCTTTGAAGAAATGTTTATGAAAACTTGCATGGACTACGACCTATGGTCTGTGGCTGTAGTCATAATGCATCAAACACTCATTTTCTAGTGAACTTGCTGAGTACGCTCATACTCAAAGTATCTTCTTAACCCTTGCTAGGTTCTAAAGCCAGTATAGACGACGTCTACATCAAGTTATGCTCCAGGAATCATCATCAAAAGCTAAAGCTCTTCAATGAAGTCAAGGAAGTCAACATATATATCAACTCAAGTGAAGACGAAGTTGCGGATTAGATAAGAATAGAATCTCTAGCCATAGAACCTACTTCTGTAGAGTATTGCAATAGTATCAATGCAAGCCTCAATAGTTTAGATACTAGTCTATTAGTATAATAGATTTGAGTTGATTATTTATAATTCTTCTTTGTAAGAAGTTTCTTTCTCTCTCTTTAACCTAGAGTGTTCTATGGATCTTGTGTAAAGAGTTGAGTTGTAACCTATAGTCATGTCTTGGACCTGTTGTGTTTCTGTTGTACCACTCTGAGGGATGTAATACTAGTGAACGGTGTTTCATTGGTGTTATGTCAACGACTATAGTGTACTACATCATGCAGTGGTATGCTGGGTCACCACATAGGAGTTTATAGTGGACACTTTGGAATAACTTGATTTCTTGGGAGTTGGAGGCATGAGTAGAACTTACTCATACAAGTGGAGGCTAGCAAAAGACTGGGAGCAACCAACTAAGAGAGCAATAATGGCCATAATTATCCAATGCAACAAAGCAAACTAATCAAAGCAAAGAGTGGTACTACAAGTCAAGGACTAAATGATCATAGAGGCTAATGGTGACTTGTAATAGTCATAAAATGGTGTGAGCATGTGCCAAGTCATCCCAAGCAAAACATCAAAGGAGAATACCACAATACTATGCTTTTGCATGCTAAAACAACGCATAATTTCTTCAAGGCACACTAAGCAATCCCAATTGTTTGGAACAAGACATGCTACAACAATAATTACTAATCATAATGCTAAAACAACACCTAGCATGTCATGCTAAAGTCTAAGTCACAGTCAATGCATGCAAGCTCCTCTTGCACTTCAAGCAAGAACTTACTACTCCTTTCCAAACACCAAGCAAACTTATTTGCAAAACAACACATCGAGAACGGGGGTCCAAACTACTAAATCAAACTAAATAAACTAAACAAAGAAAACAAAAACTAAGACGCTCCAAGAACAACACAACTGTGCACGAAATAATAAAAACGAAGTGTCTAGACATACCTGAGCTTTTTATTGATGAAGAAGGGGATGCCTTGGGCATCCCCAAGCTTTGACGCTTGTAACTCTTGGATATTTCTTGAGGTGACACCATGGTCGCATCCCCAAGCTTGAGATTTGTCCATTCTTCATCTCATTGCATCATTCTCTCTCTACACCAGAAATTTTTTCTTCATACAAAACTTCACACAATCTTCATTAGCAACATTAGTGTATTCAAAAGATATTAGACCCCTGGCAAAGCTTTGGAATAGCAAGGCTTTTCACTAAAAACACAAGTTACTGTAGTAACTCCTTCAAAGAAACTCATTTTACCTGAAGATATCTCAAAAAGGAATCAATACGAAGCAAATGCAAATAATGGCAGAAATCTGTCAAAACAGACCAGTAGGTAGAAACAAATTTTTTCGAACATCTTCTGTTGCTCAAATCAAAAAGTGTTGAACTAACGAAAGTTAGATAACATACTGGGGGATTTATTAGTAAATTTTGAGCTCAATCCTAATTACAGAGCCTTCTCACGAATTTTTTGGTGGAGGACAGAAATCTGTTTCGGGACAGCAACTCTCCAAATCTTACTTCCTTCTCATTACAGGTCATTCTTGGCACAAAAATCAAACAAAAAGGATAAGAAGAGGTTATTACAGAAATAATAACTTCCAAGACTCAAGGAAACTCTTGGGTTATCTCCCAACAAGTACTTTTCTTTAACGCCTTTAAGTTAGGCACAAGAAGCAAGAAGAATCAAGTATTTTCAAATGAAGAAGCATTAACATTCATACTTTCAAAATCTTCAACTATGAAAGGTATCTCATCCAAATGGGTTTTGGAGGACCCTTTCTCATCTCTCTTTGGTCTACTACCTTCATCAAAAAGATTTTCAGGGGCAATCCAATCAAAGTTCATTTCAAAGGCTTCATGCATTCCAACAAGTTTAAAGGGTATGGGTATATTGAATTCTTCTCCACGCTTAGTTTTATCAGAAATACCCACAACATCTAAACTTGAACCTAGCATATTGAAACGTTCAAAAACCTTTTTTTGCTTCCCTAGCAACATCATGGAATTCTTTTGATAAAGTTTCAAGGATGAATTCCCTTTTTTCAACATTCTTCTCTTCTTTTAGTTTTAGGAACAAGAACTGTATGAAGGTGTTAAGGCTAACAAACCTAGCGTCCAACATATGAACTAAAGAAGCTGCAACAATCTCATAATTAGTAGCAAGCTCTGCTATAGATTTATCCTCAATATCCTCATGCTTGCTAAATAATTAAAGAATTCTTCAATATTATGTTTCCCAATTATGGAGCCACTACCTATTACAAGATCTTTCAGGGCAACCTGGGGGAGCAACATGGTGAGCTAGAGCAGGAACTAATTTTTTGTGTGTTTTTGAATAAAGCAAGCAAACCAAACTAGACTAATTTTTTTGGGTTTTTTGAAAAGAGGCAAACAAAACCAAGCAAAAGAAACAAAGCAAACTAAAAACAAAGTAAAGAGAAAGGAAGTGAAGGACTCCCCTAGTGAAGACGTCCTTATCCTCCCCGACAACGGCGCGTGAAAACTTGTTGATGACTCCTTGGTGGCCCCAGAGAAGTTGGTGCTTGATGTGGAGTCTTGTTGGGAACCCCAAGAGCAAGGTCTGAAGAGCACATCATCAAGTCTTCCCTCAGTTGAGACCGAGGTTATCGAACTAGTAGGAGGAAGGAAACGTCACACAGGTGTTGCAAGCAACGCGGAGACCTGCACAACACAAACTCAAGACTTTGCCCCAACGAATCAGTGAGGTTGTCAAGCTCACCGGTTTGCTATAACAAAGGATTAAACGTATGGTGTGGAAGGTAATGGTTTGCAGCAAGTAAACAGGTAACAGTGGAAGATGTATCAATGGTAAAGATTGGACCGGGGTCCATAGTTCACTAGAGGTGCTCTCCTTAGATAAACAACATGGCATGAAGGGTAAACAAATTACAGCGAGGCAATTGACAGGAACTGAGCAAGGCATAACAATGCAATTACTAGCCAGAAAGATCCTATGAGGTTGATTGGGCAATACAACAATATACATAGACCGTCACCCAAGTGCATATATGACTAGAAGTCCACCTTCAGGTTATCATCCGAACCCCCTCCAGTATTAAGTTGCAAGCAACAAACAACTGCTTTAAGCAAAGTGTGTAAGGTAAACAGTCCACATGTTCCATGAACAAGAGACCGTTGTTTTCTCCCTAGTAGCAACAACACATCTACAAAGAGATTTTTGTAACTTCCCTTGGAAACTAGAGGAATGAACCCACTATCGATCATAAATACCCCCTCTTGGAGTCACTAGCAACTACTTGGCCAAATAACCACTAGCAACGGAGAGCATGCAAGATCACAAAAAACACAGATATGATAGAATCATAAAGATAAAACCATTAATCAAACCAACATAACAATCTCAATATCCATCGGATCCCCGCAAACACAACATGCATGATTACAAATAGATTAGATCTTGATCATGAACGGATCTCACAAGATCTATACATGAAAGCACAAAGGAGGAGATACAACCATATAGCTACTACATGGACCCATAGTCCAAGGTGGAACTACTCACGAATCATACCGGAGAGAAGGCCTCCGGGATGATCTCCCCTCTGGCAGGGTGCGGGAAAGAACTTCAGATACCCCAATCTAGGGACGATGGCGGCGGCTACAGACGGTTTCGTGGATTTCTCATCGGGTACTCAGGGTTTCTGCATCAGGGGCTTCTTATAGGCAAAGGGGCGATGCCAGGAGGCGGACAGGGCCACCAAACCCTAGACAGGCGCGGGCCCACCTGCCCCCACGCCTGGGGTGGGTCTAGCCCCCTGGTCGGACCCTCCGGATCTCCTCTGGACTTCTTGTTCCCCGCGGAAAGTAATTGACTTTGACGTTTGTCCCGTCCAATTCCGAGAAAATTTCTTTACTAACTTTTCTGAAACCAAAAATAGGAGAAAACAGGCATCTGGCACTGTTGCAACTTGTTAATCGGTTAATACCAGAAAACATGTAAAAATCACCTCAAATTGTGGACAAGTAAAGGAAAGTAGATACTAAACAAGCATGGAGCATCAAAAATTATAGATACGTTTCCAACGTATCAACTGTGCCAAGAAAGCCATAACCATGACCAGTACAACCGGAATATCAGTAGAGCATGTATCTGAAACCTTGCCCCATCAATTCAAGTGCAACAAGAGTCTAGCACAACCAACCATTGACCAAGTCAGAGTAGTCTGTGAATACCCCGATGTATTTCCAGATGTTTTGCCCGGTATACCCCTAGATCGGGATATCGAGTTTATCATTGAACTAATCCCTTGAACCGGACCTATAGCCTAGAGACCTTATAGTATGAACCCATCGTAATTAGTGGAGCTGAAGAAGCAACTGGATGTTATGCTAGAGATAGGACTGATTCAACCAAGTGTGTATCCATGGAGATCACATGTCTTGTTTGTGGACAAGAAAGATGGAGGTAACCGTTTGTGTACGGATTATCGGAAGCTGAATGATGTCACCATCAAGAACAAGTACCCACTGCCGAAGATAGAAGATACGTTTGACCAGTTGACCAGTGCCAAAGTTTTTTCTAAGATTGATCTTAGAACTGGGTATCATCAACTCAAGATTCGTGCAGAGGATATTTTCAAGACTGCCTTTACCACCAAATATGGATTGTATGAGTACACTGTCATGTATTTTGGATTAACCAATGCCCCTGCTTATTTCATGAACCTCATGAATAAGATTGTTATGGACTTCCTGGATAAGTTTGTCGTTGTGTTCATCAATGAAATTCTGATCTATTCCAAATCGGAAGAAGAACATGAGCTACACCAAGGACCATCCTTAGAATCCTTAGGAGCATCAGTTGTATGCCAAGTTTAGCAAATGTGAATTCTGGTTACAAGAAGTAGGATTACTCGAACATATTGTGTCAGCCGGAGGAATTGCTATTGACCCTGCCAAGGTTAAGGATGTTGAAGAATGGCAGGCCCCGACCACTCAAACCCAAGTTCGTGCATTTCTCGGATTAGCGGGATATTACCGCAAGTTCGTAGAATGATTTTCGAGCATCTCAAGACCCATGACCCAATTGTTGAAGAAAGATAAGAAGTTTGAATAGACGGACAAATGTGAAGCAAGATTGATTTCAGCCCCAATCTTGATTATGCCGGATATTACGAAGCCTTTTGATGTGTATTGTGACGCATCCAAGATCAGTCTCGGATGTGTGCTAATGCAAGAAGGCAAAGTCATATATTATCTATCCTGACAACTAAAGCAGCATGAGCAGAATTATCCTACCCATGACCTTGAACTAGCAGCCGTAGTTTTAGCCTTAAAGACATGGCGGCATTACCTCATGGGAAACCGTTGTGAGATTTATTCGGATCACAAAAGCCTGAAGTATATTTTCACTCAGAAGGAGCAGAATATGAGGCAAAGGAGATGGATAGAGCTAATCAAGGACTATGATCTGGACATTCACTATCACCCCAGTAAAGCCAATGTGGTAGCATATGCCCTTAGCAGATTACCGTGTCGCTTAAACTCCATGATTCTGAAGGAGCAACCAAGTTTGCACAAGGAGTTCGAAGATTTCAGAATGGAGCTTATAAGTGAAGGATTTTTTGGCTAGCATAGAACTTTAACCCACTTTGATCAGTCAGATCAAGGAGGTGCGGAAAGGAAATGCTAGTATCGACGAAATCAAACGTCGTATTGTTATAGGGAAAGTACCCAGATTCACCGAAGATGAAGGAGTTTTGTGGTACAAAGGACGTATCTGTGTGCCAACAGATTCAGAGTTAAAGCAAGCTATTTTGAAAGAAGCCCATGATACTCTTTATTCTATCCACCCCGGAGGAACGAAGATGTATCAAGATTTGAAAGAGCAATTTTGGTGGCATAAGATGAAGAGAGAAATCGGAAGCTACATAGCCAAGTGTGATATCTGTCAGAGAGTCAAGGCGGGACATCAGACACCCGCAGGACTATTGCAACCATTGCAGATTTCGGAATAGAAATGGGATTCCATCGGAATGGATTTTATCACGGTTTTGCCTACATCTGGTAGGGGAAATGACTCTATTTGGGTCATAGTAGATAGACTGTCCAAAGTCGCCCATTTCTTACCAATTAAGACCACTTATCAGAGTTCAAAGATAGCAGAGTTATACATTGATAGAATAGTCAGTTTGCATGGAGTCCCCAAGAACATATTGTCGGATCGAGGAACCCAGTTTGCCTCGAGATTTTGGAAGAAATTCCAAGAAGGATTAGGAACAAGACTAGATTTCAGCACAACTTATCACCCTCAGACTGATGGAAAAACGGAGCGAATAAATCAAATACTTGAAGATATGTTGAGAGCTTGTGTATTAGAATATAGATCTAAATGGGAAGATTGTCTGCCGTTCGTAGAATTTTCATACAACAACAGTTACCAAGCCAGTTTGCAAATGGCCCCATTTGAATTAATGTATGGAAGGAAGTGTCGTACCCCTTTGAATTGGTCGGAAGTAGGAGAGAGTCAGATTTTCGAACCGACATCCTACGAGAAGCCGAAGAGAAAGTTCACAAGATCCGTGAGCACCTCAAGACCGCCCAATCCAGACAGAAGAGTTTTGCCGACAAGAGACGTCGAGACCTAGCCTTCAATATCGGAGATTATGTGTATCTCAAAGTGTCACCTTTGAAAGGAATGCAACGTTTCCAACTCAAAGGAAAGTTAGCCCCCAGATATATCGGACCCTTCAAGATTCTGAGTCGTCGAGGAGAAGTATCATATCAACTGGAACTGCCAGAGGAGGTGTCAGCCGTGCATAATGTGTTTCATATCTCTTTACTTCGCAAATGCCTAGAAGTCCCGGAGAAGAGCGAAGTTTTCAAGAATATTGATCACAGAACCATAGAGATCAACGATGACCTGGAATATCCCGAAGTACCCATTCATATTTTGGAGGAAGATTTTAGAACCACCAGGACCCGGAGTATCAAGTTTCCCAAGATCCAATGGAGTAACCATACCGAAGAAGAAGCTACCTGGGAGCGAGAAGACTACATTAGGACGAATTTTCTATATGTTTAAATGATAGTTTTATTTTTCTCAAATCTCGGGATGAGATTTTGTTTAAGGAGGGAAGGTTTGTAACATCCCAAAAATATTAATCAAGGTTATTAATTCCAATCACTCAAATTTAGGGTTAACAAAAAACTTTTGTTAATTAAAACCCATATGAATGCATGTGTGTATGTGATGAATGCTTGTATGGACTTGTCTGATTGTTATGAATGGCAAGGATTGGTTTAAAGATGAAAACAACATCATCTAAATCATTTCCAAGCAGAATCAAAATCAATAGAAATTCAAAAACAAACCAAATAAGCAAACGGTCATTTTTGCCAATCTTGTTCACTAGACCACTTTGAGTGTTTCTAGTCCAAAATTTCTAACAGAAACAAATCCAATTCTTTTAACCCCTTGCTAGACCAAGTAAAAGTGAACCCAATCCCACCTTGCAAACCCACAGAAACATTTGGCAACCCTATGCAAATGACATTTCAAAATTGAGTCTAGTTCATATGGTAAGATCACAATTTCTCAAAACCCAACCAAACCAGTTCACCTTGACAAATCCAAACAACTAGAGACCACCTAATATGTTCCCAATACACTCACCAAGTTTCATACAAAAATTCAAATATGAATTTTGTTGCGGCCATTTCATCAAACACGTGGAGACACGAACCAAATTCTGCCAAACTTCACTGTTTTGAGCAGTAATCCTTTCAAACATTGTGCCCCATTGATCACCCTTGTCTCCCCCAGTAACAACCAGTGCATTAAACCAACTTAGACCCCTACTAATGCACCATGCCGTGCATGCCTGAGCCAACCCTGGCTAGCCGAACCATCCATCGCTGCGCCTAGGCACCATGTCTAGGAAGCACGCCACCGTCCGCCGCCACCCCATGTCTAGCCCTCGAGCCATTACAAGCAGTAAACCACCAAGAACACACGCGCCCAGTTTGTCTCTGCCGTGTCTAGAGCGTGCCAGCTCGACACGCTCTCACAGACCATGCCTCGCCTTCTCCGCCCGTGCCTGCGATCACCACCTTCCTAGGAGACCACCAGACATGCCTGTTCGCCGCCGCGCGACCAGGAGCGCCTGTGCGTCGTCAAAAATGTCGTCGGCGTCGCTCAGAGCACCCGCATGTTCCGACCAAAACGAAATGATCCTTGCCGCGCCATCAAGCCGTTGAGGATCACCAGGAGACCGCGCACCGCCCTCTAGCCTCAGCCATGCCGTTAGCTTGCTATAACCCCGACCCTGACGAGCACTGTCCATGACGCTCGGCCTCTCTCTCTCGCCTGTAAAAGGAGGCCTCCCCCGCTCGTTTTCTTCACACCAGTTCACTCCCCACCTCTCACTGATCCTTTCCACCTCTCCCCGGAGCAAGGCGAGATCTCCCTCGCCAGAATTTTGCCGGAGCCAACCGCTGCTAGAGGAGAAGGGCGTCGTCGATTGGAGCCACCCTAGGAGGAGCCGTCAGTACCAGAAGAACCATCGTCGTCGACTTTGTCATTCGCCCCCATCGCCGACCATCGCCTGAGCCCAAGTGAGCCGCCCCATACCCCCACTGGCCGCACTTGGGTTAGCCACCGCCGTGTTCTATTCCGACGAGGACGACGGACGTGAGCCGTTGACCCTTAGTCTAATCCTATGGTCATAATCGCCCCGTACCCCTTTGCACCCCCTGTCTCCCCGACGCGTGGGAACACCACTTAACCAGCCCCCGCACGCTGTGCGCAGTGGGCCGACCCAGTTAGAATTCCCGCGCGACCCAGTAGTTTAAATTTGATTTATCTATTTAGTTTCAACCTAGTTCTGGCAGTGGATTCAAAATTTAATTCAGAGAGTTTTACTAAACCAAATAGCATGAAACCAAAATTTTTAGAAAGATATGGAAATTCTTAATGCAATCCCGTTGGATTCAAACCATTTGAAATTATAGATCACATATGGTAAAAATAACAAGACAGAGACTTTTTTGCATTCAAACATTTTTCAAAATTCAACCATAAATGCTTTTGAGTTGATTCCAACTCTCAAAAATCACATTTGATAAGACCCTTCTGAATATATAAAAATATATAGGTTTACCTGCAGTAACAATGGACAAGTAATAAAAGAATTCCCCATAGGCATTTCTATCCACTTTAATTAATTAAAATAAAAAGGTTAAACCTTATTAAATTGTGACACCACTTTAAATCACATTGCCAAGTATTGAAATATGTGGTGATGACATGTGTCAACATGATTCCATGTTTTAATTGGAGAATATTAAATCTTAAGTAGTTTTTTAATGAGTAGAAATTACTTTTCTAAAATAAAATAAGTAAGACTATTGTCTTAATTCATGTGATGATTGTGATGATGCTAGATCATCTAGTGTGCGACTTTGTGTACTAAATAGAAGTAGTTAAGTATTGTTTGATGATTACATACTTCGTATTTATTCATAGACGCTAGTACCGACCAATGATACGAAGAGGAAGGAGACTACTATGAAGAGGAAGTAGAGGAGAACTTCAACCACTACACTGCACAAGGCAAGCCTCACAATACAAGTTAACTTAACAAGCTATCTAAGCAAGCTAGAACTTTGCAAGTTAACATTTGCATGATAAATATGCAAACTAGATGCCTTAGGCATATCTGATTATTCCCCTTTGATTATACGAAATCCCAGTTTTACTTGCAAGCTTTATTAGTTTATTTATTCATCAAAATTCTTTGTCTACTTTTAGGTAGTGCTTGTGATATTTTGGAAAGATATTATATGTAGCATAAAGAGCATAAAACTTGGCCTAAGTTAGGTAGAACTTGATGTCATCCTGAGGCATGAGATTAGACTTAGATAAGTCACACTTGATTATCACCCCTCATTAGTGATTACCCCAACTTTAGTGGCTAGTGCTAAGTATAAAACTTGATCACTTTAGATGGGAATACTTGGTGAAAATGGTTATGAAAACCTTAGAATGATGAGTCATTCTACTGAAATGTTTTGACATGTGTTATTGAACACCATATGATTTTTATGATGAAAATGTCGAGGAATGAGCCTTAGCCCTTTATAAAACTGATGGTTGTGTTCGAATGCGATACCATTCCAATTTTACCGTACAACCACAATACTCGAATTTGGGTAGGGATTGACTGGAAGTTTATATATCTTAGTATGGGTTCCCTTGCGGTCGAGGTTTGAGCTGAGGCTACCTCGTGATGATTGACCACCTGTGAAGCTCCCAAGATGACAGATGGTCATGGATGGGAGGCCAAACTCATAGGAGGGGTGCCTATACTAGGGTGTGTAATTGAAAGGTTAGGATTGATTATCTGCATACTAAGTATGGTGAATTCAGGATTGTTTCTGACGGATGTATCGAATATTGTGGTGAAAGTGTACCACCTCTGCAGAGTGTCAAACTATTCGAATAGCCGCGTCCGCGGTTATGGAGAGTTGGAGTGGCCATACTGTTCCGTTGTCAGATGTTTTAAAAATGACTTGTGAAATGAATCATGACCTTGACTTGACCACAACAGGGTTGTGAAAGTGAAAGCTAAGTTCCCACTTAGGTGTTCTAAAACATTAAACTAGTTTTCTTTACTTCTGAACTCAGCTAGAGATAAACCTAGCTTTTTGCAAAACAACCTAGAGCTTAGTATTCATACTTGAACCACTTTACTTGTTAGTGATAGCTTGCGAGTACTTAAAGAGTACTCATGGCTTCGTCCCTGGATATTCCCGTGGCCAGACTATGAGGAGGACTATCAGGAGGATGTACCGCAGGAAGTATACGACAACTAGGATCATCTCCCATCGTCAGCATTGCCTGTGACTTTGAAGATGGAGCTTCGCCCACGCTACCGTTATTATATTATTCCGTTGTGTTGATTGTACTAAGATTGGATCATGGAATACTTTATTTGTAAGGCCTTTATTATGGTTTGTAATGGATGATGAACTATGGTACCAATCTGTTATGTCTCGCAAAAATGGTAATCCTGGGATTGCGATGTATGGCATAACAGGCATCTGGGATTAAAAATCCGGGTGTTGACATAGACCAATCTCCAACCACTCCTACCCTCCATCGTCGCCACCACACCCCACCTGTCGCTACCGCTAAGGACCCGCGCATGCACCCTGCCTCCCTGCTGGTCCCACCCTCGCACAGATCATGCACGCTCCCCGCGAAGGCCCCATCTTGAGCAAACCACCCCGATTCCGCCTTCCTTCTGTAATCCCTCCTCGGATCCCCACGCGGCCGCTAGGGCCCACCATGACTCGGTCGCCCATGCTCGTGCAGCGACCCCCACCCCCAATGTCGTGACCGCGCATGCCCCTGCCGCATGATCCCATCGCCCCGCTTCTCCATCGTGATTCCCTCTCCCTGCTGCCACTGTCCGCCCCCAGCGCTTCTCCTCCTCCGCCAGGCCCCTGAGCTCCTCCAGGTCTAGCCTCGTGGCACTGTCGTTGCCGACCTCTCCTCGCCCTGCACCCGTCTCCTCCTCCTAGTGTAGAGCCACTGGCCGCCCGTCGAGCTCCCTGCGTCAAGCCCGCATCGTCGCCCCAGCATGGCTGCCACCAGGAGCTCGCCCTCCTCGCCTTTGCTTCCCTTGTACGCGACCACCGCCTCGGCGCCCCAACCTATGCACTAGCCACTTGGCCACGCCCGCCTCTGCCCCTCCTCTTGTCTGCCTCCCTGATGTCTACGCACTTATATTCTTGTAGACAGTTGTTGGGCCTCCAAGTGCAGAGGTTTGTAGAACAACAACAAGTTTCTCTTAAGTGGATTACCCCAGGTTTATTGAACTCAGGGAGGAAGTGGTCAAAGGTATCCCTCTCAAGCAACCCTGCAATCAAGATACAAGAAGTCTCTTGTGTCCCCAACACACCCAATACACTTATCAGGTGTATAGGTGCACTAGTTCGGCGAAGAGATGGTGAAAATACCAGCGGTATGGATAATTTTAAGTGGTAACGGTGCCATAAAAGAGCTTCTGACAAGGAGGAAAAGACTGGAAGCAAGCAAACATGCAACAGATCTAGTTGTAAACGGTGTTTCAATGTTTAGAAACAAGGCCTAGGGATCATACTTTCACTAGTGAACACTCTCTCATATAAATATCTTATCTTAATGATACTACTCTTAACTACTCTCCGGTTGGACACTCTAATCCATGGTAGGGCTATAACAACACTCCTAAAAGTCCGCCTTTCCCATCTAGATAACCCCACACTGTCACCTTGAGCGCTAGATGGTTCCAACAAACACCACAATTTCATAGAGAAAACCAACTCAAAATATACTCATGATAAATATATATGTAACCTAGCTTAAGCGCCACACACGGTGTGCACGCTGTCACTTTCACACACGTGGGGGAAAAGCATAGATCTATTAAAGCACGATGAGTATTTATGTAGACTCTAGCCTAAGTGACACCATGGCGTGCATGCTGTCACTTTCACACACATGGGGAGAGTAGAGATCTATTAAAGCACTTGAGTAGCAAGGTAGATCTACTTGATTACAAAGCTCATGAACACAATATGATCACGCATAGAGAGAGAGATGAACATGTAGCTATCGGTAGAGCCCTTAGCCTCGAGAGAGAACTACTCCATCCTCATCATGGGAATCAACAACGGTGATGAAGATGGCGATGGAGATCAATGGAGACGGCTCCAGGGCACTTCCCCGTCCTGGCAGGGTGCCAGAACAGAGACTTTCTGTCCCCCGAATATCCCCTTCGGTGGCGGCGGCGCTGCGAAACTTTTCGTGGATGTATGATGGATGATTTAGGGTTTCTGAGTCAGGGGCTTCTTACAGGCGAAGGAGGCAAGGTCGGTGGAGGCCCAAGGGGCCCACACCCCTTGGTGGCGCAGCTAGGGTCGGCCTACGCCACCCTAGGGTGTGGCCACCCTGTGCCCTACTTCGTCTCTGCTTTGATTTTCCGTATTGCTCAGGGAAAAATAGGAAGATTGGATTTTGTCCCATCCAATTCCGAGAATGTTCATTTTTTAGCTTTTCTAAAACCAAAAACAACAGAAAACAGGCAACTGGCACTGTGGCATCTTGTCAATAGGTTAGTTCCAGAAAGTGTATAAAAATACCTCAAAGTGTAGATAAAGCAAAGTAGATACTAAACAAGCATGGAACATCAAAAATTATATATACGTTTACGACGTATCAAGCATCCCCAAGCTTAACTCTTGCTCGTCCTCGAGTAGGTAAGTGATAAAAAGAACAATTTTTTAGGTGACATGCACCATCAAAATCAAGATCAAACCATTTGCAAGCATTGAAAGCTGGGATCAAAGAACTCTAAACATGAGCATGCAAGAAGAAGTTCTAACAATAAGACAAAGTAACTATGCATGCAACATGAAAGGTTACAAACAAAGATCATGAATAATAATGCATTGAAAGGCGTTTGTTTGTTTCACATATATAAAAAATATCATAGTGGCATTCAGCTTGTCCCTCATGGAGTAGAAAATAAATGCATAAGACACCTTCAAAGTTCATAAGAGTGACTAGATACAAATAGTTTATGAGCAAGCAATATCAACAATATGAATGAATCAATAAGTTTTGGGACAATGCACATAGAACTAAGATGGCAACTATGCTCTCTTAATTGGTGCCTAAGGATAGAAGGTGGAGACTCAATATAATAGTGGAAGAAAGGCCCTTCATAAATGGAAACAGGGATTTCAAGTTTCAAAAGGAGCTTCCAAAAATTATGGTACTTGTTAGCTTTCAGATCTCATTGCCCCTATCATAAGCATCTTGAAGTGATCAAGGTTAAAGTGGACAAACTATGGAGTATATGCTTGACAAAGTATAAGTTGGCAATCTCATGTCCCTTGAATACGAGGGCCGCTCCTCATGCTACTCAACTTTAGTCACCTGTAAGTTCTTGTCATAGTAAGTACATGTGTATCATAGAGAACCACCAACGGGGTACCCCTTGCACATGATACAAAAGCTATCCCATAATCAAAATGACAAGGCAAGCAGACAATGGGCATCTCAGCAATCTTCTTATTTACCATGGGAAAACGGTGCCTTTTTCTCTCTTTCCTCTTTTCAATATGTCTCTTTTGTTTATAAGAAGAAAGCTTCATAGATTGCTCACTATGGTGATGCTGCAAGTTTCCCCCTTGATTAGGCATGGATTAGGCTAGCGGCCCAGGCTTTTCTCTAACACACATACTGATGTCTATGCACTTCTATTCTTGTAGACAGTTGTTGGGCCTCCAAGTGCAAAGGTTTGTAGAACAGCAACAAGTTTCCCTTAAGTGCATTACCCAAGGTTTATCGAACTCAGGGAGGAAGTGGTCAAAGGTATTCCCTCTCAAGCAATCCTACAATGAAGATACAAGAAGTCTCTTGTGTCCCCAACACACCCAATATAGGTGCACTAGTTTGGCGAAGAGATAGTGAAATACAAGTGGTAACGGTGCCAGAAAAGAGCTTCTGACTTGTTGTTGACGTGGGGTAACGGTGCTAGAAAATAGCTGATGGCGTGGAGGAACATACTAAAGTCAAACTGAAGGAAGCAAGCAAACATGTAGCAGATCTAGATGCAAACGATGTTTCAATGTTTAGAAACAAGGCCTAGGGATCATACTTTCACTAGTGAACACTCTCTCATATAAATATTCTCTCTTCATGATACTACTCTTAAATACTCTCCGGTTGGACACTCTAATCATCGGTAGGGCTGTAACAACACTCCTCAAAGTCTGCCTCCCCCAATCTAGATAACCCCACACTATCACCTTGAGCGCTAGATGGTTCCAACAAACACCACAATTTCATAGAGACATCCAACTCCAAATATAACTCATAACAAATATTCAATCTAGCCAAAGTGACACACAGGGTATGCACGCTGTCACTTTCACACACGTGAGGAAAAGCATAGATCTATTAAAGCACAAAGAATATTTATGTAGACTCAAGCCTAAATGCCACCATGGCGTGCACGCTGTCACTTTCACACACATGGGGAGAGCAGAGATCTAATGAAGCACTTGCGTAGCAACGTAGATCTACTTGATTACAAAGATCATGACCACAATATCATGCATAGAGAGAGAGATGGACACATAGCTACCGGTAGAGCCCTTAGCCCTGAGGAAGAACTACTCCCTCCTCATCATGGGAATCAACAATGGTGATGAAGATGGCGATGGAGATCGATGGAGATGGCACCGAGGGCACTTCCTCGTCCCGGCAAGGTGCCGGAACAGAGACTTGCTATCCCCCGAATCTCCCCTTCGGTGGCGGCGGCGCTACAGAGGTTTTTGTGGATTTATTCTAGATTCCCTAGGGTTTTTGGGTCGGAGGCTTATTATAGGCGAAGGGTGAGGCCGAGAAGGCGGCCAGAGGGCCCACACCCTCCCCAGGCGTGGGCCAGGCTTGGCCGCGCCCATGGGGGGTCTGGCCACCCTCTCGTGCCTCTCCGTCCCTCCTTCTGGATTCGTGTCCCTCATGGAAAGTTATTAACTTTGGCTTTTGTCCCGTCCAATTCCGAGAATATTGATTTTCTACCTTTCTGGAATAAAAAACAGAAGAAAACAGGCAACTGGCACCATGGTAACTTGTTAATAGGTTAGTTCTAGAAAAGATATAAAAACACCTCAAATAAAGATAAAGCAAAGCAAAGTAGATACTAAACAAGCATGGAGCATCAGAAATTATAGATACATTTTCGACGTATCAAGCATCCCCAAGCTTAACTCCTGCTCGTCCTCGAGTAGGTAAGTGATAAAAAGAATAATTTTTGAGGTGATATGCACCATCAAAATCAAGATCAAACCATTTGCAAGCATTGAAAGCTGGGATCAAAGAACTCTAAACATGTGCATGAAAGATGGAGTTCTAACAATAGGACATAGTAACTATGCATGCAACATGACAAGCTACAAACAAAGATCATGAATAACATGCATTGAAAAACGTTTGTTTGTTTCACATAGAGAAAACATAACATAGTGGCAATCAACTTGTCCCTCATAGAGTAGCAAATAGATGGATAGGACACCTTCAAAGTTCACAAGGGTGACTAGAAACAAATAGCACAAGAACAAGTAATATCATAATATGCATCAATCAATAAGCTTTGGAACAGTGCACACAGAATGACAACTATGCTCTCTTAATGGTGCCTAAAGGTAGAAGGTGGAGACTCAAATAATGGTGTAAGAAAAGCCTTTTCTTTTATAAAGGAAGCAGGGATTTCAAGTTTCAAAAAGAGCTTCCAAAAATTATAGTACTTGTTAGCTTTCAGCCCTCATTGCCCCTATCATAAGCATCTTGAAGTGATTAAGGTTAAAGTGAACAAAGAAGGAGTATATGCTTGACGAAGTATAAGTTGGCAATCTTAAGTCCCTTGAATACGAGGGCCACACCTCATGCTACTCAACTTCAGTCACCTGCAAGTTCTTGTCATTGTAAGTATTTGCATATCATTGAGAACAGCCAACGGGGTACCCCTTGCACATGGTACATGAGCTATCCCATAACCTAAATGACAAGGCAAGTAGACAATGAGCATCTCAGCAATCTTCTTATGTACCATGGGAATATGGTGATGTTTTCTCTATTTCCTCTTTTCTCAGTGTGTCTCTTTTTTTATAAGAAGAATGCTTCATAGATGTCACTATGGTGATGCTGCAAGTTTCCACCATGATTAGGCATGGCTTAGGCTAGCGGCCCAGGCGTTTCTCTAACACAAAATACAAACTCCATGGACATACAAGGTCCCTCTTTATTTCACACTGGTAACATCCATAGACAAAAGAACATGATATCAACTGAGTACAAAGTACAAGTGCAATGTTGAAACTGTTCCCCGTGATAGCACGGTTCTGCTAATTCCAACATATAAGTGCAAGCATATACAACATAGATGACACAATGGTTCAAGTTTATTAGGGGCAATAATATAAAGTGTGCGATCAAGTTTGTGAGGGCTTTAATCACTAACTTTTCACATAACAAAATAGTTTAATTGGAAGATAGCTGAAAACAAGAATATACTTGGAATGGTGTAACACACCATGCATAGGAATTTATAGTGTACACTTTGGAATAACTTGGTTTCTTGGGAGTTGGAAGCATGAGTAGAGCTTACTCATACAAGTGGAGGCTAGCAAAAGACTGGGAGCAACCAACTAAGAGAGTAATAATGGACAAATCATGCAGTGCAATAAAGCATTACTAATCAAAGCATAGAGTGGTACTACAAGTCAAGGACTCAATGATCATAGAGGCTATGGTGACTTGTCATAGTCATAACATGGTGTGAGCATGTGCCAAGTCAACCCAAAGAAAGCATCGAAGGAGAATACCACAATACTATGCTTTTGCATGCTAAAACAACGCATAATTTCTTCAAGGCACACTAAGCAATCCTAATTGTTTGGAACAAGACATGCTACAAAAATAATCACTAAGCATAAGGTCAAACTAACACCTAGCATGTCATGCTAAAGTCTAAGTCAAAGTCAATGCAAGCTCCTCTTGCACTTACAAGCAAAAACTTACTACTCCTTTCCAACACCAAGCATCTTATTTGCAAAACAACACAGCAAGAACGGGGGTCCAAACTACTTTATTCAAGCAAACTAAAACAAAATCTAAGACGCTACAAGAACAACACAACAGTGCATGAAACAATAAAAACGAAGTGTCTAGAAAGACCTGTGATTTTTATTAATGAAGAAGGGGATGCCTTGGGCATCCCCAAGCTTTGACACTTGTACCTCTTGGATATTTCTTGGAGTGACACTGGGGTGGCATCCCCAATCTTGAGCTTTTGTCTATTCTTCATCTCATTACATCATTCTCTCTCCACACCTGAAAATTTTCCTTCATACAAAACTTCACACAATTTTCATTAGCAACATTAGTTTATTCAAAAGATATTATACCTCTGGCAAAGCTTTGGAACAACAAGAATTTTCATTAAAGACACAAGATACTGTAGCAACTCCTTCAAAAATCTCAATTCACCTGAAGAGAACTCAAAAAGGAATCAATAAGGAGCAAATGCAAATAATGGCAGAAATATGTCAAAACAGACTAGCAGGTAGAAACCATTTTTTTGAACATGTTCTGTTGCTCAAATCAAAAAGTGTTGAACTAACGAAATTTAGCTAACATACAGTGGGATTTATTTGTAAATTTTCATATTAATCCGAGTTACAGAAACTCCTCACGATTGTTTTTGGTGGAGGACAAAAATCTGTTTCGGGACAGCAACTCCCCAAATCTTACTTCCCTCTCATTAGAGGTCATTCTTGGCACAAAAAGCAAACAAAAAGGATAAGGAGAGGTCATTACTGAAGTAATAACTTCCAAGTGTCACGCCCCGAAAACGGGCCTAGTCGTGACAACTGCCACATGTTTATAGTCTTGTGATTATAAACATGTAAGGCTTAAAGAAATCAAATTAATTTTTACAAGTCTAAAGCAAAAGGACATTTTATTTATCAACCTTTTTCCATTACACAAGTCATGTTACACACAAACTTCTTTTTATACATAACCCATCCCTTATCACTACTCCTACACGATTGCCAACAAGTCCAGCCATTCCTACTTCTGCAAAAGAATTTAAAATGGCAAGGATGAGTATGAAGGCATACAAAGAAGCATACATACAAGAAAACATTAGATGACAACGGATCAAAATAGAAGGATTAGTAGGAAGATAAAGATAAAATAGTTATAGAATAGATGGACTTTAAATGGAAGGAAAAATATCGCATCACACATGATGAAGCTTCCCAACCCGGAGTCACAGGGGTGAATATTCACGCTTTTACACTCTGCAGAGGGGTACTCCGATGCCGACAGTCTCAACCAGAACCAACAGGCGCTAGTCGAGCAATGTTCTTTTACCCGCTAAAACCCGGACACTTTGACATACTAGTATCGGCCGCTCCTACGGATCCATCACCGACACGTTCCGGAAAAAGGCCGTCCTTAGCGGAGAACCTGCATAATCCCATACCGCATCGCGGCCGTACAATACGTTTGCCGTCGTGATACCAGAGTTTTATCAAACAAGAATTCTCATATGAAAACTAATAGACAAAAAGAAAGATGTCACAAGGTTTTTCTAAACATTTTCCAAAACATGGCCTCTAGCCATTTCACCATATTAAGCTAGACTTAAAGCCTAACTTTCTGAGAGTAGCACAAAAGATTTCTTTACTAGATGGAGTAAAGAATCAAAGAAATATGGTGCATGAAGCTGAATACCAACTAGTAGAGTACAAGAGCCCAATGGCAGAAATCATGGTGCTAGAGGCATGCATGCATGCATCCTCATCGATCAGGGCTTTACCAATAATATTAAGATAAGGATGAGATATACATGACTAAGAAGCAGCAGTACTGAATAGATGTAGAGCAAAGAAATTAGGTAGGCTTTATGGAGCGTGATGGGACGCATGCTTGCCTTCTTTATCTCTCTCTACTGCGGTACAACACCAGCTACTCTCCAAATGGACTACACTGATTCTACTAGCGATTTGACTGTTTTGATATGGTGATATATGATTATCAAGACACACTCGCACACACCCTTTATATAGGCTAGGAAGAGAAATATCTCAGCTCACCGCTTAAGAACTACCGCTGCCGACTTCTCCAAGTCTAGACACGAGACATGACCAAGCTTACTTCAAAGAACTCAGCAACGCCACGTTGTTGGTTGCATGCAGAAATATCTGCTGCCGTGTGACACTGGCAAAGTAAATCATGCGTCTAGTCAAACAGAATGCATGCATATGCTCACCATCGATGTATGCATGAGAGAGTACACGTGAGTACCAAAATATCTAGTAGTACTATCTAGTCCACTATTTTCCATTCATCTAAAATAAAATCTTCTAATTAATGGTAAGCATGGACACTTGAAAGTAGACTAAATAAAATATTTCGTCTAAACACTATTTAATTATTCTCAAAGTAACATGGGTGTTACACCAAGACTCAAGAAAACTCTTGGGTTATCTCCCAACAAGTACTCTTCTTTAACGCCTTTAAGTTAGGCACAAGAAGAAGAAGAATCAAGTATTTTGAAATGAGGAAGCATTAACATTAATACTTGCAAAATCTTCAACTATGAAAGGTATCTCATACAAATGGGTTTTGGAGGACCCCTTCTCATCTCTCTTTGGTCTACTACTTTCATCAAAGAGATTTTCAGGAGCACTCCAATCAAGATTCTTTTCAAAGGCTTCATGCATTCCAACAAGCTTAAAGGGTATGGGTATCTTAAATTCTTCTCTAGGCTTAATTTTATCAGAAATACCCACAACATCTACACTTGAACCTAGCATATTGAAATGCTCAAAGACCTTTTTGTCTTCCCTAGCAACATCATGGAATTCATTTAATAAAGTTTCAAGGATGAATTCTCTCTTTGCAGCATTCTTTTCTTCTTTTAGTTTTAGGAACAAGAATTGTATGAAGGGGTTAAGGCTAACAAACCTAGCCTCCAACATATGAACTAAATAATCTCCAACAATCTCATAATTAGGAGCAAGATCTGCTATAGATTTATCCTTAATATCCTCATGCTTGCTAACATGATTAAAGAATTCTTCAATATTATCTTTCCCAATTATGGAGCCACTACCCATCGCAAGATCTTTCAGGGCGAACTTGGGGAACAACATGGAGAGCTAGAGCAAGGTGGCAACTAGAGTAGGAACTATTTTTTTTATGTTTTTTAATAAAGCAAGCAAACCAAACTAGACAATTTGTTTTGGATTTTTTTTGAAAAGAGGCAAACAAAACCAAGCAAAAGAAACAAAGCAAACTAAAAACAAAGTAAAGAGAATGGAAGTGGAGGACTCCCCTAGTGAAGACGTCCTTAGCCTCCCCGGCAATGGCGCTAGAAAAGCTTGATGGTGACTCCTTGATGGCGCTAGAGAACCTGGTGCTTGACGCAGAGTGTGTTGGGAACCCCAAGAGCAAGGTGTGAAGCAGCACAGCAGCAAGTTTTCCCTCAGTAAGAAACTATAACATCCCAGCATTTAGGAACTAACGAAGGGTAGATTTAGGAATTTGAGATGTTGCATGCATTCAGCTGTGAAATTGTGGGTAAAATTTTCGCCAAATAAAAACCTAAAGTGATCAAAGTTTCTTTCATGCTTTGAGCTTAGGTATAGTCTTGAAGGATGATTGCATAGACTTTGATATGATCTTTGTGGATTAGCGTGTTTTGAGAAATGAAATTTGAATTTAAAACTTGAGTGTTTGAATTAAAAATTCAAAAGAATTTTGAATAATGTTTGAGTATTTGATTTAATTAAGAGTTAACCAATAATAACTCAAACTTTAAATAAAAGAAGATAATCAATAAAATGAATATTCCAAAACTTCATTCAATAAAGAAGTTACACAAATGTAACTTATAGAAATGAGCAAAAATATTTACTATAGTAAATAAATAAATAAATTATTTATTGAATAATAGTACAATCTTTATTACAAAAGGATAAAAATAAAAAGTACAAAATAATAAATTAAAGATTACAATTGAATCAGAGAGATATTACAAGTGACTATTCTATACAGAAAAAGAAAAACCTAAACTAAAAGTCTTGATCTTCAAATCTGGTACCTGCAAAATAAACATAAACAAAAGAAAGAAAGTTAAAGTTAAAAGGATATTACTCTCAGACTTGACAGTGAAGTGCACTGATCAAGGTTCATCATTGAGTAATTTAAGGGGCAAGTTTCACCAACATGAAAGAGTATATCTTTCATAATTTTAAGCCATAAGTCAAATAAACAGCAAGGAGGGGCAAGTTTCACCAGCCAAGTAAGAGTAACCAGATAAAGGTAACTTCACAACCAGAACATATCCACAACCTGTGCAGCAGACACACATGCAGCACACACACCAAACTGCATGGGTGTGCTGTCAGCACCACAACAATAGCACAATCAAACAAAACCATCAACAGAGCCGTGGGAAGCCAATCCCCACACCATTCCATTGTTCTTACACACCAAGCACAACAGTCACCAGCTAAACCCAGCCAACGCCAAGCTAAATCACACCAATCAAAACCTTGGATCACACCACCAAGCTAAATGGTGACATAAGGAGGGGGTGGATCAGGTGGATAGCAAGACCAAGATCAAGCCATCAGGACCAGGAGGTGAAGGGCTAGATCAAGGACAAGCTAGGAGATGGAAATACTAGGAGAGCATCAGATCAAGCTACCACACCACATCAAGTGACAGTGGTGAGTAAATAGACCATCACATGATCTATCTGTCTAAGATTAGACAAGCATACATGATCTGTCTTTTATTCAAATTCTCAAAAAACACCCAAGTGGGGTGAAGCCATCTCTGAACTTTAAACACTAAAAGCAATCAGAAAACTATAAAGATCCAACTTAGATCTCAGGACAACATCATTGATCTAAGCTATCAAGCTATATTTCAATTCAAGAATGAATATAGC
This sequence comes from Avena longiglumis, assembly GCA_030063025.1. NCBI lineage: Eukaryota > Viridiplantae > Streptophyta > Magnoliopsida > Poales > Poaceae > Avena > Avena longiglumis. The sequence continues at coordinate 252,724,160 of CP125979.1, forward strand.
CAAGAACTAAACCTCTAGGCACATATCTTCAATTAGAGTATCACCTTAGGATTTAATCCTATGGATCTATATAAGTTATCAAACTTACAAGCATCTTTCCCCAACTTTGATTCAAGAAACAGTAGTTGGTATCACTACTAGAACTAATCCTTGAGAAACAACAAGACAAAGATTTAATCCCTAAACCTCAGACCAACATCATGGGTCTTAGGGATTTAAGAAAGGAGTTTCTACTTATCTTTAATGCCAAACTCATCTTAAGCTTGAACAAAACCAAGCTAAGTAAAATAATCTAGTCTTGTGTGCCATATTAAAATGGTGTCACAAGAACAGTTCTAAACTAAGCAGGTTAAGCATCAAATCTTCACAAATACAACTAGCCACTATGAATCATTTTCCTGTTCTTAAACACAGGAATCATAAATAGGATATTCAGATATATATATCTTCACTATAGGAGATCATTTGATCTCAAGTTATATATGAATTCCTAAGCCAACAGTACCAATACAGTGACTTCATCACACAACACCCACTGTCATTAACCAAGTAATGACAGTGGTGAGTTATTAAACCATTGGATTTCCCAAGTATTGCTTCTAAAGCAACTTTACCATTTGAATCATATAAAAATTAATCCATAGAATCATCTAACAAATCACTAGCATCACCATAGCTAACCATTAGCAGTAAGCCACAGCAAGTCACCACTTAACAGGTTCAAGGATCATTAACACATGATTCAATTCATCAAATATTTAATCAACAGAGGGATTTGAACCCTAAATAGAACCAATCATCTTAATCAGGACAGGACAGTAACTAGGAAGGCCACTACCAACATCTAGCATGGGAGGGCCTATCACAGAGAGCATGAGAGGGAGAGGAACCGCTCACCATAGTCCTCGCTGTAGAATAGAAGAGGAGGCAAAGGGGCCGACGACCATGGCAGCACGGGGAGAACCCCCAGGGGGGCGCTGAAACCGACACAACGCCACGGCGGCGACCGTAGGCATGTCTGGGGGTGAGAAGCATCCCCACGGCACACGACAGCAATGGCGAGGTCAGCACCAACGCCAACCCCAAACCCAAGGGTTCGGGACGACATCGATTTGATCACAGAGGGCTCCAGGTCCAAATCCAATTGGACAGGAGGGTAGATCAGGGTCGACAACCTCATCCTGCACCACGGCGGCGGCCAGAAAGGTCCACGGTGGCGCGAATCGCCGGCGACAGCATCGCTGACCACCGGGTCGAGGGAGGAGAAGGAGAGAGGTGAGCTCGAGGGAGAGAACAGAGAGTGTTGGGATGAGTTGGGCCAATACCCCTTTGGGGTATGGTTTTTGGCTTTGCCTAATGGGCCACAAGGGCCCAATAAACCCAAAACAGTTAGCCCAAATCCTTTAAAGCCCGTGCTAATAATTTGAAAAGGACCAAAATGCCCCTGAACTTAAATAAATTCTAGAAAATAGAATAAAAGTACAAAAATTATAAATAAAGCATTTTGGATTCACAATAATCCAAACTATCCAAATAAATTAAGATATAAAATTTTAAATATATAAATTTTATTAAGAATTTTGTAATATATATATTCCTTATGGAATTTTGCAAAATTATTGAAAGATGGTAAAAATAAATAAAAACCACTTTCATTATGTATTAATATTGTAATATTTTACAAAAATACTAAACAAATATTTAATGACAATTTTTATATATTTAAATGATAATTCTTAAAGGAATTATTAAATTAATAAAACTCAAATAAAAGGAAATAAAATAAATAAATACAATATTCTATAAATATTAAAAAATTAATATTTATAAATCCTTAATTAATTAAAAAGGATTCTTTTTATATAATTTAAATAAATGGGGGAGAATACATATAAAGTTAAATGATGCATTACATTACTCTTCATAATCATTTTGCTTCTTTAAATATTATCCTTACCGGGCAATAATGATGTTTTTGTAGACATAGAAGCTCAAGGTCCAGTGCAAGCATCAGACTTCACTACCTTGCCATCACAAGGCAAGTTCATCACTTGCTCCTATCCTTTGAAAAGTTTTTATCAAAGTATTTGCAAATTGTGTGTTCTCATATATACTTCAAAGAAAGAAAATAATATTTTCAAAAATAAAGAACTCATAGATATCATTCTAAGTGATGATATAATGGAGCAATAGAACTTAGGGTTATATTTGCAACAATGATGATCAATTAGGGACTTAATAACCCCTGACATCAGTGATTCTAGCGCCGTATATTACGCGTTAGCCATGAGATTTGGAATGGGATAGAGAAGTTAGTTGTATCTTATTCCTCTCGCATGAAGCCGGATGTGCAGGTCGTGGCTGTTATCGTCATAGCGTGCATATTAATTGGTAATTCGTAGAGGATATGCAGCATATGGGTGGGAACCCTCATCGTCCCATGATAGTTCTGGCATCTAACGGTTTGTACAAACCATTGCCGTAATTCAGTATGTGGGCATGGTGTACACCAAGGAGGCATGCGAGGTCGCGAAGGGGGCAGTGATTGGATTGGACCAACTACTGGGCCCCACATCATGGAATTGTGGATGGGAAAGTACGCCCGATTGTGCAACAAGGAGTTGATATCTCATGGGAAAAGTAACGCACCTCTGTAGAGTGTAAGAATTATAACTTGTTACTCCCTGTTCCGGGAAGGAGCTACGAACGCGGCAGGAAAGGAACTCCATGAAAGTTCTGGTCAACCTGTGAAGGCTGATGGTCATAGATTTTCATAATAAAATCAATCTTTGAAGAAAGATTTACAAAAACTGCATAGTGCGAAGGATTTATAATCCGAGGTGGTAGTTAGAGCATCAAACTTCCCACCTTGCATATAATGAACTTGTTGGGTAACACTGTTACTCATATTTTCCTTTGATCCCTTGCTTAGACTCTGAGGATATCGAAGATGTACCAATGTATGCAGCTGAATGTCAAGAAGATGTGTTCTACAAAGGTCCTGACCTGTCAGGAGGTGTTGAAGGAGTGGATTACGAAATCCGCGATGGTGTCGATGATAACGAGTCCAACTAAGTACCCTAGTTAGTAGTAACCAATGGAGCCGAGCAGCATGAACTCTATAGAATAAGCTGCCAAGCTCAACTCCTAGTAGGAGTTTCTACTTTTAAATTCCACTGAAACACTTTATATTTTGGTTTGTAAGTTGAATCCTTTTGAAGTCTTGAACTTCTGGTATTGTAATAATAATAATGTGTGAATGTTTGTAATATGGACCCGCAATGTTTCGGTTGTACCACTCTGAGGGATGTGATATTTACGGAACAATGTTCTATGGATGTCATGTCAACGACTATAGTGTACTACACATGCAGTGGTATGCTGGGTCACCGCAGAAACCAAGGTTATCGAACCAGTAGGAGGAAGGAAACATCACACAGGTTTTGCAAGCAACGCGGAGACATGCACAACACAAACTCAAGACTTTGCCCCAACTAATCAGTGAGGTTGTCAAGCTCACCGGTTTGCTGTAACAAAGGATTAAACATATCGTGTGGAAGGTAATGGTTTGCAGCAAGTAAACAAGTAACAATGGAATATGCATCAATGGTGAAGATTGGACCGGGGTCCATAGTTCACTAGAGGTGCTCTCCTTAGATAAACAACATGGCATAAAGGGTAAACAAATTAAAGCAGGGCAATTGACAGGAACTGAGCAAGGCATAACAATGCAATACTAGTCAGAAAGATCCTATGAGATTCGATTGGGTAATACAACAAGATACATAGACCGCCATCCAACTGCATCTATGACTAGAATTCCACCTTCAGGTTATCATCCGAACCCCCTCCAGTATTAAGTTGCAAGCAACAGACAACTGCTTTAAGCAATGTGTGTAAGGTAAACAATCCACTTGTTCCATGAACAAGAGACCGTTGTTTTCTCCCTAGTAGCAACATCACATCTACAACCAAAGAGATTTCTATCACTTCCCTTGGAAACTAGAGGCATGAACCCACTATCGAGTATAAATACCCCCTCTTGGAGTCACTAGCAAGTACTCGGCCAAGATAGATACTAACAACAGAGAGCATGCAAGATCACATAAAACACAAACATGATAGAATCATAAAGACAAAACCATTAATCGATCTAACATATTAATCTCAGTATCCATCGGATCCCCGCAAACACAACATGCATGATTACAAATAGATTAGATCTTGATCATGAACGAAGCTCACAAGATATATACATGAAAGCACAATGAGGAGATACAACCATCTAGCTACTACATGGACCCATAGTCCAAGGTGGAACTACTCACGCTTCATACCGGAGAGAAGGCCTCCGAGATGATTTCGCCTCCGGCAGGGTGCCGGGAAGAACTTTAGATCCCCCGATCTAGGGATGATGGTGGCGGAGGCTACAGAAGGTTTCGTGGAATATTGATCGGGTGCTGAGGGTTTCTGCATTAGGGGCTTCTTATAGGCAAAGAGGCGAGGCCGGGAGGCAGCCAGGGGGCCCACACCCTACCCAGGCGCGGGGCAGGGCCCACCCATGCCTAAGGGGGTCTGGCCACCCTGGTTCGCGTCTCCATCTCGTCTTCTGGATTCGTGTCCCTCACGGTAAAATATTGACTTTGGCTTCAGTCCCGTCCAATTCCGATAATATTGATTTTCTGCCTTTCTGGAACCAAAAACAGAAGAAAACGGGCATTGTGGCAACTTGTTAATAGGTTAGTTCCAGAAAAGATATAAAAACACCTCAAAGTGTAGACAAAGCAAAGCAAAGTAGACACTAAACAAGCATGGAGCATAAAGAATTATAGATACGTTTCCGACGTATCAGCTATCGCCTTCCACCCGAGCATCGCCAGTTGCCGCGGCCCGTCGCCCTCCACGCGCTCGCGCAAGCTTGCCCTGGGCCGCTTCGTCTCTGTGTCATCCCGCACATGTTTGTGCCTGTATATGTCGGGTTGTTTAGAAGCTGGATGTACATGTTAAGGTAGGAGATACGAAGTGGTGTGTTATCATTGTTTGTGGCTGTGAAGATGATGTGGTAACGTCATGGTGGTGCTAAAATGGTAATGTCGACCATGCGAAGATTGCTTGATGCCACTAGAAGACCAAACCAAAACCAAGTCTGGCCCCGACAATCGACCCGGGTTCTTCTCAGATGCAAGGACTCTTACCGGAGGCGATGACACCGGTTCGACAAGATCGCCTTCACAAAACGCCATGACCGATCTCATATCCGAAGATCGTTCCCGCCAAGCCCGAACCCCTCGACCCCTCCGAGCCCCCAAGATCACCGAAACCCACCAAGTGTGACCCCTACCCGAGACCCCTATTTTATAATTGCCATCTATATAAATTGTTGCATATTAAGTTGTCATGATGCCGTGACCCAGCATACCACTGCATGTGTAGTACACTATAGTCGTTGACATGACATCCACAGAACACTGTTCCATAAATATCACATCCCTCAGAGTGGTACAACAGAAACATTGTGAGTCCATATTACAAAGGTACACACATTGTTATTATTACAATACCGGAAGTTCAAGACTTCCAAAAGATCCAACTTACAAACCAAAATATAAGATGTTCAACGGAAATTTAAAAGTAACAACTCCGACTAGGAGTGGGGCTCAACAGCTTATTCTATAGAGTTCATGCTGCTCGGCTCCGTTAGTTACTACTAACTAGACACTTAAGTGGATGCGTTCTCATCGACACCGTAACGGATCTCGCAGTCCATGCCTTCAACTCCTCCGGATAAATCAGTTTCTTCGTAGAACACGTCTTCTTGGCATTCGGCTGCATACATTGGCACGTCTTCGGAATCCTCAGAGTCTAAGCAAGGGATCAAAGGAAAGAATGAGTAACAGTGTTACCCAACAAGTTCATTATATGCAAGGTGGGAAGTTTGATGCTCTAACTACCACCTCGGATTATAAATCCTTGGCACGATGCAGTTTTTGTAAATCTTTCTTCAAAGATTGATTTTATTCTGAAAAACTATGACAATCAGCCTTCATAGGTTGACTAGAACTTTCATGGAGTTCCTTTCCTGCTGCGTTCATAGCTCCTTCCCGGAACAGGGAGTAACAAGTTACAATTCTTACACTCTGCAGAGGTGCGTTACTTTACCCATGAGAGATCAACTCCTTGTTGCACAACCGGGCATACTTTCCCGTCCACAATTCCATGATGTGGGGCCCAGTAGTTGGTCCAAGCCAATCACTGCCCCCTTCGCGACCCTGCATGCCTCCTTGGTGTACACCATGCCCACATAATGAATTACGGCAATGGTTTGTACAAACCGTTAGATGCTAGAACTATCGTGGGACGTTGAGGGTTCCCACCCATATGCTGCATATCCTCTACAAATTACCAATTAATATGCACGCTATGAGGATAACAGCCACGACCTGCACATCTGGCTTCATGCGAGAGGAAGAAGATACAACTGACTTGTCTGTCCCATTCCAAATCTCATGGCTAACGCGTAATATACGGCGCTAGAATCACTGATGTCAGGGGTTATTAAGTCCCTACTTGATCATCATTGTTGCAAATATAACCCTAAGTTCTATTGCTCCATTATATCACCACTTAGGATGATATTTATGATTTCTTTATTTATTAAAATATTATTTTCTTTCTTTTATAGCATATATGATAACACACAATTTGCAAATACTTTGATAAAGACTCTTCAAAGGACATGAGCAAGTGATGAACTTGCCTTGTGATGGCAATGTAGTGAAGTCTGATGCATGCACTTGACCTTGAGCTTCTAGTTCTACAAAAACATCATTATTGCCCGGTAAGGACAATATTTAAAGAAGAGAAATGATTATGCAAGTAATGTAATGCATTATTTAAACTTATATGCATTTCCCCCAAAAGGTTCCTTTTTAGTAATAAAAGATTTATAAATATTACTTTTTAATATTTTATAGCCTATATTGAATTATTTTATTTTATTTCCCTTTTATTTGACTTTTATTGATTTATTAATTATACCTTTATTTTATTACTAAATAATTTATTTAGTATTTTTCAAAAATACTATAATATTAACGAATAATGAAAGTTTTTTTTATTTATTTTTATCACTTTTCAATAATTTTGTAAAATTCCATAAGGAATATTTAAATTACAAAATTCTTATAAAAATTTGAATGTCCAAAATTTGATATGTTATTTTATTTGGACAGAATGGATTATTGGGATTCCAAAAATATTTTATTTATAATTTTTTGGACTATTATTTTATTTTCTAGAATATTATTAAGTCTAGGGGTATTTTGGTCTTTTTCTTTTTATTAAAACAGGCCTGAAATTGTTTTTTTGGGCTGGTTATTTTTATTGGGCCCTGTTGTCCCTCTAGTACTGGACAAAAGAGCGACCCCGAAGGGTCTGGCCCAGCTCGGCCCACTCCTCACTGCCTCTCTCTCGCGCGAGTTCATCTTCTCCTCCTCTGACCCCGACCCTATGGCCGACGATGCCGCCACCAACGATTCCCGCCGCCGTCGGCCGTTCTGGTCGCCGCCGTGGTGTATTAGGGGGTTGTCGACGACGCCCGTTCGTTCTATCCAATTGGATTCGAGCCTAGGGCTCTCGTGCGATGGATCGATGCCGCCTCGAACCCTAGGGTTTGGGGATTGGCATGGATTCAAGCGCGGCCGTGGTTGTCGTGCGTTGAGGTGATGCTCTGCACCTCCAGGCGTGATCAGGGTCGTTTCCGTGGCACCGTGCGGGTTGCAGCGCCCCCTCTGGGGTGTTCCCCATGCCGCCATGGCCGTCGGCCCCTCTGCTTCCTCTTCTATCCTTCAGCGAGGACCTACGGTGAGTTTGATTCCCCTCTCCCGGTGCTCTCTGTGCTTGTTGATTCGATGATAGATGTTAGCAGTGTCCTCTCTGGCTACTGCCTGATTCAAATTAGGATGATTATCCCTTTAGGGTTCCTGTGATGTGCTTGTTCATGTACTAGAGGAATTGATTCATGTTTAGATGGTTTGTACACATACTAAATGCTTATTGGCCTGAGGCTTGTTGGTTGAACTAATATATGATGTTTCTGGTGGCTTACTAGATGATTTGATGCTTGGATTGCATCTGATTCAACTGATGTGGTTGTATGGGAAACATGCTTGGTAAAGCTAATGATCTGATAGCTTTCCACTGTTTATTTGATTCATGGTCATGATTATGATAAGATACATCTACTGTCCTAGTGCTTTTAGCTTGGAAATTAATATGTGGTTTGAGATCATCATGATCTTAAGCAGTGAAGTGTATTATAGGAATATTCTAGTTATGATTCCTGTTTTTTAACAGGAAAATGATTAGTTAGTTGATTTTCTGAATCTATGATGATTTACTGCCTTTCCTGATTCATATTGAATTGTTCTTGTGACACCATCATGTATGGCACACAAGTTTAATTCTAAACCATGGATTTGGTTAGTTTATGCTTGAGACAATCTTGGCTTTGAAAGATAAATAGAGATGCTCTTATCTGAATTCCCTATGACCAATGATGTTGGTCTGAGGCTTAGGGATTCAAATCTTATCTAGTTGGTTCATCTAGATAGTCTTGGTAGTGGTACCAGCTATTCTTTATTGAATCAATGCTTGAAAAAAAATATGGTAGTGAGCTTGATCAATCTATGGATCCCAAAGATTTGTTTCTAAGGTGCTACCCTTCCTGTAGGGATGTGTCTAGAAATAGATCATAGGTATATGTATGATTGAATTGTAGAATATGGTTTGACAACCAGAGAAAGGATGTTGCTCTGAGCTCTGGTTGAATCATGGTATTTTGTGGTTTTCCTTTAGAGCTTAAAATAAATCCCTATGATGGATTCACCCCACCTGGGTGCTTTCTAAGGGTTTGTTTTATAAAACAACACATGCTTTCTCTGAATAAGATGAATAGATTATGTGAAGGTTTTATGAAACTCACCACAAAAACTGATATTTGTGGAGTAAGTTGGTGATTATCTTGATCTGGTTTTTCTGGACTCATGTGCTTGATCTGGAGCTAGCCTGCTCCTCCTAGCTCCTAGGCTTTGCCTTGCTGTCCACCTGATTCATCCCCCTCCTTATGTCACCATCCTGGTGATGTTTGGGTTAATCTGGGTGGTTTGGTTTGGCTGTTGTTCTTGGTTTACTTGTTGTTCACCCTGGCTGTGCTGTGGTGTGGTGTAGTGTGGTGTGGTGTAGTGTAGTGTTGCACTAAGGTGCTTCCCCACGGTTGTGCTCTGGTTTTGTTTGATCTGGCTGTGCTTGTGCAGTCGACAGCACACCCTTGCATGCTTATGTGTGTACAGCCTGTGTGTCTGCTATAAACATATGGATAGGTTCAGAAAATTTGATCTTACTGTTACCAATGTACTTTTACCTTGGCTGGTGAACTGATCCCTTTTGGCTGTCATTTGCATTCTGGCTGTGAATTTATGAAAGATGAAATCATTCAAATTGGTGAAACTTGCCCCTCTTTAACATTTCTCAATGATGAGATTGTCAAGTGCACCTCACTGACATATCTGAGAGAAATATATACTAACACTAATCTTGTTTTATTTCTGTTTAATATTTGTTTTGCAGGTTCAAAGATAAAGATGAAGATTTAGTTTAGGTTTTAGATATAGGATAGTTAGTAGATGTAATTTTCTTATTCCTTTGTAATTTTTCTTTTATAGTTCTTGTAATCTTTATTTTATTCAATTGTAATAAAGATTATATCATTATTAATAAAGAATATTCTTATTCTGTATTCTGTTGTAACTTGTTTATGTCTTTATGATATGAAAATGATTTTCATAATTTCTATTGTTTTGAGATTTAAGTTATACTACCTATATCTTAATTAATTTAAGACTCAAATCTTATATCTAAATCATTTAAATTATTATTAAAACACTTAAATTTTTAAATTCAAACCCATTTCAAAACACACATACTTCTTTTAAGATCACATCAAAGTTTATAACAATCCTCCTTTAAGTCTAAACCTAATCTTAAAGTAAGAAAGAAACATTGATCACTTAAGATTTTATTTGGAGAAAATTTTACCAACTTTTTCACAAATAGATGCATGCAATAATAGATAATCCTAGATCTACCCTTCGTTAGGTTCCTAAATGCTGGGATGTTACAGACTCCCCCCCTTAAATTAAACTTCGTCCCGAATTTTGTTAGAGATGTACCTGAATAGTTCTGGATAAGTTTTTCTTAAATCATCTTCCTTCTCCCATGTGGCTTCCCTTTCAGGGTGATGTTCCCATTGTACATTGCAATATTTGATTGCCCTATTCCTCAATCTTTTCCAATTTTCTTCCAGAATCTTTCAATATAAGTCAGGTCTGCTTGTAGTTCTATCTCTTGATGTGTTATTGCATCCTCTGGAACTTTCAAACATTTGCGAAGTTGTGACACATGAAAAACATTATGCACTTGAGCCAGTCTTGATGGTAACTCTAAAGCATAAACTATAGTTTTGTTTTAGCTCAGTATCTTTTATGGTCCGATATATCTTGGACTTAATTTCCCTTTAACTCCAAACCTTTTTACTCCTTTCATTGGACTTACTTTCAAATATACCATATCTCCTACTTCTGGATGCCATGATCTTCGGCTTTGATCCGCATAACTTTTCTGCCTGCTCTGAGATATTTTCAGTCTATCCCTGATCTTATCAATGATGTCTTGTCTCTCCTTGATATAATCTGGCGCAAATTCTTTGCTTCTTCCAGGTTCATACCAACATATTGGTGATCTACACTTCCTTCCATACAGAACCTCATATGGAGCTGCCTTTAGACTACTCTGATAGCTATTGTTATAAGAGAATTCTGCCAATGGTAGGTGATCTTCCCATGTTCCTCTAAAATCTATTGCACAAGCTCTCAACATGTCTTCTAGTATTTGATTTGTTCTTTCAGTTTGACCTCCTGTCTCAGGATGATATGTCGTGCTGAAATCTAACTTTGAACCAAGTGTCTCATGCAATTGCTTTCAAAATGCTGAAGTAAACACTGATCCCCTATCAGTTACTATCTTCTTGGGTACTCCATGCTTACTTACTATCTCTTTGACATATACTTCAACTAACTTCTCGGCATTATCCTTTTGATTCACTAGAATAAAATGTGCACTCTTAGTGAGTCTGTCCACTCTAGTACTGACTGAACTTTAGACGGATTACAGCAATCCCATCTTTACTGATCACATGACCGAGGAATTCTACCTCATCTAACCAGAACTCACACTTACTGAACTTAGCATAAAGCTTATGTTCTCTTAAAGTCTGCAATGCTATTCTTAAATGGTCAGCATGCTCTTCCTTATCCTTGGAATATATCAGAATATCATTAATAAAAAGGATGACAAACTTATCCAAATATGGCATGAAGATCTTGTTCATCAGATTCATGAATATTGTCGGTGCATTGGTTAAACCAAATGGTACCACCAGATACTCATGGTGTCCATACCTTGAGACAAATGCTCTTTTCGGAACATCTTCCGGCTTGATTTTTATTTGATGGTATCCAGATCTTAAATCGATCTTTGAAAATACTCCAGCTCCTTTCACTTGATCAAACAAATCTTGAATTCTTGGTAAAGGATACTTGTTCTTGATCGTCATGTTGTTCAGATTTCTATAATCACCACACATCCGTCTTCCACCATCTCTCTTATCCACAAAAATTACTGGTGTTCCCCATGAAGATACACTTTCATGTATAAATCCTTTTCTTGCTAACTCATCAATTTGCTCCTTGCGTTCTTTCAACTCCTTGGGTCCCATTTTATATGGTGCCTGAGCTATTGGTGCTATACCAGGTATTAGGTCAATGGTGAACTCTATCTCCCGGTCTGGTGGCATTCCTGGTAATTCTGTTGGGAAAACATCTTGGAATTCTTTAACTACAGGAATTTCTTCTAATTTAACTTCCTTCATTGAATTCAACTGCAGATCCACCATGATATGACTGTGTTTATCTGCCTGGTAAACTATCCTTGCTCCACTTGGAGTTTTGATTGAGACAGTTTTCTCCTCACAATTAATCTGAGCTCCGTGTTCCATCATCCAATCCATCCCCAGCACTACTGCAATTCCCTTCAAAGGAAGCACATAAAGGTCTGCGAAATATGTACAACCACAGATCGAGATAACCTGATCTTGTTTTATGTGGTGTACAATCACATTCCCTCCTGCCGTAACTACGGTCATAGGATCTTCTAACGTTGCCCTTCTAATCCCAAACTTATCACAGAATTCTTTAGAAATGAACGAAGTAGTCGCACCAGTGTCAAATAGAACTTTTCCGGGATTGGTAAGGATATTGAGCGTACCTATTACTGCATGCTCCGAAATATGCACCTCCTCGAGGGTTGCACAGTTCAGTTTTCCGGTAGGTCGGTTTCTCTTGCCATTATTGTTCTTGCCATTGTTTCCTCCTTTATTGGGCTGTCCATTTCCTCCACTGGCTTGTCCTCCTCCCTTGGTAGGCCATACACCCGGTGGTTTGCTCGGACAATCCGGCTTGATATGCCCCTTCTGACCACAACCGTAAAAAATCACTACCGGCTTTTTGCACTCCCTCTGGAAATGCCCTGGAATTCCACAGTTGTTACAGATAACATTCCTTCTCGGATTAGATTGATTTCCACCACTGCCCTTGTTATTGTTATTGTTGTTGCCATAATTCCTATTCCGGGGTTTAAACTCCAGGTTAGGTTTAGGTTTGCTTGCCTGAATTCTTTTGGTTTCCTTCTTGGCTCTCTTCCTCCGGTCCTCTTGGACATTCTTGTCATCATCTTTAAAAGTAATGGCTGCATCCAACAACTGCTGATAAGTTTGCTTATTGGCTAACCTTAGCTGCATCCTTACAAATGGATTTAATCCACGCAAGAAACGTTTCTTACTCTTCTCTTCATTGTTAACATCCTCCTCAGCATAACGAGACAGTTGGCTAAACTCCCGAATGTACTTCACGACACTAGTATATCCTTGCTGAAGCTCCTCAAATTCTCTCCGCTTCAACTCCATAACACTTTCCGGAGCATGATATTCGTGTAATATCTGCTTGAACTCTTCCCAGGTAAACTCTCTTCCTGGTTGTTGCATGGCTAACTGATTTTCCCACCATGATGCTGCAGGTCCAGTCAAAAGATGAGTTGCATACCTCAATTTCTCCTCATCATTGCAACCGGGCTTTCACTTACTTTCAGATCTCTAGCTAGCCTACGCATCCATTGGTTCAGGAGCTGATGCAAAAGGTAACGGTCTTGCATTCTGGAAATCAGATAAACTCACTCCTCCACCTTCAGGTGCCCTCTGATTTGCTCGTCCCAGCAGCGCTTCCATGAACTTGTTCTGGGTCTCTTGCATCATTTGCATACATTGCATAAAATTTTGTTCCATTAACGGCCTCATTGGTGGTGGTGGTGGTAATGCTTCTTGGTTTGCTGTATCTGCATCGACCTTTTTATTGGCCTCTCGCTCCATCCGCTGCTGCTCAGTTTCCATTCCTACACACGTATCCATGACCCTCTAGTCCTGCAACATAAAGCGAATACTCATAATTACATCATGCACATGTTTTCTGAGCTCGACTTTACGCACAGAACAAGTCACACAATGAAGATCCAAAGAAAATCCAAATATGCATTTTACATATTTACATAATATCATAATGATACAAAGTCATTACAACATATACCATATTGGTATTTTACAAAACTACCTTATTTCTAGAGTACAATACACCGTACTTGTTACTACTGTCTAGTCGTCTCTTTCTAATAGTAACTACGCTCATCGTACATGCCTGATGTCCAACCGTGATGACGTGTTATTCGTCCCACAGTTTGTGGAACAAATGGCCTTCCAAAAGGAACATACTCTGTATCTGAAGTGTCCGGACTTGAGTCATTACTCAACCTGAGCGCATTGACTCCCTCCAGCTCAGCTGAAAAGTCTTCAAAAACATATTCAACATTATCTCCAGCCTGCATCTCCTGAGCTTCATCTCTAGAGTTGTCACCAGGATACGCAGATCCTGCTGCTCCCCAGGTGCTCTCATGGACAAGATAATTGAATACTGGATAATGTATATTCCCTAGGCTTTAAGAAGATGTTGATGATTCAAACACTCTTTCCTCATGATCTTCTTCTTCATCCTGATCATCCATTAACATGGTATTTCTACTTCTGTTATTAGGATTCATTCTTGCACCCATACAACTAGATTGTCCAACATTTCTGTCAGAACCATCTGTGGACATCTGGTGTTCATGAGATCCATTATATGATCCCATTCTCCATCCATCCGAGTTCTCAATAGGAAGTTCCGAGTCAGAACCATCCTCTGAGCCCTGTGGTACTGCATACCGCATATCTATAGTAGGATCATATGTAGGTTCAGGTCTTGGTGAGTAAGGATATGGTGTAAAAGATTCTAGATCTATAGGTATATCCTTAAAGACAGGTGTTGCACTACTACTTGCTTCTTTCTCTAACTGGGATGCTAACTGCTTCCTCCTTTCCGGATCAGTTAGATCCTCTAACATGTCATTTTTGTCTTCAACAATCACTTGATGAGTCTTATTAAAAGACGTAACGAGTGTCCGGTACCTGTCCATAAACTTGGAAGCTAACTTAGGATGCTTCTTAACCAAATTAAGATGATCCGGTATAGGCTCCGAGTCTATAGAATCATGAGGTATCACAGAAAATGTGCTACCTTCAAGCTCCTTGGTTTTCTGCTCCCGGATATTAGCTATTGCCTCTACAACAGCAACATGATAGGCTGCTAAATGACTCCTACCTTCTCCTATGGGTAGATCGTGGTACAGTCCAAGCTTCTCTGGAAGTTGGATACTCACACGATACTTGGATAACATCCAGCCATCAAGATAAGTGATAGTATTTATTGGCATTCTAGTTGGACAATTAAAAAGCTTTAAAAGTTGTCGAAGTTGGTCTGTAAATGATCCTTGATAATCATCAAGAGTCTCCTCTTTGCTTACCAAAGTCTGTTTTGGAAACTTTGGTGCCATATCTCTGTATATCGGAAAAATATTTTTAATTAGTATCCAATAATATATTGCATCATAACAAAGAATTATCGCACTAAAATATATAACAGAATATTCTCATTTGAATACCCATTATATTACTTTTAGAGAATTCTTTATCGTCGCCAAATCTCCTACAAGTAATACCCTTAACTAGGTTTCTAACCTAAGGTCAAAGTAATTTGCTATGATACCAACTGCGGTGACCCAGCATACCACTGCATGTGTAGTACACTATAGTCGTTGACATGACATCCACAGAACACCGTTCCGTAAATATCACATCCCTCGGAGTGGTACAACAGAAACATTGCGGGTCCATATTACAAAGGTACACACATTGTTATTATTACAATACCAGAAGTTCAAGACTTCCAAAAGATCCAACTTACAAACCAAAATATAAGATGTTCAGCGGAAATTTAAAAGTAACAACTCCGACTAGGAGTGGGGCTCAACAGCTTATTTTATAGAGTTCATGCTGCTCGGCTCCGTTAGTTACTACTAACTAGACACTTAAGTGGACTCGTTCTCATCGACACCGTAACGGATCTCGTAGTCCACGCCTTCAACTCCTTTGGATAGATCAGGTTCTTTGTAGAACATGTCTTCTTGGCATTCGGCTGCATACATTGGCACGTCTTCGGAATCCTCAGAGTCTAAGCAAGGGATCAAAGGAAAGAATGAGTAACAGCGTTACCCAACAAGTTCATTATATGCAAGGAGGGAAATTTGATGCTCTAAATACCACCTCGGATTATAAATCCTTGGCACGATGCAGTTTTTGCAAATCTTTCTTCAAAGATTGATTTTATTCTGAAAAACTATGACAATCAGCCTTCACAGGTTGACTAGAACTTTCATGGAGTTCCTTTCCTGCTGCGTTCGTAGCTCCTTCCCGCAACAGGGAGTAACAAGTTACAATTCTTACACTCTGCAGAGGTGCGTTACTTTACCCATGAGAGATCAACTCCTTGTTGCACAACCGGGCGTACTTTCCCGTCCACAATTCCATGATGTGGGGCCCAGTAGTTGGTCCAAGCCAATCATCGCCTTCGCGACCCCGCATGCCTCCTTGGTGTACACCATGCCCACATAATGAATTACGGCAATGGTTTGTACAAACCGTTAGATGCCAGAACTATCGTGGGACGTTGAGGGTTCCCACCCATATGCTGCATATCCTCCACGAATTACCAATTAATATGCAAGCTATGAGGATAACAGCCACGACCTGCACATCCGGCTTCATGCGAGAGGAAGAAGATACAACTAGCTTCTCCGTCCCATTCCAAATCTCATGGCTAACGCGTAATATACGATGCTAGAATCACTGATGTCAGGGGTTATTAAGTCCCTACTTGATCATCATTGTTGCAAATAGAACCCTGAGTTATATTGCTGCATTATATCACCACTTAGGATGATATTTATGATTTCTTTATTTATGAAAATATTATCTTCTTTCTTTTATAGCATATATGATAACACACAATTTGCAAATACTTTGATAAAGACTCTTCAAAGGACATACGAAAGTGATGAACTTGCCTTGTGATGGCAAGGTAGTGAAGTCTGATGCTTGCACTGGACCTTGAGCTTCTAGTTCTATAAAAACATCATTATTGCCCGGTAAGGACAATATTTAAAGAAGCAAAATGATTAAGCAAGTAATGTAATGTATTATTTAAACTTATATGCATTTCCCCCAAAAGGATCCTTTTTAGTAATAAAATATTTATAAATATTACTTTTTAATATTTTATAACCTATATTGAATTATTTTATTTTATTTCCCTTTTATTTGACTTTTATTGATTTAATAATTCCTTTAGGAATTATTAATTATACCTTTATTTTATTACTAAATATTTTATTTAGTATTTTTCAAAAATACTATAATATTAATGAATAATTAAAGTGATTTTTTTTATTTTTATCACTTTTCAATAACTTTGTAAAATTCCATAAGGAATATTTAAATTACAAAATTCTTATAAAAATTTGAATGTCCAAAATTTGATATGTTATTTTATTTGGACAAAATGGATTATTGGGATTCCAAAAATATTTTATTTATAATTTTTGGACTATTATTTTATTTTCTAGAATTTTATTAAGTCCAGGGGTATTTTGGTCTTTTTCTTTTTATTAAAACAGACCTAAAATTGTTTTTTTGGGCTGGTTATTTTTATTGGGCCCTGTTGGCCCTCTAGTACTGGACAAAAGAGCCACCCCGAAGGGTCTAGCCCAGCTTGGCCCACTCCTCACTGCCTCTCTCTCTCTCGCTAGTTCATCTTCTCCTCCTCTGACCGCGACCCTACGGCCGGCGATGCCGCCACCGATGATTCCCGCCGCTGTCGGCCGTTCTGGTCGCCGCCGTGGTGCATTAGGGAGTTGTCGACGACGCCCGTTCATTCTATCCAATTGGATTCGATCCTAGGGCTCTCCTGCGATGGATCGATGCCGTCCCAAACCCTAGGGTTTGGGGATTGGCATGGATTCAAGCGCGGTCGTGGTTGTCATGCGTTGAGGTTATGCTCTACACCTCCAGGCGTGATCAGGGTCGTTTCCATGGCGTCGTGCGGGGTGCAGCGCCCCCTCTGGGGTGTTCCCCGTGCCGCCATGGCCGTTGGCCCCTCTGCTTCCTCTTCTATCCTTCAGCGAGGACCTACGGTGAGTTTGATTCCTCTCTCCTGGTGCTCTCTGTGCTTGCTGATTCGATGCTAGATGTTAGCAGTGTCCTCTCTGGCTACTATCCGATTCAGATTAGGATGATTATCCCTTTAGGGTTCCTGTGATGTGCTTGTTCATGTACTGGAGGAATTCATTCGTGTTTAGATGGTCTGTACACATCCTGAATGCTTATTGGCCCGAGGCTTGTTGGTTGAACTGATACATGATGTTTCTGGTGGCTTACTAGATGATTTGATGCTTGGATTGCATCTGATTCAGATGATGTGGTTGTATGGGAAACATGCTTAGTAAAGCTAATGATCTGATAGCTTTCCACTGTTTATTTGAATCATGGTCATGATTATGATAAGATACATCTACTGTCCTAGTGCTGTTAGCTTGGAAATTAATATGTGGTTTGAGATCATCAGTGAAGTGTATTATAGGAATATTCTAGTTATGATTCATGTTTTTAACAGGAAAATGATTAGTTAGTTGATTTTCTGAATCTATGATGATTTACTGCCTTTCCTGATTCATATTGAATTGTTCTTGTGACACCATCATGTATGGCACACAAGTTTAATTCTAAACCATGGATTTGGTTAGTTTATGCTTGAGACAATCTTGGCTTTGAAAGATAAATAGAGATGTTCTTATCTGAATTCCCTATGACCTATGATGTTGGTCTGAGGCTTAGGGATTCAAATCTTATCTAGTTGGTTCATCTAGATAGTCTTGGTAGTGGTACCAGCTATTCTTTATTGAATCAATGATTTGAAAAAAATATGGTAGTGATCTTGATCAATCTATGGATCCCAAAGATTTGTTTCTAAGGTGCCACCCTTGCTTTAGGGATGTGTCTAGAAATAGATCATAGGTATATGTATGATTGAATTGTAGAATATGGTTTGACAACCAGAGCAAGGATGTTGCTCTGAGCTCTGGTTAAATATTGGTATTTGTGGTTTGCCTTTAGAGATTAAAAGAAATCCCTATGATGGATTCACCCCACCTGGGTGCTTTCTGAGGGTTTGTTTTATAAAACAACACATGCTTTCTCCGAATAAGATGAATAGATTATGTGAAGGTTTTATGAAACTCACCACAAAAACTGATATTTGTGGAGTAAGTTGGTGATGATCTTGATCTGGTTTTGCTGGACTCCTGTGCTTGATCTAGAGCTAGCCTGCTCCTCCTAGCTCCTAGGCTTGGCCTTGCTGTCCACCTGATTCATCCCCCTCCTTATGTCACCATCCTGGTGATGTTTGGGTTAATCTAGGTGGTTTGGTTTGGCTGCTGTTCTTTGTTTACTTATTGTTCACCCTGGCTGTGCTGTGATGTGGTGTAGTGTGGTGTGGTGTAGTGTTGCACTGAGGTGCTTCCCCACGGCTGTGCTCTGGTTTTGTTTGATCTGGTTGTGCTTGTGCAGTCGACAACACACCCTTGCATGCTTGTGTGTGTGCAGCCTGTGTGCCTGCTATGCACATATGGATAGGTTCAGAAAATTTGATCTTACTGTTACCAATGTACTTTTACCTTGGCTGGTGAACTGATCCCTTTTTGCTGTCATTTGCATTTTGGCTGTGAATTTATGAAAGATGAAATCATTCAAATTGGTGAAACTTGCCCCTCTTTAACATTTCTCAATGATGAGATTGTCAAGTCCACCTCACTGACATATCTGAGAGAAATATATACTAACACTAATCTTGTTTTATTTCTGTTTAATCTTTGTTTTGCAGGTTCAAAGATAAAGATGAAGATTTAGTTTAGGTTTTAGATATAGGATAGTTAGTAGATGTAATTTTCTTATTCCTTTGTAATTTTTCTTTTATAGTTCTTGTAATCTTTATTTTATTCAATTGTAATAAAGATTATATCATTATTAATAAAGAATATTCTTATTCTTTATTCTGTTGTAACTTGTTTATGTCTTTATGATATGAAAATGATTTTCATAATTTCTATTGTTTTGAGATTTAAGTTATATTACCTATATCTTAATTAATTTAAGACTCAAATCTTATATCTAAATCATTTAAATTATTATTAAAACACTTAAATTTTTAAATTCAAACCCATTTCAAAACACACATACTTCTTTTAAGATCACATCAAAGTTTATAACAATCCTCCTTTAAGTCTAAACCTAATCTTAAAGTAAGAAAGAAACATTAATCACTAAAGATTTTATTTGGCGAAAATTTTACCCACTTTTTCACAAATAGATGCATGCAACAATACATAATCCTAGATCTACCCTTCATTAGGTTCCTAAATGCTGGGATGTTACACATGATTGCATTCATAACATGTGGTTTCGTGGGCCTTATGCCAATTCACCTCATAATTAAGTATGGAGACCATATGCGGGCTTTTTGGTCTTATATTGGCCCCATTTAAATTTGTATATTGAATCATTGTTGTATTTTGCCTTGTTAATACAACATTAAATTGCGGGTATATAGACAACATGAACCATCTAATTAATTGTCGGGACCCCGGTTCCGCTTAATATTGCCTAATTGCATCACACCTTTGCCATGTCATGCATCATACATGCATCATGCTTGATCTTCTGCCGTAGTATTAAATAGTGCATCCAGTGTTTCTTCTAGTGCTTTGCTTCTTAGATCTTCGGATGAACCTTCGGCAGTGTTTTCCCAGGCGAGCATTCTCCCCTTCTACCTATTTTATATTTCTAGTCTTTACTTCCTCCTGTTGATCTATTGTTATCTGTGTTGCGATGCTTTAGATTCCGTACTAATTTATACCCCATGCAGCCTATATTGTGATGGACACCTCCTATTATCTGTTGTTTGGTAGATAGTTGGTGTTGCGAGTCATAGTTGCTTGCGCAGGTGTTGTTTGTGCCTTTGTTCCATAGTTGTTGGAGGAATGCTTCATGCTTAATGGTGGAGATGATAATAACTCAAATTACAACTTTATATTAAAATGTTGGGAATAGTTATAACTAATGCAGAGGCACCAGTGGGCAATAGATGTTTTTTTGGTTTTTAACCGCTCGTTGGTTTCCCGTAGGACCCCGAGTACTTGATACCTGTTCCTTGACTATCGCACTGTCCGTGTGTGGGACCATGAATCCCCTTCGCGAGAGGTTGAGTCATATCTTATTTCTTGGGGCCACAAACTAGTTTGGGGTTTTATTACTATCATGTACTTATGTCACTCTTTATGCCATGTTTACTGCTTTATTTACTACTGTTGCTCGTGGAGAGCGTTTACTGTTTAGGTAGGTGGAATGTTTTCGCGGTATCGACAAGCCCAGTCACAATTTCGGGTTCCCAGTCGTTTACATCCATTGAAGCAAACCTCTGGGTCCGTTTCGGAGCCGACCAACTTCGTCGCTGGTGGCTTAGTGGGGTGACCCCTAAAATATTTTAGGAATCTTGTGATTGCTTTGTCATGATGCCTCGTTTGGTTTTCAATTGGTTTTTCCGAGCTTGATCGTGCGTGTGTTACTATTTGTGCCCCCTGCAGGGTAAATCTTTCTGAAGGTCGTGTCTGCGGTTATGGACGACTTGGAGCACAGTATCTCGATCATAGACAACTATAATTAAAGTAGTGCTATAAATTTGACAATAGAATGACTAGTAATCAGCTTTACTACAATGGAATGGCTAAATAAAAGTACCAACAACTGCTGGAATTGGGATGGCTCATGCTATATGTATCTGACTAGTAAGTACTGGAACTACAACAAAATGGTAAACTAAAAATGCCCACTGCTTA
Organism: Avena longiglumis; assembly: GCA_030063025.1. Lineage (NCBI taxonomy): Eukaryota > Viridiplantae > Streptophyta > Magnoliopsida > Poales > Poaceae > Avena > Avena longiglumis. The sequence goes on from CP125979.1 coordinate 252,745,700, forward strand.
TGATATCAGGATGACTCATGCTATCTATATTTGACTAGTAATTTCTACAACTATAACGGAATGAATAAAATTGCTAACGGTGTGAGTTTCCTCGGTACGACTTCCTCGTTTGCTCTCGAGGGGGAGATACCAGGATGGGTATGTTTGTTGTTATTATGAGGTTGGTTTTGAATAGGTCTTTCTTATCCCTCTCTGATAGTCGCCAGTTGTATTGAGTCTCTATAGGTTGTTTAGTGCATGCCGCGCTGCCGCTTGAGTCCACCATACCTATGTAGGCGAGAGCCACCGAATTCTAAGTCTCGCCGTGTACTGGCCTCAGTGCTAGCCGCTATCTTTTTTCATTTGCCCTTTGTCGGCACTCCTTTTTTTGTGGAAGGTTTTGAGATCAACGTCGTTAGCAGGGTTACCCTTTCGGCTTGGCCTAGGCAGGGTTATGGACGCCATTGGTTATTCTTCAGGGCTCTTAGATCAATTTGCATCTTATCCTTACTCGTATGTGTACCATTTTAAAGGTGATTTGGATCTTTGTACTGTATACCTATATTTTTGACTCTTTGAGTCGTCGTTGTATATATCTGTTTTGTGGGTTCCATCGAGGACTATTGTATAATGATATTACTTCATTTTACACCCGCACGCAAGTGCCTGGTGGGCACCTTTGAATTGTTTCTATGCGGGTTTGGCAGTATCGCTAAACCTTGCATAGGGCCGATCTGAGGGTGTTACAGAGTGGTATCAGAGCTCAGCAGTTACGATACCCCACTGGTCCAGCTTGTAGGATAACCTAGATAATGGACGTTGTAGAGTGACAAAACTATTTTGGAAAATCGCTTGGATAAATCGGATTAGGTCTACTTTTACTCCTTACCCTTGTGCTATTCTCTTCTTACCTTTGCGTGTTTCAAGTCTGCTCTCTTATCTTTTATTCGAGTCCAGGACTTATCGTGGTTGGGGTTTCCGCCGTACCTTTAGGGTTTCGCTTCCATCCTCTTGTAATGGTGCTTAGACATCTAGTCGTCATGATATCTGAGGAATCTTCCTCTGTTGTATCTTTCAGTGGACCGAAAATTCACTTAAAAATTTCTTTGTATCTTTCGATGTTTTCCCGAGACGATGACTTCATCTACATCAGATCCGATGAAAATCCTGCATCACTCTGTTGTTTTCTGAACATCGGTTGTCGAGATCGTCAGTCTGAGTTCCGAGAGTTGGTTGCATAATCCGTCTGTTCGTGTACAGAGTAATGCTTTGAGTGCGGGATGGAGTCTCGAACATACCACTACTCTTATCATTCGCTTTTGTATATTGAATCGGTGGATCAAGCAATTTTACTCCTTGCACATAAGTTAGAGGTGGCCTTATCTTTTGATACATTTAGCTTCGTCCTTTGTTATCTAGAGTGTTCTCTCGTCGAACGTGAGCTCGAACCCTTGTTGGTGGTGTCACCAATGTCAACATGGAGTAAGAATCCTTGTTAGTGGTGTCGCGAGGATCTACGTGAAGCGAGAAGATTCAGACCATCGGCCCTCTTCCCCGTACCATGAGGCAGATCTCTAGGGCGAGATCCATTGTTAGTGGTGTCGAATTGTAGCACCCTGGGTAAAACCACTACCAGAAAATCGCTCGTTGTTTGTGCATCATTATTGAAGACATTCTCATGACATCTTGCCACATTGCATTCGAGCATCCTCATGACTGCATGCATATTAGTTGACAAACTATTTTATACAAGCCTATGTTTGACTTCTAAAATAACCCCCTCTCTATTTCAAATAAAAACCCCGGTATTTCCGTATATTTTGTTTTGCCTATAAACTATTTACAAAAGCCTATTTAAAAAAACTAATAAATAAAAGATTTACAAAACCCTAGGGAAGGACGCCACCGGCCAGGCCCAAAGGCCTAGCTGGCAGTAGCCTACAACCCCATCTATCCTACCCCAAACCCTAATCCCCTCCAAACCCTAACCCTAGATAGACCAATCTCCAACCACTCCTACCCTCCACCGCCACCACACCCCACCTGCCACTACTGCCAAGGACCCGCGCGCCCACCCTGCCTCCCTGTTGTCCCCACCCTCGCGCAACGCTTGCATAGAGCATGCACGCTCCCCGTGAGGGCCCCGCCCTAAGCAAACCGCCCCGATCCCGCCTTCCTTCTGTAATCCCTCCTCAGATCCCCACGTGGATGCTAGGGCCCACCAAGACCCGGTCGCCCACGCTCGCGAAGCGACCCCCACCCCCGATATCGCGACCGCGCACGCCCCTGCCGCATGTTCCCATTGCCTCCTTTCTCCCTCGCGATTCCCTCTTGTCGCTGCCACTGTCTGCCCCCAGCGCCTCTCCTCCTCCGCCAGGCCCCTAAGCTCCTCCCGGTCTAGCCTCACGGCACTGTCGTCGCTAGCCTCTCGTTGACCCTGCGCCCGTTTCTCCCCTCCTCGCGCAGAGCCACCGGCCGCTCGTCGAGCTCCCCGTCGTCAAGTCCGCATCGTCGCCCCAACCTGGCCGCCACCAGGAGCTCGCCCTCCTCGCCTTTGCTGCCCTTGACCGCGACCACCGCCTTGGTGCCCTGCCCTCTGCACCAGCCGCTCCCGCCTCCGCCCCTCCTCCCGTCTGCCTCCCTCGACGCCACTAGCCGCCGTCGCCCCCTCAGTGCTACGCCATGGCTACCACCCCTCCTCTCCCGCAGTACCCTATCCCGGTAGTGCCCTCCCCTCCCCGAGTCGTCCTGTGCCTCACCATGGTGTCGTCTCCCCGTGCAGGCCCCCTCTCCGACCGCCGCACTTCCCCTCTCTGTCAACCCCCGGTTGCATCCTTCCTTGCCAGCGTAGGTTGTCGCCTACTGCCCGAGCTCGCTAGGTGTCCTTGTTATCGAGCGATGCAAGCTCTATAGGCCGCAGCAGCAGCTATCGCCTTCCACCCGAGCATCACCGGTTGCCGCGGCCCGTCGCCCTCATGCGCTCGCGCAAGCTTGCCCTGGGTCGCTTCGTCTTTGTGTCCTCCCACACATGTTTGTGCCTGTATCTGCCATGTTGTTTAGAAGCTGGATGTAGATGTGAAGATAGGAGATACAAAGTGATGTGTTGTTGTTGTTGTTGTTTTTGTTGTTGTTTATGGCTATGAATATGATGTGGTAACGTCATGGTGGTGCTAAAATGGTAATATCGACCATGCGAAGATAGCTTTATGCCACCGGAAGACCGAACCAAAACCGAGTCTGGCCCCGACAATCGACCGGGGTTCTTCTCGGATGCAAGGAATCTTACCGGAGGCGATGACACCAGTTCGACAAGATCACCTTCACGGGCCGAGACCGATCTCATATCCGAAGATCGTTCCTGCCAATACCGAACCCCTCGACCCCTCCAAGCCCCCAAGATCGCCAAAACCCACCAAGTGTGACCCATATCCGAGATCCCTATTTTATAAATGCCATTTATATAAATTGTTGCATATCAAATTGTCATGATTGTATTCGTAACATGTGGTTTCAGGGGCCTTATGCCAATTCATCTCATAATTAATTATGAAGACCATATGCGAGCTTTTCTAGTCTTATAAGTTAAATTTGTGTATTGAATCGATGCTGTATTTTTCCTTGTTAACACAACATTAAATTGCGGGGTATCTAGACAACATGAACCATATAATGAATTGTCGGTACCCCGATTACTCTTAATATTGCCTAATTGCATCGCACCTTTTCCATGTCATGCATCATGCTTGATCTTCTGTTGTAGTATTAAATAGTGCATCCAGTGTTTCTTCTAGTGCTTTGCTTCTTCACGGATTAGACCGATGAGTTGATGCGAGTGTCTGAAAGAACATTTCATGATCCCTAGTGTTTTGTGTGTTAGATAACAATAACAAGGATTATTTAATGTTTGTTGAAGTGATGCAAATCTTAACAATATCAAAAGGAGCCTAAAAGTGTTTTTGGGAGGCGGATAATCTGCCCCTGCCAGGGGCCGGATAATCCGCCCTCCCCCAATCACAAAGGGCGCAAGGGAACAACTCTATGTGTGTGTGGGGGGGCGGAATATCTCCCGGATTGTCCGGCCACGGGCGAAGTTTTTGCCCAGGCCGGATAATCCCCCCAAGGAGTTGGAAAAGGGAGCCGAGGTGCGGCTCTCTATATGGGGGCGGAGTTTCCCCCGGACTTTCCGGCTCTAGGGAGGATTTTCCCCAAGGCGGATAGTCTGCCACTTGCTGGGGGCGGATACTCCGCCCCCTCAAGATTTTTCTTCAAGTCAAGATCGGTGAAGTGCCCAGAGGGGGTGGATTTTCCCCCGGACCTTCCGACCCTAGGGCGGATTTCCTCCCAGGGCGGATAGACAAGATCCGTTGTTCATTCAAAAAAAGACAAGATCTGCTGCTCAAGTTCCATCCAAGAGATCTCCACCTTCATCGACCCAAAGGCCTCATTCTTTGGAGATTCGAAGGAGGAGGGCTCGATCTTCATCAACAGCAATCAAGTGATACGTTGGAAACGTATCTATAATTTTTGATGCTCCATTATTATTTAGTATCTACTTTGCTTTGCTTTGTCTACATATTGAGGTGTTTTTATATCTTTTCTGGAACTAACCTATTAACAAGTTGCCATAGTGCCAGTTGCCTGTTTTCTTCTTTTTTTGGTTCCAGAAAGGCAGAAAATCAATATTCTCGGAATTGGACGGGACAAAAGCCAAAGTCAATATTTTACCGTGGGGGACACAAAGCCAGAAGACGAGACGGAGAAGCAAACCAGGGCGGCCAAACCCCCCTAGGTGCGGCCAGGGGTGGGCCCGCTCCTGGGCAGGGTGTGCCCCCCTGGTCGCCTCTCGGCCTCACCTCTTCGCTTATAAGAATCCCCCGATGTAGAAACCCTAAGTACCCGATCAAAACTCCACGAAACCTTATGTAGCCGCCGCCACCGTCGTCCCTAGATCTAGGGGGATCTGAAGTTCTTCCCGGCACCCTGCCGGAGGGGAAATCATCCTGGAGGCCTTCTCTCCGGTATAATGTGTGAGTAGTTCCACCTTGGACTATGGGTCCATTGTAACACCCTCAGAATCGGACCTATGCAAGTTTTAGCGAAACCCGCCAAACCCGCATAGAAACGATTCAAAGGTGCCCACCAGGAACTTGCGTGCGGGTGGAAAACGAAGTAATAACATTACACAACAGTCCTCGATGGGACCCACAGAACAGATATATATATATAACTGACCCCATGAGTCAAGAATAGATATAATATACAAAGATCCAAATCACCTTGAAAGCGATAGGCGTCCGACTACGGACAAGATGCAAATGGGGCTAAGAGCCACGAAGAATAACCAATGGCGTCCATAACCTGCCCGAGCCAAGCCGAAGGGTAACCCTGCTAACGACGTCGATCTCAAAACCTGCTTAAACAAAAGGGGTGCCGACAAAGGGCAAAGGAAAAAGAGGAGCGTCAATACTGAGGCCAGTACACGGCGAGGCTAGAATTCGGCGGTCCTCGCCTACATAGGTATGGTGGACTGAAGCGGCAGCGGCAGCATGCACTAAACAACCTATAGAGACTCGATACAACAGGCGACTATCAGAGAGAGGTAAGCAAGACCTATTCGGAACCTACCTGATACTACCATCAAACAAACCCATCCTGGCGTTTCCCCCTCGAGACCAATCGAGGAAGTCAACCGAGGAACTCACACCGTTGGCAGTTTTACTTATTCGGTTATCGTTGCGGCAATTACTAGTCAGGTATAGATAATCATCCTGATAAAGTAAGCAGTGGGCACCTTTATTTAACCATTCCATTGTAGTTGCAACACTTACTAGTCAGATACAAATAACATGAGATAACCCCAAAACCCAGCAGTTGTTGGTACTTTTATTCAGCCATTCCGTTGTAGTTGCGATAATTACTAGTCAGGTACAATGGTCGCAAGCGACACTCCAAAAAAGCAATTGTGGGCAGTATTATTTAGCCATTCCATTATAGTGAAGCTGATTACTAGTCATTATAAAGTCAAATTTATAGCAATAAACTTTAGTTATGCTTGTCTATGGTCGAGATACTGTGCTCCAAGTCGTCCATAACCGCGGACACGGCTTTCAGAAAGTTTTACCGGCGGGTGCACCAATAGCAACACACGCTCGATCAACCTCGGAAAAACCAAATCAAAACCCAACGAGGCTTTCACGACAAAGCAATCACAGGATTCAGAAATATTTCAGGGGGCCAACCCTTGTAGTCTTACCCGCAACGAAGTAAGCTAGCTCCAAGACGGACTCAAGGTTTGTGGGGCCGGCTGTAAGCGATCGGGAACCCAAACTGGGCTTGTCGATACAGCGTAAGCGGGTCACAATTCCTAAGCGACAAAGTGTGCTCCTCGCACAATTGTAAATCTGAGTAGTAGCATGGCATAAGTACAGGATAGTAAATAAAACCTCAAACTAGTTTGTGGCCCCAAGAAATAAGTGAATCAAGCTCGCTCGGGGGGTCCCATATACCTCCGGATGTGGATAGCGCGATAAATCAAGGAACAGTATCAAGTACTCGGGTCCCACGGGACACAAGTGGGTGTTCGAAACCAAATATTATCTATCACCCACCGATGCCTCGCTTACTTCAATTTTAGTTGTTAAACAGGAATTAAAGTACGATAAGTAAAACCATGATCATCTCCAACATCAACATGCAGCAATACATCAACAAGCGTGGCCTTTGGACGACATAACAGCACTTGAGCAAGCGACTACGATGCGCAAGTCCAACTATCTACCAAACAACAGGTAATAGGATGTGTCCAAGGCAAATATAAGGCTGCAAGGGATATCCGGGCACGGAAACTAGAGCATCGCAACACAGATAGCAATAGATCAACAGGAGGGAAATAAATACTACAAAAGTAAGATAGGTAGAAAGAGGGAGATGCTCGCCTGAAAACATTGCCGAAGGTTCAACCGAAGATCGGGTCGACACTCGCATCAACTCAACAGCCTTATCCGCGAAGAAGTAAAACACTAGAATAAACACCGGATGCAATATTTAATACTACGGCAAAAGATCGGCATGATGCATGTATGATGTAAGGCATGGCAAAGGTGCAATGCAATTAGGTCATATTAAGCGGAACCGGGGGTCCCGACAATATTTAGGTGGTTCATGTTGTTTAGCTACCCCGCAAATTAAATGTTGTGTTAACATGGCCAAAATATAGCACCGGTTCGCTACATCAATTTAAATGAGGCCATTATAAGACTAGATTTGTCCGCATATGGGCCCCATATTTATTTATTAGGTGAATCGGCATAAGGCCCTCAAACCACATGACAAGGATGCATGCATGAACAATTAATATGCGACAAGTTTATTTAGTTGACAATTTATAAAATAGGGTTTTTCGGATAAGGGTCACACATTGAGGTTCGGCAGATCTTGGGGTTCCGGGAGTTTGGGGTTCGGCAGGGTCCAGGGTTCGACGGGGCGGTCTCGGCGGAACGTTCTCGAACAACGGGGCAGATCTTGTCGCATCCGCGGTGGTCAGGCCATGTTGTCGGTCTTGTCGTCTCACGCGGAGATCTTGGCGTTCCGGGAGGAAGTACTTGATGCAGCGTCGGGGCGAGGCTCGCCTGGTTCTTTGTCGCTCTTGTCGTTGCGATGCTCGGGTCGGGTCCGCGCCATCGAGTCGGTCTTGGCGTCCGGGGGGGTTCGTCGGGGGTTCAGTGTTCCGTGTCGAAGGCCTTGGCGTTTCGCCTCCTCGTGATGGTCTCGGGGCGTCGAATCCGGGAAGTAAATCTTGGCGTTCCGCGGCGAAGTGCTCGGCGTCATTGGGTTCCATATCGACGGTCTTGGTGTACTTGATGGAGAACCCGGTGTATCCGTGTCGGCCTTGGCGGTTATCGCACGGTCTTGAATCGCGTGGCGAGATCTTGAAAACGTCGGTAAATCGGCGGCAACCTATTGGTCAGATTCCCCCGGAATCGGTCCAACTAGATGCTACAGGAAGGCGGGTACACACACGGGCTGCCGCTTGCTGCAGCTAGCAGATACACGCAGAGAGGCCGGTCGCCGGGAGACACGAACGGCGGCACGGGGCACGCAGGAGGCGCTCAAACTGGGACAGAGAGGACACTGCAAGTTGGAGGCAGCAAGAGCAAGATCCATAGGACATAACGCTGAATGAAGAGAGTGTCACAGCCAGCAACGCTGGTCACGAACAGGAGCATGCCGGAGACACAGCGTCGAGCACAGAACCGCCGGAGGAGAGCATCCTGGGTCGAAGATGTATACCAGGGGACGCGCCCCATCGCAGGTAGCCATAGAGGGGCAGCGCCAGCGGGAGGAGAGGGAGGCGCGGCCGGTGGGAGGGTTGAGGCGGTCGCTGGGGCGAGGTGGGGCGGAGGCGAGGCACGGCCGGCGTCAGCCGGCGAGGCGGAGGAGGTGCCTGCGGAGCCCCGACGGAGGAGGGGTTCGGCGAGCTCGCGGAGAGCTCCGGCGAGGAGGGGGTCGGCGAGCGGCGGCGCCCAGGGGGAAGGGGCGAGCGGGAGGCAGAGATGGAGGAGCGGCCGAGAGGGTCGGGACGCGGGCGGTGGCGGTGGCGTGAAGGGTGGCGGCCAGTGAGCGAGGTGGCGAGGAGTGGGAGCAGGGTGAGCGCGGCGGCGTGAGGGCGAGCGAAGGAGGGAGGTGGGGCCAGCGAGGCGGCCGGCAGAGAGAGAGAGGGGCTGGGAACGGGGTCCCCAGTGAGGTGAGAGGAGGAGAGGGACGCCGGAGGAGAGAAGGCGGGGGTGGTGCTGGCGGAAGAAGAACAGGGGCCGGGGGTGACATGGGGATCGGGGGAGGTGGGGCCAGGGGGATGGTCCACGCGGGGTTGTGTGGTCGTGTGGGAGGGCAGGGGCGCGCGTGCGCGTGTGTGTGCTGGCTGAGGGGTGAGAGAGAGAGGTGAGGGAGGGAGAGGGGGTGGGACCAGGCTAATGTGGCAGGGGGGGATTGGGTGAGGGAGAGAGAGGGGTGAGGTGGCGGCCCGGGATTGGGTGTGGGGAAGGGAGAGGGTGAGGTGTCAGGTGGGGATTGGGTGGGGTGATGTGGAGGGGGGGTGTGGGTAGATAGGTTTGTAGGTTTAGGAATTAGGTGGACCGTTTTAATTTCTGGGGTGGTCGTTCGGGTCATTCGGCCCGTTCGACTGCCCCACTAAAATAATCTAATTTTTATTTAACTTTTGCAATAAGCTTGTGTAAATAGATTTTAAACAAACAAAAATATTCGGAAGCGTCCGGGGGTTTAATTTGAAATAGAAGGACGGTAAATTTTAGAAAACGATTGTCTTTCGCAAATAGTTTTTAGGCAAATTAATATGCATGATGATGACGATGCTCAAATGCAATGTGGCATGATGACATGAGCATGCGGTCATGATGATGCAATGCACAAAAACAACGCGATTTTCTAGTAGTGGTTTTGCGGGATGCCACAATTCGACACCACTAACAATGGATCTCGCCCTCGAGATCCGCCTCATGGTACCGGAAGGAAGGTCGGCGTTCTGCGTCTTCTCGCTTCGTGTAGATCCTCGTGACACCACTAACAAGAGGTCGTTGTTCGTAATCATCGAGGAAACACTCCGGAAACAAAAGGACGAAGGTAGAGGTATCCACAAATAAAGCTACCTCTAGCTCCGATGGAAAGGGGGAACCGATGCATTCTCATCCACTTCAATGTACAAAAGCGAATAGAAGGGGTAGTCGGCATGGGGGCCAATCCATCACGCACCCAAACTATTACTCTGCACAATCAGTAGAAAAGAGTGCAACCATTCTCGGAATCAGAATGAAGATCTCGACAACGAGGGTCGGAACAAGGGAGTGATGCAGACTCTGCATCGGATCTGGCGTAGAGGATGTCGTCGCGTCGGAAAACACCGAAAGGCACAAACAAGGAATAAAGAATGGTAACACCGTAGACGGATTCCTCGGATAACATGAAGACCAGATGGTAGAACACCGTTATCAAAGGAGGAAGCGAAACCCTGAAGGTACGACGGAAGCCCAACCACGAGAATTCCTGGACTCGAAGAAAGAGACGAGAGCGGATTCAAAACACATCGAGATAAGAGGAGAATAGCAGAGGGGTAAGGAGTAAAATCAGACCTAATCAGAACTATCCAACCGATTTTTGCAAAAATAGTTTTGACACTCTACTTCGGCCGTTAGCTAGGTTATCCTACAGGCTGGACTTGTGGGGTATCGCAACTGCTGAGCTCTGATACCACTCTGTAACACCCTCAGAATCGGACCTATGCAAGTTTTAGTGAAACCCGCCAAACCCGCATAGAAACGATTCAAAGGTGCCCACCAGGCACTTGCGTGCGGGTGGAAAACGAAGTAATAACATTACACAACAGTCCTCGATGGGACCTGACAAATATATATATATATAACGACCCCATGAGTCAAGAATACAAATATAATATACAAAGATCCAAATCACCTTGAAAACGATAGAGCGTCCGACTACGGACAAGATGAAAATGGGGCTAAGAGCCCTGAAGAATAACCAATGGCGTCCATAACCTGCCCAAAGCGGAAGGGTAACCACGCTAACGACGTTGATCTCAAAACCTGCTTAAACAAAAGGGTGCCGACAAAGGGCAAAGGAAAAGAGGAGCGTCGATCGAGGCGATGCAGCGAGGCTAGAATGGCGGTCCTCGCCTACATAGGTATGGTGGACTGAAGCGGCAGCAAAGATGCACTAAACAACCTATAGAGACTCGATACAACAGGCGACTATCAGAGAGAGGTAAGCAAGACCTATTTGGAACCTACCTGATACTACCATCAAACAAACCCATCCTGGCGTTTCCCCCTCGAGACCAATCGAGGAAGTCAACCGAGGAACTCACACCGTTGGCAGTTTTACTTATTCGGTTATCGTTGCGGCAATTACTAGTCAGGTATAGATAATCATCCTGATAAAGTAAGCAGTGGGCACCTTTATTTAACCATTCCATTGTAGTTGCAACACTTACTAGTCAGATACAAATAACATGAGATAACCCCAAAACCCAGCAGTTGTTGGTACTTTTATTCAGCCATTCCGTTGTAGTTGCGATAATTACTAGTCAGGTACAATGGTCGCAAGCGACACTCCAAACAAGCAATTGTGGGCAGTATTATTTAGCCATTCCATTATAGTGAAGCTGATTACTAGTCATTATAAAGTCAAATTTATAGCAATAAACTTTAGTTATGCTTGTCTATTGTCGAATCTTGTGCTCCAAGTCGTCCATAACCATGACACGGCTGAGAAAGTTTTACCGGGTGCACCAATAGCAACACACGCTCGATCAACCTCGGAAAAACCAAATCAAAACCCAACGAGGCTTTCACGACAAAGCAATCACAGGATTCAGAAATATTTCAGGGGGGCACCCCTTGTAGTCTTACCCGCAATGAAGTAAGCTAGCTCCGAGACGGACTCAAGGTTTGTGGGGCCGGCTGTAAGCGACTGGGAACCCAAAACTGGGCTTGTCGATACCGCGTAAACGGGTCACAATTCCTAAACAGTACAGTGTGCTCCTCACACAATTGTAAATACAGTAGTAGCATGGCATAAGTACAGGATAGTAAATAAAACCTCAAACTAGTTTATGGCCCCAAGAAATAAGACTGAATCAAGCTCTGGCTCAGGGGGGTCCCATATACCTCCCGGATGTGGATAGCGCGATAAATCAAGGAACAGGTATCAAGTACTCGGGGTCCTACGGGACACAAGTGGGCGTTCGGAAACCAAATATTATCTATCACCCACCGATGCCTCTGCTTACTTCAATTTTAGTTGTTAAACAGGAATTAAAGTGTACGATAAGTAAAACCATGATCATCTCCAACATCAACATGCAGCAATACATCAACAACTGTGGCACTGGACGACACGCAACAGCACTTGAGCAAGCGACTACGACGCGCAAGTCCAACTATCTACCAAACAACAGGTAATAGGATGTGTCCAAGGCAAATATAAGGCTGCAAGGGATATCCGGGCACGGAAACTAGAGCATCGCAACACAGATAGCAATAGATCAACGGGAGGGAAATAAATACTACAAAAGTAAGATAGGTAGAAAGAGGGATATGCTCGCCTTAAAACATTGCCGAAGGTTCAACCGAAGATCGGGTCGACACTCGCATCAACTCAACGGCCGTATCCGCGAAGAAGCAAAACACTAGAATAAACACCGGATGCAATATTTAATACTACGGCAAAAGATCGGCATGATGCATGTATGATGTAAGGCATGGCAAAGGTGCAATGCAATTAGGTCATATTAAGCGGAACCGGGGGTCCCGACAATATTTAGGTGGTTCATGTTGTTTAGCTACCCCGCAAATTAAATGTTGTGTTAACATGGCCAAAATATAGCACCGGTTCGCTACATCAATTTAAATGAGGCCATTATAAGACTAGATTTGTCCGCATATGGGCCCCATATTTATTTATTAGGTGAATCGGCATAAGGCCCTCAAACCACATGACAAGGATGCATGCATGAACAATTAATATGCGACAAGTTTATTTAGTTGACAATTTATAAAATAGGGTTTTTCGGATAAGGGTCACACATTGAGGTTCGGCAGATCTTGGGGTTCCGGGAGTTCGGGGTTCGGCAGGGTCCAGGGTTCGACGGGGCGGTCTCGGCGGGAACGTTCTCGAACAACGGGGCAGATCTTGTCGCATCCGCGGTGGTCAGGCCATGTTGTCGGTATTGTCGTCTCACACGGAGATCTTGGCGTTCCGGGAGGAAGTACTTGGTCTGGCGTCGGGGCTTCGGGCTCGCCCTGGTTGCTGTCGCTCTTGTCGTTGCGAAGCTCTTGTCGGGTCCGCGCCATCGAGTCGGTCTTGGCGTCCGGGGGGGTTCGTCGGGGGTTCAGTGTTCCGTGTCGAAGGCCTTGGCGTTTCGCCTCCTCGTGATGGTCTCGGGGCGTCGAATCCGGGAAGTAAATCTTGGCGTTCCGCGGCGAAGTGCTCGGCGTCATTGGGTTCCATATCGACGGTCTTGGTGTACTTGATGGAGAACCCGGTGTATCCGTGTCGGCGGCCTTGGCGGTTATCGGGTCCGGTCTTCGGAATCCGCGTGGCAGATCTTGAAAAACGTCAGTAGCAAACTGGCAGCAACCTATTGGTCAGATTCCCCCGGAATCGGTCCAACTAGATGCTACAGGAAGGCGGGTACACACACGGGCTGCCGCTTGCTGCAGCTAGCAGATACACGCAGAGAGGCCGGTCGCCGGGAGACACGAACGGCGGCACGGGGCCCGCAGGAGGCGCTCGAACTGGGACAGAGAGGACACTGCAAGTTGGAGGCAGCAAGAGCAAGATCCACAGGACATAACGCTGAATGAAGAGAGTGTCACAGCCAGCAACGCTGGTCACGAACAGGAGCATGCCGGAGACACAGCGTCGAGCACAGAACCGCCGGAGGAGAGCATCCTGGGTCGAAGATGTATACCAGGGGACGCGCCCCATCGCAGGTAGCCATAGAGGGGCAGCGCCAGCGGGAGGAGAGGGAGGCGCAGCCGGCGGGAGGGTTGAGGCGGTCGCTGGGGCGAGGTGGGGCGGAGGGGCGAGCACGGCCGAGCTCGGGCGGCGGCCGGCGAGGGAGGCGGAGGAGGTGCTCATGAGCCGGGGAGGGGTTAGCGAGCCATGGAGAGCTCCGTCGAGGAGGGTCGGCGGCGGCCAGGGGAAGGCGAGCGAGGCGAGATGGAGGAGCGGTCGAGAGGGGGACGCAGCGTGGCGGGGCAGTGGCGGTGGCGGCGAGCGGGCGAGGTGGCGAGGAGGAGCAGTGGTGGGCAGCGAGAGGGCAGTGAGGAGGGAGGTGGGGCGGGCGAGGCGAGTGAGCGCAGAGAGGAGAGGGGCTGAACGCGGGGTCCCTGGTGAGGTGAGAGGAGGGAGAGGGGACGCCGGCCGGAGGGGAGAGAAGGCCGGGGTCGGGGTGGTGCCTGGCGGGGAAGAAGAACAGGGGCCGGGGGTGACGTGGGGATCGGGGGAGGTGGGGCCAGGGGATGGTCCACGCGGGGTTGTGTGGTCGTGTGGGAGGGCAGGGGCGCGCGTGCGCGTGTGTGTGCTGGCTGAGGGGTGAGAGAGAGAGGTGAGGGAGAGAGGGGGTGGGACCAGGCTGATGTGGCAGGGGGTATTGGGTGAGGGAGAGAGAGGGGTGAGGTGGCGGCACGGGATTGGGTGTGGGGAAGGGAGAGGGTGAGGTGTCAGGTGGGGATTGGGTGGGGTGATGTGGAGGGGGGGTGTGGGTAGATAGGTTGGTAGGTTTAGGAATTAGGTGGACCGTTTTAATTTCTGGGGTGGTCGTTCGGGTCATTCGGCCCGTTCGACTGCCCCACTAAAATAATCTAATTTTTATTTAACTTTTGCAATAAGCTTGTGTAAATAGATTTTAAACAAACAAAAATATCCGAAAGCGTCCGGGGGTTTAATTTGAAATAGAAGGACGGTAAATTTTAGAAAACGATTGTCTTTCGCAAATAGTTTTTAGGCAAATTAATATGCATGATGATGACGATGCTCAAATGCAATGTGGCATGATGACATGAGCATGCGGTCATGATGATGCAATGCACAAAAACAACGCGATTTTCTAGTAGTGGTTTTGCGGGATGCCACATCCATGTAGTAGCTAGATGGTTGTATCTCTGCTACGTCCAATTTGCATCACCTTTGTATATCATAATTTGCATCTATTCATTGATATATGTCTTATTATGAGGTATTACTTATGTCTTTTCCACTGTTTTTGCATGTTGGATGATTCTTGGAGGATGGACTGCCGGAGTCTGGATTCTGATGGAAAACGAGGTGTTTTGATGCAATTTCACGAAAATCATAAAAATATCATAAAAATATGGAAAAATTATATTTTCCCGAAAGACAGAGGAAGCCAGAAGGGGAGGCGAAGAAAGGTCACAGGGGGCCCACACCCCTAGGCACGGGCCTACCTTGCCCCGCGCCTAGGGCAGGTGTGGCCCACCTGGCCGGCCTCCGACTCCGCCCTCTCGCCTATATCTTCCTTACGGAACGCTAACACCAGGGGAGCGACCATAGATAGATTTTTGCCACCTCTGCGGGGCGGAAAACACCGAGAGAGAAAGATCTCTCCGGCAGACAGATTTCTACCGGGGAAATTCCTTCCCGGAGAGGGGAGATCGTCGCCATCAACACCGTCATCAAGCTAGGCTTCATCGGGATCATCATCATCATCATCCACACCATCATCTCCACCAGCACCCTCATCACCACTCCGTCCCGCTGTAACAAATTGTGTTGGATATTGCTTTAGTTCTTAGGGGAAACTTTCCCGGTGTTAATTACTATTGTATTTGATGCTTGTGAGTGGAACCATTGGATTATTGTTTATGTTCAGATTGTTATACATCACCATATCATCTTTGATCTTGATCCATATGATGTCTCGTGAGTAGTTCATTTAGTTCTTGAGGACATGGGAGAAGTCATGTTGTTATTAGTGGATTTGTGTTGAGTTATTATTCAATGGTTTAGTATTTAAGTTGTGGTGCTACTCTTCTAGTGGTGTCATGTGAACGTCGACTACATGATACTTCACCATTTATGGGCCTAAGGGAATGCATTGTGTATTTTTCTACTAATTGTGGGGTTGTCGGAGTGACAGAAACCTAAACCCCCGTTAGGACACCTTTGCACAAGGGAGCGTAGGATCTCATAGTTTAAGTATGTGGTTAGGTTTATATCTTAATTATTTTCCTGTAGTTGCGGATGCTTGCAGGGGGTTTTATCACAATTATGTATTAGTCCAAGTAAGGTCGGTACATTAGTACAGGTTCACCCACACAACACTTACAACACCAAATAAGAGTACTCAGAAGTGAAAGCACATGACATAATTCTCATGTGTCCTCGAGAACGTTTGCTCCTTATAAGTATTTCCACCGGCTTGCCCTTTGCTAAGAAAGGATTGGGCCACTTGCTGCGTTTGTTCTTCATTACTTGCACTTTGTTTTGTTGCTTTATCAGAAAACTCCTAAAAATCCGTTTGCTAAGTATTTGCAGAGATTTCCTGCTCCATACCACTAGTCAACACCTATTTATCGAAAGTACTATGATACACCCCTTGTACTTGTGGGCCATCAATCTCCTCCTTGTGCTTTCATGTATAGATCTTGTGAGCTCAGTTCATGATCAAGATCTAATCTATTTGTAATCATGCATGTTGTGTTTGCGAATCCGATGGATATTGAGATTACTATGTCAGATTCATTAATGGTTTTGTCTTTATGATTCTATCATGTCTGTGTTGTTTGTGATCTTGCATGCTCTCCGTTGTTAGTAGCTATCTTGACCGAGTAGTTGCTAGTGACTCCAAGAGGGGGTATTTATGCTCTATAGTGGGTTCATGCCTCTAGTTTCCAAGGGAAGTGACAGAAATCTCTTCGGTTGTAGATGTGTTTTTGCCACTAGGGAGAAAACAGCGGTCTCTTGTTCATGGAACAAGTGGATTGTTTACCTTACACACTTTGCTTAAAGCAGTTGTTTGTTGCTTGCAACTTAATACTGGAGGGGGTTCGGATGATAACCTGAAGGTGGACTACTAGTCATAGATGTAGTTGGATGGCGGTCTATGTATATTGTTGTATTGCCCAATCAACCTCATAGGATCTTTCTGGCTAGTAATTGCATTGTTATGCCTTGCTCAGTTCCTGTCAATTTCCATGCTGTAATTTGTTTACCCTTCATGCCATGTTGTTTATCTAAGGAGAGCACCTCTAGTGAACTATTGACCCCGGTCCAATCTTTATCATTGATACATCTTCCACTGTTACTTGTTTAGTTGCTGCAAACTATTACCTTCCACACCATACGTATAATCCTTTGTTACTGCAAACCGGTGATCTTGACAACCTCACTGATTCGATGGGGCAAAGTCTTGAGTTTGTGTTGTGCAGGTATCCGCGTTGCTTGCAACACCTATGTGATGTTTCCTTCCTCCTTATGGTTCGATAACCTCGGTCTCTACTGAGGAAAACTTGCTGCTGTGCTCTTTAGACCTTGCTCTTGGGGTTTCCAACGAAGCGTCCCACGATAACACTGGGTACACGCCATCAAGCTTTGTGGCACCGTTGCCGGGGAGGCTAAGGACGTCTTCACAAGGGGAGTCCTCTACTTCCTTTCACTTTACTTTGTTTTTAGTTTGCTTTGTTCCTTTTTCTTGATTTTGTTTGCATCTTTTCAAAAACTTCAAAAAAACTAGTCTAGTTTGGTTTGCTTTCTTTATCCAAAAACATAAAAAAATTAGTTCCTACCCTAGTTGCTACCATGTCTGGTTTTGGACCAATCTTTATTTCACCTATGGAAGAGATATCCACTTTTAAGCAAAAAAGTGAAGAGAGTTTTAAAGAATCTTGGTCTAGAATCTCTGTTTTACAAAGATAAATTGAGCATAAGATGAGTCTTAGCTTGGTTATTGATAGTTTCTACCGCGATATTGCTCTTCGTTATAGATATGCTTTGGATGTTGTGGCTGAGAAAGATATTTTGCTATGTACTGAGGATGAAGCTTTTGATGCCATAAAGAAATTGATTATGATTTATGGTACACCTGGCAATTCTGATTCCTCTTTCACTGATATTTTTGCTAGGTTGAACACTCTTTAGACCAGTATTGATGCTATGAATAGTTTCTATCACACACTTAGGGCTTACCATGATTATGTTCCCATAAATTCTGATCCTTCAAAGTGGTTTCCCACAATCAAAGTCTCTATAAATACTACATTTTTATGCTCGTTGTGATATCATGTCTGAATTTTGTCTCATGCCTAAAGATATTTATGATTCTTTGAGTCTTTGGGGGCTTTCTGACGAAGGAGAGGAAATATCTCTTAATAATAATGCCACCTTATTACCCATTGGAATAGCTAAAGGTGTGTTTACAAAAATCTCAGGGAAAATGGTGTCTACTGATTATCTTGTTATTGAATGTGTAGGCAAAGGACATATTACACTTGGAAGATCCCTATTGAAACACCTTGGAGCAATAATAGATGTGGGAAAGGGCATTATGCATTTTTCTCCTCTAGTAAGCAAGCATATATTACCTAAAGAGAAGAAGAAAGGTAAGAAAGGAAAGAACAAGAGGGTTAATGCTTCCTCATTTGAAAATACTTGATTCTTCTTGCTTCTTGTGCCTAACTTAAAGGCATTAAAGAAAATTACTTGTTGGGAGATAAACCAAGAGTTTCCTTGATTCTTGGAAGTTATTACTTCAGTAATGACCTCTGCTTATCCTTTTTATTTGCTTTTTGTGCCAAGAATGACCTCGAATGAGAGGGAAGTAAGATTTGGGGAGTTGCTGTCCCGAAACAGATTTCTGTCCTCCACCATAAAAATTCACGAGGAGTCTCTGTAACTCGGATGGAGCTCAAAATTTACAAATAAATCCCCCAGTATGTTAGATAACTTTTGTTAGTTCAACACTTTTTGATTTGAGCAACATAAGGTATTCGAAAAAATCGGTTTCTACCTGCTACTCTGTTTTGACAGATTTCTGCCATTATTGCATTTGCTTCTTATTGATTCCTTTTTGAGTTATCTTTTAGGGAATTAAGATTTTTGAAGGAGTTACTACAGTAGATTGTGTTTTTAGTGAAATTTTTTGCTGTTCCAAAGCTTTGCCTAAGGTCTAATATCTTTTGAATACACTAATATTGCTAATCAAGATTGTGTGAAGTTTTGTATGAAGGAAAATTTTCATGTCTAGAGAGAGAATGATGTAATGAGATGAAGAATGGACAAAAGCTCAAGCTTGGGGATGCCACCCCGGTGTCACCCCAAGAAATATCCAAGAGGTACAAGCGTCAAAGCTTGGGGATGCCCAAGGCATCCCCTTCGTCATCAATAAAAAGCTCAGGTCTGTCTAGACACTTCGTTTTTATTATTTCGTGCATTGTTGTGTTTTTCTTGGAGCATCTTAGTTTTCGTTTGCTTTGCTTAGGTTGTTTAGTTTGCTTGAATAAAGTAGTTTGGACCCCCTTTCTTGCTATGTTGTTGCAAATAAGTTGCTTGGTGTTGGAAAGGAGTAGGAAGTTCCTGCTTGAAAGTGCAAGAGGAGCTTGCATTGACTGTGACTTAGACTTTAGCATGACATGCTAGGTGTCGTTTTGACCTTATGCTTAGTGATTATTGCTGTAGCATGTATTGTTCCAAACAATTGGGATTGCTTAGTGTGCCTTAAAGAAATTATGCGTTGTTTCAGCATGCAAAAGCATAGTATTGTGGTATTCTCCTTTGATGCTTTGTTTGGGTTGACTTGGAACATGCTCACACCATGTTATGACTCTCACAAGTCACCATAGCCTCTATGATCATTTAGTCCTTGACTTGTAGTACCACTCTATGCTTTGATTAGTAATGTTTTGTTGCTCTACATGATTGTGGCCATTATTTCTCTCTTAGTTGGTTGCTCCCAGTCTTTTGCTAGCCCCCACTTGTATGAGTAAGATCTACTCATGCTTCCAACTCCCAAGAAACTAAGTTATTACGAAGTGTCCACTATAAATTCCTATGCATGATGTGTTACACCATTCCAAGTATATTCTTGTTTTCAACTATCTTTCAATTAATAAGTATTTTGTTATGTGAAAACTTAGTGATTAAAGCCCTCACAAACTTTATGGCAAACTTTATATTCTTTGTCCCTAATAAACTTGAACCATTATGTCATCTATGTTGTATATGCTTGCACTTATACGTTGGAATTAGCAGAACCGTGCTGTCACGGGGAACGTTTTCAACATTGCGCTTGTACTTTGTACTCAGTTGATATCATGCTCTTTTGTCTATGGATGTCACTGGTGTGAAATAAAGAGGGAACTTGTAAGTCCATGGAGTATGTATTTTGTGTTAGAGAAACGCCCGGGCCGCTAGCCTAAGCCATGCCTAATCATGGTGGAAACTTGCAGCATCACCATAGTGAGCTATCTATGAATCATCCTCAATAAAAATCTATGCATATAGTAAATAAAAAGATTGCTGAGATGTTCATTGTCTACTTGCCTTGTCATTTTTGTTATGGGATAGCTCCTGTACCATGTGCAAGGGGTACCCCCTTGGTGATTCTCTATGATAAGCATGTACTTACAATGACAAGAACTTACAGGTGACTGAAGTTGAGTAGCATGAGGTGTGGCCCTCGTATTCAAGGGACTTGAGATTGCCAACTTATACTTTGTCAAGCATATACTCCATAGTTTGTTCACTTTAACCTTAATCACTTCAAGATGCTTATGATAGGGGCAATGACGGATGAAAGCTAACAACTACCATAATTTTTGGAAGCTCTTTTTGAAACTTGAAATCACTGCTTCCCTTTGTGAAGGGCCTTTCTTCCACCATTATTTGAGTCTCCACCTTCTACCTTTAGGCACCATTAAGAGAGCATAGTTGTCATTCTATGTGCAGTGTCCCAAAATTTATTGATTGATGCATATTGTGATATTACTTGTTCTTGTGCTACTTGTTCAGTCACCCTTAAGCCTGTTCATGGTTTGGTTTCAAACCGGCCAACCCGCCAACCCAACCCAAAACAAACCAGTTATACAGTTTGTGAACTAGCTGATTTTTAGTTGGGTTGAAACCGCGGAACCCGTGTGCTACTAGTCAACGAGAACAGAGCTCACTCCGCCGGCAAGCAAGCAGCAACACCGTGATGTTTGAAGCAGAACTCGCGTGGCTGCTTGCAGCAGAACCCGTGAGCGTCTGTATAGTGTAGTCATGCCACCGGCGAGCAGCAAAACCCATGAGCTTTGTTTTTCTCGTTTGATACGACACGACGGCGTCTTACGTATTTTAGCATATGTCTCTGCGGTACACCGGCAATGGCGTTACCAACGAAGATGGCGAGTGGAGCAGCGCATCAGTCTTATCATGGAAATTAGAGCGAGAATACCACCAGTGCAGACGCAACAACGAGGTCAAGAGGTAGAGCTATTAGGCGAGTTCACTGGCTGGCGGCGAGGTGGAACATGAACGACTCGGTGAGTCTGCTAGCCGTCGGCAAGGTCGAGCCTCGTGCGAGTCGGCGAATCCACTGGCCGTCGCGGCGCTGGCGATCTCGCTAAGAACCTTGCTGGAAGCACAGCGGCACTGCCAGATGTAGTTCAACGGTTCAACCCGTGTAAACCGCCAGACCAAACTATTCAGAACCAGCTGATTATGGACTGGTTTGGTTTTATATTGGAAATCGGCTAAAACCGTGTATGCACAGGCTTAGTCACCCTTGTGAACTTTGAAGGTGTCCTATGCATTTATTTGCTACTCTATGAGGGACAAGTTTATTGCCACTATGTTATGTTTCTGTATCTGAAACAAACAAACGTTTTTCAATGCATGTTATTCATGATCTTTGTTTGTAGCCTTTCATGTTGCATGCATAGTTACTATGTCCTATTGTTAGAACTCCATCTTTCATGCACATGTATAGAGTTATTTGATCCCAGCTTTCAATGTTTGCAAATGGTTTGATCTTGGTTTTGATGGTGAATGTCACCTCAAAAATTATTCTTTTGATCACTTACCTACTCAAGGACGAGCAGGAGTTAAGCTTGGGGATGCTTGATACGTCGGAAACGTATCTATAATTTTTGATGCTCCATGCTTGTTTAGTATCTACTTTGCTTTGCTTTGTCTACACTTTGATGTGTTTTCATATCTTTTCTGGAACTAACCTATTAACAAGTTGCCACAGTGCCAGTTGCCTGTTTTCTTCTGTTTTTGGTTACAGAAAGGCAGAAAATCAATATTCTCAGAATTGGACGGGACAAAAGCCAAAGTAAATATTTTATCGTGGGGTACATGAAGCTAGAAGACGAGATGGAGAAGCAAAACAGGGCGGCCAAACTCCCCTAGGCGCGGCCAGGGGTGGGACCGTGCCTGGGCAGGGTGTGTCCCCCCTGGTCGCCTCCCGGCCTCGCCTCTTCGCCTATAAGAAGCCCCCGATGCAGAAACCTAAGTACCCAATTAAAACTCCACAAAACCTTTTGTAGCCACCGCCACCTTCATCCCTAGATCAGAGGGGATCTGAAGTTATTCCCGGCACCCTGCCGAAGGGGAAATCATCTCGGAGGCCTTCTCTCCAGTATGATGCATGAATAGTTCCACCTTGGACTATGGATCCATGTAGTATCTAGATGGTTGTATCTCCTCCTTGTGCTTTCATGTATAGATATTGTGAGCTCCGTTCTTGATCAAGATCTAATCTATTTGTAATCATGCATGTTGTGTTTGCGGGGATCCGATGGATATTGATATTACTATGTCAGATTGATTAATGGTTTTGTCTTTATGATTCTATCATGTATATGTTGTTTGTGATCTTGCATTCTCTCCATTGTTAGTAGCTATCTTGGCTGAGTAGTTGCTAGTGACTCCAAGAGGGGGTATTTATGCTCGATAGTGGGTTCATGCCTCTAGTTTCCAAGGGAAGTGACAGAAATCTCTTCGGTTGTAGATGTGTTGTTGCCACTAGGGAGAAAACAATGGTCTCTTGTTAATGGAACAAGTGGATTGTTTACCTTACACACTTTGCTTAAAGCAGTTGTTTGTTGCTTGCAACTTAATACTGGAGGGGATTCAGATGATAACCTGAAGGTGGACTTCTAGTCATAGATGAAGTTGGATGGCGGTCTATGTATATTGTTGTATTTCCCAATCGAATCTCATAGGATCTTTTTGTCTGGTATTGCATTGTTATTCCTTGCTCAAGACATTAATTATTGCTTGTAATTTGTTTACCCTTCATGCCATGTTGTTTATCTAAGGAGAGCACCTCTAGTGAACTATGGACCCCGGTCTAATCTTCACCATTGATACATCTTCCACTGTTACTTGTTTACTTGCTGCAAACCATTACCTTCCACCCCATACGTTTAATCCTTTGTTACAGCAACCCGGTGAGCTTGACAACCTCACTGATTCGTTGGGGCAAAGTATTGAGTTTGTGTTGCGTAGGTATCCGTGTTGCTTGCAACACCTGTGTGATGTTTCCTTCCTCCTTCTGGTTCGATAACCTCGGTCTCTACTGAGGGAAACTTGCTGCTGTGCTCTTCACACCTTGCTCTTGAGGTTTCCAACGAAGTGTCCCACGACAACATTGGGTACACGCCATCATCAAGCTCTTCACCTCCTCTCCATTCATTTGGAGAACCCTCGATCTACTTGTTGTCATTACGAGAGCCTCCAATTTGGTTGTAGATGTGTGCCCTACTAGAGTTGTAAAGGCACCGGTTCCCGCCTCGAAGGGTACCAATAGTGGAGAAGGTGGATCAGGCCTTTCGTGGCGAGATCCATCGGAGAATAGGGTGAGGCGTATTGTGGCATGGTGGACTTAGAACCGCCTACCCCTCCAACGCATACGTACTTCCCTTAACAAGTAAGTAACTACAGTAAAATAAATCCCTGTCTCTTCCTGTGCTCCACTATGGTTCCCTCGCTCCTCTCTTTGCGTGTTTAGTAGATAGGTTTGCATATAGGGAAATTCTCTTAGTTGCATATCTAGAGAATTTACTTTGTGTCAAGCCTAAAATTGAAAAGGAACTAAATATTTGAGTAGTAACTTTTCACCCCTCTAGGTTCCCATACGATCCATTTCAATTGGTATCAGAGCCTTGGCTCTTTATTCGGGCTTAACCGCCTAAGAGAAGTATGGGTTCTAAGGGATATGGGAGTGATGCTCGGAAGTAGTCACCATGAACAATCTCAAGACGTTGGAAACAACCTTTGATTAGTTCTATGGATACTAAGATGGAAGAGATGTGCCAAATTCTAATGCGTCTCTCCACACCCGCATCACCACCTCCATCTACCTCTAAGGCTACCACTCCGCAATCTAAGGAAAAGGATAACTCCAATTCCAAAGAAAACGAGGTGGTTGGTGATGGCACTAGTAAGAGATCCTCCTCGAAAAAGGATAGTGGTAAGGAAGGATACAATGAGATTTCTCATGTGTATTCACCTGATCCACCTATCCCACATCCTCATATACATAATAGGGGTGATCCATCCAAACTTTTAGCATCTACTTTTAATCAATGGCAATTTTTGATGAAGTCTCATGTGTGCAGCTCCTCCATTGAGTTATGGAAAATTATAGAGAATGGTCTTCTTGTTGGAGATTCAAACAACCTAACAAGAAGAGAGGTTATAGACAGTAAACTCAATGCAACGGCTCTACACATGATTCAGCTTGGTGTGGGTACCAAAGACATGCCCCACATAGAGCATCTCAACACAATGAAGAAACCTTGGGATGCCCTCACCGAGCTCTTCATTGGAAATGAAAGCATAAGAAGGAATAGGTATGATGCTTTGAGTAATCAAGCCGAAGGGTTTTATATGATGGACAGAGAAGATCACGAGGACATGTATAGGCGGCTCAAGTCAATAGCCACCACCTTCAGAAATCATGGTGCTTCCCTGTCACATCCCAAAATTTTCCAAATTTTGAAATGTGAAAAATAAATAATTATTGAAATTTATGGTGAAAATAAACTTTTTTGCTTCTAAATGGAAACATCAAAACCCTTCTTGAAATTTTTTGAATGAAAAGGGAATCCAACAAAATTTTAATCAAATGAATTGCATTCATTAATGAATGTATCTTGAAATTTAAAAACTTGGAAAAGTTAAACCAAAACCCTAAAACCCTAATGGAAGAAAATCATTTCCAAGATCTCCCTAAGACTATGGATTTTATCCATATAAAAATCTATTATTAAACATTTATAAATGATCAAGAATTGTAAATAAAAATATTATAAAACCATAGAAATTGATTTCATTTAATTTGGAGCCATGGATAAAAACTTATGAGTTTAATAAGATAAAAGGAATTGATTTACAAGGTCAATAAAGCTCCTAACTAAAATCAATACCAAATTGTGAGCAAATTAATCTTAAAAGGATTTAAAAATATAAACAATTATTAAATAAAATTATACAAATTGGAATCACCAATTTTGGATCTATAAATAAAAAGATATGGATTTTATAAGATAAAGAAAGAAAGAAAGAAATAAGGAATATTGAAAAGCCAAATTAAATCTTGGCCAAATCCATAAACAAATGGAAGTTATTTAATAATAAAAAGGAGTAGAATATTATTTAAATAAAATTATATGGCCTTTTAACCATATCCAATTTTATTTAAATAAAGACAAATTGCCTAAACTAAATAATAAATCCCAAGAAAATTATTTAGAAGTCAATTTAAACCTTGAATTAAATCCATAAGCAAATGGAACAAAGATAATCCAAATCCAAATCCAAATAAAATTAAGGGATAAATAATATTCAAATAAAAGCATATGGGATTAAACCATATTCTAATTATATTTAAATGAAGACAAAATCCCTAATAGAAATGATTAATTAAATCATGAGTAAATAATAATTGATAATAGCCAAAGTGGATTAAAAGTTATGTAATTAACTTAAAAAATAATTATTTGAATAAAATTCATATGGCTTTAAAACCATATTTGATTTTATTTAAATAAAGACAAGTGCCTATTTTAAATAAATAATAAACCATAAAATAATAAAAGAAATTATTCTAAAATGGACTTTAAAATACATTGTTGAATAGAATAAAAATCTACTGAAAATTTGGAAAAGATTTGAAAATAAATGAGAGTTTAAATCATTTGATTCAATTCAAAATAGAAAAATCAGAAAAGAAAAAGAATCAGGAAATAAAAAAATGAAAAGACCTAGCCCAACTTATTTACAAACAATCTTGTAAACTCTTTCCTCAACCTCTTTTGTTTTGATTCTACATCTCCCCTCTTTTCAACTTGATGGACAAAGCCTCCACCATGAGCAAAGACTTCAACATCATCAAGGACTTCAAGTTTAGTTTCACCAAGGACTTCAACTTGGACATCACTAAGGACTACAAGTGAGACACGAATGTTACTCAAGACTTGAAGACTAAGGAAACACAACTTATAAGGAACCATCATCACCTTGAGTTATGTGACCAAGATGCAATAATTTTTCCAAGGACACCATGATCTTAATCATGAAGAGACAACTAAGAAGGAAGGAATGACCTCAAGGGAAACCTATAGTTGGACCACCATACTAGTGTTTAGTTTAGATCATATATTGATCACACCAACATATGTGGTGTAAGAAAAATATTTTGTTGCCTAAAAATATGTTTGAACTTTGTTGTTTGACTGGAATGTTTGATTGTGATTGCTTGCACATTGCTTGTGTGAATTGTTGTGTGTGAGTAGAATTTTTCTCTAGAATCTTTTGCCTAATCTAATCCCAATCCAACCCAAACAGATGACTTCTCCAAGAGACACCAACATCAATAATGGTAACAACAACAACCAAGTGATGCACATGAGAGAACAACTGCTAGCAACCCAAGCCCAGTTGAATCAAGTGAGAACTCAATTTTTAGCCAACAACAATGGGATAGACCCAACGATGCAAAAGTTTTTGGAAACCCAATCCCAATTGTTGCAAAGGATGACCAATCAAATGATCAACATGAGAGACAACCTTTTCCATGGAATATTGTGACAACAATAATGTCAAGGATGATATTATAGAAGGAAATCAAGCTTGCAATATCTTTGGAGACATAGAACACACTTATAAAGAGTACATGGACCAATGCCCTAATTGTGAAGAGAAACATCCAACTAGACAATGCCCCACATCTCAAGTTACTTGTTTCCTATGTGAAGGAAATGATCATGTCCCTATCCAATTCCCCATCTATCCCATAGTTCAACAAATGAAACAAGATGGAATGCATCAAATGTTTGGAAACCTCCATAAGGGAACAACTTCTACCAAGAAGGACAAAGACAAAATCAGAACCATGCCTCATAAAGCCACAACCCAAAGTGACCACAAAGTGTTGCTACTCATGTGGAGAAGAAGGACACATCTCTAGTGACTTCCCCAAGAAGAGAGAAAGATTTCCCACCTTTGTGGTGAGATATGAAGAACATGAACTAGAAGAACTCCTAGCTTTGGAGAGACCCAAAAAGAAGAAATGCCCTAACCCCAGCAAGCAAGACATTAGCCAAGTGCAATGTTACCATTGCAAAGAAATGGGACACTATGTCAAGGAATGTCTAGAAAAGAAGAAGAGTCAAGGAAATAAACAAGAAATAGTGATGCCAAAGAAGAAGAAGGATATTAGCCAAGTGATGTGCCACAAATGCAAAGAGCTAGGCCATTTTGCATCACATTTTCCAGAAAAGAAGGAAGACAAGACAAGAAAACCTATAAGAGACATCTGGCTTGTCACATGTTTCAAGTGTGGAAACAAAGGACATTATGCAAACAACTGTCCAGAGAAGTTACATCAAGATCCCAAGTAAGCCAAGATGTAATCTAGTCTAAAACCTTTTTAAGGGTGGTAGTATCCTAGTTGCCTTGAAGCCAACTTGTAACCTCTAGCCTTCCCAAATCTCAGGACAAGATTTCTTTTAAGGGTGGTAGCCTGTCACATCCCAAAATTTTCCAAATTTTGAAATGTGAAAAATAAATAAACAAAATAAATAATTGTTGAAATTTAGGGTGAAAAGATTTTTTTTGCTTCTAAACAGAAACATCAAAACCCTTCTTGAACAAATTTGAATGAAAAGGGAATCCAACAAAATTTCAATCAAGTGAATTGCATTCATTAATGAATGTATCTTGAAATTTAAACACTTGGAAAAGTTAAACCAAAACCCTAAAACCCTAATGGAAGAAAATCATTTCCAAGATCTCCCTAAGACTATGGATTTAATCCATATAAAAATCTATCAGTAAACATTTATAAATGATCAAGAATGGTAAATAAAAACATTATAAAACCATATAAATTGGTTTCATTTAATTTGGAGCCATGGATAAAAACTTATAAATTTAATAAGATAAAAAGAATTAATTTCCAAGGTTAATAAAGCTCCTAACTAAAATCAATACCAAATTGTGAGAAAATTAATATTAAAAGGATTTAAAAATATAAACAATTATTAAATAAAATTATACAAATTGGAATCACCAATTTTGGATCTATAAATAAAAATATATGGATTTTATAAGATAAAGAAAGAAATAAATAAGGAATATTTAAAAGCCAAATTAAATCTTGGCCAAATCCATAAACAAATGGAAGTTATTGAATAATAAAAAGGAGTAGAAGATTATTTAAATAAAATTATATGTGCTTTTAACCATATCCAATTTTATTTAAATAAAGACAAATTGCCTAAACTAAATAATAAATCCCAAGAAAATTATTTAGAAGTCAATTTAAACCTTGAATTAAATCCATAAGCAAATTTAACAAAGATAATACAAATCCAAATAAAATTAAGGGATAAAGAATATTCAAATAAAAGCATATGGGATTAAACCATATTCTAATTATATTTAAATGGAGACAAAATCCCTAATAGAAATGATTAATTAAATCATGAGTAAATAATAATTGATAATAGCCAAAGTGGATTAAAATTTATCTAATTAACTTAAAAAATAATTATTTGAATAAAATTCATATGGGTTGAAAAACCATATTTGATTTTATTTAAATAAAGACAAGTGCCTATTTTAAATAAATAATAAACCATAAAAGAATAAAAGAAATTATTCTAAAATGGACTTTAAAATACATTGTTAAACAGAATAAAAATCTACTGGAACTTTGGAAAAGATTTGAAAATAAATGAGAGTTTAAATCATTTGATTCAATTCAAAACAGAAAAATCAGAAAAGAAAAAGAAAAAGAATCAGGAAAAAAAATGAAAAGACCCAGCCTAACTAACCTGGCCCAGCCCAGCTGCCAGCCCACCTCTCTCTCCCCGCGAGAATTCTTTCTCACCCACAGACCTACACCCTCTCTCACTGACGCCCCGACCCCACTGCTGCCCCGTCATCGTCATCAACCTCGCACTAACCCCGCCCCCAACCCCTCCCCGGCCGTTTCTGCCCAATTCAAACCGCGTAAATTGACGTTGAATGCCACAGTAATTTCTCCAGCGACCACGCACGATAAAGCACCTCGCACCCCTCTTCCTTTCCCCTCACTCGCCAGCCCCTCTCTGCCACCGGGCTGCCCCAATTTCTCGCTAGCACACCACTACTTCCGACGAGGTTATCGGCGAATTCCGGCGACACCCGACCCCGTCCTACCTCCTAGCTCACCTGAACTTGACCAGCAGCCTCATATGCATACGCCAGTACCTCCCACTTGGTCGCGCATACCCCAGAGCGTCGGCAACGACATCGACAAAATGCCACCGCTGTCTGCCTCCACTCCGACGAGCTCCCCTGGTAGCTTCTGACCTCCTCTCTCTCTCTCTCTCTCTCTCTCTCTCTCTCTCTCTCTCTCTCTCTCTCTCGTTGACGCACACGTGATCATGACACTCTTACGCATCTAACTCTACTTCCCTTTGGTCTTCCCGTAGCTCGTAGCTTCGACTCCAACAAGAACCGTGAATGCCCGATGCCGTCGTGAACTCTGGCGAGGAATCGCCATCAGCTCCGTGCGCCCCTCCATCTGCAACGACCACGTCGAGTGTCAGCGCAACCCTGCGAATCTGGTAGTGCTCTTCCCCCTCTCCATTGCTTCCTGGAGTAGCCAGGACGCTGCAGCCCGAGCGCGCCGTCGCTCGCCGTTGCTCAGCACCGCCAGTTCCTGGTCGTTGTGTTGATGGTCGTTAGATGTAGATCGTAGGGATACGATATATCACTTAACTGAAATGGTACGATCTAATCTGCACCGTGCAATGCCCTTTTAATCCAACACGCCACACTGCCCGATCCGAACGAACTGGTATCGCCCAATAGCAACAAGACGCGTGGCCCAGACTTCATTTTAAAAACAGAAACATTTCTATTTAGTATTGGAATTTGGAAAATTCATAACTTTTAATCTACATGTCCAAATTTTGCAAATTTTATATTATTGGAATCAGGAAAAATAAACCTTTGCAACCATGCCCATACATTAGTATTTTGATTCTGTAAAATTGGTTGTTTTTGCAAAAACATTTCTAGTCTTATTTTGTGTATAAAATTTATTCTAAAAATGATTTTAGGGGAAAACCTTTTGCAAATGGTTTGTTTTGAACCCACTGACCATAAGAACCAACTTTTGGATTTAAAAATATACGTTTTGACACTAAGGAATTATTTCTTGAATAAAAGCATTTCTAATAAAACAAAAATTGTTGATTATGTTTTAAAAATAATTTTTAAGTAAAACCTTTTGCAAATGGTTTGACTTAAACTCTCTGACCCTAAACACTAAGTTTTGGATTTGAATATGTATTTGATTAAACCTAGAAAATGATTACTTTGATTAAAGGCATTTCTAGAAAAATAAAATGTTGCTTTGGTTTTAAAATGGTTTTTGAGTGAAACCTTTGGAAAATGGATTT
The DNA here is from genome assembly GCA_030063025.1 of Avena longiglumis. NCBI lineage: Eukaryota > Viridiplantae > Streptophyta > Magnoliopsida > Poales > Poaceae > Avena > Avena longiglumis. Next base: position 252,776,173 of record CP125979.1, read on the forward strand.
GATCTAAATACTTTGACCATAAACACTAACATTTGTGTTTAAAAACATATTTTGCTAACTCTACAAAATATTCCTTTGAGTAAAATCATTTCTACCAAAACAAAAATGGTTTAAATGGCCCATTTTCACTAACTTGATTTTAAATGGTTTTGCCACTTTTATAAATGACAAAAATGTGTTTTAAAATGTTTATAACTTTATTAGAAACCACTTTTCCAATAAAAGAATCCTTTGCATGCTTGCATGCATTGTTTTATTTTCTTTATTTTATGTGATGAATTGTTTGAATGTTAGTTTTGAATTGTGCCTTGCTTGATTGAATTGTAGTGAACCTTGAGTAGTGTGACCATTGCAAGATCAAGGAGTGAACCTATATTCTCTACCAAAAAGTAAAGTGGTGCTTCATACATTTTGTCCTATTACTTTCACTATGCATTAGTGATATTTTGAGTAGGACTTGCATGGAATTTTACTAAATATGATGTGCCATGGGAAATCCTAGTAGATGATGCCTTAGTAGAATTTTCCCTAAGTTAAGATTCTTGCTACTATTATGCTTAGCCTAGCTAGTAGAAAACAAGGGTGGATTATATTCATGCTATGAAATATTTCTAAGTCTATGACTTGTGTTTTGCTTAATAAAACAACTGTGTGAATGAATCACCTGGGTGGAATGGAAGGAAAGGTTTGTGTTGAGTGGTTAGACAAGTCCAGTATACTGGGGAAAACTTGTGTATCACAAGTCCAGTATACTAGGGAAAACTTGGTATCACAAGTCCAGTATACTGGGGAAAACTTGGTATCACACTTGTGGAAAGCCACCCAGGAAAAAAGAGATTTGAGATGTCAAATGTTGAGAAGCTTCAAGTGCAGCCACATGGCATTATGGGCTCTACCTGGATCATATAGGTTGCAATAACTTATCCAGATGGACAGTTGGTGGTAAGGGGTGATAGGTTTGGAGCGCGTCCATTTTGGTCTAAGGGAAGGCTTCTGAAAGATCTTGTCTCGATGCATGTCGAGTCTTGTGGGGAAAGTGCACCACCTCTCAAGAGAGTAAAATCTAAGTACTTAGCCGTGTCCCCGACAATGGACAATTTGAGCATCAAGATATGGAAGCTATCAAGGATCTCCTCATCCTAATTTCTAAGTTAAAAGCTTGTGGTTGAACAAGGGTTAAAGGTTAGCCAATTCTATTGGTTGTTCCTTGGGTGATTTTGACAAAAAAAACTTAGTGTTTTCAAATGATAAGGAAAATCCATTTTCAGCAAAGCAAGCCTAAGCTCCACTTAGCCAAATGCATATAGATGATAGATACCACAATTCTACCATAGTATCACTTGCCAATACAATTCAAATGTATTGACCCTTGTGGATGTAACTTATTATGTTGCAGGTTTGTTTGATGTTAGTGAAGTGTGTTGATTAGGATTACAAGTCTACAACCAACATGATTGCCTGTGGCACTTTTAAGATGATGGACTCCATGCTATATATTTATTTCTGCTGCATTGTAATGGGATAGCCAAATGAGCTATGTAAGATGTAATGAATTATTTTATTCTTGGTTATAGAGTTGTAGTATGACCTTTGTTTCTTGATATTACATCTTAAACTGTGGATGCTAGCTATTGATCCAGGGACTAGCATTGTAAACACATGGATCTCAACCTTATTAGGTTGGGACCTCTACATTCCCATGTTGATGATGCATGGATTAATAGAAAGTATGTTAGTGCTCTTATGCCTTTTTCAGCCCACAGATTTGAAGAGTATTCAAGGAAGGCATAACTACCACCTAATGACATCCAATGAGGTAATGCAACAAATGGCAGCTTTCAAAGTGGCTGCCAAGAATGCCGAAGATGCACGTGCACGAGCCATTGGAATGCAAAAAGGGGTCAACATGGCCTTGAAGACAAGTGTGGCTGAACAAGATGAAGATGCCATAGAAGATATGGAATGTCCCGAGGATGTAAAGAGGTCTCATGGACAATACATGGCTGATGCTAGAATTTTTTGGAAGGATCCAACCAAAGCCAAATCTGAACTAGAACGCAAGAGTGGAGCAAATGGAAGAAGTGAAAACGGTCCCAAGCTAATAACTTGCTTTAATTGTGGAGACCGGATTCACTTTGTAGATGAGTGTCCTTATCAAAGTAGAGAAGATAATGGAAGAAGACTCATCCTCAAAGAGAATTCAAAGGCTCCACGAAAGAAGCAATTTGTGAAGAAGAGTGCTCCATTCAAAAAGCAACCAAAGATTGTCCTAGTGGCTCAAGAGGAGTATACATCAGGAAGTGAAGATGAAGATGAGGATGATAGCTCTCAAGAGGTGGCTGCCATAGTCACCACGTCTACACCAACATATCTCTTCGACTCATCAAATGAAAACATCATCAACAAGAATTCCACTTGCCTCATGGCAAGAGGTTCCGAGGTATCATCTTCCAACACTTCTTTCCCTAAGGCTATGATTGACATGGATGATCCTACTAGTCTTAAGGTTAAAGAAGAAATTATTGCTTTGGACTATTTTATCACTAACTTGCAAGGTGAGCACAAAAGACATTTTGAGGCTCTCATGGACCAGTTGTCCCAAAATGAAGTGCTTCTTGAAGAAAAGGGCATGATTGAAAGGGAGGATGCAATGGAGATTGCATCCCTAAAAATGCTCTAGAAGAAGAGGAAGAGGTTTGCGTTTCTCTAGAAGAGAGACTTGAGTATATCGAGGAGTCACATGAAGAAGTGGTGACCAAACTTGTTAAGGAACATGATAATGCAGTAGCCAAAGCGAAGAAACTAAAGAAAGAAAATGTTGACTTTGGGGCTGCTCATGCTAGACTCTCCGAGGAATTGGAGAAACTTTACATTGCTCACAAGGCTTTGAAAAGTGAATTATCTATTCTCAATGAGTCTCATGATCAGTTCCAAATTCGATCGACTAAGTATTATATCCCTAGCACATCCAAGTCAACATATACTCATGAATAAAATGCTAGGGTGGAAGATGAGCTTGCCAAAATCTCCACATCTAAAGGTAATGGAGTTCTTGATGATATTCTTGGCAAGCAAAGATCAAACCTTGGAACTGAGGGACTTGTCTATGTTTCCAAGTCCAAGAATGAGAAGAACAATAAAAAGAAGACACATAGTGCACAAGAAAATACAAGCACCGTTGAGAAGAACATCACAAAGGACAAAACTACCCATATTGGTTTTGCAGGGTCTAACAATCCTAATTATGAGCTATTTTGTGATTACTATGGTGATGTATATGCTAACTATGTTGGTACTTTTGATGAATATGTTGCTTGGTCTATTTGTGTTCCAAACACCCTTGTTACTAACATGAGAGGACCCATTGAAAAATGGGTACCTAAAACCAAGAAGTAATTTTCTTGCAGGGCTATGCTTCGGGTGGTTCTAAATGGGTGCTGGATAGTGGGTGCACTATTCATATGACTGGAAGCAAAGAGATGATCACGGAGATGAGACCCAACCATAATCATATTACAGTATCCTATGGTGATAAGTCTAAATTTGAGGTATTGGGTCTTGGGAAGGTAGTGGTTGCCCATGATATCTCACTCATGGACGTCATGCTTGTTGAGACCCTCGGTTACAACTTACTTTTTTTTCGTGCCCTTGGTAAGATGGGCTTTGCTGTTTTCATTGATGGTGATTTAGTGGTCCTCTTGTGGAGCAAGTCTCTAAAGGTCGCTTTCGTTGGGTACGTCGAAACAACCTGTATGTGGTGGAATTTTCGGGGAAAACCACTGCGGGTCCGATGTGCTTATTCGGAAAGGCCGACGTGGGCTGGTTATGACATCGCCGTCTAGCCCATGTCAACATAAGAACTTTGCAAATTCTTCACAAGGGTGGCCACATCCTTGGACTAAAATACAATGTTTCATTTGACAAAGATCGTGTGTGCAGGGCATGTGTTGAAGTCAAGATGCACGACTCTCCCCACAAGAGGAAAATGTAACATCCCAGCATTAGAGCTTAGAAAGAAGCTAAACCCAGATGTGAGCATTACATTCATGCATAGAAAATACGAATAATTTTCGCGCTTTTAAACAAAACTTGTCAAAGTGATTGAAGCTTCTCTTAACTTGATGGAATTGAAGTAGATCATCAAGTTAACTGCGATAAGTTTCAATAAGACCTTTGTTAAAATCTCATTTTTGGTAAGGGAGATTTGATCTAAGGGTAGACCAGATATAATAAATGTCACTCATAATACATTGCTTAAATGATTCATATATGATCCTTAAGGGATCATATCATACTATTCATCATATCAACCTATGAATACTAAGTTAATATTACCACTAGAATAAGAAAAATGCAATGATTAGTGCTGACCTATCTTATTTTTATCTACTCCTACTATGAGTATCATAGTAATACCTAACCTTGAACTCTTAAATGAGTTGGAGTTGGAAATAGACTAAGTCAGGATCATCCACCATATATCTTTCTTTCCATATCAATCTTTATGGAACCTATCTTAATATATGTTGTTCATTAATTTTGAGTAATCAACCATTGATTCACAAATTCTTGAAATATCAATCTTTGATCTATTATTAGATCTTATCAGAACATCTACTTAAATCTTCTAATGAGGGCATAGTCCATTAATAACCTTAATCCAATATAAGATACTAAGAAGATAATTTCCAGACAATAAAAGGTAGGATTGTTAAAGCCCTGCTTAGCCAACTAAGAACTTCAGTAATAAATGATTAAAGTATTATAATTGTAATGCTTTGGCCACCAATATTGAATGCTTATATTTTGTATAAGTAATACTGGTGGGTAGAACATGATTGGAACCTAAGTAGAGATAAGTGATCCTAGAGTAGTCTTTGCAAACCACATAAATATAATTCAGGGATTAAAGTGTAAGTCATGAGAGTTAAGTAAATATAGGATGATATTATTCAATTAAAGCTAGTATAGCATAGAGTTTAGAAGTAGTGTTATTCATCTTAAAAGATAATCAACCTTAGAGAAAGATCAGTGATGGAATATTAAGGAAGATTGTGAGTGAAATTGAAGGAACTACTAGTTGGATGAAAGTTTATCAACAGTAGAACAATAAATACAACCAAGCAAGGATATGAGAAAATTATGAAATACTTTTGTATCAAACTCATTGGATTCATCCATAAGCTTAGAAGAATGATATATGCATAAAAAGATTCTAATAAGTAAGCCCATCATACTAACCATGCTGATGGATAGAGATCCAAGATTGTGAAATATAATTATATGTTATAAATCATTTTCCTATTTTAATCTTGTTAAGCAATCAACTCTAAATCTCAAATTAAACATAATATCCATCTCATACTGTTGATCCATCATCTGATGTCTATAATACTTTATAGAAATATTTCCCTGTAGCAAATTACATAAGCATATCTCTGTTAATTCCAACCATCATAACTACATGTGCTTAAGTATATCTTTATCAATTCATTTCCATAAAATATTCTAATTAAAACCTTCCTTTATGAAAGGTGATGTCATTAAATATCACAAACATAAAACAATATGCTTAGTTATTAATTCTTTACTCATATCCAAAAAGGAATCTAAGTATATTAAAAACCCTAAACTCTAGGGTAAATATTTATAATTCAAAACCTTAAATTTCTTTGTTTATCACAATAGAACATATACATTTCATTTTCTAAATTAATGGGAATAGTAATAACTATATCAATGTCTTTTATGTTTCATGCATCAAATAATGATCCTGGATCATTATAAATATAAAATTTATATTCAAACTATAATCCAATTAGAGTTAAGTTTATAAACAAATAAGAATATATCATTCAAGAAATCCCTAAATAAAATAGGAGAGAAAAATAATAAGAAAGACTTATATAAAATATTAACAAGGGGGTTCATATTAAGTAACTAAAAGAAATACATAAAGATGATATAATAAAATCATACAAAGAAAGGTTCAAAATATAAATCAAATTCAAATCTGAATAAGAAAACAGAAAATAGAAAAAGGATAAAACAAATAAAAATACTACCTGGCCATGGCCCAACACCCCTACACCTATCTGATGCCCTATGCAGCCCACAACAGCCCAGGTTCTTTTCTGTCTGTGACTGACAAGTGGGGCCAGCAAAGGACTGTGGGTTGAGAAGCAAAGATCATCAGGGGGTTATCCGCAAAACGGTCATCGTCACGCACACAGGCAGCTCGCTGGTGGAGCTCGCCGCCGCCCGATGCCGTCATCATTGTCGTTGCGCCAAGATACTCACCATCGTTGCCAGGAGGGGATAAGAAGGCCACCGCGACACATTGCCTCCATCCCTATCTCCAATTCCTCCTTATCCTCTCAGATACGAACATGACCTAAACCCTAGCTCATCGGAGCCACCTCTCGCCGTCGAACCACGTCTCCCCACACCATTCTGAGCCGTCATGGAGAAGCGCCTTCCTCCGTAGATCCTCGGGGTAGAAGCTTGCATCAGGGGGAGCACTAGAGCAGGTGAATTTTGCCATTCCTCTTTGCAATAGTTCATCGGAATCCTCGTCGGGAAGCTCGATTCCGACCGCGCCTGTCCTCGCCGACCACTCAATCATCATCAGGGTGAGTTCCTGAACTTCCCAGTAACATTCAATCGTCGGATCTCGTTGTAAATCGCCGTTTCATCATATGCCACCGTCGGAGCTCGTCGGATCTGAAGCTCCGATGACTATATCCGGGCGGCGCTGCCACTATTAGGTTCAGTAGATTGCGCTTATTTGAAAAAGGCTTATCTCGCTTGCTAGGGCGCAGTAGATCGTCGCCGATGACCACTCACCGACGACGGTGGTGGTGCTGACGCCATCGTTGCGTCATGCTCACCTCATGGTTGAATCACATCAGCTAGTTTGACTGGTCCTTGCCCACGTGGCTGATGACATGGCCTAGGGCCCATATGTCATTGACTGGGGGTAAAGACTAGGACAGTAACAAATGTATTTCTTTCACCTGAGAGATGAGGTGGACCCTGGCCCACGGGTCAGTGACTAGGGCTAACTCTTGGTGCGGTGTAAAAAGCATTTTTCTGTTAGGAAGTAAATAAAATGTTATAATCCAATTAATAATATTCCAGAAATTTAATAAATGATTAAATCTTGTCTAATTAATAACTTTTGATTTATAGTTCAGAAAAATATGTATAATATATGAAAATTTTCAGAAAATAAAATCTACAAATTAAAACTATTATCAAATAATATTATGCTAATTATTTAAATAAATATTATTTAATAAAGGTTTTATAAGTAATAAAACTTTAATAATTCATATTCCTATAATGATAAATGTTAATAATATAAGTAAAATACCAAAAATCTTAGAAAAATAAGAATTCTAATTTAAAAATATAATCATGTCTTTTTTGTTCACTTCATTAAATATTTATTATTTATTAAGTAATTATAAAGTAATATGGATTATAAAAATCATATCTTATTATTTATAAATCACAAAAATAAATGTGATATACCAAAATGATCACAAAAATAATATCTACATTGAAAGTACAAAGGAAGTCGCCTAGAGGGGGGGTGAATAGGCGTTTTAAAAAATTACGGTTTAGGCTCAAGTAAATGAGGAATAAAACTAATGTTTAATTTATTGAGCACAAAACCTAGCCACTAAGTTCACCTAAGTGCACCAACAACCTATGCTAAGAAATACAAGCAACAAGGTGATAGCAAGATATAAATACTTCAAGCACGATGGTTATCACTGTAACATCCCTAAAATCATGTTTTCAAAGCTTTGCATATCATCCATGCATGCATATTCATTTAGAGTTCAATTTCAAACTCTTTTGAAAGAAACAGAAAATTTGGGTGTTATTATTTCATGTGAACAAGCTTTGATCAAATGCTACTCTCTAGTGAGAGAATAATTGTTTTAAAACCTTTATTGTGTGATCATAGGATTGTTTGATGAGTTTCAAAGCTTGATTTTTTTTCCAAAAACAAAATATGGTTTTAAACCATTTATATATCTTTATCAAATCATGTGCTGAGGCACTGTTTATTTTTGAATTTTCAAAAGGACCAAGCAAGTCTAATGAGACAGCAAGGTTTTATGCCCAAAAATATGAAGTTTACACTTTACAAAAATCCAGAATAGTTTGGAATTCAAATGCTTTTGATTTCATTTGAAAAGATTCCTGAAAATCAATTTAGAAAAAAGAAAAGAGATTAGAAATCAGAACTGGGCCCGACGCCAGCTTTTCGGCCCAACAGACAAAGCAGCCCACCCGGGCCACTCCTCTCTATGCCTTTCCCCACCCGCGCAGAACCTACCCCCTCGCTGACCACTGGGCCCCGTAGCCACGTCACCTCGTCGTCCTCAAATCACGCCTGCGACCAGCGCCGCCGTAGCCGTTTCCTCCTGATGCAAATGCTCTTAAATCCCATTGATGGCGTGCGTGATTCTCTCCCCTGCTCCGGCTATTTAACCCCCACCCCTCTGCGACCATTTACCCTCACTCAGCGCCCCCACTCCGCCACCAGGCTGCCCACAATCTCACTTGCACCGCCGTAGTACCAAGCCATTCCGGCGTGCGATTCCGGTAAGCATCATCCGCCCCCCGTCTCTAATTCATACAAGTGTGATCAGTGTGTCCTTGCGCATATGCTCATGCCTTTCTTTTGCTCTCTATCGTCCTATAGCATCGTCATCGTCCACCTCTGGAAGCAACCGAAGCTCAACGCAACTCTGGCTACCTCTCCTGGTTAGTACTGACCGCACCTCCCCCTCTCGTTCATACCCACACACTCGCCTCGTTTGCACGCATCTAACGCAACCTTTCTCGTGCCTTAGCGTGACCCGTAGCGTCGCCACCGACTTCAGTAGCACACGCTCGACGACAGAAGCGACTCTGGCGAGCAATACCCGTCAACCTCGAGCGCCCCTTCGCCAGCCAAGCACACCTTGAGCATCAGCAACGCACGGCAAACTCGGTGAGCTATCTCTCCCTCTCCCGCGTGACCTAAATCGCCGGCAACGTCTCTGACAGAGCCGACGCCGCCACTGGCACTGCCAGACTTTGGTCGCTTGGTCCATAGCCGTTAGATCCAGATCCAACGCGTACGATAGATCACTTACCGAAACGTTTTCTTTAGATCTGAGCCGCACAGTGTCACTTAAATCCTACGGCCCGCATCGATCAATCTGTGCGAATCGGTATCAGCCAATCAGAACACGCCGCGTGGCTAGGGTTTAGAATTAAAACAGAATTTAGATCTATTTGTGTTTCAAACTTGTAAAATTCATAACTTTTGATTCCCACGTTCAAATTTTGCAAACTTTATATCATTGGAATCAGGAGAGAAAATCCTATATGTTTATGCAATGTGTTTAATGTTTTGCCTCTGTAAAAATGGTTGTTTTTGTAGAAACTTGTGTAGGCCTATTTTGGTTATATAAATAATTTGAAAAATGTTTTAAGGATCAAATAAAGTTTATTTTGAGTATCTTGGACTTGTTTATGTTTTAGTACTGATTACTTGTCTTGTTTGGTGTAGAAAAATCATCACATGGCATTTGCATGCATTCATATATTTATGATTGTATATTTTGATATGTGATTTTGGTGCCAATATTTTATGTGTAGATTTTGGTGCAAATAGTGATTGTGGTTGTGAAGATTGTTGCTACTCCCCAAACTACCAAGGCAAGTGGTGCTTCATGATTTTATTCCTATATTTTTCAACTATGCACTAGAAATATTTTGTATAGGACCTGCATGAATATTTTGATAAGTATCTGTATGCTATGCTTGGGAAATCCTAGTAGTTGTAGAATTGTTAGAAATTTCTCTAAGTTAAGATGCTTACCGTTGCCATGCTTAGCCTAGCTAGTAGCAACCAAGGGTGGTTATATATTCATGCTATGTGAAATATTTCTAAGTCTTTGACTTGTGTTTCTGCTTAATAAAACAACTAAGTGAATGAAACACCTGGGTGGAATGGAAGGAATGGTTTGTGTTGAGTGGTTACACAAGGCCCATTTCTATGGTTTACCTTGTGTATCTCACTTGTGGAAAGCCACCCAGGAACAAAGGGATTTGAGGTGCCATATGTTAAGAAGCTTCTAGTGCAGCCACATGGCAATATGGGCTCTGCCTGGATCATATAGGTTGCAAAAACTTAGCCATTTGGACAGTTGGTGGTAGTGGCATGATAGGTTGGAACGCATCCATTTGGTCTAAGGGAAGGCTTCTGAAAGGTCCTGTCTTGGTGAAAATCAAGTCTTGTGGGGAAAGTGCACAACCTCTGCAGATGGAAGAATCTAAGTACTTAGCCATGTCCCTGGTATTGGACAACTTGAGCATCAAGACATGGAAGCTATCAAGAATCTCCTCATCCCAATTTCTAAGTTAAAACTTGTGGTTGAACAAGGGTGAAGGTTCACCAATTTCTATTGGTGATTCCTTGGGAAAGTTTTGTCAAAGAAAAACTTAGTGTTTTCAACTGATAGGTAAAACCTATTTTGAGCAAAGCAAGCCTAAGCTACACTTAGCCAAATTCATGTAGTATCTAGATGCTAATATTCTACTAAGGTATCACTTGCCAATACTATTCCAATGTATTGACCCACTGTGGCTGTAACTTGTGATGTTGCAGGTTATTCTGATGATGATTAGGGGTTATGAGTCTACACTCAACATGCTTGCCTGTGGCACATGAAGATGAAGACTTATTTATCTTATTATATATTTGAACTCTTGTATTAGACCTGTGGTCATGGAGTTTGTAAAAGACTATGTTTGTCTCTGGAATGATATGTAATAATGACCTTTGTTTCTGTGTACTTCATCTTAAACTGTGGATGCTAGCATTGATCCAGGGACTAGCATTGCAATCACAGGGATCCTTACCTTTATAAAGGGAGGGATCTTACAGATGGTATCAGAGCACTGTGTTGCCTGTAGGATTATGACCCTAGGATTGGATTAGAAACCACTAAGGATTTTTTTTTTCAACAATTCCCACACTTGTCTTTTTCTTCTCGTAAACTTTTCTAATTCTTCTTTCTCATCTCTATTTGTAGATGAATTCCATCAACGAAGCTGTAAGGAAGGGACCACTCATGACCATGACCCTAGAGTGTGAGACTGAATTTCCAAAGGCCCTCAAGAACCTTATGGTTACCATGGGGATACATGGTGCAGCTGTGTACAAAGGTTTCCCTGTGATGGATGAAGGAGAAGAGTATTGGTGGGTGCAAGTTCACTTGTACAAAAACAAGGAAGACAACCCCAAAGAATCAGGATTCTGCATGGTCAACAACTCAGTGATGCACACCACATTCTTTGATTCTGCAAGGGATGCAGCTTGGAAGGCCATTAAAGAGCTTGGTGAAAGACTCAAGTGCAGAATGATTAACACCCAAAATGACCTTAGGGAAGAAAAGAAGCATACCCAAGAGTTGGAAACTACCAACCAACAACTAAGGGAAGACATCATAGACTTGATTTTGGAATCTTGTGAACAAGATAGGCAGATGGCTACTAAGGATACTTTGATAGCCATTTTGTCTAGTGAGTGAGAGTATAACGTACTTCGTTAGTTGGACCACCACACTTATCATTTCCTTTCCAATTTTTTTGTCTAAGTTATGTTGAACCTTGGATGCTTGTAATGGATTTATGTATACCATGACTTGTGTGTTTGGTTTGCAAATGATATGCTTGTGCTACCTTGATTTGTGTTTTTCAGTTGATGTTATTTCTAACTTTTCTCTATCTTATAAAATAGATGCCTAATGTTACTATCAGCATGGCTGAAGAGTTCAAGGGAACTCGTTTTGGCACTCGTCTTATCGAGCTCACTAGTGTGCTCAATCTTCCGCTTCCTAGCATCATGATGCTTCCCCTCACCAAGTTCGAGAGGAAGGACCTTTGGGGCTTCAAGGTTACTCAGCCAGGATGCCAGACTGAGCCAGCCACGGAGGCTATAACCTTCAAGCTCATGCATGATGACAAGGAGAGAGGCCTAGAGGTAGTCATGCAAGATTTGCTTGGACGTTTGTTAGGGAGACACTCTCGGGAGATTAGAGGTACTCACTTCCACGCCTTCGGTAGACGTGACGAGGATGGTGAGGCCATTGACTTCGAGGATACTGCTAGAGAGACGGCAGCGCCGATTCGTCTATACCTCCAGGACTTAGAGGTTCTTCTTAGGCACCTCGATACTGATAGGACCAACATCATGCTTAGCAATGATGAACTCCAGGTGCAGATTCGTGAGAAGGACAAGCTCTTCGCGGAGCAAGATGATATAGTCAAGGAAATGGAGGCCAAGTTTGAGAGTCAGGATAGGAAGTTCAAGAGTCAACAGAAAAGAGTACAAGATAGGAACAAGAGGATTCGAGAGATGACTGCAGAACTAGAGGCCAAGGACTTCGAGCTCGAGCATCAGCAGATGGTGATTGAGAGACTTCGTTCACAGAAGAGGGCTCTCAAAGCCAAGGTAGAAGCCTTGACTACTAATGTCGAGGAGTACAAGACCGCTATGGAGAATGCAGGTCTTACACTTGTCGATGAGGAGGTTAATGTAGAGTAGTAGTGATGACTACTCGTTTACTTATTATTTACCATGTTTTTGATTATTGAGTCGCAATGACCATCCAACATGTGGATGGCTTGCTATTGGTGTGTTTTCTTTTCAAAAACTTGTTGTCTATGTTGTTGAACTTTTGTTATTTTGATGCATGTTTGGTGATTGTTTATGTGATGTATTATGCATGTTAAACATCTATGGGTATCTCATTCTTATCCTTATGAAAACCATAGATGCCTCCTCGACGTGCCAACCCCAACCCGAACAACAACAATGTCACCCCAGAGATGCAAAGGTGATGACAACTCGGAACCACGGTGATGCGATGATGACCACCTTTATGCAGAATCAGAACAACAACAATAACAACAACAATAATAATAATAACAACAACAACTATCAGAACAATCCACCAGGTTTTGATATGCTTACCAGATTCTTAAGACTGAGGCCTACTAAGTTCTCAGGAACTACTGACCCCATGGTGGCCAATGATTGGCTACTCTCAGTAAACAAGGATTTGGTAACCGTTGGCTATACTGATGAGGAGAAAGTCAGGTTTGCAGCACACTTGTTGGAAGGACCAGCAGCTACATGGTGGGATAACTTCCAGATCACCACTCCCATTGAGGATGTGACATGGGCTATCTTTGAAGATGGTTTCCGTACTGCTCACATATCATCCGGAGTGATGAGTTTGAAGAAGAAGGAATTTCATAACTTGAAGCAGTGCCACCGCAGCGTGGCTGAATATATTGAGGAGTTCAACAATCTGGCGCGTTATGCACCGGATGAAGTTGACACTCATGCTAAGAGGAAAGATAAGTTCCTCGAAGTATTAAACGATGAACTAAACCTGCAGCTATCTGTGGCCTATGTCCCCACTTATCAGTCCCTTTGTGACAAGGCTGCCATCTTGGAGAGCAAGATGAAACAGGTTGAAAGTAGGAAGAGGAAACACTCTGACAAACACAGCTCGGGATCGTCTCACAAGTGTTCCCATTATGATGATAGTGGTAATTCTGGATCCCACAAGCATGGAAAGTACAACAAACACCACAACCACAACCGTCAGCATGACAACAAGCATCACCGTAGTCATGACAATGACAAGTACAAGAATCACAAGAGTGGGTACAAGAACCACCACAATGGAAGTGGAAGTGGTAGTGGAAGCCATCCTGTCAAGAAGGATCTTAGTTAGGTTGAATGTTTCAAGTGCAAGAAGATGGGGCATTATGCAAATGAATGCCCAGAAAAGAAAGTTGAAGGACCCAGCAAGCCCAACCCTTTCCAGAAGGGACAGATGAACCACATCAATGTGGAAGAGATCTATGAGGAACCTGATGCTGTTGCTGGTAAGTTCAAACTCAATTATGTTCCAGCATTTGTTCTCTTTGATACTGGTGCATCTCATTCATTCATATCAAGATCATTTGTTGAAAGAAATGAACTACCGGTAGAAACTATTGGGTGTCCTATAAAATTAAGTTCTCCTGGCGGAGAAATGATAGTGAACTCAGGATGCCATGATCTAGTCATAGAGTTTGGGAAGTATAAGTTTCTCGTTAATCTGATAATGCTAAATTCACAAGGATTGGATGTCATTTTGGGAATGGACTGGATGACCAAGCACAAGGGGGTGCTAGATTGTGCCAACTATACTGTCACACTCACAACTCCAGAAAACAAAAGGATTAGATTCAAGACTAACTTTGAACCGAAAGGGAGTAAGCTAAATTCTCTTAAGGGGGTTAGCATAGACAGTGTGCCTATTGTGAGTGAATATCCGGATGTGTTTCCGGAAGAATTACCAGGAATGCCACCAGATAGAGATGTGGAGTTTCTGATTGATTTGCTACCAGGATATGGACCAATAGCAAAGAGACCGTACAAGATGTCAGTTGATGAGTTGAAAGAACTCAAGAAACAACTTGGAGAATAGTTGCATAAAGGATTTATTCAACCAAGTTCTTCGTCTTGGGGAGCACCAGTTTTGTTTGTGGAAAAGAAGGATAGAAGTCAAAGGTTATGCATAGATTCCGTTCACTCAATGAGGTAACTATTAAGAACAAATACCCTTTGCCTAGAATCAATGACTTGTTTGATCAGCTAGAAGGAGCCTGTGTGTTCTCAAATATTGATCTACGATCAAGATATTTTCAAATTAGGATAAGAGAACAAGACATACCTAAGACAGCTTTCACCACTAGGTATGGATTGTATGAATACACCGTGATGCCATTTGGTTTGACCAATGCACCAGCTTATTTCATGAATATGATGAACAAGGTGTTCATGGAGTTCCTTGATAAGTTTGTTGTCGTTTTCATCGATGACATTTTGATCTACTCCAAGAGCAAGGAAGAGCATGAAGGCCATTTGCGTTTGATACTTGAGAAGCTTAGAGAGCATAAGCTATATGCCAAATTCAGCAAGTGTGAATTTTGGTTAAATGAAGTTGGATTTCTTGTACACATTGTGTCAGGAGATGGTGTAGCAGTTGATCCTGCTAAAGTGTCAGCTGTAACTAAATGGGAATCTCCTAAGTTAGTAAAAGAGGTTCGTAGTTTCCTTGGCTTGGTAGGATACTACAGAAGATTTATTGAGAATTTCTCCAAAGTAGCTAAACCAATGACAAAGTTACTAAAGAAAGACAAGAAATTTGCTTGGCCTGAAGGATGTGAACTCAGTTTCCAAGAATTGAAGAAGAGACTAGTGACAACACCAGTCTTGTATCTGCCAGATTTGGAGAAAGATTTCCAAGTGTATTGTGATGCATCTCATCATGGATTAGGTGCAGTGCTAATGCAAGAAGGGAAAGTTGTGGCTTATGCCTCGAGACAACTCAAAACTCATGAGGTAAATTACCCTACTCATGATTTAGAGTTAGCCTCTGTTGTCCATGCACTCAAAACATGGAGACACTATCTTTTGGGAAAACGATGTGAAGTGTTCACAGATCACAAAAGTTTGAAGTATATCTTCACTCAGAAAGAAATCAACATGAGACAAAGAAGATGGCTAGAACTCATCAAGGACTATGACTTGAGTTTGCAATACCACCCCGGTAAAGCAAATGTTGTAGCAGATGCTCTAAGCCATAAGGTTTTTGTGAATGGCCTTACTAAAGGAGAGTTGCCAGATGATCTGTGTGCCCAATTTAGAGATCTCAGATTGGAAATTGTGCCTGAGGGACATCTCATGTCATTGGATGTTCAACCCACTTTGTTGGACAAAATCAAAGAAGCCCAAAAGACAGATAAGGAAATTGAAGATATTAAGGAAAAGATTGGTAAGGGAAAAGCCAAAGGATTCCATGAAGACGAATAGGGTATTTTATGGTATGGAAAACGTATCTATGTTCCACAAGATCCGGAGCTTCGAAAACTGATTTTACAAGAAGCACATAACTCACCATATTCCATTCATCCGGGTAACACCAAAATGTACATGGATATGAAAGAAATATTTTGGTGGAATAATCTCAAGAAAGACATCGCCGAACATATTGCTTTGTGTGATGTATGTAGTAGAGTGAAAGCAGAACATCAGAAACCAGCAGGATTACTACAACCACTACCTATTCCTGATTGGAAGTGGGACAAGATTGGCATGGATTTCATCACCGGATTGCCAAGGACCAGGTCAGTATATGATTCTATTTGGGTAGTAGTGGATCGCCTAACTAAAGTGGCACATTTCATACCCGTGAAGATAACCTACACAAGTGCTAAGTTAGCCAAGATCTATATGAGTAGGATTGTGTGTCTGCATGGAGTACCCAAAAGCATTGTGTCTGATAGGGGAACTCAATTCACTTCTCATTTTTGGAGGCAATTACATGAGTCATTGGGAACGAGGTTGGAATTCAGCACTGTTTTTCATCCTCAAACTGATGGGCAAACAGAAAGGACCAACCAGATTCTTGAAGATATGTTGAGAGCCTGTGCTCTAGACTATGGAGCTAGTTGGGATGAAAGTCTGCCTTACGCAAAATTCCCTTACAATAACAGCTATCAAGCCAGTATTGAGATGGCACCGTTTGAGTTTCTCTATGGGAGAAAGTGTACCACCCCATTGCTATGGAATGGTGTGGGAGAAAGAAATTTTTTTGGACCAGAACTAATCAAAGAGGCTAAAGAGAAAGTCAATCTAGTTAAGGACAGATTGAAGATAGCACAGTCCCGACAGAAGAGCTACGCAGATCCTAAGCATAGATAAGGCACCTATGAAGTAGGTGATATAGCTTATCTTAGAGTGTCACCACTTCGTGGAGTGAAAAGATTTGGAGTCAAAGGAAAATTGGCCCCGAGATATGTTGGACCATTCAAGATTCTGAGTCGTAAAGGGGAAGTAGCTTATGAGATTGAATTGCCAGAGTCATTGTCTGCCGTTCACAATGTGTTTCATGTGAGTCATCTTAAGAAATGCCATCCAGAAATGGAGGATACTTCTTTGAAGGATACTATACCTTTGTAGGAGGTTTAGTTGGAAAGTGATCTCACTTATGAGGAAAAACCTATCAAGATTCTCGAGACTGCAGAAAGAGTTACTCGGACTAAGACTATCAAATTCTGAAAAGTTCAATGGAACCATCATTCCGAAGAAGAAGCAACATGGGAAAGAGAAGATGATCTTCGGAAAGACTACCCTCACCTATTTGCTAGACAATCCGAATCTCGAGGGCGAGATTCACCTTAAGGGGGTTAGATTTGTAACATCCCTAAAATCATGTTTTCAAAGCTTTGCATATCATCCATGCATGCATATTCATTTAGAGTTCAATTTCAAACTCTTTTGAAAGAAACAGAAACTTTGGGTGCTATTATTTCATGTGAACAAGCTTTGATCAAATGCTACTCTCTAGTGAGAGAATAATTGTTTTAAAACCTTTATTGTGTGATCATAGGATTGTTTGATGAGTTTCAAAGCTTGAACAAAATTTCCAAAAACAAAATATGGTTTTAAACCATTTATATATCTTTATCAAATCATGTGCCGAGGCACTGTTTATTTTAGAATTTTCAAAAGTACCAAGCAAGTCTAATGGGACAGCAAGGTTTTATGCCCAAAAATATGAAGTTTACACTTTACAAAAATCCAGAATAGTTTGGAATTCAAATGCTTTTGATTTTATTTGAAAAATATTCCTGAAAATCAATTTAGAAAAATAAAAGAGATTAGAAATCAGAACTCGGCCTGGCGCCAGCTTTTCGGCCCAACAGACAAAGCAGCCCACACGGGCCACTCCTCTCTCTGCCTTCCCCACCCGCGCAGAACCTACCCCCTCGCTGACCACTGGGCCCCGTAGCCACGTCACCTCGTCGTCCTCAAATCACGCCTGCGACCAGCGCCGCCGCAGCAGTTTCCTCCCGACGCAAATGCTCTTAAATCCCATTGATGTCGTGCGTGATTCTCTCCCCGGCTCCGGCTATTTAACCCCCACCCATCTGCGACCATTTACCCTCACTCAGCGCCCCCACTCCGCCACCAGGCTACCCATAATCTCACTTGCACCGCCGCAGTACCGAGCCACTCCGGCGTGCGATTCCGGTAAGCATCGTCCGCCCCCTGTCTCTGATTCATACAAGCGTGATCAGTGTGTCCTTGCGCATCTGCTCATGACTTTCTTTTGCTCTGTATCGTCCTAGAGCATCGTCATCGTCCACCTCTGGAAGCAACCGAAGCTCAACGCAACTCCAGCGACCTCTCCTGGTTAGTACTGACTGCGTCTCCCCCTCTCTTTCATACCCACACACTCGCCTCGTATGCACGCATCTAACGCAGCGTGACCCGTAGCGTCGCCACCGTCTTCAGCGGCACACGCCCGATGACAGAAGCGACTCCGGCGAGCAATACCCGTCAACCTCGAGTCCCCCTTCGCCAGCCAAGCACACCTTGAGCATCAACAACACACGGCGAACTCGGTGAGCTATATCTCCCTCTCCCGCGTGACCTAAATCGCCGGCAACGTCTCTGACAGAGCCGCCGCCACTCGCCGCTGCTGGCACCGCCAAACTTTGGTCGGTTGGTCCATAGTCGTTAGATCCAGATCCAACGCGTACGATAGATCACTTAACGAAACGTTTTCTTTAGATCTGAGCCACACAGCGTCACTTAAATCCTACGGCCCGCATCGATCAATCCGTGCGAATCGGTATCAGCCAATCAGAACACGCCGCGTGGCTAGGGTTTAGAATTAAAACAGAATTTAGATCTATTTGTGTTTCAAACTTGTAAAATTCATAACTTTTTATTCCCATTTTCAAAATTTTCAAACTTTATATCATTGGAATCAGGAGAGAAAATCCTATTTGTTTATGCAATGTGTTTAATGTTTTGCCTCTGGAAAAATGGTTGTTTTTTGTAGAAACTTGTGTAGAATTATTTTGGTTATATAAATAATTTGAAAAATGTTTTAAGGATCAAATAAAGTTTATTTTGAGTACCTTGGACTTGTTTATGTTTTAGTACTGATTACTTGTCTTTTTTGGTGTAGAAAAATCATCACATGGAATTTGCATGCATTCTTATATTTTTGATTGTATATTTTGATATGTGATTTTGGTGCCAATATTTTATGTGTAAATGTTGGTGCAAATAGTGATTGTGGTTGTGAAGATTGTTGCTACTCCACAAACTACCAAGGCAAGTGGTGCTTCTTGATTTTATTCCTATATTTTTCAACTATGCACTAGAAATATTTTGTATAGGACCTGCATGAATATTTTGATAAGTATCCATATGCTATGCTTGGGAAATCCTAGTAGTTGTAGAATTGTTAGAAATTTCTCTAAGTTAAGATGCTTACCATTGCCATGCTTAGCCTAGCTAGTAGCAACCAAGGGTGGTTATATATTCATGCTATGTGAAATATTTCTAAGTCTTTGACTTGTGTTTTTGCTTAATAAAACAACTAAGTGAATGAAACACCTGGGTGGAATGGAAGGAATGGTTTGTGTTGAGTGGTTACAAGGCCCATTTCTATGGTTTACCTTGTGTATCTCACTTGTGGAAAGCCACCCAGGAACAAAGGGATTTGAGATGCCATATGTTAAGAAGCTTCTAGTGCAGCCACATGGCAATATGGGCTCTGCCTGGATCATATAGGTTGCAAAAACTTAGCCATTTGGACAGTTGGTGGTAGTGGGATGATAGGTTGGAACGCGTCCATTTGGTCTAAGGGAAGGCTTCTGAAAGGTCCTGTCTTGGTGAAAATCAAGTCTTGTGGGGAAAGTGCACAACCTCTGCAGATGGAAGAATCTAAGTACTTAGCCATGTCCCTGGTATTGGACAACTTGAGCATCAAGACATGGAAGCTATCAAGAATCTCCTCATCCCAATTTCTAAGTTAAAACTTGTGGTTGGACAAGGGTGAAGGTTCACCAATTTCTATTGGTGATTCCTTGGGAAAGTTTTGTCAAAGAAAAACTTAGTGTTTTCAACTGATAGGTAAAACCTATTTTGAGCAAAGCAAGCCTAAGCTACACTTAGCCAAATTCATGTAGTATCTAGATGCTAATATTCTACTAAGGTATCACTTTCCAATACTATTCCAATGTATTGATCCACTGTGGCTGTAACTTGTGATGTTACACGTTATTCTGATGATGATTAGGGGTTATGAGTCTACACTCAACATGCTTGCCTGTGGCACATGAAGATGAAGACTTATTTATCTTATTATATATTTGAACTCTTGTATTAGACCTGTGGTCATGGAGTTTGTAAAAGACTATGTTTGTCTCTGGAATGATATGTAATAATGACCTTTATTTCTGTGTACTTCATCTTAAACTGTGGAGGCTAGCATTGATCCAGGGACTAGCATTGCAATCACAGGGATTCTTACCTTTATAAAGGGAGGGATCTTACAATCACAATGTAAAGTGCATAAGTAAAGGGCTCGGTTGAGAGATAACCGATGGACGCGGAGACAAAGATTTATTTCTCGAAGTTCACTTCCAAATAAGCTACGTCTCCATTGGAGAGGTGCGATGGCGCAATGCTCTCCGAACGCCACAAATGGCTCACCTCGAGGTGTGGTGGCTCGATGATCACCCAACGCCACACAAGGCCTCACCCCGGATGCGGAAGCACGCAACTCACCGACGCCACAAAAGTCTCACCCTATTCTCCCGAGTGCGCACCACAAAAGGCGGGCACTCGCTCCACTATGGGACGCTTGAGGGCGGTCACTGAACCCGAACAAGGTTGGGGCTAACTCCACAACTCAATTGGAGGTTCCCAACAACAAAAGCACAATAGGCTACAATGCCACAAAGGGCCAACAACGCCACAAAAGGCTACAAGACCACAAAAGGTCAACAACCCAACCACACAACCGTCTAGGGTTCCAAGGAACCCAAGAGAAACAAGCTCATAAGCTTGAACTCGCCGAATCTCCAAGGAGAACTCAAACCTATGCAACAAATGCAAGGGCAAGTCCTTCTCTCCCAAATTCCAACAAAGATACAAAAGCTATTGGCGGAATAAGGGAGGAAGAACACACAAGGAGAATACAAAACTCTCCAAGATCTAGATCCCAATGATTCCTTCACGAAGAAGGGATTTGTCTTGGGGGGATTGTAGATCTAGATCTCCTCTCACAAATCCCTCAAAAAGATGTAAGAATCATAGGAAGGGAAAGGGAGAGGTAAAGCTTCTTCAAGGTTAAGAATGGATGAGAGAGAGAAATCCAAGAACCAAGAAGAAAAGCTAGTAGCCACGAAGGGGAAGAGGAGCCCCTTTTAAAGGGCTCCCAGATCTGCCCGTTATGGGCATTCGCGACTCCTGGCCGGAACTTCCGGTGGGAGGCCGGAAGTTCCGATGGCACACGGCCAACGGTCAAAAACTGCAGAGCGAGAAACTGAAAAAGCGAATCCTGGTCGGAACTTCCGCCGGTTCAACGGAACTTCCTGTGGGAGCAAAACTTCCGGTGAAAGTTCCGACAGAATTTCCGTCAAATAGACACGACGAAAATAGAAGGTTACTGAACGTGAGCGGAACAAGAGCCGGAAATTCAACCGGAACTTTTGGCCTGAGCGGAACTTCTGGTCACTGGTCGGAACTTCCGGTGAGAGCGAAACTTCCGGTGGAAATTCCGACTGAAGTTCTGTCAAATAGCACATCCAAAACAGAAGGTTACTAAGCGTGAGCGGAAGAAGACCCGGAACTTCCACCGGAACTTACGGCGGCAAAAATGCCCTAGCGGAACTTCTGATGGCAAGTCGTAACTTCCGGTCAGGGAAATTATAGAAACCAGAAACACAATAAATTTTGCATCCGAACTCCAAATGGGATGAAACCAATTTTGTTGGAAAGATAACGATGAATAGAATCCAACAATTTTGTTGGATGAAACCAATTTTGTTGGAAATATTGGGTATCACCTTGGGATAAAATACTATGAATATATATGTAAAGTATCCCCCAAGGTGTGGAGCCGGAAAACTCGCAAGATCAAAAACTGCAATAAGTTATGCAAGTGAAATCCTTAGATGATGAACTAGAGCTTGGTATGATGATGACCACAAGCTCTAGATCCTATCATGGACAAGAACCAAATGACAGCCAAGAAAGATGATGCTATGAATGCAAAGGTTTGAGCTCTCTCCGAACGATGCAAACGAGACACCCGCTTTAGAGCCCCTCTTGATAGAACGGCTATCTATCCTAAACCCGGTCTCCCAACTAACAACACGAGATCGGCAAAAGAGAAGCCCTATCAAGAACATACCTTTGCCTTGAGCATCCTACTTGAACTTGATGTAGACCGTCTTGTTCTTCTATAGTGGGAACACCTTTCTTGGATGCTCTTGCTTGATGAAGATGAAGACTTGCAAATTGCTCCCCCATACTCCATGGGGAAACCTCTTCTTTGAACTTGTCTTCATCATTCTATGAGCACGAGGATGGCAAGCTTCAAGCATGAGATCTTCTAGAGATGGCGCATCTTGAGCTCGCCCTTCTTCATCCCTACTTGAGGTTGATCCATCTTGATGCAACTCTTTGCACATGTCTTGATCAACCTTCAAGCTCCTTCTTTCTTGATGATTCCAATGGGCACAAAGCCCTTGGACATTTGTTCATCTTCCAACCTTGAGACCAACACATGGCCCAAGCGATGCCAATGGACAAACCTACAAGTGAAACTCAATTTACACATTAGTCCATAGAGATTGTCATTAATTACCAAAACCACACATGGGGGCATACATGCCCTTTCACGAGTAGAATGAACTCTATAGAATAAGCTACTGAGCTCAACTCCTAGTTGGAGTTGCTACTTTTAAATTTCGCTGAAAACACTTTATATTTTGGTTTGTAAGTTGAATCCTTTGGAAGTCTTGAACTTCTGGTATTGTAATAATAATAATGTGTGAATGTTTGTAATATGGACCCGCAATGTTTCTGTTGTACCACTCTGAGGGATGTGATATTTACAGAATGATGTTCTGTGGATGTCATGTCAACGACTATAGTGTACTACCCATGCAGTGGTATGCTGGGTCACCGCAGCGGGCGCTCCAGAAGTTCCGAGAGCTGGTCCAAATCACGCTCAAAGATGAGATCTCCTCCATTGCCCAACTGATAGAACTTGCTATACTTCACGTCCATCTATAAGAATGTAGGATGAGTAAGTTAGTAGAGTGATCAAGTGTGCCAAATTTTATGTAGATTTGCAAGAATTTTTGAGGAACATGAATTTTCATGAAAGAATCTAAGTGATAAGAATGAGAATAGGTTTTCATAAATACTCACTTCTTTTGTTTTGAAACTAAGTTTTTGATTCAAGCGTCCATTCTAACTAGGGTCTCCTATGGTCAGGATGGCTTTGATACCAACTTGTCAACACCAGGATTTTTAATCCCAGATGCCTGTTATGCCATACATCACAATCCCAGGATTGCCATTTTTGTGAGACATAACAAATTGGTACCATTGTTCATCATCCATTACAAACCATAATAAAGGTCTTACAAATAAAGGATCTCATGATCCAGTCTTAATACAATCAACACAGCGAAATAATATAATAACAGTAGCGTGGGCGAAGCTCCATCTTCAAAGTCACAGGCAATGCTGACGATGGGAGATGATCCTAGTTGCCGTAGAATTCCTGTGGTTCATCCTCCTGATAGTCCTCCTCATAGTCTGGCCCTGGGAATAGCCAGAGACGAAGCCATGAGTACTCTTTAAGTACTCGCAAACTATCACTAACAAGTAAAGTGGTTCAAGTAGGAATACTAAGCTCTAGGTTGTTTTGCAAAAAGCCAGGTTTATCTCTAGCTGAGTTCAGAAGTAAATAAAACTAGTTTAATGTTTTATAACACCTAAGTGGGAACTTAGCTTTCACTTTCACAACCCTGTTGTGGTCAAGTCAAGGTCATGATTCATTTCACAAGTCATTTTGAAAACATCTGACAACAGAACAGTATGGCCACTCCAACTGCCATAACCGCGGACGCGGCTATTCGAATAGTTTGACACTTTGCAGAGGTGGTACACTTTTACCACAATATTCGATACATCCGTCAGGAACAATCCTGAATTCACCATACTCAGTATGCGGATAATCAATCCCAACCTTTCAATTACATACCCTAGTATAGGCACCTCTCCTATGAGTTTGGCCTCCCAACCATGACCATCTATCATCTTGGGAACTTCACAGGTGGTCAATCATCACGAGGTAGCCTCAACTCAAACCTCGGCCGCAAGGGAACCCATACTAAGATATATAAACTTCCAGTCAAGCCCTACCCAAATTCGAGTATTGTGGTCGTACGGTAACATTGAAATGGTATCGCATCCGAACACAACCATCAGTTTTATAAAGGGCTAAGGCTCATGCCTCAACATTTTCATCATCAAAATCATATGGTGTTCAATAACACATGTCAAAACATTTCAGTAGAATGACTCATCATTCTAAGGTTTTCATAACCATTTTCACCAAGTATTCCCATCTGAAGTGATCAAGTTTTATGCTTAGCACTAGCCACTAAAGTTGGGGGTAATCACTAATGAGGGGTGATAATCAAGTGTGACTTATCTAAGTCTAATCTCATGCCTCAGGATGACATCAAGTTCTACCTAACTTAGGCCAAGTTTTATGCTCTTTATGCTACCTATCATATATTTCCAAAATATCACAAGCACTACCTAAAAGTAGACAAAGAATTTTGATAAAGAAATAAACTAATAAAGCTTGCCAGTAAAACTGGGATTTCGTATAATCAAAGGGGTATAATCACATATGCCTAAGGCATCTAGTTTGCATATTTATCATGCAAGTGTTAACTTGCAAAGTTATAGCTTGCTTAGATAGCTTGCTAAGTTAACTTGTATTGTGAGGCTTGCCTTGTGTAGTGCAGTGGTTGAAGTTCTCCTCTACTTCCTCTTCATAGTAGTCTCCTTCTTCTTCGTATCCTTGGCCGGTATTAGCGTCTATAAATAAATACGAAGTATGCAATCACCAAACTTAACTACTTCTATTTAGCACACAAAGTCTCACACTAGATGATATAGCATCATCACAATCATCACATGAATTAAGACAATAGTCTTATTTATTTTATTTTAGAAAAGTAATTTTTACTCATTAAAAAACTACTTAAGATTTAATATTCTCCAATTAAAACATGGGATCATGTTGACATATGTCATCACCACATATTTCAATACTTGGGAATGCGATTTAAAGTGGTGTCACAATTTAATAAGGTTTAACCTTTTTATTTTAATTAATTAAAGTGAATAGAAATGCCTATGGGACATTCTTTTATTATTTGTCCATTATTACTACAAGTAAACCAAGATATTTTTATATATTCGGAAGGGTCTTATCAAATGTGATTTTTTAGAGTTGGAATCAACTCAAAAGCATTTATGGTTGAATTTTGAAAAATGTTTGAATGTAGAAAAGTCTCTGCCTTGTTATTTTTACCATAGGTGATCTATAATTTCAAATGGTTTGAATCCAACGGGCTTGGATTAAGCATTTCCATATCTTTCTAAAAAAAATTGTTTCATGCTATTTGGTTCAGTAAAACTCTCTGAATTGAATTTTGAATCCACTGCTAGAACTAGGTTAAAACTAAATAGATAAATCTAAATTCAAACTACTGGGTCGCGCGGGAATTCTAACTGGGTCGGCCCAATGCGCACAGCACGTGTGTGGGCTGGTTAAGTGGTGTCCCCACGTGTTAGGGAAGACAGGGGGTGCGAATGGGTATGGGGCGATTACGACCTTAGTATTAGACCAAGGATCAACGGCTCACGTCCGTCGTCCTCATCGGAATAGAACACGACGGTGGCTAACCCTAGCGCGGCCAGTGGGGGGTATGGGGCGACTCACCGGGGCTCAGGCGATGGTTGGCGATGGGGGCGAATGACGAAGTCGACGATGACGGTTCTCCTAGTACCGGCGGCTCCTCCTGGGGTGGCTCCAATCGACGGTGCCCTTCTCCTCCAGTAGCGACAGGCTCTGGCGAAATTCCAGCGAGGGAGAGCTCGCCTTGCTCCGGGAAGAGGTGAAAAGGATCAGTGAGAGGTGGGGAGTGAACTAGTGTGAAGAAAACGAGCGGGGAAGGCCTCCTTTTATAGGCGAGCGAGAGAAGCCGAGCGACATGGGCAGTGCTCGTAGGGGTCGGGGTTACATCGAGCTAACAACATGGCCGAGGCTAGGGGGCGGTGCACGGTCTCCTGGCGGTCCTCAACGGCTTGATGGCGCGGCAAGGGGCAGTGCGGTTTAGTCGGAACACGCGGGTGCTCTGAGCGGCACCGACGACATTTTTGATGACGCACAGGCGCTCCTGGTTGCACGGCGGCGAACGGGCATGTCTGGTGGTCTCCTGGGACGGTGGTGATCGCAGGCACGACGACGAAGGCGAGGCGCGGTCTGTGCGAGCGTGTCGAGCACGGCGAGCTGGCGCGCTCTGGACATGGCAGAGAAAACTGGATGCGTGTGTTCTCGGTGGTCCACTGCTTGTCAAGACTCGAGGGCTGTACAGGGGGTGGCGGTGGACGGTGGCGTGCTTCCTGGACATGGTGGCTAGGCGTGGAGATGGCTGGTTCTAGCTTGCCATGGTCGGCTAGCCAGGGTTGGCTCGGGCATGCACGGCATGGTGCATTGGTAGGGGTCTAAGTTGGTTTAATGCACTGGTTGTTAGTGGGGGAGACAAGGGTGATCAATGGGGAACAATGTTTGAAAGGATTACTGCTCAAAACAGTGAAGTTTGACAGAATTTGGTTCGTGTCTTGTAACACCCTCAGAATCGGACCTATGCAAGTTTCAGCGCTTCCCGCCAAACCCGCATAGAAACGATTCAAAGGTCCCCACCAGGCACTTGCGTGCGGGTGGAAAACGAAGTAATAACATTACACAACAGTCCTCGATGGGACCCACAGAACAGATATATATAACAGCGACTCCATGAGTCAAGAATACAGATATAATATACAAATATCCAAATCACCTTGAAAACGATAGAGCGTCCAGCTACGGACAAGATCCAAATGGGGCTAAGAGCCCTGAAGAATAACCAATGGCGTCCATAACTCGCCTGTGCCAAGCGGAAGGGTAACCACGCTAACGACGCCGATCTCAAACCTGCTTAAACAAAGGGGTGCCGACAAAGGGCAAAGGAAAAAGAAGGAGCGTCGATCTTGAGGCCAAGACAGCGAGGCTAGAATTGGCGGTCCTCGCCTACATAGGTATGGTGGTGGCGGCAATGGCGACATGCACTATACAACCTATAGAGACTCGATACAACTGGCGGTTATCAGAGAGGGATAAGAATGACCTATCCGGAACCAACCTGAAACTAACACCAAACAAACCCATCCTGGTGTTTCCCCCTCGAGACCAAACGAGGAAGTCAACCGAGGAACTCACATAGTTGGCGGTTTTATTGATTCAGTTATCGTTGCAGCAATTACTAGTCAGGTTTAGATAGTCGTCCTGATAAAATAAGCAGTGGGCACTTTTAGTTAACCATTCCGTGATAGTTGCAACACTTACTAGTCAGATACAATTGACATGAGATAACCCCAAAACCCAACAGTTGTTGGTACTTTTATTTATCCATTCCGTTGTAGTTGCCCTACTTACTAGTCAGGTACAATGGTCGCGAGCGACACTCCAAACAAGCAATTGTGGGCAGTATTATTTAGCCATTCCATTATAGTGAAGCTGATTACTAGTCATTATATAGTCAAATTTATAGCGCTACTTTAGTTATGCTTGTCTATGATCGAGATACTGTGCTCCAAGTCGTCCATAACCATGACACGGCTTTGAAAGTTTTACGGCGGGGTGCACCAATAGCAACACACGCCGATCAACCTCGGAAAAACCAAATCAAAACCCAACGAGGCTTTCACGACAAAGCAATCACAGATTGAAGTATTTGAGGGCCACCCCATTAAGCTACCATACGAAGTTAGTGACTCAAACGGACTCAAGGTTTGGGTATCTGTTGTGAATGAGGGAACCCAAAGCTGGGCTTGTCGACACCGCGGAATCGTGTCCGATCCTAAACAGACAGGTGCTATCGTCGCACAATTTAAATAAAGCGATAAGCATGGCATAAGTACAGGATAATAAATAAAACCTCAAACTAGTTTGTGGCCCCAAGAAATAAGACTGAATCAAGCTCTGGCTCAGGGGGGTCCCATAATCCTCCCGGATGTGGATAGCGCGATAAAACAAGGAATAGGTATCAAGTACTCGGGGTCCTACGGGACACAAGTGGGCGTTCGGAAACCAAATATTATCTATCACCCACCGATGCCTCTGCTTACTTACTCCAATTTTAGTTGTTAAACAGTAATTAAAGTGAACGAAAAGTAAAGCCATGATCATCTCCAACAATAAACATGCGGCATTACTCCAACAACTGTGGCACTTGACGGCATGCAACAGCACTTGAGCAAGCGACTACGACGCGCAAGTCCAACTATCTACCAAACAACAGGTAATAGGATGTGTCCAAGGCAATATAAGGCTGCAAGGGATATCACGGGTACGAAAACTAGAGCATCGCAACACAGATAGCAATTAGATCAACAGGAGGGAATAAATACTATAAAAGTAAGATAGGTAGAAAAAGGGGGGGGATGCTCGCCTGAAAACATTGTCGAAGGTTCAACCGAAGATCGGAGCGAAGCTCACATCAACTCAACGACCTTATCCGCGAAGAAGCAAAACACTAGAAGGAACACCGGATGCAATATTTAATACTACGACAAAAGATCGGCATGATGCATGTATGAGGTGTGGCATGGCAAAGGGGCAATGCAATTAGGTCATATTAAGCGGAACCAAGGTCCCGACAATTAATTAAATGGTTCAAGTCGTTTAGAAACCTCGCATTTTAAATGTTGTATTAACATGGCAAGAGATAGCACCGGTTCGCTACATCAATTTAAATGAGGCCGATATGAGACTAGATTTGCCCGCATATGGGCCCCATATTTAATTATGAGGTGAATCGGCATAAGGCCCCCAAACCACACAAATATGCATGCAAGATGAATGTTTAATATGCGACAAGTTGTATTAAGTTATAAAATAGGGTTTGGAAGGGGTTCACATGAGGGTTGGCAGATCTTGGGGTTCCGGGTTCGGGTTGGTCTCGGGGTTCGGGTTCGTGAAGCGGTCTCGGCGGGATCGTTCTCGGATGCAGGGTAGATCTTGGCGCATCCGGGTTCTCGGCGGACTCAGCGTCCGGAAGGGAGAGCTTGTCGTTCAGGGTCTCGGTGTCCGGGGTGAAGTACTCGGCGTCCTCGAGGGAGTACTTGGCGTCCGGCGGTAGATCTTGTCGATTCCATTCCAACGGCTTTGTTGTTCTGCGGCGAAGATCATGGGGCCTCCGGGGTCCGGGGTCTCGGCGTCCGTGACGAAGATCATGGCATCCGTGAGGGAGAACATGGCATGTCGAGTGTTTGGTCTTGTCGTTAGCCGAACTTGGCATCGTGGCGGTTCCTTCTTGTGGCGTCGGTAGGTCTTGAGCGCGACACGGGTCGTCGGGACCGTGCTTGTCACATGGCACATGCTGTGGCTGATCTTGCCGATGGGAAGAACATGTCCGCCGCTGGTCAACACGCACACACACGGAGGGTTCGAACGGCGAGGTACATGGTACTGGACAGGCGACGCAGGTGACAGCAACATGGCGGCGGCGAGGAGCGGCGCCTAACTCTGGCGGCTCGGGGAACGGGCGAGGTGGGCTCCGGGTCGGGCGAGGCGGCCTTGGGATGGGAGCGCAGAGGCGACCAGCAATGAGGCCATCGGCGCCAGGCAGGTCGGAGGAGGACCCACGGGGTGGAGGGTCATGGCGGCAGCTCGCGAGGGCGGCAGCGGGCCACGAGAAGCGAGGCGGCGGCGACGACCTCACTGGGCGGGGCGGGGCGGCGAGCAGGGCTGGGCCGAGGCTGGGGCGAGGTCGTCGAGGCGCGGCCTGATCGGAGGAAGGCGGCGGCGGCGACGAGCAAGTGCTCAGAGCGAGGCTTCGAGGAGGAGGCGGGCGGGCAGGCGGAGGCCGGGCTGAGGCCATGAGAGGAGAGAGGCGGCCGCGGTGGGCTGGCGGAGCGCGGAGGGGAGGCGTGGGAGGAGGCTGGGGGAGGGAGGGTGGTCACGGAGGGCGGGCGGCTGAGGGAGCAGGTGAGGAGAGGGTTGAGGGAGGCGGGTGGCGTGGGGCCAAGCGGGGAAGAAGAACAGGGAAGGAGCGGGGACAGGGGTCAGGGGTGGGACCGGTGGGGCCAGCGGGAGGCAGAGGGGTGGGGATCAGGTGTGGTGTGCGTGTGTGTGGGCCTGGGTGTGTTGAGTGTGTGTGGCCTGAGAGGGAGAGGGAGTGAGAGGGGTGAGGTGGCGCGATTTGAGTGGTGGGGGTTTGGGGAGGGGGAGGTGGCGACATAGGATAGGTTGGGGTGGGTGGGGGGGGATTGGGTAGGTTAGGTTGGGTAGATGTAGGATTTTAGGTGGACCGTTTGTATTTCTGGGGGTGGTCGTTCGGGTCGAATCGGCCCGTTCGACTGCCCCACTAAAATAATTTAATATTTTTATTTGATTAAAACAAAGCCTCTGCAAACCGATAATGACAAACAATTAACCCGGAGACCCGGTTTTGGTGTTTGAATAAAGATGGGGCGTTTTAGAAAACACAAAATAGGTTTTCTGCAAATAGTTTTATGCAAGCAAATGCAAGATGATGACGATGCTCAAATGCAATGCGGCATGATGACACGAGCATGCGGTCATGACGATGCAATGCACAAAAACAACGCGATTTTCTAGTAGTGGTTTTGCGGGATGCCACAATTCGACACCACTAACAATGGATCTCGCCCTCGAGATCCGCCTCATGGTACCGGAAGGAAGGTCGGCGATCTGCATCTTCTCGCTTTGGGTAGCTCCTCGCGACACCACTAACAAGAGGTCGTTGTCCGTGATCGTCGAGAGAACACTCCGGGAACAAAAGGTCAAAGGTAGAGGTATCCACAAATAAAGCCACCTCTAGCTTCCGTGGACGGAGTAAAATTGCTGGATCCACTGATTCGATGTACAAGAGCGAATGATAAGAGTAGTCGGATGGTGATAAGTCCATCGCGCACCCAAACCATTACTCTGCACACGAATAGGCGGATTATGCAACCAACTCTCGGAATTAGACTGGAGATCTCGACAAGCGAGGTTCGGAAACAAAGAGGTGTTACAGACTCTGCGTCGGATCTGACGTAGATGATGTCGTCGCGTCGGGAAACACCGGAAGGCACAAACAAGGAACAAAGAATGGTACCACAGATAAAGGATCACTCAGGCAGCATGAACACCGGATGGTAGAACACCGTTATCAAAGAAGGAAGCGAAACCCTGAAGGTACGACGGAACCCAACCACGAGAAATCCTGGACTCGGAGAGGAAGAGGAGAGCGGATTCAAAACACGTAGAGGTAAGAGGAGAATAGCAAGGGGTAAGGAGTAAAATCAGACCTAATCAGAACTATCCAACCGACTTTTCCAAATAGTTTTTGACACTCTACTTCGGCCGTTAGCTAGGTTATCCTACAGGCTGGACTTGTGGGAATCGCAAGCTGCGTGCTCGATACCACTCTGTAACACCCTCAGAATCGGACCTATGCAAGTTTCAGCGCTTCCCGCCAAACCCGCATAGAAACGATTCAAAGGTGCCCACCAGGAACTTGCGTGCGGGTGGAAAACGAAGTAATAACATTACACAACAGTCCTCGATGGGACCATATACTAGGTGGTCTCTGGTTGTTTGGATTTGTCAAGGTAAACTGGTTTGGTTGGGTTTTGAGAAATGATGATCTTACCATATGAACTAGATTCAATTTTGAAATGTTATTTGAATAGGGTTGCCAAATGTTTCTGTGAGTTTGCAAGGCGGGCTTGGGTTCACTTTTACTTGGTCTAGCAAGGGGTGAAAAGAATTGGATTTGTTTCTGTTATAAATCTTGACTAGAAACACTGAAAGTGGTCTAGTGAACAAGATTGACAAAAATGACCGTTTGCTTATTTGGTTTGTTTTTGAATTTCTATTGATTTTGATTCTGCTTGAAAATGATTTAGATGATGTTGTTTTCATCTTTAAACCAATCCTTGTCATTCATAACAATCACAGAAGTCCATACAAGCATTCATGCATTCATCACATACACACATGCATTCATATGGGTTTTAATTAACAAAAGTTTTTTGTTAACCCTAAATTTGAGTGATTGGAATTGATAACCTTGATTAATATTTTTAGGATGTTACAGTCTAGCTAGGGTTAGGTTTTGGAGGGAATTAGGGTTTGGGGTAGGTTAGATGGGGTCGTAGGCTGCTGCTAGCTGGGCCTTTGGGCCTGGCCGGTGGCGGCCTCCCCTAGGGTTTTGTAAAATTTTTATTTATTAGTTTTGTTTAGTCTTTTGTAAATAGTTTTTAGGCAAAACAAAAAAATCCAGAAATATCAGGGTTTGTATTTCAAATAGAGAGGGGGTTATTTTAGAAATCAAACATAGGCTTGTATAAAATAGTTTGTCAAATAATATGCATGCAGTCATGAGGATGCTCGAATGCAATGTGACATGATGACATGTGAATGCCGTCATGATAATGCACAAACAACGATCGATTTTCTGGTAGTGGTTTTACCCGGGATGCTACACTTGTGTCTGGTGGTTGACGTTCGTCACTCTCGCAGGTGGCGGTCACATCGACCGCTATAATAGTGTTTGACGTCTTGCAGTGTGTGCGTGAAAGATGGCAGGCGACGGTGTTTCTATTCTTCGATTGTGTCGAATGAAGACGGCAGTGTCGGGATCTAGTGACCACGGGGAAGATCCTGTCCGATATGCCACAAAGTCTTGGGCTCGTCTCTTGCTACGTCTCAGTTCATCGGCTCAAAAAAAACATCCTCGTATGCGATGGTGCTCTCCCCGATCTAGGTATGGCGATTGTTCGCCTTTTTTCCCGGTGCAATCATAGTGACCACAAAGGACGATGGACGACGGTTCAGCGAGGCACAAGTTTCTCCAATAATAGAATTGTATTTTTACTTGCGGGGTTCTTTGTATAAAGTTGCTTGACAAACATGTTTGTCTAAGTGTCGACCATATATGTAAACTCTGGATAAAAAGGGCCGTACTACGCGTCCCTCGGAGATAGTTCCTTAAAATCCCCCGGGTCCTCGTGGGTGACACGTGTCCTCCAAAAAACTCCGAAGTCTCGCTTTTTCTACAAACATACCCACTTTTGCTATAAATAGTCCCGCTTTTGCTACATATAGCAGAAAACGATTTGAACCAGAGAATAGAAAAACAGACTCAACCTCGCCAAAGAGTTCGTCGGCAACCGTGTAGCAAAACCGTAGAGTTTGGTTGTAGCAAAAGAATTGTGCAAAAGCAGCAAAAAAATTATCAAGTTGTAGAATGTCATCGACACCGCACGTAGCAAAAACCTAGCTACACTTGTAGCAACGCTGCCGACCGCACGCTAGCAAAAACCCAGCTCCACTGGTAGCAACTCCGGCGATCGCACGTAGCACGAACGACGCCGCTTGTAGCATCGACGTCGCCCACAAGTATCACCGCCCGGACAACAAGTAGCATCGCCGCTTGTAGCAATGTCGGTGGCCATCGGTAGCAATGCCGACAGTCGCATATAGAGAACCCGTGGAGAGACAACTGTCGTCGTCGATAGTGATGACCGCACGCCTAGCCGGAGCTCGCATATGGCAGCAGCGGGGATCCCTAGGGCGACGACCATGGCGGGTAGGCTCTATCTCCGGTGGCAGGCGAGATTGGTGCAGGGTGGAGGCGGAGCAGCGGGATGTCCTGGGCGGCGGCCATGGCGGGTGGCCACCATCTCGGGCGAGTGGAGCGCGGCGGCACGAGCTGCAGGGACGGGCCGACAAAGACCGCGCGAGGCGCTTCAGCAGTGGTTGTGGGCCGGCCGGCGGCGCAGGCACAGGCAGATAGTACATCGACGGGATTGAGAAGAAAATGAAGAGACAAGGAACAAGAAAGTTGTTGGAATGAGCAAGGGTCCCATCTGTACAATCGCTGTGCGAGTTCCGCGCGACGTGGACAGCGAGACCGACCAGGGATCGCGTGGTGATATCCCGGCTGATTGGTATCATTTTTTCTTAAAAGAACTGGCATATCCTCTCAATTTAAGTTGAAAACAGTCACTACGGTCTGCGAATTGATGTGATCAAACAGTTCGATTCAAACATGTCAGCCAAACGAACCAGGTCTCCAGTCCAGCCCGATCCTGAACGTGACAGCCACGGCGTCACCGCTGCACCGCCAAGGCTCGCCTTAAAACCCTAAACCCAGCGTCCCCATTATATACCCACGCAGCCGAAAACTTCCCCTCCCCCAAACCGCCGCTGCCGGTGTCACTGCCGCCAGCCATGTCGCTCGACCGGAGCTTCTCCACCTCCGCCGCGCTCTCGCGCCTCCTAGCTCGCTGCCCCGCGCTCGGCGACGACCCCCGCCTTCTCGCCCTCGCGTCCGCGTCCGCCGCGCCCTCCGCCGAAGACGTCGCCGCCGTGCTTGCTGAGCCGCTCCTCCACCCACGCTACACCCTCCCCATCGTCGGCTGCTTCCTCCCGCTCGCGCCCGTACTCCTCGAACGCGCCTCCGCGCTCCTCCGCACCGCTGCGCCCGCCCTCCTTGTCGACAGCGCCTCCAGCCGGGAGGAGGAGGCCGGGGAGGGGGATACCCGCGTCGTTGAGTTCTACCTCTCCAGGGGCAGGGGCTTGCGGCTGCACGAGCTCGCGTGCCTCGCGCTCTCCCGCGCCCTCGACCTCGCCCCCTACTTGCTCCGGTAAAAATGATTGCCATTCCCCACCCCGCTACAAGCGACACGTTTTCTTGTTTGTACGTGCAAAAATTGACTCGCCATCTAGTTCCTTACTCAATTAACTGCTATATTTAGCCTTCGACTAGGCACCCAAACAGGAAAACACCGACTATCGCATATTGCTGCAATTGTTCCCATTGGCTTAATTGATACAGTCACACAGAAGGTTTAAGCGTCCTTTCCTTGTACTCAATCTAAACTGGTTTCTGTAGTTCAGACTTTTGACAATGTGTGAATCCTGGCAAATTGTTTGGAATATTGAATACACCTGAGCTAGTTTCTATATCAAAGTTCCTTTCAGTTTTGAGGACATCGTAATTTAGGTTCTGTATCCATTTGCACATTTTATCTCATATGTTAAAGAATTGTTAATTCTAGGACATCGTCTTGTACAACACAAACAAACCCCAATAACCTCCCATGTTCCTGGCTATCTGTATTGCTACTCCACACTTTGTTCAGACTGTTGCCTGCTGTAAAAGTTAGGTGATGCCATCATCAGGGCTCAGGGGTAGTGATAAATTATTTAGGATAAAAAAATAGGGTGCAATGATTTCCTGTTTCTATTGCTCACCAGAATCACATGTGAACTAACGGACCAAAAATACACAACAATACAACACACATTTGGTTTTGTGTTATTAACTTTTAGATTGACTGTTCTTCATTGTCGATACTATCGTAAATTTCATCTTTCTACAGTCACAGTGATGATTCTTCGAAATCACCGCATGTAAATGATGATACTATCGTAAACTAGCTGAGAACTGTTATTCGTTGCAGATATGTATTAAACTACTTCAAGTTTTCTCCACCACCATTCCAAAGACTTCTATGTGAAGATGTTCCATCAACAATTCCTACCAAGGTATTAGTTTTTCATGTGGAAAATTATAAATACATGGTTGCTACTTGTTCCAAATGTGATAGTTTTGCGACTTATCCAATACTGACTGTCAATATTTTCACAATGCACTGAGATTTTAGTTTCTTAATGCATGTATCATCCTAACCACCCCATAGCTTGCATACTATCCATCATCTCATCGACCTGATCTCAATTCATATGGTAATCACTTCTCGTATACCTCGTTACAATTTTTTTGCGGTCTTTCATCACCATTGTAGACATTAGATTAACATTGCATAAGGTGAGTTTAACAACTAAGAAGCTTTGCTATATTTTTCTACAAATCTTGACATCAATATTGGAAATCCTTGTTCCATTACTTTCAACTTCATTTATTTGTGGCATTGCTGACCTTGTTCCTCTAGGTGCATCTTGCACACAGTGCATGCCAATAGCCTAATATATGAAACTTTGTCATTTTACTATGGTTAATGTCGTTTTCTTTCAGGGAGTACATCTGTTCCTTGATGCCACACAAGTATCATATCGGTTTCTAGAATTGGAACCCAGGGTATTTTGTGAGCAATGGGACTGGTCTTGCTTCTTAGACCTTTTAGATAGTACAGCTGATCATGTTTTAGCTGATGATCCACTTTATAGCGCTGGGTTATACTTTAGATGGTGTTCAATACAAATACTCATGGTGGTTCTGAAAGCAAGTGATAGGGGTATTGGAAGTTTTGGTATTGGGGCAGATGTTGCATTTTCATGTCTACTGAGGTTCCTTCTCATTCTCTGTTCTTTGTTATTGTTTTCTCTGGATGTTGACTTACATGACTTTATGGTAACAAAGTTATTAATCTTCTAGATGGAAGGATTATTGCATGGATACTTCCTTAGAGAAAGCGTCTTTATATCTGCAAGCCGAAGAGAGCAATTTTGACATTGATGTGACTTCTTTGGCTGATACCTTGTCGGATTGGCCAGCGGTTACAATAGGGAAGGATCATAGCACTGGAAGGTATGTTCATTTTTTTGTACTCCCATTAGCTATGTTTCTCGCTGCATTCATCTTGTTTATAGTAATTTTAAATTGTTTTTCTCTGTTAGTCCGTTTGTGCTCACTGTCACAATGAGGAAGAGTTATGAGGTAGCTCTGGTGGCAGTTAGCCAGAGGTGGCCCGTGCTTCTCTATGGTCCTGTTGGAGCGGGAAAAACTGCACTGATTAACAAATTGGCACAGAATCGTGGAAACCGAGGTATGTGTTTTCAATCTGTGATTGATGTCGATGATGTTTAGGAGCTTCCCTAGAAGATCTTATGCAATTCAAAACAAATCTGAAGGTCCAGTCAACTAGATATTTTATGGGCTTATACAATTGCATGTGTAGAAGGGATATGCTTATGTAAACTATTGCATACCAACTATATATACCATTACAGTTTTTAGCGAGGCATTCTGTTCTCTGCTAATTGCGGAGTTGCTTCATGTAGTTTTGCTAATGTGTTGACACTTGCACTAGGAATCAGAAATAGACAGCCAAATTGGAAGAGAAGGTTGGTTGAAGTGTTACGAGTTCAGATATGTTTTCTCACAATTCGGTTGGTTGGTGTGTGTCTGTTGTTGGTCCACCAGTTTCCAAACTAACCCCATGGAAATGACGTGTTCCAGTGATGGACTGTTGAGAACTCCCCGTCGAGTTTTGTCGTTACTTGAGTAGTTTAGCCAAATCCATGGTCTACACCTTTCATACTACTGTTTGAACGGAAGTGTCCATACGTTGTCATTTTGTCTAACCAAAAGAAATTCTTCTCGACACTTGTGGAAAGGATCATATCATCTTTGAGAACACTGCTAGTTCTCAATGCATTTCATTACTTAGTGCTAACTACTAATTATATTTGCAGTACTTTTTATCCACATGGACGAGCAAATGGATGGCAGGACCTTAATAGGAAGTTACATTTGCACGGAAGTACCTGGTGAATTCAAGTGGGCTCCTGGTTCTCTCACTCAGGTACTGTTCCTTCTGTAAACCCTCTGGAGATTCTTGCTATAAATTTATATTTACCATCTTACTGCTGACAGGCCATTGTGAAAGGATTTTGGATTGTGTTTGAAGACATCGACAAGGCACCCACTGATGTGCAGTCAATCTTACTACCTTTATTGGAAGGTTCAAGCTCCTTCTCAATTGGGCACGCAGAGGTGAAATTGGCTTTTGCCTTTTGATTGCTTGACATGATTATAACGCAATTGCAAGTGCATGTTAGATGAGAAGAATACCTATTGTAACTTCCGATGGTTGTCACTACTGGCAGATGCTTACTAATTCTGGAATTTCTAACGCAGGCAGTTGAAGTTGCTGAGAATTTCCGTTTATTTGCTACTGTCACCACATCAAAGCATGATGTTTCACATGCCCTGGAAGGTTCGTTTGTTTGGTTAAATTACTGTGTAATTCCGTCTGCTTTACTAGGCTCTAGCAATTTATGTGCTCAGAACTGTTTAGCTGAAAATTACATAAACCAAATTCATCACACAACTTTTCATTGAACCCCACAGTGATAATTTTACATTTCTACAACCCCACGACTTTGTATATTTAATGAGTACAGTAGTGAGTGTTAAACTGTTATTTAACTGTCTACATCTTTTCATCAGGAAGATTAACCTATAGTGCGCTGTGGAGAAAAGTGATGTTGGGAGAACCTAATCGGGAAGACATGGTTAATATAGTTATCGGTTGCTACCCAAGCTTGGAGCCCATCTCCTCTAAGCTCATAGGTAGATGAGAAATCATCTTCCATCACTTTTTTTGCTGGGTTCTGAACCGTGTAATTAATGCATCATCTCTCCTGTAGATACCTTTGAAAAGGCCAACTCTCTGGTTTCTTATCAGTTTGGTGGGCTCAACTTAGCTGGAGGAGCTGGAGGATTATCTGATGGCATTCTGCACAGATTTTCATTAAGGTGCATATTTCTTGCAGCATTGCTTATTATTCCATCGTTAAGAATGAACTTCATAATCTTCATTTATAGGGACCTGCTCAAATGGTGCAAGAGAATAGTGGGCGTTGATCTCAACTTTGAGGGTCTGGGATTTGCATCTAGTGACTGTCAATTCATATATCACGAGGTTTTTTGCTCCCTCAGTATTCTACTATCTCTATAGTCTGATGTTCTCCCTATGGTCATCAAAACATGTCATAGTGGGAGCGTGCAGTTGAATGTTTTTGAACTTTGTGTTAGCCAGATTAGCCACTTGAAAATGTGTGTTGGTTGTAATAATTTATGCGTCATATTATTAACTAAGAATTACATTGTTACGGTGATGAAAATTAACTGGTTCAAGTTGTCTCTTGGACTTGATTCAAGAGTAAAACAACACATTTCTGATGGGCGTATTTTAAAGCATGCTTTTACAAATGATTATTTCAGGAATATGCGACTTTGAGATGTGTAGTGTTCTTGTAGTTTATCATTTTCATGTCTGGATCTAATGACCACTTCCAACACACTGCAAAACATAATTAATAACTTACGTTTTGATTAGCGCTGCCCGGTCAAAGGCACTTGCATGGAAGGACACATGGAAAAAATACCATGCATTCATGTTGTCATGTTATAGTCCTAATGGGAAAGAATGATTCATAATAAACAACTCTAATTGTACAGTTTGTTTTCCCAGTTAACTAAATGACCCTCTGTCTTCTTTATCCAGTCTGTTGATATTTTTGCTGCTTCTCTATCATCTCCGGAGAAAAGGCTATACGTAGCAAGAGAAATTGCTAGAATTTTGGGTGTTCCTCATCTAGCAGAAACCATGCAACCTACAGACAAGCCCATTATCCAGGCATGTTTACTGAGTTCTTATATATAACACCTGTTCTGTTTTTAGTTTTAGTGAAATTAATCATTCCTAATGCACAGGCTCGACACACTGACTTGCAAGTTGGCAGAGTTACGCTGCAGTGCAGTGAAAAACCGGTAATGAACATTGCTTTTTTCAATATGCATTTCTTAAACTTCTGTTTGTTTGCTAATTCTGGGTTTCAAATATGCAGTCGTTGATTCAAAAGGGGCCTTTTGCTGATATTCGCCGTGCATTAGAAGTTCTTGAGAGGGTTGCATGTTCGATTAAGTTTAATGAGCCTGTTCTTCTTGTTGGCGAAACTGGCACGGGGAAGACTACACTTGTGCAAAATCTTGCAACCTGGCTTAAACGGCCATTGACTGTGGTGGTAGGGACAACTAGTATCATAATTATCTTATAATATTTGAATTTCTTGTTTACTGTTTTAAAACTGGTGATCATCAAAATTCGTTCGTTTTATAATCATCTTATATACCAAATGGAGGTACTCGTTTAGGTGTTGCAAAACCGGAGATTATCAAATTCGTTACCCTAAAATTGATTCTATCTACCATGCAATTGCAAAGAATCAAAATCACAAAGCCATGAATCTCATGAACTATCAATCTATCATTCCATTCACCAGTGCCACGTGGAACTCGGGCACAGTATTTTGCATACAATGCTTAAGTGGGGACATTTTTTAGCGTTATGCATATGTTTTTGAGGATAATTGTTTTTGGAAAATGGCATAAAAACTGCATTTCCTGCCTCTGCTGTGACATAGTAAGTCTAAAACGTGTGCTGGAAAAACTGCAGACCATACTTTCTATCTTCTAGTCATACAATTTTCAAGATTTTTGTGGTGTGGTTATAAATTTCTATCTTATTATTTCAGAACTTAAGCCAGCAAAGTGATATATCGGATCTCCTCGGTGGATTTAAGCCATCAGATGCTCGGTCAATATGCCTTCCTCTTTATACGGAGTTCAAGGATCTTTTTTGTCGAAGTTTTTCTGCGAAGGTGCAGCCATTGCTGGTTCTCATGGTGTCGCCCCATAATTAAAATTCTTTGATCTATCTTACTGTTAGTTTGTTAGCTTGGTTATTCTTTCTAATACACTGATAGTTCGATTGTTTGACATGCTAGCTTATTAGATAAACTTGAAAATGTTATTTTATGTGGCTTGTAAGTTAATGAACTACTTTCATGACTTGTGTTTTATGGAAGGTTGGCTTAAGATGGATCATTGGCCCACAATTCTCTTGTGCTTGATCCTACAATTTAGATACATCAACCATGCCATTGTTAATCATTGATATTTATCAATTGAGTTGTTTGTTTGTTCAGGCAAATGAAGCTAGATTACATAATTATGATTTGTGTGTAATGGAGAAGAATTGGATAAAGTTACTACGCCGTTTGGCAAAATGTGCTGACAAAGTTCAGCAGCTACTTGAAGGAAGTTCCGAGGTCAGCGTTGGTTTAAAGAGAAAAAGAACGCTGCCTTCCCAAGACAAAGTTCAGCAGCTACTTGAAGAAAGTTACAAGGTCAGGGTTGGTTCAAAGAGGAAAAGGCAGCTGCCGTCCCAAGTTTTATCTGACTGGAGCTCCCTTTCTTCCAGGCTAAATGCTGCCTGTAGTCAAATTAGTTCAACCACTGGCATGTCGTTTCGATTTGTGGAGGGTGCTTTCGTTTCAGCTATAAGAAATGGTCATTGGATTTTGCTTGATGAAGTTAACCTTGCACCTCCGGAGACTCTCCAGAGAATTGGTGCTGTACTGGATGGAGAGATGGGCACACTGTGCCTGGCTGAAAGGGGTGACGTGGATTATATTGAACGCCATCCTTCCTTCCGTATGTTTGCCTGTATGAATCCAGCAACTGATGCTGGGAAAAGAGAGTTGCCGTACACTTTTAGGAGCAGATTTACAGAATGCTTTGTTGATGATCTTATGGATGATGCTGATCTCCGTCTTTTTGTCAGTAAATATCTGGATGGTCTGCATTCTGCTAAAGGAGTTATTGATAACATTGTTCGTTTTTATAAATCAGCAAAAAAGGAATCTGAAGAGAAGCTGCAGGATGGAGCTAATCAGAAACCCCAATTTACTCTGAGATCTCTTTCTCGTGCACTAGGTTATGTAAAAACCGCAGAGAAATTTTTTGGCTTCAGGAGATCTCTTTATGATGGCTTCTGTATGTTCTTTCTTACAATGCTCGATGTCCCTAGTGCAAAAATCATTAAGAACTTAATAGTATCTCTTTTGTTGAATGGAAGAGTGCCACCAAGCATTTCTTTTGCTGATTACTTTGTGGACAAATCTAAGGAACTGGATGTTTCGGAATCAGATGAATTTTTGTGCAGCTATGTCTTAACCAGCAGTGTTACTGGGCACATAGTTAACCTTGCCCGTGCTGTTTACATAAAAAAATATCCTGTACTCCTGCAAGGTCCAACGTCAAGCGGCAAAACTAGCCTAGTGAGGTATCTTGCTGCAAAAACTGGCCATGAATTTATCCGCATCAACAATCATGAGCATACTGATCTTCAAGAATATCTTGGTACGTATGTCCCCGACAGTCATGGGAAGCTTAAGTTTCAGGAGGGTGCTTTGGTGAAGGCTGTTCGTGAAGGGCACTGGATTGTGTTGGATGAGCTAAATCTTGCACCTTCGGATGTCTTGGAAGCTTTAAATCGGTTGTTAGATGACAACAGGGAGCTGTTTGTTCCAGAGCTTCAAGAGACTATTCCTGCTCATCCTGAATTTATGCTTTTTGCTACTCAAAATCCACCTGTGCTTTATGGGGGACGTAAAATGCTGTCTAGAGCATTCCGCAACCGTTTCATTGAAGTGCATGTTGACGAAATCCCAGAAGATGAGCTAATCACAATTTTGGAGCAGCGGTGTACAGTTGCTCGCAGTTATGCCACAAAAATGGTTCAAGTTATGAAAGACTTGCAAACACATAGACAAAATAGTAGAGTGTTTGCTGGCAGACATGGTTTCATTACGGCGCGAGATTTGTTCCGTTGGGCCAGTCGGTACCGAACATTCGAGGGGAAGTCATATGAAGATCTGGCTAAGGATGGCTATTTACTTCTTGCGGAGAGATTAAGGGATGACAATGAGAAAGCTGTTGTTCAGGAAGCATTGGAACGTCAACTATGTGTTAAGCTCAACATCCCAGATCTATATAACTCGGTAGGTTTAATCTTTTGTTACACTGCTAACACTTCATTTCTCCAACATCCTTGCTTATTCTATGTCATCGGTGGAAACCCACTTAATAAATAACATTACTTATAAATCATACTCTTGGTCTGAATACTG
This sequence comes from Avena longiglumis, assembly GCA_030063025.1. Classification (NCBI taxonomy): domain Eukaryota; kingdom Viridiplantae; phylum Streptophyta; class Magnoliopsida; order Poales; family Poaceae; genus Avena; species Avena longiglumis. Next base: position 252,819,216 of record CP125979.1, read on the forward strand.
AAATGGTCTATAACCACACAATTCCTTAAATTGCATGCATGTCACGTAGTAGGTACTCAATTGCGGTACACCTCATTCAACTGGATATATTTTAATTTTTAAAAGTGTTGCACTAGAAGGCTTTGGAATTATAGTTGCGAACATTGATATACATGTATGGAAATTTGTAGTACATTGGAAGCTATTTTCTGGCATACTACTAGAAGCAGAATGACTGTACTGTGGAAGTTGTTTGACTTGGCTTACATTCTCAGTCTACCAAATATCTCATTAATTCTTTGGACAATGTTTGCATCTGCAGAACCCGTCTTTGTTATTTAGCGTGAAAAATCTAGCACGTAGATTTTATTGCCTGGCATATTTATAGTGCTTGTATTGCTGCTTGCTTTTGTGTCTGTTTACTAATTTAGGGATTTCGCAGGAGGGCATCTATGGCGATAACATATCTCCTCATGCTATTAGAAAGAGAGTACAAGAAAACTTTGGAAAGTGAGTCTTGTTTACTTTATACTACTTCAGTGTGTATTTTGCCTTCTCCTGATCTGATGAAATATCTTTTTGAGCTCTTGCAGTATCACTTGGACAAAAAGTATGTGGAGGCTGTACTTCCTTATCGAGCGCTGTTACAGGTCACGGGAACCTGTCCTCCTTGTTGGTGAAACTGGCGGTGGAAAAACAACAGTTTGCCAGGTCCTGAGTGCTGTTCTTGGAGTGAAGTTACATATTTTGAACTGCCATCAGTATACTGAGACATCAGACTTCATTGGGGTCAGTTTTGTGTCAACTAAATCTTTTCTATGAATTATATTTTTGTATTACACTTCAAAGATTTGGTTCACTAGCATAATTGCATGACTGTTACTTGCAGGGATTTTGTCCTATACGTGATAGGTCGAGAATAGCCCTGGAGTTTAAACATCTTATTTCAACAATGAAGGAAATGAAAATTTTCATTCACGTTGCAGGAGATGTGGTATGTTTTTTGGTTTTAGCATCTGGTATTTCAATGATGGGTAATGGAAAATTTCCAGAGTAGGGCAACTGATTTTTCTATTGTTGACAGACATTTCCCTCTGATATATCTGGAGCTGTTAACGTCATAAATCATATAAATGGAATACTTGATAAATATAGAAAAGGAAAGGAACTGTTTCCGGAGGTGCAACCTCAAGAGCTTGATGACATGGAGCAAATTAAGTTGAAATTGACACATCTCCACCAGAATTGGCAGGCAATTTTTCTTTGGCAGGATGGGCCACTTGTGCAAGCAATGAAGAATGGAGATCTTTTCCTTATTGACGAAATTTCTTTGGCTGATGACAGCGTACTTGAACGGTTGAACAGTGTCCTGGAACCTGAAAGAAAATTGGTATGCCTTCTCAATTTGCAACTTTCTGCTGGAACTGCATGCTACACATGGATAATGAGTGGAGTAGAAGTGCAAGTTTAGGGTCCTAGTGGATCAAATCGCAATGTTATGTACCTAAGTGACACAACCTTGAAACCTTGGGCATCTAATAGATAATAAACTTGAAAACTTAGGGCCTAAGTAAGTCAACTTATAGGAACCTAGAATACAATATATTCTAAATGTTATTTGTGCATATGAACTTCTGGTATTCGTAAGTTCTGTTTTCGATGTATAATACTCCTGTACAAATTGTTTAAGTAGTCACATGAGTTTTTTTGTTGATTTAGCTAATGTATAGTTTTTTTTAGCTGAAAATAGGCACTTTTATTTGTTTAAAATCCTTATATTGATCACTCTTGACATGGTGGAAAGGCAGATCTTACACCTTGTTGCCAGTGCAGAGGATGGTTAGATGCATGACTTGGAAGAGGACTGTAGTTTTAGAATGGGACGATAGAAATACATTTGGGTGAGAAAGCTAAAGTAGAGGGTTTGAGAGATGGAAATCGAGTGCAGGGATATTTTCTTCTTGCTTGTTCTCATAAATTACATTTCCTTCTATAGGCCTGACTAACTTGTCCTGCTAAGACTCAACTCTTATTGTAGCAATCCAATGTAGCCGAAATTCGGTCTTTAGCTATCCTTAAAATTCTTTATCTACCAGGTCTTTCTTAGGCTGCTGTGAACAACAGAATGACTGTTAGAGACCATTTCCATATTTCCTTAGTTACTGGTTTTCACCAATTGAGCAAAGGGAGATTGATTGTACATTTGGGATTGATGGATCTTACTGACTGTAAACTTGAAATTGCTTGCGAGTGTCTGTTCTATAAGTAGGCTGCCTTCTGATATCTTCCATCGTGCTGGCACTTGTTTATTCAGTTAATGCAAATATGCAATGAGATGTCTTTGATTCGTAAATTATGTTGAATGTTCTACTACTGTTTCTCGTTTTTCAGTTTTTTTACCTATGTTCAATCTTGTCTTGTGTCTTCTTTTTGTTTTTGTAGTCACTGGCTGAGAAAGGTGGTTCTGTGCTAGAGAAGATTGTGGCACATCCAAACTTTTTTATCCTTGCAACAATGAATCCAGGTGGCGACTATGGGAAAAAAGAACTTTCTCCAGCACTAAGAAATCGATTCACAGAACTCTGGGTTCCTGCTGTAACGGATGTTGATGAACTTAAGAGCATAGCTATTGATAAGTTCAGCAAAGCCGAGCTCTGTTGCTTTGGAGATTGCATCGTTAATTTCTGGAAGCGGTTCAATCAATTGCGGACTGGAAGAATGCTCACCATACGAGATCTTTTATCCTGGATTTCATTTATCAACGTGACAGAGACAATTCTTGGACCAGAACAAGCTTTAATACATGGTCTGTTCCTTATATTGCTTGATGGGCTTGCATTGGGAATGAATTTTTCTGAATCTGAAGCTACTGAGTGGAGAAGGACTTGTCTGTCCTTACTTCTAGAAGAGCTACAGAAGGTTGAGGGGAAACCATTGAGCTCGGACTTGAATGATCTGAAGAATTATGGTTGGGGCGATGATATAAGAAAAGCTTGTATTGATTGTAATCATAGAGATCATTTTGGCATTGCACCGTTCTATATTCCTAAAGGTCATTTGGCGTGTAAGCAGCAGGGATTTGATTTCACGGCACCTACTACCAGTAAGAATGTTCTGCGAGTATTGCGTGGCATGCAACTACGAAAACCTCTTCTATTAGAGGGTAGCCCTGGAGTTGGAAAAACAAGCTTAATTGTGGAATTAGGTGAATTTTCTGGTCATAAAGTTGTACGAATAAACCTATCGGAGCAGACAGATATGATGGATCTTTTAGGTTCAGACTTGCCAGCTGAAGGGGAGAATGGAATAGAATTTGCCTGGTCTGATGGTATTCTTCTTCAGGCTTTAAAGAATGGAAGTTGGGTTTTGTTGGATGAAATTAATCTGGCTCCCCAATCTGTTCTAGAGGGTCTGAATGCCATTTTGGACCATCGTGCAGAGGTCTATATACCTGAGCTTGGTCAAACTTTCAAATGTCCACCGTCATTTCGTGTCTTTGCGTGCCAGAATCCTTCGTCGCAGGGTGGTGGGCGGAAAGGCCTTCCCAAGTCCTTCCTTAACCGCTTCACAAAGGTTTATGTTAACGAATTAAAAGAAGGAGATTACCTTTCCATATGTAAATCACGATATCCGTTACTCAGTGAAGATCTCCTCAGAAATCTGATTCACTTTAACAATAAGCTCTTCATGGACACCATGGTATGTAGGAAGTATGGCCAAGAAGGTTCTCCTTGGGAGTTTAATCTTCGCGATATTATGAGGTCCTGTGAGATAATAGCAGGTTCGCCAGATACTTCGAAGAATGACTGCTTTTTAAATACCGTCTACCTTCAACGAATGCGAACTGCCACTGACAGGGAAGAAGTTCTCAAGCTCTTTGAAGAAGTGTTTCAAATAAAGCCCAGCATTTATCAGTCGAAAATGCTTTATGTCAATGAGCAATGCTTAGCTGTTGGAAGTGCGTCTGTTAGAAGAAATAACTTCCGGTCATATGAAGTTTGCAGTAACCAAATTAACATACTTCCTAGTATTCTTCATAGCCTTGAAGCTGCTATCCACTGTATCAATCAAGGTTGGTTGTGCATTCTTGTTGGACAACACTCATCTGGGAAAACTTCACTGATCCGCTTGCTTGCTCAGCTGTCTGGCAATACATTGCATGAGATGAATCTGTCATCTGCAACTGATGTGTCGGAATTGCTCGGATGTTTTGAACAGTATAACTTCTTTAGGCATTATAAAGAGGTAATATCACAAGTCGAGCGTTATGTTGATGCATATTTCAGCTTGAGTATGGATGTACATTGGAAGGATGTGATTATGAACAGGAAAGCTTTGTTTGTGAAATGGTTTGGATTTGTGGTTGCAAAGAAGTGCTCTTCAATTCGCACTTCCACATTTATTGAGATGAGCAAGACTGCATCTTTGCCACCATTGAGCTTGGTCACTGACATAGTTGAGCAAATGAAGTGTGATCTGGAAATTCTTGACTTGCCTATATCATTGACCAAAGATGAGCTGACTAAAACACTGAAGTCCATCTACAGCTTGCAGCAGAAAGAAAACATACACCGGCCAGTTAAATTTGAATGGGTTGCTGGGGATTTGATCAGGGCCATTGAATGCGGTGAATGGGTTGTTCTGGACAATGCAAATTTGTGTAACCCTACTGTATGTTTACTAGTCTCTTCTACTTTGTAATTTATCTTGCAATTTTGTTTTGCTGATTCTTCTATTTTATTTCCTTTGATCTGTCAGGTGCTTGATAGGATAAATTCTTTGGTTGAGAAAGAAAGGTCCATTGTAGTCAATGAATGTGGTCTTGTAGATGGGAATCCTGTAGTTCTTGAGGCCCATCCTAAGTTCCGAATGTTTATGACAGTTAATGCAAAGTATGGTGAAGTTTCAAGAGCCATGAGAAATAGAGGAGTTGAGATCTTTCTGATGGAGCAAAGTTGGTGCCTGGAGAGATGCACTTATGTGCCTGAGGATAGTGAGAGGAAGGACGTGACAAGGTTCTTAATTTCTTGTGGTATACCAAGAAGGGAGTTGATTTCAGCAATGACTGAAGCACACTTATATGCAAAAGCTGCTGGCTTACGTCTTGGTATAAGTATCACCCTTCTTGAGATCACACGGTGGTTTCAACTGTTCCAACAGCTTCTCATTAAAGGAAATCAGCTCCTTTGGAGCCTCCATCTAAGTTGGGAACACACTTACCTACCATCGTTGGGTCAAGTTAATGGGTCTGATATTGTCAAGGAGGGAAAACTAAGGTTTTTGAGTAAGTTTAATGGTTCAGCTGGTTTGCATAATAGTTTTTCATTGTCCTTGCCTGGTGGTTGGCCGATTGAACACAAACTAAGGGACTTCATTTGGTACTCAAAAGAATCCTGCGTCCAAAGAAATTGCATGTATCTACAATCATTGGGTGCACAGTATGCTGCTTATCAAATAAGCAATTTGGAAGGTAGTTCATCTTTATTGGGTCCTACTAGTAACATCCACCCATTTGTTCTTCCTGCCTCGAGCTTATCTGCACTGCAATTTCCAACCTTGTCCACTCAACATTTTGTCAAGGCTCGTGTACACGGGGAATTCAATTCAGAATTAGCTGATCAGATGCTTTTCATTGCTGCAAATTGGGTAATAGCGCAATCTACGAAAAGCGATCTTGAATTGTATGGCATATGGTTTAAGTGGTATAATTGCTTGCTCCAGCCGTACTGCAGCTTCTTTGGAGACTATGCTAATATTCTTAAGCAATCAAGCGAGCATCCTATTTGGCAAAGCATCCTCGAATGCTACAGCGAAATAATTGCATATCACAAGGTTGATGTGGTTGCTCATCCTATTGCGTTGCTGTCGGTGAAATTGTTAGATATGGCAGGTTGTGACACACTTAAAGCTTGCCAAAAGCGGCTTCGTAGCGCTCTTAATGGTTTGAGCTTGCTGTGGCATACATTACAGCAATGGCAATCTGAGACAACTTTTCCTGATTATGGTGTTCTAAAAGCCACTCTATTGCCGGCATTGAAGTCCCTCAGATGCTTGGAGGATGAGGTACTCAAGATGATTGTGAAATCTCGGAAGGTGCTGCAGATATACACTCGTCTCCTGGATTATCACAGGTCTATATGGAAGATGATAGTTTCATCTCAATTTGAGGGCCTTCCAGTTGTTTGGAATCTTTTGAGGAAAGAAATACTTAAGCTACAGCCAAAATTCCCAATAGAAGTTGGTGTATTTTTGGTAAGTTATCCTTTACTTTTCCTAGTGATAGTACTAACTGATTGCAAACTGACATTACAATCATACAGATGGAAAGTGTCAATCTAAACAATGTCCAAGATTTCAATTTACAATATTGCAAACCAAGTTTGTGGGCACATGGTGGTCATCCTCTTGTACCATCATTTGGCAGCGTCTTCTACAAAATTCAAGAAATTGTAGCATTTTGTGCAGCTCTTTGGCCAAGGAAGAATCTTTCAAAGAAATATCTTGATGGTAATATACTGTGGATTTGGCAGTTAAAACATCACCGATGTTTATGTAGGCACCATCTAAATTTGATTACCTTTTGTTGCTTGCAGATAAAGAACACATTATTGATGTCATGTTGTCAGCCAATCAGGATCTTAGACGCCTTGCATTGCATGGTACTCATACATTATTTGAAGAGATATTTTTTAGGCTCATACTTTTTCCTAGAATACATTAATACAAAATTAAGGACAATTCCTCTTTCTTATTTTTATTTTCAGAGGCAATCCATTTGTATCCTATATTATTTTCTGTGATGCTGATTGCTCTTTTGGATGTATTGAAGCACAATTTTGTTAAAAAATCAAAGTCTATTTTGCTGTCTTACATTTTTTCACTTCATCTGCTTAGTAGATTATTTCCAGATCAAAGCACTTTGATCCATCAATGGTGATTTTTTTAATGAATATCGTCTCTGTCTCTGTCTAGGTCTAGCTATCACTTTTCACCCTGCAACTGATTCCGAGGAAGAGGACTGTACAGTTGTGGCCCGGTTGGATGAAATTCATAAGGTTTTTTTTGGTTCTTTGTCATTTTCTTAAGACTTAAGATAGATTTTGTCACATTATTTTTTTCTTACTGCATTTTCTTGATATAGATGCTCATTGAAAAGGTTGATTGTGAAAGGAACAATCTTGGATTAATGTCAAAGACTTCAACTGCTGAAACAAAAAATTGTTGCTCAGTCTCATCCAGTATTTTATGTAACACTAATGGTTTCAGCGGTTGGTTAACGAGTCTTCCTTTGCTCAACTTGAAGAGCTTGAACTTGGATACTGCTTTACTTCAATGCCTATCCTCGTGCACACAACTAGATTGTTCTGACATTCATCAGGTCTCCGTCTCTCCCTCCCACCAACTTTTGGACGATTTTGTCCCATCCATTGACATTCTTGAGTATAACATTTGCTGCCTCCTGAAGTTAATTTATGTGTATTTTCCAAAATTTTCCATGGCAACTGAGTATTTTATCTGAAGAATCAGTAGGGTACAGAGACATTTGTAATATTGTGCAGTTTTTTCTTTCACTCTACAGATCATTGCAGATTCAGAAGCCCTGCTTATGTATGCTATGGACTACTCGTTGGAGTTATCATCTAGATCTCCTTTGGACTTTGTTCAACATCAGATTGTTTGGTGGATTTATCATGCCTGGGCCACAGTTGATAATGGTAAAACAATATCTGTACTTTGGACATAGCTCGTCACAGTTGTGTAGTTATTTTTGCTATAACTTAAAAGCTGACACTTAATGTTGTGCAGTCCAAGTAAAAGTTGCCAGTTCGCTTCTTGAAATGTGGTACAACTATCACACGTCTTTGTGGACTTACTGCTCTGGAATTCCAAAGGTTTTTCTCCTCGACTTTACATAGAGCTCCGAAAATATTTTAATACAACCATGATTCTGTCCTACTGATTTGATTAATTTTCAGGCCCTGCCCCCTATTACACATGATGAAACCTGTGATCTAGCACACCTGACAAAATTGGATGCCATAAATACTATTATGTACGATGCTATTTTCATTTATCTCTTATCTCTTTCTTTTTTCTTCTGCTAGTAGTAATTTAGTGCGTAGTGCTTGTGCCCTGTTTCTCATGTATGCATTACTGCTGGCAATTAGCTATGATGATGTTTGGGTATTAAGACATGTCTATATTCGTACTGTTGTCTGTGTCCGCAGCCAAGGGGATTTATGTGTGATGGATTATCAGAAGAATTGCTTGATGCTCAGAATGTCATCTAGAAACCTTTGGGAAGGTGTCTCTAATGCAGGAAACTTAGTGAGCAGTTTCTGTTCGTCTGCTGATTCTCTCTTTAAACAGGTAATGGTCTATCTATCTGTGTTTTGTGTCCAGCCACTCTCTTCAGTTTTGTGTGCTGATAATCTGTTCCAGATCATATTTGCCCATAAGAAGCATTTCAAGCCAGAAGAGTACAAGCAGTTAGAGTACATCCTCTTCGAAAAGTTGGCACAATATCTAGAGGTTCGTTATGATGTTACCATCCTAGTTATGTTGTTTAGAGTCTCGTGTACCACTGCAAGTTTCATTTCATTTTCTATGACACATAAACTGAAGTGTATGTTGAACAATTTTGATGGTTTAGGTTTTAAGCTGCTGTTGAGACTTATTAGTTTCTGTTCAGAAAATTTCTGGATACACTACTTTGTAATGAATGATAATTGCGACTTTGAATTCTGTCCATCTAGTTTACCTGTTGCATGTTCATGACTTGAAACGTGAACCTTTAATTCTGTTTAGTTGTTTTTTAGACAACCAGGCCATCGCCCTGCTTTATATAGAAAGCATAAGAGTTTTTACAGAACCAACACTGGGGTTACCAGTTTACAAACTCAGCATAGAGCATCTCTGGCAGACCCCGTAAACGCGCGGCCTGAAGAAAACGTTTTACAGGCCACGCAAAACCTGTTTTCCGGGCAAATTTTGCGGGGTCTGTTCTGCGGGAGGCAAACTGAGACTGCAAATCACGAATCAGATTTCAACAATTTCTCCACACAAAGCTCATATCACAGCAACACAGATCAAATTAATGAATGTTTGAACATCGCATAACACAACTAATCTTCCAATCAAATTACAACAACAATAGGTCAAATCAAATTACAACACTTGTTCAAATGAAATAATTAAACAAATAACCAATGCTTCTGAGGACAAATAAATAGTTCAACTCAATGAATAAAAGAGGGGGACTTCATGGTCCATGCCGCAATCAAGATGCTGGATGAGGTCTTGTTGAAGCTGGGTATGCAAGGAGGAGTTTTCGATCTCCTAATATGTCTCATGAAATGCTTGAATGCGATCGGGTTTTGCGTTCTGGCCTCACCCGGCTACCAACATTGTCATAGAAGAACTCCCAAGTTCTTGTCCTTCTCATCTTCTATGATCATGTTGTGGAGAATGACACAACATGACATGATGTTGTTCAAGATTTTCTTATCCCACAAACGAGAAGGACACCGAACAATAGCAAACCTAACTTGCAATACCCCCAAAGCCCGCTCAATGTCCTTGTGGCATGCTTCTTGAGCTTATGCAAAAACAGCCTCGGCTCTAGTTTCTGGCGTTTGAATGGTCTTCACAAATGTTTCCCATGTTGGATATATGCCGTCGGCAAGATAGTAGCCTAATGTGTAGTCATTGTTCATGACTTTGTAGTTGCAAGCTGGTTCTCCTTTTGCCGAACTAGCAAAAAGCCACCTATGCAACACTGATATCATTGAGTGATCCCGGCACCCAAAGGAACAATGCCAAATCCACAAGTCCTGAGACGCCATGGCCTCGAGCACAGTGGTTGGATCACGGCTTTTTCCACAATATTGCCCATGCCATGCTTAAGGGCAATTCTTCCACCTCCAATGCATACAATCAATACTACCTAGCATGCTCGGCCAACCCCTCTTTTCATTCATAGCCATGAGCCTCTTTGTGTCTTCTTCGTTGTGAGCTTCAAGATAAACATCACCGAAGACACAGATCATGGCCTTTGCAAATCTATGCACACACTCCAGTGTTGTGTCCTCGCCAATGTGAAGATATTCATCGGTATAATCTGTGGGAATGCCATATGCAATCACTCGCATAGCTGTGAATTTTTTGGATACGTGCTAAATCCAATTAGCCCTGCAACATTTCTACGGTGAGTGAAAAAACACGAATTGGCCTCGCACGCTTCTACAATTTTCACAAACAATTCTCTGCGCGTAGGTAGCGCCTACAGAAGAGATGTGTCGGATATGTGGGTACCTCGGTGAAGTAGTCCCGCATGAGCATTTCAAGGCCGAGCGAGTGGTTCTGCGGAATGCATAGTCTGCCGACCGTCGAGCCTCGCCGCTGCGACTTCTTCCGGTCCTCGAGCTCTTTCACGGAGAGGAGTATGGACATTTGCTCGTAATCATCGTTGAAGAGCAAGTCTTCAATATCCAAATCATCGGAGGATGACGATTCGTCAAAGCGAAACTTCTCGCTTGGGGTCATGTCATCTAAATTTTTTGAAGATTAAAAACCTACGGGCCGAAGAAAATGAACTGAATGCACGGGAGGAATCGAAATCAAGCCTCATCCATGGCGGCCGTGGCGACCTCGCGAACGGCGCCGGTCGATTCGAAACAGACCCTTCAAGAATCTTGACGGAGATGTTGCTGCGGTTGCGGGGCGGCCGAATCAAACCGCCCAGGTCAACAACGCGGCCAAATGGGCCGGCATCGACGCATTCATGGCGGCGGCCTCAGCAACCCGAGCTGACAGTGGGGAACTGCTCAAATCACCAGATTTGACCCCCCACCGGTGCGGAATCACATATACGGGTGGCGGTGAGGTCGGTTGCGGAGCGGCGTGGCTGCTAGAGGCTGGACACAACGGCAGGAGGAGGCGGCGGCGGCAGCTCGTGGGGATGAAATTTCAGTGCGCCAACCTTTCCACGCGTCTACGGGCCACCCCTGGTTCGGCCGCGCAACCTGGGCATATATGGGTGTGGGGATCGAATTCACGGGGCTCCAATTTTTTTTTCCAGGCCGGGCCGTCTTTACAGTGTATATTCGGGTCAGTTTTTTTGCTCAAAACCGAAAGCTGATGGTCATTTCTCAGTTCGGCAGGCTTTACGGTGTATGCTAGAGATGCTCTTAGCTAACACAAATATCCAGACCCATGCTCCATGTTTAGTTTGTTTTCATATAAACTTGACGAATATAAAGCTAACTCATTCCAAATACATGTCATCTTTGTAATTTTTGTTCTTTCAAATATTTGTCGGTTTTCCTCTTAGCCTTTTTCTGGTGCTTTGTATGTTCATGCATATTGTTCTCCATCGCAGGAAGAAGGCCTACATACTGCTTGTGCACTGCTATCTTCTTCAAGTCATGGAGTACTGGCTTCACTCTCAGGGCCAGATAAACTCGTAGGGTCATTGCTTCTGGAGTTGTACTCGTTGCACTCAAATGGTATGTTCATTTTGGATTTTTGGTAGTCAATGAATGATTTGTCGTACCTGTAATTTTATCAGTTCAGCTCCACCAGTATCTGAACTTCTTGGTATGATGTATGGATTTATATACGTTTGATGGATAAATACGAACTTTGTTTGATAGCTCATTACGTGCGGCTTTCTGCGCCCAATGTAGTTTATTGGTTCAGTTGTATATAACTCTAGATAATAGCTTGTGTAACACAGATATACAGACTGACTAGAGAACAGTTAGGTACAGGTGCATCAGCAGCAACTACATTTTTCAAATCCTTTTTACCACCTTTTCCATAATATATGTAGTTGCATTGTGAATGGCTTACTACATGACTTATACTTCTGCTCTCTTTGTTGGTTTGGATATCCTATTCATTTGAGCAGATGCTGTACCTTTTGTTTCTGAATATTTTTTGTGTCTTGCAGACTCTCTATTGCATCTTGGGGCTGCCTGGGTTTATATTGGCCAGTTGCGGTTCCAGTTATTGTTGAGTTCATACAATCCAGATCCAACATTCGTATCTGCTTTTATGCATTCTCAGATTCTGGAACAGATTTCGCACCTGGATCTCAAGGAAAAGGTAAAACATCTTTTGTTGCTTGAAATGTGTGTAGAATAGGCTGTTTTGTGCAATAGTAAGCTGTTTTGTTTAGAACATGGATTCACCATAGCAAGTATCATTGAGCTCATACAATCAACTTTTTTTTATGTTGTTTTATTTATTCCTAGAAGATCCTGCTATATTGTAATGGTGAAACTGTTTTGATTTTTTATATTTTCTAGAAATATACATTTACAGAGTGGTTGTATGAGAGTCTTTTTGTCAACAAAAAGTATAGCGAATTTATGGAGTCTGCTTTTCTAATAGGTACACCATGAGTGTGAAGAATTGGCTGGCTCAAGCTCAGCAGAAGATGGTCATGCTCAACAGTTAATACAAGAGCTGAAAACTAAAGAGAAGAAAATCCGGGCAAAGGTTCTGTTCTCATAATTGCATGACATCCAGTGTTTATTGTTCAATTATAAGTTCTGGTTGTTCCATACTTATGAATCCTGTTGTATCTACGAAATGTGCGATTCAACCCAGCTACGCAATGTGTTTTTCCTCTTTTTAATCTCTTTGGTTGTCATGGACTGGATGACACTAATTCAGCTATATAGATGTCCTGTCTCCTAGATTAACAGGCACAATGTATGTTTTTCTCTGCGATTTGCTTGCCCCTGGCTTTCTCTGCCATGGTAGTGTATTGGTGATGCTACAAGTCGGAACTGGTTAATTTGAATTTATCTCTAAATGTTCCGACGGATTGCCATATTCTATAAGATGGAAGCTGGCCAGACCTCAATATGAATATGCAATCTTGCCTTACACCTGATACTTATTTTATTGATGTGATCTATCCATGCGTGCAGTTGTACTTATTCTCGTACACTATTCTGCAGGTCGTATTTCGACCTCAACAGTCTAAGCACAAGAGTTTGATTGCAGCATGCTCTGAGTTTGAGGAGCGGTTGTCTGACTGCAAGGATCTGCTAATTCATTTAAACTGCAAAGAAGCTGGGCAATTGGAGTTTGATAGAATCTTTAATTGGCAGGTGAGATTTGTTGGGACTGATTTTAATGTCTTCTGTCTATAGCGTATTGGTCTTGGGGCTATGTTTTGTTCTTCTCTTTTCACTCCTCAGTAACCGCAGTTAAAATCGACCGGTCTTTCAATCATTCTATGACAGATAACATCAGGAAACTTTATCAAGAGGCTAACAGAAGAGTATGGGGAATATGTTGATTTGATTCAACCAATGCAAGTCGCCATATACGAAATGAAACTTGGCTTGGCAATTGCTTTATCTGGTTCTCTCGAGAGAGAATATTTGAAGAAAGTCAAAGAAGATGATATTGAAAGGGTTCTGGTATGTATATGTTTGAAGCTGTAGTTGAAATATGCAGGTTTCTTCATGGCTGTCTGCCAATAATCTTATAGAATATATACACTCTACATCGCACTTTATATAGTCAAATTAGCCCACTTAACTAATCAGTACCTGTCATCGGCTGATGTTAAACGGATGGTCACATAATGCTGATGGCAGTACTGCAATCAATATTTGTGCTGCAGGGTGCAGTTTTTGCTTTTATGCAGTTTCCCAATGGATCTGTTACTGGAATGGCCTTATTGGGCGTTCCAGGTTTAACAAATTGTTCAATGGGTGATCAATTGGAAACTCAATACAGTGAGTTCGGTGATGTACACATGATGGAGAAGCTATCTCGTGTGTCAAGTCAGTTAAAAGTTGGTGAAGTTGCAGACAAAGTGGTTAGTGAATCGTATTGTCTTCTATCCTATTCAATTTTATGCCTCTATATCATGAGAATTTGGAAAATGGAGCTTTTAATTGATGTTTTCTGTATTGTTTGCAGAGATCCCATTCTCAAATACTAGTATCACTTCACCATGTTTCTTTAGTACGAACAACGTACCGTGTTTGTCATTCCCTTGTAATGGATAAAACTTCATATCTGGTATGTACTCCTATCGTCACTGTTAATAAACCTCAAATGGAGAGAATGTGTGGTCTCTTACTTGTTTCTCTTTCCAGTCTTTGAAGGAGATCTTCGACTATTTTAAAAGCATGTGGATTGATATGAAATCTAGTGTGAAGGCTAGGGAAATTGATGATTCTCAATATTACAAGTTCAGGTCCCGTATCATCGATATACAGGACATTTTTAAAGGAGACGTGCCTTCACTTTCAGATATCGACTCTGATGCTGGTCTAGATGATGAAGAAAAATTAGAGCTTGAGTTTTTCAAAATAATGGTATTTCCCTTTGTTTTGTATTCCTTACGAATGCTTATATTTAAATTTATATTTTATTTGACAACCTTGTTTTCACCAGGAGAAAAGTGATGTAGATGATGGTTTTGTTGAAGACAAATGGGATCTTGTTCCAGAGTCTGTTTTGAAATGTATTATATCAACGCATAACCAATTGTTTGGATCCCCTGACCTTATTGAAAAGGTAAGGGCAACATAAGAGGAAAGATGCATCTTCTGTTAACTTCATAAGCAGTTGGAGTGCATATTTGTTTTTTCATGGGGATGGGGTTGATAATAATTTTCTTGACGTTCGTTCACTGTGTTTTCTTCCCAACCTTTGTTAGTTGGTAGTTTTTTTTGAGAAAGGATATCAATAAAGAGAATTAAGGAACTATTATGTGATAACTGTATACATTCTCATAGCTAAATTAATATTTTTCATGGTGCATCTATTCCAGCCTGAAAAATTCCAAGTTAGTGATCAGCAGAAACTTCAATCTTTCGTAGATTCCTACGATTTTGGTGCAAGAATACTGAAAGGTATGTACATGATCTGTGATTCCAGAAGTGTTGTATGCTCGACTTGGCTTATTTGTGATATTATTTTCAGGCCTTCCTGAATTGACGTCTTCAAAACTTGATGAGAAGCTCATGCCTGAGCATTTACTTCGTGTTTGTCTGGAATATTCACGAACTTGTGCAGTCACTCCTGACAGCAATTGTTATAATGCTTACAAGGTATCGGGTCTTGCAAGTTTTACCTTGATACCTAGTTGTTCGTTCTTATTTAGTTTACTTGCTTATTTGCAGAACCCAAATCCTCCCATGTTGTTCAAAATGGTTGAGCCACTAACCGCACTTCAAGAGAATATTAGGTACTTTTTAGATGAGTGGCCTGATCATCCAGGCCTACTGAAATTATTGGAGATAATTGCTTCCCTTTTGGCAATGCCCCTGAGCACTCCAGTTTCAAAGGTCTGTTATCCAATAAATTGTTTGTATTATACCAATTTTCTGCTAAATACTAGGCTGGCCTGTCTTACTGTCACCTTATTATTGAAGGCCTTACTTGGATTGCAACTGTTGGCCGGGAAAGCTCAAACATTGCAGGAAAATGACTCCAAGTTCTTTCTAAAAGGTAAAGGCCGATCTTCAACAACTTGTACAGTAGGAAGATGAATCTGTGATATTTTGTACTCCCTCCGATAGTTCAAAACCGCGACACTTATTTAGGATCGGAGGGAGTAGTATATATGTTTCCCATCTTTTTGTTCAGGTGGCTAAATTTTATATAGCTTAAAATGTACTCCCTCCGTTTCAAAATATAAGATGTTTTAGGTTTGTGAAGAAAATGAATCTAGACTTTTTTAGTGTGTAGATTCATTCCAAAGTTGAGTGAACCTACGTACTAAAACAAGTCTAGATTCATATTCTTCACAAATCTAAAACATCTTATATTTTGAAACGGAGGGAGTAGAAACTAATTATTTACTACTGCTGGCCTTACTTAAGATTTAGTGTCCGTTCTAGCATAGTTGGCTTTCTATTTACGGCTGTGACATTTCCAGCATCTCACAAATCATAAAACTACGCTTTTTGGTTGCTCTAATTTCATTTTCCCCACAGATAATCTTCCACCAATATTCATGCTTGTATCTTCAATGCAAAGGCTTGAGTTAGAATGTTGGCCTATACTGCTTGAAGATGTCCAGGGAAAATATGAAACTAATGCTGCAAAGGTGAGTTTGTAATTAATAGGCATGTCATTATAGTTTATTATAATTTTGAATTTTGGCCTATATAATATATTCTTGGACAATTGCAGCTATGGTTTCCGTTGCGAGCCTTGCTTTTCCAGTCCTGTGACACTCCAAAGAATGCTGATTCATCTATAATCAAGAGGTATGCATCTGCAGTTGTTCTTTGCTATTGCCTTTGTATATATTTTCTTATGTTAGTTTGATCCAAATGCAGCGTGGAGGAGTTTGTTCAAACATCAAATGTTGGAGAATTCAAGACACGCTTGCATCTCCTCCTTGCATTCCATGGTGAATTTTCTGATGGTGCTAGTGTGGGTGTTTATTTAAGGTGAGGTCAAGAGCTTGCCGTGTATGTTACAATTGGTGACTTCCATCTTTATTTATGGAATTATTGATTTTTCTTTTAGCATCTCTGATATATGTTGAAAACTGTTCCCTTCATTCTGCAAATGTACTTTCTAATATATTTTCTCTCTTGACAGTACTCCAGTGAAGAAAATCCAGAACATTCTGTACAACGTGTTTGGTTACTACATGCAGTTTTTGTCACTGTAAGTTCTTGTCACGTGAAGCCAGTCCTAGCTCATTTTCTTAATGGTTGGTTATAATATATTTTTTGCTACTTAGTGTTCATCGGAAAATTGAGGCTGGTAAAGAATCAATTGAAAAGGAGTTGAAAGATCAGGTCAAGCTTTATCGGTGGGAGCAAGATCCATACAGTCTTGCTTCGATTGATAGTTTCAAGAGGACGAGGCACAAAATATTTAAGCTTTTGCAACGGTTCAATGTATGTACCAATTACTAATTATTGTTATTTTTTCAATGAATTAGTTTACTGGTTAGCTAAGATTATTCTATTTACCTGCTAAGAATTTTTATATCAAAATAATACTGTCGCTGAACTACTGTACTTAGTCTTTCTACTTGGAATTACAACCTTCAACCTGCAAGTCATGTGCATTTCTCTAATTTGTTTGCTATTAGAAGCAAGCATGTTACTAGAAAATAACCTTCTACATAATAGGGTCTCTAATATGCTATTGTTTAGTGCTATGATATTTATGCCTACCTTCACGAACAATTTTTAAAATTATATTTACTTGTCTATTTCATTTTTTTCGTAGGATATTTTGCAAAAACCTGTCATTGCCCTACTGAATGAAGAGGCTACAGCAAGAAAAGTACCATCGTGGCTTGATCCTGAGATACCTGAATCAGAGTTTCCTGTTGACACAGAGAAACTTAGTGAAAGGTTGTCCGATAGGGATCATATATATAAATATTTTATCAATTTGCACCCATTGTATCTCCTTAGGTTTCATCTTTCTTCCAGGTGTTTGTGGTACAGCAAGTGGAAAAGTCAGGCTTCTCTGTCATTGCAAACATTATTGCATATAAACGATACTGCTGCTGCAGTTCCTAACATGAAAGGTTTGACCTGCCCTCCTCAGTGACAGCTTGTTTTTTCGCCGCATGTGTTTTGTCTCTTCATTCCTTCCGTAGTGTGTGGGATTGTGAATTTGGTCCTTTTTTCTGACAGAATCTGTGTATGCCGTTGTGCACAATATGAACCACCAACAAGATGAAAGTGAACTCAATGACAGATTGAAATTCTTTTGGTATGCCCTTGAGAGAATTTGCAATGCGGCTGATTTTGGTTATGTACTGAAGCATGGTAAAAAGAACCAGAAGAAAACTGCTTTATCCAGTTTGTTCAAGACACTCGAGGAATGTGGACTCTCAAAGCACAGGCCAATGAGTCATGAGGTATTATTAATGCTGAAAAACAGATTTTCCACTTCCGCTATGTTACGTTTGATGTAGAATGCCCTGAAAATAAATAACAGAAAATGCTGTCTCGTCAGTGGTCTCCTTATTTATTTTGTATATAAAATTGACTCCTACAACTTGATGTTACTTCCAGTGGGGAAACGAGGTGGATGCACCAAGCCCGTTGTTTTTGGAGCAGTCATATAATGTAACACATTTGCTCCAACAAATGACCACACAGAACCCGTGTGAAGATGTTACCATTATTCATTCTACAATATTAAGCACAAATAACTGGAAGCTTGCAAATAAGCAGTACTTCAGATGTTTGGCAATGGTGCAACAACTTCAACAAATATCTTTGAAATTTAACAAAGATCTAGGTTTAGAAGAGGTCAGTTCCTCTACCTTTTGCTCTTCTTTCCGTTTTGGTGTTTTGACACCATAGATGATGCATGCATCAAATTTGTGTTATGGTCTGACAGCTTTAGCAATTTGCAGGTTAATAGGGCTACATCCTTTATGAACCATTTATTGACCATGCTATGTGAACAAAGACATCTTGCTTACGATCTATTTGAGCAGCTGAACCAGTTCCGGCATATGATCTTCTTGCTAGGTTCAGGAGGTACGTAAATCTCTGCCTTTTCTTTTCCTGTTCTAGATTTAGTAAGCTAATCTTGTGACTTACCTTTTATAGGCAAGAGTCAATGTCTATCATCATGCCAAAATGTACTGCTAATTTCCATGTGGCAGCAAAAGGTATAGTATCCACTACTGAAGCTTTGAACTACTATAAATTGTATGGGTTTTAATTTAACACACGCATTTTCACCTTTTCTGTAGCAATTCTTTGACAATATGCTAGCTATGGTCACGGACACCAACTTGTTGCTCAGAACCTTCAAAGGTTGTCATCATGCCACTTGTGACGACATAGAAGTAGATGTTGCTTCGATGTCAACTCTTTTTGAAAAGTTCACTACAAGATTTTCTGAATCCAAGGTAAGTTTGTTTGTTTCTTTTGATGCTCATGGCTTGTGTATAGCTTAAGTGTCTGAGCTTATAGCTGAAACCAGGGTTAAAAAGGGGGCTTCCTTTCGGTTGTCATCGAGAGTTTTAAGCCCTGTCCAAATACTTTTGGTCCAATAACTTAGTTAAACATTCTTGAAGGACTATACCTTAGTTAATTTCATTGGTATGTGCATAATAACTCTGTTCTATTTTTGTAGGATTTATTAGACAAATTCCTACTTGGATCCAACAATATCCTTACTGGTGCCCACAAAAATATGCCTGTTGCTACAATAGAGATGGAGCAACTTGTTGCTGTGAATGTCCAGCTTATCGACACATTTAGAGAGGATATGCAGGTCTTATGCCGGCAGGATGTTTCGATGAGATCTGTGAAGAAAGTTATACTCTCTCGTTTCGAAGAGTTACTGCACGAGGTTTGTATTAATGTCTATATGAATGCTAACATTTTCAATTGCCCTGTTTTGTCGGGTGACTGGTAGATGTCTTCCTATTTTATGCACTTAAGTACACCTTGTTTTATAGCCATCCTTATTATTCTTTACTGTACAAATGTTTATTAGGGAGAATTTTTATCTGCTTCTGCTGTGACAGTAGGTGGACTCATATCTTGCTCTTGTTTGGCATATAGTTATTTTAACTTCCTATCTCTTCATTTGACATCATGCTTGAGGAACTTCTCGTGTTACTATTTGATGTAAGCCGGCATTTCTTTTGTTTTGTGTGGATGTTTGGTTCTTAAGCGCGTTACTGTTGCAGGGGAAGATAACAACAGTGGGTTTCTCTAGAGAAGTTGATAAAGACAAGCATGGGCTACTCTCTGATGAACAAAATCCTGAAGAATCATATACTGCAGCTTTTAAGGAAATTTTCACACTAGCTGTTAGTGTTGTAGGACAGCTCACTGGTATTGGGATATCCACTGATGGAGCTAAAGAATCATCACTAGAAGGAAATATTACTTCCTGGAAAGATATTTTGCATTCATATGCCATGACTCTTCAAATGGACCAAGTCTGTGATGCTGGGGAAAAACTTTCTGTTTTAGTGGTATGTTCCGTCACCTTTCTTACCTATGATTTTTTTTGTTTTGCCATCTGATCCTTATTATTATTATTATTATTATCCAACAGAGGAAGCTAGTAGACTGTAAACCTGAGATGCGTTCTATAATAGAGGTGCAGTTAATGCATCTTCATGTTTTGCTGGGTGTGATCATGTCATCAGCTGAAGGCATACTTTCTGAACTTATGGAAGCTCATAGAAGAGTAAGGGTTGTCTTGGTTTAATCAAGTTTTTTTACTTGTTCTTTTCTCCCTTCTTTGGTTCTAATGATTTTTACGGGTTTTTTTCCTTCTTCTCAATTGCTGTTTTGTTTTCTGAATGGCTTCAGACATCTGAAATGACTCATGCACTTGCGGACCTTTTAATTTATCTATGTGCGGAGGGGTTTGGTTGCACAGAAGATACAGCTGAAGATGCTTCAGATGGACAGAACGATGCAACAGTAACTGGAACTGGCATGGGTGAGGGTGAAGGTCAAGAGAGTGCAAGCTCTAAAATAGACGATTTATCACAACTTGAGGGCACCAATGAAACGGTTAGTGTGCGCAACCAATAGTTCTATGTTAGCAATTTTTTGTTTTGTTTTAGAGATGCTAACCATTTTCTGATATTTAGCAGGATGCTCAGTGTAAGGCGGGTCAAACTAAGGATGATGATAACGCAATTGAAATGGAAGAAGATATTGCTGCTGAATTAGCTGATGTTTCTGAGGATGAAGGCAATGACTCGGGCAGTGAGGACGAAGACAACTTGGATAAGCAGATGGGTGACACTGGTGATGCAAGCGAAATGGTTGGCAGTAAATCTTGGGACAAGGACGAAGATGATGATTCTAGAACATTCGCTGAGAAGTATGAGTCAGGTTCATCAGCCAAGGGGGCAGATGAGAATGATAGGGAATTGCGAGCTAAGGATGAATGTCCCATGGAGACGGATAACATGGAGACAGATAATAACGAGCAAGGCAAGAATAATACGGAGGATGAACCTAGTACTTGTGAGGATACTGATGAGAATACTGATGATGTAATGAATAAAGCTGATGCATATGATGAGCGAACAGGACCAGAACTCTCTGAACCAGACAAAGATTCTGAGGATGTCAACATGGATGACACAGAACAAACCGACGACGTGGATGCTGACAATCCCGACAACGAAGATATCGACCCAGAAGAGAGGACACAAGAAGATGAGACTGCAGTTGCCTCAGATGACATGGAGGATGGTGATGCCACACAGGATGGTGACAATGTGGTAGATAATGAAGGGGATCATCTTGAAGATGGAGATGTGGAGCCAAATAACATGGACAATCAGCAGTTGGACAAAATCGACTCAATTGCACACCCTTCACAAGGTATACAACCTGGCCATGTGGAAACAGACTCTAACAGAGAGTCTGAAGCAAACTTGGCGAACAGCATGGACATGAGCAGTGCAGTTGCTCCTTCTGTTGATTTTTCAAGCAATGAAGTGCCTAGTCTGGAAATCTCTGTGCCCAACTTCGGTGAAGGTTCAAGATTGTCGTCCAAATCCAAGCCAGAGCTGCAGACTGATGCTCCACCATCACACATCAAACAGACAAATCCTTTCAGGTGCCTTGGAGACGCAATGGAGGACTGGAAAGAACGGGCAAGAGTCTCAGCCGATACCCAAGATTATCAACCAGAAACTGAACATCATGTTGATGATGAGAGTGCGACTGAATTTCGTTATGTGCCCGAGGGTGAACAGAGCACCTCTCAAGCACTGGGTGACGCAACAGCTGACCAAATCAATGATGAGCTCCAAGTCAGGCAATCTAACTTGGAAGATGAAACCCATGTCCAGAAAGTGGAACTACCTGATGAGAGGATACCTGGAGATGATAACCCTGAAGTGCCCCATCTTCAAACTTCGCAATCACGTGCCAACAAGTCTGAAAGTGCTTACAGATCGGAGGTAACAGATATGCAGACTGATGCATCCATTCAGAATATGGTACAAGGTGAAGCAAATGACACTTTTGGAGACGTTGTCTCATTCAAGCGATGTCTGGCAGATGACATGATAGTTCAACTGGATGACCTAACCAGTGTCAGGGATCTGGAGGTCACTAGTGAAGAAACAAAAAGGACTACTGTGGATTGGAGAAATCTTGAACTGGCGACCATGAAGTTGTCCCAAGAACTGGCTGAGCAGTTGCGCCTTGTCATGGAGCCAACCCTCGCAAGCAAGCTTCAAGGAGATTACAGAACTGGAAAAAGAATAAACATGAAGAAGGTACCTGTATAGTAGTAACATGCTCTCCCTTTTTTTCCCCGGTGCCCCTCTAAAGGATGTGCACTTATCTGATGGAATGTTATTGTATCTTCTTTCAGGTTATTCCATATGTTGCAAGCCATTTCCGCAGGGACAAGATATGGTTGCGACGAACTAAACCCAATAAACGAAATTACCAGGTAGTTATTGCTGTGGATGACTCACGAAGCATGTCTGAGGGCAAGTGCGGAAAAGTTGCTGTTGAAGCATTAGTTACAGTTTGCCGGGCCATGTCGCAGCTTGAGGTTGGGCAGTTCGCGGTTGCAAGTTTCGGGAAACAAGGGAATATTAAAGTGTTGCATGATTTTGATCAGATCTTCAATGCAGAAGCTGGAGTCAAGGTAGGGCGTCTCTTTTGCCTTCATTAACAATAATAAAGTAATGCTAATCTCTCTCTCTCTCTCTCTCTCTCTCTCTCTCTCTCCACAGATGATCTCTAGTCTGTCTTTTGAGCAAGACAACAAAATTGAGGATGAACCAGTTGCTGATCTCTTGATGCATCTGAATAAAATGCTTGATGATGCTGTGGCAAGGTCTCGCACACCATCCGGGCAAAATCCACTCCAGCAACTCGTACTTGTAATATCTGATGGCAAGTTCCATGAAAAGGTATCAACTTGTGTGTCAGATTTGCTTACAGGTTAGACACTGCCTGTTGTTTTAGTACTAAATTCATTTTATGGGAGCAGGAAAAATTGAGGCGCTGTGTCAGGAACCTTCTAAACAGAAGGAGAATGATTGCATATGTACTCCTAGATAGTCACGAGGAATCTATTATGAACTCACTGGTGTGTACTTCAAAACCTCTGCTCCCAGTTTTGCATGGCCAGCTAATTCGTGTAGTTCAAATTCTGACTACATTTATGTTTGCAGGAAGCGTGCTACGAAGGAGACAAACTAATCCTGGGAAAATATATGGACTCATTTCCATTCCCTTACTATGTTACGCTGAAGAACATCGAAGCACTTCCTCACACATTGGCGGATTTGCTTAGACAGGTATGGAGCAACACTCATTTCAGCCCATGACATTCCCTAGTTAGCAAATTGATGCTCTATTAATATCTGCTGTTTTCTGCTGCGCAGTGGTTTGAGTTGATGCAGAGCGCTAATGAATGATCTTTGGGACGTCAGCTTGTCAAATTGTTCTAGGGAACCTAGAGTTGTAAAACCGACTGTAATTCTCTTGTTTTACACTTTGGAGCAGATAGTGGTCCAAAGCACATTTCCTTGTAGCTTGTTCTGCACTTCTGGACAAATCCTTGTAAATCACTTTTCGATCCATTGATAGGAAAAGGTGCTGTACTAGTTTATGTACAGTCCAGAGAGAGGACTAACACCATGACCTGTACAACTCAACCAAAGGAACTGTCTAAGGGAGCAATTGGCGAATGCCCCAAGCCCCTTCTTCTGCCCACAATCGTGCCTCAGCTTTGATTGTGTACCAGTTCGGTGATCAAGCCGCTTCTCGCACCATGCGGTGTTTCCTGGCACGCCTTGGGATGAGCTTGAAAAGACCAGGCACTCCGTACTCCCCGCTGGATACTGCTTGCTGCAAAAACAGAGCCACTGATTCTCTGTTTTTTGATAGGTTGGTTAATTCTAACACCATCTAATTCACATTCAGGTCTGGTGATTAGCCTAAGCAGCACACTTTTCCAGGAATTTGACAGCTGTCGGCATGTTTTTTCTCTTCTATTCATGTATCTAATGACTGCACCAAATAATCCTTCAGATTTTACCTTGCCTATGTAGTTTTTTTTTTTTGAACAACCTTGCCTATGTAGTTGAATGGTCATTTTCCTAATAACTTTACATAAATGATCATTCTAGCCTTCCTCCTTGTGTCATAAAAATCGTTGTCAGCCAATTTTTTTCTAGATTAGACACCACATTGAATTATATTGCAGCAACGCCACCGTTAATTCAGACGAGGTTTGCAAATTTAATCAGGGCTATATACAAATTTAGGTTTTTTAATTCAGACGAGGTTTGCAAATTTAATCAGGGCTATACAAATTTAGGTTTTCTCATCTCTGAATATTCTAGCTTTCCCATTGCGAGTGCGTAAGTGTGACCCATGAGGGCCCAACATATGCAATCCTATTAATAAGGAAAAGAGACATCTTATCTTATCTCACACCACTCCATGACTTATTCTACAACCCAGCAATATCCCGGCCTACATAAAAATGACAAATTCTAACAAATCTGAAATTTTTCGAATTTTGTACTGTTCATCACATCATATCTGGAAATTTGTTATTTTTACACAGCCCAAAATACGAAATATTCTGCATTGATTTTTTGCACTCAACTACAAGCCATTGTTTTCTACATCTAAGGATTCATTTTAGATTTTTTTGACACTTTAAAATGTTGAATTTTTAAAATTTCGAAAATGGGCTCCATGGGCCCGTCCTCCATATTATAAATATTGCTATGGCTACTTACAGCCGGGAGATATCACCGCTCGATCCCCCGGGTCGGTTTCGCTGCCTACGCGCGGACCTCGCACAGCCTTGTACAAGTGGGACCCATGCTCTTTCTCTTTGCAATGTTCTTGTTACTTCTCGCATCATTAAAAATCTCATCTCTATACGTCAATTTACCACTAACAATCATTGTTCGGTTGAATTTGACCCCTGGGGTTTTCCTGTGAAGGATCTCAGGACAGGGTAGTACGGGCGACCTTTATCCCCTCACCATCCCGTGCCTCACGCCCTCGCCGCCATCACCACCGACACCGACCTCTGGCATCGCCGCCTTGGCCATCCCGGTCCAGCGTCGCTTCAACGCCTCGCGTCGTCAT
Source organism: Avena longiglumis (assembly GCA_030063025.1). Taxonomy (NCBI): domain Eukaryota; kingdom Viridiplantae; phylum Streptophyta; class Magnoliopsida; order Poales; family Poaceae; genus Avena; species Avena longiglumis. Next base: position 252,844,289 of record CP125979.1, read on the forward strand.
CCCTCCTCCCACTAAATAAAGTTTTTCCTACCCCTAGTTTGTGTCATGCTTGTCAGCTCGTTCGTCATGTACGTTTAGCTTTTGCTACTTCTACCACTAGTACCAAACGTCTGTTTGAATTAATTTATTGTGATCTATAGACATCGCCCGTTAAGAGTGTATCCGGCTTTAAATATTTTCTTGTCCTATTAGATGATTTTACTCATTTTTTTGGACATTTCCTTTACGGCGAAAATCCGAAGCTTAATCTCACTTGTCCAATTTTCGCAATTATGTCGCTACACTTCTCTCTCTTTGCAAGCTATCCAATGTGACAACGGACGGGAATTCGACAACCGTGCCCTTCACACTCTCGCCGCCGCGCACGGTGTCCTCCTCTAGTTCTCATGCCCCTACACGTCCCCGCAAAACGGTAAAGCTGAGCGCATCATCCGCACTGTTAACGACACCTCTCGCACCTTGCTGTTTCAGGCTAGCATGCCCCCTACCTACTGGGTCGAATCCCTCCATACCGCCACCTATCTCCTCAACAAACTTCCCACTAAGGCCATCACCGCCTCCTGCCCCTTCTCTGCCCTCTTTCCCACGCCACCCACGTACACCCAGCTTCGCATGTTTGGTTGTCTTTGCTATCCGAACACTGCTGCCACTATGCCCCATAAACTCTCGCACCGTTCTGTTGCATGTGTGTTCCTCGGATACGCCTGGATCTTGAGACTCGTCGCATACTCATCTCCCGGCATGTTGTTTTTGACGAAACTCGATTTCCATTTGCCCCAGATTTTTCTCTAACTAACATGCAGCCGACACCCCCCTCCGAGCCGATCGACGTCGACGCCTCAATCCCCGTGCCCCCATGCACCCGGGGCTGCATAGGACCGCACCCGACCTCTCGATGTCGCCCCTCTCGGCACGGTCCACGGCCCCGCCTGCCTCGCCACAGACCCTCATTGGACCTCGGCACCTAAAGACCACCGATCGCGGTCCCATGTCGCTGCCTCCCCGCGCTGCTACACCAAGATCAAGCACCAGCGCAGCCCACGCCACGGCCTTCCTGTTTCCTAAGGCTGCTACACCGCCGAGCACCGGCGCCTAGCTCCAGCTCCAGCCGCACTCGACCAAGACACCACCGCGGCACCGCCGCCGTCTCGAGGGCAACCTCCGATTGCTGCCCCTCATCCCATGATGACAAGAAGGCAAGCAGGCAAGGTCATTGGTCCTCGCGATCGTCTCAACCTGCACATCGACACTATCACGTCGCCTACACCACCCTCGCCGGTTCCCAAGTCAGTTCATGGTGCTCTCCAAGACCCGAACTGGCTCGCCGCCATGATGGACGAGTACGATGCCCTCCTCGCCAACAACACCTGGGATCTCGTTCGCTCCCCTGCCAACGTGAACGCCGTCTCCGGCAAATGGGTGTTTCGCCACAACTCAAGGCCGATGGTACTCTCGACCTCTACAAGGCTCGTTGGGTCCTTCACAATTTTCTCAGGAGCATGGCGTCGACTTCGACGAGACGTTGAGCTCGGTTTTCAAACCGGCCACCATCCGCGTCATTCTCTCCGTCGCCCTCTCCCTCAACTGGAGGATACGCCAGCTCGACGTCAAGAATGCCTTCCTCCATGGGAAACTCTCCGAGTTGGTCTACTGTCACCAACCCACCGGCTTCATCGAATCCACACGCCCTGATCATGTGTGTCGTCTCAACCGTGCGGGCGTGGTACCACCGCTTCGTGAGCTTCATCACCACCCTCGGCTTCACCTGCTCCAAGTTGGACACCTCCCTCTTCATCATGCATGGCTCCATGGGGACGGCATACCTACTCCTCTATGTCGACGACATCATCCTCACCACCTCTACTCCGACTCTACTTGAGCGGGTCATCACCGCCCTTAGCGCCGAGTTCGCCATGTCCTACTTGGGAGAGCTACACCACTTCCTTGGTCTCGCAGTTCGCCGTGACTCCAACGGGATGTTCCTCTCGCAGACCCAGTACGCTCTCGAGATTCTTAAGCGTGCCGGCACGAGTTCGTGTCACTCTGCATCGACTCCCGTGGACACCTCGTCGAAGCTGGACGCTGCCGCCGGCTCCCCCACCACCGATCCGTCTGAGTACCGGAGTTTGGCTGGTGCGCTTCAGTACCTGACCTTCACCCTCCGGACATCACCTATGTTGTGCAGCAGATCTATCTTCACATGCATGACCCTCGCGACCAACACTTGACCCTCGTCAAGCGAGTTCTTCGCTACGTCAAGGGCACACTACATCATGGACTTCAGCTCACGCCCTCCGCCACGGACCGCCTCGTCGCCTACACGGATGCCGACTAGGTTGGCTGTCCCGACACTCGCCGCTCTACATCCGGCTACCATGTATTCCTAAGCGACAACTTGGTCTCATGGTCCTCCAAGATACAACACACCGTCTCTCGCTCCAGCGCCGAGGCCAAGTACCGAGCAGTCGTCAATGCCGTCGCTGAAGCCAACTCCTTTAGAAGCTTCATCGACCTCTCCCCACAGCGACCGTTGTCTTTTGTGACAATGTCAGTACCGTCTACATGTCCACAAACCCTGTTCAGCACCAGCGTACCAAGCACATCGAGATCAACCTTCACTTACCGTGTCGCGCTTGGGCACATTCGAGTTCTTCATGTGCCGTCCTCTCGCCAGTTTGCGGACATCTTCACCAAAGGCCTGCCATCGCCACTATTCTTGGACTTTCGGTCCAGTCTGAGCATCCGAGAATCTCCCGTTAAGACTGCGGGGGATGTTAGACATAATTGATCCCGTATCCTCGTTGGAATTATGCCCTAGAGGCAATAATAAAGATGCTATTATTATAATTCTTGTTCATGATAAAGTTTATGTTCCATGCTAGAATTGTATTAAGCGGAAACTTTAATACTTGTGTGGTTTGTGAACAACACCGTGTCCCTAGTACGCCTCTATGGACTAGCTCATTGATCAATGATGGTTAAGGTTTCCTAACCATAGACATGAGTTGTCAATTGATAATGAGATCATATCATTGGGAGAATGATATGATGGATGACCAAACTAAGCGAAGCAATTAGATCGTTTCATCGTGTTCATCTTTGCGAAGCTTTTCCTATGTCAAATATTTTATTCCTTAGACCATGAGATAATGCAACTCGGTACCGGAAGAAAGCTTTGAGGTCATCAAACGTCATCCTATGAGAGGGTGATCATAAAGGTGTCTCTGTGTGATCGGAAAGTATCATTGGGTTGTATGTATCGAGATGGAATTTGTCCCTCCCAAGTCGGAGAGATATACTTCGGGCCCACTTAATCGATATCAACACCGCTTGCAAGCATGTGGTTAAGGAGTTAATCACAAAGTGATATCGGATTACGGAAAGTAAAGTACTTGCGTGAACGAGATTGAACTAGGTATGACGATACCGACGATCGAATCTTGAGCAAGTAAAATATCGCGAGATGAAGGGAATATATATATGGGATTGATTGAATCTCGCATCGTGGTTCATCCGATATGATCATCGATGAATGTGTGGAGTAAATATGGGTGCCTGACCCGCTGATTATTGATAGAAGATCATGTGCGCATATTCTCGAACCGCAGGTCACACACTTAACGTGTCTTGACGCTAGGATAGATTGGATAATTGGTTTATGAATTTTTGTTCAAGTCTCGGATGGGATCCGGATATCACGAGGTTAGGAATGGTCCGGAGAATAAGATTCATATAAGGCAGTTTTTTTGGAGTTCGGAATTGTTCCGGGTTAATCGGTATTGTACCGTAAGCTTCTAGAACCTTCCGGAAGGGGACCAACGTGGCCCCACCTTCCGGGAGGGGGCATGGGCCTATGAGGGAGTGTCCTGGCCGCATTGGTCCAGGGGCACAAGGCCCCATAGGGCCCAGCCGATCCTAGATAAGTTTAAACTCGTTTAAACTAGAGATAGGATTTCTAGATAAGGAGAGTTTAAATCGTTTAAACTAGAGATAGGATTTCTAGATAAGGGAAAGTTTAAATTGTTTAAACTAGAGATAGGCTTGGAGGAGGGGCAAGGGCTGGCTGCCCCCCCTCTATAGATAGAGGGGTGGTGCGCCCCCTCCCCCCGACTACTACCACACACACCTTCCTCCAAGCCCTAGCTGCCTTGCTACCTTCCTCTCTCCCTCCCGACTGTTTGTAGGCGAAGCACTGCAGCAGAAATTCTCCACCATATACACCACGCCGTCGTGTTGTAGATCCAATCTATATCTCCACCATAATCGCTGGTCCGAGGAAGGAGGAGACGTCGAGGTGCTGCACGTGTGCATCTCACGGAGGCACCGCCACTTGTGGTGCTAGATCGGATCGGATCGCGAGGAGGAGAAGCGAGTACGACTACATCACCCACGTTCCGACGAACGTTCACTGCTTGAATCTTCAAGGGTATGAAGATCTAATCCAATCTCTCTCGTTGTTTGCATCTCCTAGATTAGATCTTGACTTTCCCTCATTCGCTCGTGAGAAAATTTTGATTTACTATGCCGCGAAACCCTTCAAAGGGTATCGAGCTAGATCTATGCGTAGATGTGTTTCACGAGTAGAACGCAACATGGTTGTTGCGGCGTTGATGTTTTCTGTTGCAAGCCTCTTGTTTGTGTTCTTCTTATGACGGGATAGTGAGATTGAAGCGGTCCAGACAACCTTACGCTGACGTCGTTAGCGAGACCGCTCGCACTTGACGTGTGGCTTGTTCCACACATGCGCCGGTGGATGTCAGTTTCTCTCACTATAGTTGTCATGGGATTAACACCGGAGTTTGGCAACCATAATATCACCATTGTGGCTTTCCGTAGGTAAGAATCGTTCTTAGCATCTACTCCCATAAGCCACGTAAAACATGCAACAACAAAGTAGAGGCGTCTAACTTGTTTTTGCAGGGAGTGTTTTCTGTGATATGGTATGGCCCAAGATGTGATGTGTATATTGTATGCGATGATCATGTTTTGTAATGTTTCACGACTTGCATGTCGATGAGTACACAACCGGCAGGAGCCATATGGTTGTCTTTATAATTGTGTATGACCTGCGAGTCAACTTCTTATACGCCATGTAATAGCTTTACTTTATCGCTAAGTAGTTAGTAATAGTTGTAGTTGCTATTCGTGGTGGAGGCAATCATGGTGGAGTGATGGAGATCATGCCGGAGCACAAGATGGAGATCATTGCGAGGATTGGCTATACCATGTCACATAAAGTTATATGCATGTGATGTTTATCCATTTTATGTATCTTATTATGCTTAGATCATGACGGTAGCATTATAAGATGATTCCTCACTTAAAGATCAAGATAAAACTGTGTTCTCCCCAAGTATGCACCGAAAGTTAAATCGTGTCCAAGCATCACGTGATGATCGGGTGCTATAGACTCTCGCTCACATACAACGGGTGCAAGCCAGTTTTGCACGCAGAAATACTTGGGTCTAGCTTGACGAGCCTAGCATGTATGAGACATGGCCTCGGAACACAAGAACCGAAAGGTTAAGCATGAGTCATATGAATGATATGATCGACACTTTGTTGTCCACCATTGAAACCACATCTCTTCTCGTGATGATCGGATTAGGTGTGGTGAATTTGGATCGTGTTCACTAAACAACTTGAGGGATGTTGAATTTAGTGGGAGTTCATCTAGTAATTTGATTAAGTTGAACTATTTATCATGAACATAGTCTAAATTGTACTTACAAATACTGTAGATCCAATGGCCAAGTCCAACTTCAACTTCAACGTTTTTGCTGAGAAAGAAAAGCTTAGAAACAATGGGTCTAACTTCACCAACTGGTTCCGCAATCTAAGAATCATTCTGTCTGGCGGACAAAAGGACTATGTCCTTGAGAAAGCGTTAGGTAACCCCCTGCTGCAACTGCGCCGGCTGATGAGAAAGCTGTCTATCAGTCGCGCAAAGATGATTATGGTGTGATTAAGAGCACCATGTTGTTTGCTATGGAACCGGAGCTTCAAAATCGTTTTGAAACCTATCCCGGGCCCTTTGAGATTCTCGAGTAGCTGAAAACCATGTTTCAGACTCAAGCCCGCTCGAGAGATATGAGATCTCGAGAAGTTCTTTAATCGCAAGATGGAGGAAGGGAGTTCCGTTAGTGAGCACGCCATAAAGATGTCGGGCTACACTCAACGCATTGAGCAAGCTGGAATGCACGATTCCGGAGGAGCTCAAGATTGACAGGTTCGCAATCACTCCCTCCCGGCTACAAAAGTTTTGTAGTGACTCATAATCGATTGGTTCCACTGATACGATCACCGAGCTCTTCGCAAGTCAAGGCTGCGGAAGTGGACATCAAGAAGGATAATCATGTGTTGATGGTCAACAAACCCTTCTTTAAGAAAGGTAAGGAGCAAAGAAGCCCTTCAAGAAGGGCGGCAAGTTTAATGCCCTACCGAGAAGAAGCTCGTATGGTCCTAAGCGGACATTGAGTGCTTCTATTGCAAGGACAGTCCTGGAAGCGCAATCGTCAAGTACTTAGCGGACAAGAAGGCTGGCACCATCAAAGGTATATTTGATATACATGTTATTGATGTTTTCCTTACTAGCCCTCGTTGTAGTGCCCGGGTATTTGATACCGGTTGATTGCTAATATTTGTAACTCGAAGCAGGAGCTACGGAATAGGCCTTGCGAGGGATGAGGTGACGATGCTGGCGTTGCAACGAATCAAGAGTTGATGTGATGGCCGTCGGCACGCTCTCCTTAGTTTTACCTTCGGGATTAGTTTTAAACCTTAATAAATGTTATTATGTGCCTGCGTTGAGCATGAACATCATTTCCGGATCGTGTTTATTGCAAGACGGTTATTCATTTAAATCAGAGAATAATGGTTGTTCTATTTATATGAGTAACATCTTTTATGGTCATGCACCTCTTGTAAATGGTTTATTTCTTCTAAATCTCGAAAGGGATGAAACACACATCCATAACATTGAGGCTAAGAGATGCAAAGTAGATAGTGATAATACTACTTATTTGTGGCACTGTCGTCTAGTTCATATTGGTGTAAAGCGCATGAAGAAACTCCATTCTGATGGACTTTTGGAGTCTCTTGATTTTGAATCATTTGACACATGCGAACCATGTCTCATGGGCAAGATGATCAAAACCCCATTCTCCGGTATGATGGAGCGAGCAACGGACTTGTTGGAAATCATACATACCGATGTATGCGGACCGATGAGTGTTTCGACGCGCGGTGGATATCGCTATTTTCTCACTTTTACCGATGACTTAAGTAGATATGGGTATATCTATTTAATGAAACATAAATCTGAAACATTTGAAAAGTTCAAGGAATTTCAGAATGAAGTGGAGAACCATCGTAAAAGAAAGATTAAGTTTCTACGATCCGATCGTGGGGGCGAATATTTGAGTTATGATTTTCTCACGCATCTTAAAGCAAGTGGAATCGTTTCACAACTCACGCCACCCGGAACACCACAGCGCAATGGTGTGTCTGAACGCCGGAATCGAACCCTATTAGATATGGTTCGATCAATGATGTCTCTTACAGATTTGCCGTTATCATTTTGGGGTTATGCATTAGAAACCGCTGCATTCACTTTAAATAGGGCTCCATCTAAATCCGTTGAGACGACACCGTATGAACTGTGGTTTGGTGCTAAACCTAAGTTGTCGTTTCTTAAAGTTTGGGGATGCGAAGCTTCGTCAAGTTGATGCGGAAAAGCTCGAACCCAAAGCGGAGAAGAAATGCGTCTTCATAGGATACCCTAAGGAAACCATTGGGTATACCTTCTATCCGCGAAGAAGGCAAAGTGTTTGTCGAAGAACGGTTCCTTTCTTGAGAAGGAGTTTCTCTCGAAAGAAGTGAGTGGGAGGAAAGTAGAGCTAGACGAGGTTATTGAACCTTCTCTTGAATTGGAGAGTAGCGACACCTGAAATTGTTCCATTGCTGCACCAACAATAGAGGAAGCTAATGAAAAGGATCATGAAGCTTGGACGATCTTTGCATCGAACGTCGCAGTCGACAAGGTCGCGTGCTCCCGAGTGGTACGGCAACCCTGTCTTGTTGTCTTGTTGGTAGAAGACGGTGAACCTCGAACTATGAGGAAGCGATGATGAGCCCAGACTCGAGAAATGGTCGGAAGCCATGAAATCCAATTGGGATCCATGAGCGAAAACCAAGTATGGACTTTGGTGGATCCTCCTAGCGACCGAAAGGACGTTGAGTGCAAATGGATATTCAAGAAGAAAGCGACGCGGATGGTAATGTTACCGTCTATAAAGCACGGCTTGTCGCAAAAGGTTTTCGACAAGTTCAAGGTGTTGACTACGATGAGACTTTCTCTCCGTAGCGATGTTTAAGTCCATTCGATTTTATTAGCAATTGCTGCGTTTCATGATTATGAAATATGGCGAGATGGATGTCAAGATCGCTTTCCTCAATGGGAACATTGATGAAGAGTTGTATATGATGCAACCGAAGGTTTTGTCGATCCTAAGGATGCTAGTAAAGTATGCAAACTTCAGCGTTCCATTTATGGTGAAGCAAGCATCTCGGAGTTGGAACCTTCGTTTTGATCAAGTGATCAAGAGCTTTGGATTTGTTCCAAATTGCTCTGAGCTTGTATCTACAAGAAAGTGAGTGGGAGCTCGGTGGCGTTTACGGTACTATATGTGGATGACATATTGATTATTGGAAATGACATCAACATGCTTAACGATGTGAAGAGTTATTTGAACAAGTGTTTTCAATGAAAGACCTAGGTGAAGCTGCTTATATATTGGGCATCAAGATCTATAGAGATAGACAGACGCCTCGATAGCTTTAAGCCGGAGTACATACCTAGACAAAGTTACGAAAAGGTTCGAATGGATAAGGCAAAGAAAGGTTCAGTGCCTATGTTGTCGTAAGATATTGAGCAAGGCTCGGTGTCCACTACGGTGAAATGATAGGAAGCTATGAGCAAAGTGCCTTATGCCTCGGCCATAGGTTCCATCATGTATGCCATGCTGTGTACTAGACCGGATGTGTCCAATGCTCTTAGTTTGACGAGAAGATATCAAAGTGATCCAGGAGTGGAACACTGGACAGCCGTGAAGAACATCCTAAAGTACCTAAATAGAACTAAAGAAATATTCTTAGTCTATGGGGGTGATGAACAGCTTGTCGTAAAAGGTTATGTCGACGCTAGTTTCGACACCGACAAGGATGATTCTAAATCTCAGATAGGATACGTGTATATTTTGAATGGAGGAGCTGTGAGCTGGAGAAGCTGCAAGCAAAGCGTGATCGCGGGATCTACAGTAGAAGCGGAATACATGGCTGCTGCAGAAGCGTCAAGTGAAGGAGTTTGGATCAGAAACTTCATCACTGAGCTTGGCGTGGTTCCAAGTGCATTGGACCCACTAGAGATATTGTGTGACAACACTGGCGCCATAGCACTCGCTAAGGAACCAAGATATCATCCAAAGACCAAGCACATCAACCGTTGGTTTCATATAATTCAAGATTATATAACAGATGGAGATCTGAAGATTAGCAAAGTACATACGAATCTGAATGTCGCAGATCCATTGACTAAACCTCTTCCACGTGTAAAACATGATCAACACCTCAGTGCCATGGGTGTGAGATTGTTACCAGATGTAAACTAGATTATTGACTCTAGTGCAAGTGGGAGACTGTTGGAATTATGCCCTAGAGTCAATAATAAAGATGTTATTATTATAATTCTTGTTCATGATAAAGTTTATGTTCCATGCTAGAATTGTATTAAGCGGAAACTTTAATACTTGTGTGGTTTGTGAACAACACCGTGTCCCTAGTACGCCTCTATGGACTAGCTCATTGATCAATGATGGTTAAGGTTTCCTAACCATAGACATGAGTTGTCAATTGATAATGAGATCATATCATTGGGAGAATGATATGATGGATGGACCAAACTAAGCGAAGCAATTAGATCGTTCATCGTGTTCATCTTTGCGAAGCTTTTCCTATGTCAAATATTGTATTCCTTAGACCATGAGATAATGCAACTCCACTGCGGAAGAAAGCTTTGAGGTCATCAAACGTCATCCTATGAGAGGGTGATCATAAAGGTGTCTCGGAAAGTATCATTGGGTTGTATGTATCGAGATGGAATTTGTCCCTCCCAAGTCGAGAGATATACTTGGCCCACTCGTGTCGATATCAACACCGCTTGCAAGCATGTGGTTAAGGAGTTAATCACAAAGTGATATCGGATTACGGAACGAGTAAAGTACTTGCTGTGAACGAGATTGAACTAGGTATGACGATACCGACGATCGAATCTCGAGCAAGTAAAATATCGCGAGACGAAGGGAATATATATATGGGATTGATTGAATCCTGGCATCGTGGTTCATCCGATATGATCATCGATGAATGTGTGGGAGTCAATATGGGTGCCCAGACCCCGCTGTTGATTATTGATAGAAGATCATGTCTGCATATTCTCGAACCCGCAGGGTCACACACTTAACGTGTCTTGACGCTAGGATAGATTGGATAATTGGTTTATGAATTTTTGTTCGGAGTCTCGGATGGGATCCGGGATATCACGAGAGGTTCCAGAATGGTCCGGAGAATAAGATTCATATAAGGCAGTGCAGTTTTTGGAGTTCGGAATTGTTCCGGGTTAATCGGTATTGTACCGGAAGCTTCTAGAACCTTCTAGAAGGGGACCAACGTGGCCCCACCTTCCGGGAGGGGGCATGGGCCTATGAGGGAGTGTTCTGGCGCATTGGGCCAGGGCAAGGCCCCATAGGGCCCAGCCGATCCTAGATAAGTTTAAACTCGTTTAAACTAGAGATAGGATTTCTAGATAAGGGAGAGTTTAAATCGTTTAAACTAGAGATAGGATTTCTAGATAAGGAAAGTTTAAATTGTTTAAACTAGAGATAGGCTTGGAGGAGGGCAGGCTGGCGCCCCCTCTATAGATAGAGGGTGGTCGCCTCCCCGACTACTACCACACACACCTTCCTCCAAGCCCTAGCCTTGCTACCTTCCTCTCTCCCTCCCATTTTGTGAAGCCTGCAGAAATTCTCCACCATATACACCACGCCGTGTTGTAGATCCAATCTATCTCTCCACCATACTTGCTGGTCCGAGGAAGGAGGAGACGTCGAGTCTTTGCCGTGTGCATCTCACGGAGGCACCGCCACTTGTGGTGCTAGATCGGATCGGATCGCGAGGAGGAGAAGCGAGTACGACTACATCACCCACGTTCCGACGAACGTTCCGCTATGCGAATCTTCAAGGGTATGAAGATCTAATCCAATCTCTCTCGTTGTTTGCATCTCCTAGATTAGATCTTGGCTTTCCCTCTGTTCGCTCCGTAGAAAATTTTGATTTACTATGCCGCGAAACCCTTCAATCCTACCATATTAGTGCCCATATCTTTTCCACATAAGTAGGGCCTGTTGGAGATATGCCCAAGAGGCAATAATAAAGTGGTTATTATCATATCTTCACACTTATGATAAATGTTTACATACCATGCTAAAATTGTATTAACCGGAAACATTAATACTTGTGTGATTTGTAAACTAAAATAAGAGTCCCTAGTATAGCCTCTTGTTAAACTAGCTTGTTGGTTAATATATGATCATGGTTTCCTGATCATGAACATAGAGATGTTATTAACAACAGGATCATATCATTAGGAGAATGATGTGATGGACATACTCCTATAGATAAGCGTAGCATAAAGATCAAGTCATTTCAATAGTTCAATTGCTATATCTCGATACATAGTAACCTAATTCCTTGACCATGAGATCATGCATATCACCTTTACGGATGGATACTTTGATGACATCAAACACCACAATGAATCGGGTGGCTATAAAGGTGGCATTAAGTGTTCGGAAAGTATTGGTTGAAACACATGGATCAAGAGTGGGATTTGTCCATCCATATGACGGATAGATATACTCTGGGCCCTCTCGGTGGAATGTCATCCAATTAGCTTGCAAGCATGTGACTTGGTCACAAGGGATCACATATCAGGAACGAGAAAAGAGTACTTATCGATGTGAGGTTGAACTAGGTATGCGAGATACCGACGATCATAACCTCGGATAAGTAACATATCGTGAGACAAAGGGAAATTGGTATCGTATGTAAGTGGTTCATTCGATCGCAAAGTCGTGAGAAATATGTGGGAGCCATATGAATTTCCAGATTCCTCTATTGGTTATTGTTAGGAGAAGTGTCTCGATCATGTCGCATAATTCACGAACCGTGGGAGACACACTTAAGGATTGACGTTGTTTGAGTAGTTATGGTATTATGAGAAAGAGACCGAATGTTGTTCGAGTCTCGGATGGGATCCGGGATATCACGAGGTGATCCGGAATGGTCCGGAGAATAAGATTCATATAAGGAAAGTCCCGTTTGAGTTCGGGAATGATTCCGTGTTTTCATCGGAATGTTCTAGAAGGTTCCGGATTGTCCGGCACTCCGGGGGGGAAGGGGACATGAGTGTGTCATTACATATTGGAATGATTGCATCATGTACTAAGTGTTCTTGCTGTCCCAACTACAGGATTAAATCGAATGCTAACACAGAAAAGTCAAATGTCCAGTTTGAAAGTCAAACGGCCAAAACAAGAAACTGTGGGAAACAAGCAAGAGGAGTTGGAACCAACTTGGAGGAGGAGTCCCACCTCCAAGCCGTGCCAGCCCTAGGCGAGTTGGGGAGGACTCCATCCCTCCTGGCGCGCCAAGGCCCCTCCACCCATAAAAGGAGGGGGCCCCCTCCTAGACACACAAGTTCCTATCTTCTACCTCCGGTTTAGAGCCGCTTTTGGTTTAGAGCTTCTAATTGCTTTAGCCACGGTTTAGAGCCTTCTAATTGGTTTAGAGCCTTCTAATTGGTGTGTCTAATTACTAGACCACTAATAGCCTCTCTCATAAGCTCCACCATACCGCACCGGCTTAAGGCGAAGCCTCATGATTTCCCTCTACTTCCTGTACCACGCCGTTGTCGCCGAATCGCGAGGAGAGTGCTACAACCTCCGCCCTCTTTGGAACAAGGGAGAGGAAGGTCTTCATCGAGTACCGAACGTGTGACCGATCAAGGGAGCGCTTGGGAACGTGGCGCCGGAAGGATCGTACACGATCTTGAGATCGGAAAGAGTACGACTACATCACCCACGAGAATCGCTCGTTAAACACTTTGGAATCTTCGAGGTAAGTTATTCCATCGACTCGTTGCTACAATCTAGTAGATAGATCTTGGCTTGTTTGTTTGTATGCGATAGAAATTTTTGTTTTCCATGCTACGAACCCCTACAAAGGGTATCGAGCCGTGTCTATATGTAGATCATTGCACAGTAGAACACAATGGTCATTGTGGGGCGTTGATGCTTTTATTGTCGATTGCTTCTTGTGTACTTTGTATCTTGCGGTATGTTGGGATGAAGCGGCCGGCTAACCTTACATGACATCGTTCATGAGACTTGCTCCACGCTTGACATGCAACTTGTATTGCATAAGTGGCTTCTGGGTGCCTGCTTCTCCTAGCATAGTTAAGATCCAATTTACAACGGTGATTGACAATACTAGTATCAATGTTGTGGTTCTTGTTCGTAAGTTAGAACGACACTTATTGAAAGCCCCAAACCACGTAAAATATGCAAAGAAAGTAGAGGCGTCTAACTTTGTTTTGCGGTGTCGTGATGTGATATGGCCATGATTGTGATTATATATGATGTATGCAATGTTCCTTATTGTAAGTTGGCAACCCAGAGCCATATGGTTGTCTTTAATTTATGTTAAGACCCGTGTCTATTCAAAGTAGTTGTAATAGTTGAAGCCGTGGGCGACAACCATGGAGAGGCGTCATTGACCTTGATGCAATTGCGGTGATGATGGAGATCATGTTCGTGCTGGAAGATGGAGATCGGAAGCACAAAGAAGAAAGGCCATATCATATCACATATTATGAATTGCATGTGATGTTAATCCTTTATGCATCTTGTATTGCTTAGTAGACGACGGTAGCATTATAAGATGATCCCTCATGCACATGAATTTCAAGTCTTAAAGTGTTCACCCTTAGTTAGCACCGTTGCTAAAGCTTGTTGTTTCGAAGCACCACGTGATGATCGGGTGTGTTAGATTCTGCAAGTGTATACAACGTGAGCAAGCCAGATTTGCTCATGGAAACTAAGGTTTGACCTTGACGAGCCTAGCATGTACAGACATGGCCTCGTGGAACACGGATTACGAAAGGTAGAGCATGAGTCATATAGTAGATATGATGAACATGTTGATTGTTCGCCATTGAAGCTATATCAACTCTCGTGATGATCGGTTTTGATGTGGTGGATTTGGTTCGTGTGATCACTAAAACAATGTGAGGGATATTGTTTTGAGTGGGAGTTCACCTAGATTAATTTAATTATTAATTAGAACTCAATTTATCATAAATTAAATCAAAGTGAATTTGCATAGTTGTTGTAGTCATTGGCATCCGTTTACCACCTTGTGCTTAGTTATAATTGAGATGATAGAACTATAGAATTCTGGTTAGTTACTTTACGAACTGGTATCGTATTGTTTTGAAGTGTTAATCTAAAGTTTAAAAGTCCTATTGCAAACTTTCAGTAAGTTCCGGTTACTCCATGAAGTTTAATAATTGGTATTAAAACAAGAGTAACAATTCCAATGTTAGTATATAAGTATCATGTTTGTCTCCACGATTCTTGATATTCAAAGGATTCTCTTAATATCAAGGTTATCTAGGATCTGAAAGAGTTGTTTCAGAAACCATGATGTGTGGAAGATATTGTGATATCTGAAACGAAGTATTGGTTACAACATGATAGAGTATAATATGGCAAAAGTCATGTTCTCATATTTGATGAGAATTTGCAAAAGGTTAAAGACACTTGTTGTCCTAATCCTCCAAAAGGTTTTGGATAGCAACATTATACTCATAATTCATCGTTATAAGCTAACATTAGCTTGATCATGGATAAATCCATAATAAGGATGAATATTTGATGTAGGTAAAATATTTACTACACCAAGAGATTACTAAAGAAAGGAATTTGAAAGAACACCAAACATTTGATGATGGTGATCTACTTCAAAGTGCAAGTCCAAAGACATTGGTATTTAACTATACACGCTTTGGACTATGTGTCATATGTATGACTCCACTAATTGATGTTGATAGATTCTTTCAAATGTAAAAGGAAAATCTTGAAAGAGAATCTCATAAGTATATGGCAGAAAAGAAAAGACTAGAATTGTTCAGTTTAAGTATATAGATGATATACGTGTTATGGCTGTATTCTTTGCTTGTTAAACAATGTGGTTCTTAAGTATTTGATACTGAATTTGTTGGTGTGAATCGTCATACGAAACAACACAATTTATGAACTACAATGGCCTAAGTAACTAGCAAAAGAATATGTGATGATGTTCATCGAGAACAAAATAAAGGGTTATTGTGTTGCTCGTGAAACATCAAAGCTTGCCTTCAAAGATTTGTTTTATCAGGTATTATGAGAACAAAAGGGTTGTTCAAATAATTGCCGTAATCCATAAAAGATGGATGATTCGCAAATCTCGTTGGAGAAATCACATCCATAAAACTAGTGCTAAAAATGTCGAAAGACAAATTGATTGAAAGATCACTTAGGAAGTGACATCGCCGTTTAAATTATATTGGAAAGAAAACATGAAGAAACTCCATATGTATGGAATCTTGGAGTCTTTTGATTTTGATCAAATGACGCTTGTGAAACTTTCCTAGAGATAATTAAAACTTCGCTCATAGGCCAAAAGGAACGAAAGACTAGCTTATTGGAATTTGTACATATTGTTGTACGAAGTCCATTATGTGTAGTCAAGAGCGATGGATTTCAACTTCATATGCTTTCTCCGAAAATTTGAGTGAATATATGAATATTTACATAATAAGGATGAAGTATGAAACATTTGAAAAGTTCAAAGACTTTCAAGATGAAGTGCAAAATCATTGTAACAAGAATATAAACAGTTTATGATAAAGATCATAAAGGAAGATATGTGAGTTACGAGTTTAGCATGATACCTAAGATTTAAGGAATCGTTAGTGGATTTGCATTTCCGAAACACCATAAGAGTATGGAGCATTCGAGATATGTAATTAAACCTTGTTTGACATGGTGAGATCAAAGGTGTAATTCATAAAATTGCCATTGTATTTTAAAGATTAAAAGCTTTAGAGATTACCGTTTTTCCACTGAAAAGAGCTTCATCATAATCCGTTGAAATGACACCATATAAGGTTATGGTTTGGGATAAAACCCAAGTAGTCCTTTCTTAAACATTGGTATGCTATACATAAGAAAGATGTTTGCAACCAAAGTCGGATGAATCTGTCTTTGTTAAGTATTTCTCCATAACACCGGAGACAAAAGTGTTTGTCGCTTAGAACGTCAAGTTTCTTTAAGAAGGAATTTTTCGTGAAAAGTTAAGTGGGAGGACAATAGAACTTTGATAAGGTTGAAAGAACCTTAGCTATATGTGCAGAGTTGCGCAACGCCGAAAAGTGTTCCGGAGGCAGCAAACAATGCTCATGGATCACGTGCCTCAAAGGTTATGGTCACGGAGATCTAAGTTCCTATTGAAACAAGTAGGTCAAGTAAACAATCAAATACCAAGATTTGAGGGTTGAATCATTATTTGAGAATAATGAACGTACTACATGCAAAGAAGCGATGATGGGCCCTGACTCCGTCAAATGGCTTAAAGCCATAAAATCCGTGATAGTTCCATACACGAGAAATCAAGTTTTGAACTTGAAGGACCCTCGAGAAAGGTGTAAGACCTTACAGTTGTGTCTGGATATATAAAGAAATAGACATGGATGTTTTACATCTATGAAATAGTCGACATGTTGGGAAAGAGTTCACAACAATGTTCAAAGGTTGTATATGGCAAGATTTGATCTTTCATAGCGATGTTTAGTCTAGACGGATTAATGTAGCAACCACTACATATAATTTGTTATATGGTAGTTGAATAAACAAAACAAGTTCTTCTAATAGAATCGTTACCTATGACATGTGCATAACATGGTCCATAGGGTTTTGTTAATTCAAAAGGATGCTAAAAGCATATGCAAACTTCAATGGTTAAAGTGAGCATAGCGGAGTTGGAATCTTCACTATGATGAAACTGTTAAAGGAGTTTTAAAAGTTCATTAGAGACAATGAAGATGCTTGCATTTGCAAGAAATTAAGTGGGAGCGCTAAGACATATTTCTAATACATTATGTGGAGGACATATTGTTGATTAGAAAAGATGTATCTTTTATTAACACATATTAAGAATTTCATCCCGATGAAAGACTTAGGCAAAACCTAAATATTTGGCATCAATAGACGCTAATATGGTTGTGCCAGAAGTACATAGACAAGATATTGAATGAGTTCAATATAGAAACTACAAGAGAGGTTCTTGTCGCACAGAAAGGATTGAATAAATTCAATGTTGATGATATATTCAAGTGTATTGACATTTGGTAAAGTGAAACAAATAATCAAGTATAGATTGATACTTGATGTATAAAATCACAAAGAGTATTTATATCATATTGTGATATGTACAAATCCAGATATGTCCTATGCTCTAAATGTTGTGAGCATATACCAGAATGATTCGTAAGATGATCATTGGACAATAGTAAGGATATTCTTATGATCTTTTGGAAGAACTAAGAGTATAATATTTGTAGAAGTGACAAATAGATGGTTAGTTCATTGTAAAAGTACTACATTGATACTAGCTTTGTCACAAAATACAAAATAAGTTTATCTCAATCTAAACTAAGGGTGGCACAATATAATGGAAAGTAAGTTCCATAATAGATTTGGATGAGTTCCAAAGTTAAGACATTGTGACAGATACTACAACAAAAGGCCAATTATATAACTGCTATTTTAGCAGCAAAAGAGGGCATTTGTGTCAAGTAGTTTGTTATCAAACTAGGTGTAGTTCACAGTGGGATAATACTATGAAGATATATTGTGCGACAATATTATCAACATGTTTTAACCCCAAAGAGCTAAAGGTCACACCGAAAGACCAAATTTATACAAAGCCATCTCATTAGATAATGAGTGATGCGTAGAGACGCAAAGACATGCAATTACACACGGACCTGGAGGTGTCAGATCCGGATATCAGTTGACCACTAGCAATCGTATACATACAACACCGGAAAGCCATAGGTGTTATATACACAAAGGTTTGAAACTAGATTATTGACTCTAGTGCAAGTGGGAGACTGTTGGAGATATGCCCAAGAGGCAATAATAAAGTGGTTATTATCATATCTTCACACTTATGATAAATGTTTACATACCATGCTAAAATTGTATTAACCGGAAACATTAATACTTGTGTGATTTGTAAACTAAAATAAGAGTCCCTAGTATAGCCTCTTGTTAAACTAGCTTGTTGGTTAATATATGATCATGGTTTCCTGATCATGAACATAGAGATGTTATTAACAATAGGATCATATCATTAGGAGAATGATGTGATGGACATACTCCTATAGATAAGCGTAGCATAAAGATCAAGTCATTTCAATAGTTCAATTGCTATATGCTTTATGATACATAGTAACCTAATTCCTTCGACCATGAGATCATGCATATCACCTTTACGGATGGATGCTTTGATGACATCAAACACCACACCGAATCGGGTGGCTATAAAGGTGGCATTAAGTGTTCGGAAAGTATTGGTTGAAACACATGGATCAAGAGGGATTTGTCCATCCATATGACGGATAGATATACTCGGGCCCTCTCGGTGGAATGTCATCCAATTAGCTTGCAATCATGTGACTTGGTCACAAGGGATCACATATCACGAACGAGAAAAGAGTACTTATCAAGAACGAGGTTGAACTAGGTATGCGGAGATACCGACGATCATAACCTCGGATAAGTAACATATCGTGAGACAAAGGGAAATTGGTATCGTATGTAAGTGGTTCATTCGATCGCAAAGTAATCGAGAAATATGTGGAGCCATATGAATTTCAGATTCCTCTATTGGTTATTGTTCGAGAAGTGTCTCGATCATGTCCGCATAATTCACGAACCGTAGGGAGACACACTTAAGGATTCGACGTTGTTTGAGTAGTTATGGTATTATGAGAAAGAGACCGAATGTTGTTCGAGTCTCGGATGGGATCCGGATATCACGAGGTGATCCGGAATGGTCCGGAGAATAAGATTCATATAAGGAAAGTCCCGTTTGAGTTCGGGAATGATTAGGTGTTTTCATCGAATGTTCTAGAAGGTTCGGATTGTCCCAAGCACTTTCAGGGGAGGGTACATGAATGTGTCATTACATATTGGAATGATTGCATCATGTACTAAGTGTTCTTGCTGTCCCAAATAAAGGATTAAATTGAATCCTAAAAGAAAAGTCAAATGTCCAGTTTGAAAGTCAAACGGCCAAAACAAGAAACTGGGAAACAAGCAAGAGGAGTTGGAACCAACTTGGAGGAGGAGTCCCACTCCTCCAAGCGGCCAGCCCTAGGCCGAGTTGGGAGGGACTCCATCCCTCCTGGCGCCAAGGCCCTCCACCCATAAAAGGAGGGGGCTCCTCCCCTCCTAGACACACAAGTTCCTATCTTCTACCTCCGGTTTAGAGCCGTTTTGGTTTAGAGCTTCTAATTGCTTTAGCCAGGTTTAGAGCCTTCTAATTGGTTTAGAGCCTTCTAATTGGTGTGTCTAATTACTAGACCACTAATAGCCTCTCTCATAAGCTCCACCATACCGCACCGGCTAAGGCGAAGCCTCGGGATTTCCCTCTACTTAGGTACCACGCCAGTTTTGCCCGGAATCGCGAGGAGAGTGCTACAGCCTCTGCTGACCGCTGGAACAAGGGAGAGGAAGGTCTTCATCGAGTACCGAACGTGTGACCGACTGCGGGAGCGCTGCCGGAACGCGGCGCCGGAAGGATCGTCTACACGATCTTGAGATCGGCAAGAGTACGACTACATCACCCACGAGAATCTGCTCTCGTTAAACACTTTGGAATCTTCGAGGGTAAGTTATTCCATCGACTCGTTGCTACAATCTAGTAGATAGATCTTGGCTTGTTTGTTTGTATGCGATAGAAAATTTTTGTTTTCCATGCTACGAACAAATAACAAAGGAGCTAGCTGGTGGGGGAAAGTTGCAATCTATGGGATATGATTGGGATCATACAATGTCATGACTGGCAACACACCATAACGTGACGTGGTAAACAACGGGCCGATTGACATAGTAAACGGGTGGGCTGATGTGGAGTGTGGGCCTATAAATATGTGTAAAGATCTCTGAACGACTATGCTGAAAATGAATGGAAAGTAGAAAACGCTTCTCTCTGTCTCTCCCATTCTCTTCTTACTTTCCGTCCACGAAAGCATCCGAATCTCCAATCTGACAATCACATCAGATCGAGGAGGGTACACTTGGTATCAGATTCTACGGATGCGTAGGCGCTTCACGGTGGCGGCGACAGGTTCGGAGGTCATCTCTGGCCGCTCTTCCGGTAAATCCTCATTTCCACGGCGGTGAGCGGGGCAGCGATCTCCCAATTCGCGGTGCTGTGTGGCTGTAAAATTCCGAGAGGCTTCGGCGGATCGGTTGGCACCAGTTCGCGAGGAGTTTCACCACGGCTCCTTCCAAGACATCACCGCATACCCAACTCGTCCTGACGGCGATGGGTGAAGCGGTTGCGGCGTCAGCAGACGCCCTCACGGAGTGTCGACAGGCGGTCGATCTGCTCCACGGCCGGGTCGCGGTTATGGACACCACGCAGCAGAGCCTGGTCGCGCAGCTCGCGTTGATTTCGGAGGCGGTCGCTGCTGGGGCGAAATCTCAAGCCGCAGCGACGATGCAGCTGACGGCGCTCAACGACAAGTTGGTGGCCACGGTGGAGCGCTTGGATCGGCATCGTTCGCGTTCGTTTTCACCGGCGGAAGATGATCCTGATCCAGAGGTCCTCGAACCAGCTGGCAAGAGCTCGCTTCAGTCAGTTCGCGCTTCGTGGATTGGCGATGCGCCAGGGGCCTCGACGTCGAATCACGCTCCAAGAGGTAATGGTGATGCTCTTCTGTCTCCGCGCGCGGCTAGGCAATTGGGCGCGGCGAAGTGCAGAGGGTGTGCTTGAGGCGCGAAGTCGCATTGGTGGTACAGGAGGCGGTGTGTGTGGGGGATCTGGGGATGGCAGTGGACTGGGTGGCGCTGGTGGCGGTAGACACTCGAGTACTGCGGAATTACCTCCGAAGCATAATCTGAAGATGTTGTTTCCTAGGTTTGATGGTGATCAGCCTCGCATCTGGAAGGATAAGTGCTTAGATTATTTCCGTTTGTTCAATGTTCATCCGTCATTGTGGCTCGTGTCTGCAACCTTGCATATGGAGGGCAATGCTGCTCTGTGGCTGAAAGCGTATAGGTTGAGGCATGACATCAGTTCCTGGCCAGCTTTGATGACTGCATCGAAGAGAAATTCGGCAGTGATGATCACAGGAAATTTCTGAAGCAGTTTCTGGATCTCAAGCAGCGTGGTACAGTGGAGGAGTATCAGGTTGAGTTTGAGAAGTTGTCTTATCTGATATCAATGCAAAACCCACACTACGATGAACAATTCTTTATCTCCCATTTCATCAAAGGACTGAAGACAGATATTCGAGTTGCGGTCGAGGTTCAGGTGCCTAGTTCAGTTGAGCGTGCAATCTTACTGGCAGTGGTACAATAGGAAGTGCTGGCCAGTGCCAAACCGTGGGCTCCTCGTGCTAACGCCTACAACAAACTTGAACCAGTTGTTGCGAAAACTGATTGGGTGTAACTACCTCGGTGAATTACGCTCCTAGTTGCAAGCCTGGATGAGCGGAAATGGTTGAAATAGTACGGTGGGGCCCAAATGCCACTCACAGGTAGACCTTTCGGCCGTCCCAACCATTTCCAAACATCGGGACAAGAACGGGCGGCTTAATCGGAAGGCGAAGGGATCAACTCCATGCACAAATGAGTATGTATGCAAGCCACCATACAACAGTACATCAGAGCCATTCCATCTAAAAGAAAGGAAATATAGCAACGCCATACGGCAAGATTCAAATGTCCTAGATAGATATAATAGTTTAGGATATCTCCTCATACATCACACATCAGAGTATCAGGCGGAAACGGCAAACAAGACCCGAGTACGGATAAGAAGCAAATCGGCATAAGATGCCCCATAAATAAACACATCCCGCCCATAGATCTCACGGATCCCCGTTCCCGGAATCTCTACACCGAATGATCGCTGCCCACATCGTCTGTCTCCTCCACCCAGTATCCATCTTGTGAGTGCACCTGTTCATCTGAATCAAATAATTTATCGTGTGAGACCCTAGGGGTGCTCAGCAAGTCTTTATGCCTCTAAAGGGGACACAACCTGGGGTGACGCAATTGCAGCAAAAGATAATACCTAGAAATTCTATGGATACTCGCTAACCATCCGCCTAACCAAAGATAGACGGATGTCCGTGAATTAATAACAACAGTTATAACAGTAATATTAACAGATCCATCCTCCTCCCCGCTTAACAACGAGGAAGCGGACGAACAACCCCCATCCGTTGGCAGTTTTATTATCCATTCCATGAGTGTTGCACTATTTACTAGTCAGTTACTTAGTCAAATTAAAAGCGGTACTTTAGTTATACTTGTCTATGATCAAGAAACTGTGCTCCAAGTCGTCCATAACCGCGGACACGGCTTTCAGAAATTTTTACGCTGCAGGGGTGCAAGAATAGCAACACACACTCGATCAACCTCGGAAAAACCAAATCAAAACCCAACGAGGCTTTCACGACAAAGCAATCACAGGATTCAGAAATATTTCAGGGGCCCACCCCATTAAGTATACCCGCAACGAAGTTAGCTGACTTCGAGACAGACTCAAGGTTTGTGGGGACGGCTGTAAACGACTGGGAACCCGAAAATGTGACTGGGCTTGTCGATACAGCGAAAACGTGTCACGATCCTAAACAGTACAGGTGCTCCTCGCACAATCGTAAATAAAGCAGTAAAGCATGGCATAAGTACAGGATAGTAAATAAAACCTCAAACTAGTTTGTGGCCCCAAGAAATAAGAATGAATCAAGCTACGGCTTAGGGGGTCCCATAAGCCTCCCGGATGTGGATAGCGAATATTCAAGGAACAGAATCAAGTACTCGGGGTCCCACGGACACAAGTGAGCATGAAAACCAAATAGCAGATATTGCTCACCGGTGCCACTTTCATTAGTTATCCCATTACTACTCAGGTTAAGTTGTATAGGTACCTCGTTATCCATCAGACACTCACATACCCTACACATGCTGTTCTACGACTCGCATGGCTCAAACAACTCCTGTAGTAATGGCTCATGGGATGGAGGAACAAGCTTCGGTGGGGTTTAAAAGTAAAGGCTATGCAGTACTTGGGATTCAGTTTAATGCAATCGCGACTCGATGATGCAAGAATAAGATAGAGGCAATAGGTACTATATGTATGCAAGCATGTGGTAGTGCTTGCCTGGCAGCTAAGTTGAAGCGAGAGAAGGATCTGGGTAGTGCTCCTGGGTTTCTTGATATATCCCCTGTTCGGCGTCTTTTCAAAGAAGAACCAAACAAACAAGGACCAACATAAATAAAGTGCACAAGCATAGGAATAAAATGCGACAAGCAAACAATCATGCCATGATGAATGATGCACAATTTGCATGGCAGTAATGTAGCATGGCATGGGTGTGGTGTGGAATACAAGAAATAAGCATTTTATTGAGTTTTGGTCACATTTTAACCTCATATAAGTTGATGTATGCTTTATATTTATATGATGCATGCTGCAATTCAGAACATGGAATGCATAAACAGAAAGGTCTCGTCGAGCTAATCATTTTAGACATATCATTTGTTAAATTTGGAGTGATAAAACAAAAGTTATTAATTAAATAAGAAAAAGGGCATTTTGTTGTAATTTAAGTCAACTTGAAATTTAAAGTGTTTAAAATATATTTTGGGTGGCATATTTGAAATCCTCACATTTTTCTGATTTGAAAACATATATTATTTGTATTATTTGAAATTATGAATTTAAATTTATTTTAAAGTCAAAATTAGTCAAATGGAGTCAAAGTCAAAGGTTTGACTCGTTTGAATTAGTTCTGAAAATATTTGACTAAAGATTTGAATTAACATTCAAAAACAAAACATATTTCACATAGAGTTTGAATTCAAATTCCAAACCATTTGAAAGTTATGAAGAGATTTAAATTTGATTGGATTTGGGAATTTGGTTTGAATTTGAAATCTGGAGGGGTCCTAAACTTTTGTTACATGGGATGGGTTTACACGCAGTCAATGACGAGTGGGACCAGGGAGCCCACGGGTCCACGCGTGCAAGAGCAGGTGAGGAGGCGACACGTGTGCACGGAGGGGATTGCGGGTTAAGGGTGAAATTCCCTGGGGGTCTTTTTGTAAAAGGTTCCAGGGGTTGGGCTGGTTATGGATCCAGATGAACTAATGTTTTACTCGCGAAAACAGCTAGCTGAATCCAACGATCGGAGGAAGATGGCAACTAAACGAAGCCGAATTTCGCGTTTCCGCAAAAACCAAAACTGGAGAGGGAGCTTCGTTCTACAAGTTCCGTTTAGGAAGTATCTCCGGAGGAGGGTCACAGAGGCGGGGATCTGGCGATGAACAACAGCTCAAAACAGGTGTATCCCTGACGAACTACACACAACGATGGAGCGCGGGTCTGAACTGACGGAAGTCTTCAGTTTTACAGCGGGTTCGAGTGATCTTCTAGAGACGATGGCGAGCGATATACTACGAATTTCGCCATGATGAAAAAACGAAAGATGAAGAGGGATGATAGGGCTACAACTTTCGTGTTTGGGGTTTCTCCGGAGGAGGGCTCGATCGCCGGGAAAAACGCCGGGAACAGGGGCGCGCGAGACTGACGGTGCGCGCGTGCGGTTCTGAGCGCGAGCAGCGGCGAGAGTCGGTGGCGTGACGCGGCTACGACTTCAGGGAGGACGACGTGAGCCAGGGAGAGGAGGGGCGAGGCGGCAGCTCACCGGGGAGGTGTCGGGGACGGCGGCGAGATGAAGTTGACGGAGACGCCGGGCGAGACATGCTGAAGAACCTACGGAGTAGGCTGCAGTCGGCTCCTCCCTTGGCGTTCCTAGAGACGAAGATGAGGACGGGGAGCGCTCCTGCAGCTCAGCGGCAACTGATGTTGCCCAAGGCGGCGGGGCGGCGCCGGGTTTCGTGTGAGCTCCCGTTAGCTGCAGAGAGGTGGGGATGGCGGCGCGAGGATGGGAGAGGGAAGGACTAGGTTTTGCTGGGGATGCGAGGCGGCTAGGTAGATAAGGCAGGGTGGGACGGCCTAGGCATGCGCGCTGACTCAGCTCACGGAGAGGGACGGCGACCTATCCAGCTGCCTGCTCTCACAGAGAGAGAGAGCTGGGAACGCTCACCGCTAGGAAGAAGAACAGAGGCTGTGGCGTGGTTGGGCTTGTGGGCTGGATTTGGGAGCAGGCCAAAAAGGGAGCGCCGGGTACCGCTCTGCTGCTGCTGCTCTCTCTCTAATCTTTCTATTTCAAAAGTGTTTTCTTTTTGTTTGATAGATTTTTAAATGGAAATAATTATTTGAGCTATTAAAAGAACAACAAAACAAGAAAATCCAAAAGTAACCTGGATGGAAAATGGATAACACAAAGAGATGGTGGAAGGAAACAAAGGAGGGTGGCAATGTGGATGGTGGAATTGTAAGATGGTGAAAAGAAAGGTGGTGTAGTCAAGAAAAGATATGCCCCCAACTCAACTTGGGCATGAAGCAATATACCAAGAGGAAAATACAATATATCAAGAGGCAAATACATGTAATACAATATAAATGCATATGAGAGAAGAACCAATGAAAAGGGGTTTTATATGATGCTCAAATGCAAGGTGGCATGATGACATGAGCATGATATAATGATGATGCAACAATTATATATATGAAGTAGCCATTATATAGACTAGGCTAGTAGCATTGCAATTGTGAGACAATTGGGATGCTACAACTCTCCCCCACTAAACAAGAATCTCGCCCCGAGATTCCTAGGGAAAAGAAAACAACACGAGGAGAGGCGGGTGTCCGAACGAAGGTGACCCTCACGTTCCCAAGTTGATGAACAACGGAATGGTGCGACCACTACACCTTGCAAAACTTGCTAGACTTGTTGTGAGTCTTGCGTTTTACTTGAGAAACAACGGGTCAGAAGAGTTGAAGGATTGTCGTGAGACAAGAAGGATAGGATGGACATAGCTCCGGTTTTCCCAAGAATCATGATAAAAGAATATAACCACTTGTGAAAGAAAAGGAGAAGATGATGTATCATGGATAAAGAAAGACACACCATTAAGATTAAAGATTTACCGATACGAGAGAGGATGAATCTTTGTCTCGCCGGAAGAAAGGAGCTAGATTGGAGAGGTTTTGAACCACTATTACAACAACATCGTATCTTATCTCGGATTTGAGAAATGAAGTTCGGAAACAATATTGCCTTCAAACAATAGAGTCCCTTGATATCAACAGAAAGATTTAGTTAGACATCGTCGGATTAGATTCTTGTTGCGCCGGTAAGACCCAAGGATCACGCAATCTAGGTGCGCAGATATAATTTCCAGAGACGGATGTGAAGCCAGATCATGGTGGAATCCCGAGAAGCAAAGAATATGGAGGATCTGGAGTTTATTGTAGAGATACTTATTGCTTTCTTTAGCCTTGAGGCTAACGCAATAGATTTGCGGCTGATGGCATCAACCATAATTGGCTTTACCACAGAAAAAGAATTGATGAAACAAAGGGAGAGATAGTTTCCTTTAATCTTGTTTGGGGATATCGAGCATCGGTAGAAAGACGAGGATAGAAAAAGGTTTGCGTTTGTTTCCACCAGATAATTGAGGATTCTGCTCCATCTAGACTAGACAGACCACAACCAAGAGATTATTGATTACTTTCTTCGAAAGAGCACTCCGGAAAAACAAGGACGGAAGTAAAAATATCAAGGGATAAAGGTCACTTCTAACTTCCGTGGAATGAGTGAAATCACATTAATTCACCAATTCAAGGTACAAGAGCGAATGATAAGAGTAGTGGTATGGTAGCTACTCCATCCCGCACTCAAAGCATTACTCCGCACATGAATAAGAAAATCATGCAACCCAACTATCGAAACAGACTGAAGGTGTTGGCAAAAACTCATAGAACTCCGTTAGAAAACAAGGATAGATGCAACCGATTCGCCGGATTCATAGATAGATAAAGATGCTGATGTTGTCGTCATGTCGGAAGTACCAAGCCACCGAAAAGATATAAAGGAAGATCACGGAGACAACTGCAAACTTTCACAGATATAGAAAAAGATAGCACCACTTGAACAGAAGGAATACAAGATCTGGAAGGTCTTCATGGCCTCCGGTGGATTGAGCATTGACGATAGAGCGAGAGGGTTTCAAGAGATTACTTAACGAGATAGAGGTGAAAGAACTCCATGTTCTTCTTGAAATGATTGAGAGAGATTTAGCAGCCTTGAGGAAATCTTCAGCGGAACGACGATCATAACTTGCCAACAAGGAACAACTCCGGATTGGTTGAAGATGGAGGATGGAATTAACAATGGACTTGCTAATTCCAGAGTTGAGGTAATGTATTTAGCAGAAGGACGTGGTCGAGATATGTGACTTCAAAAAGTCAGAATTCTCACTTTGAGACTTTGCACACAGGCAGTGCTCACGAAGCTCGAGAGAAAGAGACACAGATGATCTTCCATGTCCTTCCATAGATATCGAATAGGCAAGCATATTATCAACATATACCACCGTGGATTAACAGGATATTCCCGGAATACCAAGTTCAAGAGGCGGGAGAACGAACAAATGCTCGAAACACTTTCTAAGCTCAACGCTCTTTGAAATATCAATATTAAGAGCACGGGTTCGTGTTGAAGAAGATGCATTGGAATAATAGATTAACTGGTCCTTCGGAAGAAAAAGAGATGTCACCTGGTTCACATTGTCGATCGGCTCACCGGTTACAAAGATAAAGAGATCTTGGATAAGAACCGATGATAGCTCATACCTTAAGCAAAGCTATCAGAGACGAAAAGATGCAATTCCCTCGTATCCAGGAGAATTGTGCAGATATGGGGTTCAAAAGGATGTGCAGCATGATGGACAGATGATAGACCGCCGTAGTGCTTGGAGAAACTCTGGATTGCCAAAGATGCTTGAATATGCATAGATATGATCACGGTGTACTCAAAATCATAGGAGATAACTGTCACCATTTGGAGGATAGTGGTGGTTGCATTTTCCATATTCCACTCATGATAAGTGTCATATAGCTATGCCGAGAACCAAATTACAATCACCAACATCGGATCGACACATGTTATGTAATTAGCCCAAGAGAATTGGAGATGAAAAGAAACTCTTGGGTTAAGCGCCGGTGACAAAAGATTGAGTTAGCATGGACATGCTGATAAAAGTGTAGCATCCCAGTTGTCTAACCCCTGTAATGCTACATGTTATAATAATAAAATGGGCCACTTCCAACATATAATTGTTGCATCATCATCATATCATGCTCATGTCATCATGTCCCCTTGCATTTGAGCATCATATAAAACCCTTTTCTTGTTTGGTTCTTATCTCATGTGCATGATTAATTGTAGTTGCCTCTTGATATTGTATTTGGGTCTTAATAAACTTTTAAATGCCCAAGTTGAGTTGGGGGCATCTCTCTTATTGACTCCACCACCTTATCTTTCACCACCTTTTATATTCCACCATCCAACTATTTTGAGCTTGGCATTTTGTTGTTTTATCTCTGGCTCATGATTAGTTGGTTGGAACCCACCCTAGTCTTTGCTTGGCCTTGCCCATCTTTTGGGAATGCATCGGAATAATGCCATATCAATCTTATTGTTTTCACAAGGATAGTTGGGCATTAATTATCTTGCATGGGCCATGCAAGTACCACTTTCTCTAGATTTTGGCTTTTGTTTGAATTTTAGTTGGATCACCTTCCTTTGTTTAAACCATGTGTTGGCTTGTAGTTTTGCTTCTTCATATCATCTCTCTTTTCTTCCCTTTAGCTCAACCCTCACCCCTTGCTCCATGCATACACATGTGACCATGTGAGAGCATGAGCTTAAACCCCATCCTTTTTCCCTACCTCTTTCTTTGTTCTTGCTTGACCTTTGTTTGGATCATGCATGGATCAAAGAACACCCAACACCATATGGCCATCTCTCCCTCTTCCTCTTTCTTGTTTGATCTTGCTTAGGGCTTGTTGAGGCTTGTCGACCAAGTTTAGTACCACATCTCTTTTCCCCCTCTTAGCAAAAACACCATCATCTAACCATGCCATCTCCTCTACTCCAACCCTAAACCTACCCCCAAGCCATCTCTCCTTTCTACCCTAAACAAACCCTAATCTACATCTACTCTAACAAAAACCCTAGACTACCCTTTACTCTAAACACACCTTTCTTCCTCTCCCCTTCTAGCTTCCTTGCATGATCACCTACACCCCACCCCAGCTCGCCCTTGCCCTCTTCCATGCAGGCCCCACCCCAGCGCCACCTAGCTACCCCCACACGACCAGGGACCCTCTAACCCTAGCCCTAGCCCGACCTTCCCCTCTCCCCTCTTTTCCTCACCTGCCCACGCCCCCAGGTCCACCTGCCTGCCCCTAGCCTCGCCTACCCCACCTGCCAGCCCCCCTGGTGCCCACGCCGCCCTGCCGTGCCTGCCGGCCGTGCCGAGCACGTGAGGAGGCAAAAGGTGGCACCGAGGCCACCTTCCCCTCCCCCACGCAACCAACCTGCGCCTCCCCCTTCTTATCCTCCCCTGGCCTCTCAGAGCCTCCCCAGATCCGTCCCAGCAGCCCTGCACCGCTCCCCTCCTCTACCCTTCCTCTACACCGCCCCAACGTCCTCTCGCCGCCCACGCCACTACCTACCCCTGCCCCCACGATCTCGCCGGTGAAGTCTTCTTGCAAGGTGTCGAGGAAGCCCCGAGCTCGCTGCGACGCCCGGAGCGACGCGAGGAGGAGGAGCCCCAGCCGCCAGACCCGCCTACCGAGGAAACCCTAGCGCCGCCAGCCTCATCGCCGATCGCTTTGCTCCCGCCACGCCGACCACAAGACGCTCGCGGTGAGCCTCTGAACCCCTGACAACCTCACATGCGTAGTCGCTCGACGCTGCGTGGTTCGCTCGGCCGAACGCCTCCGACGCCCGTCGTCGACGCCTGCCGCTAGCACCGCGCGCCATCTAGCCTATCTAGCACGCGAGCTACCGCTTAGCATCAACCCGAAGCCAGCCCAGTGGTAGCCGCCCTCATTTGGCCGCATGATCGTAGATCGAGCCCCGCCACTGTTTCCTCATCGCAATGGTTCAGTTTCGTCAGGCAGAGAGAAGATCCACAGTACCCGCGTGGCACTTTGCACATAACCCCCCTACCAAACCTTTTGCCCAACCCGCAGTCCCCATGGCCCCGCTGTCAGCGTCTGTTGTCTTTTTATAAAAAGGCTCCTGTGCTTTTCGTTTGTCAACCCGCGGTCCCTCCTGTTCCCAGACACTGGCGTGTGGGCCAGAGAACCCCCTGGCCCCACCTGTCTGCGACTCAGGTTGGGTTAGGCTGTGTAGAAAACGTTTCAGAGCTGTTTTAAATTCAAATTCTGTTAAATAATTTCAAAATTCAAATTCAAATTCAGTTTTCTATAACTTGTTCATACTAAATCCAAATTGGGCAAATAATATATGTTTAGATATCAGCAAGATGAGAGGATTCCAAATATGCCCTCCATTTTGACTTTTGCACAACTAAAATTCCAGGTTTACTTAAATTACCACCAATGCCACTGGATTTTCAATAATTCATAACTTTTGTTTTATAATTCCAAATTAAGCAAATGATATGTCTAAAATGACTAGCTCGACGAGACCTTTCTGTTTATGCTATCCATGACTTCAATTGCAGCATGCATCATATAAAAATATAATGAACAGCAACTATTATGGCAACAAAATGTGACTAAAACCCAATTCAAATGTTATTTTCTTGTCCTTCACACCTCACCCATGCCATGCTACTTATTGCAATGCAACTTGTGCATCATTCATCATGGCATGATTGTTTGCTTGACGCATTTAATTCCAATGCTTGTGCTCTATATTCATGTTGGCCTTGTTTGTTTGGTTTTTCTCGATAGACATCGGCAGGGTTGTATCAAGAGAACCAGGAGCACTACCCAGATCCGTCCCTTGCTTCAACAGAGATACCAGGCAAGCACTACCACATGCTTGCATACATACAGTACCTATTGCCTCTAACTTAGTCTTGCATCATTGAGTCGCGATTGCATTAAATTGAATCCCAAGTATGCATAGCCTTTACTTTTAAACCCCACCAAGCTTGTTCCTCCATCCCATGAGCCACTACTATAGGAGTTGTTTGAGCCATGCGAGTCGTAGAACAGCATGTGTAGGGTATGTGAGTGTCTGTTGGATAACGAGGTACCTAAACAACTTAACCTGAGTAGTTCTGGGATAACTAAAGAAAGAGGCACCGGTGAGCAATATCTGCTATTTGGTTTTTCCTGCTCACTTGTGTCCCGTAAGACCCCGAGTACTTGATTCCTGTTCCTTGATTTATCGCGCTATCCACATCCGGGAGGTATATGGGACCCCCCTGGGCCAGAGCTTGATTCCGTCTTATTTCTTGGGGCCACAAACTAGTTTGAGGTTTTATTACTATCCTGTACTTATGCCATGCTACTTCTGAATTTATTTTGTGCGAGGGGCACACTGTACTGTTTAGGAATGGTGACCCGTTTACGTGGTATCGACAAGCCCAGCCACACTTTCGGGTTCCCGATCGTGCCGCCCCACAAACCTTGAGGCCGTCTCGAGTCGGCTAGCTTGCTATGGAATCTACTTAAGGGTGGCCTCAAATATTTCTGAATCTGGTGATTGTTCAGTCGTGAAAGCCTCGTTGGGTTTTGATTTGGTTTTTCCGAGGTTGATCGAGCGTGTGTTGCTATTGGTGCACCCCGGCCGGGTAAAACTTTCTGAAAGCCGTGTCCGCGGATATGGACGACTTGGAGCACAGTTTCTTGATCATAGACAAGCATAACTAAAGTACCGCCTTTATCTGACTAAGTAATTTGACTAGTAAATAGTGCAACACTCATGGAATGGTTAATAAAATTGCCAACGGATGGGGAGGTTGTTCGTCCGCTTCCTTGTTGGTAAGCAGGGAGGAGGATGGATCGGATGAGATTACCATTATAACTGTTGTTCTTAATTCACGGACATCCGTCTATCATTGGTTAGGCGGATGGTTAGCGTTTATCTCAGAGAACTGCTAGGGTTTACCTTCGCTGCAATTGCGTCACCCTGGTTGTGTCCCTTTAGAGGCATTAAGACTTGAAAAGTACCCTTAGGGTCTCACACGATAAATTCTTGATTCGATGAATGTACCTTCGTGGGACGGATCTTGGGTGGAAGAAGCCAAGATGTGGGCAACGATCGCTCGGTGTAGAGATTCCGGAACGGGATCCGTGAGACCTGTAGTTGGGATGTGCTTATTTCTCGGCATCTTATGCCGATTTGCTTCTTATCCGTACTCGGATCTTGTTTGCCGCCGCATGATACTCGATGTGTGTTGTATGAGGAGTTATCCTAAAATATAGATTTATCTAGGTCATTTGAATCTTGCCGTATGGCGTTGGTATATTTTCTTTCTAGATGGTGTGGCTCGATGTACTCTTGTATGGTGGCTTGCGTACATACCCACTTGTGTACGTAGTTGATCCCTTCGCCTTTACTACGCCGCCTGACAGTCCCGTTGAGAGGGTAGTGGTTGGGACGTCTGAAAGGACTACCAGTGAGTGGCTTTTGGGGCCCCACCGTACTATTTCAACCACTATCACTCATCCAGGCTTGTATCTAGGAGCGTAGTTCACCGAGGTAGTTACAATTGGTATCAGAGCCATCCCGACCTTCAGGGTTTCAGCAAAACGGTCGTTGTCAGTCTAGCAAATATTTTGGTAGTTATGTATATTAGGGAAAAACAAAAACGCGAGAGTAGGACTGCTTCCATTTTTCTTCTTACCCTCCCACCCACCCATTTCTGGTAAGGAAGTGTAACGTTTTCAATCCTCTTCTCAAAGTTCAAACTAGGATTCACGTGTTCGGGTTTCGTAGTACCATAGGTTGTGTGTGTGTGTGTGTAATCCCTTGTCTATCTGTTGCATCCAAGTTGTTATCTTATCCGCCTTTTGGTTATCAACTGTTGGTACATTCCATACCGATGTGCTTTTGTAAACCGACGCAATCTATCTTCCTCTTTGTATCCGACGCTATCTTGTTTGGGGTGTTCGTTTCCGTAGTACCAATCTTTAGGTTTCGTCGTGAGAAGAAGGGGTTAGGATATGTGTTCCACTTGTTCATGTGCGGAGTAATGATTTGAGTGCGGGATGGAGTCGCGACCATACCACTACTTTTATCATTCGCTTTTGTATATTGAATCGGTGGAGTCACTAATCTTGATTCGTTAAGTAATTTTGCGCATCTATTGGTATTTTAATGCCGAAATTTGTGGAAATTTTTTTCTTTGATATGTTTGTGTACCACACTCCTTATCAGTCGTGTGCGATATGCTTAATATCTTTGAGGTGCTATGAACTTTGTTGGTATTTTAATATCATCTCAGTAAATTGTATCCTTTAATCTTGGTTAATTCCATCTTGGTACTATTTTGGATTATTATCATTCTCCATTATAGTACTGACTTGAGTTTTATATCAATGTCAGGATGGCTCCCCCACGCCGGACTGAAGAGGACATCCCTCCGAATCGGGCTCACATTGTCAAGCATAGCTAATGCTTTGGCCATGCAAGAGAACCAGCAGCTTCGAGGAGAGCGTCAAGGAATGAGTTTGCTCCACTTCCTCCACCTCCCAAGCGTGGTGACATCAAGAGCTTCCTCAAGTTCAACCTCGTCGATTCGATGTGTCCGACCTCTTGACGCGGATGATTGGCTGCGCGAGATCTCAAGGTTGCTCGAGGCTGATGTTCCGAGCAGAGTGGGTCAAGTGTGCTACTCACCTTCTCAAGGGAGATGCAGCTCTTTGGTGGAAAACTACTTGAAGGCAAGCGACTGGGTTCCAGCCAACTTGGGAGAGGTTCACTGCAGCTTTCAAAGAACAGTTTCTCTCGAGATTGTGATGGAAAGGATGAAGGAGGCTTTCCTCAACTCAAGCAGGAAATGATAACGTCAACACCTACATCAGGAACTTCATGAACCTGTCTCGCTATGGTGGTGATGAGGTATCCGATGACAAGAAAAAGCAGAAAATATTCAGGCAAGGGCTCAATGCGTCGATCAAGTATGCAATCACGCATGCAAGACCGCAACCTTCCTGAACTACTGACACAACACGCAAGAGGAGGCAAGGTGCAAATGTTCGAGGAGTCCAAGAAACATAACAGGATACATCAAGCTCTGCAGTTATGGCAGCTCCTTCTAAGCGGCGTGTCTGGGTTCCTAACACCCCACCGTCGCTCCTGGCTCCACCAAGACCTGCGAGTTTCACGTCAAGGCCACCAAACTTCACCACTGCGGCTACCAGGGGCTACAACAACCCTTACCCTGGAGCGCCTGGCGGAGTCCCTGGCTACTCTGCTCCACGTCCTCACGGTGCTTGTTACACATGTGGTGATCATGGACATCCCACTGAACGCCCAATGAAGAACAAAGCTCTCCTCAACCCCCGCCAAGATCTGCAACAAGCTCTCCTTCGGTTCGTGCACCACCGCCGGCTCAACATCAACACTAAGCCCGGTTCTGCGGTTGTTCGCGCTAACCGCTCAACGCCTCTCAAGCCGAGCTCGCACTGGAGTTGTGATGGGTATGCTTTCGCTAACTCGCCCCGCACGAGTTCTCTTTGATTCGTGCATCGCATTCTTTTGTCTCGCATAAGTTTGCACAAGAGCATGACCTGGATAGGGTTCCTTTATCACGTTGTGCGGTGGTGCTATCCCGGTTCAAACATGAGGGCTGCTCATATCACCATGGCAATCGATTGAGATTGGTGGTTCTTCATTCTTGGCTTCTTTAATTCTGGGCAACTCGACATTGATGTCATCTTGGGCATGGATTGGTTGGACAAATGCAGCTGTGATTGATTGTCTTTGAACGCTCGGTG
Organism: Avena longiglumis; assembly: GCA_030063025.1. NCBI lineage: Eukaryota > Viridiplantae > Streptophyta > Magnoliopsida > Poales > Poaceae > Avena > Avena longiglumis. The sequence continues at coordinate 252,879,647 of CP125979.1, forward strand.
TCTCGAAGATCCTCAAGGCCATATAGTCTTTTCTCCAAGTCGACTCCGCTGTCCAGCTCTATTCCTTGGCTGCTCTAAATGATGATGCTATGGAAGCTATTCAAGGTACCAAAGGGTCCGTGAGTTCCGATTTCTTTCTGAAGAGTTGCCAGGTATGCCTCCGGATCGCGAGGTTGAATTCGTGATTGAGCTTGAACCTGGAACGGCTCCTATCTCCAAGAGGCCATATAAAATGGGTCCTTCTGAGTTGGCTGAACTCAAATGACAACTTGATGAACAAGAGAAATTGGGTTTCATTCAACACACTTCTTCTTGGGGTAGCCCAACAATCTTTGTGAAGAAGCGTGATGTAACCGATAGGCTATGTGTTGACTACCGGCTCTAAATGCTAAAACCATCAAGAACAAATATCCTCTCCCTCGGATAAATGATCTTTTGATCACTGGCGGAGCGTGGTGTTCTCTAAGCTGGATTTGAGGAGTGGTTATCACCAAATCAAAATTCGCAAAGAGGATGTGCCCAAAACAGCTTTCACCACCCGCTATGGCCTGTATGAGTACACGGTCATGTCTTTCGGCCTCACCAACGCACCTGCTACCTTCTCAAGGCTGATGAACTCCGTTTTCATGGAGTACCTGGACAAGTTTGTGGTGGTATATCTGGATGACATTCTGGTTTATTCCAAGTCCAAGGAGGAGCATGAAGACCACCTGCGGTGTGTCCTGAACAAGCTGCGTGAGAACCGCTTGTATGCAAAGTTCTCTAAGTGTGAGTTTTGGCTGCCTGAAGTAACATACTTGGGTCATGTTATCTCTGCCAAGGGCATTGCAGTCAACCCGGAAACCGTGAAGACAATAGTTGAATGGCTTCCTCCTGCTAATGTCAAGGAAGTGCGGAGTTTTCTCGGCTTGGCTAGCTATTGCCGTCGTTTTGTTCAGAACTTCTCGAAGATAGCAAAGCCTCTTACCGATCTCCTCAAGAAAGGCAAGAAGTACCTGTGGACTCCTGCTTGTCAAGAAAGTTTTGAGACACTCAAAGAGAAGCTCACTTCCACGCCAGTCTTGGTTCCTCCGGATACATCTAAGCCTTTCCAGATATTCTGTGACGCCTCTTTGCAAGGATTGGGTGCGGTCCTTATGCAAGAGAGACATGTGGTTGCTTATGCCTCTCGTCAGTTGAAGACGCATGGGATCAACTATCCCACACATGACCTCGAGCTAGCAGCAGTTGTCTTTGCTTTGAAGCTATGGAGGCACTACTTGCTTGGTAACCGTTGTGAGATCTTCTCGGACCACAAGAGTTTGAAGTATATCTTCACTCAACCGGATCTCAACCTTCGCGGAGAGGAGATGGATTGAAGCAATCAATGACTTTGATGTGACCATCAACTACACCTGTGCAAAGCAAATGTCATGGCGATGCGCTTAGCGTAAAAGCTTATGTCAACAACCTCATGGTGGAAGAGCGTGAAGCCTCTTTTGTGCGAGGAATTCGTCGGCTCAACCTTGAAATTGTGGAACAAGGGCATCTCCTGAACCTTCCGCTACTCCTCTCTTGGAAGAACAGATTCGCTCTCGTCAGCTTGGTGATCCGCACACCAAGAAGCTCATCGCTAAGCTTGACCTTCCGAAGTACGAGTCCTTCCATGTGGATGATCAAGGAACGCTCTTCTTTGAACACCGGATGTTTGTTCCAAACTACCCGGGTCTGAGAGACCAAGTTCTCAAGGAGGCACATGATTCGGTTCTTTCTATCCATCCTGGCAGCACAAAGATGTACATGGACTTGAAAACACAATACTGGTGGCCTGGGTTGAAACGGTATTGCGCCAAGTATGTCTCAGAATGTGATGTCTGCCGCAGAGTCAAGGCTGTCCATCAGAAACCATTTGGTCTTCTACAGCCATTGAAACCTCCGGAATGGAAATGGGAGAAAGTTGAGATGGACTTCATCACTGGCTTTCCAAGGTCGCAGAAGGGCAACAATGCAATTTTTGTTGTCATCGACAGGCTTTCTAAAGTGGCTCATTTCTTCCCAGTCAAAGAAACAATTTCTGGACTTCAGTTGGCTGAGCTCTATATCAACAGGATTGTCTCTTTGTATGGGGTTCCACTTGAAATCAGTTCAGACCGTGGAAGCATCTTCACCTCAAAATTCTGGGAGAGTTTCCAAAAAGCTTTGGGAACAAAGTTGAACTTCAGCACTGCTTACCACCCTCAGTCGCATGGACAAGTGGAGAGGATCAATCAGATTCTCGAGGACATGCTTAGAGCTTGCGTCATCTCGTTTGGCATGAAGTGGGAAGAATGCCTTCCATATGCTGAATTCTCCTACAACAACAGCTTCCAGAAGAGTCTGAAGATGGCACCATTCGAGGCTCTCTATGGACGCAAGTGCAGAACTCCCATTGGTTGGTCAAGTGGTGGGGAGAAAGAATCTGGTTTGGCCCGACATTGTAACCCAAGCAGAGGAGAAGGTGCATATCATTCGGAGAACACAAGATTGCTCAAAGTCGTCGGAAGAGCAACTATGATGAGAAGCACACAGATATGGTATATGCCCCTGGTGATCTCGTCTACCTTCGTGTCACTCCCATGAGAGGAACACACCGCTTCGGTATCAAAGGAAAGTTGGCTCCTAGATACATCGGTCCTTTCAAGATACGTGGTAGAAGAGGAGAAGTTGCTTATATGCTTGGAGCTTAGGAAAAACTCAAAGTCCATGATGTTTTCCACATCTCTCAGCTCAAGAAGTGCTTCAAAGACCCCGGCAAGACCGTGGATCATGAGCTAATCGACCTCCAAGAAGATCTGTCTTATCAAGAGCACCCCACCAAAATCCTTGAGACCGCAGAACGAAGGACGCGCAACAAGTCCATCAAGTTTTGCAAGGTGCAGTGGTCACACCATTCTGTTGATGAAGCAACATGGGAGCGTGAAGATGAACTCCGTGCCAACCATCCTTCTCTCTTTGTGTCTTCTTCTTCTTCCTAGAATCTCGGGGCGAGATTCCTGTTTAGTGGGGGAGAGTTGTAGCATCCCAGTTGTCTAACCCCTGTAATGCTACATGTTATAATAATAAAATGGGCCACTTCCAACATATAATTGTTGCATCATCATATCATGCTCATGTCATCATGTCCCCTTGCATTTGAGCATCATATAAAACCCTTTTCTTGTTTGGTTCTTATCTCATGTGCATGATTAATTGTAGTTGCCTCTTGATATTGTATTTGGGTCTTAATAAACTGTTAAATGCCCAAGTTGAGTTGGGGGCATCTCTCTTATTGACTCCACCACCTTATCTTTCACCACCTTTTATATTCCACCATCCAACTATTCTGACCTTGGCATTTTGTTGTTTTATCTCTGGCTCATGATTAGTTGGTTGGAACCCACCCTAGTCTTTGCTTGGCCTTGCCCATCTTTTGGGAATGCATCGGAATAATGCCATATCAATCTTATTGTTTTCACAAGGATAGTTGGGCATTAATTATCTTGCATGGGCCATGCAAGTACCACTTTCTCTAGATTTTGGCTTTTGTTTGAATTTTAGTTGGATCACCTTCCTTTGTTTAAACCATGTGTTGGCTTGTAGTTTTGCTTCTTCATATCATCTCTCTTTTCTTCCCTTTTAGCTAAACCCTCACCCCCTTGCTCCATGCATACACATGTGACCATGTGAGAGCATGAGCTTAAACCCCATCCTTTTTACCTACCTCTTTCTTTGTTCTTGCTTGAACTTTGTTTGGATCATGCATGGATCAAAGAACACCCAACACCATATGGCCATCTCTCTCCCTCTTCCTCTTTCTTGTTTGATCTTGCTTAGGGCTTGTTGAGGCTTGTCGACCAAGTTTAGTACCACATCTCTTTTCCCCCTCTTAGCAAAAACACCATCATCTAACCATGCCATCTCCTCTACTCCAACCCTAAACCTACCCCCAAGCCATCTCTCCTTTCTACCCTAAACAAACCCTAATCTACATCTACTCTAACAAAAACCCTAGACTACCCTTTACTCTAAACACACCTTTCTTCCTCTCCCCTTCTAGCTTCCTTGCATGATCACCTACACCCCACCCCAGCTCGCCCTTGCCCTCTTCCATGCCCACCCACCCGCCACCTAGCTACCCCACACCCGACTGGGGACCTCTAACCCTAGCCCTAGCCCGACCTTCCTCTCCCTCTTTTCCTCACCGCCCACGCCCTGTGTCCACCGCCCGCCTTAGCCTCGCCACCCCACCGCCAGCCTGGTGCCCACGCCGCCCTCACTGCGGCTCGCCGCCGAGCACGTGAGGAGGCAAAAGGTGGCACCGAGGCCACCTTCCCCTCCCCCACGCAACCCTCCTGCGCCTCCCCCTTCTTATCCTCTCCTGGCCTCTCAGAGCCTCCCCAGATCCGTCCCAGCAGCCCTGCACCGCTCCCCTCCTCTACCCTTCCTCAACACCGCCCAACGTTTCTCTCGCCGCCCACGCCAGCTACCCCACCTGCCCCAGTCGATCTCGCCGGTGAAGTGCTGCTGCAAGGTGTCGAGGAAGCCCCTGGAGCTCGCCTGCGACGCCCTGGAGCCAGACGCGAGGAGGAGGAGCCCCAGCTCGCCAGGACCTGCCGCGCCCCGAGGAAACCCTAGCGCTCGCCGTCGCCAGCCTCATCGCCGATCGCCTGCTCCCCGCGCCACGTCGACCACACCGGCACGCTCGCGGTGAGCCTACGAACCCCCCAGACAACCTCCTGTGCGTAGTCGCTTCCTGGACGCGTGGTTCATTTCGGCCGAACGCCTCGGCGCCTGTGTCGCCGACGCCGCTAGCACCGCGCGCCATCTAGCCTATCTAGCACGCGAGCTACCGCTTAGCATCAACCCGAAGCCCAGTGGTCATTGGCGCCGCCCATGGCCGCGAGATCGAGCCCAGCGCCTGTTTTCCTCTCGCTAGCAGTTCGATTCGTCAGCAGAGAAGATCCACGATACCAGCGTGGCACTTTGCACATAACCCCTACCAAACCTTTTGCCCAACCCGGATCCCCATGGCCCCATTGTCGTCTGTTGTCTTTTTATAAAAAGGCTCCTGTGCTTTTCGTTTGTCAACCCGCGGTCCCTCCTGTTCCCAGACACTGGCGTGTGGGCCAGAGAACCCCCTGTCCCCACCTGTCTGCGACTCAGGTTGGGTTAGGCTGTGTAGAAAACGTTTCAGAGCTGTTTTAAATTCAAATTCTCTTAAATAATTTCAAAATTCAAATTCAAATTCAGTTTTCTATAACTTGTTCATACTAAATCCAAATTGGGCAAATAATATATGTTTAGATATCAGCAAGATGAGAGGATTCCAAATATGCCCTCCATTTTGACTTTTGCACAACTAAAATTCCAGGTTTACTTAAATTACCACCAATGCCACTGGATTTTCAATAATTCATAACTTTTGTTTTATAATTCCAAATTAAGCAAATGATATGTCTAAAATGACCAGCTCGACGAGACCTTTCTGTTTATGCTATCCATGACTTCAATTGCAGCATGCATCATATAAAAATATAATGAACAGCAACTATTATGGCAACAAAATGTGACTAAAACCCAATTCAAATGTTATTTTCTTGTCCTTCACACCTCACCCATGCCATGCTACTTATTGCAATGAAACTTGTGCATCATTCATCATGGCATGATTGTTTGCTTGACGCATTTAATTCCAATGCTTGTGCTCTATATTCATGTTGGCCTTGTTTGTTTGGTTTTTCTCGGATAGACACTGAGCAGGGGTTGTATCAAGAGAACCAGGAGCACTACCCAGATCCGTCCCTTGCTTCAACAGAGATACCAGGCAAGCACTACCACATGCTTGCATACATACAGTACCTATTGCCTCTACCTTAGTCTTGCATCATTGAGTCGCGATTGCATTAAATTGAATCCCAAGTATGCATAGCCTTTACTTTTAAACCCCACCAAGCTTGTTCCTCCATCCCATGAGCCACTACTATAGGAGTTGTTTGAGCCATGCGAGTAGAACACATGTGTAGGGTATGTGAGTGTCTGTGGATAACGAGGTACCTAAACAACTTAACCGAGTATTTGGATAATTAAAGAAAGAGGCACCGTGAGCAATATCTGCTATTTGGTTTTTCTGCTCACTTGTGTCCCGTAAGACCCCAGTACTTGATTCCTGTTCCTTGATTTATCGCGCTATCCACATCCGGGAGGTATATGGGACCCCCTGGGCCAGAGCTTGATTCCGTCTTATTTCTTGGGGCCACAAACTAGTTTGAGGTTTTATTACTATCCTGTACTTATGCCATGCTACTTCTGAATTTATTTTGTGCGAGGGGCACATGCATCGCTTAGGAATGGTGACCCGTTACGTGGTATCGACAAGCCCAGCCACACTTTCGGGTTCCCGTCGTTTCAGCCCCCACAAACCTTGAGCCGTCTCGAGTCGCTAGCTTCGCTATGGAAATCTAAGGTGGCCTCTGAAATATTTCTGAATCTGGTGATTGTTCGGTCGTGAAAGCCTCGTTGGGTTTTGATTTGGTTTTTCCGAGGTTGATCGAGCGTGTTGCTATTGGTGCACCCCGGCCGGGTAAAACTTTCTGAAAGCCGTGTCCGCGGATATGGACGACTTGGAGCACAGTTTCTTGATCATAGACAAGCATAACTAAAGTACCGCCTTAATCTGACTAAGTAATTTGACTAGTAAATAGTGCAACACTCATGGAATGGTTAATAAAATTGCCAACGGATGGGGAGGTTGTTCGTCCGCTTCCTTGTTGGTAAGCAGGGAGGAGGATGGATCGGATGAGATTACCATTATAACTGTTGTTCTTAATTCACGGACATCCGTCTATCATTGGTTAGGCGGATGGTTAGCGTTTATCTGTAGAACTGCTAGGGTTTACCTTTCGCTGCAATTGCGTCACCCCAGGTTGTGTCCCCTTTAGAGGCATTAAGACTTGCTGAGTACCCTTAGGGTCTCACACGATAAATTCTTGATTCAGATGAACAGGTACCTTCTCAGGACGGATACTGGGTGGAAGAAGCCGAAGATGTGGGCAACGATCGTTCGGTGTAGAGATTCCGGGAACGGGGATCCGTGAGACCTGTAGTTGGGATGTGCTTATTTCTCTGGCATCTTATGCCGATTTGCTTCTTATCCGTACTCGGATCTTGTTTGCCGCTTCCGCATGATACTCTGATGTGTGTTGTATGAGGAGTTATCCTAAAATATAGATTTATCTAGGTCATTTGAATCTTGCCGTATGGCGTTGGTATATTCCTTTCTTTCTAGATGGTGTGGCTCGATGTACTCTTGTATGGTGGCTTGCGTACATACCCACTTGTGTACGTAGTTGATCCCTTCGCTGCCGACCACGCCGCCTGACAGTCCCGTTGAGAGGGTAGTGGTTGGTACGTCTGAAAGGACTACCAGTGAGTGGCTTTTGGGGCCCCACCGTACTATTTCAACCACTATCACTCATCCAGGCTTGTATCTAGGAGCGTAGTTCACCGAGGTAGTTACAAAAAGGGAGATAGATAATGTTTCACACACGACTGAAAAGGAGTGTGGAAGCACAGATGTATCAAAGAATTTTTTTCCGTATTTTTCGGCATTAAAATACCAATAGATGCGCAAAAACACTTATCAGGTAGAGATTAGCAACTGATGGTTTCATAGAATGTGGAGTTTCTAGAAGGAAGGACACCCTTAAGAAGATGGCACCGGTTAACAAGGAGTCAGATAGATCGCGCCGGTATTCAAAAGCCTGTCAGTATGGAATGTACCAACAGTTGATAACCAAAGGCAGATAAAGATAACATGTTGGATGCAACAGATAGACAAGGAATTACACATACACACACACATTCTATGGTACTACGGAAACCCAGAACACGTGAATCCTAGTTTGAATTTTAAGAAGAGGATTGAAAACGTTACACTTCCTTACCAGAAAAGGGTGGTGGGTGGGTAAGAAGAAAAGTGGAAGCATTCCTACTCTCGCGTTTTGTTTTTCCCTAGTATACATAACTACCAAAAATATTTGCTAGACTGACAACGACCATTTGGCTGAGACCCTGAAGGGCGGGATGGCTCTGATACCAATTGTAACTACCTCGGTGAATTACGCTCCTAGTTGCAAGCCTGGATGAGCGGAAATGGTTGAAATAGTACGGTGGGGCCCAAATGCCACTCAGTGTAGACCTTTCGCCCCCAACCATTTCCAAACATCGGGACAAGAACGGGCGAATCGGCGGAAGGGATCAACTACATACACAAATGAGTATGTATGCAAGCCACCATACAACAGTACATCAGATCCATTCCATCTAAAAGAAAGGAAATATAGCAACGCCATACGGCAAGATTCAAATGTCCTAGATAGATATAATAGTTTAGGATATCTCCTCATACATCACACATCAGAGTATCAGGCGGAAACGGCAAACAAGACCCGAGTACGGATAAGAAGCAAATCGGCATAAGATGCCCCATAAATAAACACATCCCGCCCACAGATCTCACGGATCCCCGTTCCCGGAATCTCTACACCGAATGATCGCTGCCAACATCGTCCGCCTCCTCCACCCAGTATCCATCTTGTGAGTGCACCTGTTCATCTGAATCAAATAATTTATCGTGTGAGACCCTAGGGGTGCTTAGCAAGTCTTTATGCCTCTAAAGGGGACACAACCTGGGGTGACACAATTGCAGCAAAAGATAATACCTAGCAATTCTATGGATACTCGCTAACCATCCGTCTAACCAAAGATAGACGGATGTCCGTGAATTAATAAAAACAGTTATAACAGTAATATTAAAAGATCCATCCACATCCCCGCTTACCAACGAGGAAGCGGACGAACAACCCCCCATCCGTTGGCAGTTTTATTATCCATTCCATGAGTGTTGCACTATTTACTAGTCAGTTACTTAGTCAAATTAAAAGCGGTACTTGAGTTATACTTGTCTATGATCAAGAAACTGTGCTCCAAGTCGTCCATAACCATGACACGGCTTTGAAAAGTTTTACGATGGGGTGCACAAATAGCAACACACACTCGATCAACCTCGAAAACCAAATCAAAACCCAACGAGGCTTTCACGACAAAGCAATCACAGGATTCAGAATATTTCGGGCCACCCCATTAAGTATACCAGAACGGTTAATGACTTGAGACGGACTCAAGGTTTGTGGGGACGTCAGAACGATCGGGAACCCGAAAATGTGACTGGGCTTGTCGATACAGCGAAAACGTGTCACGATCCTAAATAAAGTGCTCCTCGCACAATCGTAAATAAAGCAGTAAAGCATGGCATAAGTACAGATAGTAAATAAAACCTCAAACTAGTTTGTGGCCCCAAGAAATAAGAATGAATCAAGCTCTCGTGGGGGTCCCATAAGCCTCCCGGATGTGGATAGCGCGAATATTCAAGGAACAGGAATCAAGTACTCGGGGTCCCACGACACAAGTGAGCATGAAAAACCAAATAGCAGATATTGCTCACCGGTGCCACTTTCATTAGTTATCCCATTACTACTCAGGTTAAGTTGTATAGGTACCTCGTTATCCATCAGACACTCACATACCCTACACATGCTGTTCTACGACTCGCATGGCTCAAACAACTCATGTAGTAATGGCTCATGGGATGGAGGAACAAGCTTCGGTGGGGTTTAAAAGTAAAGGCTATGCAATACTTGGGATTCAGTTTAATGCAATCGCGACTCGATGATGCAAGAATAATATAGAGGCAATAGGTACTATATGTATGCAAGCATGTGGTAGTGCTTGCCTGGCAGCTCAGTTGAAGCGAGATAAGGATCTGGGTAGTGCTCCTGGGTTTCTTGATATATCCCCTGCTCAGCGTCTATTTGAAGAAGAACCAAACAAACAAGGGCCAACATAAATAAAGTGCACAAGCATAGGAATAAAATGCGACAAGCAAACAATCATGCCATGATGAATGATGCACAATTTGCATGGCAGTAATGTAGCATGGCATGGGTGTGGTGTGGAATACAAGAAATAAGCATTTTATTGAGTTTTGGTCACATTTTAACCTCATATAAGTTTCTGTATGCTTTATATTTATATGATGCATGCTGCAATTCAGAACATGGAATGCATAAACAGAAAGGTCTCGTCGAGCTAATCATTTTAGACATATCATTTGTTAAATTTGGAGTGATAAAACAAAAGTTATTAATTAAATAAGAAAAAGGGCATTTTGTTGTAATTTAAGTCAACTTGAAATTTAAAGTGTTTAAAATATATTTTGGGTGGCATATTTGAAATCCTCGCATTTTTCTGATTTGAAAACATATATTATTTGTATTATTTGAAATTATGAATTTAAATTTATTTTAAAGTCAAAATTAGTCAAATGGAGTCAAAGTCAAAGGTTTGACTAGTTTGAATTAGTTCTGAAAATATTTGACTAAAGATTTGAATTAACATTCAAAAACAAAACATATTTCATATAGAGTTTGAATTCAAATTCCAAACCATTTGAAAGTTATGAAGAGATTTAAATTTGATTGGATTTGGGAATTTGGTTTGAATTTGAAATCTGGAGGGGTCCTAAACTTTTGTTACATGGGATGGGTTTACACGCAGTCAATGACGAGTGGGACCAGGGAGCCCACGGGTCCACGCGTGCAAGAGCAGGTGAGGAGGCGACACGTGTGCACAGAGGGGATTGCGGGTTAAGGGTGAAATTCCCCGGGGGTCTTTTTGTAAAAGGTTCCAGGGGTGGGCTGGTTATGGATCCAGATGAACTGATGTTTTACTCGCGAAAACAGCTAGCTGAATCCAACGATCGGAGGAAGATGGCAACTAAACGAAGCCGAATTTTGCGTTTCCACAAAAACCAAAACTGGAGAGGGAGCTTCGTTCTACAAGTTCCGTTTAGGAAGTATCTCCGGAGGAGGGTCACAGAGGCGGGGATCTGGCGACGAACAACAGCTCAAAACAGGTGTATCCCTGACGAACTACACACAACGACGGAGCGCGGGTCTGAACTGGCGGAAGTCTTCAGTTTTACAGCGGGTTCGAGTGATCTTCTGGAGATGATGGCGAGCGATATACTACGAATTTCGCCATGATGAAAAAATGAAAGATGAAGAGGGATGATAGGGCTACAACTTTCGTGTTTGGGGTTTCTCCGGAGGAGGGCTCGATCGCCGGGAAAAACGCCGGGAACAGGGGCGCAGCGATCGACGGCAGCGTGCGGTTCTCGAAGCGAGCAACGGTGAGAGTCGGCGTGGACGCTACGACTTGTGGAGGACGACGTGAGCCAGGGAGAGGAGGGGCGAGGCGGCAGCTCACCGGGGAGGTGTCGGGGACGGCGGCGAGATGAAGTTGACGGAGACGCCGGGCGAGACATGCTGAAGAACCTACGGGGAGTAGCTGCCGCAGGTCCGGCTCCTCCCTTGGCGTTCCTAGAGACGAAGATGAGGACGGGGAGCGCTCCTGCAGCTCAGCGGCAACTGATGTTGCCCAAGGCGACGGGGCGGCGCCGGTTTTCGTGTGAGCTCCCGTTAGTTGCAGAGAGGTGGGGGTGGCGGCGCGAGGATGGGAGAGGGAAGGACTAGGTTTTGCTGGGGATGCGAGGCGGCTAGGTAGATAAGGCAGGGTGGGACGGCCTAGGCATGCGCGCTGACTCAGCTCACGGAGAGGGACGGCGACCTATCCAGCGCTGCTTTCCGTCTCCTGCCGCGAGAGAGAGAGAGAGCCGGGGAACGGCTTCAGCCGCCAGGGAAGAAGAACAGGAGCGCTGGCAGGGCGTGGTTGGGCTTGTGGGCTGGATTTGGGAGCAGGCCAAAAAGGGAGCGCCGGGTACCGCTCTGCTGCTGCTGCTCTCTCTCTAATCTTTCTATTTCAAAAGTGTTTTCTTTTTGTTTGATAGATTTTTAAATGGAAATAATTATTTGAGCTATTAAAAGAACAACAAAACAAGAAAATCCAAAAGTAACCTGGATGGAAAATGGATAACACAAAGAGATGGTGGAAGGAAACAAAGGAGGGTGGCAATGTGGATGGTGGAATTGTAAGATGGTGAAAAGAAAGGTGGTGGAGTCAAGAAAATATATGCCCCCAACTCAACTTGGGCATGAAGCAATATACCAAGAGGAAAATACAATATATCAAGAGGCAAATACATGTAATACAATATAAGTGCATATGAGAGAAGAACCAATGAAAAGGGGTTTTATATGATGCTCAAATGCAAGGTGGCATGATGACATGAGCATGATATAATGATGATGCAACAATTATATATATGAAGTAGCCATTATATAGACTAGGCTAGTAGCATTGCAATTGTGAGACAATTGGGATGCTACATTGGGCCAAGCCTACAGTAAAATTGGGCAGTGGGGATCTCTGGAAAGACAGGCAGTTACGAGATTTCTGTCGAGCAAATGGGCTCTGTTTTAAGTGTGGAGACAAGTTTGACCCTACTCATCAGTGTGGGAAGAAAACTACACTGGAAGTTCATGCTGCCGAAACTGTTGAGTGTCCGGAATTGCTATCTGATGAAGTGTTAAATATGATAGAACAAAACGTTCTTGCTCAAGCTGAACAACTGAGTTTGTCCATTCATGCCATGGCAGGAACAGAGGGAGCCAAAACTCTTAGATTGCGAGCTATGATTGGAAATCAGGTTTTACTCATACTAGTGGATTCTGGCAGTAGCAGCAGTTTTCTCAATGCCCACATGGTGGACAGAATTCAGTGTCCAGTGCAGGATACTGTCCCCATTCCAGTCAAGATAGCGGATGGTTCTTTCATGAACTGTACCAAACTAACACCAGCTCTATCTTGGTGGTGTCAGGGACAAACGTTCACAACTGATATGCGAATCCTGGAGTTGGGAGGTTATGACGCAATTTTGGGCATGGATTGGTTGGAATCCCATAGCCCCATGGTTACTGATTGGAAACATCATTCTCTGTCGTTTGCACACAACAATTCCATCATTACTCTCAAAGGGGTTTTAGCACCCGTAGCAAATTCCATTCAAGAATTACCAGTGGAGCAACTGCTTAAATGGAATAAGGGAAATGAAGTGTGGGCAATGGCAGTACTCACACCAGCAACAGATCAAGATCAAGTTCCTGTTCCCCCTGCAGTACAGTCTGTGCTTGATAAGTTTCAGGATGTGTTTGCAGTTCCTGTTCAACTCCCTCCGGCAAGAGAATATGATCATGCTATTCCCTTGAAAGCTGATGCTACACCATTCAACGCTAGGCCATATCGCTACTCTCCTGCACACAAGGACGAGATTAAAGCTCAGGTGAAGCAGATGCTTGCAGCCAGGATAATTGTGCCAAGCATGTCACCATTTGCATCACCTGTACTGTTGATCCAAAAGAAAGATGGCAGTTGGCGGTTTTGTATTGATTACAGACGTCTGAATGAACTAACAATCAAAAATGTGTTCCCTATGCCAGTGATCGATGAACTGCTGGATGAACTGGCAGGAGCCACCATATTTTCCAAACTGGATTTACGGGCTGGGTACCACCAGATTCGCATGTTGCCGGCAGATGAGCATAAGGCAACTTTTAAAACACATCGAGGACATTATCAGTTCAGAGTAATGCCCTGTGGGATCTGTAACGCTCCAGCAACCTTTTAATGTGTGATGAATCAAGTGCTGAGCCCGTGTCTTCGTCGATCTGTCCTCGTATTCATGGACGATATTCTGGTCTACAGTCCGACACTCGATCAACATATTCAGCATCTGATTGAAGTGTTGCAGTTGCTGCGCCAACATCAGTTGTTTGTTAAATCTAGTAAATGTTCGTTTGCTTGTTCGAGTCTGGAGTATTTGGGTCATATTATTTCAGCTGCTGGGGTGGCTACCGATCCAAACAAGACTGAAGCTATGGTGCAATGGCCATTACCAACAACTGTTACGGAACTGAGGGGTTTTCTGGGCCTCACCGGTTACTACAGAAAATTTGTCAGAAACTATGCTGTTATTGCACGACCTTTGACTCTCTTGCTGAAGAAGAAAGCATTCTGTTGGATAGATCAGGCAACCCAAGCTTTTCAGACTCTGAAGACAGCAATGGTTTCAACCCCAGTCCTTCAATTGCCTGATTTTAACATGCGATTTGTGGTAGAAACTGACGCTTGTGACACTGGGATTGGCGCCGTGCTGATGCAAGACGATCATCCTTTAGCCTTTATGAGCAAACCTTTGGGGCAGGCGCACAGACAGTTGTCTATTTACGAGAAAGAATTTCTTGCTCTCTTGATGGCGGTTGAGCGATGGCGTTCCTATCTGCAGCGCAGTGAATTTGACATTCGCACAGACCACCACAGTTTGTGTTATCTAGAGGATCAGATCCTCCAATCTCCTCTACATCGCAAAGCGATGGCTCGTTTGATGGGACTGCAGTTCAGGATCATTTATCGTAAAGGGACTGAAAATCACGCTGCCGACTCGCTGTCACGTGTGGGACATCTGTTTGCTCTCCAAGGTTGCTCAGCAGTTCAGCCAGCTTGGATGCAAGAAATCGTCAACTCATATGTTACTGATACAGAGACACAGCGACACCTTACAGAATTAGCAGTGGTTGGTTGTGATGAGCAAGGGTATCAGTTGCAGGAGGGCCTGATTCGTTTCAAAGGCCGTATATGGCTGGGTGCGAATTCAGCCTTACAAACCAAGTTGATTGCAGCTTTTCATGCAAGTGCCGTTGGTGGCCATTCAGGCATCGAGGCCACTTACAAGCGTCTCAAGCGGCTCTTTGTGTGGACTGGCATGAAGACTGCTGTTTCTGAATTTGTGCAACAATGCAGTGTCTGTCAGCAAGCGAAACACTCGAACAAGCATCCTTTGGGTTTGTTACAGCCGTTGCCCATACCGGAAGGAGCGTGGCAGGACATTACGATGGACTTCATTGAAGGGCTACCTTTATCGGAAGGAGCAAATGCAATTCTGGTTGTGGTGGACCGTTTTACCAAGTTTGCTCATTTTCTGCCACTTAAACACCCCTTCTCAGCGCCTCACGTTGCCCGGGTTTTCGTGGATTCGGTGGTTAAGTTGCATGGCATGCCACGTTCCATTGTCTCTGATCGGGGTGCCATTTTCACAAGCAATTTTTGGCGCCAACTATTTGCCAAGCTAGCTGTTAAACTCAAGTTTACTACAGCATATCATCCTCAAACGGACGGCCAGACTGAAAGAGTGAATCAGAGTTTAGAAATGTATCTGCGATGCAGTGTGCAAGAGAATCCTAAAGAATGGAAGAAGTGGCTAGCATTGGCTGAGTTGTGGTATAATTCATCAGTTCACAGTGCTACAGGTATGACACCTTTCAAAGCTCTGTATGGCCATGAACCTAATTTGGGGGCTATGCCTTCAGTGGAAGCAGACACAACTTCCTCTCTTTCTGCTCTACTTGCAAATCGGAGGCTCTTCGACTGTTCAAGATTTAACTGGCCGCACGTAATCGCATGAAGAAAAAAAGCAGTGAATCGTCGAGAAGGAATTTCAGGTGGGGGACAAGGTACTACTGAAGTTACAACCCTACGTTCAGCGCACGGTTGCTAGTCGACCTTTTCCCAAGATAGCGTTTAAGTTCTTCGGGCCTTTTGAGATTCTGGAACGGGTGGGCAAGGTGGCCTACAGGTTACAGCTGCCAGCAGAGAGCCAGATACACAACGTGTTCCATGTCTCTCAACTCAAAGAGCATTGCCCAGATTACACTCCTGTCTTTGACGATCTGTCTGAGTTACCTATCCTGGATGTTGATGACCCAATACCAGAGAAGATTGTGGACCGTCGCTTGGTGAAGAAAGGAGGCGCGGAGATTACTCAGGTGAAGATTAAATGGAGCTCTCTTCCTGACGATGCTACTACCTGGGAAGACTGGGACACTCTGAAGGTGAAGTTTCCTGGGGTCCTCACTTGGGGACAAGCGAGTGTTTCTCCGGGGGGTGTTGTCACGACTGGCAACACACCATAACATGACGTGGTAAACAACAGGCCGATTGACATAGTAAACGGGTGGGCTGATGTGGAGTGTGGGCCTATAAATATGTGTAAAGATCTCTGAATGACTATGCTGAAAATGAATGGAAAGTAGAACACGCTTCTCTCTGTCTCTCCCATTCTCTTCTTACTTTCCGTCCACGAAAGCATCCGAATCTCCAATCTGACAATCACATCAGATCGAGGAGGGTACATACAACGCAGAGCAGTAAACGGAGTCGTTGCAAGAGCGATCTTACCTCCTTGGAGGAGGAGGAAGAGGTGCTGGTGGAGGACGCCGCCCCGGAGGAGGTCTTGCCGCGGGCGGAGAAGGCGGAGAGGAGGCCGTGGAGGAGGCAGCCGCCAGCGGGCGCGGGGATGGGCAGTGCGACGACGATGATGGGGAGCGTGGCGGCGAGCCACAGCAGGGGCTGGAGGGTGGGCCCATACCTTCTCCATGGTGATCTGCGTGGGTGGAGGGGTTTGCGTTTGCGAGAGGGAGGGAGAGAGGGAGTGAGGGAAGCGAATTGAGTGAGGAAGGGCCACGGGCCCACGGCACTGCACGCGATTCTGGTTGTTGTGCGTGCAGTATAATTTTCGTAGATTCTTTCAAGTATTCTTACACGATGATAGTTGGAAATATTCTTTTCATTTTGCAAATTCTTTTTTCCAGCTGACGGTGTAAATTTATCTTGAACTGTAGAGTATTGTTGGGTACTATTTCCTGAATGATAACAGTCAACACAAAAATAGTACTCCCTCCATTGAAAAAATAAATGACTTGAGTTTTTCTAAACTATTTGCATGTATTTATTAACTAAAACGTGTCTAAATATATTCAAATCTAGAAAAATACAACTCACTTATTTCTGGAAGTGAGCTAGTATGAGAAATTGCACAAGCGATCATAGAACAGATTGAAAACAAAAGAATGAAAAGTTGCATTTGTTCCCCTACACTTTAGGGCTTCTTCCTTATTTTTGCCTGCGTATGATTTCCTTCTGTTACAGTATTAGTATTAGTTACTGGACTCTTGGTATTTTTTCCAGGAGAATGCAACGGTTCCATCTGATTTTGACATGCTAGATGGAGGCAATAATAAAATTGCTAATGTTAATATCTTTAAATGTGCACGACTCTTCTCTTCTATGCTCTGGCCACGCACTATACGAATAACAAGAAACGCCGACGGCTGAAGGTCAGGCCCGTCGGCGTAACTGGGCGGGCTCGTCAGCTGGGCCAGGTGGCCGTCGGCGTAGACCGTACCATATGGCACACATTAAGTTTGCCTGACGGCAACGCTGTCGGCGCCAGTGCGCGAGTGGCCCAGCTGGCAGAGTAGGGCCGGCGGCAATGCCGTCGGCGTATCCAAACTCGTAGACAGCCATAGAGTGGCACGTGGCATCTTAGGCCGACGGCACAGCCGTCGGTGTACCCAAACCCGTAGACAGCCACAGAGTGGCACGTGGCATCTTAGGCCGACGGCACAGCCGTCGGCGTATAAATCCCCGTGCTAACGGCTGTTACCTGCTCTAGGTGGGCCCTAGGTGGGCCTAGGCCAACGGAAATGTATACGCCTACGGCCTACTATGCCGACGGGCATACGCCGACGGCCCCCGTCAGGCCAGCCTACGCCGACGGGAGTAGGGCCTACGCCGACGAGACCCAGTCGTCGGCCTATTTAGCGTTTCCTGTAGTGACAGTATCTCTTTACTGACAAACCATTATTTACCTTTGGAGTAATCGCTGTTGTTATTCCATTTGTTTTGGACGCATGTAGTAGAATGATCATCTAATATTTGTGTAATATATGCTATATATTTGCATAAGGCAATGAATTTCAGAAACAGAAGCACGTGAGTGAAACTGACTTACTTCAAGCAACAAGGAAAGCTTTAGCAAAACCTATTTTGTGTAAGCATGCATGTATGTCAGTTTTGTGCCGTTTGGCGAGGTATATCTAGAATGTATTAATTCGTACTCTTTCCGTTTAGAAATATAAGACGTTTTAGCTTTGTGAATCGAATGTCTATGGATGTATTTTAGTGTATAGGCTCGTAGAGGTTCGGAGTGAACCTATATACTAAAAAACGTCTAGATACATTCATTTTATAAAGCTAAAATGTCTTATAGTTCTGAACTGAGGAAGTACATTGACTCTGAGGTTGAATTTGGTCTGCCGCTATGAGCATTAATTGCAGTGCAAGACGTGGAACTCATATAGAACATGCATGAGATTTTATCAAACCTTGATTGATTCAACTTTTCAATCTCAATAAATAAATTAATGTGTGTTTCTAAAAAAATTTTAATTAATGAAAAAATATAACACTATGAAAAATTACTATCCAACATCTACATCGGGTAATAAGTAGTTTGAAATCAAATAGGTTAGCTAGGGAGCAACCCTGGCTAATAGCTCCATTTGAAGCAAGGGGAAATCGGCGAGGAGCTGCTCCAAGCCCTCACTATTGAGAATTCCATTTAGATTGCCTCTAGTGGGAGCAAGGAAATCGTAGCATGCGTCCTTGAGCGTGTGACAATCGTGCCGGAGTGCCAGGTTGAGAGTAGTGGCCGCCGTGCTTGTGTTAATGCGTCCGCGTTTCTTCTCTGCGCAGATGGACTTGAGCCTCTGAAGGTCGTACCTGTTTGCCGCCACAAGCAGCTGCCGAGTCATGGTGTGTGGGTCGTCGTTGTCGTCGTCGTCGTTGGTGACAGGTGGTGGTTTCAGCAGGTAGATGAAGTCGAGCATAGCTTTGAACACATGAGGCTCCATGTCGTCGATGCGAACCGAAGGGGCGGTATTCTCCCTCATCGGCCCGTCGAACAACGCCGCGAACACCGGGGACTGAGCTGCGAGGAAGCGCTTGTGGTCATTGCCATTATTTTTGGACTTTTGGTCCAGTCTCAACGTCCGAGAATCTCCCATTAAAACTGCAGGGATGTTAGATATAATTGATTCTGTATCCTACCATTTTAGTGCCTATATCTTTTGCACATAAGTATGGCCATTCACTATAAGAAATATGTTAACTTGTGACCTTCTCATAGTGACGAGGAATGAAATCGTCATAGATTTATGACGATTCCGCACAAGATGGTCATACGCTGTTTGGAGAGATCAAAATCCTATAAAATTACGACGATTTGTGTCAAAATCGTCGTAATTTCATCATATGAAATCGTCATAACCTTCACGATACATCTTAGAGCCTTATTTATACCCTTTATGACCAATTTAAATCGTCATATTGTCTAAAATAATATACAATAAATCAACTAGTTAGTCACATCAGCAATTATGCTTATGTGACATATCTATGTGTCAATTTATATATATGTCTAAAAAAATGGAAAAAATAGAGGTGGCAAATGAGGGAATCGAACGAGCGACCTTGCAATCCAGCTCAGTCATGGACAACCAACACACTAGATCATCATCTGTGTTATAAGCAGCTCACTTGTTTCTTTTATAACGTTGGGCTTTTACAAATCAGCGAACGTTGGAATTGGGGGATCTAACCAAGGACCTCCACCACACATACGACGCCTCTAACCATCCCACCGCCACCTCTTTCTTCTATTACTAACGCGCTGCTGGTTTATAAATGTATCCACCATATTTGTTGGGCCTGGGCCTTAACTAAGGGAGTCCTCGTGTCTTCCTTTTTTTAAATACGTCCTGGGCCTTGGCACCTAGTGGCCAGTTGATAAGATCTGGTCCAGCTTGGTGGTCCATTTAGTAAAGTTTTTTTACTTCTTAATTTTTTCGTATCTTTTTCATAAGAAGTCCAAATGAATTAATTTTTGGCTCTAAATTTTTGTAAAACTCAATTATATCATCCTAGGTTATTAATTATCAATAATTTTATTATTTCAAAATAGTGGATTTAGTAATCTCACATTAGTCCATAGTAGAGACAATATCATAATTGAAAATATATAGGGTTTTGGAATCAAATTTTTTGGCCTTGAGTCTTAATAAAATTGCATTGGATCTCTGATGAAACATCATATTGTGAGTCTAAAAATGATTTTTGCCAAAAATCATGAGCATCGGATCATGTACCTGTAGTTCAAACCGGACCCACTTCCTACCGATTTGGCAGGAATTTGTCTTTTTCGCCAGGGGTGAACGGAAAGGTTTGAGATGCCCCCGTTGTAACATTGTCCATGTAAGGTGGTCTAATATTTTTACAAAATGAGGTGGCACCATTATAAAACTGGCATTTGGTGGTTGCTTCATAAAATGACCCTTTTTTGCGCTCGGAAAATGGAAAATGGATTTTCCGTGTGTCAAAAAGGAAAACTTTCTCTGCAACATTGTTCACCATCCCATGATACATATGTGTGTACAATATGGGCACATTATCAAAAACTATGCCACGATTCTGGCCATACCATTGGTCATTTGATCCGAAAGCCATGAAACCTCAAACATGATAGGTCATTTCTGAGAAGGTTTTTTCGAGAAACTTGCAATATACCAAGTTTGGTATTTTTTTCTTGCAACTATGTCACATAATAAGACACCATGCGAAGGATTTGCATTGATCGGACCGTTTTTGAATTTTTTATGCCCGTTTCAAACTATGGTCAAAACGACGGGCACATAGGTTCTTAGCTAGGGGCTGAACCTAGCTAAAATTGCATTGGATCTCTGATGAAACATCATATTGTGAGTCTAAATATTTTTTTTTCCAAAAATCATGAGCATCGGATCATGTACCTGTAGTTCAAACCGGACCCACTTCCTGCCGATTTGGCAGGAATTTGTATTTTTTGCCAGGGGTGAACGGAAAGGTTTGAGATGCCCCGGTTGGTACATTGTCCATGTAAGGTGGTCTAATATTTTTACAAAATGAGGTGGCACCATTATAAAACTGTCATTTGGTGGTTGCTTCACAAAATGACCCGTTTTTTGCGCTTGGAAAATAGAAAATGGATTTTCCGTGCATCAAAAACGAAAACTTTCTCCTGAAAGATTGTTCACCATCCCATGATACATATGTGTGTACACTATGGGAACATTATCACAAACTATGCCACGATTCTGGCCATACCATTGGTCATTTGGTCCGAAAGCCATGAAACCTCACACATGATAGGTCATTTCTGAGAAGGTTTTTTCGAGACACTTGCAATATACCAAGTTTGGTATTTTTCCTTGCAACTATGTCACATAATAAGACACCATGCGAAGGATTTGCATTGATTAGACCGTTTTTGAATTTTTTATGCCCGTTTCAAACTATGGTTAAAACGGCGGGCACGAAGGTTCTTTGCTAGGGGCTGAGCCTAGCTAAAATTGCATTGTATCTCTGATGAAACATCATATTGTGAGTCTGAAAATGATTTTTGCCAAAAATCATGAGCATCGGATCATGTACCTGTAGTTCAAACCAGACCCACTTCCTACCGATTTGGCAGGAATTTGTCTTTTTCGCCAGTGGTGAACGGAAAGGTTTGAGATGCCCCGGTTGGGACATAGTCCATGTAAGGTGGTATAATATTTTTACAAAATGAGGTGGCACCATTATAAAACTGTCATTTGGTGGTTGCTTCACAAAATGACCCATTTTTTACGCTCGGAAAATGGAAAATGGATTTTCCGTGCGTCAAAAAGGAAAACTTTCTCATGCAACATTGTCCACCATCCCATGATACATATGTGTGTACAATATGAGCACATTATCACAAACTATGCCACGATTCTGGCCATACCATTGGTCATTTGGTCCGAAAGCCATGAAACCTCAGACATGATAGGTCATTTCTGAGAAGGTGTTTTCGAGACACTTGCAATATACCAAGTTTGGTATTTTTCCTTGCAACTATGTCATATAAGAAGACACCACGCGAAGGATTTTAGTTGATCGAACCGTTTTTTAATTTTTTATGCTCGTTTCAAACTATCATTTTTATGCAACCAATCAGAAGAGAAGACCAGTTCACCCACGGATCACCCACCCAATCAGATATCAACCATTGATAGGGCCTCCATCCAACGCTCCAAAGTTGCTGCACCAGTCTTGTCCCACCTCCCACACTTGGGCATGAATAGAAAGAAATGCCCTAGTTCACAGTAATGCACCACAAAAATAATAAGGGGCACTTTGGTAAAATCCTCCCACACCCATGACCATTGACCCGTCCGCCCAAACCCGACCCTAATCCCTACATGTTCCCGACCCGCCGCCACTTCTTCCTTCTTCGGCGCCAGCAAACCCTAACCCCGCCGCCAGCAAACCCTAATCCCGCCGACACCTCCCTCCCTCTGCTTCGCCTACACCACCTACGTGCACCATCGCTGCGCTCCTCTGCTTCATCGCTAACGCTCCACCACCTCCTCCGCCTCCCGTATCCTGCCATGTCGGGTTCACCAGATCTGCCACGCTGTGCCACCTGGCTTCCGCCGCTGGATGTCGGCTGGGAAGCTCAGGAAGCAGCCCAGGAGCTCGTCGATGTCGTCGGACCATCACAGATCGAGGCAAAGAGACCGAAGCTCGAGCGCGGTAGAACCTGTGGCGGGTGCTGCCCTATGAAGTGCTTTCCTCCTTATCTGATCCCGGTGGCCGCTCCTCCTCCTCTGATCCCGATGGCCGCCGCTCTCGGCATCGGTTGGTCTTCACCAACAAGTAAGTACTTATATAACTTCTTTCCCTATTGATCCAGCGACCCCCTGCCGAGTTTCTCAAGTGCTGATTGAATTGGGATTATATTGGATTTGTAGACAAGCCCAACAACGAATCTCAAGTTGATGTCGCACCCGGTTGTTGTGGTTCTAATAGATTAGCTCTTTATCTGCTGGCTAGGTCTTCAAATCTTCACGGTCTAATCTAAAAGTAATGAATTGAGTAGAATTTACACTGTTAGATTTCTGTCCTAGAACAACAGTCTAAGTGTTTCTTACCTATTGTCCAGGTTCTTAAAAATTAATTTATTCCGTGCTTTCATGTTCAGTAGATGCTAGTGTAGAGTCTATTAGCTTTGTGATGATAATATATGTCAAACTTGCCAGAAGGGGATCATACAGATATACTGTAGCATATATTAGTTCTATCCTGTACTTGTGTATAGGGCTGTTTGATGAATGATTTGTTTGTAAGAAGATGCTCATCTATTTCATCATGCATGCATTAACCTATTATTAGTGGTTGTTGATTTTTTCTATTTACAGCAGTTTAAAGAACTGAGTGTATGCATCATAATGTATCTCTATAAACCATTGTTGCATGTTTCATGCATGTAAGCCATCCCATTTAGATTACACCGGTACCATTGGTTTTTTGTTTTGATTAGATCAACTATATAATGGTAATACTGTTGTCACATGAATTTTGAAATATAAGACATTCATGCTGAATACTTCTACCAAACAATATGCATCCAGGTTACTACAAAGTGGGGAAATTTGTAAGCAATAATCCACAGGAATTTCTGATTTCGACCATATGTGTTCTTATCCCGAGGTTTCTTATTAACAACAGTTTGCTCAGTGTGTTAGATGTGCTAGTCCTATTCGTTAGGAACTCACAAAGTTGCAACAATAATTTTGTTAGGGGAGGGGCAGTGGACAGGTAGTGCGTTTTGGATTTTTGTATAAATGTGATCTTAGAGCACTCATGTGTTGCCTTGGTATCATTTTGTCTTGCCAAGAATTTTTGATATTCTTTGAAATGTTCTTTTATATCTAGTTTAGCTAAGACTAACTTGATTTTTCTGCATTTCCTGATGCATGTACACACGAGGACGACGATTTGGTATAAATGCACTTGCTAGTGATTACTGAACTGAGGCATGGGGATCAGAATTATTATACAAAAGATCTATTGTTGCCAAATTGATGATGCTTGAAGTGGTAACAGTGTAGATGAAAATTCTGGTAGGCTCAACATTCTGTCTAAGTGATATTGATTTATAAACAAGCATGCTCACTTGAGAAGATAAAAGATTAGTAGTATAAACTAATTCAATTGGATGATAGTCCGACTGAAATAGGTCTATAGGTTCTTGTTGATCTGAGTTTCATATTTTTGCCAGGACTTGTGTGTACTAGGATGTCGGTGCTTGGTTGCTTGCATCAGATGATTCATTGGGTTTTTATCTTAGCTTGGGATGTTTTATGTTCCTCAAGAACCTTATTTCTTATTGCCAGGAGGGATGCACTTGGTACTTGCTTCATCTATCTTGTTACTGTGATTCATCATTCATGTATTGCTTGCCTTCCTTGCCACCAACAATCTCTGTCTAGGGTAGCAGCAGCATCTAGCAGTGCTGGTGAGTGGTGACAACAATAACCCGCCGCTGCTAACTAAGACCTTATGTTGTGGAGTGTTCTCTCCTCCCTCTTTTCCCCTTGTTGGGTCTTCATTCCCACTTATCCTATATTTCTCACCAGACATGATGATTACTCACTAGAGATGCATATTTCTTTGCTGTTTCTAATTTACATTTGGATACATGTAAAAAATGAGTCGAATCATTGGATCAGTAATAAGCATACTTTTAAATACACACTTCAGCACATATACTTTAGTGCCACACTGCACACTTGGATATTATATGAGAAGTAAATATGCCAGTTTTTCACCAACTGAACATGGTCTAGGAATCTTGCAAGCTACGGTGATGTTCCATTCTATACATTTTTTCAGCACCTGTTACACATGCTCAAGACCTAAACTCAATTGTTTACGATACAATAATGTGAACTATGTTCTTTTCTATATTTTACCGCACTTCTTACTCTTGTTTCCTTTGTTTACATGTGATATATGTAACCATCCGCTGGTGCTTATGTTCTGGAGTCTCCGGCCTCTACATCCACTCTTGTTTTCGAAGTCTCCGACCTCTACATCCACACGGAAGAGTAGTGGTAGCGCCGTACCCGTCCGCTGGTGCTTATGTTCCGGCTTGGACTGGAGGGCGCCCAGGTACATGCATTTTCATCGGTAAGTGTGTCTGTGTTCTCCATCTTCCTCTTTCACTAGTGCTCTTTGTGATGCTTGCTATAGATGATACCTAGTGATTATGTACTAGTTCTTTCTTATCTCCTTGCCAATTGGGCTATATATATTTGATGCGAAACTACATAGCTCTAGTTGTGACAAGACAGTAGTATATATCTTATTCTGTTTATCTATGGAACTCCTTCAACTTAACTGAGTATTTGTATGGTAAAACACTAGTTTCACTCAATCTGATAACTTTGTATGAGCTGCTATTTACCTGTTTGCATTAGTTTTGTTCAACTATTGCAGATATACTCTTTACAAGAGCTACATGTTGAAGAAGTGGAAGTGAAGAAGTTCCAGAATATCAAAGTGTGGCTAGTTTTTAAATTTGCTGAGAGTTCTGTTTATAGATTCCATTGTAATGATGGTTAACCATGTTGTGATGTGAATTTGAGCGTGGAACTTCATGTGTCCTATGTGATCCCACTAGAATATTGTATAAATTGATTCTGGTTTGAATATGTTCATGTGTTTCCTCTGCCTTTTGATTTCTATATATTGTTTAATTAATATTCTGTGAAAAGAATGAACCAAACTATTGGGACCTACCATCTAGAAGAACATGACAATTGGGACCCACAGTAAAATAATGTGATGTAATAAGGCCGTAAATAGAAAATAACTGGACCTTAAAAAGGATGGGGCCCAGTAAATAAACGAGCTAAAATGTTGGATTGGCCCATTTAGCCCATTAAAATTGATAGGAAAAAACATAAACAGGCCAAACTACTGGGCTTGGTTTGTATGGACCACTGAAATGGATCGGGCCAAATTCAGACTACGACGATCTCATTTTGTCATAATTTTGCCACGTTGGATTGGACACGTAGGATCTGACCTGGCCATGCCAGTTTGTCCATGACGATATCGGATCGTCATAACGGTCATGATGATCCAATATCGTCATAGACGGTTATGACGATTTCGTGGAAAACGTCGTTGTATGCAATTACTGACGCTCAGTTTTTGACGATCTGTTTTTCGTCATAAGATCGTCATATATTGTACATAATGACGATTCAGTGACGAAAATGGAGGGTCATGTATCAGCATATTCCTTGTAGTGATTATGGTTAGGATTGTATATTGATTGTGATCCAATTGTGATCCTGTAATCAGCCTATATATATGAAATACGGGAGACCCCCCATTGTGTGGTAAATTCTCTCTCTCTTAATCCAACACTATGCTCCAATGCTTTCACAAAATTTCACTTTCTTTTAAAAGATTGAAATTGACCAGTTTTGACTATGATCTGACTACTGCATCAGTTTCATTGACTCTATGTTCACAGCTGAATTGTGTTCACCGCATCCTCTTCAAATTGAATTAATGACTAGGGCACACTAATCAAGTTGCCATGAGATTTCATGCTTATTAAGTCATCCAAGTCACCGAACACCGAAGATCATCAGCTATTAGCATAAACTTTATCCTCCCTCCAGAGAACAAATAGCAAAGGAGCTAGCTGGTGGGGGAAAGTTGCAATCTACGGGATATGATTGGGATCATAGAACGCAGAGCAGGAACCAGAGTCGTTGCAAGAGCGATCTTACCTCCTTGGAGGAGGAGGAAGAGGTGCTGGTGGAGGACACTGCCTCAGAGGAGGTCTTGCTGCGGGCGGAGAAGGCGGAGAGGAGGCCATGGAGGAGGCGGCTGTTGGAATTATGCCCTAGAGGCAATAATAAAGATGCTATTGTTATAATTCTTGTCCATGATAAAGTTTATATTCCATGATAGAATTGTATTAAGCGGAAACTCTGATACTTGTGTGGTTTATGAACAACACCGTGTCCCTAGTACGCCTCTATGGACTAGCTCATTGATTAATGATGGTTAAGGTTTCCTAACCATAGACATGAGTTGTCGATTAATAATGAGATCATGTCATTAGGAGAATGATATGATGGACAAACCCAAATTAAGCAGAGCAATTAGATCGTGTCATCGTGTTCATCTTTGCGAAGCTTTTTCCTATGTCAAATATTGTATTCCTTAGACCATAAGATAATGCAACTCCCTGGTATCGGAAGAAAGCTTTGAGGTCATAAAACGTCATCCTATGTGAGGGTGATCATAAAGGTGTCTCTCAGGTGATCGGAAAGTACTTGTTGGGTTGTATGTATCGAGATGGAATTTGTCCCTCCCGAGTCAGAGAGAATACTTCGGGCCCACTCGGTAATCGATATCAACACTGCTTGCAAGCACGTGGTTAAAGAGTTAATCACAAAGTGATATCGGATTATGGAACGAGTAAAGTACTTGCTGTGAACGAGATTGAACTAGGTATACCGATACCAACGATCGAATCTCGGACAAGTAAAATATCGCGTGACGAAGGGAATATATATATATATATGGGATTAATTGAATCCTGACATCGTGGTTCATCCGATATGATCATCGATGAATATGTGGGAGTCAATATGGGTTTCCAGATCCCGCTGTTGATTATTGATAGAAGATCATGTCTGCATATTCTCGAACCCGTAGGGTCACACACTTAACGTACCTCGACGCTAGGATAGAATGGACAATTGGTTTATGAGTTTTTGTTCGGAGTCTCACATGAGATCCAGGACATCACGAGAGATTCCGGAATGGTCCGGAAAATAAGATTCATATAATGAAAAGCAGTTTTTGGATTTCGGAATCGTTTCGGAGTGTTCGGTATTGTACCAGAAGGTTCTAGAAGCTTCAGGAGTGGACCAACGTGGCCCCACTTGTCGGAGGGGTGGGTGGGCCTATGAGGGAGTGTCCTGGCCGCTTTGGGCCAGGGGAACAAGGCCCCATAGGCCCAGCCGGCTGAAACCCTAGGAAACCTTCTAGAAAGGGGGGGAAGACTTGCCCCCACTCCACCCTTGGGGCCGCCGCCCTAGGGCTTGGAGGAGGGGGCAAGGGGGCCGGCCAGCCCCCTATATAAGGTGGGCAGGGGGCGCACCCTCCCCTCACCCCAAAACCCTAGCCGCCAGCTGCTGCCCCCTCTCTCTCTCTCTCTCTCTCTCTCTCTCTCTCGACTACGTGTAGGCGAAGCCCTGCTGCAGAAACTCTCCACCATAGCACCACGCCATCGTGCTGCAGATCCAATCTATCTCTCCACCCCACTTGCTGGACCGAGGAAGGAGGAGACATTGCGGCACCGTACGTGTGCATCTCTCGGAGGCGCCGCCACTTGCGGCGTATGATCGGATCGGATCGCGAGGAGGAGACGACGAGTACAACTACACCAACCATGTTCTGTTGAACGTTTCCGCTGTGCGATTTCTTCAAGGGTATGAAGATCTCATCTATCCCTCTCGTTGATTGCATCTCCTAGATTAGATCTTGGATTTCTCGTTCGCATCCGTAGATTTGTTTTGATTTACTATGCTGCGAAACCCTTCAGTGGTATCAGAGCTAGATCGATGCGTAGATGTGTTTCATGAGTAGAACACAACATGCTTGTTGCGGGCGTTGATGTTTTCTGTTGCAAGCCTCTTGTTGTGTACTTATTATGACGCGAGATAGTGAGATCGAAGCGGTCCAGGCCAACTTTACGCGACCTCGTTCGCGAGACCGGCTCCGCACTTGACGTGTGGCTTGTTCCATACATGCGGCTGGTGGATGCCAGTTTCTCTCACTATAGTTGTCATGGGATTTACACCGGATGTTGGCAACCATAATATCACCGTTGTGGCTTTCCGTAGGTAAGAATTGTTCTTAGCTTGTTACTCCCATAAGCCATGTAAAACATGCAACAACAAAGTAGAGGCGTCTAACTTGTTCTTGCAGGGAGTGTTTTGTGATATGGTATGGCCCAAGATGTGATGTGTATGTTGTATGCAATGATCATGTTTTGTAATATTTCACGACTTGCATGTCGATGAGTACACAACCGGCAGGAGCCATATGGTTGTCTTTATAATTGTGTATGACTTGTGTGTCAACTTCTTATACGCCATGTAATAGCTTTACTTCATCGCTAAGTAGTTAGCAATAGTTGTAGTTGCTGTTCGTGGTGGAGGCAATCATGGTGGAATGATAGAGATCATGCTGACACGCACAAGATGGAGATCGTTGCGCGGAGATTGGCTATACCATGTCACATAAGATTATATGCATGTGATGTTTATCCTTTTATGTATCTTATTATGCTTAGATCGCGACGGTAGCATTATAAGATGATTCCTCACTTAAAGATCAAGATAAAACTGTGTTCTCCCCATGTATGCACCGTGCGAAAGTTCGTCGTGTTCAAGCACCTCGTGATGATCGGGTGCTATAAACTCTACGTTCACATACAACGGGTGCAAGCCAGTTTGCACACGCGGAAATACTTGGGTTTGACTTGACAAGCCTAGCATGTACAGACATGGCCTCGGAACACACGAACCGAAAGGTTAAGCATGAGTCATATGAATGATATGATCGACACTTTGTTGTCCACCATTGACACCACATCTCTTCTCATGAAGATCGGATTAGGTGTGGTGAATTTGGATCGTGTTCACTAAACAACTTGAGGGATGTTGAATTTAGTGGGAGTTCATCTAGTAATTTGATTAAGTTGAACTAGTTATCATGAACATAGTCTAAATTGTACTTGCAAATTTTGTAGATAAAATGGCTAAGTCCAACTTCAACTTCAACGTTTTTGCTGAGAAAGAAAAGCTTAAGAACAATGGGTCTAACTTCATCAACTGGTTCCGCAATCTGAGAATCATTCTCACTGGCGGACAAAAGGACTATGTCCTTGAGAAAAGCGCTAGGTGACGCCCCTGCTGTAGATGCGCCGGCTGATGAAAAAGCTGTTTATCAGTCGCGCAAAGATGATTATGGAGTGATCAAGAGTACCATGTTGTTTACTATGGAATCAGACCTTCAAAATCGTTTTGAAGAGTTCACCGGACCCTTTGAGATACTTGAGGAACTGAAAACCATGTTTCCGACTCAGGACCATTCTGAGAGATATGAGATCTCTGAGAAGTTCTTTAACTGCAAGATGGAGGAAGGGAGTTCCGTCAGTGAGCACGCCATTAAGATGTCGGGCTACACTCAATGTCTTGAGCAACTGGACTGCAAGATTCCAGAAGAGCTCAATGTTGACAGAGTTATGCAATCACTCCCTCCTAGCTACAAAGGTTTTGTAGTTACTCACAATCAGATTGGTTCCACTGATATGATCAATGAGCTCTTCGCTAAGCTGAAAGCTACAGAGGTGGATATCAAGAAAGATAATCATGTGTTGATGGTCAAAAAGACCCCTAGCTTCAAGAAAGGTAAGGGTGCAAAGAAGTTCTTCAAGAAAGGAAGCGGCAAGCGCGTTGCCCCTGCTAAGAAGAAGCTCAAGTCTGGACCTAAGCCGGACACTGAGTGCTTCTATTGCAAGGACAAAGGTCACTGGAAGCGCAACTATCCGAAGTACTTAGCGGATAAGAAGGCTGGCACCATTAAAGGTATATTTGATATACATGTTATTGATGTTTACCTTACTAGCGCTCATTGTAGTGCCTGGGTATTTGATACTGGTTTAGTTGCTAATATTTGTAACTCGAAATAGGAGCTACG
Source organism: Avena longiglumis (assembly GCA_030063025.1). Taxonomy (NCBI): domain Eukaryota; kingdom Viridiplantae; phylum Streptophyta; class Magnoliopsida; order Poales; family Poaceae; genus Avena; species Avena longiglumis. The sequence continues at coordinate 252,910,196 of CP125979.1, forward strand.
GAATAGACGGCGACTAGCAAGGGATGAGGTGACGATGCGCGTTGGCAACAGATCAAGAGTTGATGTGATGGCTGTCGGCACGCTCTCCTTAGTTTTACCTTCGGGATTAGTTTTAAACCTTAATAAGTGTTATTATGTGCCTGCGTTGAGCATGAACATTATTTCTGGATCGTGTTTATTGCAAGACGGTTATTCATTTAAATCGGAGAATAATGGTTGTTCTATTTATATGAGTAACATCTTTTATGGTCATGCACCTGCTATGAATGGTTTATTTCTTATAAATATCGAAAGGGATGAAACACACATCCATAACATTGAGGCTAAGAGATGCAAAGTAGATAGTGAAAATACTACTTATTTGTGGCACTGTCGTCTAGGTCATATTGGTGTAAAACGCATGAAGAAACTCCATTCTGATGGACTTTTGGAGTCTCTTGTTTTTGAATCATTTGACACATGCGAACCATGCCTCATGGGCAAGATGATCAAAACCCCGTTCTCCGGTATGATGGAGCGAGCAACGGACTTGTTGGAAATCATACATACCGATGTATGCGGACCGATGAGTGTTTCGACGCGCGGTGGATATCGCTATTTTCTCACTTTTACCGATGACTTAAGTAGATATGGGTATATCTATTTAATGAAACATAAGTCTGAAACGTTTGAAAAGTTTAAGGAATTTCAGAACGAAGTGGAAAACAATCGTAATAGGAAAATTAAGTTTCTACGATCTGATCGTGGAGGTGAATATTTGAGTTATGATTTTCTCACGCATCTTAAAGCAAGCACAATCGTTTCGCAACTCACGCCACCCGGAACACCACAGCGCAATGGTGTGTCTGAACGCCGGAACCGAACCCTATTAGATATGGTCCGATCGATGATGTCTCTTACAGATTTGCCGTTATCATTTTGGGGTTATGCATTAGAAACCGCTGCATTCACTTTAAATAGGGCACCATCTAAATCCGTTGAGACGACACCGTATGAACTGTGGTTTGGTGCTAAACCTAAGTTTTCGTTTCTTAAAGTTTGGGGATGCGAAGCTTACGTCAATAAGTTGATGCCGGACAAGCTCGAACCCAAAGCGGAGAAATGCGTCTTCATAGGATACCCTAAGGAAACTATTGGGTATACCTTCTATCACAGAACCGAAGGCAAAGTGTTTGTCGCAAAGAACGGTTCCTTTCTTGAGAAGGAGTTTCTCTTGAAAGAAGTGAGTGGGAGGAAAGTAGAGCTAGACGAGGTTATTGAACCTTCTCTTGAATTGGAAAGTAGCGCAACACCTGAAATTGTTCCAGTGCCGCCTGCACCAACAATAGAGGAGGCTAATGACAAGGATCATGAAGCTTCGAACGATGTTGCTACTGAACGTCGCAGGTCGACAAGGTCGCATTCCCCTCCTGAGTGGTACGGTAACCCTGTCTTGACCGTCTTGTTAGTAGAAGACAGTGAACCTACGAACTATGAGGAAGCGATGATGAGCCCAGACTCTGAGAAATGGCTAGAGGCCATGAAATCCGAATTGGGATCCATGAGAGAAAACCAAGTATGGACTTTGGTGGAACCTCCTAGCGACCGTAAGGCCGTTGAGTGCAAATGGATTTTCAAGAAGAAAACGGACGTGGATGGTAATGTTACTGTCTATAAGGCTCGGCTTGTCGCGAAAGGTTTTCGACAAGTTCAAGGTGTTGACTATGATGAGACTTTCTCTCCCGTAGCGATGTTTAAGTCCATTCGGATTTTATTAGCAATTGCTGTGTTTCATGATTATGAAATATGGCAGATGGATGTCAAGACTGCGTTCCTCAATGGCAACATTGATGAAGAGTTGTATATGATGCAGCCCGAAGGTTTTGTCGATCCTAAGGATGCTGATAAGGTGTGCAAACTTTAGTGTTCCATTTATGGACTGAAGCAAGCATCTCGGAGTTGGAACCTTCGTTTTGATCAAGTGATAAAGAGCTTTGGATTTGTTCCAAATTGCTACGAAGCTTGTATCTACAAGAAAGTGAGTGGGAGCTCAGTGACATTTCTAGTACTATATGTGGATGACATATTGATTATTGGAAATGACATTGGTATGCTTAACAAAGTGAAGAGTTATTTGAATAAATGTTTTTCAATGAAAGACCTAGGAGAAGCTGCTTATATATTAGGCATCAAAATCCATAGAGATAGACAAATACGCCTAATAGCTTTAAGCCAAAGTACATATCTAGACAAAGTTCTGAAAAGGTTCAGAATGGATAAGGCAAAGAAAGGTTCAGTGCCCATGTTGTCAGGTAAGATATTGAGCAAGGCTCAGTGTCCAGCTACGGTAAACGATAGAGAAACCATGAGCAAAGTGCCATATGCCTCGGCCATAGGTTCTATCATGTATGCCATGCTGTGTACTAGACCGGATGTGTCCAATGCTCTTAGTTTGACGAGCAGATACCAAAGTGATCCAGGAGTGGAACACTGGACAGCCGTAAAGAACATCCTAAAGTATTTAAATAGGACTAAAGAAATGTTCTTGGTCTATGGAGGTGATGAGCAGCTCGTCGTAAAAGGTTACGTCGACGCTAGTTTCGACACCGACCCGGATGATTCTAAATCTCAGACAGGATACGTTTATATTTTGAATGGAGGAGCTGTGAGCTGGAGAAGCTGCAAGCAAAGCGTGATCGCGGGATCTACAGTAGAATCGGAATACATGGCTGCTGCAGAAGCGTCAAGTGAAGGAGTTTGGATCAGGAACTTCATCACTGAGCTTGGTGTGGTTCCAAGTGCCTTGGACCCACTGGAGATATTGTGTGACAACACTGGTGCCATAGCAATGGCTAAGGAACCAAGATATCATCCAAAGACCAAGCACATCAACCGTCGGTTTCATATAATTCAAGATTATATAACAGATGGAGATCTGAAGATTAGCAAAGTACATACGGATCTGAATTTCGCAGATCCGTTGACTAAACCTCTTCCACGAGAAAAACATGATCAGCACCTTAATGCCATGGGTGTTAGATTGTTGCCAGATGTAAACTAGATTATTGACTCTAGTGCAAATGGGAGACTGTTGGAATTATGCTCTAGAGGCAATAATAAAGATGTTATTGTTATAATTCTTGTTCATGATAAAGTTTATATTCCATGCTAGAATTGTATTAAGCGGAAACTTTGATACTTGTGTGATTTATGAACAACACAGTGTCCATAGTACGCCTCTATGGACTAGCTCATTGATTAATGATGGTTAAGGTTTCCTAACCATAGACATGAGTTGTCGATTAATAATGAGATCATGTCATTAGGAAAATGATATGATGGATAGACCCAAATTAAGCAGAGCAATTAGATCGTGTCATCGTGTTCATCTTTGCGAAGCTTTTTCCTATGTCAAATATTGTATTCCTTAGACCATGAGATAATGCAACTCCCTAGTATCGGAAGAAAGCTTTGAGGTCATCAAACGTCATCCTATGTGAGGGTGATCATAAAGGTGTCTCTCAGGTGATCGGAAAGTACTTGTTGGGTTGTATGTATCGAGATGGAATTTGTCCCTCCCGAGTCGGAGAGATATACTTCGGGCCCACTCGGTAATCGATATCAACACCGCTTGCAAGAACGTGGTTAAGGAGTTAATCACAAAGTGGTATCGGATTACGGAACGAGTAAAGTACTTGCTATGAACGAGATTGAACTAGGTATACCGATACCAACGATCGAATCTCGGGAAAGTAAGATATCGCGTGACGAAGGGAATATATATATGGGATTAATTGAATCCTGACACGTGGTTCATCCTATATGATCATCGATGAATATGTGGGATTCAATATGGGTTTCGAGATCCCGTTGTTGATTATTGATAGAAGATCATGTCTGCATATTCTCGAACCTGTAGGGTCACACACTTAACGTGCCTCGACGCTAGTATAAATGGATAATTGGTTTATGAGTTTTTTTTCGGAGTCTCGGATGAGATCCAGGACATCACGAGAGGTTCCGGAATGGTCCGGAGAATAAGATTCATATAATGGAAAGAAGTTTTTAGATTTCAGAATCATTTCAGTGTGTTCGGTATTGTACCAGAAGGTTCTAGAAGCTTTCGGAGTGGTACCAACGTGGCCCCACTTGTCGGAGGGGTGCTTGGGCCTACGAGGGAGTGCCCTGGCTGTTTTGGGCCAGGGGCACAAGGCCCCATAGGCCCAGCCGGCCGAAACCCTAGGAAACCTTCTAGAAAGGGTGGGAAGACTTGCCCCCCACTCCACCCTTGGGGCCGCCGCCCTAGGGCTTGGAGGAGGGGGCAAGGGGGCCGGCCAGCCCCCTATATAAGGTGGGCAGGGGGCGCACCCTCCCCTCCCCCAAAACCCTAGCCGCCAGCTACTGCCCTACCTCTTTCTCTCTCTCCCGACTGCGTGTAGGCGAAGCCCTGCTGTAGAAACTCTCCACCATAGCACCACGCCGTCGTGCTGCAGATCCAATCTATCTCTCCACCCCACTTGCTGGACCGAGGAAGGATGAGACGTCGTGGCATCGTACGTGTGCATCTCTCGGAGGCGCCGCCACTTGCGGCGTAGGATCGGATCGCGAGGAGGAGACGGCGAGTACGACTACACCAACCACGCTCATTGAACGCTCACAGCGATTTCTTCAAGGGTATGAAGATCTCATCTATCCCTCTCGTCGATTGCATCTCCTAGATTAGATCTTGGCTTTCTCATTCGCATCCGTAGAATTTTTTTGATTTACTATGCTGCAAAACCCTTCAGCGGCCGCCAGCGGGCGCGGGGATGGGCAACGCGACGGCGACGGTGGGGAGCGTGGCGGCGAGCCACGCGAGGCACAACAGGGGCTGGAGGGTGGGCTCGCCCCCTTCTCCATGGGTGATCTAAGCGGGTGGGTGGGGTCTAGGAGGGGTTTGCGTTTGCGCGAGGGAGGGAGGGAGTGAGGGAAGCAAATTGAGTGAGGAAGGACCACGGACCCACGGCACCGCACGCGATTCTAGTTGCCGTGCATGCAGTATAATTTCCGTAGATTCTTTCAAATATTCTTACACGGTGATAGTTGGAAATATTCTTTTCATTTTGCAAATTCTTTTTTCCAGCTGACATTGTAAATTTATCTTGAACTGTAGAGTGTTGTTGTGTACTAGTATTTCCTGAATGATAACAGTCAGCACAAATATTGTACTCACTCGGTCCAAAAAACAAAAAAAAAACAAAAAAAAAGTGACTTGAGTTTTTCTAGATTCATATATTTATTAACTAAAACGTGTCTAGATAAATTTAAATCTAGGCAAATGCAACTCACTTATTTCCGGGTATGAGCTAGTATGAGAAGATGTACAAGCGATCATAGAACAGATTGAAAACAAATGAACGAAAAGTTGCATTTGTTCCCCTATACTTTAGGGATTCTTCCTTATTTTTGTCTGCGTATGATTTCCTTCTGTTACAGTATTAGCATTAGTTAGTGAACTCTTGGTATTTTTCCAGGAGAATGCAACGGTTCCATCTGATTTTGACATGCTAGATGGAGGCAATAATGAAATTGCTAATGTTAATATCTTTAAATGTGCAGGACTCTTCTCTTCTATGCTCTGGCCATGGCAACTCTTTAATGACAAACCATTATTACCTTTGGTGTATCCGCTGTTGTTATTCCATTTGTTTTGGACGCATGTAGTAGAATGGTCATCTAATATTTGTGTAACACGATGCGAGGACAACATCTGTAGAATTTGCAAGGGCTTCTTCAATAGGTTGTTAAATTATATATAAGAAGTAAATTTAGGGTTTAATAAGGATTCATGTTATATGGTTAAAAAAATAGTATGGCCACTCAAATGTCATGTTATGAAATACACCAAAAAGTGATGTTAAATAAGGTGTCACACGGGGGATAACATCTTTAATGAACTTTGTGATTTTTTTAGCTTGATACTTCTTTATGGTCAATTGTTCGTGATTTTAATTTAAAGTTGATACGATCCCGTATGAATAAATATTAGGCGTACACACACTATTGGATTGGGACTCATGGTCCAAAATAAAGAATGATAAATTGATACATGTTCAAGTGCTTATAATATATCTTCAGTATTAATATTTTGGATGAAATATCAATATTGTAACTACTTAATGAACTGATAAATATATTATAACTTCTGCTCTTCCCTTTTTAGGTATTTGTTCCTCTCATTTATTCGTGTGGTTTTCATGAATCTAGGTTTATCTCTCCATATTAAAATATGTGACACTTTATACTTGGGTTTAGTCTCCAACATGAAACTCTGACTGTTACATTTATATGAATATCTTTCCATAAAATTAGAATAATTTTTTGTGGCACAATTTTTATGATTTTTAAATTTTCTAATTCAATAGTCTATTTATCTAGTTTGACACATGTGTCGCGCCTAAAATCTTGCACATGCTATCCTCTACATTTTGATCGAGTCATTCTATGCTCTTACTCACTATTATTCTTTTTTGTTATAAAACATGACTATACCAACTTGTGGTTAGTGTCGACATCTTTATCGGTCACCCTTTTTATCGTCTATCTTCACCCTCATGTTATTTTCCAATCCCATGGCAGCACCAATATATGCTCGGCCTGGTCATCGACACTATTTAGTGGAACCACCACCCACCCGCAATATTTTAGTCAAGTCAAATAATTTTTTATTCCATATCAAGTTTTTAGAAAACAATACTAACATGGGTGTCGCCTGATATCTTGTACCTTCTATATCCACTACACTTTGATCGAATCATTCTACGCTTTTGCTAGCCGTTATTCATTTTTTTTGTTATAAACCATGACTGTATCAACGTGTGCACAGTCATATTTATCGGTCACCCTTTTTATCATGTGTTTTCACCCGCATATTCTTTTCCAATCCCATGACACCACTAATATCTGCTCGGCCTGGTCATCAACACTATTCAGTAGAATTACCAGCCATTGCAATATTTTATAGTCAAGTAAAAAAATTAAATTCAAGTGGTTTCAAAAAATATAATGACTTGTAAGCATACAAATCAAACAAACACTACATTATATTCCTAACAAACATAATTCCCCAAAATCAGTCTGCTTATTTTAATACGGTGGAGATAAGTGTTGCCGGTGCCAAATATGAAAATTGTTGGTGATATATGCATCCAACTTCCCTGTTACCTGACACTGATATTATAGAACGCCTACATGCATATTTCTACATGCATATTTGAGGGAACGCTTTGCAATATTTTTATTTTACAATTTTCTCTTTATTTGTTTCCTGTACACATCAACTTAGATGTATGAATGAGTCTATAATTTTTATGGTAGGTCCTAGCTGGTGTAGCTATTGTAATACATGTATCTCATTTTGGCATATTTAAATCTGAACCTTTTCTTGTATGCTCTTTAAATATCACTGTTAACTGCATACTCTTTAAAATGGACGGTATATTCAGCTTCAAAATCTAAGAGTCAGTTGCAGTGTTGTAGTCTTTTATTGTCTAAGAATTTTATACTCCATATGTATACATGTAGATCAGTTTATTCACTGCAGTTTTAGAATTGTGTCCATCAAATTTGAAGTTTCACACGTATAAATATTTGTTGGTACGTGTGAAACTTCAAATATTTACCTTGGGGAAGCTTGGGAGGTTCTTTGCACACACGACCAACACAAATATTTATATTTAGGAAGCCTCCTATTTTGCATAGAATCTATTGTTGACTTGAAACCTGGTGAAAAGGAGTCACATTGTCGCACTTCTGTTATTGTCCCCAGCCGTATTTCAGTAAGTCATCTCGGATTTTGCACTGATCCAATCTCTATCTCTATTTGAATGGCCGCCATATATTACATTTTGTGCGCTACAAGGGAATTCTTTTTTTTGTCTAAGATGTTAGCCGATCTAATCTATATAGATGTCCACCACATCAAAGGGCCGTGTCAAACGCCAGTCCGCGGTTACATAACTATTAATCTCTAATTAAATCCTAGCCACAAATTTTATATCTACTATCAAAAATAATTTCGATGATGTGTCTTAACATGGTGTCTCTGTTAGACATCCGTATATTACTTTTAGTATATAATAGATATATGCTATATATTTGCATAAGGCAATGGATTTCAAAAACAGAAGCTGGTGAGTGAAACTGACTTACTTCAAGCAACAAGCAAAGCTTTAGCAAAACCTATTTTGTGTAAGCATGCATGTATGTCAGTTTTGTGACGCTTGGCAAGGTATATCTAGAATGTATTAATTCGTACTCTTTCCGTTTAGAAATATAAGACATTTTAGTTTTATGAATCAAATGTATATAGACGTGAACCTATACACTAAAAAAAGTCTAGATACATTTATTTTATAAAGCTAAAATGTAGTTCTGAACGGAGGAAGTACTGATGCAAGTAGATTGACTGTGAGGTTGAATTTGGTCGGCGCGCCTACGACCATTAATTGCAGTGCAAGACGTGGAAGCCATATAGAACATGCATGAGATTTTATCAAGCCTTGATTCAACGACTTTTCAATCTCAATAAATAAATTAATGAAAAAAGATAACAATATGAAAAATTACTATCCAGCATCTACATCGGATAATAAGTAGTTTGAAATCAAATAGGTTAGGGAGCAACCCTGGCTAATAGCTCTATTTGAAGCAAGGGGAAATCGGCGAGGAGCTGCTCCAAGCCCTCACTATTGAGAATTGCATTTAGATTGCCTCTAGTGGGAGCAAGGAAATCGTAGCATGCGTCCTTGAGCGTGTTACAATCGTGCCGGAGTGCCAGGTTGAGAGTAGTGGCCACCGTGCTTGTGTTAATGCGTCCGCGTAGCTTCTCCGCGCAGATGGACTTGAGCCTCTGAAGGTCGTACCTGTTTGCCGCCACAAGCAGCTGCTGAGTCATGGCGTGTGGGTCGTCGTCGTCGTCGTCGTTGATGACAGGTGGTGGTTTCAGCAGGTAGATGAAGTCGAGCATAGCTTTGAACACAGGAGGCTCCATGTCGTCGATGCGAACCGAAGGGGCGGTATTCTCCCTCATCGGCCCGTCGAACAGCGCCGCAAACACCGGGGACTGAGCTGCAAGGAAGCGCTTGTGCGCCTGGAAGGTTTGGTCGCCGACCTCGAGGGCCACGTCCGTCGGCACCTCGTCGGAGAAGAGGCGGACAAGACGCTCGTGCACGTCGGCAGGTACCTGTGTCGGACTCGGGATGCTTAGCGGAGGCAGGACGGTTTCCTCCGTGACGATGACGGGCACGTCGAATTCGCACCGGACGCTGAAGGCGTCGTCCCTAAGGTAAGCCGGCCGCTCCAGGAACGTTCTGGTGAAGAGTCCGCCGGTTTCGTACTTGTCGTCCTAGGTCGTCATGAGGTTATTGCTCTGTGCCATTGGTTCCGGATTGCCGTCGACCTGGCGGAGCAAGGAAACCTTGTAGCGCACCGTCACTTTGTCCTCGTCCGCGCCGCTGTCGCGATCATGGTAGAGCAGGAAGGTCACACGTCCGATGTCGTATGAGCAGCAGCCGTCAGGGTAGTACCGCAGGTACCAGCGACGGCATCCGCCGACGAATTTTGCTGATCTGATGTACGTGCCGTTGGCATACAGTCTTTTTGTGGTGGAGTAACCGCTTATCTCCAGATTGTGGGCGACCGGCTCGCTCTTCGCGACTATGGCCGACGCAGTGTATGACGGCATGACGGCGGCGCGCGGAGGACGACAATCAAGGGACGCCTATTGCAAATCGGCGGAACGTTGGCTTTATTGCAACTCGAGAATCCCTAGCAATCTCAAGTCCACGGAATCTCCCGTGCTTATAAAGAACAACGACAACGAGCTGACCCCGGCTCATACAAGTACAACCCGGGGACCTCTCTACCTACACGGAATCGGAATCTTAGAGCATCTCTACTCGTTAGCCGAACCCAGGTCAAAATCCGGCCTAAACTTTGGCCGGACGGTGCAAGTTTACGATTTGGGTACGCCCAGTTTTCCACTCGCGTACTCAGACCGAGTTTTCGGATCGTCCGTTTCCGCTTAAATTTGGCTCAAATTCGGCTCAAGTTTCTCACGATTTCGGCATAGTTCGTCATAGAACATTTTAAGACCAAAGTTCGGCGAAATTTAAACAGAGTTCGGCGTAAATGTAAACATAGTTCGGCCTGCAATAAAAGTACAACATATTTCGGCCAACTTCGACCAGTTTATACTCGGCATCTACGTCGTGTTGCCCTTGCGTATCCATAGGTGCTCGATAAGATCATCCTACAGCTGTTGATGCATCGCCAGATCTCGGATCTCCTGACGCATTGCGATGAATGCAACCCATGTTGGAGGCACCCGATGATCAGGCTCGGCAAGCGGACAATGTCTGTAGTATGGCTCGTCCTCGAGCAAACTCACTGGATCCTTTCTCTCATCCTCAATGATCATGTTGTGCAAGGTCACACAACAATTCATCACTTTCCACATCTGATCTTTCGACCAGGTCATAGCAGGGAACCGGACAACTGCAAACCTCTGGTGGAGCACACCAAATGCCCGCTCCACGTCCTTCCTGCAAGCTTCCTGTTCCTTGGCAAAGTGAGAATGCTTGGAGAGCATTGGGCTTGAGATAGTCTTCACAAATGTTGGCCATCTTGGATAGATGCCATCTGCTAGATAGTATTCCTTATTGTAGTGGTGCCCACCGATCTCAAATTCCACGGGTGGAGCATGACCCTCAACAAGTTTGGAAAAGACAGTTGAGGAGTTGAGGACGTTGATGTCGTTATTCGATCCTGCCATGCCAAATAAGGAGTGCCAGATCCAAAAATCATGTGTAGCAACTGCCTCAAGTATCACAGTGCATCCTCCTTTGTGGCCTTTGTACATTCCTTGCCATTCAAATGGACAGTTCTTCCACTCCTAATGCATGCAATCTATGCTTCCAAGCATACCAGGAAATCCTCTACTTTCATTGACTGCGAGGATCCGAGCAGTGTCTTCAACAGTGGGTGATCTCAAGTACTGTTCCCCGAACACTGCAATCACTGCCCTGCAGAACCTGTACAAGCAATCAAGGGCGGTGGACTCGGCGATGCGGAGATAGTCATCGGCAGCATCAGCCGGCGCTCCATATGCAAGCAACCTCATCGCCACGGTGCACTTCTAAAGCGAGGAAAACCCAACCAAGACGGTGCAGTACTTCTTACAAAGGAAATATGGGTTGAACTCCCGGATGGCATGCACGATCTTGAGGAAGAGCTTTCGGCTCATCCTGAAACGGCGGCGAAACATGTCCTCTCCATGGAGTGGTTGGTCGAGCGAAGTAGTCGGCGTACAACATGCAGTAGCCCTCTATCCTTTGTCTCGCCTTGCACTTCCGGCGACCTGGCGCCAAACCACCACGCTTCGGCTTCGCCATCTGCATGTACAGCTGGGCGAGCGATGCGAGGATCTGCAAGTGCTCTTCACCTTCGGCGACCTCGGCGCTGTCCTCCTCCAGGAGTACGGCGAGCATCTCCTCATCATCGGAGTCCAAGGAGAGTGTCTCGTCCTCGTCGGAGATAGTGGCGAGTATCTCGTCGCTGTCGGAGTCCATGGCCGAATCCGGCCAAATGCCGAACACTTGGCGGGTGTGGTGGTGGGAGCACGTAGTGAAGCAGAGCTATGGCGAGGCTAGGGCGGCGAGATCGGCGGCGGGGAAGGCGTGGCGTGGGTGGAAACTAAGGCGGGCGTAGATAGAGGCGTGGGCATGTATTGGCGCGCAGGTGTTCCGCCGGCGAAGTCATGGCGACAGGGGGCGCTGGGAGCTCTTCGCGACAGTCTGGGCGAGTGAAGCGGGTGGAAATAGGAATGTCTCGCCGACAGAGCTGGCACACGCCCTTTTTTGCGGCGTCCGGCGTCCCTAGGGCGTACTGGAATTTGGGTTCGCCTGGTAGGCGGACTAAACACGCCAAAATCAGACGAACAGGTCCTCGGTACGCGATCGGGCGTCCGGATCGGCGTCCTAGGTAGGCGAGTGGAGATGCTCTAACAACTAGCCGGACGTATCTCACTACGGGAAAAAGGAAAGATGTTCACTGCCGTCGCGCCCGACCTTTGCCGTGTGCCAAAACGTCGGGAACACGGCAAAGATTATCTCTGTCGTGTGTGTGTAACAAGAAGCACACGGCAAAGAAAATGTTCACGGCAGATAAAGAACACGACAAAGAATAAAACACGGAAATCGACAAACGAAGGCACACAGCAAAGAAAATCAACACGGAAAAGCACTAAAGGCACATGACAAAGATGTGTTCACGGCAAAGAAATGGGCCCCGCGGCCTCGAAGGGGCACCCGCCGGCAGGCAAAGATCAGCTTTGTCGTGTGTTTTCTCCTGTATACACGGCAAATCATTTTCCCCCATTTTTCTTTTATTTAGTTAGCAAGGCTTTTATTACATATATGTTAGGTGATGTTATTTCATAGGATCATGAGCGCAAAAATATGAATAGGTTGTCGTGGTCTTGATCACTACATGCACCCCCTTATACGATCTGGTTTCACCGGAACGGGGAGTTTCCCCTTATACAAGTCTAGAACCTTCGCTTCTAGGTTAGAGTGCATGCATGTGAGGGGGGACACGTGCAAACACCTACCAACCGTGCACCACACTCACACACATATGCTAGAGACACATGCAAGTTTTCATCTGATTCCGACGTTCTCGTGGTCTTCCTCCGGTGAAATCCTGATCTGTGGGACTCGGATCGTCTATCTCCTAGACATTCTTCTAATGGGGGTAGACCGGCGTAGCTATCCCTTTTTTTGTGTGTTTTTTAGGTCATAGGATGATGAAAACCATGTTGGTTCACAAGGTAGGACACTATCCTACCCGGTTTCACCGAAACGGGGAGTTTCCCTCTTATACAAGTCCAGAACCTTCACTTCTAGGTTAGAGCGCATGCATGCGAGGGGGGACACATGCAAGCACCCGGAGACTAGTAGGTTTTGTATGTTTCAACATAGCACCACACTTTCATGCATGTTGTAGGCCCACATGCGTGCAGGTCCTTGAGGTATTTCGATGCCCGGGAGCGCGTTTTGCTGCGGAACCCTGATCTGTGGGCCTCAGATTGTTTACCACCCTAGACATTCTTCTGATGGGGGTAGCCCGGCATAGCTCTCTCTTGTTTTGTGTTTGTTTAGGTCATAGGATGATGTAAAACCCTGTTGGTTCACAAGGTGGGGCACTATCCTACCCGGTTTCACCGGAACAGGGAGACCCCCCCTTATATAAGTCCAGAACCTTCGCTTCAAGGTTTAGAGCGCATGCATGCGAGGGGGGACACATGCAAGCACCCGGAGACTAGTAGGTTTTGTATGTTTCAAAATAGCACCACACTTTCATGCATGTGCTAGGTCCACATGCATGCAGGTCCTTGTGGTATTCCGATGCCCCGGAGCGCGGTTTGCTGCAGAACGCTAATCTGTGGGCCTCAGATCGTCTACCCCCTAGACATTCTTCTGATGGGGGTAGCCCGACATAGCTCTCTCTTGTTTTGTGTTTGTTTAGGTTATATGATGATATAAAACCATGTTGGTTCACAAGTTGGGGCACTATCCTACCCGGCTTCACCGGAACAGGGATATTCCCCCTTATACAAGTCCAGAACCTTTGCTTTTAGGTTAGAGCGCATGCATGCGAGAGGGGACACATGCAAGCACCCGAAGACTAGTAGTTTTTGTATGTTTCAACATAGCACCACACTTTCATGCATGTGCTAGGGCCACATGAATGCAGGTCCTTGAGGTAGTCAAAATTGAGAACAATCTAAAGGATGTCAAACAAAAAATTTCATACTTTGTCGTGAAATCCTCGCATCTTGGTCTTTCGATTGACCCAAAGAATGACCTTTCTGTTTTAGAAGTAGTCCAACAACTTGCTTGGTTTTGTTGGTCAAAAGCTCTACCGTGAGAGGAAATTCTACTCTTGCCGATTGGTTGATGATTGTTTCTCAAAGTTTGTGACTAGGCACCCACCTAACGGAAATGAAGTTCAACATCCTCCAGAATATTATGGTCTAGTGCAAAGTTCATATTTCCATGGTCTCGATCCTTATGAAGAGCTGGTACATGCTTTATCTACAAGAGAAACTATCGTCTGCTCCTCACGAGGGTTGACAGAACCAGGAACTCTATTCAACAGTCTAATGGCCATCTTGCGTGATGTAGTTATATGCTAAGATGGAATTGTATAATTCAATCTTTGCAACTTAAGTATAGATAAGATGATCTCACAGATTTTCCAAGTGCTATAACTCCTGGAGAACCGGTGGTCTACCCCTATAGCTTTCTCCGTATGAGGGTATCCTATTGGAATTTTTTTTGGGTCTGTTTAGGTCATATGTACATGGAAAGCAAAGGTTGGGTCAAATTTGCTATAAAATAGGCTCTAGTTGCCCCGTGGCTGGAGTTTCCACGTATATATCCAGGATTTTACTAAGTGTTAACGCATGTCTACAAAGGGGGTCACACTTGGGAATTACACATGGCACCTACCAACCGTGCACCACACTAACACACATATGCTAGGGACACATGCATGTTTTCATCTGATTCCGACTCTCTCGTGGTATTCCTCCGGCAAAACCCTAATCCGCGGGCCTCAGATCGTCTACCCCCCTAGACATTCTTCTGATGGGGGTAGCCCGGCATAGCTGCATCTTGTTTTGTGTTTGTTTAGGTCATAGAATGATGTAAAACCATGTTGGTTCACAAGCTGGGGGACTATCCTACCCGGTTTCACGGAACAGGGAGTTTCACCCTTATACAAGTCCAGCAACTTCGCTTCTAGGTTAGAGCGCATGCATGCGAGGGGGGACACATGCAAGCACCTACCAACCGTGCACCACACTCACACACATATGCCAGGGACACATGCAAGTTTTCATCTGATTCCGACGTTCCCGTTGTCTACCTCCGACGAAACCCTGATCTACGGGCCTCAGATCGTCTACCCCCCTAGACATTCTTCTGATGGGGGTAGCCCAGCGTAGCTCTCTCTTGTTTTGTGTTTGTTTATGTCATAGGATTGTGTAAAACCATGTTGGTTCACAAGGTGGGGGCACTATCCTACCCGGTTTCACCGAAACAGGGAGTTTCCCCCTTATACAAGTCTAAAACCTTCGCTTCTAGGTTAGAGCGCATGCATGCGAGGGGGGACACATGCAAGAACCTACCAACCATGCACCACACTCACACGCATATGCTAGGGGAACATGCAAGTTGTCATCTGATTCTGATGTTCTCGTGGTCTTCCTCCGGTGAAACCCTGATCTACGGGCCTTGGATCGTCTACCCCCTAGACATTCTTCTGATGGGGGTAGCCCGGCGTATCTCTCTCTCTCTCTCTTGTTTCGTGTTTGCTTAGGTCATAGGATGATGTAAAACCATGTTGGTTCACAAGATGGGGCACTATCCTACCCTGTTTCACCGGAACAGGGAGTTTCCCCCTTATAGAAGTCCAGAACCTTCGCTTCTAGGTTAGAGCGCATGCATGCGAGGGGGGACACATGAAAGCACCAGGAGACTAGTAGGTTTTGTATGTTTCAACATAGCACCACACTTTCATGCATGTGCTAGGCCCACATGCATGCAGGTCCTTGAGGTATTCTGATCCCCCGGAGCGCGGTTTGCTACGGAACCCTGATCTACGGGCCTCGGATAGTCTACCCCCTAGACATTCTTCTGATGGGGGTAGACCGACATAGCTCTCTCTTGTTTTGTGTTTGTTTAGGTCATAGGATGATGTAAAACCCTGTTGGTTCAAAGGTGGGGCACTATCCTACCCAGTTTCGCCAGAACAGGGAGATCCCCCCTTATACAAGTCCAGCACCTTCACTTCTAGGTTTAGAGCGCATGTATGTGAGGGGGGGACACATTCAAGCACCCGGAGAATAGTATGTTTTGTATGTTTCAACATAGCACCACACTTTCATGCATGTGCTAGGACCACATGCATGCAGATCCTTGTGGTATTCTGATGCCCCACAGCGCGGTTTGCTGCGGAACGCTGATCTGTGGGCCTCTGATCGTCTACCCTCCTAGACATTCTTCTATGGGTAGCCTGTGGCATCCCGCAAAACCACTACTAGAAAATCGCGTTGTTTTTGTGCATTGCATCATCATGACCGCATGCTCATGTCATCATGCCACATTGCATTTGAGCATAGTCATTGTCTTGCATTTGCTTGCATCAAACTATTTTCGGAAAAACCTAATTAGTTTTCTAAACGCCCCGTCTTTAATTCAAAACCAAAACCGGGTCTCCGGAATATTTTGTTTGTCTGCTATCGGTTTGCAAACGGTGCATTTAAAATTAAATAAATAATTCATTATTTTTAGTGGGGGCAGTCGAACGGGCCGATTCGACCCGAACGACCACCCCCAGGAATTAAAACGGTCCGCCCCAAACCCTTTTCTACCTAGTCCTATTCTACCCACAACCCCTCCACCTCACCCCCTCCAATCATCACTCGCCACCTCATCTCCCCTCACCACTCCCTCCACTCAACCGCTGACACCTCACCCCTCCTTCTCTCCTCACACAACCAACCCACCTAGCCACACACACACGCAAGCACACACGCACACAGCATCGCACACAACACCACACACCACACAACACCACGCACGCAACACACACGCGGCCACGCGCACGCCCAGACCGACCCACCCGTGCCTGGGACCCACCCCCACCTGCCCTGTTCCCCCGCGGCCCACCTCCCTTTCTCTCTTCCCCGACGCCTCTCTCCCCCACCGCATCCTCCTCCTCCGCCTCGGCCGCCCAGGCGTCCATCCGCCGCTCGCCCCAGGCGTCCGTCCGCCGCTCGCCGCCTTCCTCCTCCGTTTCCCTCCGACCGGCGCCCGCTCCCCTTCCCCGCCTCGGATCCCCTCCTCCGCGCCGCCTCAACCGCCGCCATCGAGCCGCCTTCCTCCCACTGCCCCGTCCCGTGCGGCCCCCGCCTCTCCCCACGAGCCCACCCTCTCGCTTCGCGTCGTCTGCTGCGCGCCGCCACAGCCGCTGCCTCGCCTGCCCGCTCTCGCTCGCCCGGCTCGCACCCTCACCTCCCAGGCAGCACCGCCGCTGTTCGCCTCGCCGGCAACCTCCGCCGCCAGCGCCGCTTCGCACGAGCCCTCCCGCGCCTCGCCAAGACCCGCCGCCTGGCCGCGCCCTCCTCGGTGGCGCCTGCGGCGTCGGCCGCCTCGCCAGCTGCGTTGCCGTCCTCCTTCCCGAGGCAGCGCCCGCCGGTCCCCTTCCCCGAGCCGCTGCCGGCGCGGCCCCGCCGCTCGCCGCCGGCCTGCGTCGCCAACCGCCACCACTTCGTCTCCTGGCCCGTGCACCTGTTGAAGCCTGGTGCTTCCTGATGGATGAGGTCCATCCAAACATCTTACACGGCTCGGTGCGTTAGTTTGTGGCCAAGTTTGGCGCCGCAAGGCAAGATCGTATATCGTCGTCGAGCCCTCCTATGAGACCTATCGGCGTGTGTGTGTCTATGATCAAGTCGAAGCTGAGATTGTGATACCTCGGAGCTGCGTGAACGCGACACGTCGCTCCAAGTTCTTCACCGGCAACCGACGACCGAGATAACGGAACGCCAAGATCTTCGTCCCGAACGCCAAGACCGCCGGTGCCGAATTCCGTGGACTTCGACCTGGAACATCAAGATCTACCGATGTCCGAGAGCCCGGACGCCAAGATCCACGACTCCGAGATGCCAGGACACCAAGTTTGCGAGACCCTGAGGACCCGTTCCCGGAGGCGAAGACCGGACCCGCGGAATGCCAAGACCGACTCGATGGCGCGGACCCGACAAGGTCCTCGCGACGACAAGATCGACCACGTGGAACCAAGACCCCCGGCACGTTACGACAAGTACCCCCTTGAGGACGCCGAGTACTTCACCCCGGAACACCGAGAACTTTCCCCCCGGAACAACAAGATCTACTTCGCGGGCACCGTGCGACAAGACCTACCTCCGTTGTCCGAGAACGTTCCCGCGAGACCGTTCCGTCGAACCCTGAGCCCTGAGACCGACCCCGGACCCCGGACCAAGATCGCCGAGACCCAATGTGTGAACCCCTTCCTGAAACCCTATTTTATAATATAATACAACTTGTCACATATTAATTGTTCATGCATGCATACTTGTCTGAAGTTTGGGGGCCATATGACGTTTCACCTCTAATTAAATATGGGGCCCATATGCGGGCAAATCTAGCCTTATATTGGCCTCATTTAAATTTGTGTAGCGAACCGGTGCTATCTTCTGCCATGCTAAAACAACATTTAATTTGCGAGGGTTTTTAAACAACTTGAACCATTTAATTAATTGTCGGGACCCCGGTTCCGCTTAATATGACCTAATTACATCGCACTTTTGCCATGCCATACATCATACATGCATCATGCCGATCTTCTGTCATAATGTTAAATAGCGCCTCCGGTGTTTATTCTAGTGTTTTGCTTCTTCGCGGATAAGGCCGTTGAGTTGATGCGAGTGTCGCTCCGATCTTCGGTTGAACCTTCGACAATGTTTTCAGGCGAGCATCTCCCCCTTTCTACCTATCTTACATTTATAGTATTTATTCCCTCCTGTTGATCTATTGCTATCTGTGTTGCGATGCTCTAGTTTTCGTACCCGTACTATCCCTTGCAGCCTTATATTTGCCTTGGACACATCCTATTACCTGTGGTTAGGTAGATAGTTGGACTTGCGCGTCGCAGTCGCTTGCTCAAGTGCTTTTGCGTGTCGTCAAGTGCCACAGTTGTTGGTGTATTGCCGCATGTTGGTGTTGGAGTTGATCATGGCTTTACTTATCGTTCACTTTATTTCCTGTTTAACAACTAAAATTGAAGTAAGCAGAGGCATCGGTGGGTGATAGATAATATTTGGTTTCCGAACGCCCACTTGTGTCCCGTAGGACCCCGAGTACTTGATAATTCCTTGATTTATCGCGCTATCCACATCCGGGAGGATTATGGGACCCCCTGAGCGAGCTTGATTCATCTTATTTCTTGGGGCCACAAACTAGTTTGAGGTTTTATTTACGATCTGTACTTATGCCATGCTACTTGTATTTACGATTGCGAGGAGCACACGCATCGCTTAGGTAAGCGGAGTGTTTTCGCGGTATCGACAAGCCCAGCCACACTTTCGGGTTCCCAGTCATTTACAGCCACTGACGCAAACCTTGAGTCCGTCTTGGAGTCAGCTAGCTTCGTTGCGGTTCTACTCAATGGGGTGGCCCCCTGAAATATTTTTGAATCCTGTGATTGCTTTGTCGTGAAGGCCTCGTTGGGTTTTGATTTGGTTTTTCCGAGGTTGATCGAGTGTGTGTTGCTATTTGTGCACCCCGGCCGGGTTAAAACTTTCTGAAAGCCGTGTCCGCGGTTATGGACGACTTGGAGCACAGTATCTCGACCATAGACAAGCATAACTAAAGTACTACTATAAATTTGACTTTACAATGACTAGTAATCAGCTTCACTATAATGGAATGGCTAGCTAAAACTGCCCACAATTGCTTGTTTGATTTGTCGCTTGCGACAATTGTATCTGACTAGTAAGTATTGTAACTACAACGGAATGGCTAAATAAAAGTACCAACAACTGCTGGGTTTTTGGGTTATCTCATACTATCTGTATCTGATTAGTAAGTGTTGTAACTATAACGGAATGGTTAACTAAAATGGCCCACTGCTTATTTTATCAGGACGATTATCTACACCTGACTAGTAATTGTTGCAACGATAACTGAATACATAAAACTGCCAACGGTGTGAGTTTCTCGGTTGACTTCCTCGTTTGGTCTCGAGGGGGAAACGCCAGGATGGGTTTGTTTGGTGATAGCATCAGGTTGGCTCCGAATAGGTCTTTCTTACCCCTCTCTAACAGTCGCCAGATGTATCGAGTCTTTATAGGTTGTTTAGTGCATGATGCCGTTGCCGCTTCAGTCCACCATACCTATGTAGGCGAGGACCGCCGAATTCTAGCCTCGCCGTGTACTGGCCTCAGTACTGACGCTCCTCTTTTTCCTTTGCCCTTTGTCGGCACCCCTTTTGTTTAAGCAGGTTTGAGATCGACGTCGTTAAGGTGGTTACCCTTCCGCTTGGCACGGGGTTATGGACGCCATTGGTTATTCTTCGGGCTCTTAGCCCCATTTGCATCTTGTCCGTAGTCGGACGCTCTATCATTTTCAAGGTGATTTGGATCTTTGTATATTATATTCGTATTCTTGACTCATGGAGTCGTGTTGTATATATCTCGCTCGTGGGTCCCATCGAGGACTGTTGTGTAATGTTATTACTGCTTTCCACCCGCGCAAGTGCTGGTGAGCACCTTTGAATCGTTTCTATGCGGGTTTGGCGGTTTCGCTAAAACTTGCATAGGTCCGATTCGAGGGTGTTCTGAGTGGTATCGAGCTCAGCGTTGCGATACCCCACAAGTCCAAATCAGAGGATAACCTAGCTAACGGCCGAAGTAGAGTGTCAAAACTATTTTTGCAAAATCGGTTGGATAGTTCTGATTAGGTCTGATTTTACTCCTTACCCCTCTGCTGTTCTCCTCTTACCTCTATGTGTTTTGAATCCGCTCTCATCCCTTTCCTCGAGTCCAGGAATTCTCGTGGTTGGGTTCCGTCGTACCTTCAGGGTTTCGCTTCCTCCTTTGATAACGGTGTTCTACCATCCGGTGTTCAAGCTGCCTGAGGAATCCGTCTTCTGTGGTACCATTCTTTGTTCCTTGTTTGTGCATTCCGGTGTTTTCCGACGCGACGACATCACCTACGCCAGATCCGATGCAGAGTCTGCATCACTCCTTTGTTTCTGAACCTCGTTTGTCGAGAACTTCAGTCTGATTCCGAGAATGGTTGCACTCTTTTCTACTGATTGTGCAGAGTAATAGTTTGGGTGTGTGATGGATTGGCCCCCATGCCGACTACCCCTTCTATTTGCTTGTGTACATTGAAGTGGATGAGAATGCATCGGTTCCCCTTTCCATCGGAGCTAGAGGTGGCTTTATTTGTTGATACCTCTACCTTCGACCTTTTGTTTCCGGAGTGTTCTCTCGACGATCACGGACAACGACCTCTTGTTAGTGGTGTCGCGAGGATCTACACGAAGCGTGAAGGATCAGACCGCCGACCTTCTTTCCGGTACCATGAGGCGGATCTCGAGGGCGAGATCCATTGTTAGTGGTGTCGAATTGTGGCATCCCGCAAAACCACTACTAGAAAATCGCGTTGTTTTTCTGCATTGCATCATCATGACCGCATGCTCATGTCATCATGCCACATTGCATTTGAGCATAGTCATCGTCTTGCATTTGCTTGCATCAAACTATTTTCGGAAAAACCTAATTAGTTTTCTAAACGCCCCGTCTTTAATTCAAAACCAAAACCGGGTCTCCGGAATATTTTGTTTGTCTGCTATCGGTTTGCAAACGGTGCATTTAAAATTAAATAAATAATTCATTATTTTTAGTGGGGGCAGTCGAACGGGCCGATTCGACCCGAACGACCACCCCCAGGAATTAAAACGGTCCGCCCCAAACCCTTTTCTACCTAGTCCTATTCTACCCACAACCCCTCCACCTCACCCCCTCCAATCATCACTCGCCACCTCATCTCCCCTCATCACTCCCTCCACTCAACCGCTGACACCTCACCGCTCCTTCTCTCCTCACACAACCAACCCACCTAGCCACACACACACGCAAGCACACACGCACACAGCATCGCACGCAACACCACACACCACACAACACCACGCACGCAACACACACGCGGCCACGCGCACGCCCAGACCGACCCACCCGCGCCTGGGACCCACCCCCACCTGCCCTGTTCCCCCGCGGCCCACCTCCCTTTCTCTCTTCCCCGACGCGCTCCTCTCCTCCCCCCACCGTGCATCCTCCTCCTCCTCCGCTCTGGCGCCGCTCGCCGCCTTCCTCCTCCGTTTCCCTCCGACCGGCGCCCGCTCCCCTTCCCCGCCTCGGATCCCCTCCTCCGCGCGCCCCCGGCCTCAACCGCCGTCGCCATCGAGCCGCCCTTCCCTCCCGCCGGCCCCGTCCCGTGCGCCTCCGGCCGCTCCTCTCCCCACGAGCCCACCCCCTCTCGCCTCTCGCTTCCGCGTCGTCTCGCCGCGCCGCCACCGCTGGCCTCTGAGCCTGCCCGCACTGCCCCGCTCGCTCTCGCCGGCCCGCTCGCACCCTCACCTCCCCCAGGCAGCACCGCGCCGCCAAGTTCGTCGCCTCGCCGGCAACCTCCGCCAGCTCGCCGCGTCGCACGAGCCCTCCTCGCTGCGCCTCGCCAAGACCCTTCGCCCAGCCGCGGCCCTCCTCCGTGGCGCCTCTGGCGGCGTCGGCCCGC
This sequence comes from Avena longiglumis, assembly GCA_030063025.1. Lineage (NCBI taxonomy): Eukaryota > Viridiplantae > Streptophyta > Magnoliopsida > Poales > Poaceae > Avena > Avena longiglumis. Next base: position 252,932,599 of record CP125979.1, read on the forward strand.
CTCGTCGCCGCCCGCGTCCTCCTTCCCGAGGCAGCGCCCGCCGGTCCCCTTCCCGAGCCGCCGGCCGCCGCGCCGCCGGCCTGCGTCGCCAACCGCCACCACTTCGTCTCCTGGCCCGTGCACCTGTTGAAGCCTGGTGCTTCCTGATGGATGAGGTCCATCCAAACATCTTACACGGCTCGGTGCGTTAGTTTGTGGCCAAGTTTGGCGCCGCAAGGCAAGATCGTATATCGTCGTCGAGCCCTCCTATGAGACCTATCGGCGTGTGTGTGTCTATGATCAAGTCGAAGCTGAGATTGTGATACCTCGGAGCTGCGTGAACGCGACACGTCGCTCCAAGTTCTTCACCGGCAACCGACGACCGAGATCACGGAACGCCAAGATCTTCGTCCCGAACGCCAAGACCGCCGGTGCCGAATTCCGTGGACTTCGACCTGGAACATCAAGATCTACCGATGTCCAAGAGCCCGGACGCCAAGATCCACGACTCCGAGATGCCAGGACACCAAGTTTGCGAGACCCTGAGGACCCGTTCCCGGAGGCGAAGACCGGACCCGCGGAATGCCAAGACCGACTCGATGGCGCGGACCCGACAAGGTCCTCGCGACGACAAGATCGACCGCGTGGAACCAAGACCCCCGGCACGTTACGACAAGTACCCCCTCGAGGACGCCGAGTACTTCACCCCGGAACACCGAGAACTTTCCCCCCCGGAACAACAAGATCTACTTCGCGGGCACCGTGCGACAAGACCTACCTCCGTTGTCCGAGAACGTTCCCGCGAGACCGTTCCGTCGAACCCTGAGCCCTGAGACCGACCCCGGACCCCGGACCAAGATCGCCGAGACCCAATGTGTGAACCCCTTCCCGAAACCCTATTTTATAATATAATACAACTTGTCGCATATTAATTGTTCATGCATGCATACTTATCTGAAGTTTGGGGGCCATATGACGTTTCACCTCTAATTAAATATGGGGCCCATATGCGGGCAAATCTAGCCTTATATTGGCCTCATTTAAATTTGTGTAGCGAACCGGTGCTATCTTCTGCCATGCTAAAACAACATTTAATTTGCGGGGGTTTTAAACAACTTGAACCATTTAATTAATTGTCGGGACCCCGGTTCCGCTTAATATGACCTAATTGCATCGCACTTTTGCCATGCCATACATCATACATGCATCATGCCGATCTTCTGTCATAATGTTAAATAGCGCCTCCGGTGTTTATTCTAGTGTTTTGCTTCTTCGCGGATAAGGCCGTTGAGTTGATGCGAGTGTCGCTCCGATCTTCGGTTGAACCTTCGACAATGTTTTCAGGCGAGCATCTCCCCCTTTCTACCTATCTTACATTTATAGTATTTATTCCCTCCTGTTGATCTATTGCTATCTGTGTTGCGATGCTCTAGTTTTCGTACCCGTACTATCCCTTGCAGCCTTATATTTGCCTTGGACACATCCTATTACCTGTGGTTAGGTAGATAGTTGGACTTGCGCGTCGCAGTCGCTTGCTTAAGTGCTTTTGCGTGTCGTCAAGTGCCACAGTTGTTGGTGTATTGCCGCATGTTGGTGTTGGAGTTGATCATGGCTTTACTTATCGTTCACTTTAATTCCCGTTTAACAACTAAAATTGAAGTAAGCAGAGGCATCGGTGGGTGATAGATAATATTTGGTTTCCGAACGCCCACTTGTGTCCCGTAGGACCCCGAGTACTTGATACCTGTTCCTTGATTTATCGCGCTATCCACATCCGGGAGGATTATGGGACCCCCCTGAGCCAGAGCTTGATTCAGTCTTATTTCTTGGGGCCACAAACTAGTTTGAGGTTTTATTTACGATCCTGTACTTATGCCATGCTACTTCTGTATTTACGATTGTGCGAGGAGCACACTGTACTGTTTAGGTAAGCGGAGTGTTTTCGCGGTATCGACAAGCCCAGCCACACTTTCGGGTTCCCAGTCGTTTACAGCCACTGACGCAAACCTTGAGTCCGTCTTGGAGTCAGCTAGCTTCGTTGCGGTTCTACTCAATGGGGTGGCCCCCTGAAATATTTCTGAATCCTGTGATTGCTTTGTCATGAAGGCCTCGTTGGGTTTTGATTTGGTTTTTCCGAGGTTGATCGAGTGTGTGTTGCTATTTGTGCACCCCGGCCGGGTTAAAACTTTCTGAAAGCCGTGTCCGCGGTTATGGACGACTTGGAGCACAGTATCTCGACCATAGACAAGCATAACTAAAGTAGTACTATAAATTTGACTTTAGAATGACTAGTAATCAGCTTCACTATAATGGAATGGCTAGCTAAAACTGCCCACAATTGCTTGTTTGATTTGTCGCTTGCGAAAATTGTATCTGACTAGTAAGTATTGTAACTACAACGGAATGGCTAAATAAAAATACCAACAACTGCTGGGTTTTTGGGTTATCTCATACTATCTGTATCTGATTAGTAAGTGTTGTAACTATAACGGAATGGTTAACTAAAATGGCCCACTGCTTATTTTATCAGGACGATTATCTACACCTGACTAGTAATTGTTGCAACGATAACTGAATACATAAAACTGCCAACGGTGTGAGTTTCTCGGTTGACTTCCTCGTTTGGTCTCAAGGGGGAAACGCCAGGATGGGTTTGTTTGGTGATAGCATCAGGTTGGCTCCGAATAGGTCTTTCTTACCCCTCTCTAACAGTCGCCAGATGTATCGAGTCTCTATAGGTTGTTTAGTGCATGCTGCCGCCGCATCCACCATACCTATGTAGGCGAGGACCGGAATTCTAGCCTCGCCGTGTCTTGGCCTCGATCGACGCTCCTCTTTTCCTTTGCCCTTTGTCGGCACCCCTTTTGTTTAAGCAGGTTTGAGATCGGCGTCGTTAGTGGTTACCCTTCCGGCTTGGCCTGGGCAGGGTTATGGACGCCATTGGTTATTCTTCAGGGCTCTTAGCCCCATTTGCATCTTGTCCGTAGTCGGACGCTCTATCATTTTCAAGGTGATTTGGATCTTTGTATATTATATCTGTATTCTTGACTCATGGAGTCGTGTTGTATATATATCTGTTCTGTGGGTCCAATCGAGGACTGTTGTGTAATGTTATTACTTCGTTTTCCACCCGCACGCAAGTGCCTGGTGGGCACCTTTGAATCGTTTCTATGCGGGTTTGGCGGGTTTCGCTAAAACTTGCATAGGTCCGATTCTGAGGGTGTTACATAGCCAGACATAGCTCTCTCTTGTTTTGTGTTTGTTTAGGTCATAGGATGATATAAAACCATGTCGGTTCACAAGTTGGGGCACTATCCTAGCCGGTTTCACAGGAACAGGGAGATTCCCCCTTATACAAGTCCAGAACCTTCGCTTTTAGGTTAGAGCGCATGCATGCGAGGGGGGACACATGCAAGCACCCGGAGACTAGTAGTTTTTGTATGTTTCAACATAGCACCACACTTTCATGCATGTGATAGGGCCACATGCATTCAGGTCCTTGAGGTAGTCAAAATTGAGAACAATCTAAAGGATGTCAAACAACAAATTTCAGCCTTTGTCGTGAAATCCTCTCATCTTGGTCTTTCGATTGACCCGAAGAGTGACCTTTCTATTTCAGAATTAGTCCAACAGCTTGCTTGGTTTTGTTGGTCAGCAGCTCTACCGTGAGGGTAAATTCTACTCTTGCCGATTGGTTGAGGATTGTTTCTCAAAGTTTGTGAGTAGGCACCCACCTAAGGGAAATGATGTTCAGCATCCTCCAGAATCTTATGGTCTAGTGCAAAGTTCATATTTCCATGGTCTCAATCGTTATGAAGAGTTGGTACATGCCTTATCTACAAGAGAAACTATCGTCCGCTCCTCAAGAGGGTTGATAGAACCAGGAACTCTGTTCAACAGTCTAATGGCCATCTTGCGAGATGTAGTTATATGCTAAGATGGAATTGTATAATTCAATCTTTGCAACTTAAGTATAGATAAGATGATCTCACAGATTTTCCAAGTGCTATAACTCCTGGAGAACCAGTGGTCTACCCCTATAGATTTCTCCGTATGAGGGTAGCCCAGTGGAATTTCCTTTTTGTTTTGGTTTGTTTAGGTCATATGTACATGGAAAGCAAAGGTTGGGCCAACTTTGCTATAAAATAGGCTCTGGTTGCCCCGTGGCGGGAGTTACCACGTATATATCCAGGATTTTACTAAGTGTTAACGCATGTCTACAAAGGGGGTCACACTTGGGACTTACACATGGCACCAACGAACCGTGCACCACACTCACACACATATGCTAGGGACACATGCAAGTTCTCATCTTATTCCGACTCTCTCGTGGTATTCCTCCGGCAAAACCCTGATCCGCGGGCCTCGGATCGTCTACCCCCTAGACATTCTTCTGATGGGGGTAGCCTAGCATAGATGCCTATTGTTTTGTGTTTGTTTAGGTCATAGGATGATGTAAAACCATGTTGGTTCCCCAGTTGGGGCACTATCCTACCCGGTTTCACCGGAACGGGGAGTTTCCCCCATATACAAGTCCAGCACCTTCGCTTCTAGGTTAGAGCGCATGCATGCGAGGGGGGACACATGCAAGCACCTACCAACCGTGCACCACACTCACACACATATGCTAGTGACACATGCAAGTTTTCATCTGATTTTGACGTTCTCGTGGTCTTCCTCCAGCGAAACCCTGATCTATGGGCCTCGGATCGTCTACCCCCTAGAGATTCTTCTGATGGGGGTAGCCCGGCGTAGCTCTCTCTTGTTTTGTGTTTGTTTAGGTCATAGGATGACGTAAAACCATGTTGGTTCACAAGGTGGGACACTATCCTACCCGGTTTCATCGGAACAGGGAGTTCCCCCTTATACAAGTCCAGAACCTTCGCTTCTAGTTTAGAGCGCATGCATGCGAGGGAGGACATATGCAAGCACCTACCAACCGTGCACCATATGCTAGGGACACATGCAAGTTTTCATCTGATTCCGACGTTCTCGTGGTCTTCCTCTGGCGAAACCTTGATCTGCGGGCCTTGGATCGTCTACCCCCTAGACATTCTTCTGATGGGGGTAGCCCGACGTAGATCTCTCTTTTTTTGTGTTTGTTTAGATCATAGGATGATGTAAAACCATGTTGGTTCACAAGGAGGGGCACTATCCTACCCGGTTTCAGCAAAACAGGGAGTTCCCCCTTATACAAGTCCAGAACCTTCGCTTCTAGGTTAGAGCGCATGCATGCGAGGGGGGACACATGCAAGCACCAGGATACTAGTAGGTTTTGTATGTTTCAACATAACACCACAATTTCATGCATGTGATAGGGCCACATGCATGCAAGTCCTTGAGGTATTCCGATGCCCCGGAGCGTGGTTTGGTGCGGAACCCGGATCCGCGGGCCTCACATCGTCTACCCCCTAGACATTCTTCTGATGGGGGTAGCTGTCGTGGTATTGACGACGAGTACTCCATGGAGGGGTCCTCACAGTGCGTGTTTAGAGACGTAGGGTAAGGCGGACGGTTGACAGGTACGAGATAACACAGCTTACCCAGGTTCAGATCCCACAATGGTGGCAGAATCCTACTCCTGCTATAAATCACTATAAGGGCAATACGCCGAGTTACAGAGATTAGGTTCGCTGTGTGAGGTGACTAGAGAGTCTAAGTTATCGTTTCCCTAAAGGCTCCCATAGGCCCGACTTATATAGTCGCCAGATCCTAGGGTTACAGGGAGAAGTCCTAGCCGGACAGGTTACAGAGTTCTACACCGTCTATTACTAGTTCTTGTGTATCTTGCACTCCAAGGCTCCGGGTACGCTGGTGACTCCACTGTAGCCTTCCTTTATCCGGCATGGGCCTCCCTTCTGGATCCACCTAACTGGGCCGCCCAGCAGGCCATAGGCCATGCTACTGACTATGGGCCACCCGGGTTAGTCGGATGAGAGACATGCTATGAGGATACCCATATAGCATATCCCCAACAGCAGCCCCCGGAGAACTCCGAGATCTTGCGCCGTATTGCCTCTTCTCGTGGAATGCTCCATCTAGATGGATGTCGGCAAATCGTCAAGCAACATCTTGTAGTCCTCCCAAAGAACCCTGCAAAGATTTTCTCTGCCTTCTATGAGTAAGTCGGAGAAACGCTGAATCTTCCATCGTACGCTCCCGTTGTCGGATTAAATCCGTTCATGCCGGAATCTTCGATGGGACGGCTCATCTACCATGTCAGTTATGACGACGTAGGCTGTAGGTCAGCGATGCCTCGTAACTCACACATGCAGAGAACGTTATCATATCCGCTTTTCCCGCGCGAGCGATACGAACCGTTGGCGGCGACGGTTGGAGACGTGGCAAAATTACCGCGCTCGTTCACGAACACGTCGTCTACGCGGCAACCGTCCGATTAGCTGCACGAATCTTGACGCAGAGTAAGATAAATAGCGACCGTGGGACACTTGCTACTTTTTCACCCCATTCTCTTGCGTCATCGTCTTCTTCCTCCAGCCGCGCGCCTCCTCGAGCTCTCCGTGAAAACCTCGAGAAACCCTAGCCTCTTGCCTGCACCAGTTGCGTTCTTTCCTTCCTCCATGGCCAACAACAGCTCATCCCCGTCAATGGCGGCATCGAGCGAAGCCGCGGTGAAGCCGGCGAGCTCCGTCGTCGTGCCCCCAGAGGGCCTGGTTATTCCCGCATCGGCGGTGATATAAACCACCGGCGGCGCTGAAGCCCCTGGAAGAGGAGCCAGACTTGCACAAAGGCAACTGGCACGGCTCGGACATCACCGGCCGCGACCTCCAAGAGATGGTTGCTGAGGGTTACCTCCCTGCGACGGAGGGGCTCGCCTGGCGGGCAGCGCCGGCCGGCGAGGTGACCCCTTCTCCCCAAGCCGGAGAGAAGGTATACCTCAAGGCGCAATTGGTACGCGACGTTTCTCTGCTCATCTCCCACTTCTTCCTGTCCGCCTTGAATGACTTCAAGGTCCAACCCCACAACCTCTCCCCCAATAGAATCCTAGTGCTTAGCAACTTCTCGGCACTTTGTGAGGGTTACCTAGGGATAAGGCCTAGGTTAGATTTGTTCGTGTACTTATTCACCGTCAAACATGAATCCAGACACAACAAGGAGGAGCTTAGAAACTGCTGCACCATAATCTTCAAGATCCGTCCTGGCCGGCGGTTCCCCGACATCGTCGGCCACGAGTCATGCAAAAATTGGCAGCGGACGTACTTCTACGGCCCCGACATTCTTTTGTCGGGCCGAGAAGTAACGTACCTGGACTTTGTGGACGGAGCCGCCGCCGAAGTCCCCACATGGCGGTCCCATGCCTCCCTTCCCTCCGACCTCAACGCTTCTCGTGCAATAAGGCGGATCGAATGGTTTGTAGATACGGGTCTGACCGGCTTGGACCTAGCCATGTGCTGGTTCATCAGGCGGATCCAACCTCTGCAGCACCGTACGAAGCTTATGCACGAGTACACCGGCGACCGAAGGGATACCCTCCGGATCTCCGAGGACAACTTCTCGAGCGACTCCGTCAAGTTCCACCTCAAGGACATCGTCAAGGTGAAGGACAAGAAGCGTGGCTTCACCCTCACCTACGACATGTTTGTAGACGGAAAGTGCCCAAAGGTAGAAATTTATTTTCTGTGTATGACATTGCTCCATTTTTTCCGTCTTGCTAATACCATCTTGTCTAACACAATGATTTCTCACTTAACAGCTTAGCAATCTAGAGGAGGGCAACCTGGCTTCCCAAATCTATGATCCAAAGATGAAGGAAGTCACGGTCATGTCCGACGATGATGTCCTGTTGGCGCGAAAGCGGAAGAGCTCCACCTCTGACGCTGCCGACGGAGGCAAGAAAAAGAAGATGGAGGGTGGATCCTCCAAAAAGAGTACTGCCGCCCTGGAGGCGGAGAAGAAGAAAGCCACCGAGATGTTTGCTAAAGCCCCCCCCTAGTGTAAGCTTCTCATTCTCCGACATTGTCTTATTTATCTGTCTTATTCCTGTACTTATGCATTTTGCACGTTTCAGGAAGAAAGCCACAACCGGCCTCAAGAAGTCAACCAAGACTCTTGGGGCTTCTAGAAATATTAAAGAGATGCTGCATCGTGACTCTTCCCCCGCAATCACCCTTGCTACTCCTGCCGTCAAGCCCTCCTCCGCTCCGACAAGCTCCCAAGCCTAGGAGGCACCAGGCCCTTCCGCCATGGAAGTGGATTCTGGCGCCTCTACCGAACTTGAAATTGTCGGCGAGCAGGCGACGCAGGAGAGCGCTGCTCTTCAAATGGCTGAAGCTCCGGCTAAGGATGCCATCGGTAGCGGCAAGGAGGTGGTGGGTGCTGGTACTTATGCCGAAGGTGGTGCCTCTGCTCCCCAGAAACCCCTCGAGTTACCGAAGATTATTTTCCCGGTGCTTATGCCGGGTAGCACTACTATGGTTCCTGGAGGAGTGCCGTCATCTCCGACGTGTGGTCTTGAGGAGCTACTCCGTCAAGCAGACATCTTGCGAAGTAACAGCGTTTCCTTTGGCAAGCTGCTGGCCGAGAGTGCTACAAACCTCAAGATCATCGCACTTATAAGTTTTACTTTAACTTTTGCATTTCATATGAGTATCCCACTATAGCCCCCGAGGATGTAGACAGAAAACCATTGGCTTTACATCTATATGCTCTAAGAGTGACTAAGTTAGAAAAAACTCTCACTGTCCCTAAGCATTGAGATGGAATGAATTATTCCGACTAGATGCTTTAAGAGTAGCATACACAGTGTTAATAATTTTAAGTGCTGTAGCTCCCAAGCTTCTAGTTGTAACTGAATTAGTTCCGACTAAATGCTTAAAGAAAAGCTAAGCATTTTCTGAGTTAAAACTTTATACTGTAGCCCCCAAGCTTCTAGTTGAGAACTGAATTAGCTCCGACTAGATGCTTAAAGAAAAGCTAAGCATATTGCTAAGTTAAAAACTCCCACTGTAGCCCCCGAGCATCTAAGTGGAAAATTTCCGACTAGAGGCTCTAAGCAGACTAAACAACGGCTTGACTATGTATTTGTTTCCACAGAATGATAATGCTCGGAGGGGCATGGCCAACGATAAGTACCAGAAGATGCGCGCGGACCTTGAAGCTGAAAAGGGTAAAACCGCCATCTTGAAGGAACAGATCATCAAAAACATGAGTCTGTTTTCTTTTTGCGCACTTTCGTCTTACTTTTGTGCCTTCCTTCTTCGAGTACTCACGGTGTACTTTGTTTTCTCCGACTTGCAGAGCATGTAGCCAAGGCCAAGGATATTGTCGAGCAGTCCAAGCACATCCAGCAGCTGGACAGCGAGAACAAGATCCTTAAGAAGGAGAGGGAAGAAATGCTAAAGATGCACGAGGATTCCATGAAAGCTCTGCAGGACTCCGCCTCCGCTGAGATCAATCGCTTGAAGGAGGAGCTTGCGATCCTAAAGGATCAGAAGCAAGCTGCCGATGAGCAAAACCTTCGCCATAGCGAGACGTTTAAGCTCCTACAACAAGATAAAGAATCCTTGGCGGACGTCGTATGGCAGGCTAAGGCCAGCATCTTCAGTAAGTATCCTCTACCTTGGAGCTCTGTAGTCTGGGTACTTAGAATTTTTGAACTCATGCAATCGTTGTCGGAATTTTCAGCGCCCCTGGGTTTAACCCGCTCGCCTCCTTCGGACAAGGAATGCATGATTCTTGTCGGCAACTTCATCAACGCCACCATCACCCAAGCCAAGGAGATTGCCACGCCCCTCCAGATTTACATCAAGGCCTCGGACTCCATGGTGAAGTACTCGGAGATTCTGCGCCGAGCCCCCGAGCGTGTCGCAAGATGGAAAGCTTCATGTGCACGGGCTGGCGCAAGGATGGCGTTATCCATGGTGAAGGCAAATTATGAAGATGCCGACATCGACACGGTAACCTCAGGTATCCCCGACGCAGATGATGACGGCAAGGAGATCGATCACGATGCTATCCTGTCATCACTCGCGGGGTATGGCACCAGGGTTGCCAAGTTGGTGGACGTGGATGTCTTCGTTCCCAGAAACTTTCTCGACAACGCCAACCCGGAATCCTCCGAGTCTCATCATAGCACCGATGCTGAGGGTGATTCTCCGGCTGGTGATGATGCGGCCTCCAAGTCTCCCGCACCCAAAGAGTGAAAAACACTTTGTAATTTTTGTTTCACCTTTGTCGTGTGCATGGAAAAAACTTGATGATGTAATCCTTAAGGCGGAAAACAGTGTTTGTTGTGCCCTGCTACTTAAGAATTTATTCCCAGTATGTATGTATTTTTTAAGCAAGTGTTGGCTTATCCATTACTTTGGTTTTTATGCTTGACTTTTCGTGAGTCGGAAGACTCGTTGTCGGAACCATGCGCTTAGGTGATGATGCCCAATGGCACCGTCACTAACCTGAGCACAAAATCGCCGACAACAAGTGCCAAAAGTCACTACTCCAGAATCCACATAAAAACAACGAAGAACGTGTAGACCAGAAAACTTAAGCTAACGCCCGTAGGAGGAATTTTCACAAGTGCAATCGCAAAGCTTGTGCATAAAGGTTTATATGATCCAAAAATGAACACTAAAGGAGGTAAAAGACTCAGCAAAATGAGTGAACCAAAGAGATTTATTTCATTGATCATATAAGAGGTACACGATTAGATAAAAAAATGCTAAGTGTAGATAGGACGTAGCTGTGCTATGTTCCATGGCCGATCAAGCTCCGGGTAGTCATCATCTGGGTCACATCGCTTACGCTTATGATCCTCGTTGGGTCTATCCTTGAGTTCACGATTGTCGACAAGGTAGTAAGACCCATTGAGTAGCGCCTTGCTTATGATGAACGGTCCTTCCCATGGCGGGGATAATTTGTGTGACTTCTTCTGCTTAAGTCGGAGCACCAAATCCCCCTCTTTAAACGAGCGATGTCAAACGCGGCGACTATGGTAGCTGCGTAGCTTCTGCTGGTAGATGGCGAATCTTTGGCATGCCAAAACGCGCTCCTCCTCGAGAAGGTACACATCTAGGCGTCTGGATTCTTTAGCGTCATCTTCGTCGTAGGCGGCAACTCTTGGTGCATCGTGGAGGATGTCGGAAGGTAGGATGGCTTCTGCTCCATATACCATGAAATATGGGGTGTAGCCGGTGGATCTGTTGGGTGTAGTTCGTAAACTCCACAGCACAGATGGCAATTCTTCCGCCCAGGCTCCAGCTGCTCTATGTAGCGGTGCCTCAAGACGTGGCTTGATTCCCTGCAGAATTAATCCATTGGCTCGCTCAACTTGACCATTGGATTGTGGGTGTGCCACAGATGCAAGGTCAAGTCGGATGCCTTTGTCCCAGCAATAGGCCTCCACTTCTCCGAGTGACAAGTTGCTTCCATTGTCGGTGATGATGCTATGTGGGAGACCAAATCTCACCACTAGATCCCGGACAAACCTGAGGGCAGTTGCCCCATCAAGCTTTCTAATGGGTTTAGCTTCTATCCATTTGGTGAATTTGTCAACTGCTACAAGCAGATGCGTAAACCCACACGGTGCCGTTTGCAATGGTCCCACCATGTCTAGCCCCCAGACTGCAAACGGCCAAGTTATTGGTATTGTTCGCAATTCTTCAGCAGGAACATGTGGTTGTCGGGCATTAGAATCGGAAGGCTTTCGCGACCAACGATCGAGGAGCGGCGTGATGCCCGCAATCTCCGAGATGGATCTCGCGCAGGATTTCCATACCTTCCAGCTGGGAGACGCACTTTAGGTATACACCAGTAGTGCTCCTTTTATAGAGTTGCCCATTGATTATGGTATAACCCCTTGCTCGTCATACTATTTGCCGTCTTTCGACCTCGTCGTCGGGCAAAGTTCCGTGTTCGAGATATTCCATAAACGGTTTTGTCCAAGCCGGAGGGATCTTTGTCACCATGTTGACGAAAGAGTTAGCTCTATCCGGGTTGTCGATGTTGGCGCCCTTCACGGATGGTGTGCGTAGATGCTCTAGGAAAACTCCTGGAGGAATTTGCTTGCGCCCTGATCCAAGTTTAGACAGTAGATCAGCCGCCTCGTTTTGCTCCCTAGGCACATACTTGACTTCGTAGCCCAAGAATCTCTTGGCTATCTCGTCCACTTCGTCTCGATATGCCGCCATCATAGGGTTCCACGCATTCCAGGTGCCAGCCACCCGCTGGGCAACCAAGTCGGAATCTCCACAGCAAACTATGCGCTTGATGCCAATATCCTTGGCTACACGCAGTCCGTGAATGAGTGCTTCATACTCCGCCATGTTGTTTGTAGCCTCGAAGTGGATCTGCAGAACGTAGTGTAGCTTGTCTCCTTTTGGTGACTGCAGCAGTACACCAGCCCCCGAGCCGTTGAGAAACTTTGATCCGTCAAAGTGCATCACCCAATACTCTGGTTCCGGCAACGGAGTGGCATCTGGCATCTCTGTCCAATCTGCAATAAAATCCGCCAAGGCTTGTGACTTGATAGCGTCGCGTCTTTTGTAGGTGATCTCGAAGGCGGCAAGTTCAATGCCCCACTTCGCGACCCTTCCTGTAGCGTCGCTGTTGTTGATAATGTCGGACAGTGGAGTCTTGCTCACTACTGTGATTGGGTGCTCCTGAAAGTAATGCCTCAGCTTCCGCGAAGCGAGGAATACTCCATAAGCTATATTTTGGTAGTTCGGGTAACGCTGCTTGGACTCCGTCAAGACCTCGCTTACATAGTAAACTGGTCGTTGCACTCCGTGCTCATAGCCTGGTTCCTGCCGCTCTACCACAATGACGATGCTGATAACCCGGTTGGTTGCCGCCATGTAAACTAACAGTGGCTCGCCAGGCACGGGTGCTACAAGGATGGGTGCTGAGGAAAGAATCTCCTTGAGCTGCTTCAATGTTGCATCTGCTTCGTCTGTCCATGTGAATTTGTCCGCCTTCTTCAAAAACTTGTACAACGGCAGAGCCTTCTCTCCAAGTCGGCTGACGAACCGACTAACTGCTGCAACACAACCTGTTAGTCGTTGGATGTCCTTTAGGCATGTCGGGCGGTTTATGTTTAAGATGGCCTTGATTTTCTCCGGGTTGACCTCAATTCCGCGCTGGGAAATGATGAAGCCCAACAATTTGACGGCCGGAACCCCGAAGACGCACTTTTTAGGGTTGAGCATCATGTTGTATTTCCGGAGATTATCAAAGGTTTCTTTTAAGTCGGAGATTAAGTCATTTGACTTTTTAGACATCACCGCTATATCGTCCACATAGGCGTGAACGTTCCGACCAATTTGGTCGTGAAGGCAATGTTGCATTGTCCGCAGGTAGGTAGCACCTGCGTTTTTCAGCCCAAAGGGCATCGTGACATAGCAAAACGTGCCGTAAGGGGTAGTGAACGAAGTGGACAATTGGTTCGACTTACTCATTTTGATTTGGTGGTATCCTGAGTATGCATCCAGAAAACACAAAAGTTCCGAGCCAGCCGTCGAGTCAATGACTTGGTCAATGTGAGGCAAAGAAAACGGATCTTTGGGACATGCTTTGTTCAAGCCGGTATAATCAACACACATTCTTAATTCATTGGTTCCCTTTTTGGGGACAAGTACAGGATTGGCCACCCATCGGGTGTGAAGGACTTCTCGGATAAACTCAGCCTTAAGTAACCTAGCTATCTCTTTGCCAATGGCGCGTCTCTTCTCATCTCCGAAGCATCGTAGAGGTTGTTTCACTGGTTTACATTTTGGGTCTATGTTTAAGCTGTGCTCGGCAAGTTCCCTAGGTACACCTTTCATGTCGACAGGTTGCCAGGCAAAGATGTCCCTATTCTCACGGAGGAACTCGACGAGCGCGCTTTCCTATTTGGGATCCAGGTTCGTCCCAATGGCGGTGACCTTGGAGGCATCGCCTACCACAAGTTCCACCGGCTTGGTCTCGATGGCGGCCTTGAATTCAGGAGCGGAGTCGGAGATTTGCTTCTTCGACGCGGGCATCTCTGAGTCATTAACCTTGCTCTAGATCTCCTTGAATTTTTCGCTGTAGAGGACAGCTTCTGCAACAGCTACTTCATTGATCTCGCAGTCCCTTGCCTTGGTAAAGCTTCCGGATATGGTGATGACACCGTTTGGTCCGGGTATCTTGCGTTTGTTGTAGACGAAGCATGGCTTGGCCATGAACGTGTGGAATATTTCGCGGCCAAATATGACGTGGTACACGCTCTTGAAGGGGACCACCTCGAAGGTCATGCGCTCTTGGCGGTAATTATTAACGTCGCCAAAGGCCACCTGAAGTGTAATGCACCCAAGGGACCGAGCCTCTCGGCCTAGAACTACGCCATGGAACACGGTGTTGGTCCGCCTTAGATTTGCCTCCGTCAAGTTCATCTTCTGCAGTGTATCCAGGTACATGATGTTGATGCTGCTTCCACTATCCACCATGCACTTGGTGAACTCCACGCCGTCAATCAACGGGTTGATGACCATGGCGTACTGGTTCTCCGTGGGCACAAGGTCTGGGTGGTCCGTCCTATCCCAAGTGATTGGAACCTCCGACCAGCGCATGTATTGAGGAACTGGGGGAGAGTGGCCATAAGGATCCTTAGAGAGGTCTTCTGTTGTTGGACGGTGGGGGTGCCAAGGAAAGTGTGGTAGACTGGGGCCTTCTTTGTGAAGGGGTTCTTGCCCTTGTCGTCGCTCTTGGCGGCGTGCTTGGGGTCAACGTCCTCGTCCATGTCACTTGAATCCTTGGACTCCTCCTCCTTCTTCTTCCCCTTGCCCTTGCCTTGCGGTCTATTCTTCCAACTTTGCTTGTAGCCGGACTCCGGGTCTTCCTTGAGGTCGTTGACGAACTTGAAGTGTCGATTGGTGTGGGTGGCCTTGCCGTTGGCGTCGAGGTGTACGAGGCACGGCATATCGCGGTACTATTTGTAGGTTTGGGGAACGCGGAGCGGCGCCGGGTTGGTTTCACTTCCTCGCTGCTGCCTATGGCCTGCTCCCTTTCCTCGGCGACGTTGTCCGCCTTCACCTCGTCCTGCAAAAGTCATGGCGACCATGTCGGTAGATTGCTTTTCTTCTGGAGCGGTTTTACGCTTTGTACTGCTGTTCCTCCGAGCTTGAGTTGGAACGGCCGTTGCCGGCAAAGAGCCACGAGCGTCGTCGTTGGCAGCTGCGAACTCACTAGCTAACTGAATCATCTGATTCAAGTCAAGCTGATGATTTTCCTGCAAGCGCTTCAGCTTATGTCGGAGCAACGTGCCCCTTTCCAACCCATCGATGAAGGAGGCCATGGAGGTCTGGGCGTGCCTGCGCAGGAATTCTTCATATCTAGCCAGCGGGAGAGGTAGGCGCGAGATGTCTCGTCTTTCTCTTGCACGCACCGCTGTAGATCGCCCACCGTGCAGGGATGCTTGTATGTACCCTCAAAGTTCTTGGTGAACGCTTCTTGCATGTCCAGCCAGTTGTAGATAGATTTCTCCGGCAAGTCGTCGATCCATTGACGGGCCGTGCCCGCCAACATTAACGGGAGGTACTTGATGGCGATGTTGGGGTTGCCTCCGACAATCTCCACCGCGTTGCCGTAGTCCTGCAACCATGTGGCAGGCTTGGCGGTGTCGTCATAGGGCTTGATGGTCTTGTCAATCCGGAAACCTTTGGGGTAAGTTGCGGTCCGTATTGCAGGTCCAAAGCAACGTGGTCCTAGGTATGGTCCTTCCCGTGCCTCGTGGATCTTATCGATACGCGAATGTGCATCGTACGACTCCGGGTTCTTCTTCTTTTTTTCAACAGGGGATGGGCTGCGCGAACGACGCGAGCCTCCTCCGCCATGGTGACTGCTTGGCGGCGACGGAGGCGGAGGTGGCGGTGGGTTAGCCTTCTTGCTGTTACCCTCCTGCGACGCCTCACGCCTGTCACGGTTTCTTGTCGGACGCGAAGGGTCATGGCGCGACCTGCTCTTATATCCTTCGTTGTGCTTTCCTTCATAACGGGTCTGCTCCGCGTTGTCGCGGATGACGATGCCACATTGCTTTGGTGGGGGCATATCCGTACGATGGTGAGCCTTGTAGTCTTCCTGACGTCGGGGGGATCGGGGCGGTGGCAATGGGCGGCGAGGTTGGGCTCTTTATCCGTGGTCGGAGGATATGGGGATAGCATCCTTCCTGTTGCATGCATCCCTCCGTCTTCGTTCTGATGAACCCATCCGCGATCTGACATCCTGAGGAGATCTGTCCCTTGGCGGCTTGTACTGGCTAGATCGGCAGAGAGCTGGGTCAGACTCAAGCCTCTGAGAGGTGGCCTTTTTCTGCTGCTTTACCGCCTTGTCCACTAGGTCATAGACCTGTTCTACTGCCTCAGGCGATCTATCCTGCTCCAGAAGGGTCTTGGCGACGGCGAGGTTAAGGAGTGGGGTGGGCATCACCTGCTTGCCTTCACTGTCAATGTATGGCTTGGCCTGTGCCGGCTTCGAGGGAGCCCATCCTAGGTTGCGCCGTACAACAGGATTGTTGATGACGCGAGCTGGAGCCTTCTTATCCTTCTGCTTCTGGAGCAGAGTCTTGTACTCGGCCTCCATTGCTCTAGCTTTTTCTATGGACTTCTGCGCGTTGACCAGATCTCGATCTAGCTTAGCGCCTTACTCCGCGATGGCTTGCGCTTCCTCCAGCAGTTGCTGGCGCTTCTCGTCAAGCTGGGTCACGTTTGATCAACAGTTAGTGGCTCAACGAGGAGGTTGCCGTACATCACTCTATCAGCTGGAGTAACATGGGCTGCTGCCGACATAGATGCTAGAAGCGGCAAGTTTGCGGTGTTGTTATTGCTCAGACCGGTGCCGAGTTCCTGCGGCTGCTGCACTGTATTAGGCGGGGGAGGCATGACTCTTGCGCGATATCGTCAGCAGCAATAAGTGGCCCCTTCCCCTTATCCAGCGCCGTAGGCAGAGCTTGCCCGGGTTGGTCTTCATCCATCGCTGTCCCAATGGTGACGAACACCCCTCGGGACATGACGGTGTTATTAGCTTGTTCATCGCGCGAGTACTCCTCCATCTCCTGCATAGCGGAGTCTAGCTCTTCTGGGCTGAAGTCTATTTCGTCTGAATCTGCACTGAAATTAGCATAAAGCGCGTCAATGACAGAGTCGGAGGGTGCCAGGACTTCCTCAATGACAGGTGGTGGAGGTGCAACGGCCTCGACGATGACTGGAGGTGGTGGCGCTGCTGCGACGATGGCGGACGAAGGCGGTGGTGGTGGCTGAATCGGAGGTGCTCCATCAATGAGCGCAAGCGCTGTCTGAGCGGCCGCTTCAGCCTCCGCGTAGTTGTTGACGGTGTTCACCATGCCTTCGAAGGTGAGGTGTTCTGACGCCTGTTTCCGTCTTAGAGAATGTCGGAGAAGCGTGTCATGGTCCAGTCCTTCCACAAAGTGATAGATGGCATCATCATTGGGGTAATTGGCCAGGTCGGCCCGTATACGGAGCCACCTGGCGAGGTAGTCGCGGGGGTTTTCGCCCTCTCTCTGAATGCAGCGCGCCAGATCGAAGATGGTAACCACGCCGACGAACTTGGATCTCTGCTGTCCAGACGCACGGGCGAAGCCGGCGGATTTGCAGTGATCTTCCACCTTTATATCCTGCACATGGGCGGTTTGGGTGGGTATTGAATTTTTCCGATCTTTGCCGGCAAACTCCGAGGAGAGATCCGATATCCATACTTCCGCGAACGTATCCTGCCCGTAGGAGGTCCGTGCGGGTCTTGATGCTCCTCCGACTCCCAGGGAACTAGTGCCCGAGTCGGTTTCGCCGATGAAGAGGTGGATGTCTCCGATAGGAACGATCGAACACCGCGTAGGGTTCGTCTTCACCGGGATCCAGAACTCGTCGGGGGGGGGGGGGGGGGATCGGAAAATTGCCGGAGAAGAGAACGCGACCGATGGCTACATGGTCCTCGCCCGCTGACATGGATATGCCCTACGGGTACCCGATGTTAGTATACCTGGTTGTAACACCCTCAGAATCGGCCCTATGCAAGTTTTAGCGAAAACCCGCCAAACCCGCATAGAAACGATTCAAAGGTGCCCACCAGGCACTTTCGTGCGGGTGGAAAATGAAGTAATAACATTACACAACAGTCCTCGATGGGACCCACAGAAAAGACATATATAATAGCGACTCAATGAGTCAAGAATACAGATATAATATACAAAGATCCAAATCACCTTGAAAACGATAGAGCGTCCAGCTACGGACAAGATGCAAATGGGGCTAAGAGCCCTGAAGAATAACCAATGGCGTCCATAACCCTGCCCAGGCCAAGCCGGAAGGGTAACCCTGCTAACGACGTCGATCTCAAAACCTGCTTAAACAAAGGGTGCGAAAAGGGCAAAGGAAAAAGAAGGAGCGCCAAGATCGAGGCCAAGACACTAGAATTAGACCGCGGTCCCTACATAGGTATGGTGGGCTCAAGCGGCAAAGATGCACTAAACAACCTATAGAGACTCGATACAACTGGCGACTATCAGAGAGGGGTAAGAAAGACCTATTCGGAACCAGACTGATACTAACACCAAACAATCCCTTCCTGGTATTCCCCCTCGAGACCAAACGAGGAAGTCAACCGAGGAACTCACACCGTTGGCAGTTTTATTTATTCGGTTATCGTTGCAGCAATTACTAGTCAGGTTTAGATAATCATCCTGATTAAGTAAGCAGTGGGCACTTTTAGTTAACCATTCCGTGATAGTTGCGACACTTACTAGTCAGATACCATTAGCATGAGATAACCCCAAAACCCAGCAGTTGTTGGTACTTTTACTTAGCCATTCCGTTGTAGTGAAGCTGATTACTAGTCATATCGGATACAAGTCAATTTATAATAATAAACTTTAGTTATAGTTGTCTATGATCAAGCACTGTGCTCCAAGTCGTCCATAACCGCGGACACGGCTTCTCGAAAAGATTTAACCCTGCAGGGGTGCACCAAAGTATCCACAAGCACTTCGACCCTTTTGCGGATCGGTTAACATACACCCATCGGTATGTCGGGCCTAAGTCATGACGTTCCTGCACCCAAAGCAAGCACGGGCCACCCACTAAGTCTCCCAAGAACAAAGTCGGCCGGTCTCGAGACGGACTTTGGTTTGGGTAGACGGCTGTGAACGACAAAGAATCCCAAACGGGACTGTCGACACCGCAAAACGTGTCCCGATCCTAACAAGACAGTGTGCTCCTCGCAATCGAATAAAGCAAGAAGCATGGCTTAAGTACAGGATAGTAAATAAAACCTCAAACTAGTTTGTGGCCCCAGACAATACTTTGAAATCAGGTAATAATCAATGGGGCCCATATCTCCCCACCGTGGTTAGCGCTCGATCTCTAACAGTGTCAAGAACTCGGGTCCCACGGACACAAGTGGGCGATCGAAACCAACATTATCTATCACCCACCGATGCCTCTGCTTACTTACTTCAATTTTAGTTGCTAAACATGAATTAAAGTGAACGAAAAGTAAAGCCATGATCATCTCCAACATCAACATGCGGCAATACACCAACAGCTGTGGTACTTGCCGACACGCAAAAACACTTGAGCAAGCGACTACGACGCGCGGGTCCAACTATCTACCAAACAACAGGTAATAGGATGTTTCCAAGGCTATATATGGCTGCAAGGGATATCATGGGTACGAAAACTAGAGCATCGCAACACAGATAGCAAATATCAACAGGAGGGAATAAATACTATAAAAGTAAGATAGGTAGAAAGGGGGGAGATGCTCGCCTGAGAAACATTGCCGAAGGTTCAACCGAAGATCGGGGCGAAGCTCACATCAACTCAACGGCCTTATCCGCGAAGAAGCAAATCACTAGAAGGAACACCGGATGCATTATTTAATACAACGGTAGAAGATCGGCATGATGCATGTATGATGCATGACATGGCAAAAGTGCGATTTGATTAGGTCATGTTAAGCGGAACCGGGGTCCCGACATTTAATTAAACGGTTCAAGTTATTTATCTACCCCGCAAATTAAATGTTGTCATAACATGGCAGAAGATAGTACCGGGTTCGCTACAACAATTTAAATGAGGCCAATATGAGACTAGTTTTGCCCGCATATGGGCCACATATTTAATTATGAGGTGAATCGGCATAAGGCCCCCAAACCACACAAATATGCATGCAAGTATGGCAATTAATATGCAACAAGTTGTATATATAGCATTTATAAAATAGGCTCGGGAAAAGATTCACACAATAGGGTTCGACAGATCTTGGGGTTCCGGGGTTTCGGGGTCCGGTCTCAGGGTTCAGGGTTCGACGGCCTCGGCGGGATCGTTCTCGGATAACTGAGGTCGATCTTGTCGCATCCGGGAGCAGGACTTGGGTCGGTGTCGGGGCGCATCGGATTCTCTCTGGTCGATGTCGTTCTTGTCGTCGTGAAGAACTTGTCGGGTTCGCGGGTCGGGTCGGACTTGGCGTCCGGGGTGAAGCACTTGGCGTTCGGTGTGTTCTTACCGTCCGTGTTCTCGAGCATCGCATCCGGGAAGGAGTACTTGTCGCACGTGTGGTCTTCAGGTCCGGGGGTCTCGGCGTCCGTGACGAAGATCATGGCATCCGTGTCGAAAGCATCGGGGTTTCCGGGGCTCGGTCCCGTGAGGCAGATCTTGGGGTTCGGTCTTCAAACACCGGGATCGGTCTTCGGGGTCAGGGTCTTGACGTGGTTCATCGGGCTCGAAGATCTTGTTTTCATGAGGTAGAACTTGTCGTTGGCTCCTTATCGGTAGTCTTCCAGTGTACCCAAAAGTCGGAGATCTTGTCAGGACTCCCAGACAAGCATACACAACCTAAGGGACACATGCCATCTTGCTCTATTCTATGTACTGCAACATGCAGAAGTAACCGAACGGACAGCGGCATCGAGGAACTCGTCCGGGAGCGGTTGTTGCGGGGCGGGGATGGCGACGGCCAGGCGAGGCTAGCAGCGGCGCAGACGGCCGAAGAGCAAGGGCCCAACGGGGAGTCCACGCGGGCGCGGCGGAGGTGGGGTTCCGCGACAGAGTGTCGCCGGCGAGGTTGAAGCCGCGGGCGGCGGGAGGTGCCGGGGGTGGTGGCTGGCTCCGACGACGAGGCGACGGCGGAGGCCTGGGTGCGAGGTCGTAGCGCGGGCGGAGGCCGGGCGGAGGGAGCCGGGCGAGCGGGAGGCGACCTCGGTTGGCGGCTCGGGCGGCGCGGTTGACCGAGCTGGAGGTCGGCGGGGCGACGCGGTTGGTGGCGGCGCGGGCGAGGCAGAGGCGATGGGGATCCGCGGCGCCTGCGCCTGCTCTGCGTCGAGGACGGGCGCGCTGGGGGAAAGGGTCGCGGGTTGGTGGGAGGGAAAGAGAGGCGGCTGGCTGGCGGAGGAGCGCTGGGTGGGAGGCGTAGGGATGGGCAGGCTGGGCAGGGCGACCACGGGGGAGGGAAGCTGGAGACGGGGAGGGTGGTCGCCGACTGCGAGGGGGAGAGAACGGGGGACGGCGAGCGCGTCAAAGAGAGGGAGGCTGCGGGGGGAGACGCGGAGAGGGAGGGGGTGGCGCGCCGCAGCTGAGAGAGGAGGGGAGATGAGAGAGCAACAGGGGAGCGGGGGTGGGAGGAAGAAGGGGAGGTAGGAGAGACGTGGGGCGCGGGGCTGGTGGGGGGCGGGTCCTGCGGGGCCAGGGGTGGGGCCAGGGCTGTCGGCACAAGGGGAGGCTGCAGCAGGCGTAAAGGCGTGTGGGGTGGGTTGGGTGGCAGGGTGAGAGAGGAGGGAGAGAGAGTTGGGAGTGAGGTGGCATGGTTTGATAGGATAGGGGGAGGGAAGAGGGTGAGGTGTCAGGTGGGGATTGGGTGGGATGAGGTGGCCGGAGGGGTGGGTAGATTAGGTTGGGTAGCTTAGGTATTTTAGGCGGACCGATTGTTTGACTGGGGTGGTCGCTCGGTCGAATCGCCTGCTCGACTGCCCCCACTAAAATAATTTAATATTTTATTTGTTTGAAACAAAGCTTCTGCAAACCGATAGCAGACAAGACAAAATAATCCGGAGTCCCGGGTTTCGCGTTTGAATAAAGACGGGGCGTTTAGAAAACTAATTAGGTTTTTCCGAAATAGTTTTTATGCAAGCAAATGCAAGACGATGACGATGCTCAAATGCAATGTGGCATGATGACATGAGCATGCGGTCATGATGATGCAATGCACAAAAACAACGCGATTTTCTAGTAGTGGTTTTTGCGGGATGCCACACTGGTCCATCCCGACGGAAGGCCCACTCGACGACCTGCCAGGGTCCATGACGCCTATGACGTTTCGGATGCTATGAAGCCCATATGGACACGGACTCCCAAGCGCACAAGACAAGGAAACCTCAAGACTAGAGTTTGAATACAACTTGTAACCTACTCGTATTGGCACCCGAGACCTAGCCTCCCCATATATAAAGGCTAGGAGGGTCCAACGAGGAGGGCACGACCTACACACGCCATAACCCCCCGATAGACTAGACCACAATAGATCTACAGATCTAGGACTCGACTCATACATTCGCACACGCATCCACGCCAGATCGAATCTGCGCACCCTGTAACCTTCGGTTCCGCCGTAATCAAAGAGCAGACAAGCAGGAGTAGGCTTTTCCCTCCGGGGGCCTGAACCTGGGTAAATCTCGTGTCCCCTGGTTGCTTGTCTGTTAACCGTGCCACGATCTCCAGCATCCCCATCTTCTCCAAAACCCAAGTCCATAACAATGGGCATTGACGAGATTAAACCTTGTCAATTGGCGCCGTCCGTGGGAATTGGGGCTGCTGATTGTGCGGTCGTGATGGTTCCGACCCGATCTATCTACAACTCCGCAGCGACGGAGAATCACCTCCTCTTCGGCGCTTTCGACTTCACCGCCCACTCGCCGGATACCATGAAGGATTTCGAGCCCGTCGCGCAACCTGCTGTGGTCTGCGGCTGCGGCGACCCGGGGACCCTTCGCGCAACTCGCTGTGGTCTTCGGCTACGGCGGATCGGGGGATCCTTCGGCTCCAACGAACTACAACTTTGATGCCTATGACCTGCCGGTCACAACGGCTCTCGAGACCGCGACCCTCCGGTTGCGTTGTCTCTCACGACCCGTTACACCTCGTCAACAACCAACGAAGCTAAGTTCAATACTCAGAGTTGATTTTATTTCTTACTTTAATCGCACTCGAAACACTCGGGGGCTGCTCCCTCTTCGAGTAACCTAATGTGCCATCGGCTCCACGCACTCGAGCACCTCGAACGCGACAGCCCGAGTAGCTGATTCTGCCTGACCGTCAAATCCTTGAACTCCGAGTGCCTCGGCAAGGTACTGAGACTAAGGGTAATCAGGCTAACGAAAAGGCCTAGCATACAGTGCAAAAGTGTCGACTCGATCGGCACCAGAATTTTACTATACAAGCCGACAGGCAAATATTTCTTGCAAGATACAAGTACTTCACAACTTTTTATGTTTTCTGCAGCTTACAAGGATGTCGACTGCGTCGAGCTATTATATCGGATCCTCTAATAGGATCCGACAGAGCAACTGGCTAAGCCATACACTCAAGACCCGAGTCGAGTCCCTCCTCGGATGGTTGCATCGCCTGATACTACGAAAAAGCGGCGCTGGCCGCTCACCCGACAGAAGCAACTGCGTCGATTTCATCTGCAACGTCGAGTCCTTTCGGCTAAACGTCACGCGACTCCGCTACATCGACTCCTGACTCCTTATGCATGAGACCCTGACTCGATGCACTTCCGGATCAGTGGTCTCTCCTCGCATGAGTCTCCACTCGAGTCTGCGACTCGACTAGACACTCGGGGGCTACTCCTATCAGGAGAGCTGGTCGCGCACCCGATGTACTTCCGAGTCAGCGGTACGCCCACGAGATTGTCAACTATAACTGCACGATACAAGACTCGAGTCTCTGCCCGAGTCTACGACTCCGCCAGACACTCGGGGGCTACTCCAAACAGGAGCGCTGGTCGCGCACACACAAGATCTTCGAGTCCTACGCCGAGTCTACGACTTTACTACGGACTCGGGGGCTACTCCCATAGGGAGGATTGATTCAAGCATCCGAAAAAATTTGTGTCCTACGGACCTGAAGCAAACAATGGCTGAATTAAAGTCTCGCCGAGTTCACGACTCGAAGCGGACACTCGAGGCTACTCCCATAGGGAGCGCTGGTCGCGCACCCTATAGTCCATTGTGTTGACTACGTCCACGATGTCGATTCCTTTACAACAGCCGAACAAATTCAGCTGACCCGATGAACTTTCGGGTGAAGTGCTTCGCACTCGACACAACTTTCGACTCCGACATCCAAATAAAAGGTTCAAGACAACTAAGTCTCCACCCGAATCTACGTTTCGGATGGAGACTCGGGGGCTACTGACATGGATATGCCCTACGGGTACCCGATGTTAGTATACCTGGTCCATCCCGACGGAAGGCCCACTCGACGACCTGCCAGGGTCCATGACGCCTATGACGTTTCGGATGCTATGAAGCCCATATGGACACGGACTCCCAAGCGCACAAGACAAGGAAACCTCAAGACTAGAGTTTGAATACAACTTGTAACCTACTCGTATTGGCACCCGAGACCTAGCCTCCCCATATATAAAGGCTAGGAGGGTCCAACGAGGAGGTCACGACCTACACACGCCATAACCCCCCGATAGACTAGACCACAATAGATCTACAGATCTAGAACTCGACTCATACTTTCGCACACGCATCCACGCTAGATCGAATCTGCGCACCCTGTAACCTTCGGTTCCGCCGTAATCAAAGAGCAGACAAGCAGGAGTAGGGTTTTCCTCGGAACTGAACACAGGTAAATCTCATGTCCCCTGGTTGCTTGTCTGTTAACCGTGCCACGATCTCCAGCATCCCCATCTTCTCCAAAACCCAAGTCCATAACAATGGGCATTGACGAGATTAAACCTCGTCACCCGCTGAAGAGCCTGAAGCGCCTCTTGCCCCATGGTGGGCGCCAACTGTCGTGGTATTGCCGACGAGTACGCCATGGAGGGGTCCTCACAGTGCGTGTTTAGAGACGTGGGGTAATGCAGACGGTTGACGGGTACGAGGTAACACAGCTTACCCAGGTTCAGATCCCACAACGGTGGCAGAATCCTACTCCTGCTATAAATCACTATAAGGGCAATACGCCGAGTTACAGAGATTAGGTTCGCTGTGCGAGGTGACTAGAGAGTCTAAGTTATTGTTGCCCTAAAGTCTCCCATAGGCCCGACTTATATAGTCGCCAGATCCTAGGGTTACAGGGAAAATTCCTAGCCGGACAGGTTACAGAGTTCTACACCGTCTATTACTAGTTCTTGTGTATCTTGCACTCCAAGGCTCCGGGTACGATGGTGACTCCACCGTAGCCTTCCTTTATCCGGCATGGGCCTCCCTTCTGGATCCACCTAACTGGGCTGCCCAGCAGGCCATAGGCCATGCTACCGACTATGGGCCACCCGGGTTAGTCGGATGAGAGACATGCTATGAGGATACCCATATAGCATATCCCCAACAGTAGCCCGACATAGCTCTCTCTTGTTTGCTGTTTTTTTAGGTCATAGGCTGATGTGAAACCATGTTGGTTCACAAGTTGGGGCACTAATCTACCCGGTTTCACCAGAACGGGGAGTTTCCCCTTATACAAGTCCAGAACCTTCGCTTCTAGGTTAGACCGCATGCATGCGAGGGGGACACATGCAAGCACCTAGATACTAGTAGATTTTGTATGTTTCAACATAACATCACACTTTCATGCATGTGCTAGGGCCACATGCATGCAAGTCCTTGTGGTATTCCGATGCCCCGGAGCGCAGTTTGCTGTGGAAGCCTAATCTGTGGGCCTCGGATCGTCTACCCCTAGACATTCTTCTAATGGGGGTAGCCCAACATAGCTCTCTTGTTTTGTGTTTGTTTAGGTCATAGGATGATGTGAAACCATGTTGGTTCACAAGTTGGGGCACTAATCTACCCAGTTTCACCGGAACAGGGAGTTTCCCCCTTATACAAGTCCAGAACCTTTGCTTCTAGGTTAGAGCACATGCATGCGAGGGGGGACACATGCAAGCACCCGGAGACTATTAGATTTTGTATGTTTCAACATAACACCACACTTTCATGCATGTGCTAGGGCCACATGCATGCAGGTCCTTGAGGTATTCTGATGCCCCGGAGCGCGGTTTGGTGCGGAACCCTGATCTACGGGCCTCGGATCGTCTACCCCTAGACATTCTTCTGATGGGGGTAGCCCGACAGAGCTCTCTCTTTTTTTGTGTTTTTTTAGGTCATAGGATGATGTGAAACCATGTTGGTTCACAAGTTGGGGCACTAATCTACTCGGTTTCACCGGAACGAGGGGTTTCCCCTTATACAAGTCCAAAACCTTCGCTTCTAGGTTAGAGAGCATGCATGCTAGGGGGGACACATGCAAGCACCCGGAGACTAGTAGGTTTTGGATGTTTCAACATAGAACCACACTTTCATGCATGTGCTAGGGCCACATGCATGCAGGTCCTTGAGGTAGTCGAAATTGAGAACAATCTAAAGGATGTCAAACAACAAATTTCAGACTTTGTCATAAAATACTCTCATCTTGGTGTTTTGATTGACCCAAAGAGTGAACTTTCTGTTTCAAAAGTAGTCAAACAGCTTGCTTGGTTTTGTTGGTCAGCAGCTCTACCGTGAGGGGAAATTCTACTCTTGCCGATTGGTTCTCAAATATTGTGACTAGGCACCCACCTAATGGAAATGAAGTTCAGCATCCTCTAGAATCTTATGGTCTAGTGCAAAGTTCGTATTTCCATGGTCTCAATACTAACAAATAGTCAACAAAAAGTTCACTAAAAACTTAAAATAAATACAATAGAAAGAAAAAACAAAAAGAAAATTAGAAAATACCAAAAGGCACACGGCAAAGAGTTCCTTTGTCGTGTGTTTGTGTAGGGTACACGGGCAAAGGCTCTTTGCCGTGTGTTTTTTGCACCAGGTACACGGCAAAGATCTTTGCCCGTGTTCCACCCAGATGGGCATACGACAAAGGGATGCCAATAATTGGCCCGCGCGGGCCCGCGTTTTCCTGCCTTATCCTTTCCCCATCCCTAGCCAAGCTCCTCCTAGCCCGAGAAAGCTCCTGCCTCGCTGCTGCCACGATCCCGCGCCGTCGCCGCCCTCCACCTGCCCCTGCCTCCTTCTCTGGCCGTCACTGGCACCTCCTGCCTCCACTCGGCCCAGCCCCCGCCTCCACCCACCCCGGCCCCATCCGTCCCCACCCAATCCGCCTCCGCCCAGCCCCGGACCCCCGCCATGGGAGCTCGCCCGTGACTCCACTGGTAGGAGCTAGGCCGCCGCCCACCTCTGCCGCCCGCCCCGACCCTCATGCCCCCTCCCCCACCGACAACCTCATCCACCATCGGTATGTGCCTAGCTTCATGTATTTTTAGTAGTATATTGTTAGATATATGTATGGTTAGTATAGTAGTAATCTAGTTATATATTACTAATTTAGGATGTGTAGTATAGTAGTATTTTGGGAATAAATGTGTATATTAGTAATTTAGCATGTATTTGTCCCATGTATTTGTTACATATATGTATATTAGAAATCTAGGAAAATACATGTGTATATTATTTTCTAGTATATATGTTGTTTCATATATGCATGTGTATAGTAGTAATTTAGGAATTATATGTGTAAAATTTTGGCATGTGTATAGTAGTAATTTAGTAATTTTTCTTTGTGCAGGATATGTGTCAAGTCTGAGGGTGGGGCTGTCGATGGCGTAGGTCATTTTGCGGGAGGGTCGCTGATCTTCTTCACCTCTCGATCACGCCTTGAGGGTAAAAATATGTTCTCATATCTTGTACCTAGGGTTATTTTCGTGTCTAGATCACCAAGTCTGTCATGTTACCTAGGCGTCTCTTTCTGGCCGTAAGGGTTACGCGGATAAATATGCATTAGTGGCCTCGCATATTATGAACCGTAACTCTTACGACATTTATCGGGACAGTCAGCGGATCCGTAGTTGGGTATGTTTTCCTTGTTCTACTCTGGTCCGAGATAGGATTTCGGCAACGTCTCTCCATTGTTCTCCGGATGCACATCCCTCTTGGATTTTTTCTGAGACATGTATCGGAAGAGCATCGGGGAGGTGCTGCTGAAATTCTGTCTCGGATCGGGGTAGAGCAGGGAGAACATACTCAATCTATGGATCCGGTGGTTGATAGGATCCTCTTTACCTATTACAGAGATAGGTGGATATATGTATGGCGTAAAATATATGTTTGCTAAAATTAACCAAACTAATACCGGATTTATTTATATGACATGATTAATTGAAAGCATTGTATATGTATGTTTTGGTACTGATTAGAGGATGGAGAATCGTGACTGGATGTATGATGGCTATGTCAGTAAGTGGGGCTTTACCTCAAAATGGCAAGAAAAGGCCGAGGACTTCGTGAACCGGGCATTTGCCGTCCCCAGCAGACCTAGAAGAATTTTCTGCCTCTGTGCAAGATGCAAGAACCTGAATACACATTCGAAGGATGATGTGAGTACTCACCTAGTCAATTACAGCTTCACACCATCCTACAATACTTGGACATTCCATGGTGAAAATTTAGCGAAATGTTCTAGGAGGGAGTCATGGCAGAGTCAGCAGCAGAGTCAACCAAGGGAAGAATTTGATGCTGGTTTTGATAGGTGCATAGACAACTTTGTGAATGCTAATGCGCCTGAAAGCCCTCATATAGAGGCGGAGACACCTCAGAAGGCGGAGACAAGTGAGGAACCGGAGGAAAACACGGCGAAGTACTACGAGACTTTTTTTGCCTTGCAGAGACCCCTTCATGCACATACAAATGTTACCCAACTGGATGCCATAGCTCGCCTTTTGGCCTTCAAGATCCACAGGAACTTGACTAGAGAGGACTTTGATGATATTCTTGTAGTCATTGGCAACATTCTGCCGAAAGGGCACCTCTTGCTGGAGAACTTATACTATTCGACCAAACTCCTCCGTGACCTTAAGATGTCATATGAGCCGATACACGCTTGTCCGAAGGGATGCATGCTATTCACAAAGGAGCATGTTAAGAAAAATTATGGTATCCGCTGCAAATCCTCTAGGTTCTTTGAGGTCGATCCCAATGGTGATGGTCAGAAGAGGCAGACTGGGGTTGCCCAAAACATCCTACGGTATTTTCCAATCATACCGAGGCTCTAGCGACTCTTCATGACCGAGGATACTGCCCAACAGATGCAGTGGGCAGTAGAAGGGAATAAATACCTCGACAAGATGATACATCCGTCGGATGGTAGTGCATGGAAGAACTCTATCAAGAAATATCCTGAGAAAGCCGGTGACAAGAGGAGCGTAGAAGTTTCCATATCACCCGATGGGTTCAATCCATATGGTATGTCGGCTTCAGTATACAGTTGTTGGCCAGTGTTTGTTATTCCCCTGAACCTCCCCCCTGGCGTCTGCATGAGATCAGAGAACATGTTTGTCTCGATGATAATCCCAGGGCCGAAATACCCGGGTAAGGATATGAATGTGTATCTAGAATCGCTGGTGGATGACTTGCTTCATGGCTGGGAAGGTCGCGGGATCCAAATATTTGACGCTGCAAACAACGAGCACTTCGATATGTATGTCTGCTACCATACCTCCCTGCTACGAATATAGTATTTCTCTTCTTTTGTCCTTGCTGATACGAATATAGTGTGTGTTTAAAACATGAGTATTATTGTACTGTTATGAATCTTGTTTCACTGATGTGTACTAATAAACTACTCTTTTCACTCTGTTTTGCAGGTGATTGAAAGATGCCGGGGGGAAAGGGTGTTATGAGAAAGATAAAAAGCTTGGCTAAACTTGTGACTGGTGGTTCAAAAGAGGCCATGGGGAAACAACCTGCTAGTTCTAGTTCTCCACCGCGCACTTCACAGCGGCGAGGGTGTGGGAGGCATGCGAGGAATCCTAGTCCCCCTCCGGTCTTCGAGGAGGACGAGCAGGAGAGGAGTAGGAGCAGGAGGAGGAGGACGAGGAGGAGGAGCTAGTTCGTCGGGAGGATGAGGGGACGCACTCGTATTCTGACGATGAGGAGGACGAGGAGGAGCAGGAGCAGCATCAGCAGGAGGAGGATGAGGGGTTGGGGTATTTACCCTACGAGATTGACACGTCCTTGAGGTGGACGCTTCCGGAGGATGAGACGCCGTATCTTGAGGAGTACGCGGTCGCCGACTCGAGCCTGACGCCACAGGCCAGGGCTGCATATCAACGTGGGGTTTCGAGACTCCCCGATCTACCTTATCCCTATGCTGACAAGGTACTCGTGCCCGCCGGGTCGAGGTACATGATTTGACCCCCTAACCATACATTGGAATTTTCATCACATACTGATCTTGTCTTTTCATTGTGTAGTGCCTTTCTATATCAGGATGGAATCAAGCAATATCGTGGCTACTCAAGCATCCTTGGATCCCTGGTTAGAAAGTATTTTCCTAGGATTTTCATTCTCCCAAATGGTTCGCAGGATGTGGCTTGGACTTGGAAGCATTACCACTATGCCAAAGATCCAGAAAAAAGTACACCAGCATCGCAGAGAAGATTCAGGTTTTGTTCTGGGTAAGTTTGTTTCCCTTTTTCATAATTCAGTCGCCTAGAGGATGAAATATACTTGCCCTTGTGGCTTTGACCCCTCCTTTTTTTCCTATGTGCATACTTGTAGAAGTTCTTCGACATGGACAGGGAGCGCAAAAGGGAGTGCTTGGCGATCGTTCACGAGCTTGCCAAGAGGAAGGTGCAAGACATGCACTACGAGGCACACGTGAAATGCGTCCGCAATTGTTTTGGCGATCGCAAGATTTGGATGAACAAGATCCAAGCCTGGGAGATGCTCTTCGAGCCGTGGAAGTACCCGCAGGTAGTTGCATTTTTGTTTTATTGATTTCTTGACCTTATTCTATTTTCTATTGTACTAATATGTGTGTCTTTTGGATGTAGAACCCTCCTTAGTTCGTGGGTAATGACGAGCGGTGCTTCACGGCGATGGTAGCATGGTGGACACATGCCTAGTACCTCCAGAAACACGCCGATGCAAATAAGCAGCGAGAGGAGATGGGGGTGGATCACACCGGCAAGGCAGCATCCCCCTCGCCCTTCTCAGGAAAAAAGTGGTGAAAACTGCTTTATTTGTTCTTGCCTGTAATGTTATTGTTTACTCCGCAAGGGAGTCCCCCTTCACTTAACTTTGTGCTCTCTTGTGCAGAAAATAAAGACAGGTGAAGAGTCGTCTGTGTTTGCCGTTTGGAAGTAGGCACACACGTTGGACGAACCTAGGAACGGGAGCCTATGGATGAACGAGGGAGCCAAGCTCCGGGGTACGAAGTACCCTGAGAAGTACAAGGAGGTGCACGGCGAAGATTCCAACCCTGAGACCTTCCCTTTGACCCCGAGGTCGCCATGCTGGTGGGAGAAGGCCAGAAGAATGGTCGCCTATGGATCGATCACGGGTCCGTTGACACTAGGACTATTCCATCTATGCGCCAGGTCCGGCGTGGTCGGACGAGCGACCAGCCTGCTGTAGAGACCCGCCAACGGCCTTCGGTTGTAGCTCTCGACCAGTTACAGGTATGTACTTCCTCGGTCATCTATGTTTTACTACATGTTTTGCGTTGCAATGTTCATCACATCGTAGCGACACGACGTAGGCGGAGATGGCCGCTGATAGGGCACGCAGAGAGGCGACCGAGCAGCGACAGCAATAGCTGGAGCAACAGATGGCCCATACAGAGCAACAGGGGAAGATGATGCAGTGGATGACACAGCAACTGCTCATCAATTCTCAACCAGGAAATCTTCCTACTCCTCCTTTCGCCTTCTCGTGGGTAAGTGATCAAGTGTCTTATTGTCCAATGCTCGCAATTTTCAATCTTGCTTTTATTGTCTGATTCTCACAATTTCCCATGCTGTAGATGGGCAATGTGATGCCGCCGCCTGGTGGGTCCGGAGGGTGGATCGAACAACCAGGCGCCGCCGTCTTTCACCGTCAACAATCCGTCGGTCGTCCGAGGGCTGAATCAGAGTCCTCCAGGTTAGTTTTCTTATACTTGTCAAATTTAGCCATGCCATCACACTTGTAGAAATTTTAGCCATGCTATGACACTTGTAAAATTTTTAGCCTTGCCATGATACTTATAGAAAATTTAGCAATTCCATGACACTTATAGGAAATTTAGCCTTGCCATGATACTTATAGAAAATTTAGCAATTACATGACACTTGTAGATAATTCTATGCCATTGTCAAAATTTTAGCCATGCTATGACACTTGTAGAAATTTTAGCCTTGCCATGACATTTATAGAAATTTTAGCCTTGCCATGAGACTTGTAGATATTATGATTTTACTTGCCATGGCTATCGTTACCATGCCGTGTGTTTACACACGGCAAAGCCTTTGCCATGTGGGCACATCCATACGGCAAAGAACTGCTCTGCCATAGTGGATACAACTAATACAAATGGGAGACCGTCATGTACCACTCTCTCGGTCTCTCCTTTGGGAATAAAACAAAATATACTCCTACTTCTATCTATTTTTCCGAGTCAAATATTTGAATGTTTGACCAAATCTGTGGGAAAAAGTGATAACACTTCTGGTACCAATTTAGTATCAATAGTTCCTTCTTAAAATATACTCTTACCATGAAGAAAAGGATGTCACAGATTTGACTAGATTCGCATATATGCATACACTAAAACGTACATAGATACATATGAATCTAGACAAATATGTGACATATTTTTCAAAACAAACGGAGTAGTTTCATATTATGACGATTCAATGTCATATGTGTTGCTTATGTTCTCAATACTAGCACTAGTGGAGAAGGGGCCTCTAGTCCCGGTTTCGAAATCGGGACTAGCCATGCGGGACTAGAGGCCCAGGCATTAGTTCCGGCTCGGTCACCAGCCAGGACAAATGGTCCTCCACGTGGCCGTCTTGGTGCACGTGGGGTGCACCTCCATTAGTCCAGGTTGGTGTTACAGACCGCGACTAATGGTTCTCGCGCGCGGCAGTATTTTGTGCGCTTTTTCTGCTGTGACAGGGAATTCATTTTGTATTATTTTATTTCTTTATTTTTTTGTTTTCGAATATTTCTACTCTACCACATATCGTACACGTTCGTGCATATATAAAATAACTTGTATTACGATATCGAGCATACAAATATATACAATTTTGATAGTTACATGGAGATCACAATTACCGGGACTAGAGCCCGTCTATTCGGCCGAGGATCATCAGTAGCGCCTATTCACACTAAATTCCCCGGCATCGTCTACCATATCTTTAAACAGAAATCCCGCCAGTTCATCCGCAATTCCTAGTACGCATCGTTCTAGTAGGAGTTGATTCCGCATGCTCTCGAACTATATAAGAAAAGAGGATCAATATGAATATCAATCATGATAACAAAAAGTGACGGTAATAAAATAATGTTGTGAATGTATTGCTTACGCCAACTCTATAATCTTTGTGCTCGGTTATAAACGTGTGAATGAACTTGCAAACGTAGTATCCACATAGATTCGTCCCATATAGCTGCCTCGCGCACTTACGAGAATATAATTTAATCAAAATAATAATCTAGCATCATAATTTTATTAAAACTAGAAGTAAAGAGATGCGCAGACATATCACATACTACTTGCCGAGACCGGAGTAAACGTCATCTTGGTACTAAAGGTACCCGTGACCTGACGCTTGAACCGGTTCCAAACCTTGCCCGACAAAGAAAATGAATGAATGAGTTATTTATTACCTGATATATCAGGAAATCAATGAAAGAGACTGATATACCGCGAAAATTACTTCTAGAGCATGTCCTGCATGCTACGGAACTCTTCCAGATTTCTGTTTGATGGGTACATGACTTCAACTCTTCCCTTATGAACTTGAATGTCTAGCAGAATCCAGCAGAATCCAGTGAAAGCTGCAAACGTTTATATATACATTAGTAACTCATCACTTACACTTAACACGAGTAATCAAAAGTGAATGTGTAAAACAGAGTAAGACCCTCAGTTGAAATCGTAATAAAACAGTATGTGGTCACATAAATTTTGCTCCATTAGAAACCTTAAAATGTTTTCCTCTGTTTCCTCGGGTTTTTTCGTTAGTGTATCTATATGTACTTTATCTAGGTCAATGAACCCAACACTATAGATTATTCTTGTTTTACATTCCCGGATTTTCATTCTTGATAATAATAGAGTACAAAAGGATATAATGAGGATAATTACATGCAATGAACTGAACAACTGAAAAACTGAACATGTAGACAATGAATTCAACAACTTATAGACAATAGCAACTAAGGAGAGATTTGTCGAGGGCGTCGAGATTGTATAACTAAAAAAGTTCTGAAAACTTAACATGGACCTCGTTGGGTATGAAGTAGTACTCACGTGGGGCTTTCGTTGTGATCTTCTCCCCTGCCTTACAGCTGTCAAGTACCAGTTATGGATATTCCGCATTTGTGTTGGCAGTTCTTGCAACTTCTCTTTGCTGAGCAAATCCTTCCCTGAGACATATCTGGGGACTACCAGTTCCTTGGATAACCTGTTGTCTTGGGAGCCTAACAATGAAGCAACACTCACATTCATACTGGCCGCCTGAAGGAAATATGCCCTGAGAGGCAATAATAAAGTGTTTATTATGTGTATTCCAAGTATAAAACAGATGTTTATTTTGCATGTTATAATTGTATTAATACGGAAACGTTAATACATGTGTGTTTAATAAACAAACAAAAAGTTCCTAGTTATCCCTCTCTCATAAACTAGCTCGTTGATTAACAAGATGATCACAGTTTCCTGATCATAGACATTGGATGTTGTTAATAACGAGATCACAACATTAGTGTAATGATGTGATGAACATTCGTCCGAAGTATAGCATTATGATCAAAGTCATTGAGTTTAAATTTCTATAACAACTTACGAAGTGATCCTAATCCTTAGACCATGAGATCATGTCAATCACTAACACCGGAAGAGTTTCTTGATGACATCAAACATCACACCGTAACTAGGTGATTATAAAGATGGCTTCAGAACTACTAAAGTTATATGTTGAGGCTCATGGATCAAGAGTGGAATTTGTTCATCCCAATGACGGATAGATATACTCTGGGCCCTCTCGGTGATATCACATTGGTTAGCTTGCAAGCAAATGATTTGATCACTAGAATGTTTTATCACGGGAACGAGAAAAAAGTGCATGTCGGTAACGAGATCAAACTAGGTATGGAGATACCGATGATCGAATATCGACATGTAATATATCGTGAAACAAAGGGATTAAGATACTAGCGTAAAAGGTTCCGACGATCACAGGAAAGTCATCGTTGAATGTGCGGGAGTCAGTATGGATCTCCAAGTCCCGCTTCTGATTATTGATCGGAGAAGGGTCTCCATCATGTCCACATTTTTCATGAACCGTAGGGTGGCACACTTAAGGTGTGGCATCCCGCAAAACCACTACTAGAAAATCGCGTTGTTTTTGTGCATTGCATCATCATGACCGCATGCTCATGTCATCATGACACATTGCATTTGAGCATCGTCATCATCTTGAATTTGCTTGCATAAAACTATTTTCGGAAAAACCTATTTTTGTTTTCTAAACGCCCCGTCTTTGTTCAAACACAAAACCCGGGTCCCCGGATTATTTTGTTTTGTCTGCCAACGATTTGCAAAAGCCCCATTTGGAATAAATAAATTGTTTAATTATTTTTAGGGGGCAGCCAAACCGGGCCGATCCGACCCAGTCGGCCACGCCCAGTACAAAAATCGGGCCACCTATATTCTTTTCCTACCTATCCTAATCCTACCCAGCCCCCTCCACATCACCCCCTCCTATCACTGGTCGCAACCTCATATTCCCTCCCTCCTCCAGCCAACCACCTCACGCCACCTCACCCCCCAACTCTCTCCCTCTCCCCATTCCACCGCCACCTGGCCAGCCCCCCCGCCTGGACCCCACCCCGCGCACACCACCCCGATCCCGCCCATACACGCAACACACACAAGCACACACGCCCCACGCCACCGGTCCCCTCCCCTGGCCCCACCCGCAGCGACAGCCCCACCCCCGGCCCCACCAGTCACGCCCCGCATCCCCGCTCCTCTCTCTCTCCCCGCGCCCCGCGCCCCGCTCCCCTCGTCCTCACCTCCGCCGCCGCCTGTGCCCGACAGGTCCGCCACCGGAGCCTTTCCCTTCCCCAGCTATCGGCCGCCGGAGCTCTTCCTTTGGGCCTCTGCATCGCCTCCCCCGAGCCCGACCACGACCTCGCCTTCGTCCGGCCTCGACCTCACCACCGTGTCGCCCCTCCCCCAGCGCGGCTGCTCGAGCTCGCCGCCGCTACCGCCAAGCACCCCGCGACCTCCACCTATCCTCCTCTCAGTTTCCTGCCGGCCTGCGCCGCCCTTCCTCCCCCGCTGCGACCAGCCTCCGTCCTCGCAGGCCCCACCTCGCCGGCCTCCTCCTGGGACTGCACCACCTCGGGCTCGTCCCCGCTGGCCGCCGCCCCGCCGTTCGCCCCCTCCGTCGCCAGGCGCCACCAACCGCCTCCCTTCGAGCTCGCCCGCCCGCCTCCCCGTTCCGAGCAGCGCCGCCGCGGCCGAGCCCTGCTCCGACGGCCCCACGCCGCCACTCGGACCCGACGCCGCCCCGGCGCCTTGGCCCCATCCACCAGCCGTGCCAACGCTCCCCTGCCCTGCTGCTAAGGGACATCCCCCTGAGCAGAGCCCCGAAGCCACCCTACCTGTCGTCAAGTGTGGCATCCCGCAAAACCACTACTAGAAAATCGCGTTGTTTTTGTGCATTGCATCATCATGACCGCATGCTCATGTAATCATGCCACATTGCATTTGAGCATCGTCATCATCTTGTATTTGCTTGCATAAAACTATTTGCAGAAAAACCTATTTTGTGTTTCCAAAACGCCCCGCCTTTGTTCAAACGCAAACCCGGGTGTGGCATCCCACAAAACCACTACTAGAAAATCGCGTTGAATTTGTGCATTGCATCGTCATCATCATGTGTTGTTTTTTTAAAACTATTTTCGCAAAGCCCGTTTTGTTTTCTAAAACGCCCCATCTTTATTCAAAACCAAAACCGGGTCTCCGGAATATGTTGTTTGTCGTCTATCGAATTGCAAGAGCCATGTTTAAAACAAATAAAAGTTACAATTATTTTAGTGGGGCAGTCGAACGGGCCGAATGACCCAAACGACCACCCCAGAAAATACAAACGGTCCACCTCTAAATCCTATTCCTACCCAACCTATTCTACCCACCCCTCTGGCCACCTCACCCGGACCAATCCGTGACCGCCACCTCACTTACCTTTTTCCCCCTAGCCAATCAGACTATGCCACCTAGACTAATTCACTCCACTCCCTCACACCCACAGCCCCCACCCCAACTCACACAACACACACACTCACAGCACACAAGCCACACACGCAACGCACGCGCCTGCAGACCCCCACCCTGGCCCCGCCGACAGCCCCTGGCCCGCCCTGGCCCCACCGGTCCCGCTCACCTGCCCCGTGCCCCTATCTTCTTCCTCCTCTCCTCTCGCGCGCCTCCACCTCCTGCAACCGCACGCCCCGCGCGGCAGCCCCGCCTTCCTCTCCACCCCGCCGCCCAGCGTCGCTCCTCCGGCGCCGCCTCGCCCCGCCCGCCGGCCGCTGCTGGACCCGCTCTCCCCGCGCCGGCTCCGCTCCGCCCCGCCGTCGCCCGCTCGCTCCGCCGCTCCTCTCTCCATCCCTCCCTCGTCCGGCCATCTCTCCCCCGGCCCGGCGCGGCGCCGCCCTCCGCAGACACCTCCGCGCCTCCGCTCGCCTCCCGCGCGCCTCCCCTCTCTCCTCCCCTCAACCGCATCCACTCTCCTCCACCCTCTGCCTTCGTTCCCGCCCGTGCGCCCCGTCGAGCCCATGGCCAGCGCTCATCGCCGCGCCGCCCGCTCTCCCCACGGCCGCCTCCGCTCGGCGCGAGCGCCCGCGCTCGCCGGCCTCGCCTGCCGTCCAGCGGCCCCGCCAGCGCCCCGCTCGCCCTTCTCCCCTTCGGCTCCCTCTCCGCCGCCTCTCCCTTCACCCTCGCCGGCGCCGCCGCAGTTCCCGCCTCCGCCACCGCCGCAGAGCTCCGCAGCCCCGCTGCCCGGGCTCCCCTCCTCTGCGACGACCGTCGCCCGCCGGAGCCGCCGGTGCTCGTCCTCTCCGCCATGGCCGCGTCCTGAGCCCCGCGTCGCCTCCTCGCCTGGCCAGCGGCCGCCGGGCGTGAGCTCATCCCCGGCGTCCTCGCGAGCTCCCCGCAGAGCAGCCCCTGGGGCGCGTCTGACGCCCTCCCGCCGCCGTCATCTCCAACACCCCGTGGCCTCCCGAGCTTCTCCGAGCCCGTCGCCCCGAGGCCTGCTCTGGCCGCGCCCGGGCGTCCCCATCCCCGAGCCTCCGTCTGCGTGCCCGGTTGGGGCTAGCTCTATGGCAAGTTGTGGCACACACAACCACACTTCTGCTGACCGTGTAGGGCCTCGACAATTAGCGCCGAACAAGATCTCCGAGCCCGACACCGGCATCCAACCCCGAAGCCCCAAGTTCCCCATCGATGACCAAGCCGGAACCGCAAGTGTGTCGATAGGGAGCCGAAGATCCCCGGACGCCAAGACCGCCACACGGAACCCGATCCTGGACGCCAAGCTCTTCTTCCCGAACGACAAGACCGACACGAGTCGAGAACCGGGGAACCATGCCAGACCAAGGCGCCGGAACCGGAAAACCAAACCTCGAGACGCCAAGTTCGCCGAGACCCCGTACCCGTGGGCCTTCGACGCGGCACCCCAAGATTTTTCCCCTGGAGCGACGAGATCTTCTTCACGGAACGCCAAGACCGACCCGATACAACGGCCCGACAAGACCCTCGCAACTGCAAGCTCGACCCCGTGGAACCCGACAAGATCTTCACAACGACAAGCACGACACCGACCCGGGCGAGTCCGATGCCCGTCGCCAGACCAAGTACTCTCTCCCGGAATGCCAAGGTCTACCCCGTTATCCGAGAACGCTTCCGTCGAACCCCGAACCCTGAGACCGACCCCGAACCCCGGAACCCCAAGTTCGTTGAGACCCCCTAATGTGTGAACCCCTTCCCGAAAACCCTATTTTATAATACAATACAACTTGTGCATATTAATTGTTCATGCATGCATATTGCCTGTGGTTTGGGGGCCTTATGCCGATTCACCTAATAATTAAATATGAGGCCCATATGCGGGCAAATCTAGTCTCATATTGGTCTCATGTAAACTTGTGTAGCGAACCGGTGCCATCTTTTGTCTGGCTAATGCAACATTAAATTGCGGGGTAGCTAAACAACATGAACCACCTAATTAATTGTCGGGACCCCGGTTCCGCTTAACATTGCCTAATTGCATCGCACCTTGCCATGCCATGCATCATACATGCATCATGCCGATCTTCTGCCGTTGTATTAAATATTGCATCTGGTGTTTCTTCTAGTGTTTTGCTTCTTCGCGGATAAGGCCATTGAGTTGATGCGAGTGTCGACCCGATCTTCGGTTGAACCTTCGACAATGTTTTCAGGCGAGCATCTCCCCCTTTCTACCTATCTTACTTTTATAGCATTTATTTCCCTCCTGTTGATCTATTGCTATCTGTGTTGCGATGCTCTAGTTTCCGTACCCGTGATATCCCTTGCAGCCCTATATTGCCTTGGACACATCCTATTACCTGTTGTTTGGTAGATATATGGACTTGCGCGTCGTAGTCGCTTGCTCAAGTGCTGTTGCCTGTCGACAAGTGCCACAGTTGTTGGTGTATTGCCGCATGTTTGTTTTCGGAGATGATCATAGTTTTACTTATCGTTCACTTTAATTCCTGTTTAACAACTAAAATTGAAGTAAGCAGAGGCATCGGTGGGTGATAGATAATATTTGGTTTCGAGCCCACTTGTGTCCGTAGGACCCCGAGTACTTGATACTGTTCCTTGATTTATCGCGCTATCCACATCCGGGAGGTACATGGGACCCCCACAGGCGAGCTTGATTCAGTCTTATTTCTTGGGGCCACAAACTAGTTTGAGGTTTTATTTACGATCCTGTACTTATGCCATGCTACTTATGTATTTACAATTGTGCGAGGAGCACACTGTACTGTTTAGGTAAGCGGAGTGTTTTCGCGGTATCGACAAGCCCAGCCACACTTTCGGGCTCCCAGTCGTTTACAGCCATTGACGCAAACCTTGAGTCCGTCTCGGAGCTAGCTTACTTTGTTGCGGGTCTACTCAATGGGGTGGCCCCCTGAAATATTTCTGAATCCTGTGATTGCTTTGTCGTGAAAGCCTCGTTGGCTTTTTATTTGGTTTTTCCGAGGTTGATCGAGCGTGTGTTGCTATTGGTGCACCCCGGCCGGGTAAAACTTTCTGAAAGCCGTGTCCGCGGATATGGACGACTTGGAGCACAGTATCTCGACCATAGACAAGCATAACTAAAGTTTATTGCTATAAATTTGACTTTATAATGACTAGTAATCAGCTCCACTATAATGGAATGGCTAATAATACTGCCCACAATTGCTTGTTTGAATTGTCGCTTGCGACCATTGTACCTGACTAGTAAATCTTGCAACTACAACGGAATGGCTAAATAAAAGTACCAACAACTGCTGGGTTTTGGGTTTATCTCATGCTACTTGTATCTGATTAGTAATTGATGCAACTATAACGGAATGGTTAACTAAAAGTGCCCACTGCTTATTTTATCAGGATGATTATCTACACCTGACTAGTAATTGCTGCGATAAGCGAATAAATAAAACTGCCAACGGTGTGAGTTCCTCGGTTGACTTCCTCGTTCGGTCTCGAGGGGGAAACACCAGGATGGGTTTTGGTTTGATGGTAGAAACAGGTTGGTTCCGAGTAGGTCTTTCTTTTCCCTCTCTGACAGCCGCCAGTTGTATCGAGTCTCTATAGGTTATTTAGTGCATGCTGCCACTGCCGCTTCAGTCCACCATACCTATGTAGGCGAGGACCGCCGAATTCTAGCCTCGCCGTGTACTGGCCTCAGTACTGACGCTCCTCTTTTTCCTTTGCCCTTTGTCGGCACCCCCTTTTGTTTAAGCAGGTTTTGAGATCGACGCCGTTAGCAGGGTTACCCTTCCGGCTTGGCCTGGGCAGGGTTATGGACGCCATTGGTTATTCTTCAGGGCTCTTAGCCCCATTTGCATCTTGTCCGTAGCTGGACGCTCTGTCGATTCAAGGTGATTTGGATCTTTGTATATAATATCTGTATTCTTGACTCATGGAGTCGCTGTTATATATATCTGTTCTGTGGGTCCCATCGAGGACTGTTGTGTAATGTTATTACTTCGTTTTCCACCCGCACGAAAGTGCCTGGTGGGCACCTTTGAATCGTTTCTATGCGGGTTTGGCGGGTTTCGCTAAAACTTGCATAGGGCCGATTCTGAGGGTGTTACAGAGTGGTATAAGAGCTCAGCAGTTGCGATACCCCACAAGTCCAGCCTGTAGGATAACCTAGCTAACGGCCGAAGTAGAGTGTCAAAACTATTTTTGGAAAATCGGTTGGATAGTTCTGATTAGGTCTGATTTTACTCCTTACCCCTCTGCTATTCTCCTCTTACCCCTACGTGTTTTGATCCGCTCTCTTCTTTCTCTTCGAGTTCAGGAATTCTCGTGGTTGGGTTTCCGTCGTACCTTTAGGGTTTCGCTTCCTCCTCTGGTAACGGTGTTCTACCATCCGGTGTTCATGCTGCTTGTGGAATCCGTCTGCTGTGGTGCCATTCTTTGTTCCTTGTTTGTGCCTTCTGGTGTTTTCCGACGCGACGACATCATCCACGCCAGACCCGATGCAGAGTCTGCATCACTTCTCTGTTTCCGAACCTCGCTTGTCGAGATCTTCAGTCTGATTCCGAGAGTTGATTGCATAATCCGCCTATTCGTGTGCAGAGTAATGGTTTGGGTGCGCGATGGACTGATCACCATCCGACTACTCTTATCATTCACTCTTGTACATCGAATCAGTGGATCCAGGGATTTTACTCCGTCCACGGAAGTTAGGGGTGGCTTCATTTGTTGATACCTCTACCTTCGCCCTTTTGTTCCCGGAGTGTTCTCCCGACGATCACGGACAACGACCTCTTGTTAGTGGTGTCGCGAGGATCTACACGAAGCGCGAAGATTTAGATCGCCGACCTTCTTTCCGGTACCATGAGGCGGATCTCGAGGGCGAGATCCATTGTTAGTGGTGTCGAATTGTGGCATCCCGCAAAACCACTACTAGAAAATCGCGTTGAATTTGTGCATTGCATCGTCATCATCATGTGTTGTTTGTTTAAAACTATTTTCGCAAAGCCCGTTTTGTTTTCTAAAACGCCCCATCTTTATTCAAAACCAAAACCGGGTCTCCGGAATATGTTGTTTGTCGTCTATCGAATTGCAAGAGCCATGTTTAAAACAAATAAAAGTTACAATTATTTTAGTGGGGCAGTCGAACGGGCCGAATGACCCGAACGACCACCCCAGAAAATACAAACGGTCCACCTCTAAATCCTATTCCTACCCAACCTATTCTATCTACCCCTCTGGCCACCTCACCCGGACCAATCCGTGACCGCCACCTCACTTACCTTTTTCCCCCTAGCCAATCAGACTATGCCACCTAGACTAATTCACTCCACTCCCTCACACCCACAGCCCCCACCCCAACTCACACAACACACACACACTCACAGCACACAAGCCACACACGCAACGCACACGCCTGCAGACCCCCACCCTGGCCCCGCCGACAGCCCCTGGCCCGCCCTGGCCCCACCGGTCCCGCTCACCTGCCCCGTGCCCCTATCTTCTTCCTCCTCTCCTCCCCACGCGCCTCCACCTCCTGCAACCGCTCGCCCCCGCGCGGCAGCCCCGCCTTCCTCTCCACCCCGCCGCCCAGCGTCGCTCCTCCGGCGCCGCCTCGCCTCCGCCCGCCTGCCCGCTGACCCGCTCTCCCAGCTCCGCTCCGCCCGCCGTCGCCCTTTCGCCGCTCCTCTCACCCCTCCCGTCCGCCATCTCTCCCCTGGCCCCGGCGCGCCTCCATGAACCCCTCCGCGCCTCGCCGCCTCCCGCACGCCTCCCTCTCCTCCACTGCGCATCACCCTCCTCCACCCTCTGCGCCGTTCACCGCCCGTCCTGCGCCCCGTCGAGCCCGCCAGCCTCATCGCCGCCCGCTCCCCACGGCCGCCTCCGCTCGGCGCGGCGCCACGCCTGCCTCGCCGTCCGGCCCCTTGCGCCCGCTTCGCCCTTCTCCCCTTCGGCTCCCTCTCTGCCGCCTCTCCCTTCACCCTCGCCGGCGCCGCCGCAGTTCCCGCCTCTGCCACCGCCGCAGAGCTCCGCAGCCCCGCTGCCCGGGCTCCCCTCCTCTGCGACGACCGTCGCCCGCCGGAGCCGCATGTGCTCGTCCTCTCCGCCATGGCCGCGTCCTGAGCCCCGCGTCGCCTCCTCGCCTGGCCAGCGGCCGCGGGGCGTGAGCTCATCCCCGGCGTCCTCGCGAGCTCCCCGTAGAGCAGCCCTTGGGGCGCCTCTGACGCCCTCCCGCCGCCGTCATCTCCAACACCCCGTGGCCTCCCGAGCTTCTCCGAGCCCGTCGCCCCGAGGCCTGCTCTGGCCGCGCGCCCCATCCCGAGCCTCCGTCTGCGTGCCGGTTGGGGCTAGCTCTATGGCAAGTTGTGGCACACAACCACACTTCGCTGACCGTGTAGGGCCTCGACAATTAGCGCCGAACAAGATCTCCGAGCCCGACACGGCATCCAACCCGAAGCCCCAAGTTCCCCATCGATGACCAAGCGGAACCGCAGTGTCGATAGGGGCCGAAGATCCCGGACGCCAAGACCGCCACGGAACCCGATCCTGGGCGCCAAGCTCTTCTTCCCGAACGACAAGACCGACACGAGTCGAGAACGGGAACCATGCGGACAAAGGCGCGAACCGGAAAACCAAACCTCGAGGCGCCAAGTTCGCGAGACCCGTGCCGTGGGCCTTCGACGCGGCACCCCAAGATTTTTCCCCTGGAGCGACGAGATCTTCTTCACGGAACGCCAAGACCGACCCGATACAACGGCCCGACAAGACTCTCGCAACTGCAAGCTCGACCCCGTGGAACCCGACAAGATCTTCACAACGACAAGCACGACACCGACCCGGGCGAGTCCGATGCCCGTCGCCAGACCAAGTACTCTCTCCCGGAATGCCAAGGTTTACCCCGTTATCCGAGAACACTTCCGTCGAACCCCGAACCCTGAGACCGACCCCGAACCCCGGAACCCCAAGTTCGTCGAGACCCCCTAATGTGTGAACCCCTTCCCGAAAACCCTATTTTATAATACAATACAACTTGTGCATATTAATTGTTCATGCATGCATATTGCCTGTGGTTTGGGGGCCTTATGCCGATTCACCTAATAATTAAATATGAGGCCCATATGCGGGCAAATCTAGTCTCATATTGGTCTCATGTAAACTTGTGTAGCGAACCGGTGCCATCTTTTGTCTGGCTAATGCAACATTAAATTGCGGGGTAGCTAAACAACATGAACCACCTAATTAATTGTCGGGACCCCGGTTCTGCTTAACATTGCCTAATTGCATCGCACCTTGCCATGCCATGCATCATACATGCATCATGCCGATCTTCTGCCGTTGTATTAAATATTGCATCCGGTGTTTCTTCTAGTGTTTTGATTCTTCGCGGATAAGGCCGTTGAGTTGATGCGAGTGTCGACCCGATCTTCGGTTGAACCTTCGACAATGTTTTCAGGCGAGCATCTCCCCCTTTCTACCTATCTTACTTTTAT
This sequence comes from Avena longiglumis, assembly GCA_030063025.1. Classification (NCBI taxonomy): domain Eukaryota; kingdom Viridiplantae; phylum Streptophyta; class Magnoliopsida; order Poales; family Poaceae; genus Avena; species Avena longiglumis. The sequence continues at coordinate 252,977,543 of CP125979.1, forward strand.
AGCATTTATTTCCCTCCTGTTGATCTATTGCTATCTGTGTTGCGATGCTCTAGTTTCCGTACCCGTGATATCCCTTGCAGCCCTATATTGCCTTGGACACATCCTATTACATGTTGTTTGGTAGATAGATGGACTTGCGCGTCGTAGTCGCTTGCTCAAGTGCTGTTGCGTGTCGACAAGTGCCACAGTTGTTGGTGTATTGCCGCATGTTTGTTTTCGGAGATGATCATAGTTTTACTTATCGTTCACTTTAATTCCTGTTTAACAACTAAAATTGAAGTAAGCAGAGGCATCGGTGGGTGATAGATAATATTTGGTTTCCGAACGCCCACTTGTGTCCCGTAGGACCCCGAGTACTTGATACCTGTTCCTTGATTTATCGCGCTATCCACATCCGGGAGGTATATGGGACCCCCGAGCGAGCTTGATTGATCTTATTTCTTGGGGCCACAAACTAGTTTGAGGTTTTATTTACGATCCTGTACTTATGCCATGCTACTTATGTATTTACAATTGTGCGAGGAGCACCTTTGTCTGTTTAGGTAAGCGGAGTGTTTTCGGTATCGACAAGCCCAGCCACACTTTCGGGTTCCCAGTCGTTTACAGCCATTGACGCAAACCTTGAGTCCGTCTCGGAGCTAGCTTACTTCGTTGCGGGTCTACTCAATGGGGTGGCCCCCTGAAATATTTCTGAATCCTGTGATTGCTTTGTCGTGAAAGCCTCGTTGGGTTTTGATTTGGTTTTCGAGGTTGATCGGCGTGTGTTGCTATTGGTGCACCCGGCCGGGTAAAACTTTACGAAAGCCGTGTCCGCGGATATGGACGACTTGGAGCACAGTATCTCGACCATAGACAAGAATAACTAAAGTTTATTGCTATAAATTTGACTTTATAATGACTAGTAATCAGCTCCACTATAATGGAATGGCTAATAATACTGCCCACAATTGCTTGTTTGAATTGTCGCTTGCGACCATTGTACCTGACTAGTAAATCTTGCAACTACAACGGAATGGCTAAATAAAAGTACCAACAACTGCTGGGTTTTGGGTTTATCTCATGCTACTTGTATCTGATTAGTAATTGATGCAACTATAACGGAATGGTTAACTAAAAGTGCCCACTGCTTAGTTTATCAGGATGATTATCTACACCTGACTAGTAATTGCTGCAACGATAACTGAATAAATAAAACTGCCAACGGTGTGAGTTCCTCGGTTGACTTCCTCGTTCGGTCTCGAGGGGGAAACACCAGGATGGGTTTTGGTTTGATGGTAGAAACAGGTTGGTTCCGAGTAGGTCTTTCTTTTCCCTCTCTGACAGCTGCCAGTTGTATCGAGTCTCTATAGGTTATTTAGTGCATGCTGCCGCTGCCGCTTCAGTCCACCATACCTATGTAGGCGAGGACTGCCGAATTCTAGCCTCGCCATCTTGGCCTCGATCTTGGCTCCTCTTTTCCTTTGCCCTTTGTCGGCACCCCTTTTGTTTAAGCAGGTTTTGAGATCGACGCCGTTAGCAGGTTACCCTTCCGGCTTGGCACAGGCAGTTATGGGCCATTGGTTATTCTTGGGCTCTTAGCCCCATTTGCATCTTGTCCGTGGTGGACGCCTGTCGATTCAAGGTGATTTGGATCTTTGTATATAATATGTATTCTTGACTCATGGAGTCGCTGTTATATATCTGTTACGTGTGGGTCCCATCGAGGACTGTTGTGTAATGTTATTACTTCGTTTTCCACCCGCACGAAAGTGCCTGGTGGGCACCTTTGAATCGTTTCTATGCGGGTTTGGCGGGTTTCGCTAAAACTTGCATAGGGCCGATTCTGAGGGTGTTACACCGGGTCTTCGGATTATTTTGTTGGTCTGCTATCGGTTTGCAAACGGTGCATTTAAAATAAATAAAATATTGAATTATTTTATCGGGGCAGTCGGACGGGCCGATTCGACCCGAACGACCACCCCAGAAATAAAATCGGTCCAACCAACCAGTCCCACCTAAATCCTAAAGCTACCCAACCTAGTCTACCCACCCCTCTGGCCACCTCACCCCAACCAACCCCCTCTCGACACCTCACCTCACCCTTCCCCCTAGCCAATCAGACCCTGCCACCTCACCTACCCCTCTCCCCTCCCCACTATCTCTCCACCTCTCTCACCCAGCCGGCCACACCCACCCAGCACACACGCACGCCAGCCCCCAGGCCCCTGCCGCTATCCCCACCCTACACCCCAACCGCGCACGCACCCCCCTGGTTCCCTGCCCTGTGGCCCCCACCTTGCCCTGGGCCCCACGCGCATGCGACCCCTCTCCCACCGCCGCCCCGTGCCCCCTGTTCTTCTGCCTCCCTCCCTCGTCTCCTCTCTCCCAGCACTTGCGCCTCCACCTCCCTCTCCTGTCCGGCTCACACCGCCTCTCCCTTTTCCCCCAACCTCCGTCGGCGCCGCCCCCTCCCTCCAACCTCTCCTCCCCTTCCCCACCCGCGCGCAGCAGACCCCATCCACCCTCGCCCCGTGCGCTCGCCCCGCCTCGCTCCGGCCAGCAACCACCTCCCTGCGCCGCCTGCGACCGGCGACCCTATGCGCCCCGTGCCCCGGCGTCGCCCTGGACCCACCCCTGGGCCTCGCTCTCCTCACCGTCCCGTGCCTCCGCCCCTCCTCCGGCCGAGCCGCGTCGGCCCTGCAACTGCTCGCGCGTGTCTCCCTCTCCCCTTGCTGGACGTGTGTTGCCATGCGGTATACGATGTTTGTGTTGATGTAATGTATCAACGTTGGTGATGTTGTCTGGTTAGTGCAATCGTGGAGCTTATGTTGTATGTGAAGGACTTTGCCATGAGCATCAAGTTGCAACCTGCGAGGATTGAACCAAGGACTCACCATGATCGACACCGATTCTGACACCCGGCAAGGTCATCAAACCGTCTTGGTGAACAAGATCGACAAGTGACACCCAGATCTACCTCACGGACCAAAGGCCCCGATCCCGGAGTCCAAAGACGGAACCTGAACCTATCGGAACGACAAGTTCTTCTCACGGACCCGACAAGATCGGCACAACGACAAGAACGACACCGACCCGGGCGAGTCCGATGTGCCCCCGACACCAAACCAAGTCCGGCTTCCCGGATGCGACAAGATCTACCTCTTTAATCCGAGAACGAACCCTGATACCGACCCCAGATCCGGACCCTGTCGAACCCCGGAACCCCAAGATCTGCCAAACCCTAATGTGTGCCCCTTTATCGAGCCCTATTTTATAAATGTAATAACAAATTGATGCATATTGAATTGTCATACTCGCATGCATATTTGTATGGTTTGGGGGACTTATGCCGATTCACCTTATAATTAAATATGGGGCCCATATGCGGGCAAATCAAGTCTCATATTGGCCTCATTTAAATTTGTGTAGCGAACCGGTGCTATCTTTTGCCATGCTAAAACAACATTTAATTTGCGGGGTAGATAAACAACTTGAACCATCTAACTAAATGTCGGGACCCCGGTTCCGCTTAATATTGCCCAATTGCATCGCATCTTTGCCATGCCATACATCATACATGCATCATGCCCGATCTTCTGCCGTAGTATTAAATATTGCATCCGGTGTTTCTTCTAGTGTTTTGGTTCTTCGCGGATAAGGCCGTTGAGTTGATGCGAGTGTCGACCCGATCTTCGATTGAACCTTCGGCAATGTTTTCAGGCGAGCATCTTCCCCTTTCTACCTATCTTACTTTCATAGTATTTATTCCCTCCTGTTGATCTATTCCTATCTGTGTTGCGATGCTCTAGCTTTCGTACCCGTGATATCCCTTGTAGCCTTATATTGCCTTGGACACATCCTATTACCTGTTGCTTGGTAGATAGCTGGACTTGCTTGTCGTGGTCGCTTGCTCAAGTGCTGTTGCGTGTCGCCAAGTACCACAGTTGTTGGAGTATTGCCGCATGTTGATGTTGGAGATGATTATGACTTTACTTATCGTTCACTTTAATTCCTGTTTAACAACTAAAATTGAAGTAAGCAGAGGCATCGGTGGTGATAGATAATATTTGGTTTCCGAACGCCCACTTGTGTCCCGTAGGACCCCGAGTACTTGATACCTGTTCCTTGATTTATCGCGCTATCCACATCCGGGAGGATTATGGGACCCCCCTGAGCCAGAGATTGATTCAGTCTTATTTCTTGGGGCCACAAACTAGTTTGAGGTTTTATTTACTATCCTGTACTTATGCCATGCTACTGTTTATTTACGATTGTGCGAGAGCACACTTATCGCTTAGGTAAGCGGAATGTTTTCGCGGTATCGACAAGCCAGCCACACTTTCGGGTTCCATCATTTACATCCATTGTTGCAAACCTTGAGTCCGTCTCGGTCACCGGCTTCGCTTGGGTCTACTCAATGGGGTGGCCCTGAAATATTTCGAATCCTGTGATTGCTTTGTCGTGAAAGCCTCGTTGGGTTTTGATTTGGTTTTTCCGAGGTTGATCGAGTGTGTGTTGCTATTGGTGCACCCCGGCCGGGTAAAACTTTCTGAAAGCCGTGTCCGCGGTTATGGACGACTTGGAGCACAGTATCTCGACCATAGACAAGCATAACTAAAGTAGTGCTATAAATTTGACTCTATAATGACTAGTAATCAGCTTCACTATAATGGAATGGCTAACTAAAACTGCCCACAATTGCTTGTTTGGTTGTCGCTTTCGACAATTGTACCTGACTAGTAAGTATTGCAACTATAACGGAATGGCTAAATAAAAGTACCAACAACTGCTGGGTTTTGGGTTTATCTCATGCTATCTGTATCTGATTAGTAATTGTTGCAACTACAACGGAATGAATAACTAAAAGGGCCCACTGCTTCTTTTATCAGGACGATTATCTATACCTGACTAGTAATTGCCGCAACGATAACCGAATAAGTAAAACTGCCAACAGTGTGAGTTCCTCGGTTGACTTCCTCGATTGGTCTCGAGGGGGAAACACCAGGATGGGTTTGTTTGATGGTAGTATCAGGTTGGTTCCGAATAGGTCTTTCTTACCCCTCTCTGATAGTCGCCAGTTGTATCGAGTCTCTATAGGATGTTTAGTGCATGCTTTGCCGCTTGATCCACCATACCTATGTGGCGAGGACCGCGAATTCTAGCCTCGCCGTGTCTTGGCCTCGATCGACGCTCCTCTTTTTCCTTTGCCCTTTGTCGGCACCCCTTTGTTTAAGCAGGTTTAAGATCGACGTCGTTAGCAGGGTTACCCCTCCGGCTTGGCCTGGGCAGGGTTATGGACGCCATTGGTTATTCTTCAGGGCTCTTAGCCCCATTTGCATCTTGTCCGTAGTCGGACGCTCTATCATTTTCAAGGTGATTTGGATCTTTGTATATTATATTTGTATTCTTGACTCTTTGAGTCGCTGTTGTATATATATCTGTTCTGTGGGTCCCATCGAGGACTGTTGTGTAATGTTATTACTTTGTTTTCCACCCGCACGAAAGTGCCTGGTGGGCACCTTTGAATCGTTTCTATGCGGGTTTGGCGGGAATCGCTGAAACTTGCATAGGTCCGATTCTGAGGGTGTTACATCAAGGCCCACAAAGAGGATTGCATCCCCACCTCGACAAGATTGTCGCGAAGCCGCCATCCTTTTGGCCGAGATGTTAACCAAGATCGACGATGTGTCAAGTCCGTCCTCTACACTGGAATCAGAACGCCAAGATCTACCGTTCCCGAGACCCCGACCCAAGATCTCCTGAAGGCCCTGGCATCAAACAAGTTCTCCATCGATAACAAGATCGCCACACGAACCCTGTACATGGAACGCCATGAACTCCTTCTCGGATCCCAAGTTCAGCCGCTCCCGAAGACCGATCACGGATCCGGTGGCCGAGACCCTGAACTCGGAGATCCTCTTCACGCAACACCAAGGCCGTCGACATGGAACCGAAGAACGACAAGCACTTCACCGCGGAACGCCAAGTCCTTCTTCCTGGAACGCCAAGCTCTTCATCTTGTATCCGAACTTCGAAGACCGATCCCGTCGAACCCTGAACCCCGAGACCGAACCCCAAACCACATCGAACCCCAAGATCGCCGAACCCTAATGTGTGACCCCTTTTCCGAGCCCTATTTTACAAATGTAATATCAAATTATTGCATCTAAATTGTTCATGCATGCACACTTGTCTGTGGTTTGGGGGCTTTTGCCGATTCACCTTATAATTAAATATGGGGCCCATATGCGGACAAATCTAGTCTTATATTGGCCTCATTTAAACTTGTGTAGCGAACCGGTGCTATCTTTTGTCTTGATAATGCAACATTTAAATTGCGGGGTACCTAAACAACATGAACGATATAATTAATTGTCGGGACCCCGGTTCCGCTTAATATTGCCTAGTTGCATCGCATCTTTGCCATGCCATGCATCATATCATAAGCATGCCGGATCTTCTGCCGTTGTATTAAATAATGCATCCGGTGTTTATTCTAGTGTTTTGCTTCTTCGCGGATAAGGCCGTTGAGTTGATGTGAGCGTCGACCCGATCTTCGGATGAACTTTCAGCAATGTTTTCAGGCGAGCATCTCCCCCTTTCTACCTATCTTACTTTTATAGTATTTATTCCCTCCTGTTGATCTATTGATATCTGTGTTGCGATGCTCTAGTTTTCGTACCCGTGATATCCCTTGTAGCCTTATATTGCCTTGGACACATCCTATTACCTGTTGTTTGGTAGATAATTGGACTTGCGCGTCGTAGTCGCTTGCTCAAGTGTTGTTGCGTGTCGCCAAGTACCACAGTTGTGGGAGTATTTGCCGCATGTTTATTGTTGGAGGTGATCATAACTTTAATTACTGTTTAACAACTAAAATTGAAGTAGGTAAGCAGAGGCACAGGTGGGCAATAGATGTTATTTGGTTGTTAACCGTCCACTTGTGTCCCGTAGGACCCCGAGTACTTGATACCTGTTCCTTGAATATTCGCGCTATCCACATCCGGGAGGATTATGGGACCCCACAGGCGAGCTTGATTCATTCTTATTTCTTGGGGCCACAAACTAGTTTGAGGTTTTATTTACTATCCTGTACTTATGCCATGCTTTCTGCTTTATTTACGATTGTGCGAGGAGCACTGTCATGTTAGGATCGTGACCCGTTTGCGGTATCGACAAACCCGCTTTGGGTTCCCGATGCGTTCTGACCGGCCCCACAAACCTTGAGTCCGTCTCGAAGTCAGCTAACTTCGTTGCGGGTATACTTAATGGGGTGGCCCCCTGAAATATTTCTGAATCCTGTGATTGCTTTGTCGTGAAATCCTCGTTGGGTTTTGATTTGGTTTTTCCGAGGTTGATCGAGTGTGTGTTGCTATTTGTGCACCCCTGCAGCGTAAAACTTTCTGAAAGCCGTGTCCGCGGTTATGGACGACTTGGAGCACAGTATCTCGATCATAGACAACTATAACTAAAGTAGTGCTATAAATTTGACTTGATAATGACTAGTAATTAGCTTCACTATAATGGAATGGCTAAATAAAATTGCCAACAATTGCTTGTTTGGGTTGTCGCTTGCGACCTTTGTACCGGAATAGTAAGTAGTGCAACTATAACGGAATGGCTAAATAAAAGTACCAACAACTGCTGGGTTTTGGGTTATCTCATGCTAATTGTATCTGACTAGTAAGTGTTGCAACTACAATGGAATGGTTAAATAAAAGTGCCCACTGCTTATTTTATCAGGATGTCTATCTATACCTGACTAGTAATTACTGCAACGATAACTGAATAAATAAAACTGCCAACGGTGTGAGTTCCTCGGTTGACTTCCTCGTTTGGTCTCGAGGGGGAAACACCAGGATGGGTTTGTATGATGGTAGCATCAGGTTGTTTTCCGAATAGGTCTTTCTTATCCCTCTCTGATTGCCGAAGTTATATCGAGTCTCTATAGGTTGTTTAGTGCATGCTGCGCTGCCGCTGCAGTCCACCATACCTATGTAGGCGAGGACCGCCGAATTCTAGCCTCGCCGTGTACTGGCCTCGAAGATCTTGACCGCCTCTCTTTTTCCTTTGCCCTTTGTCGGCACCCCTTTTTGTTTAAGCAGGTTTTGAGATCGACGTCGTTAGCAGGGTTACCCTTACGGCTTGGCCTGGGCAGGGTTATGGACGCCATTGGTTATTCTTCAGGGCTCTTAGCCCCATTTGCATCTTGTCCGTAGTCGGACGCTCTATCATTTTCAAGGTGAATTGGATCTTTGTTATGTATATCTGTATTCTTGACTCATGGAGTCGTGTTGTATATATATCTGTTCTGTGGGTCCCATGGAGGACTGTTGTGTAATGTTATTACTTCGTTTTCCACCCGCACGAAAGTGCCTGGTGGGCACCTTTGAATCGTTTCTATGCGGGTTTGGCGAGAATCGCTGAAACTTGCATAGGGTCGATTCTGAGGGTGACATCCAATTGGAGCAAAAGTTTCATGCCGGAAAGCATAACAAGCGCAGGCATTTATTTCACTAGATACCGAAACAGGTTTTCGGGTGAAATTGCAGAAAGTATTTTTGCATGTGAAATGGAATACTAGCAAGGGGTTATATGTGAATGTTTGTCATTAAAGTAATTGACAAAGTGGAAATTTAATAGCAATTTTGAGTGGGATTTTGAGTGGAGGGAATTAAAGGATTTTGGTGAGTGGAGTGTCCACCCACATGAATGAGGGGAGGGGAAGGGGGCAGCCCCATGCGCCGGCCACTCCCTTGGGGTCCCCCCTCTCATATAAAAGGCACCCCTCCTCACTTTTCACTCACACCTCCTCGTGAAGGATCTCTCTCCCTCTCTAGAATTTATCCCCCATGGTCTCGGACTAGCGAGATACATGTTCCCAGTGACTATTCAGAAAGAGAGGGTTGTGCTTCCGCTGCATCTCTGGAGCGAGGAGGCGGAGGTTGCTCGGTGTCTTGTATGTGTGTGTGAGCACGGATGCGCTACTGTTTTGCGGCGCTAGGACTTCCTCTCGATCTTGAGATCGGCAAGAGATCGTCTACATCAACCACGAGTTTAACTAGTTAAGCTTTGTCGGTCTTCAAGAGTATGTTCTCTACGGATATACATCCGCCTATTTTTTGTATCTAGTAGATAGATCTTGGTACATAGTTCCCATCGTAGGAAATTTTTTGTTTTCTATGTTGCGAACCCTACAGTGGTATCATAGCCGGATCTATGCGTAGATGCTTTACACGGGTAGTACACATATGAGTATGTGGGCGATTATGATCATGTTGTTGCTTCTTAGTTGTAATTTTAGATATTGGTTGCATAGTGGGATGAAGCGGCCCGGACAAACTTTACATGTCCTCGCACATGAGACCTGTTCCACCCTTGTCATGCAACTAGTTTGCATAAGTGGCTAGTGGGTGGCTGTCTCTCCAACTATAGTCAATATCTATTTTGCAATGAGTTGTCAACAATTTGGTTATCCTCGTTGTGGTTCATGTTCGTAGGTCTGAACGGTTCTATCTTTGAAAGCCCTAAGCCACGTAAAACTTGCAATGGACAAATTAGAGGCGTCTAGTTTAGATTGTTGCTGGGCTAGTGTTATGATATGGTGATGTTGTAAGTATAAGTATGAGATGAAACTCTTACAACATACATAACGTGTAAGTTCCATAGCCCTTGGCCTTACACATAAAGGTATGATAGTGATCATACCACGGTGCACATGATAGAGATCATATGCGGGAACCATATCATTTCACTAATAAACATGTGATGTTTGATAGCATCTTATATTGCTTTCTTGGTGTTTTATTAGCATAATAAGATGATCCCTCATTTAAATATCAAGATAAGAATGTGTTCTTCCTTAAGTATGCACCGATTATGTTCTCGTCGCTCCAAGACATCATGTGATGATCGGGTGTTCTTGGATCCACGACCATATTTTGGGTGTAAGACAATTACACACACGAATACTAAGGTTCTAACTTGGCGAGCCTAGCATGTACAGCCATGGCCTCGGAACACGGACCGAAAGGTTAAGCATGAGTCATATAGTAGATATGATGCCCATTTGATGCTCGCCTTTGAAGCTACACCGACTCACATGATGATCGGACTTGGCGTAGTGGATTTGGTTCATGTAATCACCAAAAAGGCACGAGGGATGTCATTTTGAGTGGGAGTTCATTCGTAATGTGGATTAGTTGAACTCAATCTATCATAAACTTAGTCTAAACTTTACAAATTCTGTTGTAGATGGCACCACCTGCTTTTAATTTCAATGTGTTCATGGAGAAAGAGAAACTTGCAACGAACGGTAGCAACTTTACCGAATGGGCCATGAATTTGAGGATTCTCCTCTCTGCTGCACAAAAGCAATATGTGCTAGAAGCGCCGCTAGGCCCCCCACCTTTCAATGATGCCCATGTCGAGGAGAAGAATGTCTATCAGACTCGTTAGGAGGACCACAACTTAGTTCATTGTGGCATATTGTATGGGCTAGAGCCGGAACTTCGAAAGCGTTTTGAAAACGGCAATGCATTTGATACAATGGGTGAGTTGAAAATGATTTTCGACACACATGCTGCTTTAGAGAGCTACAATGCTTCAGAAAAGTTCTTTAGTTGCATGATGGAAGAGCACAGCTCCGTAAGTGAGCATGTACTCAAGATGTCGGGTTACGCCGATAAGCTTGTGTCCTTGGGAATATTGATTCCTATTGACTTAGGCATCCATCGTGTTCTGCAGTCTTGGCCACCTAGCTATAAGAGCTTCGTGATGAACTATAATATGCAAGGCATGAAGAAGTCTCTCCCCGAGCTGCTGTCAATGCTTAAAACTATAGAAGTGGAGATCAAGAAGGAACATCAAGTGTTGATGATCAATGAGAACACTGGTTTCAACAAAGACAAGAAAGGAAAATAGAAGGGAAGTAAGGGCGGCAAGTCGGTTGCCGTGCCTGAAAAGAAACCCCAAGTTGGACCTAAGTCTGATACCGAGTGCTACTATTGTAAGGGGTAGCCCTTTGGGCCAAGCCCCAAGTATTTGGCAGACAAGAAGGCCGGCAAGGCAAACAAATGTATATATGATATACATGTTATTGATGTGTACTTGACTAGTGCTAAGAGTAGCACCTAGGTATTTGATACCGGTTCAGTTGCTAATATTTGTAACTCGAATCAGGGGTTGCGGAACAAGCGACCGCTAGCAAGGGGTGAGGTCAAGATGCGTGTTGGCAATGGATCAAGCATTGATGTGATCGCCGTTGAAACGCTGCCTCTCCATTTGCCGTCGGGATTAGTAATAAACCTGAATAATTGTTATCTGGTGCCAGCACTGAGCATGAACATTGTATCTGGATTGTGTTTGATGCGAAGTGGTTATTCATTTAAATCTGATAACAATGGTTGTTCTATTTATATGAATGAAATCTTTTATGGTCATGCACTGATGATGAATGGTTTATTTCTTTTGTATCTCGATAATAGTGTTACACATATTCATAATGTTGATGCTAAAAGGATTAAACTTAATGATGATATATCCGCATATATGTGGCACTGCCGTCTAAGTCATATTGGCGTTAAATGCATGAAGAAGATCCATTTGAATGGACTTTTGGAATCACTTGATTTTGAATCATTTGATACATGTGAGCCATGCCTTATGGGCAAGATGACTAGAACGCCGTTTTCCGGTTCAATGGAACGGGCGACAGATTTATTGGAAATCATATATTCTGATGTATGTGGTCCAATGAGTGTGTCGATGCGAGGTGGATATCGTTATTTTGTTACTTCCACAGATGATTTAAGTAGATATGGTTATATCTACTTGATGAAACGCAAGTCTGAAACCTTTAAAAAGTTCAAGGAATTTCAGAATGAAGTAGAAAATCATCATAATAGAAATATCAAATTTCTATGGTCCGACCGTGGAGGTGAGTTTCTAAGTTACGAGTTTAGCACTCACATGAAAGAGTGTGGAATTATTTCACAACTCACACCTTCCGGAACACCACAGCGAAATGGTGTGTCGGAACGTCGTAATCGTAATTTATTGGATATGGTTCGATCTATGATGTCTCTGACGGACTTGCTGTTGTCATTTTGGGGTTATGCACTAGAAACTGCTGCATTCACTTTAAATCAGGCACCATCTAAATCCGTTGAAAAGACACCGTATGAATTATGGTTTGGAAACAAACCTAAGCTGTCATTTCTTAAAGTTTGGGATGCGATGTTTATGTGAAGAAACTTCAACCGGATAAACTCGAACCCAAAGCGGAAAAATGCGTCTTCATAGGATACCCTAAGGAAACTATTGGGTATTCCTTCTATCACAGATCCGAGGGCAAGGTTTTTGTTGCCAAGAATGGATCCTTTCTAGAGAAAGAGTTTCTCGCGAAAGGTGTGAGTAGTCGGAAGGTAGAACTCGAAGAGGTTATTGAACCTTCTCTTCAAAGTATGGCGAGTAGCACAGCACCGGAAGTCGTTCTGGAGTTGGCTTCACCAGTTGAAGAGGGAACTAATGATAATGATCATGAAACTCCGAAAGAGAGTACTACCGAACCTCGCAAGTCTAGCAGCACGCGTGCAGCTCCCGAGCTATACGGAAATCCTGTCATGAATTTTATGGTTGATGAAAATGATGACCCTGCGACGTATGAAGAAGTGATGATGAGCCCAGATTCCAACAAATGGTTAGAAGCCATGAAATCCGAGATGGAATCCATGTATGAAAATCAAGTTTGGAACTTGGTGGACTTACCTCACGACCGTAAGGCCGTGGAGAATATATGGATTTTCAAAAGGAAAACTGATGCTGATGGTAATATGACCGTCTACAAAGCTCGACTTGTCGCAAAGGGGTTTCGACAAATTCAAGGAGTTGACTACGATGAGACATTCTCTCCCGTAGAGATGCTAAAATCAGTTAGGATTATGTTAACAATTGGTGCATATTTCGATTATGAGATATGGCAGATGGATGTCAAAACCGCGTTTCTCAATGGTAATATTGAAGAAGAGTTATATATGATACAACCAAAGGGTTTTGTCGATCCTAAGGATGCTAACAAGGTGTGAAAGCTGCAGCAATCCATCTATGGATTGAAGCAATATTCATGAAGTTGGAATCTCCGCTTTGATGAGGTGATCAAAGAGTTTGGATTTATCCAAACTTATGGAGAAGCTTGTATTTACAAGAAAGTGAGTGGGAGCAATGTGACATTTCTGATATTATATGTGGATGGCATATTATTGATCGGAAATGATATAGATCTTTTAAACAGTGTTAAAAGTTATCTAAACAGCAAATTTTCAATGAAGGACCTAGGTGAAGCGTCATTCATATTAGGCATAAAGATCTATAGAGATAGATCTAGGCGTCTAATAGGGCTATCGCAAAGTACATACCTTGATAAGATTTTAAAGAAGTTTAAAATGGATCGAAGTAAGAAGGGGTTCTTACCTATGTTGCAAGGCAAGACATTGAATAAGACTCAAAGTCCGACTACGTCAGAAGAAAGTGAGATAATGGACAAAGTCCCCTATGCTTCAGCCACAGGCTCTATAATGTACGCCATGCTATGTATAAGACCGGATGTGGCACATTCTATTAGTTTGACTAGTAGGTACCAATATGATCCAGGATCGGAACACTGGATAGCGGTCAAGAATATCCTTAAGTACTTGCGAAGAACTAAGGATATGTTTCTTGTGTACAAAGGCGAAGAAGAGATCATCGCTAAGTGTTATGTCGATGCTAGCTTTGACACTGATCCGGATGACTCTAAGTCTCAATCCGGATACGTATTTCTCATGAATGGTGGAGCGGTTAGTTTGAGGAGTTCCAAACAACCCGTGGCAACGGGATCAACAACGGAGGCCGAATATGTTGCTGCTTCGGAAGCGGCTCAGGAAGCAGTTTGGATGAAGGAGTTCATATTCGAACTAGGTGTGGTTGCAAGCGCGTTGGATCCAATGATGATCTATTGTGACAACAATGGTGCCAATGCCAAAGAACCAAGGTCTCACAAGCATTCCAAGCATATTAAGCGCTGGTTTCACTCCATCCGCGAACATGTCAAGGATGGATATATAAAGATTTGTAAAGTACATATGGATCTCAATGTAGCAGATCCGTTGACTAAAACTCTCCCTAGAGAAAAACATGATCTATACCATAACTCCATGGGTGTTAGATACATCCCTATGTAACTAGATTATTGTCTCTAGTGCAAGTAGGAAACTGAAGGGAATATGCCCTGAGAGGCAATAATAAAGTGTTTATTATGTGTATTCCAAGTATATGATAGATGTTTATTTTGCATGCTATAATTTTATTAATACGGAAGCGTTAATACATGTGTGTTTAATAAACAAATAGAAAGTTCCTAGTTATGCATCTCTCATAAACTAGCTCATTGATTAACAAGATGATCACAGTTTCCTGATCATAGACATTGGATGTTGTTAATAACAAGATCACAATATTAGTGTAATGATGTGATGAACATTCATCCGAAGTATAGCATTACGATCAAAGTCATTGAGTTTACATTGCTATAACAACTTATGAAGTGATTCTAATCCTTAGACCATGAGATCATGTCAATCACTAACACCGAAAGAGTTTTTTGATGACATCAAACATCACACTGTAACTGGGTGATTATAAAGATGGCTTCAGAACTACTGAAGTGTTATGTTGAGGCTCATGGATCAAGAGTGGAATTTGTTCATCCCAATGACAGATAGATATACTCTGGGCCCTCTCGGTGATATCACATTGGTTAGCTTGCAAGCAAGTGATTTGATCACTAGAATGTTATATCACGGGAACGAGAAAAAAGTGCATGTCGGTAACAAGATCAAACTAGGTATGGAGATACCGATGATTGAATCTCGGACATGTAATATATCGTGAAACAAAGGGATTAAGATACTAGCGTAAAAGGTTCCAACGATCACAGGAAACTCATCGTTGAATGTGCGGGAGTCAGTATGGATCTCCATGTCACGCTTCTGATTATTGATCGGAGAAGGGTCTCGATCATGTCCGCATTATTCGCGAACCGTAGGGTGGCACACTTAAGGGACACTGACATCCAATTGGAACAAAAGTTTCATGCCAGAAAGAATAACAAGCGCATGAATTTATTTCACTAGATACTGAAACAGTTTTTCGGGTGAAATTGCAGAAAGTGTTTTTGCATGTGAAATGGAATACTAGCAAGGGGTTATATGTGAATGTTTGTCATTAAAGTAATTGACAAAATTCTGAATAAATAAAAGGAGTTTTATTTAATGATAGTTTGCATTAAATTTGGTAGAAATTTAATAGCAATTTTGAGTGGGATTTTGAGTGGAGGGAATTAAAGGATTTTTGTGGGTGGAGTGTCCACCCACATGAATGAGGGGAGGGCAAGGGGGCAGCCCCATGCGCCGGCCACCCCTTGGGGTTCCCCCTCTCCTATAAAAGGCACCCCCTCCTCACTTCTCACTCACACCTCCTCGTGAAGGATCTCTCTCCCTCTCTAGAATTTATCCCCCATGGTCTCGGACTAGCGAGATACATGTTCCCGGTGGCTATTCGGAAAGAGAGGGTTGTGCGAGCACGGATGCGCTGCTGTTTTGCGTCGCTAGGACTTCCTCTCGCTCTTGAGATCGGCAAGAGATCGTATACATCAACCACGAGTTTAACTCGTTAAGCTTTGTCGGTCTTCAAGGGTATGTTCTCTACGGATATACATCCGCCCGTTATTTGTATCTAGTAGATAGATCTTGGTACATAGTTCCCATCGTAGGAATTTTTTTGTTTTCTATGCTGCAAAACCTACATCGCCAACTCCGCAGCTGCTTCAATATCTATTGGCTGGGAAACATTTTCGGATAACACCTTAAGGGGTTGGATCGATTGTTTGGCCTGTTGTCCGAGAAGGGGAACATCTGATATTTTACTGCTTTCACTTTTACTTGCTGATTTGCTCCCACTTGCACTTTTACTTGCTGATTTGCTCCCGCTTGCACTTCTACTTGATTTTCTCTTTGTCACTTCTTTCTGAAGTGTGCGTAGATAGTCATCTGGCTTATGGTGCAACTCATATTGTGATTTTGTGTTCAGAAAATCAAGTGCATACGCTTTTTGCTTATCGATGTATACCGGGGCGGGCTTGGGTTTCTTCTTTTAAAAATGCGCATCACATTCGGCCTTTGCGACCGCTGCAGTTTCCATGTCAGTACGATCGTAAGATCTGATGGGAAGATTCTTATGAGGTACTGTTGGGAGAGGAGACATTTTTTGTTTTGGGCTGCTGCGTCAGTTAGTACTCATTGACGGAGCACGCTTCCGCTTATTGTCCTTAGCGGGCGACGAAGACTGGTGACCCTACGGCGGAGATCGAGATGGATGTTGTGGTGGTCGTAGTCATCATAGGGTGGGATTCTTGGAGGTGATGGAGGTGAAGGTGACCTGCGACAACTCGGAGGCGGTGTTGGCCGTGGGGTCGAGCCTGGAAACTTGATGTTGTTCTTGTACCATATAATGATACCACCTAGTACTTCTCTGAGTGTCCTCTCACCTTCAGGTCTAGGGATGTCAAGCTCCATTGACTCCCACTCTGTTATGATTTGATCCACCCCCAACTTTAGCATAGTCAGGTGGAATCTCATGACCATGCCAACGTGCGTCAGGTGGACAAGGTAAAGCACATCTGACCGCCACCTTCACGGATATGTTCTTCACCTTCTGATGGAGCTCACAAGATATCTGCTCCTTGATTCCATCCACGGGGTAGCCGGGATTGCCATCTATCATCCGTGCATCGTTAGACGGGACCTCCGATTCAGCCACGCTGCTTCTCCGCTGAGATTTGTTGGCGGTAATATCGAGTACATGATCTTGCAGGCGCGCTACTCCTCTAAGTTCGCTAATCTGCTGCTGACGCTTGTTAATTCTTGCTAGCAGTTGGTTGAACTTGCCTCCCTCCTCCTCCTCCTCCTCCTCACGTCACTGCTTTTCTCTCGTTCGTCTTCTATAAGTATCTTGGTCCTTAGGAAACCCAGTCTCCCACGTATAACTACGTCCAAGGCCTCGTACTTGTATTCCGTGTTTGTCATTCCCGAGGACCTTTGTCAACAAGTCTTTCTCTCTATCGGAATGGAACTTTGTTATCCTGTCTTTAATTTCTTTCACCACTTTCATCCATGTATCCTGGGTACTCTAATCGCGTCACTGCAAACAAGGTTCCCTGTAATTTCGTAATACTCACTCTCATGGCCAAGGAACCAATTTCTTGCCCTCAAATCCCATTCTTCATGAATTGGTTCTGGAATGATCCCTTTATCACACAGTTGTTTTTATCTTGCATCTCACTTTGGCATGGCAGTCGCGTAGCCCCCTCGCCCCAGGCGATGGTGATATTTCTTTTTTGCAGCGTTTACCTTGTTTTTTCTAACTTTTCCTTAGCATCTCCCGACTTCCTATACTCCACAAATGCATCACAGTAATGCTGCTGCTTCCCTAGATAGCCTTCGAATTTTAGAGTTTTCTTGTCCTTCTGATACTTTAGCCATAATGCTTTCTTCCAGTTTTGCAATAGTTCGGCCATCTTCTTAAGAGCCCAGTGCTTGAATTTCTTCCTCAATGCAATTGTCTCGAGATTACTCTCACATTCTAGCAGCATGAAATGTGCCATGAGGTCATTTCAAAGACCCTCTTTGTAAGACATACTGATCACTTTCTTCCGCCTCTTGGGTCTTATGCCACTCTCAAACGGTGATTGGGATGCGATCCCTAACAATAACTCTGCATTGTTATTTAAATATAGTTGCAGCCTTTTTGGGTTCCAATGGTTTGGCCAGTGCTGAGACCGTCGTAGTTGTATAATTCGTACACGCATCCAACTTTTTGGCTTGCTCGATGTGGAGGCCTAAGATAAGAAACATTCGTCAATATAATATATATACAACTCGGTATATACAGCTACTCCTGGACATCTAGTGATCACCAGACATCATATATATACCTCGTCGGTCTTCGTTAAGCGTCTATAAGCTTCTCCATCATCGGTTGTCGACTCCTCCATCATCGGAGCCGCCGGCTTCTCCCTCTCTTTGGTCGGCCTCCTCTCCCTCACTGGATGGGTTTAGATACCTCGAGGGAGATTCAGATGGATCAGCTTCGTGGATTATATTCTTGATAATTTGTTCTTGTGCTAAGTATCCGCGGATTGGACTAGGTGGATCCATCGTTTTTGCAAAATGCGAGATGCACACAATATTATTGCAAAATGCACACATTATTTGAACATAGCAAAAAATATTCCCATACAAAATATTTCTATATAAATATTTCTATACACAAATATTTAAATGCAATAATATTTTATATGCAAATTATTTCTATGCAAAATAATATTTTTGAGACATAATTAATATATCAGGTTTTATATTTTTTTCTTGCAACTATATCATATAATATGACACCACGCAAAGGTTTTGCATTGTTTGGATCGTTTTGAATTTCTTATGCCCGTTTTAAATTATATGTAATATTTTATGTTTTACTTAATTTTTATTTATAAATGTGTAATATTTGAGTGTAGATAGATAAATCATATTTTTCTGTAAATTTTGATATATTATTTGTATTTTTTCTGAATAAGAATGATTTAGTTATGATTTTTTCAAAGATTAATAAGGTAAAGGAAAAATAGCTATGCCGAGGGAAGTCATTGGCATAGGCTAACCTACATCGAGGGCAATTCTACACCGATGATGCTTGGGGGCTGGTGGTCGTGGTCTATGCCGATAGCCCCAACATTTGGCTGTCGGCGTAGCACCTGGTCGTCGGCGTCTCTAGCCATTCATGTAATGGTGCACAGTTTGCAAAACTATATTTCTAATTTTATCTTTTCTATGTAGTCTAGAATATAAAATATTTTGGATTGAAAATTTGCATCTTTTTTTAGACTTTTTCATAACTTTAGAACAATATTATTTCAGAGAAGGCGGTTTCCGGCGTCCTGGTGCGTCAGTCATCTCAACTATGTGGGCAGAACAAGACTGCTGGGGCGTTGGCACAGACCTTGCCTACGGCCGGGGGCGGCCGCCGCACGCAGTCGCCCTTGCTTTTTTTTTACGCTGGCTGGTACGATCGGAACACGATGCATGGCCGTCGGCGAGAGAGATGAACGCGAGCTTGGTGATGGTGACTGTGCGCTGACCTGTTGGTGGCTTGCAGATTATCGTTTTCTTTAGTAACCAGCTGAACTGGAGCATATCTTCGCCCTGTCATACCTTCCTGCTCCGGGTTGATTTGTATCGCAGTCCGAACGAGGAAGAGTACAAAACGTGTTTCAGACTTTGGTAACCCAAACATGATTTTTCTATAAGCCTATTCCTAACAGAAAAACTAGTAAAACCCGTTTTCCTTGTAATCCTACTGAAACCTGTTTTCTAAAAACTGATTGCTAATATTTGCGATCCAAACAAGCACTAAGACAACCACACAACCACACCAAGGTAGGTGATCTATTGATAAATATGAGTTACGGAACGTGGGCTTAATAGATTGGATCACGGTTCTTGAAATCATGTGGATTTTTTTTTTCACCAGCCCGCTTCCTCCACCTCACCCCGTAAAGCTATGTTTGGTTTACTCAGAATTAAGGTGGATTGGACGGGTTTGATGTGGTTTGAATCTCATACAAGACAAAATCCACTCATATCCACCCCAATCCATTCTAATCCACCTGTGGTGTGGATTAAACGAACATGGCCTAGAACTTTTTTATAGCCTAGATTTCATAAGTGTAGCATTTCTGGTGATCTAGCCCTGTTGTCCCATGACAGCTTGCATTTTCCTCCATTAATTTGGTTGGCACCTACATGTCTACAAAAATCTCACCGCATCTTCTAAATAATATTTAGCACATCCATAGTCAAGTTTAGGGTTTCGTGGGACAAAGCCTCCACAATATCTCATATATATATAAAAGGGACCAACCTATAGAATTACAATTACAACACGACAACTACACGTATACAACATGTATATGAGACCGTTTCCAACACCCCCTCTCAATCTTACTACTACATACAAGATTCAGATTGGACCGAAAACGCTCTAACATCTGTCGTGTGGCTGGTTTAGTAAATACATCAGCCAGTTGGTCATTAGTCGAGATAAACCTGACATCTAGCGCACCTGCAGCAACTCGTTCCCGCACAAAATGGAAATTGATCTTGATGTTCTTGGTACGAGAGTAAAAGACATGATTAGCAGTCAGATAAGTAGCCCCCAGATTATCACACCATAAAATAGGTGCTCGCTGCCTTGATACGCCAAGTTCCCTTAGAACCAACTCAATCCACATGGCCTCGGCAGCGCTATTCGCCAGCTCCTTGTACTCAGCCTCGGTGCTAGATCTCGAGATGGTAGGCTGCTTCTTCGAACTCTAGGAGACGAGGTTCGGTCCAACAAACACAACAAAACCACTAGTGGATCGTCTGTCATCAACACATCCTGCCCAGTCTGCACCGTGAATATGCTAATACCGGTGGAATTAGACTTACGAATCTGCAGTCATGTATCCAGCATACCTTTGACATATCTCAGAATACGCTTAACAGCTTCCCAATGATCCTCAGTCGGCTGAGAGAGAAACTGGCACATCTTGTTCACAGCAAAAGAAATATCTGGGCGAGTGAGCGTCAAGTACTGAAGTGCTCCAACCACACTGCGATATCAGAAAAAAATCACCAGCACTAAGAAGAGCACCGGACTCACGAGACAGTGGCTCTGTCGTGACAAGCGGAGTGGAAGTGGGCTTGCAATTCTCCATATTGACTCGATGAAGGAGATCAAGTGCATACTTTCGCTGAGTCAATGCCATGCCCCCTGAATGGAAGGACGCTTCCAATCCAAGAAAGTACTCCAGCTTGCCCAAATCCTTTATAGGAAAACTAGCTGCTAGGGACTGTACCAAAAGATCCACCACGGCAGGAGAAGAGCCAGCAATGACAATGTCATCAACATAGACGAGCATGTAAATCTGAGGAATACCTCGAGAGAAGATGAACAATGATGTATCCGCCTTGGAGGCAATAAACCCAAGATGAAGAAGTATCTGACTCAGCCGAGCATACCAGGCACACGGGGACTGCTTGAGGCCATAGAGGGACCGTTGTAGCTTGCAGACATGCGAGGGGGAAGCGGGCATCCTCTAAACCAGGAGGCTACTGCATATAGACATCTTCATCCAAGTATTCATGGAGAAACGCATTACTGACATCCACTTGATGAAGAGTCCATCCACGGGAAACTGCAAGAGAGAGCACCAAACGAACAGTGGCTGGCTTGACAACTGGGCTGAAGGTATCACCATAATCTATACCATGCTACTGAGTGAATCCACGGGCGACCAGGCGTGCTTTATGCTTGTAAATCGAACCATCGGGACGGTGTTTGGTCTTGAAGATCCATTTGCTGCCAACAATATTAACTCCAGCTGGGCGAGGCACCAAAGTCCAGGTATGAGTATCGCGAAGAGAAGCGAGCTCCTCAGCCATCGCCGCATGCCACGCCGGCTCCCGAAGAGCATCCCGATGTGAGGTGGGAGCGGCGAAGAACACACGACGGCTGGGGTTATACCGGACAGTGCCATCGTGGTAGGTATTCTCGTGCCGTGTATGATCTCGATTACGAGTGACCATACCGTGTAGGGGGCAGGCGCCAGAGCCTCCGACGAACCAGGAGGTGGCTCAACCAAGGGCGTCGTGGCCAGGGGCTCCGAGAGCTCCCTAGCAGAGGGAGAAGCGGGCTGGCGGGAGGGGCTAGGATGGGCTGACGCAGCAGGCAATAGGGAGCCAGGTGAAGGTGACGTCCCCACGGGCTCGAGATTCCCAGCGTGAGGAGACGTGGGCGCGGAGGCGGGCGACGTTGGCTCATCAGAAGACGCAACCCGAGCCATGCACGACACTGGTGTCCGTAGTTGCAGCGCCAGGAGCCGTCGAAGGTACTTGAGACGACATCAAATAAATATTGCCTGACACAGGTGGGTTAGGAGACAAATAGGACATGTCATATTTACGCACAGGTACATCCGGAACCGGTTCATCCATAGGAAAATATAGAGCATAGTCAAGATCAGTGATATCAATGGAAACTCCGGGACTAGAGAAGGGAAAAACGTTCTCATTGAACACAATATTGCGAGAAATATAAATCCTTCCTAAGGCACGATGTAGACACTTGTAGCCTTTATGCATAGGACTATAACCAAGGAAGACACACATATTTGAGTGGAACTCAAGCTTGTGGGCATTATATTTACGAAGACTAGGCCAACAAGCGCACCCAAAAATCCGAAGAGAGGAATAAGTGGGCTAGACACAGAAAAGACAAAGCAATGGTGTCTTCTTGTTAAGAACCGGCGTGGGCATGCGATTGATGAGATAATAGGTCGTGAGAAATGCCTCGTCCTAGAACCGAAGAGGGAGGGAGGAGTGCGCAAGAATAGTGTGAGATCCAGCACATCGATTAATAGGATTGATAGGATACTCATACCAAAATAACTCTAAGGTTAAGCGTGCTTAGCCTAAGGGAGGAGTGCGCAAGAAGAGTGTGAGGAGTTGCAACTTCTTTTCCGGAAGCTCATTCCAAAAGAACTCTAAGGTTAAGCATGATTAGCCTAGAGCAATTCTAGGATGGGTGATCGACCGGAAAGTGGGTAACCGGGTGCGCATGAGTGAGGACAAAGTGCACAGAAAAGACAAGTGTTGGTCTATGGAGCCAGTCTAGATATCCTATTAAGCTACCAGGAGTGACACCCCCCGGGCCCAGTGGACGGGGTGTTACAAGTGGTATCAGAGCCGATCCTCGCGGTTAAACGGGTGTGCGCGGGTCAGTGGCGGGACATGTGGATCATGACGCGTGTGGCCCAGAGTGGACACGGCATGGCACATGTGCCGGCACTGGGCGCACATACGCGTGCCAGAGGGAACATTCCTGGGGTGTGCTTGATCGATGAGGCCATCTGTAACATCCCAAAAATATTGAACAATGATTATCAAATTCCAATCACTCCAAAATTAGGGTTAACAAAAACTTTTGTTAATCAACATCATATGAATGCATGAATGGACTTGTGTGATTGTTTTAAATAGCAAGGAATGGTTTAAATATGAAAACAACATCATCTAAAACATTTACAAGCAGAAACAAATCAAGAGAAAATCAAAAACAAACAAAACAAGCAAATGGTCATTTTTGCCAATCTTGCTCACTAGGCCACTTTGAGTGTTTCTAGTCCAAGATTTCAAACAGAAACAATTCAATTTCTTTTCACCCCTTGCTAGACCAAGTAAAAGTGAACCCAACCCCACCTTTCAAACTTACAGAAACATTTGGCAAATTGATTCAAATGACAATTCAAAATTGAATCTTTAACATATGTGAAGATCACCAATTCTCAAAAACCAACCAAACCAATTCACCTTGATCTTTCCAACTAGCCAAAGAGTACGTAGTATGTAACTAGTGCACCCACCAAGTTTGAACAAAAAATTCAAATTTAAATTTCTTTCGGCCATTTCATCAAACACCTTGCAAACATAAAACAAACATCAAACACTATTGTGAGCAGTTATTTGGCCAACCTTGTTCCCTCTCTAGCTCATAGTACCCTCTTAGTAGATCATCTAGCTCATTTAACAAGTTTTAGCTCTCTGTGAGCTTACCATTCCCATCAATGGTGAGCATGCCGAGCCTCACCTTGCCACCCGACTGTCGACAGCAAGCTAGGAGCAGCCCAAGCCTAGCAACCTTGTCTAGGACATTGACCACCGTCCACCGCCACCCCCTGTCCAACGCCAAAGATCAGCAAGCCACTGGACCACTCTAGAATCGCCGCTCCCTATGCCTCTGCGCCATGCCGAGAGCGCGCCAGAGTGCTGCACTCGACACGCGCTGATACGCCCAATTTGCATCACCATTCTATATCATAATTTACCTCTATTCATTGATATTTGTCTTATTATGAGGTATTACTTATGGCTTTTCATATGTTTATGCATGTCGGATGACTCCTGGAGGATGGACTGCCGGAGTCTGGATTCTGATGGAAAAGACGGCGTTTCGGTGCAATTTCATGAAGATCAGAAAAATACCAGAAAAATACGCCTAGGTGAGTTTGGCCCACCTGTTCGGCCTCCGACTCCGCCCCTTCACCTATATCTTCCCAACGGAACCCTAACACCAGGGGAGCGACGACAGATAGATTTCCGCCGCCTCTCGGGGGCGGAAAACACCGAGAGAGAAAGATCTCTCCGGCAGACAGATTTCTGCCCGGGGAATTCCTTCCTGGAGAGGGGAGACCGTCGCTATCAACACCTTCATCAAGCTAGGCTTCATCGGGATCATCATCATCATCCACACCATCATCTCCACTAGAACCATCACTCTGTTCCACTGTAACAATTGTATTGGATATTGCTTTAGTTCATTAGGGGAAACTTTCTCGGTGTTAATTACTATTGTAGTTGATGCTTGTGAGTGGAACCATTGGATTATTGTTTATGTTCAGATTGTTATCCATTATCATATCATCTTTGATCTTGATCCATATGATTTCTTGTGAGTAGTTCATTTAGTTCTTGAGGACATGGGAGAAGTCATGTTGTTAGTAGTGAATCTGTGATGAGTTATTATTCAATGGTTTAGTATTTAAGTTGTGGTGTTATTCTTCTAGTGGTGTCATGTGAACGTCGACTACATGACACTTCACCATTTATGGGCCTAGGGGAATGCATTGTGTATTTGGCTACTAATCGTGGGGTTGCCGGAGTGACAGAAACCTGAACCCCCATTAGGATACCTTTGCACGAGGGAGCGTAGGATCTCAGAGTTTAAGGCTGTGGTTAGATTTATATCTTAATTACTTTCCTATAGTTACGGATGTTTGCAGGGGGTTTAATCAAAAGTATGTATTAGTCCTAGGAAGGGCGGTATGTTAGCACAGGTTCACCCACACAACACTTACAAATACCAAATAAGAGTACTCAGCTATTTGAAGCGAAAGCACTTGACAGAATTCCCATGTGTCCTCGAGAACGTTTGGTCCTTATAAGTATTTCCACCGTCTTGTACTTTGATAAGAAAGGATTGGGCCACTTGCTCCATTTGTTCGTTACTTTGTTACTTGTTCTTTGTTTTGTTGCTTTGTCAGAAAACCACTAAAAATCCGTTTGCTAAGTATTCACAGGGATTTCCTACTCCATACCTGTAACACCCTCAGAATCGGCCCTATGCAAGTTTTAGCGAAACCCGCCAAACCCGCATAGAAACGATTCGAAGGTGCCCACCAGGCACTTTCGTGCGGGTGGAAAACGAAGTAATAACATTACACAACAGTCCTCGATGGGACCCACAGAACAGATATATACAGCAGCGACTCAATGAGTCAAGAATACAGATATAATATACAAAGATCCAAATCACCTTGAAAACGATAGAGCGTCCAGCTACGGACAAGATGCAAATGGGGCTAAGAGCCCTGAAGAATAACCAATGGCGTCCATAACCCTGCCCAGGCCAAGCCGGAAGGGTAACCCTGCTAACGGCGTCGATCTCAAAACATGCTTAAACAAAAGGGGTGCCGACAAAGGGCAAAGGAAAAAGAGGAGCGTCAGTACTGAGGCCAGTACATGGCGAGGCTAGAATTCGGCGGTCCTCGCCTACATAGGTATGGTGGACTGAGCGGCAGCGGCAGCATGCACTAAACAACCTATAGAGACTCGATACAACTGGCGGCTATCAGAGAGGGGTAAGAAAGATCTATTCGGATCCAACCTGATACTAGCATCAAACAAACCCATCCTGGCGTTCCCCCTCGAGACCAAACTAGGAAGTCAACCGAGGAACTCACTCAGTTGGCAGTTTTACTTATTCAGTTTTAGTTGCGGCACTTTACTAGTCAGGTTTAGATAATCGTCCTAATAAAGTAAGCAGTGGCACTTTTAGTTAACCATTCCGTTATAGTTACAACACTTACTAATCAGATGCAATTAGCATGAGACAACCCCAAAATCCAGCAGTTGTTGGTACTTTTATTTAGCCATTCCGTTGTAGTGAAGCTGATTACTATTCATATCGGATACAAGTCAATTTATAACAGTAAACTTTAGTTGTAGTTGTCTATGATCAAGCACTGTGCTCCAAGTCGTCCATAACCGCGGACACGGCTTCTCGAAAAGATTTAACCCTGCAGGGGTGCACCAAAGTATCCACAGGCACTTCGACCCTTTTGCCGATCGGTTAACATACACCCATCGGTATGTCGGCGGGCCTAAGTCATGACGCGTTCCTGCACCCAAAGCAAGCGCAGGGGCCACCCCACTAAGTCTACCCGCAACAAAGTCGGCCGGGCTCCGAGACGGACTCAGGGTTTGGCGACAATGGTCTGTAACGAGCAGATCCCCAATCGGGGACTGTCGATACCGCGAAAACATTCCGCTTCCTACACAGTACAGCGTGCTCCTCACACAATCGTAAATAAAACAGTAAAACATGGCATAGGTACAGGATAGTAATAAAGCCCCAAACTACTTGTGGCCCCCAGTACAATACTTTGAAATCAGGTAATTATCAATGGGGGGCTCATATCTCCCCACCTGTGGTTAGCGCGCTCGATCTCGGAACAGGTGTCAAGAACTCGGGTCCTACGGGACACAAGTGGGCGGTCGGAAACCAAATCTTACCTATCACCCACCGATGCCTCTGCTTAATTCAATTTTAGTTGTTAAACATGAATTAAAGTGAAACAATAATTAAAGCCATGATCATCTCCAACGTCAACATGCGGCAATCCTCCAACAATTGTGGTACTTGACGACAAGCAAAACACTTGAGCAAGCGTCTACGACACGCGGGTCCAACTATCTACCAAACAACAGGTAATAGGATGTGTCCAAGGCTATATATGGCTGCAAGGGATATCACGGTACGAAAACTAGAGCATCACAACACAGTTAGCAAAGATCAACAGGAGGGAAATAAATACTAGAAAAGTAAGATAGGTAGAAAGGGGGAGATGCTCGCCTGAAAACATTGTTGAAGGGTTCATCTGACGATCGGGGCGAAGCTCACATCAACTCAACGGCCTTATCCGCGAAGAAGCAAAACACTAGAAGAAACACCGGATGCAGTATTTAATACAACGGCAGAAGATCGGCATGATGCATGTATGATGGATGGCATGGCAAAGATGCGATGCAATTAGGTCATATTAAGCGGAACCGGGGTCCCGACAATTATTAGATGGTTCATGTTATTTATCTACCCCGCAAATTAAATGTTGTTTAACATGGCAGGCGATAGCATCGGGTTCGCTACACAAATTGAAATGAGGCCGATATGAGACTGAATTTGCCCGCATATGGGCCCCATATTTAATTATTAGGTGAATCGGCATAAGGCCCCCAGACCACACAAATATGCATGCGAGATGAACAATTAATATGCAACAAGTTGTTATTTCATTTATAAAATAGGGCTCGAGAAAGGGGTTCACACATTAGGGTTCGGCAGATCTTGGGGTTCCGGGGTCGGTCGGTCTCGGTCCGAGGTTCGACGGGTCGGTCTCGGCGGAAACGTTCTCGAATAACGGGGCAGATCTTGGGGTTCCGGGGAGAAGGACTTCGCGTTCGGTGGCGATCTTGACGGTCTTGAGTTCGGGCCTTGGCGTCGAGGAAGTACTTGGCGTTTACGGGGCCGGTCTGTCGCATCCATGATCGTCGGCTCGTGTCGGTCTTGTCGCCTCACGGCGGAGATCTTGGGATTCGGGGTCTTGGCGTCTTCGGATCCGAGAGGAAGAACTTGGCGATTCCGAGGGTCTTGGTGTTCGATGTCGTTTGGTCTCGCCGGGGTCGTTCTTCGGGTTCCAGGAAGAAGATCTTGAGGGTCCATGTAGGAGAACTCGAGGATCCGACGTTGTTGCCTTCGGTTTCCGTGAGGGAGATCATGGCGCGCAAGATGCACGGATCGGCCTTCGGGTTCGGGGGTCTCGGCGTTCGTAGTAGGTCTTGGCGCTTCCCCGAACACTGACGAGCTTCATCGGTACTGCAGATCTTGCGTCTGACGCACGACGGCGCTGCGAGGCTGCACCAGAGGACGTCGGCCACCACTACGAACTTGCTGCCCTTGGTTAGCTCGAGGGATGCGCGCTGCCGACGGAGCACGCTGCAGCCGGAGGGCCCGCACTAGGGG
Organism: Avena longiglumis; assembly: GCA_030063025.1. Taxonomy (NCBI): domain Eukaryota; kingdom Viridiplantae; phylum Streptophyta; class Magnoliopsida; order Poales; family Poaceae; genus Avena; species Avena longiglumis. The sequence continues at coordinate 253,005,791 of CP125979.1, forward strand.
CCGGAGGAGCAGCGAGCCGCGGGCGGCACTGGAGGGGCAGCGCGGGCGGGCCTTGACGCTGAGGCGCGGACGCTGGAGCGAGGCGGGCCGAGGGCAGGCACTGAGGCACGGAGGCGGGGTGGATCTTGGCGTGGAGAAAAGGGGCGAGGGCGAGGAGGTGGCGGGCTGTGGGAGGAGGCTGCTGCAACAGGGAGGAGGGCGCACCGAGGGTGGCCAGCTGGTTGGTCGCGGGAGCGTGCGAGGCGGGCCGAGGGCGGCACTGCAGAGGCGGCGGGGCGGGAGAGCTTGGGGCCGCGAGCGCAGCAGCGCGAGGCCTTGTGTGGCGCCAGGGAAGGGGCGGGCCGAGATGGTGGGGAGGCTGGCGTCTTGGGTGGGAGAAGAAGAACAGGGACTTGTAGGTGGGTGGGGCGTGGGGCCCAGGGGTGGGTCCCGCGGGGAGAGAGGGGCGGTCGGTGCGTGGGTGTGCGTGCGTGAGTTGCTGTGTGGGCAGGGTGTGAGTTGTGTGTGTGAGGTTGTGTGGTGGATGAATGGGGTGGAGAGGGGTGGTGATGTGGAGGCTATGAGTGGTTGGGGGAAGGGAGAGGGGGGAGGTGGGCAGCCATTGGGCAGGGGTGAGGTGGAGGTTGGTGTGGGTAGGTTAGTTGGTAGTTTTAGGAATCGTTAGGGCGGACCGATTTAGAAATGGGGTGGTCGTTGGGTCGATTCGGCCCTCGATCGCCTCGCTAAAACAATTGAACTTTTTATTTGATTCAAACGGGCCGTGTGCAAACCGATAGCGGCCAAAATAATTAATCCGGAGAACCGGGCTTTGCATTCGAATGAAGATGGGCCGTTTTAGAAAACAAAACGGGCTTTGCGGAAATAGTTTTGACAAACAACATATGATGATGACGATGCAATGCACAAATACAACGCGATTTTCTAGTAGTGGTTTTTGCGGGATGCCACAATTCGACACCACTAACAAGGGATCTCGCCCTCGAGATCCGCCTCATGGTACCGGAAGGAAAGGTCGGCGATCTGCGTCTTCTCGCTTCGTGTAGATCCTCGCGACACCACTAACAAGAGGTCGTTGTCCCTGTCCGTCAAGAGAACACTCCGGATAAACAACGGACCAAGTTAAAGGTAAGGCCACCTCTAACTTTCCTGGAAGGAGTAATTGCATCGATCCCCCATTCAATGTACAGAAGCGAATGATAAGAGTAGTGGTATGGTCGCGACTCCATCCCGCACTCAAAGCATTACTATGTACTCGAATAGACAGATTATGCAACCAACCCTCAAGATTTAGACTGAAGATCTCGACAAGCGAGGTTCGGAAACAAAGGAGTGATGCAGACTCTGCATCGGATCTGGCGTAGAGGATGCGTTGCGGCGGAAAACACCGGAAGGCGCAAACAAGGAACAAAGAATGATAACACCGTAGACGGATTCCTCAGGCAGCTTGAACACCGGATGATAGAACACCGTTGACAAAGGAGGAAGCGAAACCCTGAAGGTACGACGGAAAACCCACCACGATAAATCCTGGACTCGAAGAAAAGATAAGAGAGCAGGTTCAAAACACGTCGAGATAAGAGGAGAACAGCAGAGGGGTAAGGAGTAAAATCAGACCTAACCAGAACTATCCAACCGATTTTGCAAAATAATTTTGACACTCTAATTCGGCCGTTAGCTAGGTTATCCTACAGGCTGGACTTGTGGGGTATCGCAACTGCTGAGCTCTGATACCACTCTGTAACACCCTCAGAATCGGCCCTATGCAAGTTTTAGCGAAACCCGCCAAACCCGCATAGAAACGATTCGAAGGTCCCCACCAGGAACTTTCGTGCGGGTGGAAAACGAAGTAATAACATTACACAACAGTCCTCGATGGGACCCACAGAACAGATATATACAGCAGCGACTCAATGAGTCAAGAATAAAGATATAATATACAAAGATCCAAATCACCTTGAAAATGATAGAGCGTCCAGCTACGGACAAGATGCAAATGGGGCTAAGAGCCCTGAAGAATAACCAATGGCGTCCATAACCCTGCCCAGGCCAAGCCGGAAGGGTAACCCTGCTAACGGCGTCGATCTCAAAACCTGCTTAAACAAAAGGGGTGCCGACAAAGGGCAAAGGAAAAAGAGGAGCGTCGATCTTGAGGCCAGACAGCGAGGCTAGAATTCAGCGGTCCTCGCCTACATAGGTTTGGTGGACTGAGCGGCAGCGGCAGCATGCACTAAACAACCTATAGAGACTCGATACAACTGGCGGCTATCAGAGAGGGGTAAGAAAGATCTATTCGGATCCAACCTGATACTAGCATCAAACAAACCCATCCTGGCGTTCCCCCTCGAGACCAAACGAGGAAGTCAACCGAGGAACTCACTCAGTTGGCAGTTTTACTTATTCAGTTTTAGTTGCGGCACTTTACTAGTCAGGTTTAGATAATCGTCCTAATAAAGTAAGAAGTGGCACTTTTAGTTAACCATTCCGTTATAGTTACAACACTTACTAATCAGATGCAATTAGCATGAGACAACCCCAAAATCCAGCAGTTGTTGGTACTTTTATTTAGCCATTCCGTTGTAGTGAAGCTGATTACTATTCATATCGGATACAAGTCAATTTATAACAAGAACTTTAGTTGTAGTTGTCTATGATCAAGCACGTGCTCCAAGTCGTCCATAACCGGACACGGCTTCTCGAAAAGATTTAACCACGGGGGTGCACCAAAGTATCCACAGCACTTGACCCTTTTTGCCGGATCGGTTAACATACACCCATCGGTATGTCGGCGGGCCTAAGTCATGACGTTCCCACCCAAAGCAAGCACGGGGCCACCCACTAAGTCTACCATAGCAAGTCGGCCGGTCTCCGAGACGGACTTAGGGTTTGCGACAATGGCTGTAAACGACAGCAGATCCCCAATCGGGGACTGTCGATACCGCGAAAACATTCCGCTTCCTAAACAGTACAGCGTGCTCCTCACACAATCGTAAATAAAACAGTAAAACATGGCATAGGTACAGGATAGTAAATAAATCCTCAAACTAGTTGTGGCCCCCAGTACAATACTTTGAAATCAGGTAATTATCAATGGGGGGCCCATATCTCCCCACCTGTGGTTAGCGCGCTCGATCTCGGAACAGGTGTCAAGAACTCGGGTCCTACGGGACACAAGTGGGCGGTCGGAAACCAAATCTTACCTATCACCCACCGATGCCTCTGCTTAATTCAATTTTAGTTGTTAAACAGGAATTAAAGTGAAACAATAATTAAAGCCATGATCATCTCCAACGTCAACATGCGGCAATCCTCCAACAATTGTGGTACTTGACGACAAGCAAAACACTTGAGCAAGCGTCTACGACACGCGGGTCCAACTATCTACCAAACAACAGGTAATAGGATGTGTCCAAGGCTATATATGGCTGCAAGGGATATCACGGTACGAAAACTAGAGCATCGCAACACAGTTAGCAAAGATCAACAGGAGGGAAATAAATACTAGAAAAGTAAGATAGGTAGAAAGGGGGAGATGCTCGCCTGAAAACATTGTTGAAGGGTTCATCCGACGATCGGGGCGAAGCTCACATCAACTCAACGTCCTTATCCGCGAAGAAGCAAAACACTAGAAGAAACACCGGATGCAGTATTTAATACAACGGCAGAAGATCGGCATGATGCATGTATGATGGATGGCATGGCAAAGATGCGATGCAATTAGGTCATATTAAGCGGAACCGGGATCTCGACAATTATTAGATGGTTCATGTTATTTATCTACCCCGCAAATTAAATGTTGTTTAACATGGCAGGCGATAGCACCGGGTTCGCTACACAAATTGAAATGAGGCCGATATGAGACTGGATTTGCCCGCATATGGGCCCCATATTTAATTATTAGGTGAATCGGCATAAGGCCCCCAGACCACACAAATATGCATGCGAGATGAACAATTAATATGCAACAAGTTGTTATTTCATTTATAAAATAGGGCTCGAGAAAGGGGTTCACACATTAGGGTTCGGCAGATCTTGGGGTTCCGGGGGGGTCAGGGTCGGTCTCGGGGTCCAGGGTTCGACGGGTCGGTCTCGGCGGAAACGTTCTCGAATAACGGGGCAGATCTTGGGGTTCCGGGGAGAAGGACTTCGCGTTCGGTGGCGATCTTGACGGTCTTCGGGTTCGGGCCTTGGCGTCCGAGGGAAGTACTTGGCGTTTCTGGGACGGTCCTGTCGCATCCGCGGTCGTCGGCTCGTGTCGACGGTCTTGTCGTCTCACGGCGGAGATCTTGGGATTCGGGGTCTTGGCGTCTTCGGATCCGAGAGGAAGAACTTGGCGATTCCGAGGGTCTTGGTGTTCGATGTCGTTTGGTCTCACCGGGGTCGTTCTTCGGGTTCCAGGAAGAAGATCTTGAGGGTCCATGTAGGACAACTCGAGGATCCGACGTTGTTGCCTTCGGTTTCCGTGAGGGAGATCATGGCGCGGCACCGGATGCAGGATCGCCTTGAGTTCGGGGTCTCGGCGTCAGTAGGTCTTGGCGCTTCCCGAACACCGACGAGCTTCATCGGTATCGCAGATCTTGCGTCGGACGCACGACGACGCGAGGCTGCACGAGGGCGTCGGCCACTACGAACTTGCTGCCCTTGGTTAGCTGCGAGGGATGCGCGACAATGGCGCGGCCGACGGAGCACGCTACAAGGGAGGGCCCGCACTAGGGCAGCGGGTGGAGGGCAGGGGCAGTTGCCGCGGCCAGCTGGAGGGCAGCTACTGCGGGCGGGCTCGACGCTGGGCGCGGAGGGCGAGGCGGCCGAGGCGGCGCGAGGCAGTGGCCAGGCGGGGTGGCTGGCGGTGGAGAAAAGGGCGAGGTGGAGGCGGGCGGCCAGGAGGAGGCTGCCACAGGAGGAGGGCGCACCGAGGGTGGCCGGCTGGTTGGTCGCGTGAGGGCGTCTGCAGAGCGGGCGGAGAGAGCTTGGGGGAGCGAGGCGGAGTGTGCAGGGGCGAGGAAGGGCGACGGAGATGGTGGGGAGCGGCGTCTTGTGGGTGGGAGGAAGAAGAAGAACAGGGGACGCGGTAGGTGGGTGGGGCGTGGGGCCCAGGGGTGGGTCCCGCGGGGGAGAGAGGGGCGGTCGGTGCGTGGGTGTGCGTGCGTGAGTTGTTGTGTGGGCAGGGTGTGAGTTGTGTGTGGCCCAGAGTTGTGTGGTGGATGAATGGGGGTGGAGAGGGGTGGTGATGTGGAGGGCTATGAGTGGTTGGGGGAAGGGAGAGGGGTGAGGTGGCAGCAGGCCATTGGGCAGGGTGAGGTGGAGGGGTTGGTGTGGGTAGGTTAGTTGGTAGTTTTAGGAATCGTTGGGGCGGACCGATTTAGAAATGGGGGTGGTCGTTCGGGTCGATTCGATTCGGCCCTTCGCTAAAAACAATTGAACTTTTTATTTGATTCAAACGGGCCGTGTGCAAACCGATAGCGGCCAAAATAATTAATTCGGAGAACCGGGCTTTGCATTCGAATGAAGATGGGCCGTTTTAGAAAACAAAACGGGCTTTGCGGAAATAGTTTTGACAAACAACATATGATGATGACGATGCAATGCACAAATACAACGCGATTTTCTAGTAGTGGTTTTTGCGGGATGCCACAATACCACTGTTCAGCACCTTCTGCTCCTCGTTGGGATCGACACTCCTATTTATCAAAAGTACTACGATACACCCCCTATACTTGTGGGTCATCAAGACTATTTTCTGGCGCCGTTGCCGTGGAGTGAAGCGCTATTGAAGAGTGGAACTGGTAAGGGAAACTTTTAATGTGAGTATTGCTTTTGTTACTGCTTGTTACTTTGTTTCCAATATGAATAACCCACTTGGTTTTATGTTTGGGAAAACAACTACCACTTCTATGGTATTAGATGAACCACCACATGTTGAGATAGATCCTTTTAAGATACCTACGAGTATTGTTAATCGTGTCATGGATAATTATTATTTTGGGGATGGAACTGTCCATCCTGATGATCACTTGCTTTATATCCATTAATTATGCGGGTTGTTTAAGTGTGCAGGTATCACAACTGAACAGGTGAAGAAGAAGTTACTCTCCATATCCTTGAAAGGGAGAGCCGAGGCATGGTATAAGCTGCTAAAGAATGGACAATCCATGGAATGGGAGGAGATGGCATCTCTCTTTTACTCTAAATTTTATCCTCCCAATGAAATCCAAAAGGATAGAAGTCTTATATATAAATTTTGGTTTCTTGATGGAGAAAGTACAGCTCAAGCTTGGGGGATATTGAAGCTGCTAATGCTTAAATGTCCTATTCATGAACTCCCTAACAATATTATTCTCAATAAATTTTATGCTAGGCTTTCTCTTCATGATAAAGGTTTATTAGATGCTTCTTGTGCTGGATCATTCACAAGTATGAAAGAAGAAGCTAAATGGGATCTTTTAGACCGTATTCAAGATAATACCGAGGCTTGGGAGAATGACAAAGGAAGAAAGTCAGGTCGAAACTATGATTATGAGTGCATTAAATCTTTTATGGGAACTAATAACTTCCGTGATATTAGCAATAAGTTTGGCCTTTGAAAGGATATTTATTGTCATAATCACTTTTGGTGTTCGTTAACAACAAGTAGATCATTTTACAGTTTGTCACTATCCACAGGTTTGTATTATGATAAGTGAAAAGTACCCTCACACTTGGGAAAGGTTCCTACTAAATGTGACACAGTTCTGGAAATTCTAGACCGGAGTCTCCGGTCTGCCTAGACCGGAGTCTCCGGTGTGGTCTGCAGTTTCCGGGTGTATCTCCGGTGGTGACTTCAGAATCATGGTAGGGACATACTGTATGGGGGTCTGGAGCAAGGTCCGGAGGCTACTCCGGAATCTCTGGTCTTGGCTCAGTCCGGAGTCTCCGATGTTGGAGGACTGGAGTCTCCGGCCAAGTTGGGTCGTGGATGGCCCAGGTCATTCTGATGGGTGGTCCGGAGGCTAGTCCGGAGATAGGCCGGAATCTCCGGTGTACAGACCGGAGTCTCCGGTCTGACTTTTCTCCAATGGTCAGAAAACGGTTCGTGGAGGGGGATGCCTATAAAAAGGGACCCTTATCTTCTTCCTCCAGCTGCTCGATCTTCTCAAGAACACAAACTCCATTAGATCCACCAAATCTACAAGATCTCTCCATCCAACTATCCAAAGTCATTGATCTTTGGAGAATCGAAGGAGGAGGCCTTGATCTACAGCTTCACCAAGAGAGATCTTCATTTCCCCCTCATTCACTTGAGGGCCCCCAAGCTCTAGTGTTTCTTTGGAAACCCTAACTTTGATTTGGTTCTTACAAGCTTGTCTTTGATTTGTCTTGGCAGCTTGCTTGTATTTGGGAGCCTCCAATTAAGTTGTGGATGTGTGCCCCGAACTTGTTGTAAAGGTGCCGGATTCCACCTCGAAGGTTGCCGATATAGTGGAAGGTGGATTGAACCCGTTGGGGTAAGATTCATTAGAGAACAAGGGAGGCCTCTCGTGGTTTTGGTGGTTTGAAACCACCCCTTATCCAAACGTAGACGTACTTCCCCTCAAAAGGAAGGAACTACGGGAAAAAAATCCTTGTGTCTCTGCGTCCACCACTTTGGTTACTTCTATCCTTTACCGCACTTTACTTACTTGTTCTAGCTTAGTGTTGTATTAGATTGTGCTTGCTTGTCATATAGGTAAATTCACCATAGTTGCATTATCTAGAGAATTTACCTTTCTTGTCAAACCTTAATCAGAAAAAGAAGAAAAATTGAAGTAGCACCTATTCACCCCCCTCTAGGTGCCCATACGATCCTTTCAATTGGTATCAGAGCCTTGGATCTTTATTTGGGCTTTACTTCCTAAGAGAATATGGGTAGCCGCGAAGGGGATGGTGATGGTGAGCACACCACAGTGACCATGGAAGATCTCAAAAACTTGGAAACAAGATTGAGCTCTTCCTTGGTCAACAAAGTCAAGAAGATGCTTGAGCAAATTCTTAAAGACAAAGATGGCTCATCATCCCCCTCTCCTCAAGAGGATCCTCCAACCGTTTTACCTAAAAGGAATGCTCCGGTATCCCCCGAGGGTATGATGGTAGGGGGTAAACAAGACAACACTAATTCCTCCACACAAAATGACGGTGGGAAGGGTGAGAACCGTGATTCATGGTACTCTCCCGATCCTCCAATCCCTCAACCTCATGTATACAATAGAGGTGACCCACCTAAGCCTGAAGAATCTGCTACTTTTGCTCAATGGCAATCTCTAATGAAAACTCATGTGCGCAGCTCTTGCATTGAACTATGGAACATCATCGAGCATGGAATTTTTATTGGGGATCCAAACAACTTGACAAGAAGAGAAGTTGTCAATAGTCAACTCAATGCCACTGCCTTGCACATGATTCAACAAGGATTGGGTACAAAGGATTACCCACACATTGAGCACTTCAGCATTGCCAAGGAATCTTGGGATGCTCTCATAGTGTTGTTTGTTGGAAATGAGAGCATGAGGAGGAACCGGTATGATGCACTAAGCAATGAAGCCGAAGGCTTCTACATGATGGAAGGTGAAAATCATGAAGACATGTAACGTAGGCTCAAGACTACCTCCACCGCATTTAGAAATGTGGGTGCCTCACATGTGGATGATGCGTGGATAAAAAGGAAACATGTGAGTGCACTCATGCCCTTTGAGCCCACCGACTTGAAGAGCATATAAGGAAGACACAACAACCACCTCATGACCTCCAATGAAGTTATGCAAGAGATGGCCTCTTTAAAAGTAGCCGCCAAGAATGCCAAAGATGCCCGTGCTCGTGCCCTTGGTATGAGAAATGTTGTCAACATTGCTTTGAAGGACAAAGTTGTGGACCATGGGGATGAAGATGATAGTGATGAAGGCCTCTCCATGGATCACCCCAACGAAGTCAAGATTGCTCATAGTCAATATATGGCCTTCTATGCCAAGAACTTTTGGAAGAACCCCGCCAAGGCCAAGATGGAAATGCAACGAAGAAGCACCCCAAATGGGAAAAGAGAAAATACCACTAGATTGAGAACTTTATTCAATTGTGGCGACCGCTATCACTTTGTGGCGAGTTGCCCCTATGAGAAGAGAGAAGATCATGGGGGTAAGCTTGTGTTGAAGAAGACTCTCAAAGCACCTTACAAGAAACCCTTCATCAAGAAGAATCCCATCAACAAGAAGTCGGGAGAAATTGCCTTGATCACTCATGAAGAATACTCCTCCGACAATGAAGATGATGAAGATGAGGAAGATGAGGAAGAGGAAACTTCTAATGGTGTGGCGGCTCTAGCCACTACTTCTACTCCGACATTCTCACTCTTCTATTCTCCAAATGAGAATTCTCCCATCAAGAATACCACTTGCCTTATGGCAAGAGGAACGGAGGTATCCTCATCATCTCACTCCACTCCCTTAGCTAATGATGAAATTGATGATGAGATGTCTCTTGATGTTAAAAAGGAATTAATTGCTTTCGATGAGTTTATGACTAACCTACAAGGGGATGCTAAGATACATTTTGGAAACATCTTAGATCAACTTTCCCACACACAAGAGCTCCTAGATGTAAGATGTAAACTTGGGCATGAACACATGATTGAGCTAGAGGCTTTAAACAATGCTCTAGAAGAAGAACAAGAGAATAGGATGTCACTTGAATTAAAACTTGAAGGGTTTGATGAGGCTAATGACATCATTGTTAATAAACTCATCAAAGAACGTGATCATGCTATTGCTAAATGCAAAAGGGCTAAAAAGGACAAGATTGAGTCTGGTGTGGTTCATGAAAAACTTGCCGAGGACTTTAGTTTACTTGACAAGGCTCACAATTTTTTGGAAAGTGAATTCTTATCACTCACAAAGTCCCATGAAACGCTTAAAACTCAATTGTCCAATATTTCTTCACCTAGTAACTTCATTCCATCTAGTAGTATAACTATTCTTGAAGAAAATGCTAGGTTGAAGGGGGAGCTAGCCAAGGCCACATTCCCACAAGGCAACAAGTCCATTGATGATCTTTTGAGTAACCAAAGGCCTTGTGGTGAAAAAGGGGCATTTGTTTTGTCTCCAAAACTAAGAAGAATAACAACAAGAAGAAGGCCAAGCCCGCACAAGAGACCAAAAAAGCCATTGTGGATAGTAAGACCACAAGTGGTAAAACTATGTTTCATGATGACTTTGCGGGAAGTGCTAACCCTCACTATGTTCTAATGCGTGATTATTATGGTGATGTGTATGCACAATGTGTTGGACCATATGATGGTTATATTGCTTGGTCTATTTGGGTTCCCAAGTCCCTTGTTGCTAACAAAAGAGGACCCATTGAAAAATGGGTACCGAAAAATTAGCTTGATCTTTTGTAGACATATGCTTCCAGAGGGTCAAAGTGGGTGCTTGATAGTGGTTGCACGAGTAATATGACCGGAAGCTCATCTATTGTCAAGGATTTAAAGACAAATGATGATCAAATCTCCGTGACATATGCCGACAAGTCAAAGTCTAAGGTAATGGGTTTCAGCAAGGTATTGGTTGCTCATGACATTACACTCGTGAACGTCATGCTTGTTGAGACCCTTGGATACAATTTACTTTCAGTCCGTGCTCTTGGAAATATGGGCTTTGTCGTCTTTGTTGATGATGATATTGTGGTCCTCATGTGGAGCAAGTCTCTCAAGGTCGCTTTCATTGGGTACGTCGAACATTAATTGTATTGAAGGGGTTCGTAGCATGGAAAACAAAAAAATTCTACCGCATGCACACAAACAAGCCAAGATCTATCTACTAGATTGTAGCAACGAGTCGATAGAATCACTCACCCTCGAAGATTCCAAAGTGGTTAACGAGAGCAGATTCTTGTGGGTGATGTATTCGTACACTTGCCGATCTCAAGATCGCGTAGACGATCCTTCCGGCGCTGCGTTCCGGCAGCGCTTCCGGAGTCGGTCACACGTTCGGTACTCGATGAAGACCTTCCTCTCCCTTGTTCCAGCAGGCAGCGGAGGTTGTAGTTCTCCCCTCGTGATTCCGGCAGCACGATGGAGTGATGTCGGAAGTAGAGGGTAGATCCCGCAGGGCTTCGCATAAGCCGGTGCGAGTTATGGTGGATCTAGGGTTTCCCGGTGATCTAGGGTTTAGAATACCGGGAGGAGGAGGAGGTGTCGGAGGCGGCTAGGGCCACGGCGACGGCTGGCGGCGGCGCGGCGGCGGGTCGGTGGCGGCTTGGGTGGAGAGAGGCTAGGGCTTGTAGTGTTGGGGCAGCCCCCCCTCTATTTATGAGAGGGGGGCAGCCTTGGGAGGGGTGGGTTTGAATCCAAACCCAAACCCAAGTTGGATTGAGAGAAGGAATTGTTTCTTCTCCCACTAGGAAACCATTGTTCCAGTTTGACTTTTCAAACTTCCCGTTTGACTTTGAATTTACAGCTTTAATTCTCTCTCTTGCAAATGCTCACACCAAGTGACCTAGGATATGATCCAATCATTCCACTTACCCATGACACATTCATGGACCATTCTCCTTCCAGATCGGTGAACCTTCTAGAACCTCTCCGATGAAAACATCGGAATCTTTCCTGAACTTCAGAATCGGACTTTCCTTATATGAATCTTATTCTTCGGACCTTTCCAGATCTCCTCATGATATCGCGGATCCCATCCGAGACTCTGAACAACATTCGGTATCCCTACTAACATTCCATATCTACTAAACAACATCGAATCCTTAAGTGTTTCTCCCTATGGTTCGTGAATTATGCGGACATGACCGAGACACTTCTCCGATCAATAACCAATAGAGGAATCTGGAAATTCATATGGCTCCCACATATTTCTACGATTACTTTGCAATCGAATGAACCACTTACATACGATACCAATTTTCCTTTGTCTCACGATAGTTTACTTATCCAAGGTTTTGATCGTCGGTATCTCTGCATACCTAGTTCAACCTCTTTACCGATAAGTACTCTTTTCTTGTTCTCGTGATATGTGATCCTTTGTGAGCCAGTCATATGCTTGCAAGCTATTTGGATGACATTCCACCGAGAGGGACCAGAGTATATCTATCCGTCATATGGATGGACAAATCCCACTCTTGATCCATGTGCCTCAACCCATACTTTCCGAACACTCAATGCCACCTTTATAGCCACCCAGTTACGGAGTGGTGTTTGATGCCATCAAAGAATTCTTTCGGTGATGGTGATTAGCATGATCTCATGGTCGAAGGAATTAGGTTACTATGTATTAGAAAGCTTATAGCAAACGAACTATTGAAATGACTTGATCTTTATGCTACGCTTATCTATAGGAGTATGTCCATCATACCATTCTCCTAATGATATGATCTTGTTGTTAATAACATCTCAATGTTCATGATCGAGAAACCACGATCATCTATTAACCAACAAGCTAGTATTATAAAGAGGCTTCACTAGGGACTCTAATTTAGTTTACAAATCACACAAGTATTAATGCTTCCGGTTAATACTATTATAGCATGAATGTAAACATTTATCATAAACACAAAGATATAATAATAATAACCACTTTTATTATTGCCTCTAGGGCATATCTCCAACATGTATGTGGTGTACTTTTTGGGTCAAGCCACTACAAGTGCGATGTGCTTATTCGGAAAGGCCGACTAGCCCATGTCAATATGAGAACTTTTCAAAGTCTCCACAAGGAGGTCCATATTGTTGGACTAAAAGAAAATGTTTCCTTTGCCAAAGATCGTGTTTGCAGGTCATGTATTCTAGGCAAGATGCATGATGATCCTCAGAAGCCTAAGAATCCCATCAAGTCAACCAAGATCTTGGAGCTCCTCCATGTGGACCTCTTTGGTCCTCCATCTCATGCAAGTCTTGGTGGGAAGAAATATTGCTTGGTGATTGTTGATGACTTTTCAACATACTCTTGGGTTTATTTCTTCAAGTTGAAAAGTGAGACCCAAAAGACCTTCATCGACTTACTCAACATGGTTCAACGTCAATACAATCTTCCCGTGTTGATTATAAGAAGTGACAATGGCACCGAGTTCAAGAACTACATTTTGAATGATTTCCTTAGTGATGAGGGGATAAAACATCAATATTCCACTGCATACATCCCTCAACAAAATGGTGTGGCCGAGAGGAAGAACCGAACTCTTATTGAGATGGCTAGGACCATGTTGGCGGAGTTTAAATCTCCATACAACTTTTGGGCCGAAGCCATCTCCACCGCTTGCCATTCATAAAACCGGCTCTACCTCCGCAAAGAAATCAACAAGACTCCATATGAAATAGTTACTGGTAACAAGCCCAACATATCATACTTCCGGGTGTTCGGTTGTAAGTGTTTCTATCTCATAAAAGGTGTTCGTTTGTCCAAATTCGAGTATAAAGAATTAGAGGGTATTTTTGTTGGCTATGGTCTCGAATCTCACACTTATAGAATCTATGATAATCTCTCCGGAGCTGTCATATAATCTTGTAGTGTGACCTTCAAAGAATATGATGGTCCCCAAGGGGGGCGTGTTGATGCTTGTGATGCAGATGATGAGATGCCTCAGGATGCCATAGGAAGAATGGGTGTGGGATATTTCCGCCCCGTTGAGGAACCCCTTATGGCGGATCGAGAAGAACTATGCTCCACTCAAGTGGAGCCCTCATCTTAACAACATCAACAAGCTCCATCCACCGAAGAGGGCAATGACTCAAGCCAAAGACAAGATGTGGACCCTCAACATGTTGATCAAAGTGACAACTCTAGTCAAGAGGAGCTTGATTCTTTCTCCAGGATGTCAAGTGGTGCCAAGGCAATTACTCAAGGAAGATCCGTAGAAACTGCCTTGAGATAAGCTCAAATCGATGCTAGAAGAGCACTTGATCAAGACCAAGGTCAATCTTTGCCTCTTAATGAAGAGAACGATACCGGTGATGATCAAGGTCAAGTTGATGGTCAATACGAGGACAAAAATGATGAAGAGGGTCCCCCAAGAAACAACGAGGAGATCCACGCTTGTCGTGAAGCTAGAAAGGAGAGAATGTTGGAATTAAGAGACCACACTCTACAGAATGTAGTTGCTGACCTAAGGAAAGGCATTTCCACAAGAGCACAATTGAAGAGGTTCAGTGAACACCAAGAACACATCTCCATGATTGAACCAAAGAAAGTGTGGGAAGCTCTTGAAGATTCAGATTGGTTGGAAGATATGCACAAAGAGCTCAACAACTTTGAGAGAAACAAAGTATGGAAGTTAGTTGAGAAGCCAAAGGATTGCCGCAATGTTATAGGCACGATGTGGATATTCAAGAACAAGCAAGATGAGCATGGAATTATAGTAAGAAACAAGGCTAGATTGGTTGCACAAGGGTTCTCTCAAATTGAAGACATTGACTATGGAGAGACTTATGCACCCGTGGCTCGCCTTGAGTCCATCCGTATCCTTCTTGCTTATGCAGCACATCATAACTTTAAGTTGCAACAAATGGATGTAGAAAGTGCATTTATTTATGGTCCATTAATTGAGTTGGTATATGTAAAGAAACCCCCGGGATTTGAGGATCCCAACTTCCCAAACCTTGTCTACAAACTCGATAAGGCGCTCTATGGGCTCAAGCAAGCCCCTCGCACGTGGTATGAGCACCTTAGAGAGTTGTTGTTGGACCGTGGATTTGAGGTTGGGAAAATCGATCCCACTCTTTTTACTAAGAAGGTCAATGGGTAGCTTTTTGTATGCCAAATATATGTTGATGATATTATCTTTGGCTCATCTAACAAAGCTTTTAATGATGAATTCTCAAAGCTTATGGCTAGTAGGCTTCGGATGTCTATGATGTGGGAGTTGAGAGTATTTCTTGGTTTTGAGATCAAGCAAGTTAGAGGAGGGACATTTTTCAACCAAGCGAAGTATACTCAAGATATGCTCAAGAGATTCAATATGCAAGATTTAAATGGAGCTCCTACTCCCATGGCTACAAAGAACCAATCATGGACCAGTATACCTTTTGATCCACATCTTTACCATTTGGATTTTGTTGGTAGGTCCCTGGGATGTTGGTCTTGCCAATTCCTTGGTAGGTCCTTGGTATGTTGGTCTTCTAAGAAGCAAATTTTCCAATTCCTTGGTAAGGATGATAGAAAATCAACATCCGGGTGATAAGGATGATAGAAAATCAGCATCCGGGGCTTGCCAATTCCTTGGTAGGTCCTTGGTATGTTGGTCTTCTAAGAAGCAAATTTGTATATCTATCTCCACCATCGAAGCCGAATATGTGGCAGATGCTAGTGCTTGCACCCAACTGCTATGGATGAGGCAAACTTTAAAGGAATACGGTGTCCATTGCGACAAAGTTCCTCTTCTATGTGACAATGAAAGTGCTATCAAGATTGCCTACAGCCTGGTGGATCATACAAGGACAAAGCATATTGAGATTCGCCATCACTTCATTAGAGATCATGTTGCTCAAGGTGATATTGATCTATCATATGTGTCAACCAAAGATCAACTTGCCAACATTTTCACGAAGCCACTTGATGAAGCAAGGTTTTTCTATTTGAGGAATGAACTAAATATTGTAGATTCAAGGATCTTGACTTGATTATCTTGCATTCTCACCTATGCTTTGACCCATATTTGGTTTAGGTGTAGGCATGGATATAGGGGGAGTGCGATCCTAATTGATTGGACTATCCCTCCCCCCATTATGACCAAAGCAATCAAAATCATTCCTCTTAATATCATTTTGTGATATGTGAGCTTAAATGATGAGTTTCGTTAATGGACCCAAGATATATCTTCGTGGTGCCAAGCCGAGTATACTCAAATATGGTGGCCTAGGCCACCGCCCTCTCAAACTAGAGAGGTTGGCGCTTACTCATGTTTGTCATTTGCTTGATTTTAGTCTCTTGGAGCTTTTCTGAATGTTTTTGTGAATTCCTATGGCTCTTGTTGGTTCTTCACAGTTTGATGTCTCAACCCAAGCCCTTTCCCTATCTTAAACCTGTCTATCTCTTATATATGTCCCCAAACACCTATCCTGGAGTTTTTGGTCGAGGAGGACCGAGTCTCCGGTCCAGATGGTTTCTGCCACTTATAGTAAGGGGGCGAGGTGAACTGGTACATCAGTTCCTCATTCTTCACCCCGTCACCCTCCTCCTAACCCGTCGCCTCCCCTTCCAAAACTCCTCCCCGGAGGTCAATAAGCCCCGGGGATCCGCCGTGTCGCCGGCCAACCTTCTCCTCTCCTCCATTGGGTCATTCCCACCGGAGGAATTGATCCCATGGACAGATCTCGCACCTCTCCTCTTCTTTTTCTCCTAGGGTTCATCTCTAGATGTGTTTTTGAGGATTGGTGTTGATTTGTCCATTGGAATCACTTGTTTGCATGCACTCTAGTACTTTAGCCTTGTTGCATTGCTCGATCTACTAGATTCACCCCCACCAGCATCGCCCCGTCTCATGCCCAAGCCTCCCAACCGGAGATTCCGGACTTAGGTCCGGAGACTCCGGTCCCCAGGACCGGAGACTCCGGTATGAGGTGCGGAGACTCTGGTGTTGGGTGAATCAAAACATACTAGAAATGCATCAAAGCTCTTGTACTGCCTTGTTGGGACATATATACTCATCTCCATGCTATCTCCCTCACTGATTTTCACAGGTGATGGTTCTAGTCGTCCTCGTCGTACCAAGGCCAAGTCCTAAAGGGGCAATCCTCGCTATGATGAAGCTCAGGGTCAGTTTATCGTGCCTCCTTCCAACCGTAAATAGGAGGCATGTGATGCAGCCTATTTGAAGAGGGACCAGGAGATGGCTGAACGAGAGGACCATGCCAAGAAGGCCAAATATGACAACCTTCAGTCCTTGGCCAAAATGTCAAAAGAGGAGTACCATGAACTGAGACAGACTGATTTTTATGCGCTGCCTCGTACCAGCGATGACCCTCATTTCTGGAGGAAGGAACAGGCTGTGTTCATGAAGGATGTGTATGGTGTGCTCACCAAATCACCTGTCTGCCCTTAGAAGTTCATGAGTGTTGAGCAGATGCGCCTCAGCCCCTACTTCAATGATGCTTTGTGGATCTATGAGAAGCTGGGACTATATAACTTAATGGAGCTGCACGAAGACTACAATGTCTACCTAGTACAGCAGTTCTATGCCACCGTTGTGTTTGGGTCTGATCAAGACAGGACCATGATTTGGATGTCTGGCACCACTCGCTGCACAGCTACATTCCATGACTTTGCCAACGTCATCTTTGAGACCTTTCATGGTGTATCCACTCTCGTCGGGCTGCGTATGCACTCTGCAGCTCTGGGTGAGAACAACATGAAGCTGGCACCTCTGTATGGAAGCGAGGGTGTTGTAGGGGGTCCAAGGGACTCAAGACTCTCTACAACCTAATGTTGAGGATATTCCGTCATACCATCGCACCAAGTGTTAGGAATGACGATGCTATTAGGGGTGGGCTTGTCAACCTTTTGTACCACACCCACCGGATCTACAATGCTGGACCAGAGGCAGATGCTGAACCTATTGATGTGATGGATTTTATTTTTGAGGAGATGTTCCATGCTATTCTTTACAAGAAGTCTCCTCCATATGCACCTTTGGTTATGAGGCTCATCAACTCCAAGGAGTATAATTCTCCACTTGGCACAACACCGCATCTCACTGAGCACACTTTGGTATCACTGCAGCAGAAGGGACGTATGGGGCCTGCTGCGAGGCGTCGCTATGGGGATGATGATGAGGAGATTCATACTGAGAGAACTCCCTGCGGTGACCCATCATACCACTGCATGATGATGAGGAGATTGAGACTGAGAGGACTCCCTACGGTTTACCAGAACTATCATGGAGTTCCTTTCCCGCCGCGTTCGCAGCTCCTTCCCGGAACAGGGAGTAACAAGTTACAGTTCTTACACTCTGCAGAGGTGCGTTACTTTACCCATGAGAGATCAACTCTTTATTGCACAACCGGGCAGCTTATTCCCATCTACAATTCCATGATGTGGGGCCCAGAATATGATCCAAGCCAATCACTGCCCCCTTCGCGACCTCGCATGCCTCCTTGGTGTACACCATGCCCACATATTGAATTATGGCAATGGTTTGTACAAACCGTTAGATGCCAGAACTATCGTGGGACGTTGAGGGTTCCCACCCATATGTTGCATATCCTCTACGAATTACCAATTAATATGCATGCTACGAGGATAACAGCCACGCCTGCACATCCGGCTACATGCGAGAGGAAGAAGATACAACTGACTTCTCCGTCCCATTCCAAATCTCATGGTTAACGCGTAATATACGGCGTAATAATCACTGGCGACATTGGTTGTTAAATCCTAGGTGATATAGTTCTGAACAGTGGTATTCCAACTGCCAGATTTACTAGATTAGCTGATCACCCTGGATCAGTAACCAATAGTTCATATTATTATCAAAATAGTGTTTTCTGACCTTTTTCAAATGCAGGTGATGAAAACACTGGATTTGCAAACTACTTTACAGAAAATAAATAAAGGACATGAGCAAGTGTGAACTTTCCTTTTGTGATTGCAATATTATGCACTCACGGGCTTCAAGACAATATAAGATCCAATATCTCTAATCAGCATCATTGGTCCGGTAAGGACTAATGTTTAAAGAAACAATATGCTCTTACGCATAAGTAATGTGATGCACTTTATAGATACAAATCCCGGGGATAACGTTGTTCTAGGTTTTGGATACTAGAAAGGGTTTCCTTGGAATGTGTTGTACTTTTAGTTAAGTTTCACACTTGTGCTTCTTGTTAAGGTTTGTGAGTGTGTGAAACAACATGAAATTATAATAACATAGAACAATTATATACACACCAACGTGAAATGTTACTCAAGATTACTTACATTTTAATTGTTTATCTTTGAATTTTACTTTACAAGTACTAGGCTTAATAAGGAACTTAAGTGTTTACAATCCTAAGTATACAAATAAGGTTTGAAACAATGTGATTGTGATTAATTGTCATATGTTGATTATAATGAGAATTACTTGAATTTAATTTGTTAAGAGTTGGAAATATTATTATAAGATTTGTTTGATTGAAGTGTCAAAACGAATAACTTTTGAAGAAAAGATTCCTTTTCTAAGGTCTAAACAATCTTGGTGGTTAATCAAATGTGATTGAGGTTGTTTGTGCTTGCTTAAATAGCTTGGACTTGAGATGATTTATACTTAATTATAACAGACCAAAGTTAACTATAAAACATGTAACAAAGTCTTTAATCTTATATTGAAAGTTTTACGGACTAAAGTTAACTTTTAAAAAGAAAAACATGGATGGTTTGAAGGTGTAATGCTTATGATATTTGTATTTTGTTCACTTTATAATGTTTCATTAAAGTTATTTAAGAATGGTGTTACTTCTATTTGAGTAGTGGTTTCTTAACTTTATAATTGGAATAGAGACTTTTATCTTTTTATAGATGAGTGGTTATAGTTTGTAAACCATGGATTAATGTTACTTAATTTCTTATGAGTTCACTATAGTGTTTTGGTATGTTGATAAACTTGTGGTTAAAGTAAAGGAAAAGATTTAATTTAGTCACAACTATTCTTGAAGATTTTATATTGGGTAAACATCTTTTTAAGAAATAATCTACATTTATGGATGAATGGTAATTCAATAAAAATTGTATTTATAATTTTTTTAACCATTATGACTTTATAGTATCAATACTTAAGACTAATAATATTTATTTAGACTCATTTGGTTGATTTTAGGAATATTAGCAAATTTTATTTACCTTTATACGAATTATTCATTAAGGAAATAAGTTTAACTTCAAGTTATTAAAGTATTTGAATTTTTTATTTACTCAACAGTGGAGTATTATATTCTTAATATGTAGATATTATTTTTTTGATCATTTTGGTATATTACATTTATTTTTATGATTTATAAATAATAAGATATGATTTTTATAAGATTTATTACTTTATAACTACTTAATAAATAATAAATATTTAGTTAAGTGAAGTAATAATGCATGATTACTGTTTTAAAGTATTGTTTTTATTTTTCTAATATTTTTTGTATTTTATTTTTATTTTGAATATTTACCATTTTTAAAATATGAATTATCAAAGTTTTATTACTTATAATCTCTTTATTAAATAATAGTTATTTAAGTAACCATCATAATAAAGATTGATAATAGTTTAATGTTATAGATTTTATTTTTCTAAAAAAATTCATATATTATACATATTTTTCTGAGTTATAAAACAAAAGTTATTGATTTAATAAGATTTAATGATTTTATTTTATTTCTGGAATATTTGAATTTGGGTTTGTATCTTTTATTTATTTCCTAAACAGACACTAAGCTTTTTTGCACCGCACCCACACCTAGCCCTAGTCACTGACTAGTGGGCCAGTGGCCACATCATCACTCAGGTTCGTAAATGCCTTTGTTACCGGCCCTATCTCTACTCCCAGACAATGACAGATGGGCCCTAAGCCATGTCACCTGCCACGTGAGACAAGACAAGGTCAAATAGGCTGACTAGGCAGAGGGTGACGTTGGCATGACGTTGCTATGGCGTCAGCACAACCACCACCGTTAGTGGGTGGTCGCCGACGACAATCCACAGCGCCCCAGCAAGCGAAACTAGCCTAGTTTGAATCAGCGCAACATGATGAACCCTAAAGTGGTGGCGCCGCTTGGAAATGGTCATCGGAGAGTTCCGACGGTGGCCGACGGTGGCATAAGGTGTGACGGTGTTTTACAACAAGAGGAGGCGATTTAGGGTTTCTGGAAGGTTCAGGAACTCACCCTGATTACAGTGGTGGTGTCGACGAGGACTGGTGCGGTCAAAGATGAGCTCTCCGAGGAGGATTCCGATGAACTTCCGCAAAGAGGAATGGCAAAATTCGTCCTCTCTAGTGCTCCCCTTGATGCAAGATTCCACTCAGAGGATCTACGGAGCACGGGGCTTGTCCATGGTTACTTGGAAGAGGGTGGAGAGGTGCGGCTCGACAGCGAGGCGTGGCTCTGGTGAGCTAGGGTTTCGGCCCCGTTCGAAATAGAGAGGATAAGGAGGGAATGTGGATAGGGATTGAGGCAGGGCATCACGGTGGCCTTCTTATCCCCTTCTGAGACGGCGGCGAGCATCTCAACGCACGACTAATGATGACGACGGCATCGGGCGGCGGCGGACTCCTCTAGCGAGCTGCCTGTGTGCGTGAGGATGACGCGATGTCACTTTCGCGGAAAACCCCCTGGCGATTCTTTCAGCTCAACCCGCGGTCCTTCTTTGGTCCCACCCGTCAGTCATAGAAAAGGACGAGCTGGGCTGGCTGCTGGGCCCTTGTGGGCTGCACATGGGCGATAGGTAAGAAGGAGGGAAGTTGGGCCATGGGCCAGATTTGATCTCCTTCTATTTTTTTCCTGGTTCTTTCTTTTTTTATATTTTGTTTTATTTATAGATTTGAATTTCATATTTAATTTTAACTTTTCTAACAAAGTTTATTTGCTAAATACTTCCAGCAACAAATATAATGAGCTTTATGATAAATATTTTTCTAACAAAGTTTATTTTGTAAACCTTTATGATAAATATTTTTATATTCTTTTATTTTCTTTATATGAACCCCTTTTAATATTTTGTCAAAGCCCTTATTATTAATTTTCTTTCCATATTAAACCATGGATTTATTAAATGACATTTCCCTATTTGTTTAGAAAGCTTAATTCTAGTTAGCTCATAGTTTGGATGGAAATTTTTAAATAATGATCCTATATCATGATTTGATGCATGATATTCAAAGGAAACTATTTGGTTAATATTACTCCCATCAATTTAGGAAATAACAATGTATATATTATATTATAATTAATATAAAAGTTGGGGTGTGAATTGTAAGTGCTTACCCTAGAGTTTAGGGTTCTTAATATACTTATGTTCTCTTGTTGATAAAAGTTTATGGCTAAGCATATTGTCTTTTTGTTTGTGATCTTTAATGATATCACCCTTTAAAATAGAAATTTATTATCTAGAATGTTTGATGGAAAAGAATTGATAAAGATAACTCCTAAGCACACATGGTTGGAATAATTGGAAATATCAGAGATGTGTTTAAGTGATTTGATATAGGAAATATTCCTATAAAGCATTATGGAAATAATATGGTTTATCCAACAAATGATATGGATGTTAAATTTGATCATAGATTTAGGGTTTAGTGTTTACTAAGGATTCCTGTCTTCCATATTTAATAATTCTGGACTTCTGATTAATGAATTTCTTTCCTAGATATTCTACTTCTTCATATCCATCGTCATGTGTTATCATGATGATCTTTACTTCATAAGAATACTCTTATCCACCTTTTATTCATCTAAACCCATTTAAAAATATAATGATCTTGACACTAAAGCTTTCATAATCTTCACCTATCCAGACTTAGCTATATGAACTACTCTTCTGCTGATAATCTCCAATCCAACAAGTAGTTACTTCTAAATCCATTACTATTCTTCCATAATTATCCACTACTAATATTACTTTAGTAGATGTATTTATAATTATATATACATCAAATTCAAATTCACCTCAAGTGTTTACTATTTTCCAAGAGGAAAACACTAATTCTAGAATCCAATGTTACTCTAACATCATCTTAATCATATAATCTTATCTTTACTTGACTCCAATCTCTCATATTAGAGTCCAACCATGTTTTACCCACCAATGTCACTTATACTAGATATAAGCAATCAATCTTGGTGACCAAAAAATGATCATTATAATCCTTTGATCCATTATGGTTTGGATTTCCAATTAGCTAATTAAGGATTCATCAATACAACATTACAGTTATATTATAATCATCTTCTGTTTATCTCTATTTGACTAAGAGATATGATTCATTGAATATCCATACTTAATCCCATAGGGTTTCTCCTATTAACTATCTTCAATATTCATCCATGTATTCCTTACCTCTGATATTCTTTTATCATCTCAGGAGTAAGTTAACTCCAGCAATGATCATATTGATTTAATTCTCTTTTAACACTCCCATCCTATAGATGATATTGGGATCTAGCATTACCATCTATCCCTTCTTACTTCTTTCTCTAAAGGATTTTAAATGGATGCTACGATAAGAACAAGGGTTAATAGCTCAAGAAGTGATAGGTTAAGGATTGGTGAATCATTAGTTGATTACTCAATATTGATGAACCATAAAGATTAGAATAAGGTTTAATAGAGATGATAAATGTCAACACCCGGATTTTTAATCCCAGATGCCTGTTATGCCATACATCGCAATCCCAGGATTACCATTTTTACGAGACATAACAGATTTGGATACCACAGTACATCATCCATTACAAACCATACATAAGGTCTTACACAAATAAGGATCTCATGATCCAGTTCTTAATACAACTCAAGCAACAGAATACGTAATAGTAACGGTAGCGTAGGCGAAGCTCCATCTTTGGGGTCACAGGCAATGCTGACGATGGGAGATGATCCTAGTTGTCGTAACCTTCCTGGGGTCCATCCTCCGGGTACTCCTCTTCATAGTCTGGCCACGGGAATATCCAGGGACAAAGCCATGAGTACTCTTTAAGTACTCGCAAACTAATACTAACAAGTGAAAGGGGTTTTATTAGTAGGACACTAGGCTCTAGGGTTGTTTTGAAAAATGCCAGATTTACCTCTACTAAGTTCAGAAGCAAGAAAATCTAGTTGAAGTTTTATAACACCTAAGTGGGAACTTGTATTTCATATCACAACTCTGTTGTGGTCAAGTCAAAATCTCAATTCATTTCACAAGTCATTTTGAAAACATCTGACGGGGGAATAGTATGGCCACTCCAACTGTCCTTAACCGCAGACACGGCTATTCGAATAGTTTGACACTCTGCAGAGATTGTACACTTTCACCACAACATTCGATACATCCGTCAGGAACAAATACTGAATTCACCATACTCAGTATGCAGATAATCAATCCTAACCTTTCAATTACACGCCCTAGTATAAGCACCTCTCCTGTGAGTTTGCCCTCCCAACCATGACCAACTGTCATCTTGGGTACTGCACAGGTGGACAATCTTCAGAAGGTAGCCTCAGCTCAGACCTTGGCCGTGAGGGAACCAATACTAAGGTATATAAGTTTCCAGTCAAGCCCTACCCAATTCTCGGGTATTGTGGTTATACGGTAAAATTGGAATGGTATCGCATCCAGACAACCATTATTTTTATAAAGGGCTAAGGCTCATGCCTCAACATTTTCATCACCAAAAGCATCTGGTGTTTGGAAACACATGTCAAAACAACTCAATAGAATGATCCATCATTCCAAGGTTTTCATAACCGTTTTCACCAAGTATTCCCATCTAAAGTTGATCAAGGTTTATGCTTAGCACTAGCATCTACAGGTGGGGGTAAGTACTAATGAGGGGTGGTAAACTAGTGGAGTTTAACTAAGTTCAATATCATACCTTAGTATGACATAAATATTATCTAGCTTAGGCCAAGTTTTATGCTCTTTATGCAACCTTCAATTATCTTTCTAGAATCTACAATTAACTTAAGTAATCTCTAAGTAATAGCTTTGATAAAGAAATAAAGTAGCAAGCTTGTAAGTAAAACTAGGATTGGGTATCATCAAATGTGTCTAACCAAGCATGCTTAGTGCATTTCATAGGTTATTTAACTCTCATAATTGCAAGTGTTAGCTTGCCTTGTGCAGAGCAGTGGTTGAAGTTCTCCTCGGCTTCTTCTTCGTAGTATCCTTCTTCCTCCTCGTATCCTTGGTCGGTACTAGCGTCTATGAATAAATACGAGGTACACAATCACCAAACAATACTTAACTATTTTCAATCATCACACAAAAGGTCCCTATAGATGATCTAGCATCATCACTAACATTACAAGATTAAAGCTTTGTTTAATTTCTTTTATTTTTAGAAAAGTAATTTCTACTCATTGAAAAACTACTTAAGATTTAATATTCTCCAAACCAAACATGGGATAATGTTGACACATGTCATCACCACATATTTCAATACATGGGAATGTGATTTAAAGTGGTGTCACAATTTAATAAGATTTAACCTTTTATTTTAAATAAAAATAAATGACTAGAAATGCCTATGTGGCATTCTTTTATTACTTGAACATTATTTCTGTAAGTAAACCCATATGTTTTTATATATTATGAAAGGTATGATCAAATGTGATTTTTGAGAGTTGGAATCAACTCAAAAGCTATTATGGTTTAAATTTGAAAAATGTTTGAATGCAGAAAAGGTTTTGCCTTGTTATTTTTACCAAGGTTGATCTATAGGTTCAAATGATTTGAATCCAACGGGCTTGGATTAAGCATTTCAAAACCTTTCTAACAAAATTGATTTCATTCAATTTGGTTCAATGAATCGAGCTGGGTTGATTTTTGAAACTGGGTACAGAACTAGGTTTGAACTAAAATGGAAAAAATTAAATTCAAACGACTGGGCTGCGCGGGAATTGCTAATGGGTCGGCCCAGTGTCACTCTGCTGAATGGCAACCGACAGCGGGGTCTACTGGTGGTGGCTCTTTAACGCTGGCAAGACGATGGGCAATCTCATCCACACGATCTAAGTCTAATCGAGCGACTGCTACTCATCGTCCACGTCGGGCGGCGCCGGCGAGACAGAAACCTAACACGGCAGGTGGGGGTCATCGGGGGCTCACCGGGGCTCAGGCGAGGTCGGCGATGCGGGCGAACGACGAAGTCGACGACGGCGAACCTCCTGGTACCAGCAGCTCCTCCTAGGGTGGACGAAATCGACGGCGCCCTTCTTCTCCAGAGGCGGCCTGCTCCGGTGCAATTCCGGCGATGCGCTGCTGGTCTTGCTCCGGTAATGGGGTGGAACAATCAGTGAGGTGAGGGGAGTGAGGTGGTGTGAAGAATTCGAGTGGGGGAGGCCTCTATTTATAGTGGCGAGAGGGGACCGACGGGAGCGGGCTGAGCTCATCGTGGTCAATGGCACAGAGGGCTATCGGCGTGGGCGACGGTAGGGGCGGTGCTGTGCTCCCTGGCGAAGCTCAACGACATGGTGGCGAGGCGTGGGGCGGTGCTGATCGGTTGGAACGCTGCGGTGCTCTGAGCGTTCTCGACGGGAGTTTTAATGGCGCACAGTGCGCGTGGTCCGCGCGGAGGCGAACGGGCGTGTCTGCGGGGTTGATGGGACTGTGGTGATCACGCGTGCACGCGGCGAGGGCGGCGCGCAGCCTGTGGGCGTCTGTCAAGCGTGGCGCATGGGGCACACTCTCGGCATGCTTGCAGAGCGGCTTGGCATGGTCTGTGCGTGTGGTCCAGGGGCTGGCATCGCTCGCGGCTGGGACAGGGAGTGGCGGTGGGGTGCTAGCTTGCTCCTAGACAAGGTTGGCGAGGCTAGTGTGGCTCATAGCTTGCTGTAGACTATGGGGTGGCAATGGTGCACTCGCCCTGCTCACCATTGATGACAATGGCTAGCTTACAGTAGTGCTAGAGATTTTTTAAGGTTGTTAGATGGTCTACTAAGGCTAGTGGTGTCTAGAGAGGGAACAAGTTAGGCCAGAATCACTGCACACTATAGTGTTTAGGATTAGTTTGATTTGTATCTGCAAGGTGTTTGATGAAATGGCCGCATGAACTCAAGTTTTTAATTTTGAAATTATTTTTGGTGGGTGTTCTAGGCATGTGCTGGTGAGTCTGTAGATGCTTGGGTTTTAAAAATTGAGCTGGTTTGAGTGGTTTTTGAAAAACTGGGATCTTCCCATATGATATAGATTCAAATTTTAAACTGTCATTTAAACTATGCATTTAAATGTTTTTGGATGATCACAAGGTGGGCCTTGATACTTTGTTATGAGTACTATCAAGGGGTGCAAAGATCCAAACAAGATTCTGTTAAGTTCTGAAAGTTAGAGATAGCCAAAGTAGGCATGGGAGTTAATTTGGCCAAAGTGACCATTCACTTAATTTGTTTGTTTTGATTTATTTGTCTTTGGGAAAAGTGTGGGGATTGTTTAGATGATTTTTATTTCACCTAAGAATCATTTTACAAGCAAAGAAACACATAATCATGGAAATTCAAAAGAATCCAAATTTTAATGCACACTCATATGAATGCTTTCATATTTTTAAGTGGAAAAGTTTTTGTTAACCCTCATTTTGGTGATTAGAGTTTGATGATTCTAGTTTAATATTTTTGGGATGTTACAATAAAGATTTTTATGGAAAGAAAGATGTGTGGTAACTGCTTTGCTACTCAAACTCACTAAAGAGTTAAAATTAGGTATTACCATGATACTCATGGTATAAGTGGATGAGGTTAAGATAGATCAAAATTTAGTTGTTACATTTCTATTATTTAAGTTATATTTATAACTTAGTATCCATGAGTTGTTGTGATGAATATTATGATGTGATACCCTAAGGATCAGATATTAATCATCAAGCAATGCATTAGGATTGAATTTGATTATATTTGATCTACCCTTAGATAAAATCATGTTCTCCCAAATAAGATTTTAGCAAAGATCATTCTGAAACTTATCACAGTCAACTTGATGATCTATTATAATTACATCAAGTTGAGAGAGGTTTCAATCACTTTGACAAGTTTTATTTAAAAGCGCGAAAATTATTTAGATTTTCTATGCATGAATGCAATGCACATATCTGGGTTCAGCTTACTTCTAAGCTCTAATGCTGGGATGTTACAGACTCTCCCCCTTAAAATAAACTTTGTCCTTGAAGTTCGCAAACTCTCACGTTTCAGAGTAAGGAATTGACTTGTATTGGTGGTGACCTTTTTTTCAACTCCATGGTAACCTTAGATGGAAATAATTGTAGTATTCCATATCCAGATAGTTTTCTTGTATACTTTGCATACTTGAAATCTCCAATTTGTTGTCTCAATCCTTCAAAGTTTCTTTTACAATCCTCCTTGAGAGATATATACTGATTCTAACTCCTTTATTTTGGGGGTCTCTACTTTAGTTCACTAAAACAGATTTTAAATTTTTATTTGCCAATAGTTGTGGTCAAAAGACTATATTTTGTTTTGTCATAGTATGGTTGATACCGGTATTCCTTCCAGAATTGAATTTGAACTCATTTTGTCCATACCCCTCGGAATTTCTTATTCTCTACATAAGTTCAATTGGATGTGCTCTATTACTTCTTAAGGGTCACTTAAGAGTTGTTTCTTTTAGGATTAGCCTGTTAGGACCATTCCATTTTATTACTTCAAGCTTTTACCTTATCAGGCTTTGAGACAACCTTTTATTATTATCTTAAGTACTTTTATACTAATGGCTTTCTTTTAACCTTATGAAAATAGGACTTGCTATTGTTATAGGTTAGTCCTTTTTCTCCTACCTTTATTTGGAAAGTCAGACAACAAGACTTCAATTTCTATTGTTTACTCTCCCCCTTAGGGTTTACTAATGGTCTCTAAACTGCATATATAGTAACCATTGGCTTTATAGTTAGAATGAGGTACTCTGTCTAGCTTATTTTCTACCTAGTTAATTCTTATAAAGGATTGTACGGTGTATCCACACAATTGTGGATCTCCGAAGCGAATCTTTCAGCATTATTTGTCTTACTTACTATTTGGACATTTTCGCTTAGATAGGTCTGACTTCGTGAAACGCTTCGAAAGATGATTTCTTTAAATTTTATACCCACCTATGTCTTACTTAACTTAGGCCAAATTTTATGCTCTTTATGCAACTTTTCAAATGATCTGATTAACTATTTTAACTGACACCTGCGGCGGCAAGTTACCGACCGTGGACCATCCTAGGGTGTATGTATTACCCTACGGTTTCCAACATATTTCTGGAATTCATTCTAACTTATTCGAGTTTGGATACCACCCACTTCTGGTGGACTTATTTTCACTACTTATTGTTGTTTTATTCTATATGTAAACCTCCTGGGTATATGAAATTCGTCACTCCCTTACACGGATTCCCATCTCTATCTAGGTCTATAGCATCAAGAAATAACTGGGTGTTACATCATGCATTTGCACACCTAATTAAACTTCATGTATAGATCTAGCCAATCAAGAAGATTCAAGAAAATCCAAAAGTCGAATAACAACAAAACATATACCATGTATTATATATATGTTTTAGATAATTTACATTTTCTCTAAACGTTCTGCCGGTTTGCCCCTCACATATATTAAACCACTACCTTACAAGAACTTCCTGATCTTGTGAGTATATCCTCACTTGTTTTGCCAAACCCTTCGAACTTACAATACGCATTACCCTCTATTTACATTATTCAAGCACTCATACCTTGGGATGTCGTTCCTTTCTTACTTTCATCTTCCTCTAGTGCTTCCTGGAGTTCCGTCTATGATGACGTGAAGTCCTACGACTGCCTTCTGGAGCGTAAGAGCATCCAGGAGGTGCGTATTCTTGATTAGAAGTACCGAGTCTGAGATTAGTCATTGATAAATGACTAGAGTTGGCCTAGTCTTCTATAGGATATTCCTGGTTTTCCGGCAATGCTTCCTCAAAGTAAGATGGCTCCTGTGCGAGTGACCCTTCTATCGTAGACGCTGGATCTAAATCGAGCAATTCTTTGGCGAGTATGGTATTGGCGGCAGTGAGTGTGATCGACAGTGGTGTTCCCAGCGATTCAGGGAGCAAGAGAGGGATAGAGGTAGCTCACCGAGGTCGTCGTGGTGTGCTGATGCTCAACGATGCCGCGGTTGTCGAAGGGGCGCTCGAGGTTGACGTTAGTATCTCGCCGGAGTAGAAGCAGACGGCGGCGGTGTACTGTCGAGGTTGTAGTCGAGGCTACGGTGCTCGCGCGGGGGAGATGGCGCTACGGAGAGGTTCGCCCGGTGATGGGGAATGCGCTGGTGTGGTCGAGGGGGTGAGGGGCGACGGTGGCTGGCCGGAATTGGAGAAGAGGCTTGTCGGAGTCCGCGGTGGTGCGAGCCAGAATGGGAGTAGCCTGGGGGCTCTGATGGATTGAGGTTTGGGGAAAAGGGAGGAAAGATGGAGGGGTTTAATCCTGCGTGGTTGTGGGGAGGAATTACAGGCGCTATCAAACGAATTGAAGTCGCGGATTAAAGGCAGAAACGGAGACAGAATTTGGGGGAAGAACGGGTCCGCGGGTAGGAACGACGAGCTGACAGGTGGGGCCGGCCAATCAGTGAGGGAGGGAGTCACGCGGTGGGGTCCAGCGTCACTGACTCCGCGGGTGCGGGTCTGGGTAGAAAAGGAAAACGATTCGAGGGGAAGAGAGGTGGGCTGCTGGGCCAGATGGGCTTAGCTGGGCTGGGCTGCTTTGTTTTATTTTTTTCTTCTGTTATTTTTCTTTTTCTGTTTCTTTTATTCTGTTTTGAGTTTTATTCAAATATGTCCGACACTAATTGAATTCAAACCTTTGTCAAACTTTGTGTATATTTTAATACTGTTTATTAACATATTCTAAAGTCAAATTTAGAATATCTTTTTATTCTTTTTAGGGTATATTAATTATTTAAAATAGGCCCTTGTCTTAATTCAAATAAGATTTATTAATGTTTTCAAACTCTATTTGAAATCTAAATTTTACCAAATCTTTTCAGTAGGTTTTATTTAAAACTAAATCACTTTGAATTATTATTTTAAAATACTTTATTATGTTTTTAATGTTCATTTAAAATGGGAAATGTCTTTACTTAAATAAAATTGGATATTAATAAATCCTCATGATTTTATTTAAATAATCCTTTACTCTTCTTATTATACAAATATATTTTATTTAATTTTATTTGCTTGGCCAAGTTTCAATTTGGCTCTTTTAAAATAGTCCTTATTTATTTATTTATTTCTTCCTTTGTTATATAAAAATCTATATCTTTTTATTTAAGGATCCAAAAATGGTGATTCCAACTTGTAAATTCTTATTTAATATTTATTTATCCTTTTAAATCTCTTTAGGATTAATTGCTCACCATTTGGTATGGATTTTTAGATAGGTGCATTATTAGCTTGGGAATTCAAGTTCCTTATCTTATTAAATTCATAAGATTTTATCTATGGCTCCAAATTGAATGAAATCAATTTCTGTGGTTTCATAATACTTTTATTTATCAATCTTGATCATTTATAAATGTTTGTTGATAAATTTTTATATGAATCAAATCCTTAGTCTTTGAGATAATTTGGAAATGTTTTTCTTCCATTAGGGTATTTCAAGATGCATTTATGAAGAATGCATTACACTTGATTTGAATTTAGTTGGATTCAAATTTTATTCCAAGTTTGTTCAAGATGGGTTTTAATGTTTCCATTTAGAAACAAAAGTTTCTTTTCACCCTAAATTTCAACAATTATTTATTTTGTTTATTTATTTTTCACATTACAAAATTTGGAAAAATTTTGGGATGCGACAGGCTACCACTCTTAAAATAAATCTTGTCCCGAGATTTGGGGAGGCTAGAGGTTACAAGTTGGCTCAAGGAAACTAGGGTACTACCACCCTTAAAAAATTCCAACTAGATTACATCTTGGCTTGCTTGGGATCTTGATGAAACTTCCCTGGGAAAACATCTGCATAGTGTCCCTTGTTTCCACACTTGAAACATGTGACAAGGCTGAGATCCTTCATAGGCTTGTTGGTCTTGTACTTCATATTTTCTGGAAAATTGCTTGCATAATGTCCTTGGTCACCACAATTGTAACATGTGACAAGGTTGAGTTCTTAACGTATCTTCTATGGACAAGTTGATACATAATGGCCTAGCTCTTTGCAGTTGTTGCACCACACTTGGCTACCTTATACTTTTTCTTCTCCTCTGGACATTCATTGGCATAGTGTCCCATCTCTTTGCAATGGCAACATTGCACTTGGCTTTTGTCCTTCTTCTTCTTGGGTTTCTCCAAAGCTAGGAGTTCTTCTAGTTCATGCTCTTCATATCTCACCTCAAAGGTGGGAAAGTCTCCTGGTCTCCTCAATCTTTTTCTTGGATAATACATATGTTTCCTCTTTTGTCCATCAAATTGAGTCATATTGCATGGAGGTGCAAGCTGAGATTTTCCTTTGTCTTCATCCTTCTTGGTAGAAGTTGTTTCCTCATGGGGGTTTACAAACTGTTTATGCACTCCACCTTGTTTCCTTTGTTGGACTATGGAATAGATGGGGCATTGGATAGGGACATGATTATTTCCTTCACATAGGAAACAAGTAGCTTGAGATGTGGGGCATTGATTATTTGGATGTTTCTCTTCACAATTAGGGCATTGGTCTTGATGCTCTTTGGAAGTGTGATCCATGTCTCCACAAATATTCCAAGCTTGAGTTCCTTTTATAATATAATCCTTGACATCATTGTTGTCACAGACTCCTTGGGAAGGGTTGTCTCCCATGTTGATCATTTGATTTGTCACCTTTTGCATCAATCGGGTTTGGGTTTCCAAAAACCTTTGCATGGTTGGGTCTAACTCATTGTTTTTGGCTAAAAACTGAGTTGTCACTTGGTTCAACTGGGTTTGGGTTACTATGAGTTCTCTCATGTGCATCTCTTGGTTGTTGTTGTCACCATCCTTGATGTTGGAGTTTCTTGGAGTAGTCATCTGTTCGGGTTGGATTGGGATTAGAATAGGCAGAATATTTCTAAGGAAATAATTCTAATCTCACACACCACAATTCACACAAGAAATGTGCAAACAATCACAAACAAACATTCCACTCAAACAACAAAGTTCAAGCACATTTTTAGGCAACAAAATATTTTTGCTACACCACATAAGTTGATGTGTTTGATTTAAACTAAATATGGTGGTCCAACTATATGGTTCACTTGAGATCATTCCATCCTTCTTAGTTGATTCTTCCTCAACAAGATCATTGTATCCTTGGAGAAATTCTTGTATCTTGGTCACAAAACTTCAAAGGTGATGATGGTTCCTTCTAAGTTGTGTTTCATTAGTCTTCAAGTCTTGAGTAGTATTTCTTGTCTCATTTGTAGTCCTTAGTGACATCCAAGTTGAAGTCCTTGATGAAATTAAAGTTGAAGTCATTGGTGGTGTTGAAGTTGAAGTCATTTGAGTTGGTGAGGTCCTTGCTCATGGTGGTGTCTTTGTCCATCAAGTTGAAAAGGGAGAGATGTAGAATCAAAACCAAAAAGGTTGAGGAAAGAGTTTACAAGATTGTTTGTAAATAAGTTTTGGAACAAATACAACTCCTAGGGGTTTTGTCCAATCCTAGGGTTACAATCCTATAGGCAACATAGTGCTCTGATACCATCTATAGAGGTCCCAACCTTTAATAAGGTAGAGATACCTGTGTTTATAATGCTAGTCCCTGGATCAATAGCTAGCATCCACAATTAAGATGTAATATCAAGAAACAAAGGTCATAATACAAATTTATCACCAGGAATAAAATAATTCATGTGAAATAGAATTCTAGCAAGGGGTTATTTGTGAATGTTTGTCATTAAAGTAATTGACAAAATTCTGAATAAAATAAAAGAGTTTTATTTAATGAGAGTTTGCATTAAATTTGGTGGAAATTTAATGGGAATTTGAGTGGGTTTTTGAGTGGAGGGAATTGAAAGGCATTTGAGTGAGTGGAGTGTCCACCCACATGAATGTGGAAGATATGGGGGCAGCCCCATGGCTGGGCGCATGGCCCCTTGGGTGCCCCCCTCTCCCTATAAAAGGAGCCCCCTCCCTCTCTCTCACTCACACCTCCTCGTGAAGGATCTCTCTCCCCCTCTAGAATTTATCCCCCATGGTCTCGGACTAGCGAGATACATGTTCCCGGTGGCTTTTCGTCAAGAAAGAGTTGTGCTTCCGCTGCATCGCTGGAGCGAGGAGGCGGAGGTTGCTCGGTGCCTCGAACGTGTGTGCGAGCACGGATGCGCTGCTATTTTGCGGCGCTAGGACTTCCTCTCGATCTTGAGATCGGCAAGAGATCGTCTACATCAACCACGAGTTTGGACTCGTTAAGCTTTGTCGGTCTTCAAGGGTATGTTCTCTACGGATATACATCCGCCCGTTGCTTGTATCTAATAGATAGATCTTGGTACTTAGTTGTTCCCATCATAGGAAATTTTTTGTTTTCTATGCTGCGAACCCTTCAGTGGTATCAGAGCCGGATCTATGCGTAGATGCTTTGCACAGGTAGTACACATATGAGTATGTGGGCGATGATCATCATTTTATTGCTTCTTAGTTGTACTTTGGATATTGGTGGCATAGTGGGATGAAGCGGCCCGGACAAACTTTACATGTCCTCGCACATGAGACATGTTCCACGCTTGACATGCAACTAGTTTGCATAAGTGGCTAGCGGGTGTCTGTCTCTCCTACTATAGTCAATATCTAATTTGCAACGAGTTGTCAACATTTGGTTATCCTCGTTGTGGTTCATGTTAGTAGTTAAGAACGGTTCTATCTTCGAAAGCCCTAAGCCACGTAAAACTTGCAATGGATAAATTAGAGGCGTCTAGTTTAGATATTGTTGCTGGGCTAGTGTTACGATATGGTGATGTTGTAAGTAGAAGTATGAGATGATACTCTTACAACACACATAGCGTGTAAGTTCTATAGACCTTGGCCTTACACATAAAGGTATGATAGTGATCATACCACGGTAAACATGATGGATATCATATGCGGGAACCATATCATTTCACTTATTAACATGTGATGTTTGATTGCATCTTATATTGCTTGTTTGGCGTTTTATTAGCATAATAAGATGATCCCTCATTTAGATATCAAGATAAAAATGTGTTCTTCCAAGTATGCACCGACAATGTTTCGTCTCTTCAAGGCATCACGTGATGATCGGGTGTACTTGAATCCACGAGCATATCTTGGGTGTAAGACAGTTACACACGCGAATACTAAGGTTCTTACTTGGCGAGCCTAGCATGTATAGACATGACCTCGGAACACGGACCGAAAGGTTAAGCATGAGTCATATGTTTTGATATGATGACCATATGGATGCTCGCCTTTGAAGCTACACCGACTCATGTGATGATCGGACTTGGTTTCGTGGATTTGGTTCATGTAATCACCAAAAAGACACGAGGGATGTCGTTTTTGAGTGGGAGTTCATTTCTAATTTGGATTAGTAGAACTCAATTTATCATAAATTAAATCAAAGTGAATTTGCATAATTTGTTGTAGTCATTAGCATTCGTTCACCACCTTATGCATAGTTGTAATTGAGATAATAGAACTATAGAATTCTGGATATATACTTTACGAACTGGTATCGTATTGTTTTGAGTGTCAATCTAAATTTTAAAGTCCTATTGCAAACTTTCATCAAACTCTATTTACTCCGTGAAATTTAATAGTTGGTATTAAATCGAGAGTAACAATTTCAGTTTTAGTATCTTAAGTATCATGTTTGCCTCCACGATTCTGGATTGTTTTAATATCAAGTTTATCTAGGAGATGAAAGAATTGTTTCAGAAACCATCATGTGTGGCAGATATAACGATATCCGAAATAGTGTTTTGGTTGCAATATGATAGAGTATAATATATGTTCTCATATTTGATGAGAATTTACGAAGGTTGGAGATGCTAGACATCCTAATCATCCAAAAGGGTTTTGGAAAGTAATGTTATACTCACGATTCGCCTTTATAAGCTACAGTAGCTTGATCATGAAAGTCGTCATGATAAGGATGAATAGAATATGTATGTAAAGTGTCTACTACACTAAAAGATTACTAAATAATGGATTTTGAAAAAATACCGATCATTTTGATGATGGTGATCTACTTCAAAGTGCAAGTCCAAAGGTATTATTATTTGAATATACACGCTTTGGACTATGTGTCATGCATATGGCACCACTTTTGATGTTGATAGATTCTTTTAAAAAGGAAAAGGAAATGCTGAAAGAGAATCTATAAAATATATTTGGCAGAAAAGAAAAGATTAGAAATATCCAATTTAGGTATATGGATGATATACATGTTATAATTGTATTCTTTGCTTGTTAAACAATGTGGTTTTTGGGTATTGGATACCGAATTGGTTGGTATGAAAATTCATATGGAACGACACAATTCATAAACCACAATGGCCTAAATAACTAGCAAGAGAATATGTGATGATGTTCATCGAAAACAAACAAACCATTGTTTGTATTTCTCGTTGACATCAAAGCTTGACTTCAAGATTTTTTTTAATAATTGTTATTTTAATCGGGTATTATGAGAACAAAGGTTGTTCAAATAATTACCGTATTCCATATAAGATTGGATGATTTATAAATCTAGTTGGAGAAATCACATCCATAAAACCTAATGCTAAAATGTCGCAAGACAAATGATTGAAAGATCACTTACGAAGTGACATCGCCGTTTAAATTATATTGGAAAGAAAACATGAAGAAACTCCATTTTTATGGAATTTTGGAGTCTTTGATTTGATCAAGTGACACTTGTGAGACTTTCCTAGGGATAATTAAAACTTCGTTCAAAGGCCAAAGAAGAACGATCGACTAAATTATTGGAATTTATACATATCGATGTATGTAGTCCAATATGTGTAGTCATAAGCGATGGATTTCAACTTCATATGCTTTCTCCGGAAATTTGAGTGAATATTCACTTAATGAGAAAGAAGTGTGAAATGTTTGAAAACATTCAAAGAATTTCAAGATGAAGTGAAAATCATTGTGACAAGAAAATAAATGGTTTATGATTTGATCGTAAGGGATTTATTTGAGTTACAAGTGTAACAAGAAAAATAAATGAATTATGATTTTATCATAAAAGGGATTTATTTGAGTTACAAGTTTAGCAAAACACCTAGATTTACATCTCCCAAAACACCATAGGAATATGGAGTGTTTGAGATTTGTAATGAAACCTTGTTTAACATGGTTGGATAAAAGGTGTTAGTTATAATACTGCCATTATGTTTTAAAAGATTAAAGCTTTAGAGACTACCGCTTTTACACTGAAAAGAGATCCATCTTGATCCGTTGAAATGACACCATATGAGTTATGGTTTGGGGTAGAACCCAAGTTGTCATTTCTTAAATTTTGGTATGCTAAACATAAATAAGATGTTTACAACCGAAGTCGGATAAGCATGTATTTGTAGGTTATTTCGAATAACAATTAGGTATTCCTCCATAAAACCAAGGACAAAATGGGTTTGTCGCTTGAAACATGAAGTTTCTTAAAGAAGGAATTTTTCATAAATGTTAAGTGGGAGGACAATAGAACTTTGATAAGGTTAACGAACCTTAGCTAAATGTGCTAAGTTGCGCAGCACCGGAAAATGTTCCGGAGGCAGCCATGATGCTCATAGCTTATGTGCCTCAAAGGTTGTGGTCACGGAGATCTAAGTTCTTATTGAACCAAGTCGGTCGGATAAGCAATCAAATGCTGAGATTTGAGAGTAAATCATTATTGTTTGACAATGATGAACCGACTACATACCGACTACATACAAAGAAGCGATGATGGGCCCTGACTCCGTCAAATGTCTTGAAGCCATAAAATCCGTGATAGTTCCAAACACGAGAAATCAAGTTTTGAACTTGGAAGACCCTCCGGAAAGGTGTAAAAACCTATCGGTCGTATTTGGATCTATAAATAAACAGACATGGATGTTTCACATCTATGAAATAGTCAACATGTCGTAAAGTATTTTACGACAATGTTCAAAGAGTTGACTATGACAAGATTTGATCTTTCATAGCGATATTTAGTCTGGACGGATTAAAGTAGCAACCACTACATATAATTTGGTATATCGTAGATGAATAAACAAAACAAAATTCTTCTAATAGAATGGTTACCTAGGACGTGTACATGACACGGTCCAAAGGGTTTTGTTAAAATTCAAAGGATGCTAAAAGGGCATGCAAACTTCAATGGTTGAAGTAAGCATCGCGGAGTTGGAATCTTCACCTTAATGAAAAGGAGTTTTCATCAGGAGACGATGAAGATGCTTGCATTTGCAAGAAATTAAGTGGGAGCGCTGAGACATATTTCTAATAAATTATGTGGAGGACATCTTGTTGATTAGAAATGATGTATCTTTTATTGACAAAGGTTAAGAATTTCATTTTGATGAAATAGTTAGGCAAAACCCGAATATTTAGCGTGAATGTCTATAGTGGATAGACTGTGACGCCAATATGGTTGTGCCTAACGTACATATATGAGATATTGAAGGAGTTCAATATAGAAACGACAAGAAACAGTTCTTGTTGCATGGAAAGGAATTGAATCAAGATTCAAGTGTATCGACACTTGATAAGTGAAACAAGATTCAAGTGCTTTGACACTTGATGAGTGAAATCACAAGAATGTTTTGATCAATCATACCATGATATGTACACATCCAGATATGTCCTATGCTCTAAGTGTTATGAGCATATACCAGAATGAATCATAAAATGATCATTGGACGATAGTGAGGATATTCTTATGATCTTTTTGAAAGAACTAAGAATATATTTGTGTAGAGGTGAAAAACAATTACAAATAGTTCATTGTAAAGCGTTACATTGATACTAGTTTTGTCACAAGATACAAATTAAGTTTATCTCAATTTAAACTATGGGTGGCACAATGAAATGGAAAGAAAGTTTCCATGATGGATTTGGAATAGTTCCAAAGTTAAGACATTGTGACGGATACTACAACAAAAGGCTAAGTATATGACTGCTATAGTAGCAGCAAAGGAGGGAATTTGTGTCAAGTAGTTTGTTATAAAACTAAGGTGTGGTTCGCAATGGGCTAACACTAAATATATATTGTATGACAATAGTATCGACATGATTTAACCACAAGGAACTAAAGGTCTCACCGAAAGACCAAATTTATACAATAACATCTCATTGGAGAATGAGTGATGCGTGAAGACGCAAAGACATGCAAATACACACGGACCTGAAGCGTCAGATCCGTAGATTATATTAACCACTTGCAATTGCGTATATGGAACACCAGACAGCCATAGGTGTTCAATACGCAAAGTTTTCAAACTAGATTATTGTCTCTAGTGCAAGTGGGAGACTGAAGGGAATATGCCCGAGAGGCAATAATAAAGTGGTTATTATCGTATTCATTGTTTAAGATAAATGTTTATTTTGCATGCTATAATTGTATTAATACGGAAACGTTAATACATGTGTGTTTAATAAACAAACAGAAAGTTCCTAGTTATGCCTCTCTCATAAACTAGCTCGTTGATTAACAAGATGATCAAGGTTTCCTGATCATGGACATTGGATGTTGTTAATAACGGGATCACAACATTAGTGTAATGGTGTGATGAACATTCATCCGAAGTA
Organism: Avena longiglumis; assembly: GCA_030063025.1. NCBI lineage: Eukaryota > Viridiplantae > Streptophyta > Magnoliopsida > Poales > Poaceae > Avena > Avena longiglumis. The sequence goes on from CP125979.1 coordinate 253,045,161, forward strand.
TAACATTACGATCAAAGTCATTGAGTTTATATTGCTATAACAACTTACGAAGTGATCCTAATCCTTAGACTATTTGATCATGTCAATCACTAACACCGGAAGAGTTTCTTGATAACATCAAACGTCACACCATAACAGGGTGATTATAAAGATGGATTCAGAACTAATAAAGTGTTATGTTGATGCCCATGGATCGAGAGTGGAATTTGTTCATCCCGATGACGAATAGATATACTCTGGGCCCTCTCGGTGATATCACATTGATTAGCTTGCAAGCAAGTGATTTGATCACTAGAATGTTATATCACGGGAACGAGAAAAGAGTACATGTCAGTAACGAGATCAAACTAGGTATGGATATACCGATGATCAAATATCGGACATGTAATATATCACAAAACAAAAGGATTAAGATACTAGCGTAAAAGGTTCCGACGATCACAAGAAATTAATCATAGCTTCTGATTATTGATCTGAGAGGGGTCTCGATCATGTCCACATTATTCGTGAATCGTAGGCTGACACACTTAAGAGACACCAACATCCAATTGGAGCAAAAGTTTCATGCCGAAAGAATGAACAAGCGCAAGAATTTATTTCACTAGATACCGAAACAGGTTTTTGGGTGAAATTGCATAAAGTGGTTATGCATGTGAAATAGGATTCTAGCAAGGGGTTATTTGTGAATGTTTGTCATTAAAGTAATTGACAAAACTCTGAATAAAATAAAATAGTTTTATTTAATGAGAGTTTGCATTAAATTTGGTGGAAATTTAATGGGAATTTGAGTGGGTTTTTGAGTGGAGGGAATTGAAAGGCATTTGAGTGAGTGGAGTGTCCACCCACATGAATGTGGAAGAGATGGGGGCAGCCCCATGGCTGGGCGCATGGCCCCTTGGGTGCCCCGCTCTCCCTATAAAAGGAGCCCCCTCCCTCTCTCTCACTCACACCTCCTCGTGAAGGATCTCTCTCCCCCTCTAGAATTTATCCCCCATGGTCTCGGACTAGCGAGATACATGTTCCCGGTGGCTTTTCGGCAAGAGAGAGTTGTGCTTCCGCTGCATCGCTGGAGAGAGGAGGCGGAGGTTGCTCGGTGCCTCGAACGTGTGTGCGAGCACGGATCTTATTGCTTTTCTTGGCGCTAGGACTTCGTCTCGATCTTGAGATCGGCAAGAGATCGTCTACATCAACCACGAGTTTGGACTCGTTAAGCTTTGTCGGTCTTCAAGGGTATGTTCTCTACGGATATACATCCGCCAGTTGCTTGTATCTAGTAGATAGATCTTGGTACTTAGTTGTTCCCATCGTAGGAAAATTTTTGTTTTCTATGCTGCGAACCCTTCAAAGGTAAACCATAGAAATGGGCCTTGTGTAACCACTCAACACAAACCATTATTTCCATTCCACCCAGGTGATTAATTCACTTAGTTGTTTTATTAAGCAAAACATAAGTCAAAGATTTAGAAATATTTCTCATAGCATGTATATATAATCCACCCTTGGTTACTACTAGCTAGGCTAAGCATGGCAATAGCAAGTATCTTAACTTAGAGGAAATTCTAACAATACTACCACTACTAGGATTTCCCAAGCATAGCATATAGATACTTAGCAAAATTATTCATGCAAGCCCTATACAAAATATTTCTAATGTATAGGCAAAATATTGGGATAAAAACATGAAGCACCACTTGCCTTTTTGGTAGAGAATATTGAAGGGTTTCGCGGCATAGTAAATCAAAATTTTCTACGGATGCGAACAGAGGGAAGCCAAGATCTAATCTAGGAGATGCAAACAACGAGAGAGATTGGATTAGATCTTCATACCCTTGAAGATTACGCCTGTGAGCGTTAAATCGGAACGTGGGTGATGTAGTCGTACTCACTTCTCCTCCTCGTGATCCGATCCGATCTAGCACCACAAGTGGAGGTGCCTCCGTGAGATGCACACGTGCAGCACCTCGACATCTCCTCCTTCCTTGGTCCAGCAAGTATGGTGGAGAGACGGATTGGATCTACAACACGACGGCATGGTGTATATGGTGGAGAATTTCTGCAGCAGGGCTTCGCCTACAAGCAGTCGGGAGGGAGAGAGGAAGGGCAGCAGGGCGGCTAGGGTTGGAGGGGAAGGTGTGGGGGGGTGGTGCGCCCCCAGCCCTCTTTATATAGAGGGTGGGGCGCAGCCCTAGCCCCTCCCCCAAGCCCAAACCGGCGGCCCCAAAGGAGAAGGAGTGGGGGGCAAGGAAACCCCCCCTTCTAGAAGGTCTATCTCGAGTTTAAAACCCCCTTGGCCGGCTGGGCCCTATGGGGCCTTGTGCCCCTGGCCCAATGCGGCCAGGGCACTCCCTCATAGGCCCATGCCCCCTCCCGGAAGGTGTGGCCATGTTGGTCCCCTTCCGGAAGGTTCTAGAAGCTTCCAGTACAATACCGATTAACCCGGAACAATTCCGAACTCCAAAAACTGCACTGCCTTATATGAATCTTATTCTCCGGACCACTCCGGAACCTCTCGTGATGTCCCGGATCCCATCCGAGACTCCGAACAAAAACTCATAAACCAATTATCCAATCTAAAATATGCAGACATGATCTTCTATCAATATCCAATCTAGCATCGAGACACGTTAAGTGTGTGACCCTGCGGGTTCGAGAATATGCAGACATGATCTTCTATCAATAATCAACAGCGGGGTCTGGAAACCCATATTGACTCCCACACATTCATCGATGATCATATCGGATGAACCACGATGCCAGGATTCAATCAATCCCATATATATATTCCCTTCGTCTCGCGATATTTTACTTGTTCGAGATTTGATCGTCGGTACCGTCATACCTAGTTCAATCTCGTTCACAAAAGTACTTTACTGCTCCGTAATCCGATATCACTTTGTGATTAACTCCTTAACCACATGCTTGAAAGTGGTGTTGATATCGATTACCGAGTGGGCCCGAAGTATATCTCTCCGACTTGGGAGGGACAAATCCCATCTCGATACATACAACCCAACAGATACTTTCCGATCACCTGAGAGACACCTTTATGATCACCCTCTCATAGGATGACGTTTGATGACCTCAAAGCTTTCTTCTGATACCAGGGAGTTGCATTATCTCATGGTCTAAGGAATACATTATTTGACATAAGAAAAGCTTCGCAAAGACGAACACGATGACACGATCTAATTGCTTCGCTTAGTTTGGGTATGTCCATCATATCATTCTCCCAATGATATGATCTCATTATTAATTGACAACTCATGTCCATGGTTAGGAAACCTTAACCATCATTAATCAATGAGCTAGTCCATAGAGGCGTACTAGGGACACGGTGTTGTTCACAAACCACACAAGTATTAAAGTTTCCGCTTAATAAAATTCTAGCATGGAATATAAACATTATCATGAACAAGAATTATAATAATAACATCTTTATTATTGCCTCTAGGGCATAATTCCAACAGTCTCCCACTTGCACTAGAGTCAATAATCTAGTTTACATTTGGCAACAATCTCACCCATGGCAATCGAGGTCTTGATCATGTTTTACACGTGGAAGAGGTTTAGTCAATGGATCTGCGACATTCGGATCTGTATGTACTTTGCTAATCTTGGATCTCCATCTGCTATATAATCTCGGATTATATGAAACTTGCGGTTGATATGCTTGGTCTTTGGATGATATCTTGGTTCCTTAGCGAGTGCTATGGCGCCAGTGTTGTCACACAGTATCTCCAGTGGGTCCAAGGCACTTGGAACCACGCCAAGCTCAGTGATGAAGTTCCTGATCCAAACGTCTTCACTTGACGCTTATGCAGCCATGTATTCCGCTTCTACTGTAGATCCCGCGATCATGCTTTGCTTGCAGCTTCTCCAGCTCACAGCTCCTCCATTCAAAATATACACATATCCTGTCTGAGATTTAGAATCATCCTTGTCGGTGTCGAAACTAGCATCGACGTAACCTTTTACGACGAGCTGTTCATCACCCCCATAGACTAAGAACATTTCTTTAGTCCTATTTAGGAACTTTAGGATGTTCTTCACGGCTGTCCAGTGTTCCACTCCTGGATCACTTTGATATCTGCTCGTCAAACTAAGAGCATTGGACACATCCGGTCTAGTACACAGCATGGCATACATGATGGAACCTATGGCCGAGGCAAAAGGCACTTTGCTCATAGCTTCCCTATCATTTACCATAGCTGGACAGTGAGCCTTGCTCAATATCTTACCTGACAACATAGGCACTGAACCTTTCTTTGCCTTATCCATTCTGAACCTTTTCAGAACATTGTCTAGGTATGTACTCTGGCTTAAAGCTATCAGGCGTCTTTGTCTATCTCTATAGATTTTGATGCCCAATATATAAGCAGCTTCACCTAGGTCTTTCATTGAAAAACACTTGTTCAAATAACTCTTCACATCGTTAAGCATGTTAATGTCATTTCCAATAATCAATATGTCATCCACATATAGTACCAGAAATGTCACCGAGCTCCCACTCACTTTCTTGTAGATACAAGCTTCGTAGAAATTTGGAACAAATCCAAAGCTCTTGATCACTTGATCAAAATGAAGGTTCCAACTCCGAGATGCTTGCTTCAGTCCATAAATGGAACGCTGAAGTTTGCATACTTTATCAGCATCCTTAGGATCGACAAAACCTTCGGGTTGCATCATATACAATTCTTCATCAATGTTTCCATTGAGGAAAGCAGTCTTGACATCCATCTGCCATATTTCATAATCATGAAACGCAACAATTGCTAATAAAATCCGAATGGACTTAAATATCGCTACGGGAGAGAAAGTCTCATCGTAGTCAACACCTTGAACTTGTCGAAAACCTTTCGCGACAAGCCGTGCTTTATAGACATTAACATTACCATCCGCGTCCATTTTCTTCTTGAAGATCCATTTGCACTCAACGGCCTTTCGGTCGCTAGGAGGGTCCACCAAAGTCCATACTTGTTTTTCGCTCATGGATCCCAATTCGGATTTCATGGCTTCTAGACATTTCTCAGAGTCTGGGCTCATCATCGCTTCCTCATAGTTCGTAGGTTCACTGTCTTCTACTAACAAGACAGTCAAGACAGGGTTGTCGTACCACTCAGGAGGGGCATGCGACCTTGTCGACCTGCGAAGTTCAGTAGCAGCATCGTTCGAAGCTTCATGATCCTTGTCATTTGCCTCCTCTATTGTTGGTGCAGGCGGCACTGGAACAATTTCAGGTGTTGCGTTACTTTCCAATTCAAGAGAAGGTTCAATAACCTCGTCTAGCTCTACTTTCCTCCCACTCACTTCTTTCGAGAGAAACTCCTTCTCAAGAAAGGAACCGTTATTTGTGACAAACACTTTGCCTTCGGTTCTGTGATAGAAGGTATACCCAATAGTTTCCTTAGGGTATCCTATGAAGACGCATTTCTCCGCTTTGGGTTCGAGCTTGTCCGGCATCAACTTCTTGACGTAAGCTTCGCATCCCCAAACTTTAAGAAACGACAACTTAGGTTTAGCACCAAACCACAGTTCATACGGTGTCGTCTCAACGGATTTAGATGGTGCCCTATTTAAAGTGAATGCAGCGGTTTCTAATGCATAACCCCAAAATGATAATGGCAAATCAGTAAGAGACATCATCGATCGGACCATATCTAATAGGGTTCGGTTCCGGCGTTCAGACACACCATTGCGCTGTGGTGTTCCGGGTGGCGTGAGTTGCGAAACGATTCCGCTTGCTTTAAGATGCGTGAGAAAATCATAACTCAAATATTCACCTCCACGATCGGATTGTAGAAACTTAATCTTTCTGTTACGATGGTTCTCCACTTCATTCTGAAATTCCTTGAACTTTTCAAACGTTTCAGATTTATGTTTCATTAAATAGATATACCCATATCTACTTAAGTCATAGGTAAAAGTCAGAAAATAGCGATATCCACCGCGCGTCGAAACACTCATCGGTCCGCATACATCGGTATGTATGATTTCCAACAAGTCCGTTGCTCGCTCCGTCATACCGGAGAACGGGGTTTTGATCATCTTGCCCATGAGGCATGGTTCGCATGTGTCAAATGATTCAAAAACAAGAGACTCCAAAAGTCCATCAGAATGGAGTTTCTTCATGCGTTTTACACCAATATGACCTAGGCAGCGATTGCCACAAATAAGTAGTATTATCACTATCTACTTTGCATCTCTTAGCCTCAATGTTATGGATGTGTGTTTCATCCCTTTCGAGATTTAGAAGAAATAAACCATTCACAATAGGTGCATGACCATAAAAGATGTTACTCATATAAATAGAACAACCATTATTCTCCGATTTAAATGAATAACCGTCTTGCAATAAACACGATCGAAATAATGTTCATGCCCAACGCAGTACATAATAACACTTATTAAGGTTTAAAACTAATCCCGAAGGTAAAACTAAGGAGAGCGTCTTAATGACCATCACATCAACTCTTGATCCGTTGCCAGCGCATCGTCACCTCATCCCTCGCAAGCCGTCTATTCCGTAGCTCTGTTTGAGTTACAAATATTAGCAACCGAACCGGTATCAAATACCGTGCACTACAACGAGGGCTAGTAAGGAAAACATCAATAATGTATATCAAATATACCTTTGATGGTGCCGACCTTCTTGTCCGCTAAGTACTTTTGACGATTCGCTTCCAGTGACCCTTGTCCTTGCAATAGAAGCACTCAGTGTCCGGTTTAGGACCAGACTTGAGCTTCTTCTCAACAGGGGAAACGCGCTTGCCGCCGCCTTTCTTGAAGGGCTTCTTTGCACCCTTACATTTCTTAAAGGTGGGCTTGTTGACCATCAACACATGATTATCCTTTTTGATGTCCACTTCATGGCCTTGACTGCGAAGAGCTCGGTGATCGTATCAGTGGAACCAATCGATTATGAGTCACTACAAAATTTTGTAGCTGGCGAGGAGTGATTGCAGAACCTGTCAATCTTGAGCTCCTCCGGAATCGTGCATTCCGATTTGCTCAAAGCGTTGAGTGTAGCCCGTCATCTTAATGGCGTGCTCACTAACGGAACTCCTTCCTCCATATTGCGTTAAAAACTTCTCGGAGATCTCATATCTCTCGAGCGGGCTGAGTCTCAAACATGGTTTTCAGCTCTTGAGAATCTCAAAGGGCGGATAGTCTTCAAACGATTTTGAAGTTCGGTTCCATAGCAAACAACATGGTGCTCTTAATCACACCATAATCATCTTTGCACGATAGACAGCTTTCTCATCGGCCGTAGCGATTGACGAGGGTCACCTAACGCTTTCCCAAGGACATAGTCCTTTTGACCGCCAGAGAATGATTCTTAGATTGCGGAACCAATTGGTGAAGTTAGACCCATTGTTTCTAAGCTTTTCCTTCTCAGCAAAAACGTTGAAGTTGAAGTTGGACTTGGCCATGTGATCTACAGTATTTGCAAGTACAACTTAGACTATGTTTATGATAAATATTTCAACTTAATCAAATTACTAGATGAACTCCCACTAAATTCAACATCCCTCAAGTTGTTTAGTGAACATGATCCAAATTCACCACACCTAATCCGATCATCACGAGAAGAGATGTGGCTTCAATGGTGGACAACGAAGTGTCGATCATATCATTCATATGACTCATGCTTAACCTTCCGGTTCATGTGTTTCGAGGCCATGTCTGTACATGCTAGGCTCGTCAAGCTAGACCCAAGTATTTACGAGTGTGCAAAACTGGCTTGCACCCGTTGTATGTGAGCGTAGATTCTATAGCACCCGATCATCACGTGATGCTTGGACACGACGAACTTTCGCAACAGTGCATACTTGGGGAGAACACAGTTTTTATCTTGATCTTTAAGTGAGGAATCATCTTATAATGCTACCGTCGCGATCTAAGCATAATAAGATACATAAAAGGATAAACATCACATGCATATAACTTTATGTGACATGGTATAGCCAATCTTCGCGCAATGATCTCCATCTTGTGCGTTCCGGCATGATCTCCATCACTCCACCATGATTGCCTCCACCACGAATATCAACTACAACTATTGCTAACTACTTAGCGATAAAGTAAAGCTATTTCATGGCGTATAAGAAGTTGACTTCGGTCATACACAATTATAAAGACAACCATATGGCTCCACGGTTGTGTACTCATCGACATGCAAGTCGTGAAACATTACAAAACATGATCATCGCATACAATATACACATCACATCTTGGGCCATACCATATCACAGAAAACACTCCCTGCAAAAACAAGTTAGACGCCTCTACTTTGTTGTTGCATGTTTTACGTGGCTTATGGGAGTAGATGCTAAGAACGATTCTTACCTACGGAAAGCCACAACGGTGATATTATGGTTGCCAAACTTCGGTGTTAATCCCATGACAACTATAGTGAGAGAAACTGACATCCACCAGCCGCATGTGTGGAACAAGCCACACGTCAAGTGCGGAGCCGGTCTCATGACGACGTCGCGTAAGGTTAGCTGGAACGCTTCAATCTCACTATCCCGTCATAAGAAGAACACAAACAAGAGGATTGCAACGAAAACATCAACGCCCGCAACAACCATGTTGCGTTCTACTCGTGAAACACATCTACGCAGATCTATCTCGATACCATCAAGGGTTTCGCGGCATAGTAAATCAAAATTTTCTACGGATGCGACAGAGGAAGCCAAGATCGAATCTAGGAGATGCAAACAACGAGAGATTGGATTACATCTTCATACCCTTGAAGATTCGCAGATGGAACATTATCGGAACGTGGGTGATGTAGTCGTACTCGCTTCTCCTCCTCGCGATCCGATCCGATCTAGCACCACAAGTGGCGGTGCCTCCGTGAGATGCACGTGCAGCACCTCGGCGTCTCCTCCTTCCTTGGTCCAGCAAGTATGGTGGAGAGACGGATTGGATCTACAACACGACGGTGGTGTATATGGTGGAGAATTTCTGCAGCAGGCTTTGCCTACAAGCGATCGGGAGGAGAGAGGAAGGGCAGGCGGCTAGGGTTGGAGGGAAGGTGTGGGGGTGGTGCGCCCCAGCCCTCTTTATATAGAGGTGGGGCGCTAGCCCTCCCAAGCCCAAACCGCGGCCCCAAGGAGAAGGAGGGGGCAAGAAACCCCCTCCTAGAAGGTCTATCTCGAGTTTAAACCCTTGGCCGGCTGGGCCCTATGGGGCCTTGTGCCCTGGCCCAATGACCAGGCACTCCCTCATAGGCCCATGCCCCTCCCGGAAGGTGTGGCCATGTTGGTCCCCTTCGAAGGTTCTAGAAGCCGGTATAATACCGATTAACCCGGAACAATTCCGAACTCCAAAAACTGCACTGCCTTATATGAATCTTATTCTCCGGACCACTCCGGAACCTCTCGTGATGTCCCGGATCCCATCCGAGACTCCGAACAAAAACTCATAAACTAATTATCCAATCTATCCTAGTGTCGAGACACGTTAAGTGTGTGACCCTGCGGGTACGAGAAGATGCAGACATGATCTTCTATCAATAATCAACAGCGGGGTCTGGAAACCCATATTGACTCCCACACATTCATCGATGATCATATCGGATGAACCACGATGCCACGATTCAATCAATCCCATATATATATATTCCCTTCATCTCGCGATATTTTACTTGCCCGAGATTTGATCGTCGGTACCGTCATACCTAGTTCAATCTCGTTCACAGCAAGTGCTTTACTCGTTCCGTAATCCGATATCACTTTGTGATTAACTCCTTAACCACATGCTTGAAAGCGGTGTTGATATCGATTACCGAGTGGGCCCGAAGTATATCTCTCCGACTTGGGAGGGACAAATCCCATCTCGATACATACAACCCAACAGATACTTTCCGATCACCTGAGAGACACCTTTATGATCACCCTCTCATAGGATGACGTTTGATGACCTCAAAGCTTTCTTCCGATACCCGGGAGTTGCATTATCTCATGGTCTAAGGAATACAATATTTGACATAAGAAAAGCTTCGCAAAGACGAACATGATGACACGATCTAATTGCTTCGCTTAGTTTGGGTCTGTCCATCATATCATTCTCCCAATGATATGATCTCATTATTAATTGACAACTCATGTCCATGGTTAGGAAACCTTAACCATCATTAATCAATGAGCTAGTCCATAGAGGCGTACTAGGGACACGGTGTTGTTCACAAACCACACAAGTATTAAAGTTTCCGCTTAATACAATTCTAGCATGGAATATAAACATTATCATGAACAAAAATTATAATAATAACATCTTTATTATTACCTCTAGGGAATAATTCCAACAAATATAAGTTCACTCCTTGATCTTGCAATAGTCACACTCTTCAAATGTCACTACAATTCAATCAAGCAAGGCACAATTTCAATCTACCATTCAAGTAATCATCACATAAAATAATAAAAACAAAGCAATGCATGCAAGCATGCCCAAGATTGTTTTATTTTGAAAAGTGGTTATAAACATTTGAAAACACCTATTGGTCATTTATAAGGTAACAAAACCATTTGATATCAAGTTAGTGAAAAAGGCCACTTTAAGTCATTTTTGTTATGCTAGAAATGGTTCAAATCAAAGTAATATTTCTAGTTTTTGACAAATACATTTTTAAACACAAATGTTAGTGTTTTATGGTAAAGTGTTTAATATTAAAACCATTTGCAAAAGGTTTCACCTATAAGTCATTTTTATACCAAAGCAATATTTTATGTTGTTGGAAATGCTTTTAACAAAGTAATAATTTTTATAGGGTTCACCAAATATATTTTTAAATCATAACACTTTGTGTTTAGGGTCAGAGAGTTTGAATCAAACCATCTCTCAAAGGTTTTACTCAAAAAGCATTTTTAACACATAAAGAATATTTTTATTTAACTAGAAATGCTCTTATTCAAATATTTATTATTTGGCTTCACAAAATACACTTTTAATTCCACAAGTTCGTTTATATGGTCAGTAGGTTCAAAACAAACCATTTTCCAAAGATTTTATCCTAAAAACATTTCTAGAATAAATTTTATGTTCAAAATATGCCTACACAAGTTTCTTCAAAAACAACCAATTTTCCAGAAGCAATTCATTAGACAAAGTGCATAGTTGGAAAGTACTTGTCTCGCTGATTCCATTGATATAAAATTTGCAAAATTTGGACGTGTGGATCAAAAGTTATGAATTATGCAAGTTTGAACATCCATTAGAATGTTTCTGTTTTTAAAACAAAGGCTGGCCACGTGGTGAGTTCTGATTGGGCGATACCGATCCGTCCGGATCAAGCAACATGGACCGCAGGATTTAAAGTGAATCGTGCGGCACAAAATTGATCTTGCCCCTTCGATAAGTCAATTTATCATAGACGTTGGATCTAAATCAAACGGCTGTTGTGCGAGTGACCGACGATGGGCGACGCTGGCGGCGGCGAGTGGCGGCGTGAGGTCAGACGGTGGTGTTCCCAGCGATTCAAGAAGGAATAGAGTCATAGAGGTAGCTCACCGAGGTCGTTGTGGTGTGCTGATGCTCAACGATGCCGTGGTTGTCGAAGGGGCGCTCGGGGTCGACGTTAGTAGCTCGCCAGAGTAGAAGCAGATGGCGGCGGTGTACTATCGAGGTCGTAGTCGAGGCTACGGTGCTCACGCGGGAGAGCTGGCACTACAGAGAGGTTCGCCCGGTGATGGGGAATGCGCTTGTGTGGTCGAGGGGGCGAGGGGCGACGGTGGCTGGCCGGAATTGGAGAAGAGGCTCGTCGGAGTCCGCGGTGGTGCGAGCCAGAATGGGAGCAGCCTGGGGGCTCTGATGGATTGAGGTTTGAGGAAAAGGGAGGAAAGAGGGAGGGATTTAATCCTGCGTGGTTGCGGGGAAGAATTACATGCGTTATTAAACGAATTGAAGTCGCGGATTAAAGGCAGAAACGACGACAGAATTTGGGGGAAGAACGGGTCCGCGCGTAGGAACGACGAGCTGACAGGTGGGGTCGGCCAATCAGTGAGGGAGGGAGTCACGCGGCGGGGTCCAGCGGTCACTGACTACGCGGGTGTGGGTCTGGGTAGAAAAGTAAAACGATTCGAGGGGAAGAGAGGTGGGCTGCTAGGACAGATGGGCTTAGCTGGGCTGGGCTGCTTTGTTTTATTTTTTCTTCCGTTATTTTTCTTTTTCTGTTTCTTTTATTCTGTTTTGATTTTTATTCAAATATTTCCAACACTAATTGAATTCAAACCTTTGTGTATATGTTAATACTGTTTATTAACATATTCTAAAGTCAAATTTAGAATATATTTTTTATTCTTTTTAGGGTATATTAATTATTTATAATAGGCCCTTGTCTTAATTCAAATAAGATTTATTAATGTTTTCAAACTCTATTTGAAATCTAAATTTTACCAAATCTTTTCATTAGGTTTTATTTAAAACTAAATCACTTTGAATTATTATTTTAAAATACTTTATTATGTTTTTAATGTTCATTTAAAATGGGAAATGTCTTTACATAAATAAAATTGGATATTATTAAATCCTCATGATTTTATTTAAATAATCCTTTACTCTTCTTATTATACAAAAATATTTTATTTTATTTGCTTGGACAAGTTTTAATTTGGATCTTTTAAAATAGTCCTTATTTATTTATTTCTTCCTTTGTTTTATAAAAATCTATATCTTTTTATTTAAGGATCCAAAAATGGCTATTCCAACTTGTAAATTCTTATTTAATATTTATTTATCCTTTTAAATCTCTTTAGGATCAATTTCTCACCATTTGGTATGGATTTTTAGATAGGTGCCTTATTAGCTTGGGAATTCAATTTCCTTATCTTATTAAATTCATAAGATTTTATCTATGGCTCCAAATTGAATGAAATCAATTTCTGTGGTTTCATAATAATTTATTTATCAATCTTGATCAGTTATAAATGTTTGTTGATAATTTTTTGTATGAATCAAATCCTTAGTCTTTGAGATAATTTGGAAATTTTTTTCTTCCATTAGGGTCTTAGGGATTTGGTTTATTTTCCAAGTGTTTAAATTTCAAGATGTATTTATGAAGAATGCATTATACTTGATTTGAATTTAGTTGGATTCAAATTTTATTCCAAGTTTGTTCAAGATGGGTTTTAATGTTTCCATTTAGAAACAAAAGTTTCTTTTCACCCAAAATTTCAACAATTATTTATTTTGTTTATTTATTTTTCACATTACAAAATTTGGAAAATTTTTGGGATGTGACGTTCCACCATATGGTCCATAAGGCTCTCTATGGTTATAGTTGGTCTCTTCTCCGATACCTGTATCACAAGGTATAGGATTCCCTATGGTTCCACCTTGATATTCTACTCCCCATTCATAATGGTTTTGCTTAGGGTTATTTGAAACAACTCCAGCCCATTCCTGTTGTTCGGAGTTATAATTGGTCCATAAATCTTCAGGTGGCTGGGGTTCATTTTGGTAGTAGGCATAGTTTTCTGAGTGTGGATCATCAAACTCAGTTTCCTCATACACCTCTCCTGAAGGTATATATTTGGGATGCCGAGCTTCTTTATCTGACTTTTTCCTACGTGCCATTTCCTTATTGGGATCAGTAAAATCCTCAATGACCGTATCCAGTTCCTGAACTAAGACTTGGTGAGTGTTATGATAGGTTTTTAACAAAGACCGATAACGATCCATATACTCTATGGCTAGAGTGGGTTCAGTTTGGACTAGAGTAGAGTGATCTAACTCATGCTCTGGGTTTGAGGTTTCATGGGGTATAATGGTGTGAGTACTACCTTCTAGATCTTGGGATTTTTGTTCTCGCGTCATGGTTATGGATTCTGCTACGGCAATCTGATATGCAGATGCCATGCACCTAGCCTCTCCTGATGGCATTTCTCCCTTAAGTCCTAAATTCTTGGGTAACATGATCATGACACGGTATTTAGCTAATACCTGCCCATCATAGTAACTGTAAATCTTGACCAAAAGTCTTGATTCACAATCCAAACTCCATAGAAGTTGTCGGAGATTATCCGTCCAATCCCCTCCATAGTCATTCAGCGTCCTGTTCATCACTTGAACATTCCGGGGTGGATACCGAGGTGCCATGTGGAACTGTAGATAAGAAATTATCATTATTCACATAGAGTTAAAACTCTTGGGTAATGATCGGGATTGCAATCATACTAAAGAATTACCGCACTAGCAACATGATAGGATTATTCTCAAGTGAATATCCATCATATCACTAGAGAACTCTTTATTATTGCAGGTATGTATCCTACAGGTTCTACCCATTTAATAGGTTTCCAACCTAAGGTCAAAGGATATGCTCTGATACCAGCTGCGGTGACCCAGCATACCACTGCATGATGTAGTATACTATAGTCGTTGACATAACACCAATGAAACACCATTCACTAGTATTACATCCCTCAAAGTGGTACAGCAGAAACACAGCAGGTCCAATACATGCCTAAAGGTTACAACTCACTCGATACACAAGATCCGGAGAACACTCTAGGTCAAAGAGAGAGAAAGAACTTCTTTCAAAGAAGAATAAAAAATAAACACGTAGAAGCTATTATACTACTGAAACTAGTATTTTAACTAAGGGGTTGGTATTGCTGCTATCGCAATACACTACAGAAATAGGTTCTTTGGCTAGATAGAGTATATTCCTATCTAATCAGTAACTTCGTCTTCACTTGAGTTGATGAATATGTTGCCATTCTTGTCTTTGTTGAAGAGCTTCAGCTTTGGATGATGATTCTGAAGGGAATATGCCCGAGAGGCAATAATAAAGTGGTTATTATTATATTCCTTATTTATGATAAATGTTTATTTTGCATGCTATAATTATATTAATACGGAAATGTTAATACATGTGTGTTTAATAAACAAAAAGGAAGTTCCTAGTTATGCCTCTCTTATAAACTAGCTCGTTGATTAACAAGATGATCAAAGGTTTCCTGATCATGGACATTGGATGTTGTTAATAACAAGGTCACAACATTATTGGAATGATGTGATGAACATTCATCCAAAGTATAGCATTACGATCAAGGTCATTGTGTTTATATTGCTATCAAATCATACGAAGTAATCTTAGTCCTTAGACCATGAGATCGTGTCAATCACTAACACCGGAAGAGTATCTTGATAACATCAAACGTCACACCGTAACAGGGTAACTATAAAGATGGGTTCAGTGATATGAAGGTGTTATGTTGAGGCTCATGTATCAAGAGTGGAATTTGTCCACACCGATGATGGATAGATATACTCTGGGCCCTCTCGGTGATATCACATTAGTTAGCTTGCAAGCAAGTGATTTGATCACTAGAATGTTATATCACGGGAACAAGAAAAGAGTACATGTCGGTAACAAGATCAAACTAGGTATGAAGATACCGATGATTGAATCTCGGACATGTAATATATCGCGAGACAAAGGGATTGAGTTACATGCGTATAAGGTTCACACGATCACAGAAGTCATCGTTGAATATGTGGGAGTCAGTACGGATCTCCAAGTCCCGCTGCTGATTATTGATCGGAGAGGGGTCTCGATCATATCTACATTATTCGCGAACTGTAGGGTGACACACTTAAGGGATACCGACACCATTTGGAGCAAATAATATGCCAGAGAAAGAAAAAGTAAAGCGCAGGAATTTATTTCACTAGACACCGAAACTGTTTCAGTTGAAATTGCTGAAACTGGTTTTGCATGTGAAATTGAATACTATAAAGGGGTTTTATGTGAATGTTTGTTAATTAAAGTAATTAACAAAATTCTTAATAAATAAATAAAAGAGTTTTATTTAAATGAGAGCTTGCATTAAATTTGGTGGAAATTTAATGCATGTGAGTGGATTTTTGAGTGGAGGCTCTTTTATGGGAGTGGAGGCTTTTCATTTTGAGTGGGAGCTCCACCCACATGAATGTGGAAGAGGTGGGGGCATCCACCATGGCTGGCGCCATTCCCCTTGGGGTGCCCCCCTCTCCCTATAAAAGGCCCCCCTCTCATCCTCTCAAAGCACACCTCCTCGCGAAGGATCTCTCCCCCCTTTAGAATTTCCCCATGGTCTCGGATCAGCGAGATACATGTTCCCGGTGGATTTTTCTGGAAGGATTTGTTGCTTCGCTGGAGCGAGGGCGCGGAGGTTGTCGGGGTACCCGGACGTGTGTGCGATCACGGATGCACCACTGCTTTGCGGTGCTGGACGTGATGGTGCTGGACCGGCTGGACCAGATGGACTTCATCATGATCTTGAGATCGGCAAGCGTTCGACTATATCATCCACGAGTACAACCTCGTTAACACTATATGGTCTTCTAGGGTATGTATTCTATGGAAGTATATCAACCCGTTGCTTGTATCTAGTAGATAGATCTTGGTGCTTTGTTCCAATCGTAGGAAATTTTTTGTTTTCTATGCTGCGAACCCTTCAGTGGTATCATAGCCGGATCTATGCATAGATGCTTTGCACGGGTAGTACACATATGAGTATGTGGACGATGATGATCATTTTATTGCTTCTTAGTTGTACTTTGGATATTGGTGGTATAGTGAGATGAAGCGGCCCGAACAAACTTTACATGTCCTCGCACATGAGACCTGTTCCACGCTTGACATGCAACTAGTTTTGCATAAGTGGCTAGCTTGTGTCTGTCTCTCGTACTATAGTCAATATCTAATTTGCAACGAATTGTAAACAATTTGGTTATCCTCGTTGTGGTTCATGTTCGTCGGTAAGAACGGTTCTATCTTCGAAAGCCCTAAGCCACGTAAAACTTGCAATGGATAAATTAGAGGCGTCTAGTTTAGATTGTTGTTGGGCTAGTGTCATGATATGGTGATGTTGTAAGTAGAAGTATAAGATGATACTCTTACAACACACATAACGTGTAGGTTCCATAGACCTTGTCCTTACACAAAGAGGTATGATAGGGATCATACCACGGTGCACATGATGGAGATCATATGCGAGAATCATATCATCTCACTTATTAACATGTGATGTTTGATTGCATCTTATATTGCTTTTTTGGCATTTTATTAACATAATAAGATGATCCCTCATTTAGATATCAAGATAAAAATGTGTTCTTCCTTAAGTATGCACCGACAATGTTTCGTCGCTTCAAGACATCACGTGATGATCGGGTGTACTTGAATCCATGAGCATATGTCGGGTTTAAGACAGTTACACACGCGAATACTAAGGTTCTTACTTGGCGAGCCTAGCATGTACATATATGGCCTCGAAACACGGACTGAAAGGTTAAGCATAAGTCATATGTTTTGATATGCTGACCATTTGATGCTCGCCTTTGAAGCTACACCGACTCATGTGATGATCGGACTTGGTTTCGTGGATTTGGTTCATGTAATCACCAAAAAGACACGAGGGATGTCGTTTTTGAGTGGGAGTTCATTTCTAATTTGGATTAGTAGAACTCAATTTATCATAAATTAAATCAAAGTAAATTTGCATAATTTTTTGTAATAATTGGCATTCGTTCACCACCTTATGCATAGTTGTAATTGAGATAATAGAACTATAGATGTAACATCCCAGCATTAGAGCCTAGAAATAAGCTGAACCCAGATGTGTGCAGTGCATTCATGCATAGAAAATCTGAATAATTTTCGCGCTGTCAAAGTGATTGAAGATTCTCTTAACTTGATGAAATTGAAGTAAGATCATCAAGTTAACTGTGATAAGTTTCAATATGACCTTTGCTAAAACCTTATTTGGGTAAATATGATTTAATCTAAGGGTAGATCAGATATAATAAATGCTACTCATAATACATTGCTTATATAATTAATATCTGGTCCTTAAGGGATTCTATCATCATATTCAAACAACAATTCATAAGTGCCAAGTTAAGATTACAAACTAAAGTAATAAAAATGTAATGACTAATCCTGACCTATCTTATTCTTATCTATTCTTACTATGGGTATCATAGTAATACTTAAACTTTAACTCTTTAATGAGTTTGAGTGGGAAAGTGACTAATTCAAGATCATTCACTATATATCTTTCTTTCCATATCAATTTTAATGGAACTAATCTTTAAATATATTTTTAATCAATGTTGAGTAATCAACCATTGATTTACAAATTCTTAAACTATCAATCCTTGATCTACTATTTCTTGATCTTATCATAACATCTATTTAAATCTTTTAAAGAAGGCATAGTCCATGAATACCCTTAATCCAATATGAGATACTCAGAAGGTAATTTAAATACAATTGAAAGTAGTATTGATAAAACCTTGTTTAGCCAATTAAGAACTTAAGCTATAAATGATTAAAGGATTATATTGATCATGTCTTACTCACCAGGATGGTCTACCTATATCTTGTATAAAAGATATTGGTGGGTAGAACATGATTGAAATCCTAGTAGAGATAAGTTATTCTAGAGTAGTCATTACAAGTCACATTTATATAATGTGAGGTTGGAGTGTGAGTTATCAGAGTAAAGTAAATGTAAGAAAGTATGATTCAAATAAAGCTAGTATAGCATAGATTTATGGAAGGAGTGTTATTCATCTTAAAGGACATTAAGCCTTAGAGAAACATAGTTGGATACATACATATCTCTGATAAAGAAATCTTAGTGATGGAGGATTAAGGAAGATTACGAGTGGATTTTAAAAGAACTACTTGTTGGATTGCTGATTACCAACATTAGAGTAGTGGTATAACCAAGCAAAGATATGAGGAAACTATGAAATGCTTTAATATCAAACTCATTGGATTCATCTATGAGTTTATAAGAATAAAAGGTGAATAAGAACAGGCTTGTGAAGTAAAGCTCATCATATTATTCATGATGATGGATAGGAAGAAGTATTCTATCTAGGAAAGGAATTCTTTAATTAAAGGTGAAGAATGGTGAAGAAAGGAAGGATAGACAATCTTAGTAAACAATCAACTTTTTAAATCTTAAACCAAACATAATATCCATTTCATGTGATTGATCTATAATCTTATATCCATATCACTCTATAGGAATATTTTTCTGTATCAAATCACATAAGCACATCTCTGCCAATTTTAACCATTGTAAATATATGTGCTTAAAAGTATCCTTATCAATTTCTTTCTATAAAACATTCTAAATATAACTTTCTACTCTTAAGGGTGATGTCACCAAATATCCCAAACAGAAAACAATGTTTAGTTATTAAATCTTTACTCACATCCCTAAAGAAATATAAGTATGTTAAAAAGCCTAAACCCTAGGATAAATATTCACAATTCAAACCCTAAACTTCTTTGGTGTGTCATAATACAATATATATTGCTCTTCTCCAAATTAATGGAAGTAGTAATAACCATATTAATTTCTCTTATATTTCATGCATCAAATAATGATATAGGATTATTATACATATAAAAATTTCTATTCAAAACTATGAGCCAACTAGAGTTAAGTTTTATAAACAAATAATAAATATCATATAATAAAGCGATGGTTTAATGTAGAAAGAAAAAATCAATAAAAAGGGTTCCTAAATAATATAAAAAAAGGTTTTGATAGAAAACAAATAAAGAAATAATACTATTATATGGCAAACTCATAAAAGAACCTTAATATACTTTAAATAATGTTGTAATCATTCAGCAAATCAATTCTATAAAGATAATTAAAATCAAATAAGGGAAATTCAAATCTGAAAAGGAAAACAGAAAATAGAAAAATGGGAAACAAATAAAAACAAGACCTGGCCGTGGCCCAACCCCTCTCTCCTTATCTGACGCCCATGTGCAGCCCACAAGAAGCCCAGCAGCCAGTCAGCTCATCCTTTTCTATCACTGACGGGTGGGACCAAAGGGGGACTACGGGTTGAAGCAGCTCGCTAGCCGGAGCATCGTCGTTGATCGACCGCCGCGCTGCGATGCGTGCCGTCGTCTCTGGAGGGAGTAGATAAGATCGTCGCGTCCTCCTCTATATTTTCATACATATCTTGTCTCCAGTCTCGCTCTCCAGAACCATTTTCCTTCCTCACCTGAAACCCTAGCTCGTCGGAGTTCATCGTTACGGTCAAGTCCGACCACCCCTCGCCCTGTAGTAGCCACAGTTGGACGTGCCGTCGTGGACTTACTCACCTAGGACCAAGCACGGGAGCCCGCGCGCCGGGAATCATGTGAAATCGAGCATTCATTTTCCTCGGCTGTCGTGGCCATTATCGTCGATTCGTCATCATCACGCCTCCCCAAGCCTCCTCGACCGCTCTATCATCATCAGGGTAATCTTACGCATCTCTGGACCCCATTTTCGTTTGCTAATCCTCACCATAGGCTTAGTTTCATTGAGCACCATCGTTGGACGCCGTAGAAGCTCGTCGTCGATGCATTTCCGGTGACCATTAGGTAGCGGCCCCACCACCAATAGGTTCTCCTTGATCTCCTCTATCCAACGAACCTAGCCACAGCCCCGCGCGCGCACTAGATCAATCGGTCGATCCTCAACCAGTGAGGATCAAACTAGATGACGTCATGCCTACGTCAGGTTCGAACCACGTCAGCGAGTTTGACCAGTCTTTGTCTCGTGTGGCCGATGACATGGCCTTGGGCCCATATGTCATTGTTTGGGGGTAAAGACAGGGTCGGTAACAAATGCATTTTCTTTAACCTGTGTGCTGAGGTGGCCACTGGCCCACTGGTCAGTGACTGAGGCTAGCTTTGAGTGCGGTGTAAAAATTATTTCCTATTTAAGAAATAAATAAAATGTTATAAACTCAATTATTAATATTCCAGAAATCAAATAGATCATTAAATCTTGTTTAATTAATAAGTTTTGTTTTGTAATTCAGAAAATGTGTATAATATATGAAAATTTCCAGAAAAATAAAATCTATAACTTAAAACTATTATCAAATATTATTATGATGATTATTTAAACAAATATTATTTAATAAAGGTCTTATAAATAATAAAACTTTAATAATTTATATTTAAATAATGGTGAATATTAAAAATATAAATAGAATACCAAAAATCTTAGAACAATAAGAATTATAATTTAAAATTATAATCATGCATTATTATTTCACTTAATTAAATATTTATTATTTATTAAGTAATTATAAAGTAATAAGAATTGTAAAAATCATATCTTATTATTTAAAAATGACAAAAATAAATGTAATATATCAAAATGATCACAAAAATAATATTTACATATTACAAATATAATATTCCACTTTTGAGTTAAATAAAAATTCAAATACTTTAATAACTCAAATTTAAACTTATTTACTAAATTAATAATTCATATAAGGATAAATAAAATATGTTAATATTTCTAAAATGAGTAAATTAAGTTTAATAAATAGTATTAGTCTTAAATATTAATAATATGAAGCCATAATGGTTTAAAACATTATAAATACCTTTTTATTAAATTATCTTCAACCATTAAGTGCAGATTATATTTTAAAAAGATCCCCATTTATAATAAAAACCTTAAAGAACAACTTATGAATACACCAAACCCTTTCTATCTATGTTAACCACCAAATTACAAAAACTACCACAACACTATAGAAATTTCATAAGTAGTTAAGTAATAATATATCTTGGTTCATAAACTATGATCACTCATCCATCAAAGATAAATGCTACTACTCCATTATAAAATCAAGAAACCACTACACCAAGTAAAAGAATAACCATTTTTTAAGTAACCTAAAGGAAACATTCCAGATACTCAAGGTACAAATATCATAAGCATTATACTTTCAAACTATCCTTGTTTTAAAGTTAACTTTAGTCTACAAGAATCTAAATATAACACTATGAACATTATTATTTGTTTTATAGTTAACTTTGGTCTGATATAGTTAAGTCGTAAAGCATCTCAAACCCAAACCATTCGAGCAAACATAGATAACATCGACCAAACTCAACTAACCACAAAGCTTGTTTAGACCTTAGAAGAGAAACCTTTTCTTCAAAGGTTATTCTTTTTGGCACTTCAAACAAGAACTCTTGTATAAGCAATCTTGACTAGCATTTCATAGGTGTATATTTTATTGCTACATAAATATATGTTGCTCACACACACTCATAAGCTCTAATAGAAGCACAAATGTGAAACTTATCTAAAAGGACCACACATTTTAAAGTAACCATTTCCGCAATCCAAACCCTAGAACAACGTTATCCTCGGGATTCGCGTTTATAACGTGCATCACATGACTTATGCATAAAAGCATATTTCTTATTTAAACATTAGTCCTTACCGGACCAATGATGATAATTTCAGATTTTGGATCTTATACTGACCCGAAGACCGTGAGTGCATAATCTTGTAATCACAAAAGGCAAGTTCACACTTGCTCCTTTCCTTTGTTTATTTTCCATAAAATATTCTAAAAATCCAGTGTTGTCATCACTTGCATTTGAAAAGGGTTAGAAAAAACTATTTTCAATAATAATGTGAACTATTGGTTACTGATCCAGGGTGATCAGTTAATCTATTGAATATAACAGTTGGAATACCACTGTTCAGAACTATATCACCTAGGAATTAACAACCAATGTCGCCAGTGATTCTTGCACCGTATATTACGCGTTGACCATGAGATTTGGAATGGGACGGAGAAGTCAGTTGTATCTTCTTCCTCTCGCATGAAGACGGATGTGCAGGTCGTGGCTGTTATCCTTGTAGCGTGCATATTAATTGGTAATTCATAGAGGATATGCAGCATATGGGTGGGAACCCTCAACGTCCCACGATAGTTCTGACATCTAACGGTTTGTACAAACCATTGTCGCAATCCGTTATGTGGGCATGGTGTACACCAAGGAGGCATGTGAGGTCGCGAAGGGGGCCGTGATTGGCTTGGATCATCTTCTGGGCCCCACATCATGGAATTGTGGACGGGAATAAGCTGCCCGGTTGTGCAACAAAGAGTTGATCTCTCATGGGTAAAGTGCCGCACCTCTGTAGAGTGTAAGAACTATAACTTGTTACTCCCTGTTCCAGGAAGGAGCGGCGAACGCGGAGGGAAAGGAACTCCATGAAAGTTCTGGTAAAATCGTGAAGGATGACGAACATAGCTTTTCAGAATAAAAGCAACCTTTGAAGAAATGTTTATGAAAACTTGCATTGCCTACGACCTATGGTCTTTGGATGTATTTATAGTGCATCAAACACTCCTTTTCTAGTGAACTTGCTAAGTACGCTCATACTCAAAGTATCTTCTTAACCCTTGCTAGATTCTGAGGCCGGGATAGACAACATCTACATCAAGTTATGCTCCAGGATTCATCAATCAAAGCTAAGGTTCTTCAAAGACAAGGAAGTCAACAAATACCTCAACTCAAGTGAAGACGAAGTTATTGATTATATAGGAATATAATATCTAGCCAAAGAAACTAATTCTGTAGTGTATTGCAATAGCAGCAATGTCAATCCCTTAATTAAAATACTAGTCTTAATAGTATAATAGTATTGTGTTGTTTATTTTTGATTCTTCTCCGTAAAATGTTCTTTCTCTCTCTTTAACCTAGAGTGTTCTCTGGATCTTGTGTAAAGAGTGAGTTGTAACCTTTAGCCATGTATTGGACCCGTTGTGTTTCTGTTGTGCCATTCTGAGGGATGTATTACTAGTGAACGGTGTTTCATTGGTGCTATGTCAACGAATATAGTATACTAAATCATGTAGTGGTATGCTGGGTCACCGCAGTTGGTATCAGAGCATATGCTTTGACCTTAGGTTGGAAACCTAGTAAATGGGTAGAACCTGTAGGACACATCCTAGCAATAATAAAGAGTTCTCTAGTGATATGAGGGATATTCACTTGAGAATAATCCTGTTATGTTACTAGTGCGATAATTCTTTAGTATGATTGCAATTCCAATAATTACCCAAGAGTTTTAACTCTATGTGACTGATGATAATTTCTTATCCACAGTTCCACATGGCACCTCGATATCCACCTCGGAATGTTCAAGTGATGAACAGGACGTTGAATGACTATGGAGGGGAATGGACAGATAATCTCCGACAACTTCTATGGAGTTTAGAATGTGAATCGAGACTTCTGGTCAAGATTTACAGTTACTATGATTGGCAGGTATTAGCTAAATACCATGTCATGATCATGTTACCCAAGAATTTAGGACTTAAGGGAGAAATGCCATCAGGAGAAGCAATATGCATGGCATCTGCATATCAGATTGCCGTAGCAGCAGCCATAACTATGATACGAGAACAAAAATCCCAAGCTCTAGAAGGTAGTACTCATACCATTATACCACATGAAACCTCAAACCCAGAGCATGAGTTAGATCACTCTACCCTAGTCCAAGCTGAACCTACTCTAGTTGTAGAGTATATGGATCGTTATCGGTCTTTGATAAACACTTATCATAACACTCACCAAGTTTTAGTTCAGGAACTCGATATGGTAATTGAGGATTTTACTGATCCTGATAAGGCAATGGCACGTAGGAAGAAGTTAGATGAAGAAGCTAGGCATCCCAAATACATACCTTCAGGAGAAGTGTATGAGGAAACTGAGTTTGATGATCCAAACTCGGAAAATTATGCCTACTACCAAACTAAAACCTAGACCTATTGACCAAGTACAACTCCGAACAACAACAATGGAATAGAGTTATTCCAAATAACCCTGAGCCAAACAAGTATGGATGGGAAGTAGAATCTCAAGGTGGAACCATAGGAAATCCTATACCTTGTGATGCAAGTATTGAAGAAGAGACCAACTATAACCATAGAGAGACTTATGGACCATATGGGGGTGATACTAATCCAATCGATCTAGAAGAGTATTCCGATAGCTACTATACCAATATATACGACTGGATCCAAGACAAATCTAAGGAACCAACTTACTATGAGGAAGCGTTGCCGGAAAACCAGGAATATTCGGTAGAAGATTACGCCAACTCTAGTCATTTTTCAATGACTAATCTCAGTCTCGGTACTTCTAATCAAGAATACGCACCTCCTGGATGCTCTTATGCTCCAGAAGGCAGTCGTAGGACTTCACGTCATCATGGACAGAACTCCAGGAAGCACTAGAGGAAGATGAATCTAAGAAAGGAACGACATCCCAAGGGATGAGTGCTTGAATAATGTACATAGAGGGTAATGCGTATTGTAGTTGAAAGGTTTGCCAAAAATAAGTGAGGATATACTCACAAGAACAAGAAGTTCTTGTAAGATAGTTGTATAAATAGGTGTGGAGAAAACCGTTGGGACATCTAGTACCTTTGTAAATTATTTAAAACCTATGTATAATACATGGTATATGTCTTGTTGTTTATCGACTTCTGGATTTTCTTGAATTTTCTTGATTGACTAGATCTATACATGAAGTTTAATTAGGTGTGTAAATGCATGATGTAACACCCAGTTATTACTTGATGTTATAAACCTAGATAGATATGGGAATTCGTGTAAGGGAGTGACGAGTTCCAAAAAAACAGGACGAAGACTTACTTAAAGGAGGAAGTAAAATATAAGGAGAATTAACATTATTTGGAGGATAGTTTAAGCATAGATCATTCTTAGCCGGCTATGAGAAGGAAGATTATTATAGAAGGTGTATGGAGAAACAAGAAATAATAAACTTAAGGCCCATTCAAAGTAGGCAGTATTGTTACGAAGTTATAAAGTAGTAATCCCTAGTTTATGGAAGCGTCATGAACTAGTACAAAGATGAAGTTGTGGAGAAAAATGGTATTAAAGCTCTGACAATTCATAGAGAATGCCAGTAGTAGGTTGGAAATGTAAGGTAATACCTATCAACCAGGATGATCCGCAGCTGATATTTGATCCATAGTCGGTATTCTAATCTACAGTTGGTATTTTGTCCGCAGCTGGTATTTGGTTAACATAGTTAACCAGATCTTCTTAAAAGTTGCATAAAGAGCATAAAATTTGGCCTAAAGTTAAATAAGACCTAAGGAAGTACAAACATTTAAGGCGATCGTGTTTCGAGATGCTTCGCAAAGTCAGATTTATCCCAGCGAGAATGTCTAATAGAAAGTACGACATATAATTCTGAAAGATTTGCTTCGGAGATCCACAACTATGCGGATACACCGTAAAATCTTTCATCAGACCCTAATTAGGTAAAGTATAAACTAAACAGATACCAAAATTCTAGTTATAAAGACAATATATGCTATATATACAATTTAAAGACTATTAGTAAACCCTAAGGGGGAGAGCAAACATTATAAATGAAAGTTGAAGAAGTACTATAGGTAATAAGGAAAGATTATCCAAAACTTAGTAAGGAAAAAGCTTGAAGGTGATAAAAGGTTAATCCTAACCGACTAATTCTATAAGAAACAATTCTTAAGTAAACCTTAAAGAGTAATAGAAAACACCCAATTGGACAAGTATTGAGGAACAAGAAATTCCCAATTGGTATGGACTAAATGAGTTCAAATCCAAGTTTGGAAGGAGTACCAGTATCAATTATATTATGACCGGAATAGAAATATAGACTTTTAACCATAAACATGGGCATATAGGAACCTAAAACTTGTTTTAAGAAGACCCTCTAGACTGTATTTAACGCAGTAATAAAGATTGATAATAAATAAAAAGAATTAGATTAGGATATATAATCAAGTTATAGAATACTACAAATAATTACATTTAAGGTTATCGGAGTGGAGAAATATAGCAACCACTACAAGTCAACTCCTTACTCCAAAAAGTGAGAGTTTGCGAACTTCGAGGATGAAGTTTATTTTAAGGGGGAGAGTCTGTAACATCCCAGCATTAGAGCCTAGAAATAAGCTGAACCCAGATGTGTGCAGTGCATTCATGAATAGAAAATCTGAATAATTTTCGCGGTTTTGAACAAAACTTGTCAAAGTGATTGAAGCTTCTCTTAACTTGATGAAATTGAAGTAAGATCATCAAGTTAACTGTGATAATTTTCAATATGACCTTTGCTAAAACCTTATTTGGGTAAATATGATTTGATCTAAGGGTAGATCAGATATAATAAATGCTACTCATAATACATTGATTATATAATTAATATCTGGTCCTTAAGGGATTCTATAATCATATTCAAACAACAATTCATAAGTGCCATGTTAAGATTACAAACTAAAGTAATAAAAATGTAATGACTAATCCTGACCTATCTTATTCTTATCTATTCTTACTATGGGTATCATAGTAATACTTAAACTTTAACTCTTTAATGAGTTTGAGTGGGAAAGAGACTAAGTCAAGATCATTCACTATATATCTTTCTTTCCATATCAATTTTTATGGAACTTATCTTTAAATCTGTTGTTCATCAATGTTGAGTAACCAACCATTGATTTACAAATTCTTAAACTATCAATCCTTGATCTACTATTTCTTGATCTTATCATAACATCTATTTAAATCTTTTAAAGAGGGCATAGTCCATGAATACCCTTAATCCAATATGAGATACTCAGAAGGTAATTTAAATACAATTGAAAGTAGTATTGATAAAACCTTATTTAGCCAATTAAGAACTTAAGCTATAAATGATTAAAGGATTATATTGATCATGTCTTACTCACCAGGATGGTCTACCTATATCTTGTATAAAAGATATTGGTGGGTAGAACATGATTGAAATCCTAGTAGAGATAAGTTATTCTAGATTAGTCATTACAGGTCACATTTATATAATGTGAGGTTGGAGTGTGTGAGTTATCAGAGTAAAGTAAATGTAAGAAAGTATGATTCAAATAAAGCTAGTATAGCATAGAGTTATGGAAGGAGTGTTATTCATATTAAAGGATAGTAAGCCTTAGAGAAAGATAGTTGGATACATACATATCTCTGATGAACAAATCTTAGTGATGGAGGATTAAGGAAGATTATGAGTGGATTTTAAAAGAACTACATGTTGGATTGCTGATTTCCAACATTAGAGTAGTGGTATAACCAAGCAAAGATATGAGGAAACTATGAAATGCTTTAATATCAAACTCATTGGATTCATCTATGAGTTTATAAGCATAAAAGGTGAATAAGAATAGTCTTGGGAAGTAAAGCTCATCATATTATTCATGATGATGGATAGGAAGAAGTATTCTATCTAGGAAAGGAATTCTTTAATTACAGGTGAAGAATGGTGAAGAAAGGAAGGATAGACATTCTTGGTAAACAATCAACTTTAAATCTTAAACCAAACGTAATATCCATTTCATGTGATTGATCTATAATCTTATATCCATATCACTCTATAGGAATATTTTTCTATAGCAAATCACATAAGCACATCTCTGCCAATTTCAACCATTGTAAATATATGTGCTTAAAAGTATCCTTATCAATTTATTTCTATAAAACATTATAAATATAACTTTCTACTCTTAAGGGTGATGTCACCAAATATCCCAAACAGAAAACAATATGTTTAGTTATTAAATCTTTACTCACATCCCTAAAGAAATATAAGTATGTTAAAAAGCCTAAACCCTAGGATAAATATTCACAATTCAAACCCTAAACTTATTTGGTGTGACATAATAGAATATATATATTGCTCTTCTCCAAATTAATGGAAGTAGTAATAACCATATTAATTTCTCTTATATTTCATGCATCAGATAATGATATAGGATTATTATACATATAAAAATTTCTATTCAAAACTATGAGCCAACTATAGTTAAGTTTTATAAACAAATAAGAAATATCATATAATAAAGCCATGGTTTAATGTAGAAAGAAAAATCAATAAAAAGGGTTCCTACATAATATAAAAAAGGGTTTTGATAGAAAACAAATAAAGAAATAATACCATTATATGGCAAACTCATAAAAGAACCTTAATATACTTTAAATAATGCTGTAATCATTTAGAAAATCAATTCTATAAAGAGAATTCAAATCAAATAAGGGAAATTAAAATCTAAAAAGGAAAACAGAAAATAGAAAAATGGGAAACAAATAAAAACAAGACCTGGTCGTGGTCCAACCCCTCTCTCCTTATCTGACGCCCATGTGCAGCCCACAAGAAGCCCAGCAGCTAGTCAGCTCGTCCTTTTCTGTCACTAACGGGTGGGACCAAAGGGGGACTGCGGGATGAAGGGAAAGAAGCGCTAGGGGGTTTTCTGCAAAAACGACTTCGCTGCTCACCTCGCCATCGGAAGCATACCGTCGAGCACCGCTGATCGATCGCCACTGCGATGCGTGCCGCCGTCTCTGGAGGGAGTAGATAAGATCGCCGCGTCCTCCTCTATCATCTCATACCTATCTCGTCTCTAGTCTCGCTCTCCAGAACCATTTACCTTCCTCACCTGAAACCCTAGCTCATCGGAGTTCATCGTTACGGTCAAGTCCGACCACCCCTCGCCCTTTAGTAGCCACCGTTGGACGCACCGTCGTGGACTTACTCACCTAGGACGTAGCACGGGAGCCCGCACGCCGGGAATCATGTGAAATCGAGCATTCGTTTTCCTCGGCCGCCGTGGCCATTATCGTCAATTCTTCGTCGTCACGCCTCCCCAAGCCTCCTCGACCGCTCTATCGTCATCAGGGTAAGCTTACGCATCTCTGGACCCCATTTTCGTTTGCTAATCCTCACTGTAGGCTTAGTTTCGTTGAGCATCGTTGTTGGCCGCCGCAGAAGCTCATCGTCGATGCATTTCCGGTGACGATTAGGTAGTGACGCCACCACCAATAGGTTCGCCTTGATCTCCTCTATCCAACGCACCTAGCCACAGCCCCGCGCGCGCACTAGATCAATCGATCGATCCTCAACCAGTGAGGATCAAACTAGATGACGTCATGCCTACGTTAGGTTCGAACCACGTCAGCGAGTTTGACCAGTCTTTGCCTCGCGTGGCTGATGACATGGCCTTGGGCCCATATGTCATTGTTTGGGAAAACAGGGTCGGTAACAAATGCATTTTCTTTAACCTATGCGCTGAGGTGGCCACTGGCCCACTGGTTAGTGACTGAGGCTAGCTTTGAGTGCGGTGTAAAATTATTTCATATTTAAGAAATAAATAAAATATTATAAACTCAATTATTAATATTCCAGAAATCAAATAAATCATTAAATCTTGTTTAATTAATAACTTTTGTTTTGTAGTTCAGAAAAATGTGTATAATATATGAAAATTTCCAGAAAAATAAAATCTATGACTTAAAACTATTATGAAATATTATTATGATGATTATTTAAACAAATATTATTTAATAAAGGTCTTATAAATAATAAAACTTTAATAATTTATATTTAAATTATGGTGAATATTAAAAATATAAATAGAATACCAAAAATCTTAGAACAATAAGAATTATAATTTAAAATTATAATCATGCATTATTATTTCACTTAATTAAATATTTATTATTTATTAAATAATTATAAAGTAATAAGAATTGTAAAAATCATATCTTATTATTTATAAATCACAAAAATAAATGTAATATATCAAAATGATCAAAAAAATAATATTTACATATTAAAAATATAATATTCCACTTTTGAGTTAAATAAAAGTTCAAATACTTTAATAACTCAAATTTAAACTTATTTACTTAATTAATAATTCATATAAGGATAAATAAAATCTGTTAATATTTCTAAAATGAGTAAATTAAGTTTAATAAATAGTATTAGTCTTAAATATTAATAATATGAAGCCATAATGGTTTAAAACATTATAAATACCTTTTTATTAAATTATCTTCAACCATTAAGTGAAGATTATTGTCGTGGGAATGAGCATGGCAGATGCTGCATTCGACAGCGAGTAGTATAACATGGGGCAAGGGCGGCCAGCCATCTGCGGTGCGAGATGAGGGCTGAGACACAAGGGTTTACCCAGGTTCGGCCCCCCGGAGGGTAAAGACCTACTCCTGCTAGATTGTATTATGGTGAGAGTACAATGGGGCGAGCTCGATGGCTAGGCAGCGAGTCGCTTGGGTGTATGATGGAACGTATCCTCTATGCGTCCTATAGGGAGGTTTATATAGACTCACCACCCTAGGGTTTACAGATATCAACCAAATCAGTTAAGGATTCAGCGATTCTACAACCTAGTCCGACTGGGAATATCTACAGTTCTGGGCCTTCAGCTTCCAGTCGCTTGAGTCCACGCCAGATCTTGATCTAGTCGCCGTCCTGCGGGCCCACTCGCTGGCGCCTAGGCCAGTAGGAAACGTCCTTCTGGGTATACCCCGGTAGGCACATCCCATCAGTAGTCCCCGAGGCCGTCGTTGATTGGTCGCAGGCGTTCGCTGGCAGTCGGAGTATGCGGGTCCAATGTGGACGTCCAGTCGAATCGGCGGCGGACTCTTGAATAAAGTAAAAACTAGTTATTCCAGACGCAATAACGGCGACCAATCGTGTCGCAGCTCGGTGAACGGGTCGGCGAGTACAAAGTCACTGTTATAGTGATCGGGTCGGCGAATCGTCGAGTCGCATGGAGTGACGAGTCGAATGGATGAAGTTGGACCGTCAATTGGGGTCAAACTAGCCATTGGGGTAATCCAACGGTAACTTCGGCGTAATTACCGTCTAGTAACGGCTCCCGAAATTGGCGGGTAGCAACCGCTATATAAGGAGAATGACAGGCGAACGGGGAAACACTCCTTCGTTCTTCATCCGATCTCGTCTGTCTCCGTTTCCCACTCCGCATAGCGATCCAACCAATCTAGAGAGCCCCGACCTCCGCGAGCTTCCAACCGATGGCCCCCTCCACCGAACCATGGGGCAGATCCAAGTGTACCAGGGTGTTACTGGCGTCCTTCGAGGAGGCCGGGATCCTGCGCGCCGGCAGATGGCGCATCCCCGCGGCCGGAGAACTGACTCCGGACCCATGCGAGGGAGAATTCATCTGCTTCACCAGCCACCTGGAGCGGGGGCTGGGGTTTCCCACTTCCCTCTTCTTCCGGCGTTTCTGCGCCTACTACGGGATCCAGCCGTCGGACCTGGGTCCGCATAGTATCGAGCAGCTCACCATCTTCATGGTGTTTTGCGAGTGCTATCTGGGCTGCAGGCCCTACTTCCCCCTGTGGCAAGATCTGTTCCATGGGAGGATCAGCCGCGAAGAGTCAGGCGGCCCGATGCTGGCCGTGGGTGGCCTGACATTCCAGCTGAAGTCGAAGGAGTCGTTCCTCGAACTGATGCTGCCCGCCAAGGCGGCAAACGAATGCAAGAAGTCCTGGTTCTATGTCACCGAGTCGACTCCAGACGGTGAGGTGGCGCTTCCAAGGTACTCCGCCGACTGGCCCGAACCGCGTCGGCTCCAGGTCGGCAAGCTCCCGCTGGATCAGCGGATGGTTATCAAGGAAATGTTGCAAACCATCCGCGGCCTGAAGAAGAAGGGCCTCCAGACCATCAACCTCTACCACTGCTGGTTCGGGCGGCTCGTGCCCTTGGCCCGCCGTGACCACTACATGTACGAGTATACGGGTAAGGACGATACGACGAAGTCCTCCTTCACTGAATGGCATCTTGACGACTACACCCTGGCCCTGAAGAAAATCACCCAGGTGGTGTATCTGGACGGGAAGGCCGGGGTCGCCCCCTATACTGCAAGGCGCCCAGCTCCGATGGTAAGTCGTCATTTCGCCACCACTCGCAGTCGCAGATGATGCATTCGCGGTTGTGCTGACGTTGTCTCATGCTTATTGTAGTTGTTCCAAGTGGTGGAAGGATGGCTCCCACCCGCAGACGACGAGAACTCGATCTCATCCGTCCGGGACGGGAGCGAGTCGCCACCCGCCAAAGGCGACGTCGGGAGCGACGAGGGTGATGACGACGATGACGACGAAGACGAGCCCGTGGAAGACGCTTCCCCAACGGTTCGCAAGACTCGCGGGCAACACCACCGCGATCTCGAAGCGAGTAGAAGCCTCGATCCTCACGATGATGATGACTACAAGCTTCCCGAGCACACCTCACATCATGAGGCCACGCTGTCGAAGAAGAAGAAGAAAAAGAAGGCGAAGGCTCCGCCGAGGAAGAAGACGAAGCCGGCAAAGCAGACGTCTCCGCCCTGATCCGCGACCAGTTCTGACGCCACCAGATCGGCTAAGGGCGAGGCGGCGCGTGACCGTGGCACGGATGCGTCGCCTCGACGAGGCAGGTGCCTCGCATCGCATCGCCTCCATTCGCCCCGGTCTCTCGGTTGGGAGCTATTCCAGCCGCAGCAGCTTCGCCTCCCAGGAGAGCTCCCGCAGCTGTCATCACGGAGGCTCCTGCCGTGGCCTCGTCTTCGAAGAAGCCCTCTGTGTCTTGGTCACATGGTGTGTTCGAGACGGGCCTCAGTCGGAAGTTGCGGCCCAAGCTAGAAAGGCCGGCCAGCATCCGCACCGGTCTGCGGTTCATACCATTCGCCAAGTAAGTGATGTTCATCTGCTTGTCTTTCGTTGTAGTCGGACAGTCTTATCCATATCGTTGTTTCACGGGACTGGTGTTAAAAAGATCGGCCATCCTTCCGTGGCCAAGGTTCCGCCAGTCGTCACCGAGGAGGACCCCTCACGGAAGAGGAAGACCGACGAAGTCGCTGCTCCCGCCGATGGTGCCAAGAGGGCGAAAGGCGACGACGTTGTCACGGTCTCTGATGACACGGCGGTTGCTCCGAGCGAACCTCCGACTGCGGCGGAAGTGGCCTCGAAGACCAAGGAGGCTGTTGCCTCGCCCTACGTGGCCGAGCCGGCTCCTAGTGGCGCCGTTGCATCTGCAGTGACTTTCCCTCGCTTCATGGCTGTAACATCCCATAAATCTAAACTTAGATCATCAAACTCTAATCATCAAGTTTAGGGTTAACAAAAACTTTTCTAAATAAAAATATGAAAGCATGCATGTGTGTATGCATTCAAATTTTGATTTCTTTTGGACCACCTTGTTTGTGTGTTTATTTGCTTGTAAAATGTTGCTTAGGTGAAATAAACATCATCTAAACATTTCCCAAACTTTTCCCAAAGACAAATAAATCAAAACAAAGCTAAATGAGTGAATGGTCATTTTGACCAATTTAACTACCATGCCTACTTTGGCTGCCTCAAACTTTCAGAACCTAACAGAAACTTTTCTGGATCTTTGCACCCCTTGATTGTACTCATAACAAAGTATCAAGGCCCACTTTGTGATCATCCAAAACATTTCAATGCCTAGTTTAAATGACAGTTCAAAATTGAATCTTTATCATATGGGAAGATCCCACTTTTTCAAAAACCACTCAAACAAGCTCAACTTTCAAAACCCAAGCATCTGCAGACTCACCATCACCAACCTAGCACACCCACCAAAAATCTTTTCAAAATTCAAAACTTGAATTCTTGCGGCCATTTCATCAAACACCTTGCAGATACAAATAAAACAAAATCCAAACACTATTGTGAGCAGTGATTGGAGCCTAACTTGTTCCCTCTCGGGTTGCAACTAGGCTTTAGTAGATCATCTAGCTCAATTACACACCCTTAGCATCAATGTAAGCTTGGCATTGCCATCAATGGTGAGCAGACCGAGTGCACACTTGTCACCCCCATGTCTACAACAAGCTAGGAGGAGAAACAAGCCTAGCCAGCATGTCTGGGAGGCAGCCCACCGTCCACCGCCACTCCCTGTCCAACACTCGAACGTTGCCAGCCAGTGGACCACAAGCACGAACCATGCCAACCTCGCCAGCAACCATGTCGAGAGCACGCCCCGTGCGCCACGCTCGACCGACGCCCACAGACCGCGCGCCGCCCTCGCCGCGTGCATACGTGATCACTACCGTCCAAGCAACCCCACAGACACGCTCGTTCGCTGCCGCGTGGACCACGCATGCTGTGCGCATTAAAAACCTCTGTCGGGCATGCACAGAGCACCGCCGTGTTCCGACCAAACCACACCGCCCCACGTCTCGCCACCGTGTCGTTGAGCATCGCCAGGAAGCACCGCACCGCCCCCTACCGTCGCCCACGCTGATAGCCGTCTGTACCGTCGACCACGACGAGCTCACCTTGCGCCCCGTCGGTCCCCTCGCTCCACTATAAATAGAGGCCACCCCCAGCCGAATTGATCACACCATCTCACTCCCCTCTCCTCACTGATCGTGCCACCCCGTTCCCGGAGCAAGGCGAGCAGCGCATCGCCGGAATTTCACCGGAGCCTGTCGCTGCTGGAGAAGAAGGGAGCCCGCGATTGGAGCTGCCCCAGGAGAAGCTGCCGGTACCAGGAGGTTTACCGATGTCAACTTCGTCGTTCTCCCGCCTCGTCGACCCTCGCCTGAACCCCGGTGATCCCCCAATGACCCCAGCGCGCTAGGTTTACATCTCATGGCGTTGCCCAACGTCCGACGATGACTCTCACGTTGGATTAGAACCAGATCGAACGCCCACATCGCCCATACCGCTTTGCACCCTCGTCTCATTGACGTGGGGACAGCCACTTAACCAGCTGCGTAAGTGTGCTTAGCAGACGGCCCAAGATCACTTCCCAGCATTGACTATTTGAATTTAACCTTTTCCATTTTATTTCAAATACACTTCTGTACCCAGTTTCAAAAATCAACCCAGGTCGATTCAGTAAACCAAATTGAATGAAACCAATTTTGTTAGAAATGTATGGGAATGCTGAATCCAAGCCCGTTGGATTCAAGTCATTTGGATATGTAGATCATCCATGGTAAAAATAACAAGGAAGAAGCTTTTCTGCATTCAAACATTTTTAAAATTTAAACCATAATAGCTTTTGAGTTGATTCCAACTCTCAAAAATCACATTTAACCATACCTTTCAGAATATATAAAAATATATAGGTTTACTTACAGAAATAATATTCAAGTAATAAAAGAATGCTACATAGGCATTTCTAGTCACTTTATTTAATTAAAATAAAAGGGTAAAACCTTATTAAATTGTGACACCACTTTAAATCACATTCCCATGGACTAAAATATGTTGTAATGACATGTGTCAACATGATCCCATGTTTGGTTTGGAGAATATTAAAGCTTAAGTAGTTTTTCAATGAGTAAAAATTACTTTTCTAAAAATAAAAGGAATTAAACCAAGCTTTAATCTTGTAATGTTAGTGATGATGTTAGATCATCTATAGGACCCTTTTTGTGTGATGATTGCAAGTAGTTAAGTATTGTTTGGTGATTGTGTACATTGTATTTATTCATAGACGCTAGTACCGACCAAGGATACGAGGAGGAAGGAGGATTCTACGAAGAAGAAGCCGAGGAGAACTTCAACCACTGCTCTGCACAAGGCAAGCCTAATGATACTAGTTGAATGTGCAAGCTAACACTTGCGATTTAGCAAGCTTATACTGATACTTATGCAAGCTAATACTTGCTTGTTACCAAGACCACTATATGCCTTAAGCATATGTGATCATATCCACTTGATAAACCAATCCTAGTTTTACTTACAAGCTTTATACTTTATTTCTTTATCAAAGCTAGTACTTAGAGCTTACTTAAGTAAATTGTAGATTTTAGAAAGATAATTGAAGGTTGCATAAAGAGCATAAAATTTGGCCTAAGCTAGATAATCTTGATGTCATCCTAAGGCATAAGATTAAACTTAGTTAAACTCCACTAGTTTACCACCCCACATTAGTGCTTACCCCCACTTGTAGATGCTATTGCTAAGCATAAAACTTATCACCTTTAGATGGGAATACTTGGTGAAAAAATGGTTATGAAAACCTTGGAATTATGGATCATTCTATTGAAATGTTTTGGACATGTGTTTCCGAACACCTAATGATTTTGGTGATGAAAATGTTGAGGCATGAGCCTTAGCCCTTTATAAAACTGATGGTTGTCTGGATGCGATACCATTCCAATTTTATCATACAACCACAATACCCGAAGATTGGGTAGGGCTTGACTGGAAACTTATATACCTTAGTATTAGTTCTCTCACGGCCAAGGTCTAAGCTGAGGCTACCTTGTGAAGATTGTCAACTTGTGCAGTACCCAAGATGACAGTTGGTCATGGTTGGGAGGCCAAACTCATAGGAGAGGTGCTTATACTAGGACGTATAATTGAAAGGTTAGGATTGATTATCCGCATACTGAGTATGGTGAATTCAGGATTTGTTCCTAACAGATGTATCGAATGTTGTGGTGAAAGTGTACAATCTCTACAGAGTGTCAAACTATTCGAATAGCCACGTCCGCGGTTATGGACAGTTGGAGTGGCCATACTGTTCCCAGTCAGACTTTTCAAAATGACTTGTGAAATGAATTGAGACTTTGACTTGACCACAACAGGGTTGTGATATGAGATACAGGTTCCCACTTAGGTGTTATAAAATTTCAACTAGCATTCGTTGCTTCTAAACTTAGTAGAGATAAATTTGGCTTCTTGCAAAACAACCCTAGAGCCTAGTGTCCTATTACCAAAAACCCATTTCACTTGTTAGTATTAGTTTGCGAGTACTTAAAGAGTACTCATGGCTTTGTCCCTGGCTACTCCCGTGGCCAGACTATGAAGAGGAGTACCTGGAGGATGGACCCTAGGAAGGTTACGACAACTAGGATCATCTCCCATCGTCAGCATTGCCTGTGACCCCGAAGATGGAGCTTCGCCTACGCTACCGTTATCATTACGTATTCCGCTGCTTGAAGTTGTATTAAGAACTGGATCATGAGATCCCTATTTGTGTAAGAACTTATGTACGGTTTGTAATGGATGATGTACTATGGTATCCAATTCTGTTATGTCTCGCAAAAATGGTAATCCTGGGATTGCGATGTATGGCATAACAGGCATCTGGGATTAAAAATCTGGGTGTTGACAATGGCCAAGGCGGCCGCAGCGAGTGGCATGGTGCCAACGAGCCGGATGCCTGGGGTCGCCCAGATGGAGGTCGAGCAGCGTCGCGGCCACACTCCGGTCGTGCTTACGTCTGTCGACGCGTTGGAGATTCACGGCATGCTGGGCGCTACCATCCAGGTATGTCCAGTCCCCGAGGATCGGGCCACTGAATTTCAGTGGTCGGATTCTTAATGTTTTTGTATCGTCCAGTCCCCGAGTGCCTAGTCGCTGAACTTTAGCGGGTGGGCACTTAGGATTTCCAATGTCCAGTCCCGAGTGCCTAGTCGCTGAATTTCAGCGGGTGGGCACTTAGGATTTTCAATGTTGTTGATGTTTTAGTTTGTGCGCAGGGCCTGCAGCGCGAATCGGCCGATCGGCTTGCAGCAAAGTGCCGCACGGAGAAGGAACTCGTTCCCGTACAGGAGACGAACAAGGGACTCCAAGCAATTGCCGCCGAGGCGGAAGAGCTCCGCCGGGGCCTTGTCCCGGCGGGTGACCTAACGGCGGCTCAATCTGCTTTGAGTACGGCCGAGAAGCGAATCACTGAGCTGGAGGGTGAGCTCAAGGAGGCGAAGGCGGAAGCGAGCTCGGCGGAGGGGCGAGCGAAAGCTGCTGTTACGTCTGCCGCTGAAGAGCGGAAAGTGTCTGGCGCACTCGTTGTTGGGCTACAGAACGACTTCTCCTCGCTTGAAAGCTTCATCACGGGCCTCTGTCGCTCGCTAATTGGTAAACCTTTCTTCCTCTTTCCCCTGCCTGAAACAGCTGTGTTGTGGAGTCATTGGTGTACTCACTGCCGGCTTCTATCCACAGGCTAGATTATTGATAGCTCGGAGGAGGCGCAGTCATACGACGCGCGGCAGTGTGTGACCACTCTGGTCGACTCGGATGCGTTGTCCGCGACTTGCATTCGAGCATATCTTCAGGAGATATCGCCCACGGAAGTGATTCCCAGCGACCTCGTCGAGGTATGGCGCTACCTGGAGAAGGCTCCGTCAGTCGTCGAATTCATGACGCGGTCGGCCTTCCGGCGCGGGGTGGCGACGGCGCTCAGCCTTGGGCTTGCCCATTTCCCAGAGGACTTCGACCTTGATGATGTGACGAGCGGCTACCCCTCGTCCACGGGCTCTGTGGAGATTGCCGAGGTGCTGAAGCTGACGGACTGGGTCGCGGTGTACTCCGATGCGTTTGGGCAATGGGCGACCTCCTCCCCTATCAGGAGACGATTGTCGCCCCCAACGATCCCGAACCGAAGCATCTGGACTTCAAAGTCGATCAGCCGTTCTGTGCGACGATGGCGGGCGAGTTGACGACGTACCCGTCGAACCCGTATGTGCCCTTCATTCGCAACCGCCGGGGTGGCAGCGAGTCGGCGTCAAAACATGCGGAGTAGAAGCGTTGTGCCCTTGGGCGTTAGTAAAAAATAGCCATTGAACTTTTCTTGTATTTTGGAACGACTTTGTTCTGCTAAAATGGAAATTCGTGTTGTTTTGTCATTTGTTTCGCGATTTTGAATGTTGATTGGACGAGTCCCCGAGCGCGTCCGCCCTTTTTATGGGGTTTACCTCGTTTGTTATGTGTTTGCGAAATTTTAATGGATTGAGGTCGACTCGCCAGAGCTCGGAGAGCCAGTCGCTGGACGACTCCCGTGGGTGCTCTTTACTTGACCGTTTTCCCGTGCGCGAACGAGCTCGGTTAGCCGAGTCCCTGAGCATGGTACTTGGTGGTTCTAGTCGCAACTCCAAGGTAGGTGAGGACTAAGCGCGTTAGAGTAAGCGCGTCACTCCTGCATGACCCGAAGGATCAGTCGCATGGCGAGTCCTAGGCACGCTCTCATACTGGGTGTTTTCCCCTAGCCGCTCGTATTTGACTGGACGTCAGTCCCCGAGCGTGGTATTTGGCCGTTCGAGTCGCTATGCCAAGGATGCGGGGGACTTGGTCGCTGTGAGGAGCGAGGGCAGTTGTCTTGGCTCGTTAAGCCAGTCGAGCTAGGCGACTCCAATGGGGCTCCGTGTTGGCGTTTTTCGTGGACGTTACAAGGCCTGGGGTCTCCCAGTGCCCTCGTACCGCACTACTTGACCGTGCCGATCGCTTTACCAGAAGTTGACTTCTGCGAATAGCTTAACGCTATTATTACGAGTGCGAGTGGCACAAGACACGGAGAATAGACGCAATTTGCGGTAACCGGTCTGTTTTATTTCATAGCAGGTGGAGAGTACATGTATGGAGTTCTAGGAGTAGGACTTTCGTAGGAGGTTTACATTCCACGGCTGCTTGACGTCGAGTTTCCCGTCTCCTCGGACATTGGTGAGGTAGTAGGCGTCGTTGCATAGGACTCGCCCGATGGCGAATGGTCCCTCCCAAGGGGGGGAGATCTTGTGCATGCCCTTCTTGTCCTGGATGAGGCGTAGTACTAGGTCTCCTTCGTGGAAAGTGCGAGTCCTTACTCGTCGGCTATGGTAGCGGCGGATCCCTTGCTGGTAGATGGCGGTGCGGGAGCGAGCTAGGTCGCGTGCCTTGTCGAGCTGGTCGACTCCGTCTTGTCGTGCGAGTTCGTTTGCATCCTCCGTGTAGTTGACCACCCTTGGTGAGTCGTGCTCAAGGTCGGTGGGCATGATTGCCTCGGCACCGTACACCATGAAGAAGGGTGTAAACCCTGTCGACCTGTTGACGGAGGTGTGAATGCCCCAGATGACGGAGGGTAGCTCCTCGACCCAGCACCCGGCAGTGCGCTCGAGTGGTACTTGGAGCCGTGGCTTCAGGCCATGGAGGATGCTCTGGTTGGCGCGCTCCGCCTGGCCGTTGGACTCCGGGTGGGCGACTGAGGCGAGGTCGAGTCGGATGTGGTGTTCCTCGCAGAACTCGGCCATGGATCCTTTGGCGAAGTTGGTGCCGTTGTCCGTGATGATGCTGTTTGGGAACCCGTAGCAATAGATGAGCTCGCGTAGGAACTTGGTGGCGGTCTTCCCGTCGCATTTGCGGACTGGCTTGGCCTCCACCCATTTTGTGAATTTGTCGACTACGACCAGGAGGTGGGTGAAGCCGGAGGGGGCCTTCTTGAAAGGGCCTACCATGTCCATGCCCCACACGGCGAACGGCCAGGTGATGGGGATTGTCTTGAGCGCCGAGCTCGGCACGTGGGTCTGGTTGGCGTATTTCTGGCATCCGACGCACCGCTGGACAATGTCGACAGCGTCTGCGTATGCGGTGGGCCAGTAGAAGCCGTGTCGCATAGCCTTTGCGACCAGAGAGCGGGCACCCGGCGTGGTGGCCGCAGTCGCCGGAGTGAATGTCTTGGAGGATTTTACGTCCTTCAGCGGGTCAAACGCAGCGTTGGAACACGCTGGTCACGTTGCGCTTATGGAGCTCGCCGTTGATGATGACGAAGGATTTGCAGCGGCGTGCTATCATCCGGGTGTCTGTTTCGTCCGCTGGCAGGGTGCCTCCCTCCAGGTAGGCAATGTACGGCATGGTCCAGTCGTCTGGCTCGACGATAAGTGTGACAAGGGCTGCCTCTGGTTGCAGCGGGATTCCGATTCGCTCCCTTGGGGGAGAGACGGAAGGCTTGGTGATGGTGTCGAGGAAGACGCCGGCGGGTGGTGCGAGTCGAGCCGAGCCGATGCGAGAGAGTGCGTCGGCCTCCTCGTTCTTCCGCCTGTCAATCCACTCGACGGAGTAGCCTGCGAAGTGTCCACCCAGCTTGTCCACTGCTTGGCGGTATGCTGCCATGGTGGGCGAGACGGTGTCGCAGGTGCCAGCGACTTGCCCGGCGACGAGGTCGGAGTCTCCGTAGCAGCGCAGGAGGTTGACGTTCATATCCTTGGCAGCTCGCATGCCTGGAGTAGCGCCTCGTACTCGGCCATGTTGTTGGTGCAGGGGGTGAAGTCGAGGCAGAGGACGTAGCGGAGCTTGTCGCCCTTTGGAGAAGTTAGCACGATCCCTGCTCCTGTGCCATCCGCGTTCTTGGAGCCGTCGAAGTGTAAGCTCCAGTAATGGAGTTATGGCAGCTTTTCTGGCTACTGGGCCTCCTCCCAGTCGGCGATGAAGTCCGCGAGAGCCTGTGACTTAATCGCCTTGCGTGGCTCGTACTTGATGTTGTGGACGCCGATCTCGACGGCCCACTTGGCGACTCGCCCGGTCGCCTCACGGTTGCGGATGATGTCCTGCAATGGTGCTGAGGAGACGACCGTTATCGGGTGCTCCTGGAAGTAGTGTGGCAGTCGCCGTTGTGCTCTGAAGACCGCGTATACCAGTTTCTGGTATTGCGGGTAGCGCTGGCGCGATTCGGTGAGGACTTCGCTGATGTAGTACACTGGTCGCTGCACCGGGCGCTCCTTTCCTTCCTCTGGTTGTTCGACGACCATGACGACGCTGACGACGCGCTCGGAAGCCGTGACGTAGACCAGCATGGGTTCCTTGTCGACGTGGGCG
Source organism: Avena longiglumis (assembly GCA_030063025.1). Taxonomy (NCBI): domain Eukaryota; kingdom Viridiplantae; phylum Streptophyta; class Magnoliopsida; order Poales; family Poaceae; genus Avena; species Avena longiglumis. The sequence continues at coordinate 253,087,389 of CP125979.1, forward strand.
GCGAGTAGCGGTGCTGTGAGTAGCACCTTCTTGAGGTCGCGGAGCGCGTCGTCTGCTTCCTTGTCCCACTGGAAGGTGGGGTTCTTGCGCATTAGGCGGTAGAGGGGCATCGCCTTTTCGCCCAACCGGGGGATGAAGTGACTGAGAGCCGCGACTCGCCCGGCTAGCTTCTAGACGTCGCGCAGGAACTCGGGTTTGCCGAGTCAAGCGATCGTGTCGATCTTCGTGGGGTTCGCCTCGATCCCACGCTTGGAGACAACGTATCCCAGTAGCTGCCCGGCTGGTACACCGAAGGTGCATTTTCCTGGGTTTGGCTTTATCTTGTATTTCCATAGGTTAGCGAATGTTTCCACCAGGTCGGCGAGTAGGTCGCTCTAGCGAGCGGACTTTACCACCACGTCGTCGATGTATACGTGCATATTGCAGCCAATTTGGCTCGCAAGGCACTCCTGCATGCACCGCTGGTAGGTCGCCCTGGCGTTCTTGAGGCCGAAGGTCATGGCGGTGTAGCAGAAGGCTCCGAATGGCGTGATGAACGCCGTCTTCTCTTCGTCCTCAACGGCCATTTTGATCTGGTTGTACCCAGAGTAGGCGTCGAGGAAGCATAGCGACTCCGAGCCCGCGGTGGAATCGATGATTTGGTCGATCCGCGGGAGGACGAATTACTCCTTCGGGAAGGCGCTGTTCAAGTTTGTGTAATCGATACACATCCTCCAGGTCCCATTTTTCTTCTCGACCAGGACTGGGTTTGCCAGCCACTTGGAGTACTTGATTGGCCGGATGAAGCCTGCAGTGAGTAGATGCTGCACCTCCTCGGCGATGGCTCGGCGGCGCTCTTCATTGAATGGCCACAGCGACTGCTTGACAGGTCGCACTTTCGGTCGGCGTTGAGTTTGTGCTCAGCGAGTTCCCTAGGGACACCGGGCATGTCAGAGGGCTTCCATGCGAAGATGTCCCTGTTATCACGGAGGAACTCGATGAGCGCGCCTTCCTATGCTGGGCTCATGCCCGTCCCCATTGTCACTGTCTGGCTGGAGTCACCTGGGACCAGCTCGACGGTGCGGGTATGCGTCGTTGCCTCGACGGCTGTGGGGTTGCCGCCCTCCGAGTTGGGCTTCTTGAGTATGGTGGGGTTGTCTTTGTTGACCCCGCTCGTGTACTTGGCGAGCTCTTTGGCGTGGTTGGCCTCTGCCGCGATGATGGCGTCGGCGAGTTCGGCTCCTTTGGCCTCGCACTCGGCGGCCATGTCAGGGTCGCCGTGGATGGTGATGACGCCGCACGGCCTAGGTAGCTTCATTGCGTTGTACGCGTAGTGGGGCACTGCCATGAACTTGGCGAACGCCTGGCGCCCCAGGACGCAGTGGTAGGGGTTGTCGAAGGGCACCATCTCGAAGACGATCCGCTCGGTGCGGAAGTTTGCCGGTGTGCCGAAGGTGACTGGCAGCGTCACCTTGCCGATTGGGTATGCCTTCCGACCGGGGACGATGCCGTGGAACATGGTGTAGGTCCTCTCGATCATCGACTGCGAGAGCCACAGTCGCCTGAAGGTGTCCAGGTACAGGATGTTGATGGGGCTGCCGCCGTCCATCAATGTCTTGGGGAGCCAGTAGTCTCCCACCTTGGGCTTGACCACCAGGGCGACTCGGCCTGGGTACTCGATCCGTGGCGAGTGGTCCTGGCGGCTCCAAGTGATTGGTTGCTCAGACCAGTTGAGGAACTGGGGCATGTCCACCTGGGTCACCGCATTGACGGCGACGGCGCGGGCGATGGCCTTCTTCTCGCGCTTCGTGTTGAAGCCTGTGAAGGTGTGGAGCGAGCCGGCGACGCTGCCGCCTCCGTTTGGCGGGTTGTTGTCGAGGTCTTCCCGCGCGTGCCGTGCCTTCTCGATCTCCTTGAGAGAGTTGCAGTCGGCGGTCGTGTGCGTGGCGGGCTTTCCTTCCCTGCTGTGAAATACACAAGGTTGGTTAAGAAGGGCCGCATGGTCGAACCTCGGCTTCGCCTTGTAGTTGCCACCGTCGCGGCGGAAGCTCTTGGGCTCGCGCTGCGCTTATCCAGCGTTGGCGACGAAGTCGACTCGCCCGTCACTGCGGCGCTTGCCGGTGAGGCCAGTGTTGCTGTAGCGTAGATCGGGTCGTATCCCGTTGTCGTGGCCGCTCGTGCGGCGTTGTCCTCCCGACTCGTCGTCGGTTTCTTGGTTTAGGTCTTCCTCCGCGTACCTTTTTGCGATCTCCAGGAGATCCGGTATATTGTCGAGTGTGCGGGACGCTCGTTTGAGCTTGGCGACCAAGGGCTCGTAGCGGCACGAGGTCTTGAAGCAGTGGATCGCGGTGTCTGGGTGGATGTCGACCGTGTTGTACCACAGGTATTGCCACCGTTGGACCCAGCTGCGGGTCTACTCGCGAGGTCCATGGACGCATCGTTCCAGGTCCTCGATGGTGGTGGCGCGGGTGTATGAACCCTCGAAGTGCTTGACGAAGTCCTCGATGGTGCATCGTTCCCAGGAGTCGATGCTATCCGCGGGGAGAGTGTTAATCCACTGCATGCACGCCCCCTCCATCATCAGGGGAAGGTAGCGGGCGGCTAGTAGATCGGTGTGGCCGGCGGTCCCCATCGCCATGAGGTAGGTATCCAGCCACACAGAGGGATCGTACGAGGGGTCGTACTTCTCTATTTCCTTCGACGCTTTGAAGTTCACCGGGTATCTCTCGCCTCGGATCATCGGTCCGAAGCATCGGGGCCCGAGTCGACTTAGCGGCCCCCTCGTCTCACCGTCGTGGTGGTTGGTAAGGGTGTGCCGCAGGTCGTTGGGCTGGCGTGCGCGCCAGCTCTGGATGTTGATGATGTGGGTGCGGGCGTCGACGGGTTGACCGTTGGCGGCGACAAAGTTGGTCGCCGGCCGGGGGTCGTTGGTGGAGAGTGCCGCGTCCGCGGGTCGGTGTTGGAGCTGTAGTGGTTTGGGTGGCGGGCAGCTGAGGGTGTTTGCCGCCATGGGGCGGCCGCTTGAGGCCGCTCTGCTGCCCGATGAGCGCGAGTACATCCGACCCTGTGAGTCAACGCCTGCGTTTTATTGCTCGACCGCTTTTGCGAGGAGGGCCTTGGCGTACTAGATCTGCAGGGCTCCTTCACCAGTGGCTGGGATGTTGTCGACTGCTGCTCGGCCCGCGACGAGGTTGTCCATTGGGGTGGAGAACAGCGGGAGGTCGTTTGCGTCTTGCTCCCGTGAGGAGACCACGATCCTTGGTTGGTCCCTGGGGATGCGCGGATGGGTGGTGGCGGGGCGCCATTGGCCGTCGCCCCTGGCGGGGGCCGAGTGCTTCCTCCTGGTGGCGCGTTCTCGCAGATCGCGCGCTCGGCCGCGCGCTCGGCCGGGTCATTCTCGTCGTCGAAATTTAGGGCGCACCCCTGGACGGTGGGGTTCAGGCGCGACCTGATTCGGAGCTGGTGGTAGCGCGACAGCTCTGGCCATCACCGCCGAGGCAAAAAAATTCGCCGCTTGTTCCTTGCGATCGCCCGCTTCAGTGAGTTCCTCGACCTCCGTTGCCGTCGCGTTGGGAGGTATCGGCGTGGAGCATGGATCTTCCGGCGGGTCGGCGCCGGTCGCCATGTAGGTCGCGACGTGGCGGCCGGTTCCGTCACGGAGGTCGGCGGAGTTCTCCGACTCGGAGTCGAAGTCGAAGATCCCAAGGATAGAGGGATCCTCGAAGTCTCCGATGTTGGAGACCTGGGTGATGGAGCCCGCGGGTGACGCGGCGGCAATGGATCCGGCGAGTGACGCCGGGGTCGCCGAATCGGTGTCGTCATTGAGGGTCGCGTCTTCCGTGGCCGCGGTGGTTTCGGCCACGTTGTTGTGGGCCGAGTCGTACTCGGAGGCGAGGCGGTGGATCATGCGGACCTGACTCTCAGAGAGCCGGTCGCGTGGCGGCGACTCGCGGATGCGAGCCAAGTCCTCCGAGACGATGACGTCGGTGAGGCCGATGAAGAGGCTGATCGTGCCGACCGGCAGGATCATGCTATGCGTGACGGGTCGCGCTGCAGGGACGTAGCTGGTCGTCAAGATCTGGAGCATCTCGCCGATCGCGATCATGCGGCCGGTGGCGATCATCTCGTTGATGGGCAGATTGGATCTCGTCGCAGAACACCGGCCTGACCGGCCAGGCCCCACGGTGGGCGCCACTGTCGTGGGAATGACCACGGCATATGCTGCAATCGGCAGCGAGTAGTAGAACATGGGGCAAGGGCGGCCAGCCATCTGCGGTGCGAGATGAGGGCTGAGACACAAGGGTTTACCCAGGTTCGGCCCCCTGGAGGGTAAAGACCTACTCCTGCTAGATTGTATTATGGTGAGAGTACAATGGGGCGAGCTCGACGGCTAGACGGCGAGTCGCTTGGGTGTATGATGGAACGTATCTTCTATGCGTCCTCTAGGGAGGTTTATATAGACTCACCTCCCTAGGGTTTACAGATCTCAACCGAATCAGTTAAGGATTTAGCGATTCTACAACGTAGTCCGACTGGGTCTATCTACACTTCTAGGCCTTCAGCTTCCAGTCCCTTGAGTCCACGCCAGATCTTTATCCAGTCGCCATCCTGCGGGCCCACTCGCTGGCGCCTGGGCCAGTAGGAAACATCCTGCTGGGTATACCCCGATAGGCACATCCCCATCAATTATATTTTAAAAAGATCCCCATTTATAATAAAAACCTTAAAGAACAACTTATGAATACACCAAACCCTTTCTATCTATGTTAACCACCAAATTACAAAAACTACCACAACACTATAGAAAGTTCATAAGTAGTTAAGTAATAATATATCTTGGTTCATAAACTATGATCACTCATCCATCAAAGATAAATGATACTACTCCATTATAAAATCAAGAAACCACTACACCAAGTAAAAGAATAACCATTTTTTAAGTAACCTAAAGGAAACATTCCAGATACTCAAGGTACAAATATCATAAGCATTATACTTTCAAACTATCCTTGTTTTAAAGTTAACTTTAGTCTACAAGAATCTAAGTATAACACTATGAACATTATTATATGTTTTATAGTTAACTTTGGTCTGATATAGTTAAGTCGTAAAGCATATCAAACCCAAACCATTCGAGCAAACATAGATAACATCGACCAGACTCAACTAAGCACAAAGCTTGTTTAGACCTTAGAAGAGAAACCTTTTCTTCAAAGGTTATTCTTTTTGCCACTTCAAACAAGAACTCTTGTATAAGCAATCTTGACTAGCATTTCATAGGTGTATATTTTATTGCTACATAAATATGTGTTGCTCACACACACTCATAAGCTCTAATAGAAGCACAAATGTGAAACTTATCTAAAAGGACCACACATTTAAAGTAACCATTTCCGGAATCCAAACCCTAGAACAACGTTATCCCCGGGATTCGCGTTTATAACGTGCATCACATGACTTATGCATAAAAGCATATTGCTTATTTAAACATTAGTCCTTACCGGACCAATGATGATAATTTCAGATTTTGGATCTTATACTGACTCGAAGACTGTGAGTACATAATCTTGCAATCACAAAAGGCAAGTTCACACTTGCTCATGTCCTTTGTTTATTTTCCGTAAAATATTCTACAAATCCAGTGTTGTCATCACCTGCATTTGAAAAGGGTCAGAAAACACTATTTTCAATAATAATGTGAACTATTGGTTACTGATCCAGGGTGATCAGTTAATCTATTGAATCTGACAGTTGGAATACCACTGTTCAGAACTATATCACCTAGGAATTAACAATCAATGTCGCCAGTGATTCTTGCGCCGTATATTACGCGTTGACCATGAGATTTGGAATGGGACGGAGAAGTCAGTTGTATCTTCTTCCTCTCGCATGAAGCCGGATGTGCAGGTCGTGGTTATTATCCTTGTAGCATGCATTTTAATTGGTAATTCGTAGAGGATATGCAGCATATGGGTGGGAACCCTCAATGTCCCACGATAGTTCTGACATCTAATGGTTTGTACAAACCATTGTCGTAATCCATTATGTGGGCATGGTGTACACCAAGGAGGCATGCGAGGTCACGAAGGGGGCAGTGATTGTCTTGGATCATCTTCTAGGCCCCACATAATGGAATTGTGGACGGGAATAAGCTGCCCGGTTGTGTAACAAAGAGTTGATCTCTCATGGGTAAAGTGACGCACCTCTGCAGAGTGTAAGAACTGTAACTTGTTACTCCCTGTTCCGGGAAGGAGCTGCGAACGCGGCGGGAAAGTAACTCCATGAAAGTTCTGGTAAACCCGTGAAGGATGAAGGACATAGCTTTTCAGAATAAAAGCAACCTTTGAAGAAATGTTTATGAAAACTTGCATTGCCTACAACCTATGGTCTTTGGCTGTAGTTATAGTGCATCAAACACTCCTTTTCTAGTGAACTTGCTGAGTACGCTCGTACTCAAAGTATCTTCTTAACCCTTGCTAGATTATGAGGCCGGGATAGACAACATCTACATCAAGTTATGCTCCAGGATTCATTAATCAAAGCTAAGGTTCTTCAAAGACAAGGAAGTCAACATATACCTCAACTCAAGTGAAGACGAAGTTACTGATTAGATAGGAATATAATCTCTAGCCAAAGAAACTAATTCGGTAGTGTATTGCAATAGCAGCAATGCCAATCCCTTAATTAAAATACTAGTCTTAATAGTATAATAGTCTTGTGTTGTTTATTTTTTATTATTCTCCGTAAGAAGTTCTTTCTCTCTCTTTAACCTAGAGTGTTCTCTGGATCTTGTGTAAAGAGTGAGTTGTAACCTTTAGTCATGTATTGGACCCGCTGTGTTTCTGTTGTGCCATTCTGAGGGATGTAATACTAGTGAACGGTGTTTCATTGGTGTTATGTCAACGACTACAATATACTACATCATGCAGTGGTATGTTAGGTCATCGCAATAAAATTCTGGATATTTACTTTACGAACTGGTATCGTATTGTGTTGAGTGTCAATCTAAAGTTTAAAGTCCTATTGCAAACTTTCAGCAAACTCTGTTTACTTCGTGAAATTTAATAATTGGTATTAAATCGAGAGTAACAATTCCAGTGTTAGTATCTTAAGTATCATGTTTGCCTCCATGATTCTTGATTGTTTTAATATCAAGTTTATCTAGGAGCTGAAAGAATTGTTTCAGAAACCATCATGTGTGATAGATATAACGATATCTGAAACAATGTTTTGGTTGCAATATGATAGAGTATAATATATGTTCTCATATTGGATGAGAATTTGCAAAGGTTAGAGATGCTAGACATCCTAATCATCCAAAAAGGGTTTTGGAAAGTAATGTTATACTCACGATTCGCCTTTATAAGCTACAGTAGCTTGATCATGAGAGTCGTCATGATAAGGATGAATATAAGATGTATGTAAAGTGTTTACTACACTAAAAGATTACTAAAGAATGGATTTTGAAAGAACGTCGATCATTTGATGATGGTGATCTACTTCAAAGTGCAAGTCCAAAGGTATTATTATGTGAATATACACGCTTTGGACTATGTGTCATGTATATGGCACCACTTTTGATGTTGATAGACTCTTTTAAAAAGGAAAAGGAAATGTTGAAAGAGAATCTATAAAATATATTTGGCAGAAAAGAAAAGATTGGAAATATCCAATTTAGGTATATGGATGATATACATGTTATGGTTGTATTCTTTGCTTGTTAGACAATGTGGTTCTTGGGTATTGGATACCGAATTGGTTGGTATGAAATTTCATACAGAACGACGCAATTCATGAACTACAATGGCCTAAGTAACTAGCAAGAGAATATGTGATGATGTTCATTGAAAACAAACAAACCGTTGTTTGTATTTCTCGTTGACATCAAAGCTTGCCTTCAAGATTTGTTTTAAATAAAAGTTATTTAAATCAGGTATTATGAGAACAAAGATTGTTCAAATAATTACCATATTCCATATAAGATGGATGATTTTCAAATCTAGTTGGAGAAATCACATCCATAAAGCTAATGCTAAAATCTCGCAAGACAAATGATTGGAAGATCACTTACGAAGTGACATCGCTATTTAAATTATATTAGAAAGAAAACATGAAGAAACTCCATTTTCATGGATTTTTGGAGTCTTTTATTTGATCAAGTGACGCTTGTGAGACTTTCCTCGGGATAATTAAAACTTCGTTCAAAGGCCAAAGAAGAACGAACGACTAAAATATTGGAATTTATACATATCGATGTATGTAGTCCATTATGTATAGTCGTAAGCGATGGATTTCAACTTCATATGCTTTCTCCAGAAATTTGAGTGAATATTCACTTAATGAGAAAGAAGTATGAAATATTTGAAAATGTTAAAAGACTTTCAATATCAAGTGGAAAATCATTGTAACAAGAAAATAAATGAATTATGATTTTATCATAAAGGGATTTATTTGAGTTGCAAGTTTAGCAAAACACCTAGATTTACATCTCCCGAAACACCATAGGAGTATGGAGTGTTTGAGACTTGTAATGAAACCTTGTTTGACATGGTTGGATCAAAGGTGTTATTTACAAAACTGCCATTATATTTTAAAAGATTAAAAGCTTTATAGACTAACGCTTTTACACTGAAAAGATCTCCATCTTGATCCGTTGAAATGACACCATGGAAGTTATGGTTTGGGGTAAAACCCAAATTGTCATTTCTTCAATTTTGGTATGCTAAGCATAAGTAAGATGTTTACAACCAAAGTCGGATAAGCATGTCTTTCTAGGTTATTTTGAATAACTGGGTATTCCTCCATAACACCAAGGACAAAAGGGTTTGTCGCTTGAAACGTGAAGTTTCTTGAAGAAGGAATTTTTCACAAAAGTTAAGTGGGAGGACAATAGAACTTTGATAAGGTTAACGAACCTTAGCTAAATGTGCTGAGTTGCACAGCGCCGGAAAATGTTCCGGAGGAAGCCAAAATGCTCATAGCTTATGTGCCTCAAAGGTTGTGGTCACGGAGATCTAAGTTCCTATTGAACCAAGTAGGTCGGATAAACAATCAAATGCTGAGATTTGAGAGTAAATCATTATTATTTGACAATGATGAACCGACTACATACAAAGAAGCAATGACGGGCCCTGGCTCCGTCAAATGGCTTGAAGCCATAAAATCCGTGATAGTTCCATACACGAGAAATCAAGTTTTGAACTTGGAAGACCCTCTGGAAAGGTGTAAAAACCTATCGGTTGTATTTGGATCTATAAAGAAACAGACATGTATGTTTCACATCTATGAAATAGTCGACATGTCGGTAAAGTATTTTACGAAAATGTTCAAGGAGTTGACTATGACAAGATTTGATCTTTCATAGCGATATTTAGTCTGGACGGATTAATGTAGCAATCACTACATATAATTTGGTATATGGTAGAAGAATGAACAAAACAAAGTTCTTCTAATAGAATGATTATGTAGGACGTGTGCATGACACGGTCCAAAGGGTTTTGTTAATTCAAAGGATGCTAAAAGGGCATGGAAACTTCAATGGTTGAAGTAAGCATCGCGGAGTTGGAATCTTCACCATGATGAAACTATTAAAGAAGTTTAATTTCATCAGGAGATGATGAAGATGCTTGCATTTGCAAGAAATTAAGTGGGAGCGCTAAGACACATTTCTAATACATTATGTGGATGACATCTTGTTGATTAGAAATGATGTATCTTTTATTGACAAAGGTTAAGAATTTCATTTCGATGAAAGACTTAGGCAAAACCCGAATATTTAGCATGAATGTCTATAGTGGATAGACTGTGACGCTAATATGGTTGTGCCAAACGTACATATATGAGATATTGAAGGAGTTCAATATAGAAAAGACAAGAAACAGTTCTTGTCGCATGGAAAGGAATTGAATCAAGATTCAAGTGTATCGACACTTGATAAGTGAAACAATATTCAAGTGCTTTGACACTTGATGAGTGAAATCACAAGGATGTTTTGATCAATCATACCATGATATGTACACATCCAGATATGTCCTATGATCTGAGTGTTATGAGCATATACCAGAATGAATCATAAAATGATCATTGGTCGATAGTAAGGATATTCTTATGATCTTTTGGAAGAATTAAGAATATATTTGTGTAGAAGTGACAAACAATTAAAAATAGTTCATTGTAAAGCGTTACATTGATACTAGTTTTTGTCACAAGATACAAATTAAGTTTATCTCAATTTAAACTATGAGTGGCGCAATGAAATGGAAAGGAGTTTTCATGATGCATGATGTATTCCAAAGTTAAGACATTGTGACGGATACTACAACAAAAGGCTAAGTATATGATTGCTATAGTAGCAGCAAAGGAGGGAATTTGTGTCAAGTAGTTTGTTATCAAACTAAGGTGTGGTTCGCAACGGGATAACACTAAAGATATATTGTATGACAATAGTATCGGCGTGATTTAACCCCAAGGAACTAAAGGTCTCACCAAAAGACCAAATTTATACAATGCCATCTCATTGGATAATGAGAGATGCGTGAAGACGCAAAGACATGCAAATACACATGGACCTGAAATGTCAGATTCATAGATTATGTTAACCACTTGAAATTGCGTATATGGAACAGCAGAAAGCCATAGGTGTTCAATACGTAAAGTTTCTAAACTAGATTATTGTCTCTAGTGCAAGTGGGAGACTGAAGGGAATATGCCCGAGAAGCAATAATAAAGTGGTTATTATCGTATTCCTTATTTATGGTAAATGTTTATTTTGCATGCTATAATTATATTAATACGGAAACGTTAATACATGTGTGTTTAATAAACAAAAAGGAAGTTCCTAGTTATGGCTCTCTTATAAACTAGCTCGTTGATTAACAAGATGATCAAAGGTTTCCTGATCATGGACATTGGATGTTGTTAATAACGAGGTCACAACATTATTGGAATGATGTGATAAAAATTCATCCAAAGTATAGCATTACGATCAAGGTCATTGTGTTTATATTGCTATAACATCATACGAAGTAATCTTAGTCCTTAGACCATGAGATCATGTCAATCACTAACACCGGAAGAGTATCTTGATAACATCAAACGTCACACCGTAACAGGGTGACTATAAAGATGGGTTCAGTGCTACGAAGGTGTTATGTTGAGGCTCATGGATCAAGAATGGAATTTTTCCATCCTGATGATGGATAGATATACTTTGGGCCCTCTCGGTGATATCACATTAGTTAGCTTGCAAGCAAGTGATTTAATCACTAGAATGTTATATCACGGGAACGAGAAAAGAGTACATGTCGGTAACAGGATCAAACTAGGTATGGAGATACCGATGATCGAATCTCGGACATGTAATATATCGCGAGACAAAGGGATTGAGTTACATGCGTATAAGGTTCACACGATCACAGAAGTCATCGTTGAATATGTGGGAGTCAGTATGGATCTCGAGGTCCCGCTGCTGATTCTTGATCGAAGAGGGGTCTCGATCATGTCTACATTATTCATGAACTGTAGGGTGACACACTTAAGGGATACCGACACCATTTGGATCAAATAATATGCCAGAGAAAGAAAAAGGAAAGCACATGAATTTCTTTCACTACACACCGAAACTATTTCGGTTGAAATTGCTGAAACTGGTTCTGCATGTGAAATTGAATACTAGCAAGGGGTTTTATGTGAATGTTTGTTAATTAAAGTAATTAACAAAATTCTGAATAAATAAATAAAAGAGTTTTATTTAAATGAGAGCGTGCATTAAATTTGGTGGAAATTTAATGCATGTGAGTGGATTTTTTACTGGAGGCTCTTTTATGGGAGTGGAGGCTTTTCATTTTGAGTAGAAGCTCCACCCACATGAATGTGTAAGAGGTGGGGGGCAGCCACCATGGCTGGCGCCATGCCCCTTGGGGTGCCCCCCCTCTCCCTATAAAAGTCCCCCCTCTCATCCTATCAAACCACACCTCCTCGCGAAGGATCTCTCTCTCCCTTTAGAATTCCCCCATGGTCTCGAATCAGCGAGATACATGTTCCCGGTGGCTTTTTCTAGAAGGATTTGTTGCTTATGTTGCTTCGCTGGAGCGAGGGCGCGGAGGTTATCGGGGTACACGGACGTGTGTGCGATCACGGATGCACCACTGCTTTGCGGTGCTGGACGTGATGGTGCTGGACCGGCTGGACCAGATGGACTTCATCACGATCTTGAAATCGGCAAGCGTTCGACTACATCATCCACTAGTACAACCTCGTTAACTCTATACGGTCTTCGAGGGTATGTATTCTATGAATGTATATCCACCCGTTGTTTGTATCTAGTAGATAGATCTTGGTGCTTTGTTCCCATCGTAGGAAAAATTATGTTTTCTATACTGGGAACCCTTCAGATTCTGGGAGCATAACTTGATGTAGTTGTTGTCTGCACTGGCTTCAAAATCTATCGAGGGTTAAGAAGATACGTTGAGTACGAGCGTACTCAGCAAGTCCACTAGAAAAGGAGTGTTTGATGCACTATATCTACAGCCACAGAATGTAGGTCGTAGGCAATGCAAGTTTTCATAAACATTTCTTCAAAGTTTGCTTTTATTCTGAAAATCTATGTCCGTCAGGCTTCACGGGTTTACCAGAACTGTCATGGAGTTCCTTTCCCGCCGCGTTCGCAACTCCTTCTCGGAACAGGGAGTAACAAGTTACAGTTCTTACACTCTGCAGAGGTGCGTTACTTTACCCATGAGAGATCAACTCTTTGTTGCACAACCGGGCAGCTTATTCTCGTCCACAATTCCATGATGTGGGGCCTAGAAGATGATCCAAGCCAGTCACTGCCCCTTTCATGACCTCGCATGCCTCCTTGGTGTACACCATGCCCACATATTGAATTACGGCAATGATTTGTACAAACCGTTAGATGCCAGAACTATCGTGGGACGTTGGGGGTTCCCACCCATATGCTGCATATCCTCTATGCATTACTACTTAATATGCACGCTACAAGGATAACAGTCACGACCTGCACATCCGTCTACATGCGAGAGGAAGAAGATACAACTAACTTCTTCGTCCCATTCCAAATCTCATGGTTAACGCGTAATACGGCGCAAGAATCACTGGCGACATTGGTTGTTAAATCCTAGGTGATAGTTCTGAACAGTGGTATTCCAACTGCCAGATTTAATAAATTAGCTGATCACCCTGGATCAGTAACCAATAGTTCACATTATTATAAAAATAGTGTTTTCTGACCTTTTTCAAATGCAGATGATGACAACACTGGATTTGCAAACTACTTTACAGAAAATAAACAAAGGACATGAGCAAGTGTGAACTTGCCTTTTGTGATTGCAAGATTATGCACTCACGGGGCTTCAATACAATATAAGATCCAATATCTGAAATCAGCATCATTGGTCCGGTAAGGACTAATATTTAAAGAAACAATATTCTCTTACTCATAAGTAATGTGATGCACTTTATAGATACAAATCCCGAGGATAATGTTGTTCTAGGTTTTGGATACTGGAAAGGGTTTCCTTGGAATGTGTTGTACTTTTACTTAAGTTTCACAAGTGTGCTTCTTGTTAAGGTTTGTGAGTGTGTGAAACAACATGAAATTATAATAACATAGAACAATGAGATACACACCAACGTGAAATGTTACTCAAGATTCCTTACATTATAATTGTTTATCTTTGAATTTTACTTTACAAGTACTAGCCTTAATAAGGAACTTAAGTGTTTACAATCCTAAGTATACAAATAAGGTTTGAAACAATGTGATTGTGATTAATTGTCATCTATTGATTATAATGGTAATTCCTTGAATTTAATTTGTTAAGAGTTGGAAATATTATTATAAGATTTGTTGATTTAAGTGTCAAAACGAATAACTTTTGAAGAAAAGATTCCTTTTATAAGGTCTAAACAATCTTGGTGGTTAATCAAATGTGATTAAGGTTGTTTGTGCTTGCTTAAATAGCTTGGACTTGAGATGCTTTATACTTAATTATAATAGACCAAAGTTAACTATAAAACATGTAACAAAGTCTTTAATCTTATATTGAAATTTTTACAGACTAAAGTTAACTTTTAAAAATAAAAACATGGATGGTTTGAAGGTGTAATGCTTATGATATTTGTATTTTGTTCACTTTATAATGTTTCATTAAAGTTATTTAAGAATGGTGTTACTTCTATTTGAGTAGTGGTTTCTTAACTTTATAATGGAATAGAGACTTTTATCTTTTTATAGATGAGTGGTTATAGTTTGTAAACCATGGAGTAATGTTACTTAATTGCTTATGAGTTTACTATAGTGTTTTGGTATGTTGATAAACTTGTGGTTAAAGTAAAGGAAAAGATTTAAATTTAGTCACAACTATCCTTGAAGATTTTATATTGTATAAACATCTTTTTAAGAAATAATCTACATTTATGGATGAATGGTAATTCAATAAAAAATGTATTTATAATGTTTTGAACCATTATGACTTTATAGTATCAATACTTAAGACTAATAATATTTATTTAGACTCATTTGGTTGATTTTAGGAATATTAGAAAATTTTATTTACCTTTATATGAATTATTCATTAAGGAAATAATTTTAACTTCAAGTTATTAAAGTATTTGAATTTTTATTTACTCAACAGTGGAGTTTTATATTCTTAATTTGTAGATATTTTTTTTTGATCATTTTGGTATATTACATTTATTTTTATGATTTATAAATAATAAGATATGATTTTTATAAGATTTATTACTTTATAACTACTTAATAAATAATAAATATTTAGTTCAGTGAAATAATAATGCATGATTGCTATTTTAAGGTATTGTTTTTATTTTTCTAAGATTTTTATGTATTTTATTTTATTTTGAATATTTACCAATTTTAAAATATGAATTATCAAAGTTTTATTACTTATAATATCTTTATTAAATAATAGTTATTTAAGTAACCATCATAATAAAGTTTGATAATAGCTTAATGTTATAGATTTTATTTTTCTAAAAAAATTCATATATTATACATATTTTTCTGAGTTATAAAACAAAAGTTATTGATTTAATAAGATTTAATGATTTTATTTTATTTCTGGAATTTTTGAATTTGGGTTTGTATCTTTTATTTATTTCCTAAACAGACACTAAGCTTTTTTGCACCGCACCCACACCTAGCCCTAGTCATTGACTAGTGGGCCAGTGGCCACATCATCACTCAGGTTCGTAAATGCCTTTGTTACCGGCCCTATCTCTACTCCCAGACAATGACAGATGGGCCCTAATCCATGTCACCTGCCACGTGAGACAAGACCAGGTCAAATAGGCTGACTAGGCAGAGGGTGACGTTGGCATGACGTTGCTATGGTGTCAACACAACCACCGCTGTCAGTGGGTGGTCGCCGACGACGATCCACGGCGCCCTAGCAAGCGAAACTAGCCTAGTTTGAATCAGCGCAACGTGTTGAACCCTAAAGTGGCAGCGCCGCTCGGAAATGGTCATCGGATAGTTCCGATGATGGCCGACGGTGGCATAAGGTTTGACGGCATTTTACAACGAGAGGAGGCGATTTAGGGTTTCTGGAAAGTTTAGGAACTCACCCTGATTGCAGTGGTGGTGTCGACGAGGACTAGTCCGGTCGAAGACGAGCTCTCCGATGAGGATTCTGATGAACTTCCGCAAAGAGGAACAGCAAAATTCGTCCTCTCCAGTGCTCCCCTTGATGCAAGATTCCCCCCAGAGGATCTACGGAGCACGGGGCTTCTCCATGGCTACTTGGAAGAGGGTGGGGAGGTGTGGCTCGACGACGATACATGGCTCCGGTGAGCTAGGGTTTCGGCCCCATTCGAAATAGAGAGGATAAGGAGGGAATGTGGATAGGGATTGAGGCAGGGCGTCACGGTGGCCTTATTATCCCCTTATGAGACGGTGGCGAGCATCTCAATGCACGGCTGACGACGACGATGGCATCGGGCGGCGGCGGACTCCTACAGCGAGTTGCCTGTGTGCGTGAGGATGAAGACGAATTCACTTTTGCGGAAAACCCCCTGGCGATTCTTAGCTCAACCCGCGGTCCTTCTTTGGTCCCACCCATCAGTCATAGAAAAGGACGAGTTGGGCTGGCTGTTGGGCCCTTCTAGGCTACACGTGGGCGACAGGTAAGAAGGAGGGAAGTTGGGCCATGGGCCAGATTTGATCTCCTTCTGTTTTTTCCTAGTTCTTTCTTTTTTTATTCTGTTTTGTTTACAGATTTGAATTTGCATCTTTAATTTGAACTTTTCTAACAAAGTTTATTTGCTAAATACTTGCAGCAACAATTGATATTAATTGAGATTTATTTTGTAAACCTTTATGATAAATATTTTTATATTTCTTTTATTTTCTTTATATGAACCCCTTTTAATATTTTGTCAAAGCCCTTATTATTAATTTTCTTTCCATATTAAACCATGGATTTATTAAATGACATTTCTGAAGGGAATATGCCCGAGAGGCAATAATAAAGTGGTTATTATCGTATTCCTTATTTATGATAAATGTTTATTTTGCATGCTATCATTGTATTAATACGGAAACGTTAATACATGTGTGTTTAATAAACAAATAGAAAGTTCCTAGTTATGCCTCTCTTATAAACTAGCTCGTTGATTAACAAGATGATCATAGGTTTCCTGATCATGGACATTGGATGTTGTTAATAACGAGGTCACAACATTAGTGTAATGGTGTGATGAACATTCATCCGAAGTATAGCATTACAATCAAAGTCATTGAGTTTATATTGCTATAACAACTTAAGTGATCCTAATCCTTAGACCATGAGATCATGTCAATCACTAACACCGGAAGAGTTTCTTGATAACATCAAACGTCACACCGTAACAGGTGATTATAAAGATGGGTTCAGAACTACTAAAGTGTTATGTTGAGGCCCATGGATCGAGAGGAATTTGTTCATCCCGATGACGGATAGATATACTCTGGGCCCTCTCGGTGATATCACATTGATTAGCTTGCAAGCAAGTGATTTGATCACTAGAATGTTATATCACGGAACGAAAAGAGTGCATGTCAGAACGAGATCAAACTAGGTATGGAGATACCGATGATCGAATCTCGGACATGTAATATATCGCGAAACAAAAGGATTAAGATACAAGCGTAAAAGGTTCCGACGATCACAAGAAAGTCATCGTTGAATGTGTGGAGTCGATGGGTCTCCATCCCGCTTCGATTATTGATCCGAGAGGGTCTCGATCATGTCCACATTATTCGCGAACCGTAGGGTGACACACTTAAGAGACACCGACATCCAATTGGAGCAAAAGTTTCATGCCGAAAAGAAAAGGAAAGCAGGAATTTATTTCACTAGACACAAACTGCTTTGGTTGAAATTGCTGAAACTGGTTCTGCATGTGAAATGGAATACTAGCAAGGGGTTTTATGTGAATGTTTGTTAATTAAAGTAATTAACAAAATTCTGAATAAATAAATAAAAGAGTTTTATTTAAATGAGAGCTTGCATTAAATTTGGTGGAAATTTAATGCATGTGAGTGGATTTATGAGTGGAGGCTTTTTAATGGGAGTGGAGGCTTTTCATTTTGAGTGGGAGCTCCACCCACATGAATGTGGAAGAGGTGGGGGCAGCCCCATGGCTGGGCGCATGGCCCCTTGGGTGCCCCCCTCTCCCCTATAAAATGCCCTCCTCTCACACCACACCTCCTCGTGAAGGATCTCTCTCCCCCTCTAGATTTTATCCCCCATGGTCTCGGACTAGCGAGATACATGTTCCCGGTGGCTTTTCGGCAAGAAAGAGTTGTGCTTCCGCTGCATCGCTGGAGCGAGGAGGCGGAGGTTGCTCGGTGCCTCGAACGTGTGTGCGAGCACGGATGCTTGCTTTTGGCGCTTAGGACTTCCTCTCGATCTTGAGATCGGCAAGAGATCGTCTACATCAACCACGAGTTTGGACTCGTTAAGCTTTGTCGGTCTTCAAGGGTATGTTCTCTACGGATATACATCCGCCTGTTTGTATCTAGTAGATAGATCTTGGTACATAGTTGTTCCCATCGTAGGAAAATTTTTGTTTTCTATCTGCGAACCCTACAAAGGGTATCGAGCCGGATCTATGCGTAGATACTTTGCACGGGTAGTACACATATGAGTATGTGGGCGATGATGATCATTTTATTGCTTCTTAGTTGTACTTTGGATATTGGTGGCATAGTGGGATGAAGCGGACAAACTTTACATGTCCTCGCACATGAGACCTGTTCCACGCTTGACATGCAACTAGTTTTGCATAAGTGGCTAGCGGTGTCTCTCTCCTACTATAGTCAATATCTAATTTGCAACGAGTTGTCAACAATTTGGTTATCCTCGTTGTGGTTCATGTTCGTAGGTAAGAACGGTTCTATCTTGAAAGCCCTAAGCCACGTAAAATTTGCAATGGATAAATTAGAGGCGTAGTTTAGATTGTTCTTTGGGCTAGTGATATGATATGGTGATGTTGTAAGTAGAAGTATGAGATGATACTCTTACAACACACATAACGTGTAATATCCATAGACCTTGGACTTACACATATAGGTATGATAGTGATCATACCACGGTGCACATGATAGAGATCATCAAGGGAACCATAACATTTCACTAATAAACATGTGATGTTTGATAGCATCTTATATTGCTTGTTTGGCATTTTATTAGCATAATAAGATGATCCCTCATTTAGATATCAAGATAAAAATGTGTTCTTCCTTAAGTATGCACCGACAATGTTTCGTCGCTTCAAGACATCACGTGATGATCGGGTGTACTTGAATCCACGAGCACTCTCGGGTGTAAGACAGTTACACACGCGAATACTAAGGTTCTTACTTGGCGAGCCTAGCATGTACAGACATGGCCTCGGAACACGGACCGAAAGGTTAAGCATGAGTCATATAGTAGATATGATGCCCATTTGATGCTCGCTTTGAAGCTACACGACTCACGTGATGATCGGACTTGGTGTAGTGGATTTGGTTCATGTAATCACCAAAAGGCACGAGGGATGTCGTTTTGAGTGGGAGTTCATTTCTAATTTGGATTAGTAGAACTCAATTTATCATAAATTAAATCAAAGTGAATTTGCATAATTTGTTGTAGTCATTGGCATTCGTTCACCACCTTATGCATAGTTATAATTGAGATAATAGAACTATAGAATTCGGATATATACTTTACTTAACTGGTATCGTATTGTGTTGAGTGTCAATCTAAAGTTTAAAGTCCTATTGCAAACTTTCAGCAAAATTCTATTTACTCCGTGAAATTTAATAATTGGTATTAAATCGAGAGTAACAATTCCAGTGTTAGTATCTTAAGTATCATGTTTGCCTCCATGATTCTTGATTTGAACATCAAGTTTATCTAGGAGCTGAAAGAATTGTTTCAGAGACCATCATGTGTGGCAGATATAACGATATCTGAAACAATGTTTTGGTTGCAATATGATAGAGTATAATATATGTTCTCATATTGGATGAGAATTTGCGAAGGTTGGAGATGCTAGACATCCTAATCATCCAAAAGGGTTTTGGAAAGTAATGTTATACTCACAATTCGCCTTTATAAGCTAAAGTAGCTTGATCATGAATGTCGTCATGATAAGGATGAATAGAAGATGTATGTAAAGTGTTTACTACACTAAAAGATTACTAAAGAATGGATTTTGAAAGAATACCGATCATTTTGATGATGGTGATCTACTTCAAAGTGCAAGTCCAAAGGTATTATTATTTGAATATACACGCTTTGGACTATGTGTCATGTATATGGCGCCACTTTTGATGTTGATAGATTCTTTTAAAAGGAAAAGGAAATGCTGAAAGAGAATCTATAAAATATATTTGGCAAAAAGAAAAGATTGGAAATATCCAATTTAGGTATATGGATGATATACATGTTATGGTTGTATTTTTGCTTGTTAAACAATGTGGTTCTTGGGTATTGGATACCGAATTGGTTGGTATGAAATTTCATACGAATGACGCAATTCATGAACCACAATGGCCTAAGTAACTAGCAAGAGAAAATGTGATGATGTTCATCGAAACAAACAAACCGTTGTTTGTATTTCGCTGACATCAAAGCTTGACTTCAAGATTTGTTTTAATAATTGTTATTTGAATCAAGTATTATAAGAACAAAGGTTGTTCAAATAATTACCGTATTCCATATAAGATGGATGATTTACAAATCTAGTTGAAGAAAGACTTCAAGATTTGTTTTAATAATTGTTATTTGAATCAGGTATTATAAGAACAAAGGTTGTTCAAATAATTACCGTATTCCATATAAGATGGATGATTTACAAATCTAGTTGAAGAAATCACATCCATAAATCCTAATGCTAAAATGTTGCAAGACAAATGGTTGAAAGATCACTTACGAAGTGACATCGCTGTTTAAATTATATTGGAAAGAAAACATGAAGAATCTCCATATTCATGGATTTTTGGAGTCTTTGATTTGATCAAGTGACACTTGTGAGACTTTCCTCGGGATAATTAAAACTTCGTTCAAAGGCCAAAGAAGAACGAACGACTAAATTATTGGAATTTATACATATCGATGTATGTAGTCCATTATGTGCAGTCGTAAGCGATGGGTTTCAACTTCATATGCTTTCTCCGGAAATTTGAGTGAATGTTCACTTAATGAGAAACAAGTATGAAATATTTGAAAATGTTTCAAAGACTTTCAAGATGAAGTGAAAAAATCATTGTAACAAGAAAATAAATGAATTATGATTTGATCATAAAGGGATTTATTTGAGTTACAAGTGTAACAAGAAAATAAATGAATTATGATTTTATCATAAGGGGATTTATTTGAGTTGCAAGTTTAGCAAAACACCTAGATTTACATCTCCCAAAACACCATAGGAGTATGGAGTGTTTGAGATTTGTAATGAAACCTTGTTTGACATGGTTGGATCAAAGGTGTTATTTATAAAACTGCCATTATGTTTTAAAATATTATAGCTTTAGAGACTACCGCTTTTACACTGAAAAGAGCTCCATCTTGATCCGTTGAAATGACACCATATGAGTTATGGTTTGGGGTAAAACCCAAGTTGTCCTTTCTTAAATTTTGGTATGCTAAACATAAGTAAGATGTTTACAACCAAAGTCGGATGAGCATGTCTTTGTAGGTTATTTTGAATAACAGTTGGTTATTCCTCCTTAACACCGAGGACAAAAGGGTTTGTCGCTTGAAATGTGAAGTTTCTTGAAGAAGGAATTTTTCATAAAAGTTAAGTGGGAGGACAATAGAACTTTGATAAGGTTAACGAACCTTAGCTAAATGTGCTGAGTTGCAGTCACCGAAATCGCTCGAGGCTGCCATAATGCTCATAGCTTATGTGCCTCAAAGGTTGTGGTCACGGAGGTCTAAAGTTCCTATTGAACCAAGAAGGTCGGTTAAACAATCAAATGCTAAGATTTGAGAGTAAATCATTATTGTTTGACAATGATGAACCGAATACATACAAAGAAGCGATGATGGGCCCTGACTCCGTCAAATGGCTTGAAGCCATAAAATCCGTGATAGTTCCATACACGAGAAATCAAGTTTTGAACTTGGAAGACCCTCCTAAAGGTGTAAAACCTATCGTATTTGGATCTATAAAGAAACAGACATGGATGTCTCACATCTATGAAATATTCGACATGTTGTAAAGTATTTTATGACAATGTTCAAAGAGTTGACTATGACAAGATTTGATCTTTCATAGCGATATTTAGTCTGGACGGATTAAAGTAGCAACCACTACATATAATCTGTTATATGATAGATGAATAAACAAAACAAAGTTCTTCTAATAGAATGGTTACCTAGGACGTGTACATGACACGATCCAAAGGGTTTTGTTAATTCAAAGGATGCTAAAAAGGGCATGCAAACTTCAATGGTTGAAGTAAGCATCACGGAGTTGGAATCTTCACCGTGATGAAAAGGAGTTTTCATCAGGAGACGATGAAGATGCTTGCATTTGCAAGAAATTAAGTGGGAGCGCTAAGACATATTTCTAATACATTATGTGAAGGACATCTTGTTGATTAGAAATGATGTATCTTTTATTGACAAAGGTTAAGAATTTCATTTTGATGAAAGACTTAGGCAAAACCCGAATATTTAGCGTGAATGTCTATAGTGGATGGTATCGTGACGCCAATATGTTTATGCCAAACGTACATATATGAGATATTGAAGGAGTTCAATATAGAAACGACAAGAAACAGTTTGTTGCATGGAAAGGAATTAAATCAAGATTCAAGTGTATCGACACTTGATAAGTGAAACAAGATTCAAGTGCTTTGACACTTGATGAATGCAATCACGAGAATGTTTTGATCAATCATACCATGATATGTACACATCCAGATATGTCCTATGCTCTAAGTGTTATGAGCATATACCAGAATGAATCATAAAATGATCATTGGACGATAGTGAGGATATTCTTATGATCTTTTGGAAGAACTAAGAATATATTTGTGTAGAGGTGACAAACAATTACAAATAGTTCATTGTAAAGCGTTACATTGATACTAGTTTTGTCACAAGATACAAATTAAGTTTATCTCAATTTAAACTATGGGTGGCACAATGTAATGGAAAGGAGATTCCATGATGGATTTGGAAGAGTTCCAAAATTAAGACATTGTGACGAATACTACAACAAAAGGCTAAGTATATGACTGCTATAGTAGCAGCAAAGGAGGGAATTTGTGTCAAGTAGTTTGTTATCAAACTAAGGTGTGGTTCGCAACGGGCTAACACTAAAGATATATTGTATGACAATAGTATCGACGTGTTTTAACCCCAAGGAACTAAAGGTCTCACCGAAAGACCAAATTTATACAATGCCATCTCATTGGAGAATGAGTGATGCGTGAAGACGCAAAGACATGCAAATACACACGGACCTGAAGCGTCAGCTCCGTAGATTATGTTAACCACTTGCAATTGTGTATATGGAACACCAGAAAGCCATAGGTGTTCAATACACAAAGTTCTCAAACTAGATTATTGTCTCTAGTGCAAGTGGGAGACTGAAGGGAATATGCCCGAGAGGCAATAATAAAGTGGTTATTATCGTATTCCTTATTTATGATAAATGTTTATTTTGCATGCTATAATTGTATTAATACGGAAACGTTAATACATGTGTGTTTAATAAACAAATAGAAAGTTCCTAGTTATGCCTCTCTTATAAACTAGCTCGTTGATTAACAAGATGATCATAGGTTTCCTGATCATGGACATTGGATGTTGTTAATAACGAGGTCACAACATTAGTGTAATGGTGTGATGAACATTCATCCGAAGTATAGCATTACGATCAAAGTCATTGAGTTTATATTGCTATAACAACTTACGAAGTGATCCTAATCCTTAGACCATGAGATCATGTCAATCACTAACACCGGAAGAGTTTCTTGATAACATCAAACGTCACACCGTAACAGGTGATTATAAAGATGGGTTGTAAATACTAAAGTGTTATGTTGAGGCCCATGGATCGAGAGTGGAATTTGTTCATCCCGATGACGGATAGATATACTCTGGGCCCTCTCGGTGATATCACATTGATTAGCTTGCAAGCAAGTGATTTGATCACTAGAATGTTATATCACGAACGAAAAGAGTGCATGTCGGTACCGAGATCAAACTAGGTATGGAGATACCGATGATCGAATATCGGACATGTAATATATCGCGAAACAAAAGGATTAAGATACAAGCGTAAAAGGTTCCGACGATCACAAGAAAGTCATCGTTGAATGTGTGGGAGTCAGTATGGGTCTCCAGATCCCGCTTCTGATTATTGATCTGAGAGGGGTCTCGATCATGTCCACATTATTCGCGAACCGTAGGGTGACACACTTAAGAGACACCGACATCCAATTGGAGCAAAAGTTTCATGCGAAAAGAAAAGGAAAGCGAGGAATTTATTTCACTAGACACAAACTGCTTTTGTTGAAATTGCTGAAACTGGTTCTCGCATGTGAAATGGAATACTAGCAAGGGTTTTATGTGAATGTTTGTTAATTAAAGTAATTAACAAAATTCTGAATAAATAAATAAAAGAGTTTTATTTAATGAGAGCTTGCATTAAATTTGGTGGAAATTTAATGCATGTGAGTGGATTTATGAGTGGAGGCTTTTAATGGGAGGAGGCTTTTCATTTTGAGTGGGAGCTCCACCCACATGAATGTGGAAGAGGTGGGGCAGCCCCATGGCTGGGCGCATGGCCCTTGGGTGCCCCCTCTCCCTATAAAAGGCCCCCTCCTCCTCTCACACCACACCTCCTCGTGAAGGATCTCTCTCCCCTCTAGATTTTATCCCCATGGTCTCGGACTAGCGAGATACATGTTCCGGTGGCTTTTCGCAAGAAAGAGTTGTGCTTCCGCTGCATCGCTGGAGCGAGGAGGCGGAGGTTGCTCGGTGCCTCGAACGTGTGTGAGCACGGATGCGCCTTGCTTTTTGCGGCGCTAGGACTTCCTCTCGATCTTGAGATCGGCAAGAGATCGTCTACATCAACCACGAGTTTGGACTCGTTAAGCTTTGTCGGTCTTCAAGGGTATGTTCTCTACGGATATACATCCGCCCGTTGTTTGTATCTAGTAGATAGATCTTGGTACATAGTTGTTCCCATCGTAGGAAAATTTTTGTTTTCTATGCTGCGAACCCTACAATTTCCCTATTTGTTTATAAAGCTTAATTCTACTTAGCTCATAGTTTGGATGGAAATTATTATATAATGATCCTATATCATTATTTGATGCATGATATTCAAAGGAAACTATTTGGTTAATATTACTCCCATCGATTTAGGAAATAACAATGTATATATTCTATTATAATTAATATAAAAGTTGGGGTGTGAATTGTAAGTGCTTACCCTAGAGTTTAGGGTTCTTAATATACCTATGTTCTCTTGTTCATAAAAGTTTATGGCTAAGCATATTGTCTTTTTATTTGTGATCTTTAATGATATCACCCTTTAAAATAGAAATTTATTATCTGGAACGTTTGATGGAAAAGAATTGATAAAGATAACTCCTAAGCACACATGGTTGGAATAATTGGAAATGTCAGAGATGTGTTTAAGTGATTTGCTATAGGAAATATTCCTATAAAGCATTGTGGAAATAATATGGTTTATCCAACAAATGAGATGGATGTTAAATTTGATCATAGATTTAGGGTTTAGTGTTTACTAAGGATTCATGTCTTCCATACTTAATAATTCTAGACTTCTGATTAAGGAATTCCTTTCCTAGATATTCTACTTCTTCATATCCATCATCATGTGTTATCATGATGATATTTACTTCATAAGAATACTCGTATCCACCTTTTATGCTTCTAAATCCATTTACAAATATAATGAGGTTGACACTAAAGCTTTCATAATCTTCATCTATCCAGACTTAGCTATATGAACTACTCTTCTGCTGATAATCTCCAATCCAACAAGTAGTTACTTCTAACTCCATTCCTATTCTTCCATAATTATCCACTACTAATATTACTTTAGTAGATGTATTTATAATTAGATATACATCAAACTCAACTTCACCTCAAGTGTTTACTATTTTCAAAGAGGAAAACACTAATTCTAGAATCCAATGTTACTCTAACATCATCTTAATTATATAATCTTATCTTTACTTGACTCCAATCTCTCATATTAGAGTCCAACCATGTTTTACCCACCAATGTCACTTACACTGGATATAAGCAATCAATATTGGTGACCAAATCATGATCATTATAATTCTTTGATCCATTATGGTTTGGATTTCCAATTAGCTTAAGGCTTCCTCAATACAACATTACAGTTATATTATAATCATCTTTTGTTTATCTCTGTTGGACTAAGAGATAATATTCATTGAATATCCATACTTGATCCCATAGGGTTTATCCTATTAACTATCTTCAATATTCATCCATGTATTCCTTACCTCAAATATTCTTTTATCATCTCAGGCGTAAGTTAACTCCAGCAATAATCATATTGATTTAATTCTCTTTTAACACTCCCATCCTATAGATGATATTGGGATCTAGCATTACCATCTATACCTTCTTACCTCTTTCTCTAAAGGATTTTAAATGGATGCTATGATAAGAACAAGGGTTAATAGCTCAAGAAGTGATAGGTTAAGGATTGGTGAATCATTAGTTGATTACTCAACATTGATGAACCATAAAGATTAGAATAAGGTTCAATAGAGATGATAAAGATTTTTATGGAAAGAAAGATGTGTGGTAACTGCTCTTAGCTTGATTTCTTTGCTACTCAAACTCACTAAAGAGTTAAAATTAGGTATTACCATGATACTCATGGTATAAGTGGATGAGGTTAAGATAGATCTAAATTTAGTTGTTACATTCCTATTATTTAAGTTATATTTATAACTTAGTATCCATGAGTTGTTGTGATGAATATTATGATGTGATCCCCTAAGGATCAGATATTAATCATCAAGCAATGCATTAGAATTGAATTTGATTATATTTGATCTACCCTTAGATCAAATCATGTTCTCCCAAATAAGATTTTAGCAAAGATCATTCTGAAACTTATCACAGTCAACTTGATGATCTATTATAATTACATCAAGTTGAGAGAGGTTTCAATCACTTTGACAAGTTTTATTTAAAAGCGCGAAAATTATTCGGATTTTCTATGCATGAATGCAATGCACATATCTGGGTTCATCTTACTTCTAAGCTCTAATGCTGGGATGTTACACTCCCTCTCCACCTAGAGTTTGGAGGAAGAATGCCTCCAATGCACCTATGCCTACCATGACTCGAGACTATGTACATGAGCGGGTCAAGAAGGCCACCTTTTGGGAGAGGACCCTTTGTTGCATGAACTTAGACATCCGTAAGCAGTAGCATGCATCCTACCAAAGCAATCGTCGCATTGAGAAGATCCTCAAGGAGATCAAGGAACAAGGTGAAGTGGATAATAAGGAAGGTGAGGATGAATACAAGGATGAGCATGGTGCTCAACAGTCCACAGAGTCTGACCACACACTCTCGTTTGGGGCATGGAATGCCCAACAGGATAGCCTGGTGGATTCGAAGACCTTTGCTGATGTCACCTCCGGTTTCGGGTACCAGGGTACCTCCTCTTCTTGCCCTCACGGCAGAGGGCCTGCAGTTCCTAAAGATGATGATGATGACTATGATGAGGGTGCTGATGACCAGGATGAGGAGGAGGAGGACGAGGATGACGAGGACTACTGAGTTGTTGGGGCTCTAGCTTAGGTCTTTTCCCTTTTTTGGCGTTTCGATGCCAAAGGGGGAGAAGACATTCTCATCGATTTGCATGGGTTTGGGCTTTGGATTTGCTACTATCTGCTTTCATTTTCCATATTCGAACTTTGAACTTCATGTGGTTATTTGTCGTTTATGTGTGTGACTATGTGCTTGAGTGCACTATCTATTGTAACTCATGTGAGATTTATGTGTGCTATTGTTGATACTATCTACCTTGCATGATTTAATTATTTACCTTATTGCACATAGTCAGGGGGAACCCCATATATTTATTCCATGCAAAATCACTTGTTGTCATCGACACCAAAAAGGGGGAGATTGAAAGGACATTTATTGTCATAATCACTTTTGGTGTTCGTTCACAACAAGTAGATCATTTTACAGTTTGTCACTGTCCACAGGTTGGTATTATGATAAGTGAAAATTACCCTCACACTTGGGAAAGGTTCCTACTAAATGTGACACAGTTCTGGAAATTCCAGACCGGAGTCTCCGGTGTGGTCCGGAGTTTCCGGATGTGTCTTCGGTGGTGACTTCAGAATCATGCCAAGGAAATACTGTATGGGGGTCCGGAGCAAGGTCCAGGGGCTACTCCAGAATCTCCGGTCTTGGCTCAGTCCGGAGTCTCCGGTGTTGGAGGACCGGAGTCTTCGGCCAAGTTGGGTCGTGGCTGGCCCAGGTCAATCTGATGGGTGGTCCGGAGGCTAGTCCGGAGATAGGCCGGAATCTCCAGTGTAGACCGGAGTCCTCGGTGTACAGACCGAAGTCTCTGGTCTGACTTTTCTCTAACAGTCAGAAAACGGTTCGTGGAGGGGGCTGCCTATAAAAAGGGACCCTTATATTCTTCCTCCAGTTGCTCGATCTGTTGGAGATATGCCCTAGAGGCAATAATAAATGTAGTTATTATTATATCTTTGTGTTTATGATAAATGTTTACATTCATGCTCTAATAGTATTGACCAGGAAACGTTAATACTTGTGTGATTTGTAAACTAAATTAGAGTCCCTAGTAAAGCCTCTTCATAATACTAGCTTGTTGGTTAATAGATGATTGTGGTTTCCCTATCATGAACATTGAGATGTTATTAACAACAAGATCATATCATTAGGAGAATGGTATGATGGACATACTCCTATAGATAAGCGTAGCATAAAGATCAAGTCATTTTAATAGTTCAATTTCTATAAGCTTTCTGATGCATAGTAACCTAATTCCTTTGACCATGAGATCATGCTTATCACCATCACCGGAAGGATGCTTTGATGACATCAAACACCACTCCGTAAATGGGTGGCTATAAAGGTGGCATTGAGTGTTCGGAAAGTATGGGTTGAGACACAGGGATCAAGAGTGGGATTTGTCCATCCATATGACGGATCGATATACTCTGGGACCTCTCGGTGGAATGTCATCCAATTAGCTTGCAAGCATGTTACTGGCTCATAAGGGATCATATATCACGGGAACGAGAAAAGAGTACTTATTAGTAACGAGGTTGAACTAGGTATGCACAGATACCGACGATCAAAACCTCGGATAAGTAAACTATCGTGAGACAAAAGGAAATTGGTATCATATGTAAGTGGTTCATTCGATCACAAAGTAATCGTAGAAATATGTGGGAGCCATATGAATTTCCATATTCCTCTATTGGTTATTGATCGAAGAAGTGTCTTGATCATGTCCGCATAATTCACAAACCGTAGGGTGACACACTTAACGATTCGATGTTGTTGAGTAGTTATGGAATGATGAGTAAGAGACTGAATGTTGTTCGGAGTCTCGGATGGGATGCGGGATATCACGAGGAGATACGGAATGGTCCGGATAATAAGATTCATATAAGGAAAGTCATGTTTCGGAGTTGGGGAATGATTCCGGTGTTTTCATCGAGAATGTTCTAGAAGGTTCCGGAAGGTCCGGCACTCCGGAGGGGAAGGGTACATGAATGTGTCATGACAATGTGGAATGTTTGCATCATGTACTAGGTATCATGGCTGGGCAAAATAAAGGGAGAAATCAAATCCTAGTTTGAAAAGTCAAACGCCAATTTGAAAAGTCAAACGGCAGTTTTGCTTGGTGGGGGGAGAGTAGGAAACCTACTTGTGGAGGAGTTCCTCTCCCTCCACCCGCCGTCCAAGAAGGCCGACTTGGGGGAGTACTCCCTCCCCCTTGGACGCGCCCTCCCACCTATAAAAGGAGGGGCAGGGCTGCCCCTCTCCCCTACACCCAAAACCACCCAAACCCTAGCCCTAGCCGCCGACCACCACAAGTCGCCGCTGCCCTAGGGTTTCCTCCTAGCCGCCAAGTTGGGGCTCTCCCTAAGCCCTAGCTGCCGGCCAAGCTTCCTCCCTTGGTTCCTCTAAACCCTAGATCGCCAAGGCCTCTCTCATAGTCAACCATACTTGCTCCTGCTTAAGGCGAAGCCTTGCGAGATCTCCCCTCTACTTCCGGTACCACGCCGTCGTGCTGCCGGAATCACGAGGAGAGTGCCACAACCTCTGCTGCCTGCTGGAACAAGGGAGAGGAAGGTCTTCATCGAGTACCGAACGTGTGACCGATCATGGAAGCGCCGTTTAACGTAGTCTTTGGAAGGATCGTCTACGCGATCTTGAGATCGGCAAGAGTACGACTACATCACCCACGAGAATCTGCTTTCGTTAACCGCTTTGGAATCTTCGAGGGTGAGTTCCTCTATCGACTCGTTGCTACAATCTAGTAGATAGATCTTGGCTTGTTTGTTTGCATGCGGTAGAATTTTTTTGTTTTCCATGCTACGAACCCCTACACGATCTGCTCAAGAACACAAACTCCATTAGAGCCACCAAATCTACAAGATCTCTCCATCCAACCATCCAAAGTCATTGATATTTGGAGAATTGAAGGAGGAGGCCTTGATCTACAGCTTCACCAAGAGAGATTTTAATTTTCCCCTCATTCACTTGAGGTCCCCCAAGCTCTAGCGTTTCTTTGGAAACCCTAACTTTGATTTGGTTCTTACAAGCTTGTCTTTGATTTGTTTTGGCATCTTGCTTGTATTTGGGAGCCTCCAATTAACTTGTGGATGTGTGCCCCGAACTTGTTGTAAAGGTGTCGGCTTCCACCTCGAAGGTTGACGATATAGTGGAAGGTGGATTGAACCCGTTGGTATGAGATTCATCGGAGAACAAGGGAGGCCTCTCGTGGCGTTGGTGGTTTGAAACCACCCCCTCTCCAAACGTAGACGTACTTCCCCTCAAAAGGAAGGAACTACGGGAAACAAATCCTTGTGTCTCCGCGTCCACCACTTTGGTTACTTCTATCCTTTACCGCACTTTAATTACTTGTTCTAGCTTAGTGTTGTATTAGATTGTGCTTGCTTGTCATATAGGTAAATTCACCATAGTTGCATTATCTAGAGAATTTACCTTTCTTGTCAAACCTTAATCTGAAAAAGAAGAAAATTTGAAGTAGCACCTATTCACCCCTCCTCTAGGTGCCCATACAATCCTTTCAGCCTTGATCCTCAAGTTCTTGAGGAATGTTTTAATGCTTTTGCCTCTTATATTGAGATTCCCAAGAAAGAGTGGGACAAGTACCATGCTCCTTATAAAGACGTTGTTACCCATGTTCCTGCCAGTGTAGAGGTTTGTACTATTGATCCTATTTTGCCTGGACCTTATGTTGAGAGATCCCTTTTACCTCCAAGGTAAGGGAGCACTCTATTTTGGCCAATGTGGTTAGTAAAAGCGCAAATAAAACCATAGGATTCGATGAGCTTATTGATATCGAGCTTGTGGTAGCTATTGTAAAAGATATTGTCACTAGAAATATAGAGGATGAGTATATTGTCTTTTGTGAAGACACTTTTAATATTATCTCATCCTAGTAAGGCTAGAAAAGCTAGTGTTCATGTGCTCTCTATTAAAATTGGTGATCATTGCTACTAAGGTTTATGTGATATTAGTGCTAGTTCTAGTGCTATTCCTTACGAGCTTTATAGGGAAATTGTGCATGAGATTGGTCCTTGTGAGCTTGAAGACATTGATGTGGTTATTCACCTTGCCAATAGAGAGCAAGTTTGCCCCATTGGTATTGTAAGAGATGTGTAGGTCCTTTTTGGTAAGATTAAATATCCTGCTGATTTTCTAATACTTGGTAAAGAAGCTAGTAAAACCTATCCTATCATCTTTGGTAGACCCTTCCTTAATACTTGTGGGTCCATCATAGATTGTAGGAAGGAAAAAGTTTTGACTAAGTTTGCTGGAGAATCTTATGAGTTTAATTTTTCCAAATTTTCCAAAACCCCTTATGAAAATGAATTACCTAATGAGGATTTCAAGGTTGAACAATTATCTGCTATTTCTCTTGCTCCTAACAATGCTTTGCAGCAGTTCATGGAAGATCATGAAAGTGATGCCTTTATGAAGGAAAGGAATGAGATTGATGAGGTTTTCCTTTGTCAGCCTGAATTACGTAAGCATAATTTACCTGTGGAAGATTTGGGTACCACACTACCACCCAAAGGGGGTCTTGTTTTCGAATTAAAACCTTTACCTAATGATCTTAAATATGTGTATCTTGATGATAAGAAGATATATCTTGTTATTATTAGTTCTAAACTTTCAGGGAAGGAAGAAGAAAGGCTAATGGAGGTATTGAAGAAGCACCGAGCAGCTATGGGTTATACTCTTGATGATTTAAAAGGAATTTCTCCCACTATATGTCAGCATGCTATTAATATTGAGCCTAATGCAAAACCAGTTGTTGAGCACCAACGCCGTCTAAATCCTAAAATGAAGGAAGTGGTAAGAAGTGAGGTATTAAAACTCCTTGATGGTGGTATTATTTATCCTATTGCTGATAGTCAATGGGTTAGCCATGTTCATTGTGTTCCCAAGAAAGGAGGAATTACTGTTGTGCCTAATGATGATAATGACCTTATACCCCAGAGAGTAGTGGTTGGGTATAGAATGTGCATTGATTGTAGAAAGATTAATAAAGTTACTAAGAAATATCATTACCCGTTGCCTTTTATTAATCAAATGCTTGAGAGGTTGTCCAAAAAGACTCACTTTTGCTTTCTTGATGGTTATTCTGGGTTTTCTCAAATTTCTGTGAAAGCACATGACCAAGATAAAACTACTTTCACTTGCCCCTATGGTACTTATGCTTACAGGCGTATGCCTTTTGGTTTGTGTAATGCTCCTGCTACCTTTCAGAGATGTATGTCTGCTATATTTCATGGTTTTTGTGAAGAAATTGTGGAGGTCTTCATGGATGATTTTTCCGTCTATGGAACTTCTTTTGATAACTATTTGCACAATCTTGATAAAGTTTTGCAGAGATGTGAGGAAACTAACCTTGTTCTTAATTGCGAGAAATGCCATTTCATGGTTAATGAAGGGATTATTCTTGGACACAAGATCTCTGAAATAGGCATTGAAGTTGATAGAGACAAAATTGAAGCAATTGATAAGATGCCTTGTCCTAGAGATATCAAAGGTATTCGTAGTATCCTTGGTCATGATGGTTTCTATAGGAGGTTTATTAAAGATTTCTCCAAAATTTCAAAGCCCCTTACTAGTCTTCTTCAAAAAGATGTTTCTTTTGTTTTTGATGATGATTGTAAGGAAGCTTTTGAAACTTTTAAGAAAGCTTCGACAACTGCTCCTATTGTCCAACCACCTGATTGGAGTTTACCTTTTGAAATCATGTGTGATGCTAGTGACTTTGCTATGGGTGTTGTCCTTGGACAACATGTTGATAAGAAGCTGAATGTTATTCATTATGCTAACAAGACTCTAGATGTTGCTCAAAAGAATTATGCTACCACTGAAAAATAGTTCTTAGCTGTAATCTTTGCTTGTGATAAGTTTAGACCTTATATTGTTGATTCTAAGGTTACTATTCATACTGACCATGCAGCTATTAAGTACCTTATGACAAAGAAGGACGCTAAGCATAGGCTTATAAGGTGGGTGCTGCTTTTGCAAGAGTTTGATCTGCATATCGCGGATAGGAAAGGTGCTGATAATCCTGTTGCTGATAATTTATATCGTTTGGAAAACATTTCTTTTGACCCTTTGCCTGTTAATGATAATTTTCCAAATGAGCTGTTAGCTGCAATAAGGGTAAGTCCACATGAGAATCCTTGGTATGCTGATTATGCTAACTTTATTGTTTCCAAGTATTTTCCTCCAACCTTTATAGCCCAACAAAGAAGGAAATTCTTCTATGTTCTAAGGCATTACTTTTGGGATGACCCACACCTATATAAGGAAGGAGTAGATGGAATTATGAGAACATGTGTTCCAAAATTTGAACAACAAGAGATATTGAGAAAATGGCATGGCAGTGCTTACGGAGGAAATCATGCTGGGGATAGGACTGCACAGAAGGTTTTACAATCTGGATTTTATTGGCCTACTCTTTTTAAAGATGCAAGGAAGTTTATCTTATCTTGTGATGAATGTCAAGGAGTAGGTAACATCTCTAGAAGCAATGAAATGCCTATGAATTATTCTCTTGTTATTGAACCTTTTAATTGTTGGGGATTCGACTTTATGGGGCCTTTTCCTCCTTCAAAAGGGTATACTCGTATTCTTGTTGCTATTGACTATGTTACAAAGTGGGTAGAAGCCATACCTACAAGCAGTGCTGATGGTAAGACCTCTATGAAAATGCTCAAAGATGTCATTTTTCCTAGGATTGGTGTACCTAGATATCTCATGACTGATGGAGGCTCCCATTTTATTCATGGGGGTTTTAGAAAAACTCTCGCTAAGTATGATGTAAACCACAGAATAGCTTCAGCTTATCACCCCCAAACTAGTGGGCAAGTAGAACTTTCCAATAGGGAAATTAAATCTATCTTGCAGAAGACTGTCAATAGGTCTAGAAAAAATTGGGCTAAAAAGTTGAATGACGCTTTGTGGGCTTATAGAACTGCTTATAAAAATCCTATCGGGGTGTGTCCTTACAAGATGGTCTATGGGAAAGCTTGTCACTTGCCTTTAGAATTAGAACACAAAGCTTATTGGGCAGTGAAAGACTTGAATAGAGATTTTAGACTTGCTGGTGAGAAGAGACTGCTCGATTTAAGTAATCTAGATGAGTGGAGAGGGGAAGCTTACAAAAATGCTAGGCTCTTTAAGGAAAAAGTAAAAAGATGGCATCATAGGAGAATTCTCAAAAGGGAGTTCCATGTTGGTGAGAAAGTTCTTTTGTATAGGTCTCGTCTTAGATTTTTTGCAGGGAAACTACTCTCCAAATGGGAAGGACCTTTTGTTATCAAGGAAGTGTACCGTTCAGGTGCCATAAAAATATCTTCTCTGAAGGATGACCCAACACAGGTGGTTAATGGTCAAAGACTAAAACATTATATTTCTGGAGATTCTTACTATGAAGAAGTGGATGTCATTCAAATGGTGACTCCAGAAGAATTTATCAAGAACCAAACACCAGAAACTGCAGGGTTCGTCTTTGAATAGGTAAAAGTGGTGAAAATAGAAGGTTCGTGAAACCCCAATCTTTTTCTATTTTTGATGTTTTTAATACATAAGGGAAGTTACGAGACGAAACTGAAGAGGAAACGGAGCCCAGGGTGGAAAAACCCGCCCCAGGCGCGAGCCTAGCCTGGCCGCGCCTAGAGGGGGTTTGCCACCCTCGAACTCCGTCTCCACTTCATTTCCATGTCAGAACCTTTCTTATGCATTGAAACTTCATAATGTATAAACCCCCGGATCCCCCGAGGTTCGTGCATCATGTTCTCGTTGTGTTTTCGTTTCGATCTGTATCTGTCAGGAAATCTTCTCAAGATTAGAGCAAAACTCAGAGCTAATCCGTACTCTTACTTTTGAGTTCGAGGAACTAAGGAAGTTGATTGAGGGGCTTATCAAGAGAATGCCACCACCACTAAGGGAGTAAATTGTCATCGGGTTTGGCATCCCCTTGGCTTGTTCCAATCTTGGGGGAGTGTCGCGGTATCACCACCATTATCTTTCATATTTTACCTTTTCAGTGGATTCATATCTGTGGTAGAAAGGTTATCTTATAGTTTGGTTTGCATGTGTGAGTGCCTTTATTGAATATTAATGAGAAGTCTCATCTTTTACTTTTTGCACTTCTTATTTTTAGTTTGCAATCTCTATTATATGATGGATCTTGTTGTTCAGTATTGGCATCACTTTGGGATCATCAAGTGGATCTAAATTGGTTTTGGCAAACCAAGTTCTGGTCAGTGGCATTAATTTGAAGGGAAAAAAAGAAAGAAAGAAAGAAAGAAAAATCTTACAAGTATTTGGTATCATTTGGTTTCTTTCTTGTTGGCACATAAGCTTAGTATTCTTTATTTAAGATTCTTTTGTGTCTTCAAGGATGATTGCATGTTTGGCTTTATTACTTGTATGTTTGCTTGTTTCTCTCAACTCTCTTGCTAGCTACCCAGCCTTGCTAGCCAAAAACCTGTTTTGAGAAGGCATACTTCTCATGTTTCCAAAACCCTTTGAACCAAAAACTTTTGCCACTTGTTTCCACCATATCTACCTAATAGCTATTTCTATTCCTAGCAATTTCTCAAGCTTCATCTACCTTTCAAATTAAAAAGTTTTTTGTTATGTGAAAACTAGTTAGTAAAGCTCTCACGAACTTGATGGCACACTTTATTTACATGCCCCTAATAAACTTGAACCATTGTGGACATCAAAGTTGTATATGCTTGCATCTATACGTTGGGATTAGTAGAACCGTGTTGTCACGGGGAACGTTTTCAACATTGCACTTGTACTCTGTACACAGTTGATATCGTGCTCTTTTGTCTATGGATGTCAACGGTGTGAAATAAAGAGGGAACTTGTAAGTCCATGGAGTTTGTATTCTGTGTTAGAGAAATGTCTGGGCAGCTAGCCTAAGCCATGCTTAATCATGGTGGAAACTTGCAGCATCACCATAGTGAGTCATCTATGAAGCATCCTCAATAACAATTTATATGCATAGTAAATAAAAAGATTGCTGAGATGCTCATTGTCTGCTTGCCTTGTCATTTTGGTTATGGGAAATCTCATGTACCATGTGCAAGGGGTACCCCGTTGGCGGTTCTCAATGATATGCAAATACTTACAATGACAAGAACTTACTTGGACCCAAAGTTGAGTATGCATGAGGAGTGGCCCTCATATTCAAGGGACATGAGATTGCCAACTTATATTTCATCAAGCATATACTCCATCTTTGTTCACTTTAACCTTAATCATCTAAATATGCTTATGATAGGGGCAATGAGGGCTCAAAACTAGTAAGTACCATAATCTTTTGGAAGCTCTTTATGACTTGTAATCCCTGCTACCCTCTAAGAAGGGATGTTTCTACCAGTTACCAGTTGAGTCAGTAAACCTACTTCCATTCTATCTCCAGCAAGCTTTTGAGTTGTTGTGTTTCAAGCATTCATATGGCGATTTATTAAATCATGTTCTTTATCTCCCTTGTTTGCGCAAAACTCTTATCTATTGAGTATTACTTTGAAAGTCTTCACTTGGGAAAAAACCTTTTTGAGCAAAGAGTGCTCCTGTTTTGAAACTTCTACAAAAAGCTATGTGAAACTGTTTGCCAGATGTTCTCTGACCAAGAACAAGTTTGCCAATTCCAATTATGATTTATCTTTATGCATCTCTATTGTGACGGTTGTACTTGGTTGCAAGCTAAGTTATATAATGGTGAGTTGCTTTCTTCTATGAGTTGTGCAATGGTAAGTGTGATTCTTCTTGTTCGTATTCTTTTATCGACACTTCACTCCATAAACCTGTGGACATGTTTACTGAGCTCAGTATGCGCTTGGGGACAAGCGAAGTCTAAGCTTGGGGGAGTTGATACGCCCAATTTGCATCACCATTCTATATCATAATTTACCTCTATTCATTGATATTTGTCTTATTATGAGGTATTACTTATGGCTTTTCATCTATTTTTATGCATGTTGGATGATTCCTGGAGGATGGACTGCCGAAGTCTGGATTCTGATGGAAAGACGGCGTTTCGGTGCAATTTCGCTAAGATCAGAAAAATACCAGAAAAATATGGAAACATATTATTTTACTGGAAGACGAAGGAAGCCAGAAGGAGCTAAGGGGGGACTCAGGGGGCCCACACCCCTAGGCGCGGGCCCACCTGACCCCGCGCCTAGGGTGAGTTTGGCCCATCTGTTCGGCCTTCGACTCCTCTCCTTTGCCTATATCTTCCCTATGGAACCCTAACACCAGGGGAGCAACCACAGATAGATTTCCACCGCCTCTCGGGGGCAGAAAACACCGAGAGAGAAAGATCTCTCCGGCAGACAGATTTCTGCCAGGGGAATTCCATCCCGGAGAGGGGAGACCGTCGCCATCAACACCGTCATCAAGCTAGGCTTCATCGGGATCATCATCATCATCCACACCATCATCTCCACCAGCACCATCACTCCGTTCCACTGTAACAATTGTATTGGATATTCATTTAGTTTGTTAGGGGAAACTTTCCCGGTGTTAATTACTATTGTATTTGATGCTTGTGAGTGGAACCATTGGATTATTATTTATGTTCATATTGTTATCCATTATCATATCATCTTTGATCTTGATCCATATGATGTCTTGTGAGTAGTTCGTTTAGTTCTTGAGGACATGGGAGAAGTCATGTTGTTAGTAGTGAATGTGTGATGAGTTATTATTCAATGGTTTAGTATTTAAGTTGTGGTGCTATTCTTCTAGTGGTGTCATGTGAACGTCGACTACATGACACTTCACCATTTATGGGCCTAGGGTAATGCATTGTGTATTTGGCTACTAATCGTGGGGTTGCCGGAGTGACAGAAACCTGAACCCCCATTAGGACACCTTTGCACAAGGGAGCGTAGGATCTCAAAGTTTAAGGTTGTGGTTAGATTTATATCTTAATTACTTTCCTGTAGTTACGGATGTTTGCAGGGGGTTTAATCACAAGTATGTATTAGTCCTAGGAAGGGCGGTATGTTAGCACAGGTTCACCCACACAACACTTACAAATACCAAAGAAGAGTACTCAGCTATTTGAAGCGAAAGCACTTGACAGAATTCCCATGTGTCCTCGAGAACGTTTGGTCCTTATAAGTATTTCCACCGGTTTGTCCTTTGCTAAGAAAGGATTGGGCCACTTGCTCCGTTTGTTCGTTACTTTGTTACTTGCTCTTTGTTTTGTTACTTTGTCAGAAAACCACTAAAAATCTGTTTGCTAAGTATTCATAGGGATTTCCTGCTCCATACCAATGTTCAGCACCTTTTTCTCCTCGTTGGGATCGACACTCCTATTTATCGAAAGTACTACGATACTATACTTGTGGGTCATCACGCGCCCACAGACCGTGCCCCGCCCTTGCCGCGTGCAAGCATGATCACCACCGTCCCAGGAGACCGCCAGACAACCCCGTTCACCCCCGCGTGACCCGTAGCCGCGGTGCGCCATTAAAATGCCCATCGGACCCACCCAGAGAACTGCAGTGTTCCGACCGTCTCGCACCACCCCACGCCGCGTAACCATGTCGTTGAGCTTCGCCAGGGAGCACAGCACCGCCCCTATCATCGCCCATGTCGTTAGCCCACTGTGGCGATGACCATGACGAGCTCCACCCGCGCCCTTCGGTCCCATTCTGGCACTATAAATAGAGGCCACGCCCGTTAGATTTCACCACACCAACACACTCCCCTCTCTCTCAGAACCACCCCCACTCATCCCCGAAGCAAGTCGAGCAGCAGGTCGCCGGAATTTGGCTGGAGTCTGCTACGGAGGAGGAAGAAAGGAGCTAGCGATTGGAGCCGCTCCAGGAGAAGCCACCGGTACCAGGAGGATCGGAGTCGTCGACTTTGTCGTTCGCTCCCATCTCCGACCCTCGCCTGAGCCCCGGCGAGCCCCTGTAGACCCCCCCACTGGCCGGGCTAGGGTTCTGTCTCGTCAGCGTTGCCCGACGAAGACGATAAGTCATAGTTGTTCAATTAGAGTTTGATCGTGCGGTCAAGATCACCCCGTACCGCTTTGCACCCCCTGTCTTGCTGACTGGTGGGTACACCCACTTAAACTCACTCGCGCGCGCGTTATGCACCATGGGCCGGCCCAGTTAACCTCCCACGCAACCCAGTTAGTTTGAATTTATATTTTCCAATTTAGTTTCAAACCTAGTTCTATACCTAGATTCAAAAGTCAACCCAGGTCGATTCACTGAACCAAATTGCATGAAACTAATTTTACTAGAAAGGTACTGGAATTCTTAATCCAAGACCGTTTGATTCAAGTAATTTGGAATTGTAGATCATCTATAGTAAAAAATAATAAGGCAAAAGCTTTTCTACATTCAAACATTTTTCAAAATTCAACTACAACCTTTTGAGTTGATTCCAACTCTCAAAAATCACATTTAACTAAACCTTTCCGAATATATAAAAATCTCTAGGTTTACTTACGGAAATATTGAACAAGTAATAAAAGAATGCCTCATAGGAAATTCTAGTCACTTTATTTAATTAAAATAAAAAGGTTAGACCTTGTTAAATTGTGACACCACTTTAAATCACATTCCCATGTATTGAAATATGTGGTGATGACATGTGTCAACATGATCCCCTATTTTAGTTGGAGAATATTAAATCTTAAGTAGTTTTTCAATGAGTATAAATTACTTTTCTAAAATAAAAGAAATAAAACTATTGCCTTAATCTTTGTGATGTTTGTGATTATCCTAGATCATCTAGTAAAAACCTTGGTGTGATAAATAAAAGTAGTTAAGTATTGTTTGGTGATTGTGTACCTCGTATTTATTTATAGACGCTAGTATGGACCAAGGATATGAGGAGGAAGGATAATGCTACGAGGAAGAAGCCGAGGAGAACTTCAACCACTGCTCTGCACAAGGCAAGCTAACACTTGCAACTGTGAAAAATATATGATATATGCAATGCATTAG
Source organism: Avena longiglumis (assembly GCA_030063025.1). Lineage (NCBI taxonomy): Eukaryota > Viridiplantae > Streptophyta > Magnoliopsida > Poales > Poaceae > Avena > Avena longiglumis. Next base: position 253,127,674 of record CP125979.1, read on the forward strand.
GCAATGCCTTGGTTATACCCCTTGATGACACATAATCCTAGTTTTACTCGCAAGCTTAGTATTTTATTTCTTTATCAAAGCTTTCTAGTTAAGTTTACTTGGTAAATTGTAGAGCTTAGAAAGATTATCGAAAGGTAGCATAAAGAGCATAAAACTTGGCCTAAGTTAGATAATCTTGATGTCATCCTGAGGCATGAGATTGAACTTAGATCATTCACCCTTGTTTACCACCCCTCATTACTGTGTACCCCCACTTGTAGATGCTAGTGCTAAGCATAAAACTTGATCACTTTAGATGGGAATACTTGGTGAAATGGATTATGAAAACCTTAGAATGATGAGTCAATCTACTGAAATGTTTTGACATGTGTTCTTGAACACCAGATGATTTTGATGATGAAAACCTTTGTAAAACTGATGGTTGTCTGGATGCGATACCATTCCAATTTTACCGTACAACCACAATAACCGAAATTTGGGTAGGGCTTGAATGGAAATTTATATACCTTAGTATGGGTTCCCTTGTGGCCAAGGTTTGAGCTGAGGCTACCTTGTGAAGATTGTCCACCTGTGCAGTTCCCAAGATGACAGTTGGTCATGGTTGGGAGGCCAAACTCATAGGAGAGGTGCCTATACTAGGGCGTGTAATTGAAAGGTTAGGATTGATTATCTGCATACTGAGTATGGTGAATTCAGGATTGTTCCTGACGGATGTATCTAATATTATGGTGAAAGTGTACCACCTCTGCAAAGTGTCAAACTATTTGAATAGCCGCGTCTGCGATTATGGACTGTTGGAGTGGCCATACTATTCCGTCGTCAGATGTTTTCAAAATGACTTGTGAAATGAATCATGACTTGACTTGACCGCAACATGGTTGTGATATGAAATTCAATTTCTCACTTAGGTGTTCTAAAACTTTCAACTAGCTTTCTTTGCTTCTGAACTGAGTAGAGATAAATCTGGCTTTCTGCAAAACAACCTAGAGCCTAGTACTTCCTACTCAAAACCACTTCACTTGTTAGTATTAGTTTGCGAGTACTTAAAGAATACTCATGGCTTTGTCCCTGGCTATTCCCGTGGACAGACTATGAAGAGGACTATCAGGAGGACGGACATCAGGAAGGTTATGACAACTAGGATCATCTCCCATCGTCAGCATTGCCTGTGACCATGAATATGGAGTCTCGTCTACGCTATCGTTATTATTACGTTATTCCGCTGCTTGAATTGTATTAAGACTGGATCATGATATCCTTTATTTGTTGTAAGACCTTATGTATGGTTTGTAATGGATGATGTACTGTGATATCCAATCTGTTATGTCTCGCAAAAATGGTAATCATGGGATTGCGATGTATGGCATAACAGACATCTGGGATTAAAAATCTGGATGTTGACAGCATTGATCTTCTAAAGGGTGGGTGTACATGAGATCCAGCACATGGATTAATAGGATTGATAGGATACTCATACCAACAGGTTGCAACTTCCCGGAAGGTCATTCCAAAAGAACTCCAAGGTTAAGCGTGCTTGGCCTAGAGCAATTCTAGGATGGGTGACCGAACGGGAAGTGGCCGGGTGCGCATGAGTGAGGATAAAGTGTGCAGAAAAAACTAGTGTTGGTTTGTGGGGCCAGTCTAGATATCCTATTAAGCTGCCAGGAGTGACACCCCCCCAGGCCCAGTGGACGGGGTGTTACAAAGATCAAGGCCGGTCTCCACCAAATGCCGGTGTTTGCGCTCAACGATCCCGTTCTGCTGAGAGGTATGTGGGCAAGATACACGGTGAGAGATGCCCATGCGCTAGAAGTAGCGATGTAGTTTGTGATACTCGCCACCCCAGTCGGACTGAACTGCCTTAATCTTGTGGTTCAAAAGACGCTCCACATGAGCTTGAAAGGCGTAAAAGACATGCTCAACATTAGACTTATGTTTAAGCTAATAAATCCAGCAGAAACGTTTGTAGTCATCAACAAAACTAACATAATACTTGTACCCTCCTGAATAAGCAATGGCGGGATCCCAAACATCCTAATGAATTAATTCAAGAGGCACAAAAGATATACGAGTGGACATAGAATAAGATAGTTGATGACTCTTAGCATGCTGACAAGCATCACACACTAATGGGGGTTCTTCTGAACTAGTACAAGAAAGCTCATGACTCTTAACAATAGAGTTGACGACATTATTTACTGGATGACCTAAATTTTGATGCCACTGAGAGGGCGACACCTTGACACTAGCGGAGGCATTGGAACGGGATAAGCTCCTCCATGGCTTCTACCATGAAGTAGGATGCACCGGGTTTCCTTGTCCTTTACAAAGAAAGCATGACGGTGAAATTCAACGAACACGTCATTGTCGCACACAAGACAATAAACGGAAATAAGGTGTTTGCTAATGTGAGGGACATGCAAGATATTTTTAAGTTGGAGAGATGAACAGGATAAAGACGAATGACCAATGTGCGCAATAGACAAACCTGCACCATTAGCCACCTGGACCTGGTCATTCCCTCCATAGCGCTCGTGAACTTGAAGACGTTCAAGCTCGCTGGTGAAGTGATCCATAGCCCCGGAGTCCATCACCCAGGGCTGTTGTCGGAGGAGCTGGTGGAGGCCGAGTTGTCGGCGCAGTTGTTGAAGTCCTGGTTGAAGCGGAGGTGGCAGGCGTAGGCCTCATGTCCCCAGTATTTACATATCTAGCACCTGGGGCGCTTGCTGCCGTCGTTACGACCACCGCCGTTGCCTCCTCCGTTGCGGCCACCACCATTTCCGATGATATTGCCGTTGCCGCCTTGGCGACCATTGGCACCATTGCGGCCATCGTAGCCGCCTCCCTGAGTAGCGTCATTGCCTCCTTGGCGGTTGGGCGCAGGCTGGCAAGTGCCAGCGGTAGACCGCCCTCCCACGTAGGGAGCGGAGAAGATCCCCTGGGGCAGCGTGCGGCCGCCGCGGGACGCGACTTTCGCAAACGACGAACGCCCCTCCGCCACGCTCTGCTGAGCCTGCAAGGCCTCATAGGATAGAACCAGCAAGTAGAAGGCAGAGTAGGTCATCTCGGCGTTGGTAACACCGAGAGAGGCAGCGATGGGGTTGAAGGCCGATCCGAGCCCGGTGAGGATGTGGTCGATGAGCTCGTCGTCGGTGATGGGGGCGCCGGCAGTCGCCATGACATCGGCAAGGCCCTTCATCTTATGCATGTACTACACCACGGACAGATCCTCCTTGGGCAGCGACTGGAGTTGCCGCCTAATGTGACGGACGTTCGCGCGGCTCTGCGCGCCGAACATGGCGGTGATGGACGCCCAGACGGCATGTGCCGTCTTGCAGCCGACAAGCTGGCACGCGATGTCATCGTCCATCGTGGAGAGAATAAGGCCCTTGACCTTCTGATCCTGAGTCCACCAACGGAGGTACTCGGGGTTGGCGACGGTGGTCGCAGCATCACTGGTGCCCTGAGTTAGGGTTTCGGCCGGGGCTGCAGTGGTGCCGTCGAGATGGCCGTGGAGGCTAGCACCGGCGAGGATCGGGATGGCGATCCCCTTCCACAGCATGAAGTTCCCCCGTCCGAGCCGCACGGATACGGCGGTCAAGGAGGAGGGTGCCGATGCCGATGCTCCCGGGGCGGAGACGATCGGACCGATCAATGCGGAGGCGACGATGGCGGAAGACATAGCCATCTTCGAGAGGGCGGCGGCGGCGGTCGAAAATAGAGCGACGGCGGTGGCGGCGTCGAGAGTGGGGCGACACGGCAGCGACGGCGGAAAGAGGAGCGGGTTAGGCTCTGATACCAAGTCAAGTTTAGGGTTTTGTGGGACAAAGCCTCCACAATATCTTGTATATATAAAAAAGACCAACCTACAGAACTACAATTACAACACGACAAGTAGACACATACGAGGCCGTTTCCAACGCCCATAAGAGCGACTAGCGGTGTGAGAATACTTGGATGCGAGCACTTACTTGACAAGAGAACCTTTTCCCGCAACAGGCATATTGACCACGTGAAAATTAATATGTCATAGGGTGAACGGAGATCTACCCAGTTTAGTTTCTTTACCAAGAGCAAGAGCAGCAACCTAAGAAATTTCAGGTGGAAAAAATGCACGCAGACGACTGGAAAAGAATTCATTCACAGTGTCTTACTGGTCATTTTGGCCACATGTAAATATGGAATAGTAGCCACATGCTTCTCTGAAAATTAGCGCAAAGACTAATAATACCGCGAAAAAATTTCACAAGATCTGATTTAGTTTCTCGATAACGTTCTTGATATTGGAAGGATTTAGTCGGACACATAGCAGTATAATATTTTTAAGTAACTGGTACATTAATTATTAATGGAAAAAACGTAGCAACACACAAGTGGCACTATTCTAGTCTAAACTAATATTAAAAAACAAATCCAGCGAAGCTGGTCCGTATGATGCAATTATCCAACGCTACACATTACTTCCGTTTTTATCGCGACTCATCGTACGAGCGGACTGTCCCAGGACGAGAACCCACCGACGACCGCCCCACGACTCACGTTCTTTCCTAGAAACAAACCAATCTAAACTAATATTAAAAGACCCAGAGGGTCAAATCCAGCGAAGCTGGTCCGTATGATGCAATTATCCAACGCTACACATTACTTCCGTTTTTATCGCGTCGTACGAGCGGACTGTCCCAGGACGAGAACCCACCGACGACCGCCCCACGACTCACGTTCTTTCCTAGAAACAAACCAAGAGTTTCAAAAGCCCCCGCAGCTGCGTCTCCCTACAGCCCAATCGCCCGCCGCCCAAGCGCCCGATGACGCTGCCCCTCCGCCCAAACTCCAGCCGCCCAAGCCCCGCCACCGTCTGCGCCGTCCAAGCCCCGTTGCCGCCGCCCGCGCAAGCCATCGCCTGCGACGCGCCAGCCCCGCCCGCCGCTCAAGCCGCCGCTGACGCCCGCTAAGCCCCGCCGCCCACGCAAAGCCCACCGCGCCGCCCAAGCCCGCCGCGCCCGCGCAAGCCATCGCTGCAGCGCCAGCCCGCGCCGCTCGCGCCAGCCATCTCCTGCGGCGGCGCCCGCGTCAGCCTGCCGCCGCGCAAGCCATCACCTGCGACGCCAGCCCCGCCGCCCGCTCAAGCCGCCGCGACGCCCGCCCAAGCCCGCCCGCCCGCGCAAGCCAGCCTGCCGCCGCCCGCAAGCCATCGCCTGACGCGCCAGCCCGCCGCCCGCGCCAGCCATCTCCTGCGATGTGCCGCCCGCGCCAGCCCTGCCGCCGCCCAAGCCCCGCCACCGCCCAAGCACCGCCGCCCAAGTTCCGACACCGCCTGCGTTCGCCCAGACGCCGCCCAAGTCCCTCCACCGCATGCGTACGCCCAGACGCTGGCCAAGCCCCGACGCGAAGCCACCCTTGCAGGCGCAGCCGAATCCGCCGCCGCCTCGGTCGCACACGGCGCGTAGGCCAGCGCCGGCACACGCTGCATCCCCGGACAACAAGCTGCCTTCACGCTGGTGTGCCGACAATTTCTGCATTTTACGATGTTGCTTATGTGCTACCCAATTCAGTATATTATTCCTGAGTATGTTAATCATGCTTATTAACGACCTGCTACAAGCATTAGATTAGAGGATGCTACTTTAAACTTCTATATACGTATCCCTTCTGATGATCAAATGGAGCAGTTTTATTTCTACCTCAGTGTTTATAAAATACTGAACTTCCATAGCCAATTTTCACATCTCATTTCCTTCAAACAAGTTGCCAAAAGATTCTTAGGATGTTCTCCCACATCAATCGTCAGTAAAGGTTGCCGAATGCTTTAGGAAATTAAATACCATTTTTTACGGAATTGATGCTTCACCATAATCCGTTTTCTAGCAGTAAAATTCTTAACTAAGTTATGGGCTCAAACAGTCCTGCTAAATAAGCATACATATCATACATTCAGGCATACAGCTCACACTCCTCCATGGAACACATTTTTAATGTTCGTGGTGTTTATTCGTACATCATATTGTTTACCTCCTTAAACTTTGATTTAATCTTTCAGTGCTAAACTTGTTCCCACGTAAACTCTCTCACAGCAGAAAGTCAGTAACGTTTCATACCTGTTTATTCTCCAGATATAAAAAGCAGAAAACCCTATGTCATCTTCCAACCACGCTCCATTTCGAGATATAACCAACGGCGAAATCAAAGGTACTTCATAATAACCGCAGCTTATATTATACGTTATAATATACTAAAGTGTGTTGTATGCAGATGCTAGAGAATTGAAGAGGCAGAGGGATAGGGAGCGGTATGCAAAAAATAAAGATGACATTTTAAAGCGCCATCGGCAATTGCGTGAACTCAAAAAAATCTCAACGCCGCCTGTGAATGACGAAAACACATTAATTCATACAAAGGCCATTGGAGATTCTGTACTCACCCAGATACAATACAGATCTACCAACGAAGGTCATGTGTTCTATACTTGCAGCTTCTATGTGATATGTATTTGCAACATATAGGTCTTCCGTGATGAAAAATTTGATGTTCTCTTAATTACTGATATATATATATGGAATACTGATTTTATTGCTGCAATCTATTTATAGATGTGGATCCCGATGTTCAGCACCACGCATCTCAACTCTTTTATGGGCAATGACGATGAGGCCGAATGGTTGCACAGATGTGATGCATACAAGATGCATGAAATACGACGAGGAGTGATAGCTAATCTTACAGAACAAACAACCACCCCGGAAGAAGGTTCATCCACCCAATTAAAAGGTTAGATAATAATGACATCATGTTCTTGTACTCCACACAGAAATATGCTCAAATTTCTATCTACCAATGTTTGATTGAAATAAGGTCCTGAAGATATTGTGGGCAGCAATAATGAGGTCCTGAAAATATGCTCAAATACTGACATCATGTTCTTTGAGGTGTTCAGGTCCTGAAGATATTGCTATTGCGGGCAGCAATAATCTTTCACTACAACATATGGGTGCATCTTCTTCACGATCTCCTATGGGTGACCCACTTACAGACCTATCAAACAATCGTCAGTACCACAGTTCTCCAAGTAAAAGACAGCACAATGGTCAAGGGTGGTATGCTCGGTTGTCTGACGCGAAGAAAGCTGAGTACCTACAAAGGCAACGTATAGCCCGACAAAAAAAGAAAGCTGCAACAAGTAGTGCTATCGAGGTGTGTCAAACATCAGCTGCGACTTTACCGAGCTCACCATACGCCCCATTTAGTAATAGGACCAAAACCTATACAGGAGGTAAAAAAGGCCAATTTTGCGAAAAACATGAAATAATGATCTATGGCTTGATTGTTTTATCTGTGTGTGCAGGGAGTACGAATCACCCAACTCCGGAAATTATGGAAGATGGCAATGGACTAAGTGGCCAAAAATGGTATGCACAACTAACCAAGCAGCAGAAATCAGATCACTAATGAAGATGCGGGTGTCATGGCAACAAAAAAAGGCTACGGATCTTGGTGCGTCTACCATGCTTCTTCAAACTGACACTTGCTAACAGCCTCAAACATGAAACCCTTGATTCTCATGAGCTCACACCAATTCTACTTTAGGTATTGCGCAGATTGGAACTGCACATTCTAGAATGACCATCGATCTTCAAACGCCAGAGAGCAACTCAGCTATGAAACAACTGGCCCCATCTACAATAAAGCATGTCCCACAGAGCTTCGTAACACCAAGTGCATATTCTGAGAATAGACGACAACATGGTAGACAAATGTACTTGCTAATGACGGATGATGAAAGGGAAGTATATTTGAGGAAGAACCGTGAGTATAAGGAATGCATAAGAAAAAACAATACATATTTTTGCCACGACGACACTGTTGCTGCAACAGGTGGCTCCGCAGCTACCACACAAACCTCATCGAACATGCAAGGACAGTCATCATCATCCACAAATAACCATCTACGTATTGTTGGGTCCCATGGTATATAGTATATTTATGTTATTGCCATCTAAAATGTTTCAAAGCCTTCTATTGTACAACAGTTAATTATGCTTCCCTTCATTTCCTATTATATGCATAATCCAGGTGGAAAAAATAGTGATGAAGAATTTGACCCTTCTGAACAAGGTGTTCAATTGGAAGGTAAGATGGATTATTAGTTTAGATTCCATTAATTAAAGCCCATTCAACATTGTTTTCCGATAGATTACTTGGACACAATACAAGAGGAACAAACAGTGCATGACGATGACGCCGAGGAGTGTAGGATTTTTAGTGGTCTAGGTAAATTATACCACTAACTATTTTTTTCTTTAATTCTGAAGTAATTACAATGCATCTGTCTTATTCCTTCCTTTTCTATCGTATTTATGCAGGCAATATGTTCGATTCTTATAGGGTGACAACTGGTGTTCCCAACCGCAACCAGAACGATGATCCTTATGACTTTGTGTATCACAAACTACCAACCAAGAATCATGTTTTGAAGCCAGTGAAAGACTGCGACTTTTGTGGAGCAATGAAGCTACAATTTTAGGGCCCAGCATTCTGCTGCAAAAAAGGAATGGTTAAGATAGTTACACCTGGAGTTCCTCAAGAGTTACGGGGGTTGTATACAAGTCAGGTTGATGATGATGCAAAGTACTTCAGTAAGCACATACGATATTTCAACACGCACTTCTCCTTCACAAGCCTTGGAGTCACCCTTGACCGGAAGGTCAGCAATGCGGCAAGAACAGGTGTATATATGTAACTACCTCGGTGAATTACGCTCCTAGATACAAGCCTGGATGAGCGGTAGTGGTTGAAATAGTACGGTGGGGCCCCAAAAGCCACTCACGGGTAGACCTTTCGGCCGTCCCAACCACTTCCAACTCAACGGGACCTGCAGGCGTGAATCGGCGGCGAAGGATCAACTACATACACAAGTGGGTATGTATGCAAGCCACCATACAAGAGTACATCGAGCCATACCATCTAGAAAGAAAGGAAATATAGCATACATCGGCAAGATTCAAATGACCTAGATAGGTATAGTATTTTAGGATAATTCCTCATACAACACACATCAGAGCATCAAGCGGAAGCGGCAAAACAAAGTCCGGGTACGGACAAGAAGCAAATCGGCATAAGATGCCATAGAAGTAAGCACATCCCGCCCACAGATCTCACGGATCCCCGTTCCCGGAATCTCTACACCGAACGATCGTTGCCCACATCATCAGCCTCTTCCACCCAGTATCCGTCCTGCGAGGGTACCTGTTCATCTGAACCAATAATTTATCGTGTGAGACCCTAAGGGTACGGCAAGTCTTAATGCCTCTAAAGGGGACACAACACGGGGTGACGCAATTGCAGCAAAAGATAAACCCTAGCAGTTCTATAGATACTGCTAACCATCCGCCTAACCAATGATAGGCGGATGTCCGTGAATTAAGGACAACGATTATAACAGTAATTTCATCAGATCCATCCTCCTCCTCGCTTACCAACGAGGAAGCGGACGAAACAACCCCATCCGTTGGCAATTTTATTAACCATTCCATGAGTATTGCACTATTTACTAGTCAATTACTTAGTCAGATTAAAGCGGTACTTTAGTTATGCTTGTCTATGATCGAGAAACTGTGCTCCAAGTCGTCCATAACCGGACACGGCTTTGAGAAAGTTTTACCCGGGGTGCACCAATAGCAACACACGCCGATCAACCTCGGAAAAACCAAATCAAAACCCAACGAGGCCTTCACGACAAAGCAATCACAGGATTCGAAATATTTCAGGCCACCCATTGAGTAGAACCGCGAAGTTAGCTGACTTCGTGACGGACTCAAGGTTTGCGTCAATGGCTGTAAACGACCGGGAACCCGAAAGTGTGGCTGGGCTTGTCGATACCGCGAAAACACTCCGCTTACCTAAACAGTACAGTGTGCTCCTCGCACAAACGTAAATACAGTAGTAGCATGGCATAAGTACAGGATAGTAAATAAAACCTCAAACTAGTTTGTGGCCCCAAGAAATAAGACTGAATCAAGCTCTGGCTCAGGGGGGTCCCATATACCTCCCGGATGTGGATAGCGCGATAAATCAAGGAACAGGAATCAAGTACTCGGGGTCTTACGGGACACAAGTGAGCAGGAAAAACCAAATAGCAGATGTTGCTCACCGATGCCACTTTCATTAGTTATCCCATTACTACTCAGGTTAAGTTGTTTAGGTACCTCGTTATCCATCAGACTCTCACATACCCTACACATGCTGTTCTACGACTCGCATGGCTCAAACAACTCCTGTAGTAATGGCTCATGGGATGGAGGAACAAGCTCGGTGGGGTTTAAAGTAAAGGCTATGCAATACTTGGGATTCAATTTAATGCAATCGCGACTCAATGATGCAAGAATAAGATAGAGGCAATAGGTACTGTATGTATGCAAGCATGTGGAAGTGCTTGCCTGGCAACTCAGTTGAAGCGAGAGACGGATCTGGGTAGTGCTCCTGGTTCTCTTGATATAACCCCTGCTCAGCGTCTATTCGACAGAAGAACCAAACAAACAAGGCCAACATAAATAAAGAGCGCAAGCATATGAATAAAATGCGACAAGCAAACAATCATGCCATGATGAATGATGCACAATTTGCATGGCAATAAAGTAGCATGGCATGGGTGAGGTGTGGAATACAAGAATAAATCATTTTATTAAGGTTTGGCCACATTTTATTGTCATATTAGTTGCTATATATTATATATTTACATGATGCATGCTGCAATTGAAGTCATGGGTAGCACAAACAGACAGGTCTCGTCGAGCTGATCATTTTAGACATATCATTTGCTAAATTCGGAGTTGTAAATCAAAAGTTATTAATTTATTAAGTTCCAGTGGCAATTCGTTATAATTTACCCAACTTGGAATTTAAAGTGTTCAAATAATATTTTGAATGGCATATTTGAATTCCTCACATTTTTCTGATTCAAAAACATATATTATTTGTATTATTTGAAAATATGAATTTAAATTTATTTTAAGTCAAAATTAATTAATTAGGGTCAAAGTCAAAGGTGGACTAAATAAAATAATTCTGAAAATATTTGAATAAGGATTTGAATTATAATTCAAAAACTAAACATTTTTCATATAAGGTTTGAATTCAAATTCCAAACCAGGAATAAGTTATGGATTCAATTAAATTTGAACATATTTGAATTTGAACTGATTTGAATTGATTTAAAAAAAATGTTTGAAATTTGAAATCCGCAAACTCTTGGACTTTTGATACCCAGCGGATTCTACACCAGAGAATGACAGGTGGGCCTCTTAGTTGACTGGGCAGACACACACACGCTCCAGACGTTCCTCACCGAGGCTCACCCTAGCACTCGAGGTGACAGTGGCGGCGTGATGAGCCCTGGCGTGTCTGCGGTGGCGACTGCGTGGGCGATCCAGGGACATGGCGGAAAAAGGAAGCAGAGGACCCTTTTGCAAAAAAGCTTCGGGCTGGTAGGTGGGGTCATGGCTGCGGTTTAAGCGGGAGAAACTACAGGGACCGCAACGCAAAACGCTCGTCATTGCCGCAGCGCATGATCTTGGCGTGGTTCTGGCGGAGTTTGATCGACGATGGCGACGTCGCTGATCTAAACAACACGACCCCAAACGAAAAATGAAAAGGGATCACGGCCTACAACATTGGTTGGGTGCTAGCGGAGGAGGCACAGTGGCGTCGAACAGCGGCGAGCGAGCTGCCGGATCTTCTGTCGGCCAGCATGACAGCAAGGCAGGGCGTTCAGTGGGCGGCGGCACTCTGGCGAACTAGAGAGGAAGGGGTGTCTAGGGGCTGGAGGAGCTCACGCGGTGTCGTCGGCGTGAGAGGTAGGCCGGAGGCTGGCGATCGACGGCTGGAACCACGGAGCTGCTGGTACTCATGCAGCGGGCGGGCTACTCCGGGTCCGGCTGGTTCTGGCGATGCAAGGAAGCAGGGGAGACTCCTAGTCTCCTTGGGCACCCTCCAGCACGGCTCCTCCCGCTCTCCTGCTGACCTGGCCGAGCTAGGGTTAGAGGGACATGGGGGACATGGTCTCGCTTGGGGAAAGAGGAAGGAGGGAGGAGGGGTTCCTGGGGTGGATAGAGAGAAGTTGGCGAGGCAGAGACGGATCTGGAGGATAAGAACGAGAGGGGAAAGGGAGGCTTGCGTGGGTGAGAAGCACATGGGGCTACTTTATGCCAAAGAGAGGGGTGGCTCGGGTGGCTAGGGTTTAGGAGGGAGAGAGGGACCAGGGGTAGCACATGGGAGGGTGGTGGTACCAGGGGGTTAGGTGGGGCCTGCAAGGCAGAGAGGAAGCTAGAGAGAGGAGGGAGGCCGAGAGAGAGAGAGATCCTCGGGTAGGGTTAGGTTTGGGGGGGCTCGGGTTAGAGTTAAGTGGGGTTAGGGTAGAGGTTTTAGTTAGATAGAGAGAGGTGAGAGGAGAGGGGGCCGGCTCGGCTAGGTTAGAGGGTGGTGGTACCAGGTTTAGGGTTTAGATTAGGGGGGTCGGTTTAGGGTCAAAGGGAAGGTGAGAAAAAGAGGGAAGGTGTGCCCATGTGTAAGCACATAAAAATGGCATCACATGAACAAGCACAAGGGTGGTAGGGGCTAGAGAGAGGGGGAGGAGCTTAGGGCATGCCCACAAGATCACATGTGCAAGCATGGAAGGGAAAAGGTGATTAGGGTAGGGTCTCACTAGAAGGGGAGAGAGAGGTAGAGGGTTTGGGTGGGGTACTATACTAGCCAAACCAAGATCAAGCAAGGAAAAGGGGAAACCATGCAAGCAAAACAAAAATAACATTCAAAAGTCAAGTAAAAGGTGGCACTTGCATGGCCCATGCAAACAATAAATGCCATGTATTTACATTGTGAAAACAACATAAAATCATGTGGCATTATTCCATGCATTCCCAAAAGGTGGGAAAAGGCCAAGCATAAGATTATGAGTGGAATCCACCCAACCCACATGAGCTAGAGGTAACCACAATAAAATGCCAAGCTCATATTAGTTGGATGGTGGAATTACAAGGTGGTGAAGAAAAGGTGATGGAGTCAATAAGAGATATGCCCCCAAATCAACTTGGGCATTTAACAATATATCAAGATCCAAATACAATATCAAGAGGCAAATACAATTAAGAATGCACATGAGATAAGAACCAAACAAGAAGGGGTTTTATATGATGCTCAAATGCAAGGTGGCATGATGACATGAGCATGATATGATGATGCAACAATTATATGTAGGAAGTGGCCCTTTTATTACTAGAACAAGTAGCATTACAGGTGTTAGACAACTGGGATGCTACAACTCTCCCCCACTAAACAGGAATCTCGCCCCGAGATTCTAGGAAGAAGAAGACACAAAGAGGGTAGGATAGTTGGCACGGAGTTCATCTTCACGCTCCCAAGTGGCTTCATCAACAGAATGGTGTGACCACTGCACCTTGCAGAACTTGATGGACTTGTTGCGAGTCCTTCTTTCTGCGGTCTCAAGGATTTTGGTGGGGTGTTCTTGATAAGACAGGTCTTCTTGGAGATCGATTAGCTCATGATCCACGGTCCTGCCGGGATCTTTGAAGCACTTCTTGAGCTGAGAGATGTGGAAAACATCATGAACCTTGAGTTTTTCCGGGAGCTCCAGGGCATAAGCAACTTCTCCTCTTCTACCACGAATCTTGAAAGGACCGATGTATCTAGGAGCCAACTTTCCTTTGATACCAAAACGGTGTGTTCCTCTCATGGGAGTGACACGAAGGTAGACGAGATCACCAGGGGCATACACCATATCCGTGTGCTTCCTGTCATAGTTGCTCTTCTGACGACTTTGAGCAATCTTCAGGTTCTCAAGGATGATATGCACCTTCTCCTCTGCCTGAGTTACAATGTCAGGGCCAAACCAGATTCTTTCTCCTGCACCTGACCAACCAATCGGAGTTCTGCACTTGCGACCATAGAGAGCCTCAAATGGTGCCATCTTCAGACTCTTTTGGAAGTTGTTGTTGTAGGAGAATTCCGCATAAGGAAGACATTCCTCCCACTTCATGCCAAAGGAGATGACGCAAGCACGAAGCATATCCTCCAGAATCTGATTGATCCTTTCAACCTGTCCTTCGCATCGAGGGTGGTAAGCGATCTTTGAAGTTCAACTTTGTTCCCAAAGCATTTTGGAAACTCTCCCAGAACTTTGAGGTGAAGATGCTCCCACGGTCTGAACTGATTTCAAGCGGAACCCCATACAGAGAGACAATTCTGTTGATATAGAGCTCAGCCAACTGAATTCCAGAAATTGTTTCTTTGACTGGGAAGAAATGAGCCACTTTAGAAAGCCTGTCGATGACAACAAAAATTGCATTGTTGCCCTTCTGCGACCTTGGAAAGCCAGTGATGAAATCCATCTCTACTTTCTCCCATTTCCATTCCGGAGGTTTCAATGGCTGTAGAAGACCGAATGGTTTCTGATGGACAGCCTTCACTCTGCGGCAGACATCACATTCTGAGACATACTTGGCACAATACCGTTTCAAACCAGGCCACCAATATTGTGTTTTCAAGTCCATGTACATCTTTGTGCTGCCAGGATGGATAGAAAGAACAGAATCATGCGCCTCCTTGAGAACTTGCTCTCTCAGACCCGGGTAGTTCGGAACAAACATCCGGTGTTCGAAGAAAAGCGTGCCTTGATCATCCACGTGGAAGGACTCATACTTCGGAAGCTCAAGTTTAGAGATGAGCTTTTTGGTGTGCGGATCACCAAGCTGACGAGAGCGAATCTTTTCTTCCAAGAGAGGAGTAGCCAGAAGGTTCAGGAGATGCCCTTGTTCCACAATTTCCAGGTTGAGCTGACGGAATTCCTCGCACAAGAGAGGCTGTTGCTCTTCCATCATGAGGTTGTTGACATAAGCTTTGCGGCTAAGAGCATCGGCCATGACATTAGCTTTGCCCGGAGTGTAGTTGATGGTCACATCGAAGTCATTGATTGCTTCAATCCATCTCCTCTGCCGAAGGTTGAGATCAGGCTGAGTGAAGATATACTTCAAACTCTTGTGGTTAGAAAAGATCTCACAACGGTTACCAAGCAAGTAGTGCCTCCATAGCTTCAAAGCAAAGACAACTGCTGCGAGCTCGAGGTCATGTGTGGGATAGTTGAGCTCATGCGTCTTCAACTGACGAGAGGCATAAGCAACCACATGTTTCTCTTGCATAAGGACCGCACCCAATCCTTGCAAAGAGGCGTCGCAGAATATCTGGAAAGGCTTAGATGTATCCGGAGGAACCAAGACTGGTGTGGAAGTGAGCTTCTCTTTGAGTGTCTCAAAACTTGCTTGACATGCAGGAGTCCACAGGTACTTCTTGCCTTTCTTGAGGAGATCGGTAAGAGGCTTCGCTATCTTCGAGAAGTTCTGAACGAAGCGACGGCAATAACTAGCCAACCCAAGAAAACTCCGCACTTCTTTGACATTAACAGGAGGAAGCCATTCAACAATTGTCTTCACCGTTTCCGGGTTGACTGCAATGCCCTTGGCAGAGATGACATGACCAAGATAGGTTACTTCAGGCAGCCAAAACTCACACTTTGAGAACTTTGCATACAAGCGGTTCTCACGAAGCTTGTTTAGGACACACCGCAGGTGTTCTTCATGCTCTTCCTTGGACTTAGAATAGACCAGAATGTCATCCAGATATACCACAACGAACTTATCAAGGTACTCCATGAAAACGGAGTTCATAAGCCTCGAGAAGGTAGCAGGTGCGTTGGTGAGACCGAAAGACATGACCGTGTACTCATACAGGCCATAGCGGGTGGTGAAAGCTGTTTTGGGCACATCTTCCTTGCGAATCTTGATTTGGTGATAACCACTTCTCAAGTCCAGCTTAGAGAACACCACAGCTCCGACTAGTGATCGAAAAGATCATTAATCCGGGAGGGATATTTGTTCTTGATGGTTTTAGCATTGAGAGCCCGGTAGTCAACACATAGTCTATCGGTTCTGTCACGCTTCTTCACAAAGATTGTTGGGCTACCCCAAGAAGAAGTATTGTGTTGAATGAAACCCAACTTCTCTTGTTCATCAAGTTGTCGTTTGAGTTCAGCCAACTCGACGGACCCATTTTATAAGGCCGCTTGGAGATAGGAGTCGTTCGGTTCAAGCTCAATCACAAACTCAACCTCACGATCCGGAGGCATACCGCAACTCTTCAGAAAACATCGGAACTCACATACCACGGTACACTCTGAATAGCTTCCATAGCATCATCATTGAGCCGCCAAAGAGAAGAGTTGGATGAGGAGTCGGACTTGGAGAAAAGACTATATGGCCTTGGAATCTTGAGAGAAATTGAGCGTTCAAAGACAATCAATCACAGCTGCATTTGCCGTTAACCAATCCATGCCCAAGATGACATCAATGTCAGAATTGCCCAGAAGAATTAAGGACGCCGAGAACGAAGAGCCACCAATCTCAACTTGATTGCCATGACTGATTCTAGCAGCTGCCATTGTTGCTCCAGGAGAAAGAACCATTAACCGCTTAAGGAGAGGAACCATGACTAACTCATTCTCATTTGCAAACTTGTGAGACACAAAAGAATGCGATGCACCAGAATCAAACAAAACTCGTGCAGGGACTGAGTTAACGGATAGCATACCCATCACAACTCCAGGTGCATGCTCAGCTTGAGCGGCGTTGACGCAGTTGGCACGAGCAACCGTAGACCCGGGCTTGGTGTTGATGTTGAGAGCCCGAGGTGGTGGTGCACGAACCGAAGGAGAGCTTGCTGCAGATCTTGGCGGGGGTGGAGGAAGAGCTTTGTTCTTCAACGGACAGTTCCAGTTGGGATGTCCATGATCCCCACATGTGAAACAAGCACCATGTGGACGTGGAGCAACATAGCCAGGGACTCCGCCAGGCGCTCCAGGGTAGTGGTGGTTGTAGCCCCTGGGAGCCGCAGTGGTGAAGTTTGGTGGCCTTGACGCGTAACTTGCAGGTCTTGGTGGAGCCGGGAGCGGTGGGGTGTTAGGAACCCGCACACGCCGCTTAGAAGGAGCTGCCATAGCTGCAGAGCTTGATGCATCCTGTTGTGTTTCTTGGACTCCTCAAACATTTGCACCTTGCTTCCTCTTGCAGAGCTGTGTGTTGGAGTTCCAGGAAAGTTGCCGGCCTTGCATGTGTGATTGCATACTTGATCGATGCATTGAGCCCTTGCCTGAACCTCTTCTGCTTCTTCTTGTCATCAGATACCTCATCGCCACCATAACGAGAGAGATTCATGAAGTTCCGGATGTAGGTGTTGACGTTATCATTTCCTTGCTTCAGGTTGAGAAATGCTTCCTTCATCCTTTCCATTACAATCTCTGAGAGAAACTGCTCTTTGAAAGCTGCAGTGAACCTTTCCCAAGTAGGCTGAAAACCAGTGCAGCTTGCCTTCAAGTAATTCTCCCACCAGAGAGCTGCATCTCCCTTCAGAAGGTGAGTAGCACACTTGACCCACTCCTGCTCCGGAACATCAGTAGTCTCGAGAAACCTTGACATCTCACGCAGCCAATCATCCGCGTCCAGTGGTCGATCAGAAACATCAAACTGACGAGGGTTGAATTTTAGGAAGCTCTTGATGTCTCCTCGCTTGGGAGGTGGAGGTAGTGGAGCAAACTCGTTCCTCCTGACACTTTCCTCAAAGCGCTGGTTACTGCATTCTTGCCAAAGCATTAGCGATGTTTGACAACATGAGCCCAGTTCCGGAGGTATGTCCTCATCAGTACGGCGTGGTGGAGCCATCCTGTCATTGATATAAAACACAAGTCAATACTATAATGGAAGATGATAATAATCCAAAATAGTACCAAGATGGAATTAACCAAGATTAAAGGATACAATTTACTGAGATGATATTAAAATATCAACAAAGTTCAAAGCACCTAGAAGATATTAAGCATATCGCACAATCGAAAAAGGAGTGTGGTACACAAATATATCAAAGAAAAAAATTTCCACAAATTTCGGCATTAAAATACCAATAGATGCGCAAAATTACTTAACGAATCAAGATTAGTGACTCTACCGATTCAATATACAAAAGCGAATGATAAGAGTAGTGGTATGGTCGTGACTCCATCCCGCACTCAAATCATTACTCCGCACATGAACAAGTGGAACACATATCCTAACCCCTTCTTCTCACGTTGAACCTAAAGATTGGTAACTACGGAAACGAACACCCCAAACAAGATAGCGTCGGATACAAAGAGGGTAAGACAGATTGCGTCGGTTTGCAAAAGCCTGTCGGTATGGAATGTACCAACAGTTGATAACCAAAGGCTGATTAGATAACAACTTGGATGCAACAGATAGACAAGGGATTACACACACACACACACACAAAACCTATGGTACTACGGAAACCCAGAACACGTGAATCCTAGTTTGAATTTTAAGAAGAGGATTGAAAACGTTGCACTTCCTTACCAGAAAAGGGTGGGTGGGTGGGTAAGAAGAAAAGTGGAAGCAGTCCTACTCTCGCGTTTTGTTTTTCCCTAGTATACATAACTACCAAAATATTTGCTAGACTGACAACGACCGTTTGGCTGAGACCCTGAAGGTCGGGATGGCTCTGATACCAATTGTAACTACCTCGGTGAATTACACTCCTAGATACAAGCCTGGATGAGCGGTAGTGGTTGAAATAGTACGGTGGGGCCCCAAAAGCCACTCACGGGTAGACCTTTCGGCCGTCCTAACCACTTCCAACTCAACGGGACATGTATGGGCGGCGTAATCGGCAGGCGAAGGGATCAACTACATACACAAGTGGGTATGTATGCAAGCCACCATACAAGAGTACATCAGAGCCATACCATCTAGAAAGAAAGGAAATATAGCAACGCCATACGGCAAGATTCAAATGACCTAGATAGGTATAGTATTTTAGGATAATTCCTCATACAACACACATCAGAGCATCAAGCGGAAGCGGCAAAACAAAGTCCGGGTACGGACAAGAAGCAAATCGGCATAAGATGCCATAGAAGTAAGCACATCCCGCCCACAGATCTCACGGATCCCGCTCCGGAATCTCTACACCGAACGATCGTTGCCCACATCATCGCCTCTCTTCCACCCAAAGATCCGCCCGCGAGGGTACCGCTCATCCGAATAATTTATCGTGTGAGACCCTAAGGGTACTCAAGTCTTAATGCCTCTAAAGGGACACAACCTGGGGTGACGAATTGCAGCAAAAGATAAACCCTAGCAGTTCTATAGATATCGCTAACCATCCGCCTAACCAATGATAGACGGATGTCCGTGAATTAAGGACAACAGTTATAACAAGTAATTCATCGATCCATCCTCCTCCTCGCTACCAACGAGGAAGCGACGAACAACCCCCATCCGTTGGCAATTTTATTAACCATTCCATGAGTATTGCACTATTTACTAGTCATTTACTTAGTCGATTAAAGCGGTACTTTAGTTATGCTTGTCTATGATCGAGAAACTGCTCCAAGTCGTCCATAACCGCGGACACGGCTTTGAGAAAGTTTTACCGGGTGCACCAATAGCAACACACGCCGATCAACCTCGAAAACCAAATCAAAACCCAACGAGGCCTTCACGACAAAGCAATCACAGGATTCAGAATATTTCAGGGGCCACCCCATTGAGTAGACCCAACGAAGTTATGACTTGAGACGGACTCAAGGTTTGCCAATGGTCAAACGATCGGAAACCCAAAGTGTGGCTGGGCTTGTCGATACCGCGAAAACACTCCGCTTACCTAAACAGACAGTGTGCTCGCACAAACGTAAATACAGTAGCATGGCATAAGTACAGGATAGTAAATAAAACCTCAAACTAGTTTGTGGCCCCAAGAAATAAGATCGAATCAAGCTCGCTCGGGGTCCCATATACCTCCGGATGTGGATAGAGCGATAAATCAAGGAACAGGAATCAAGTACTCGGGGTCTTACGGGACACAAGTGAGCAGGAAAAACCAAATAGCAGATGTTGCTCACCGATGCCACTTTCATTAGTTATCCCATTACTACTCAGGTTAAGTTGTTTAGGTACCTCGTTATCCATCAGACTCTCACATACCCTACACATGTTGTTCTATGACTCGCATGGCTCAAACAACTCCTGTAGTAATGGCTCATGGGATGGAGGAACAAGCTCGGTGGGGTTTAAAGTAAAGGCTATGCAATACTTGGGATTCAATTTAATGCAATCGCGACTCAATGATGCAAGAATAAGATAGAGGCAATAGGTACTGTATGTATGCAAGCATGTGGAAGTGCTTGCCTGGCAACTCAGTTGAAGCGAGAGACGGATCTGGGTAGTACTCCTGGTTCTCTTGATATAACCTCTGCTCAGCGTCTATTCGACAGAAGAACCAAACAAACAAGGCCAACATAAATAAAGAGCGCAAGCATATGAATAAAATGCGACAAGCAAACAATCATGCCATGATGAATGATGCACAATTTGCATGGCAATAAAGTAGCATGGCATGGGTGAGGTGTGGAATACAAGAATAAATCATTTTATTAAGGTTTGGCCATATTTTATTGTCATATTAGTTGTTGTATATTATATATTTACATGATGCATGCTGCAATTGAAGTCATGGGTAGCATAAACAGACAGGTCTCGTCGAGCTGATCATTTTAGACATATCATTTGCTAAATTCGGAGTTGTAAATCAAAAGTTATTAATTTATTAAGTTCTAGTGGCAATTCGTTGTAATTTACCCAACTTGGAATTTAAAGTGTTCAAATAATATTTTGAATGGCATATTTGAATTCCTCACATTTTTCTGATTCAAAAACATATATTATTTGTATTATTTGAAATTATGAATTTAAATTTATTTTAAGTCAAAATTAATTAATTAGGGTCAAAGTCAAAGGTGGACTAAATAAAATAATTCTGAAAATATTTGAATAAGGATTTGAATTATAATTCAAAAACTAAACATTTTTCATATAAGGTTTGAATTCAAATTCCAAACCAGGAATAAGTTATGGATTCAATTAAATTTGAACATATTTGAATTTGAACTGATTTGAATTGATTTAAAAAAAATGTTTGAAATTTGAAATCCGCAAACTCTTGGACTTTTGATACCCAGCGGATTCTACACCAGAGAATGACAGGTGGGCCTCTTAGCTGACTGGGCAGACACACACACGCTCCAGACGTTCCTCACCGAGGCTCACCCTAGCCCTCGAGGCTGACAGTGTCCAGCGCCCAGTGCCCATTATCGTGTGCAGCCTTGGTGTGCACGTGGGCGATCCAGGGACCGCGGGCGGAAAACAGGGGAAGCAGAGGACCCTTTTTGCAAAAAGCTCATGGCGGCTGGTAGCGGGTCATGGGCTGCGGTTTAGCGGGAGAAACTGAGGACCGCAACGCAAACGCTCGTCATTGCTTTGGCTTGATCGCTTGGCGTGGTTCTGGCCGGAGTTTCGGTCGACGATGGCGACGCCGTCGCTGATCTAAATAACACGACCCCAAAACGAAAAATGAAAAGGGGATCACGGACTACAACATTGGTTCGGGGTGCTAGCGCGGAGGAGGGCCGTGGCAGGCGGCGTCGAGCAATGGCGAGCGAGCTGCTGCCGGATCTTCTTTGTCGGCCAGCCTTGGCAGCGTGGGGCGTTCGGGCGGACGGCACTACGGCGAACTAGAGAGGGGAAGGGGGTGTCTAGGGGCTGGAGGAGCTCACCGCGGTGTCGTCGGTGGTGAGAGGTAGGCCGGAGAGGCTGCTGATCGTGACGGGCTGGAACCCCGAGCTGCTGGTACTGGTGGCGGGCTACTCCGTGGTTCGGCTGGTTCCTCGCGTCCTGGGCGATGCAGTGGAAGCAGGCGAGACTCCTAGTCTCCTTGGGCACCCTCCAGCACGGCTCCTCCCGCTCTCCTGCTGACCTGGCCGAGCTAGGGTTAGAGGGACATGGGGGACATGGTCTCGCTTGGGGAAAGAGGAAGGAGGGAGGAGGGGTTCCTGGGGTGGATAGAGAGAAGCTGGCGAGGCAGAGACGGATCTGGAGGATAAGAACGAGAGGGGAAAGGGAGGCTTGCATGGGGGAGAAGCACATGGGGCTACTTTATGCCAAAGAGAGGGGTGGCTCGGGTGGCTAGGGTTTAGGAGGGAGAGAGGGACCAGGGGTAGCACATGGGAGGGTGGTGGTACCAGGGGGTTAGGTGGGGCCTGCAAGGCAGAGAGGAAGCTAGAGAGAGGAGGGAGGCCGAGAGAGAGAGAGAGCCTCGGGTAGGGTTAGGTTTGGGGGGCTCGGGTTAGAGTTAAGTGGGGTTAGGGTAGAGGTTTTAGTTAGATAGAGAGAGGTGAGAGGAGAGGGGGCCGGCTCGGCTAGGTTAGAGGGTGGTGGTACCAGGTTTAGGGTTTAGATTAGGGGGGTCGGTTTAGGGTCAAAGGGAAGGTGAGAAAAAGAGGGAAGGTGTGCCCATGTGTAAGCACATAAAAATGGCATCACATGAACAAGCACAAGGGTGGTAGGGGCTAGAGAGAGGGGGAGGAGCTTAGGGCATGCCCACAAGATCACATGTGCAAGCATGGAAGGGGAAAAGGTGATTAGGGTAGGGTCTCACTAGAAGGGGAGAGAGAGGTAGAGGGTTTGGGTGGGGTACTATACTAGCCAAACCAAGATCAAGCAAGGAAAAGGGGAAACCATGCAAGCAAAACAAAAAATAACATTCAAAAGTCAAGTAAAAGGTGGCACTTGCATGGCCCATGCAAACAATAAATGCCATGTATTTACATTGTGAAAACAACATAAAATCATGTGGCATTATTCCATGCATTCCCAAAAGGTGGGAAAAGGCCAAGCATAAGATTATGAGTGGAATCCACCCAACCCACATGAGCTAGAGGTAACCACAATAAAATGCCAAGCTCATATTAGTTGGATGGTGGAATTACAAGGTGGTGAAGAAAAGGTGATGGAGTCAATAAGAGATATGCCCCCAAATCAACTTGGGCATTTAACAATATATCAAGATCCAAATACAATATCAAGAGGCAAATGCAATTAAGAATGTACATGAGATAAGAACCAAACAAGAAGGGGTTTTATATGATGCTCAAATGCAAGGTGGCATCATGACATGAGCATGATATGATGATGATGCAACAATTATATGTAGGAAGTGGCCCTTTTATTACTAGAACAAGTAGCATTACAGGTGTTAGACAACTGGGATGCTACAATATACATTCCGTGCGCAAGGGGCATTGTACTATAAGATGGACGATCTGGTTCCTGGTGGCCAAGGACCTAGACATCTACAGCTCTACATATATGATACAGATGAAACCTTGGAACATAGAGTGAAGCGGTCTCCTGATTTGGATATAAACATCGTTCGAAAGATTCTGAAGATACTGGAGAACAACCCCTATGTGCAGACTTTTAAGAGCATTGGCTCCGTTCCAAATCTGGAGGAATATCGGATTTCACTTAACATGGATATAAGACTGGACCAACGAAGGTACAACGCCCCTGACTTCCTGGTGGCATAGCGTGGGTTGAAGGGAGCGATCCACATAATACTTTTGATAGACAGGTTGTTGTGTACGGCAAAGGGGACCGCCCTATATTTATTAGAGCATACTATGGTTGCTATGATCCTTTGGCATATCCATTATTCTTTCTGGGAGGGGAGACGGGATGGAACCGTTGGATGCCATATGCCAAACCAACTTCGTCCATTCAAGAGAACACCGAAAATGGCATCGACGGTGAAGATTGCCAACTTCAAGATCATACTTCAGATGTACATGTCGAACAAAACACAGATGACGAAGCAGGTAATTATCTGAATGCTACCAACGTGATACACATTACTATTCACTTTCGTTATTGGTGGATATCACTAATTAATCATGTTTAACCATGTTCCAGAGGATGAAGATAACCAGGAGGGTGGTGAAGTTGGATCTTCTAGAAAATTTGTCAGCGCAAGGGAGTACTACTGTTTCAAGATACAAGTTAGGAGAAAACTTTTTAATATTATATTGTTCGGTGCTCGCGTTCCCAAAGAATGGGTCACGATATGTACATCAAGATGGAGACTATGAGACTTGATTTCTACTCCAAGCCCAAGAATCAGAAGCTCATTCGTGCTGATCTATACCAGGTACAATTGTGCTCTTTAGTCATTAACTTTTCATGCTACATTACACATGCATCGCTTAGCCTTACAGTATAAACTATTTTCAATAACCAGAGGAACTCATTTTGATTTGTTTGTTTCATAGGGTGTTGTTGATGTCATTAATGCTGGCGAGGGACGTGGTTCTCAGGCTGGCAAGAGAATCATCCTATCACGGACTTTTCCTAGAGGTGATCGAGACATGCAGCGAAGATTTCTTGACGCGATGGCAATAGTCCAACGTTTTGGGAAGCCTGATTACTTCATCACGATGACTTGCAACCCTCACTGGGAGGAGATTACATCCAGACTTGAATCTGGGCAGATGCCACAAGACCGTCCAGACCTTGTAGCCAGAGTATACAGGGCAAAACTACGAAGTATGAAAGAGCTCTTGATCCAGAAAAAATACTTTCGTGAGGTTGGTGCATATGTACATGTTACTGAGTTCCAGAAGAGAGGGCTGCCACATGAGCACATGCTTCTGATCATGCGTTCGGATAGCAAGCTAACTAATCCAGACGGATACGACAAGGTGATATCAGCAGAAATTCCTGACAAGGATAGGTACCCTGTATTGCATGCTCTGGTGGTCAAACATATGCTACATGGACCATGTGGTGCTCTCAAGAAAAACTGTCCTTGCATGATAGATGGTGAATGTCGATTTCGCTATCCTCGGCAGTTTTGTGATGCTACACAACAAGGAAAGGACGCATATCCTATTTATAGGAGGAGGCCTGATGGTCGTCAAGTGAAGGTCAGAGGAGCAGAGCTGGATAATAGATGGGTTGTCCCATACAACCCTGGTCTTCTTATGCGGTTTAATTGTCACATCAACGTTGAAGCTTGCTCTAGCATAAAGGAAGTTAAGTATTTATTCAAGTATATTTATAAAGGACATGATCGAGCGTCTTTATCGGTCGATCCAGCATCAAATAATGACGGTGGAGTTATCAATGAGATTAAACAGTACAGAGATGCTAGGTTCATGGGACCACAAGAGTCTATCTACAGGATTTGCGCTTTTCCAATGTATAGTGTGTCTCCCGCTGTTGTCCAACTTCAACTCCATTAGGAAAATATGCAACCCCTTGCATTCAGAGAGGGTGATAATCTAGAGGATGTCATCAATCGACCGTCTTCTTCCAGTACTATGCTCACTGAGTATTTCAATATGAACCGGATAGATCCTTATGCTAGGAACTTCTTATACAAAGAGTTCCCAGAATTCTATCAGTGGACTAAGGGTAAGACCAGCAAGTGGCAGAGAAGAAAACTAAAGGGGCGGGGGCAGGTTGGAAGAATTGTGTATGCACATCCTGCTGAAGGTGAGAGATACTTTCTAAGAGTGCTCTTGAATCATGTCAGAGGTGCCACATCATATGAGGATTTAAGAAATGTGCATGGCAGGCCGTCGTGCTCAAATTTCAGAGAATCATGTGAGCAAAGAGGTCTCATAGAGGCTGACAAGTCCATTGATGACTGCTTAACTGAGGCCGCAACTTTCCAGATGCCATATGCTCTAAGGCGGCTTTTTGCAACAATTCTTGTGTTTTGCGAGGCGACCAACATCCGAAGCTTGTGGGAGAAACACCTCGAGACGATGTCTGAGGACTACCGTCGTAACCAACCCAACCAGGCCGCACTAGAGCAGATGGTCCTAAAAACATTAGGGATCTGGTGCATTCCATGGGGAAGGATATCAAAAGTTATGGCCTCCTGGATTTGGATCCTATTGATGATGAGTATACCAACAGTCATTCGAGAGACGTTGAAGAGGAGTTATCGATCATTCCAGATGACAAAGATGTAAATTTGTTTACATCTCTTAACACCGAGCAGCGTGCTGGTTTTTATGAAATCCTCTCTTACATCATCGACAATAGGAGTCAGATCTTCTTTGTCGATGGTCCGGGTGGCACGGGGAAGACATATCTATACAAAGCACTCCTTGCTAAGGTTCGTTCCCTAGGAAAGATAGCTATTGCAACAGCCACATCTGGTATAGCAGCATCAATCATGCCTGGCGGACGCACCGCCCACTCTAGGTTCAAAATACCAATCAGGCTCACGGAGAGCAGCATGTGCAATTTCACCAAACAAAGTGGTACCGCAGAGCTGCTTCTTAGGGCATTTTTGATAATCTGGGACGAAGTTGCCATGACAAAGCGTCAAACAGTTGAGACACTTGATAGGTCCCTACAGGACATCATGGGGTGTGACTTGCCTTTTGGTGGGAAGGTCGTCGTATTTGGAGGAGATTTTAGGCAGGTCCTTCCCGTGGTGACGCGTGGGACAAGAGCGCTAATCACTGACGCTACTCTACAAAGATCTTACTTATGGCAGAATATTAGGAAGATACTCCTCAAGCATAACATGAGGGCACAAACCGACCAGTGGTTCTCCAATTACCTCCTGAGAATTGGGGATGGAACAGAGGAGACTATCGGTGGCGATTATGTACGTCTTCTAGATGACATTGTTATCCCTTACTCTCCCACTGATGAACCAGTGAACAAGCTTATTGAAGATGTCTTCCCATCGCTTCATCAGAACACCGCTTCTGGTTCTTACATGAGCGCACGAGCCATTCTTTCAACCAAGAATGAACATGTGGACAATCTAAATACAAAGATGATTGACAGGTTTCCTGGCCAAGAAAAAGTGTATTATAGCTTTGACTCAGTTGAGGATGATGCGGTCAATAACTACTCAATTGACTATCTAAACAACATCACTCCAAATGGCCTGTCCCCGCATGTTTTGAAACTCAAAGTCAATTGTCCCGTCATCCTTCTCCGAAATCTCGACCCTCACAATGGGTTGTGCAATGGAACAAGGTTGATGATTACAGCATTCCAAGATAATGCAATCGACGCAGAGATTGTTGGTGGACAACATGCTGGAAATAGAGTGTTCATACCGAGGATCCCCTTGTCGCCTTCGGAGGACATTTCACTTCCTTTCAAGTTCAAAAGGAAACAATTCCCAATTCGTCTGAGTTTTGCAATGACCATCAACAAAGCTCATACCATTCCAACTGTTGGTATTTACCTTCCAGAGCCCGTGTTCTCGCATGGCCAGCTTTATGTTGCACTGTCAAGGGGCGTGTCAAGGCAGGCCACTCGGATTTTGGCTAGGGCTAATAAAGACATAGATCCAACGGGGAAAAGCACAAAGAATGTTGTGTACAAGGATGTCTTGGAGGGATGAAATAGGTTTGTTCTTCCTTCAACTACTTTTCCTTTATGTTTTTCTGTTTACTATCTGTTACTGTAGAAGAAAACCTATAACTCTCTTAAAGTAAAATTTAACATAAACTCTATTGTTATTGCATATCTCTTGGTGTACTGCAGCATTTTTCAAAATGATTTAAAAAGAACAGGAAACTGATAAAAGAGAGAACAGTTTGTGTTTCCGATTCTATGTCAGTAACAACTTGTAGGCTATGGTAACTTCACTGAAGTGGCCAATTATAAATATTCATAGGCATGTTTGGATTGTCTAAATTTGATGAATCTATAGATCATTTAGTATATAGGTTCATCCAATTTTTGACAAATTCAAGTCAACTAATATGGGTCGGAGGGAGTAGTAAGAAATATGTCGAAAAATAATTTTATAAATTACATCAAAACTTTTGAACTTGGCAACAATCATGTTGTTAGATAAATTGCATAGAAAAACAACTACCTACTCATTCTATAATTTGGAATTTATGTCGGGTAAACAGATCTTCAAGGCTTTGTGAAAAATCTGCTATATACATCAATGAACTTTACCTACTCATTCTAACATAGGTCTCACGCTAAAGAGACATAATTTTAAAATTTTCTTTTCTGAAAAAAACTATTATATAGATCAATGAAAATGCTATATACTCACGCTAAATTTCATGCAGGACTGGCTGACAGTGAAGTGGAGTGAACCACCATGAAACTGCTATATACTCACGTCTAAATATCATGCAGGACTTACTTGAAGACAAGCGTCGTTACCAAATCTAAGTAAGTCTGTTGAAAATAGCTATTTAAAAAAGATGATAAATAGCCCAACAAATGATATCTGCAGAGGGATAAATGAATTATAATCAAAACCAATATATTTGTGTATGCATATACACATATTTCCGCATAGATCATGGACAAGACTCAACCTATCTTTTTCAGTTTATTCATCGGCATCTTTTCAGTAACAATAGTGTGCAATGACCTGGCTGCCTAGATGATCCAATATTTGGGATAATGATAATCATGATAACAAGTTAGCACCTGTGCATGCCCAGCCCAGCGATCTAACAAAAAAAACATATTAGTGTCTCAACGTGAATATAGTTGAATAATCAAAACCATGTACTGATTAGCAAACCTTAATAGTGTTTGTAACAAATCGTAAGTACTTAACCATTGTTTGCTGGTCAAAACCAAATACTGATTAGCAAACCTGGGAGTTGATTGTACTTGCAAAAACAGACGATGGCGGGGGCTTTGCGTGCAGGTCGGGTGGAGTGCAGACAGGGTCACGCGGCGGCAGGCAGGCAGGGTGGTGGCATCACGTACAGGGCGCCGGGCGTCGACGGCTAGGCTAGGCTCGGCTCGTGTGACGGGGGCGGAAGGCTCCCTATGGTAGTGTGGCGTCGTGCAGGGCGAGAGCTTCACGTGCATTGGGTGAGCCTGGAGCGTCGGATTCAGATATCCTAGAGCTGATGTTATTTGGATTTGACCATCTGGGCCTTTTTATATTACTGTACATTACTGTACATATAGATGTCTGGCAATTCATTTACTGTAATGATGCATAAAGTTCACATATGTTTTTGTAACACCCTCAGAATCGGACCTATGCAAGTTTTAGCGATTCCCACCAAACCCGCATAGAAACGATTCAAAGGTGCCCACCAGGCACTTTCGTGCGGGTGGAAAACGAAGTAATAACATTACACAACAGTCCTCGATGGGACCCACAGAACAGATATATATATACAACACGACTCCTTGAGTCAAGAATACAGATATAATATACAAAGATCCAAATCACCTTGAAAACGAGAGTGCGTCCAGCTACGGACAAGATGCAAATGGGGCTAAGAGCCCTGAAGAATAACCAATGGCGTCCATAACCCTGCCCAGGCCAAGCCGGAAGGGTAACCCTGCTAACGACGTTGATCTCAAAACCTTCTTAAACAAAAGGGGTGCCGACAAAGGGCAAAGGAAAAAGAGGAGCGTCAGTACTGAGGCCAGTACACGGCGAGACTAGAATTCGGCGGTCCTTGCCTACATAGGTATGGTGGACTGAGCGGCAGCGGCAGCATGCACTAAACACCCTATAGAGACTCGATACAACTGGCGGCTATCAGAAAGGGGTAAGAAAGACCTATTCGGAACCAACCTGATGCTACCATCAAACAAACCCATCCTGGTGTTTCCCCCTCGAGACCAAACGAGGAAGTCAACCGAGGAACTCACACAGTGGGCAGTTTTATTTATTCAGTGATCGTTGCAGCAATTACTAGTCAGGTTTAGATAATCATCCTGATAAAGTAAGCAATGGGCACTTTTAGTTAACCATTCCATTATAGTTACAACACTTACTAATCAGATACAGATAGCATGAGATAAACCCAAAACCCAGCAGTTGTTGGTACTTTTATTTAGCCATTCCGTTATAGTTGCCATACTTACTAGTCAGGTACAATGGTCGCAAGCGACACTCCAAACAAGCAATTGTGGGCAGTATTATTTAGCCATTCCATTCTAGTGAAGCTAATTACTAGTCATTATAGAGTCAAATTTATAGCACTACTTTAGTTATGCTTGTCTATGGTCGAGATACTGTGCTCCAAGTCGTCCATAACCGCGGACACGGCTTTCAGAAAGTTTTACCCGGCCGGGGTGCACCAATAGCAACACACGCTCGATCAACCTCGGAAAAACCAAATCAAAACCCAACGAGGCCTTCACGACAAAGCAATCACAGGATTCAGAAATATTTCAGGGGCCACCCATTGAGTAGACCATAGCGAAGCGGTGACTCCGAGACGGACTCAAGGTTTGCGACAATGGCTGTAAACGACTGGGAACCCGAAAGTGTGACTGGGCTTGTCGATACCGCGAAAACACTCCGCTTACCTAAACAGTACAGTGTGCTCCTCGCACAATCGTAAATACAGTAGTAGCATGGCATAAGTACAGGATAGTAAATAAAACCTCAAACTAGTTTGTGGCCCCAAGAAATAAGAATGAATCATGCTCTGGCTCAGGGGAGTCCCATAATCCTCCCGGATGTGGATAGCGCGATAAATCAAGGAACAGGTATCAAGTACTCGGGGTCCTACGGGACACAAGTGGGCGTTCGGAAACCAAATATTGTCTATCACCCACCGATGCCTCTACTTACTTACTTCAATTTTAGTTGTTAAACAGTAATTAAAGTGAACGATAAGTAAAGCCATGATCAACTCCGACATCAAACATGCGGCAATACACCAACAACTGTGGCACTTGACGACACGCAACAGCACTTGAGCAAGCGACTACGACGCGCAAGTCCAACTATCTACCAATCAACAGGTAATAGGGTGTGTCCAAGGCAATATAAGGCTGCAAGGGATATCACGGTACGAAAACTAGAGC
Source organism: Avena longiglumis (assembly GCA_030063025.1). NCBI lineage: Eukaryota > Viridiplantae > Streptophyta > Magnoliopsida > Poales > Poaceae > Avena > Avena longiglumis. The sequence goes on from CP125979.1 coordinate 253,158,471, forward strand.
AACGCGACACAGATAGCAATAGATCAACAGGAGGGAATAAATACTATAAAAGTAAGATAGGTAGAAAGGGGGAGATGCTCGCCTGAAAACATTGCCGAAGGTTCAATCCGAAGATCGGATCGACACTCGCATCAACTCAACGGCCTATCCGCGAAGAAGCCAAACACTAGAAGAAACACCGGATGCAATATTTAATACTACGGCAAAAGATCGGGCATGATGCATGTATGAGGTATGACATGGCAAAGGTGCGATGCAATTAGGTCATATTAAGCAGAACCGGGGTCCCGACAATTAATTAGATGGTTCATGTTATTTAGCTACCCCACAATTTAAATGTTGTTTAACAAGGCAAGATAAGTTACCGGTTCGCTACCCTGATTTAAATGAGGCCAATATACGACTAGATTTGCCCGCATATGGGCCCCATATTTAATTATGAGGTGAATCGGCATAAGGCCCCCAAACCACACAAATATGCATGCGAGTATGACAATTTAATATGCAACAGGTTTTATGTTTAGCATTTATAAAAATAGGGGTTCGGATAAGGGTCACACTTTAGGGTTCGGCAGATCTTGGGGATCCGGGGGTTCGGGGTTGGTCTCAGGATCCAGGGTTCGACGGGTTCGTTCTCGGACTCCGGGATTTAGGGTCTTCGGATTGGGGAAGTAGACCTTGTCGCACGAGCGTCCATGCTTCCGGGAAGGAGAACTTGTCGTCCAGGGTCTGAGTGACCGGGTCGAAGTACTCGGCGTTCTCGAGTGAGTACTTGTCGCACATGTGGTCTTTGAGCTCCATGACGATGATCTTGTCGTTTCGATGTCGGGGTCTTGAAATCCGTGAAGACGGCCTTGTCGCCCTTGGGTGAAGAACTTGTCATCCCGAGGGTCCGTGGCTTCGGTGGGACGTTCTATGGATCCGGGGTCGAAGAACTTGGTGTCCGTGAAGGGCACTCGGCGTTTCCGTGTCGGCGGCCTTGGCGGTATCGGGTTCGGTCTCCGGATCCGGGCACGGTCTCAGCGTTCCGTCTTCGGTGTCGATGGCGAACTCGGGCTCGATACCGGGGGTCCTTCAGATTTATCTCGATTGATGTCGATCTTGTCGAGGCCTTGGATTGGGGCCGCGTAGCGGATAAAGCAGGCGAGGAGATGTCGACGTGGGGCCGCACGGGTGCCTGACGAACCACGGCGACGAGCCGAGTGAGGCAGGACGGCCTGGGCTCGGATCGGGGCGGCAAAGACGCAGACGCGAGGCAGCTCGCTGCAGGCGCGGGGTCGGCCATGGCGGGGCGGGGCGAGCTGCTGGCGGCGAGGCGGGGCTTGGGCGACGCAGACGCGGGCGAGGCGGGCTCGCAGGAGGACGTCGGGGAGCTCGCGGGAAGGAGGAGGACCGACGGCCGACGAGGGTGGAGGCACGCGCGGCCGAGGAGGAGGCTCGGGGCGAGGCCGAGCGGGGCGACGGTGGAGGCGCAGAGGGCGGGACGAACGGAGGGAGCGGCCAGGGCTGAGCCAGAGAACGAGGTCGGCGGCAGGGTGGCTCGGGGCGCCCGTCAGGGGAAGGCGGGAGCTCCGTGGCGGGGACGCTGGAGGAGGCCGGAGCTCATGGCGGTCCCGACGCGAGGAGGTCGGGCAGAGAGGCGGAGGAGCGCGCAACACGACCGAGAGGCGCGGCGAGGCGAGGCGTGCGGAGGCGAAGGGGCCTGCGTGGAGAAGCAGGGACTGGCGGTTGGCGGAGCGGCGCTTGGTAAGGGCGACGGTGGTGGACGATGGTGAGCGCGGAGGTGAGAGGGGAGAGGCTGGCATGAGCTGCGGGAGAAGAGGGGGGAAGGAGCCGGTCGGCGGCGCGCGAGAGAGGACGGGGAGGCGGCGCATGGGATGCTTGAGGGAGGGGTGAGGCCGACGAGGGAGAAAGGGAGAGAGAGACGCGGGGGCAGGTGGGGAAGAGGAACAGGGCCAGGGGAGTGGGGCCCGGTGGGGACAGGTGGGGCTGGTCCAGCAGTGCGTGTGTCTTTGTGTCTTTGGGTGGGGTGGTTGAGAGGGGTGGGTTTGGGTGGTGTGTGAGGGATGGATGAGGTGGCAGCACCGGATAGGATAGGGGAAGAGGGGAGGTGAGGTGTCGGGTGGGGATTGGCCGGGGTGAGGTGGCCAGAGGGGTGGGTAGACTAGGTTGGGTAGGTTTAGGAATTTAGGCGGGCCGATTTTATTCCGGGGGTGGTCGTTCGGGTCGATTCGGCCCGTTCGACTGCCCCCCACTAAAATATTTAAATAACTTTATTTATATCAACCGGCGCTTTTGCAACCTACAGCGGACAAAACAAAATATTCCGGCGACCCGGGGTTTGCGTTTGAATAAAGACGGGGCGTTTAGAAAACACAAACAGGTTTTTCCGCAATTAGTTTTATGCAAGCAAATGCAAGATGATGACGATGCTCAAATGCAATGTGGCATGATGACATGAGCATGCGGTCATGATGATGCAATGCACAAAAACAACGCGATTTTCTAGTAGTGGTTTTGCGGGATGCCACAATTCGACACCACTAACAATGGATCTCGCCCTCGAGATCCGCCTCATGGTACCGGAAGGAAGGTCGGCGATCTGCGTCTTCTCGCTTCGTGTAGATCCTCGCGACACCACTAACAAGAGGTCGTTGTCCGTCTTGAAATCGGCGACACCACCAACAATGGTCGGGGCTCACGTCCATTGAGAGAACACTCCGGAGAAACAAAGGACGGAGGTAGAGGTATCAAAAGATAAAGGCCACTTCTAACTTCCGTGAAATGAGTGAAATCACATTAATTCACCAATTCAATGTACAAGAGCGAATGATAAGAGTAGTGGTATGGTAGCTACTCCATCCCGCACTCAAACCATTACTCTGCACACGAATAGGCGGATTATGCAACCAACTCTCGGAATTAGACTGAAGATCTCGACAAGCAAGGTTCGGAACAACGGAGGGATGGACATTCTCATCAGATCTGATGTAGAAGACTTCGTCGCGTCGGAAAACACCGGAAGGCACAAACAAGGAACAAAGAATGGTACCACAGTAGGCAAACTCCTCAGGCAGCATGATCACCGGATGGTAGAACACCGTTATCAGAGGGGGAAGCGAAACCCTGAAGGTACGACGGAAACCCAACCACGTGAATTCCTAGACTCGAAGAAAGGGAAGAGGGAGGATTCAAAACACGTAGAGGTAAGAGGGGAATAGCAGAGGGGTAAGGAGTAAAATCAGACCTAATCAGAACTATCCAACCGATTTTGCAAAAATAGTTTTGACACTCTACTTCGGCCGTTAGCTAGGTTATCCTACAGGCTGGACTTGTGGGGTATCGAATCGCCGAGCTCGATACCACTCAGTAACACCTCGAATCGGACCTATGCAAGTTTTAGCGATTCCGCCAAACCCGCATAGAAACGATTCAAAGGTGCCCACTGTGCACTTTCGTCGGTGGAAAACGGTAATAACATTACACAACAGTCCTCGATGGGACCCACGTAATGAGATATATATACAACACGACTCCTTGAGTCAAGAATACAGATATAATATACAAAGATCCAAATCACCTTGAAAACGAGAGTGTGTCCAGCTACGGACAAGATGCAAATGGGGCTAAGAGCCCTGAAGAATAACCAATGGCGTCCATAACCTTTCAGGCCAAAGCGGAAGGGTAACCGCTAACGACGTTGATCTCAAAACCTGCTTAAACAAAAGGGTGCCGACAAAGGGCAAAGGAAAAAGAGGAGCGTCGATCGAGGCCAAGACACGGCGAGACTAGAATTCGGTCCTCGCCTACATAGGTATGGTGGATCGAGGCAACAGCAGATGCACTAAACACCCTATAGAGACTCGATACAATGGCGGCTATCGAAGGGGTAAGAAAGACCTATTCGAACCAACCTGATGCTACCATCAAACAAACCCATCTCGGTGTTTCCTCGAGACCAAACGAGGAAGTCAACCGAGGAACTCACACAGTGGGCAGTTTTATTTATTCAGTGATCGTTGCAGCAATTACTAGTCAGGTTTAGATAATCATCCTGATAAAGTAAGCAATGGGCACTTTTAGTTAACCATTCCATTATAGTTACAACACTTACTAATCAGATACAGATAGCATGAGATAAACCCAAAACCCAGCAGTTGTTGGTACTTTTATTTAGCCATTCCGTTATAGTTGCCATACTTACTAGTTAGGTACAATGGTCGCAAGCGACACTCCAAACAAGCAATTGTGGGCAGTATTATTTAGCCATTCCATTCTAGTGAAGCTAATTACTAGTCATTATAGAGTCAAATTTATAGCACTACTTTAGTTATGCTTGTCTATGGTCGAGATCATGCTCCAAGTCGTCCATAACCATGACACGGCTTTAGAAAGTTTTACCCGCCGGGTGCACCAATAGCAACACACGCTCGATCAACCTTGGAAAAACCAAATCAAAACCCAACGAGGCCTTCACGACAAAGCAATCACAGGATTCAGAAATATTTCAGGGGGCCACCCCATTGAGTAGACCAAGAACGAAGCGGTGACTCGAGACGGACTCAAGGTTTCATGACAATGGTCAGAAACGATCGGGAACCCGAAGTGTGGATGGGCTTGTCGATACCGCGAAAACACTTACCTACCTAAAGACAAAGGTGCTCCTCGCACAATCGTAAATACAGTAGTAGCATGGCATAAGTACAGGATAGTAAATAAAACCTCAAACTAGTTTGTGGCCCCAAGAAATAAGAATGAATCATGCTCGCCTGGGGTCCCATAATCCTCCCGGATGTGGATAGCGCGATAAATCAAGGAACAGGTATCAAGTACTCGGGGTCCTACGGGACACAAGTGGGCGTTCGGAAACCAAATATTGTCTATCACCCACCGATGCCTCTGCTTACTTACTTCAATTTTAGTTGTTATACAGTAATTAAAGTGAACGATAAGTAAAGCCATGATCAACTCCGACATCAAACATGCGGCAATACACCAACAACTGTGGCACTTGACGACACGCAACAGCACTTGAGCAAGCGACTACGACGCTAAGTCCAACTATCTACCAATCAACAGTAATAAGGTGTGTCCAAGGCAATATAAGGCTGCAAGGGATATCACTACGAAAACTAGAGCAACGCATACGATAGCAATGGATCAACAGGAGGGAATAAATACTATAAAAGTAAGATAGGTAGAAAGGGGTAGATGCTGCTTTGAAAACATTGCCGAAGGTTCAATCCAAGATCGGATCGACACGCATCAACTCAACGGCCTATCCGCGAAGAAGCCAAACACTAGAAGAAACACCGGATGCAATATTTAATACTACGGCAAAAGATCGGGCATGATGCATGTATGAGGTATGACATGGCAAAGGTGCGATGCAATTAGGTCATATTAAGCGGAACCGGGGTCCCGACAATTAATTAGATGGTTCATGTTATTTAGCTACCCCACAATTTAAATGTTGTTTAACAAGGCAAGATAAGTTACCGGTTCGCTACCCTGATTTAAATGAGGCCAATATACGACTAGATTTGCCCGCATATGGGCCCCATATTTAATTATGAGGTGAATCGGCATAAGGCCCCCAAACCACACAAATATGCATGCGAGTATGACAATTTAATATGCAACAGGTTTTATGTTTAGCATTTATAAAAATAGGGGTTCGGATAAGGGTCACACTTTAGGGTTCGGCAGATCTTGGGGATCCGGGGGTTCGGGGTTGGTCTCAGGATCCAGGGTTCGACGGATTCGTTCTCGGACTCCGGGATTTAGGGTCTTCGGATCGGGGAAGTAGACCTTGTCGCACGAGCGTCCATGCTTCCGGGAAGGAGAACTTGTCGCCCGTGGTCTCGGATGGCCAGGCGAAGTACTCGGCGTTCTCGAGTGAGTACTTGTCGCACATGTGGTCTTCGAGCTCCATGACGATGATCTTGTCGTTTCGATGTCGGGGTCTTGAAATCCGTGAAGACGGCCTTGTCGCCCTTGGGTGAAGAACTTGTCATCCCGAGGGTCCGTGGCTTCGGCGGGACGTTCTATGGATCCGGGGTCGAAGAACTTGGTGTCCGTGAAGGGCACTCGGCGCTTTCGTGTCGGCCTTGGCGGTATCGGGTTCGATCTCCGGATCCGCACGGTCTCGGTTCCGCCTTCGGTGTCGATGGCGAACTCGGCTCGATATCGGGGTCCCTCGATTTATCTCGATTGATGTCGATCTTGTCGAGGCCTTGATTGGGGCCGTAGCGCTAAAGCAAAGGAGATGTCGACGTGGGGCCGCACGGTGCTCGACGAACCACGGCGACGAGCCGAGTGAGGCAGCGGCCTGGCTCGATTGGGGCAGGGCGACAAAGACGCAGCATCGCGAGGCAGCAGCCGCAGGCGCTGGGGGTCGGCCATGGCGGGGCGAAGGCCGGCGAGGCGGGCTTGGGCGACGCAGACGCTGCGAGGCGGGCTCGCAGGAGGACGTCGGGAGCTCGGGAAGGAGGAGGACCGACGCCGGCGAGTGGAGGCACGCGGCCGAGGAGGAGGCTCGAGCGGCGGCGAGGCGCAGAGGGCGGGACGAACGGAGGGAGCGGCTGGCGAGCCAGAGAACGAGGTCGGCGGGTGGCTCGGGCGCCCGTCGGGGGAGCAGGCGGGGAGCTCCGGCAAGGGGACGCGCGAGGAGGCCGGAGTCATGGGGTCCGCGACGCGAGGAGTCGGGCAGAGGGAGGAGCGCAACACGGCCGAGAGGCGGCGAGGCGAGGCGAGTGGGCGCGGAGGCGGGGCTACATGGAGAGAACGGGCTGTTGGCGACGTGGCGCTGGCAGAGGCGGCGGTGGGCGATGAGCGCGAGGCGAGAGAGGGCTTGGCGCAGCTGGAGAAGAGGGGAAGGAGCCGTCGGCGCGAGAGAGACGGGAGGCGGCAAGGGGATGTCATGAGGGAGAGGCCGACGACGTGAGAGGCGAGGGGGAGAGAGAGACGGCAGGGAAGAGGAACAGGGCCAGTGGGGCCGGTGGGGACAAAGGGGTCCAGCAGTGCGTGTGTGCTGTTGTGTGCTGGGTGGGGTGGTTGAGAGGGGTGGGTTTGGGTGGTGTGTGAGGGATGGATGAGGTGGCGGCACCAGATAGGATAGGGGAAGAGGGGAGGTGAGGTGTCGGGTGGGGATTTGCCGGGTGAGGTGGCCAGAGGGGTGGATAGACTAGGTTGGGTAGGTTTAGGAATTTAGGCGGGCCGATTTTATTCCGGGGGTGGTCGATTCGGCCCGTTCGACTGCCCCCACTAAAATAATTAAATAACTTTATTTATATCAACCGGCGCTTTTGCAACCTACAGCGGACAGAACAAAATATTCCGGCGACCCGGGGTTTGCGTTTGAATAAAGACGGGGCGTTTAGAAAACACAAACAGGTTTTTCCGCAATTAGTTTTATGCAAGCAAATGCAAGATGATGACGATGCTCAAATGCAATGTGGCATGATGACATAAGCATGTGGTCATGATTATGCAATGCATAAAAACAACGCGATTTTCTAGTAGTGGTTTTGCGGAATGCCACAGTTTTCTTCTTCAGTTTAAATTAGAATGACCAAAATCCGTTCATTCTGTTTAAATGCAGTTGTCTCTGTTCAAATTAAAGAAGCCACACCTGAAGAAATTAGTGGAGGGTGACCAGTGCGGGAGACGTCGGCGTACCAGGGTGGAGGGTGGCCTCTAATTCTCGGGACATAATGGTACGAAGCTGGTGGATGGAGGACTGGTACGGGTCAACCCTCGGGACATAATGATCGACCTTATTGGACCCTAGCTTTTCCTGGGCTGACATGGACCATGTGCATCTAACCTAAAAGCAACATGTGGCTTCATCTTTTTAATAAGATTTATCTAATTATACCTTTTTTGTTGAACGCATAAGGTCTGTTATAATGTATCAGTTCATACTTTCACATATTTTTCTATAGAAGAACAAGCATGTGCACGTGCCTGGACAGAGCACTTTATCTGAATCTTCTTGTTACATACTGATTGCATGTCAGTAGAGAGTAGATAGTGAATATAGTAATGTTCCTTACCAAATGGATTTAAAATAAAACATGTACACGACAAGTGAGTTCGAAACCATTTTTTAAATTAATGGTGCTGATGTACGGGTCACTGGGTCAGGATCAGTATGACAAGCAATGTAACTAAATGAGATTTAAGCACGGTATAATTAGATTATCTGACAGCTAAACTACGAGGTGATTTAATGTGAAAATTAATTATTACAAAATCGGATTATCTGCCATCTGAACCTCTCAACATGCGGCCTCCTATTCCTTCGCTTGCATGCAAGAACGATGGAATCACTCGGCTATGCATGCAAGAAGAAATGTATGGTGGAACTTGGCTTGGAACTGAAAATGTAACTGCCAATGTCTATCTAGACTTATATATACCAGACTTAGCGTTTCTCTATGACCACAACTGACAGATCTTTTCCACCCTCGACGTGGGTCGCCGCCAGAGAGCAAACTACTGCAGACACTTCTCTCAGTTTGTGTTGTTTCCAGAGTCTATTTTATCGAGGTAAACCATGCACTGTTTTACATAAAAAATGAATAATATTTGGTGATTTTCTCGGTAGATCAAATTGTTCGCAGAATCTTTTGATAAGTAACAAGAAAATTTTGTTTGTTTTTTTCTCAAACATATGTTATATTATGTTTGTTTTTTCCTAATTAATCATATACACTTCTCCATTTATAGGAACAACATGGCTAACATGTTCACACTCCCAAATGGATCATACACTGGTATTATTTAATTAAATAATATGTATAGATCATTGCATGCTTTTTACTAGGAGTTGTTGTTTCGTTCACTAAACCTTGGTGCATAGAAGAAATGCTTTGTTTCTTACTTTTGATTTCGAATAGTAACTGCTATGGCTAATAATATACCCTTTTGGTGTTTACATGAACAGATGTGTGTGACGTGTTCAGTTTACCCGATGGCTCAACCACTGGTATTTAAGCTTATCTAAACTAATACAATATTTCTAGCTGGTGTCAATTTTATATTTTATATAATAATACAGTTTATGAATTGTAGATATCATGGGCGTTATTATGTTTGTTACTCCTTTGGAGCACGAAACATATTTCCCTGTATCCATGACGGAAGTAGCCGTGGTCGATTCTAATAATTATACCGTGTTCCTCCGCTTTTTGGGTGAATTTGCTGAGCTTCAGAGGGAACAACTATTATATGGTGAAAGGCATGCTACATTTGTCATGGCAACCTCTATGAAGGTTGACCAAGCCTCAAGTAAGCCTGAATTATGAAAAATGATATACCTCATTCATTTCTCATATTTTACTTACCGGAGGTTTCATAAACAGGAAGTCTTATAAGTACGGCTGCATCCACTATCACCTTTCATCAGAGCTTAAGACACAATGACTTGCTTCAAGGTGACTAGAGTTTCTATTAGTATTTCAACATTCTTGATTACTATATGAACTAAATCTTCTATATTTTAGGTCTGCGTGAACAGATTGAAAATGATTCATCTATCCGTGAGGCGGTAAAAAATGTAGTACTTCTTAGGAGGGATGCTCAAAAGCCGGCGGACGAACAAGACACCATTGAACTACCCGTGCAAGTGCGATCCGTAAAATATATGTTCAACTACATATTTCAGAGGACACCTTAGACCTCTGCACAAGATGGAAAATAAATTCAAAAAGGCAACGTCGTGAAGGATGTCAAATAAATTCAGGGGATTATATGTCCGTGTACAATCACATTCTACTAAAACAATATATGATTTAAATGAGCATGACATGTAACTCTATGGATGTGCAATCAAACATAGATTATTATATAATTCATTTTTAATTTGATCTTCGTGTTTCAAATATAGACGTGCATGTGCACGTGCACCTTTACTAGTAAGGTAAAGTGTGCGAGAACTCGGCTATTTCGTTTCCCCTATGAGATAAAAAAATAAAATTAATGAACCTATAAATATCGATAAAACAACAAGTATTGTTAACCAAGAAAAATAACTCATGATAAAGTGATAAAGACATGATGAGTTTTTTTTATTTATATGGTTCGTGAAACACTCAAGTCAAGCACCAAATAATTTTGTAATTAACTTTATTGACAAATTTGGACGTGTACCAGCCTCCATGGGACACGTGCAGTACATGGAGAGTTGGAGACTATTCAAATTGGAAAGAATTGGTACAGTACAAACACTCGGGTCACTGACAACGGTTTCCCATTCCACTGATACTTTGACTAGTAATTGATGTACCCCCATATAAGTAGACCCCGGGGGCACACCCACTTTTGCACAGCAGCAAGCAGCTCTCGTCTAGCGCTCTAGCTAGAGAAAACAGTGGCTATGGCGTCCAAAACCCAGTACTTACTTTGCCTGCTCGTTGCTTTCGTCTTCTTCCTCATGTCCTCTCAGGTCGACGCTGCTAGAAAACTAGGTGAATCTCTCTCTCCTCTCTCTCTCTCTATATATATATATATATCTGCTCGGAGTTAACACGCCAACAATTAACGGTAAATATTTTGCTTTTCAGGTAACTACGGTGGAGACTTTCCCATTCCAGAAAGTTACGGCGGCATACCACCACCGCCATAGGTGGGTGTTTGCATAGTAGTACGATGGAGAGTACTCAACGACTATACATATATATGTTTGAATCATGTCTAAGTATACATACTTATAGCGGCTACAGTCCATACATACACAGGTGAGCTTCTATATTACAAATAAATGTGTGCATCTAGTAGCAGATACGTTCACAAATATGTAATTATATGTATACCTTCTAGCAATAATTTGAAGAAAATATCGTTGGACTGCTCAATTGCCGGTTAAAACTGTTGGCACGCACTTGTGTATTCTGCAATGGATGTTTTTGTGATAACAAGTTTGTATATATTTGCAACTTGCAAGATTGACTAAAATTGCCTCATGTGATTCACTTGTCCGGTTGCATCCCTTTCCCAAGGAGCTCGGAACCCCAACTTAATCTCATCCTCCTTCCCATCTGTCTTTCTTGCTTGCATGGGAGGTGAATGTTGCTAGAGTTTGTTTAGCGATCTGCTCGAGGGTCACCATCTGTTACACCTGAAGTTGTGTACCCTCTAGATCCAGCACCTGAAGGCTGAAGCAGTCCCATCTTGACATCGGTGGAGATGAAGAATTATCTCCACTCCCCCAAACACTATGAAAGATATTAGCCGTGAAAAACCCATATGCTCTCAAATACGATATTGCCTCCATCCCAGCTGCTACTGATGGTCAGGTGTTGTCCTGCACGTCAATAACCAGATTGAATTTGTGTACTGTATGTCACGACTGTGCCTACGCCAACTAACCATCAGGCTGGACCAGCGCATCAAGTCCTTCAAATACCAAAGATACCGAGGACAACAGCCACCAAGATGAAACCTCTGAAACTTATCTCTTTCTCTCTGAACTCTCTCATTGTCCTTTTCTGAACTTGTCCTCCCAACTACTCCCTTTCCTCCATGTATCTCTGAATTTTCTCCTATATTTCCACTGTAAACTGAGATCTAAATCGAAGTGTAGCCGGGGCTTAACATGTACTCCCTCCGTTTGGAAATATAAGATGTTTTAGGTTTGTGAATAAGATGTATCTAGACACCTTTTCGATAAAGGGCACTACATTAAAGTATCAAGATGACACAAAGCATATTCGGTCTCTGCGACAAGCCGAAAGCCCCCAGTTGCCTGAAGGGAAAAGACGTCATACCAAGGACCACAAGGCAGTGAGAAGACCAAATTACGAAGCGGAAGCGCGGATGATAAACCACCTATCTCGATAGGAGATCTGAAGTTTATAAATTTGACTATGGTATAAAAGGAAACAGGCAACTATGTGCACTACAAGAAGTTTTTGAAGAATATCAAGCTACTTTGTTGACACATTTGATACGGTCGGTTGTATAGTCTTGTAAGAGTAGAGATGTAGATTTATGTCTGGCTATGAGTTAAGTCAATGGTCAAAGTACCATGGAGCTAAGTTACTGATATATAATATACTCGATGCATTTTTGTATCAGAATGTTAATTATACTGGGGTATCAATCTGCGATTAATGCAGAAAAATCTAAAATAAAAAGCATTAGTTAGTGTGGGAGGAGGAATAAACTATGCACTTATGAATAACTTACACAGCTTGATGTAGACCATGTACATGGGCTTCCTCTACTCACTTATGAAAAACAAGTGAGAAGACCAAATTACGAAGCGGAAGCGCGGATGATAAACCACCTATCTCGATAGGAGATCTGAAGTTTATAAATTTGACTATGGTATAAAAGGAAACAGGCAACTATGTGCACTACAAGAAGTTTTTGAAGAATATCAAGCTACTTTGTTGACACATTTGATACGGTCGGTTGTATAGTCTTGTAAGAGTAGAGATGTAGATTTATGTCTGGCTATGAGTTAAGTCAATGGTCAAAGTACCATGGAGCTAAGTTACTGATATATAATATACTCGATGCATTTTTGTATCAGAATGTTAATTATACTGGGGTATCAATCTGCGATTAATGCAGAAAATCTAAAATAAAAAGCATTAGTTAGTGTGGAGGAGGAATAAACTATGCACTTATGAATAACTTACACAGCTTGATGTAGACCATGTACATGGGCTTCCTCTACTCACGGTTAGCTCATGCTCATGTTAGAAGTAGTAAAGAAATAATGCTAACACCAAGCAAGCAAACAATCAAACACTGAAGCTACCAAGAATCACTCGTGCAAGTCGCATGTGGAAAAACAGAGTTGAAATTCCTGCAGAATGAGAGGGGAAGAGTTGTTGGAAGCATGGTGGACAGGGTGGGGGAGTAAGGGAACGTGAATAGTAGTGCCTGAGGAGACGGCACTTGGGAGCGTATACGGCAATCCGTTGCGGCATTCGGTCGAACAGCAGAGGTGCCGGGCGCGTCGCGCGTACTAGGTGGGTCGACGACGGCCGCCATGGGAAGAGGGCGCGTGAAGGGGGCCGGCTGCCACGCTGAGAGAGAGACGGAGAGGGGGAGAGAGTCAGGAGCAGGTGAGCTCCGGCGGCGGGTGGTTGATCGGAGGGGCGGGAGGGCAGTGGGCGATGGCTCACGTCGAGGAGAAAGAAAAAAAGATTTAAAATGGGGGCGTTGCGAGAATCGAACTCGCGACCTCTCGCACCCAAAGCGAGAATCATACCACTAGACCAAACGCCCAATTTGTCTTTTAGTTTTATCTTTCCTCTCTATTCATCATTAAACAGAGAGCAGCTTCGATTAAGCTCGAGCAGCGTCAGCACAGCCAATCAAATCTTCCAGAACCTTGAACCTTCCCTGATTCCCTCCTTCCGATCCCACCAGTCCAATGCCGGGGACGGTAATAACGCGCGGGCTTCCACCGCCACCGGAGGCCCAAACCCCCTCCTCAGTCACCAACCCGCCGTCTCCTTATTCTTCACGCCCTAGCAGCCGTCGCGGCGGCGGCCGCCCGGAGGCCGTGCCGTTGCCACCTCCCCTGGTCGTCGCGTCGCTGCATGCTGCAAGAACCCCTTCTCCGCTACCGACCACGGTAATTACAGCATAAAAAGAACTACCAAGGCAACAGAACTTGTCTCCTGGCGATGATGTTTTTTTGGCCACCGTTGCTTGGATGCTGTAATGAACAGGCTGAAATTAATTAAAATACATGTAGATTAATAGGGTAGAAACACAAGACACGAGGAGAGTGAATAATTATCAACTCACTCTGTAGAACCCCCCATGATGCTAGGTTGAGGGAGAATCTGATCAATGTGCACAGCTCAACCTCGCGGACTGCCGGTGATATTTGGAGCAGATGTCACTGCCAATCTGTGGCCGCCCTTCCAATGCCTAGACATGAACTACTAGCTTCAGGCTGTAAAATCATTTCTATTTCAAACATGAACAATCTGGAACAGTCTACTAGCATTGTTTCTCTATAGGTGTGAACCTGATATTTTCAGCAAGCTACAAGAAGAGTACGGTTTCTTCTGCTACTCTATGCTATATGAACTTTCTAATCTATTTACTAAACATTAGTTCAAAGATAAGTTTTGATGTGGAAAACTAGATCATTCAAACATTAGACACCATAAAGATATAGTGCATCCATGAAACACGTTGGCCTTCAAATCCAATATGCTTTGCGATGCAGCAAACAGAAACGAAAATCAGCTAAAGTGTACTGAAACTTGCGTGTTTGTGTCATGAGATGAGAGGCAATTAGCCTTCAGCACCGCAAGTCGAAAACGGAATTTCAGATCACATTCAGCAACTCAATACACAACGCAAATGGTCCTCCAAGAATAAAAATGCCATCAGCAATGGAAACTAAAATCCACAAGTACATTACACTAAAACTCAGCAAGTGAGATTGTCGTTTAACAATGGAGACTAAAACAACAACTAAACTAGGCTGCAACAAGCCACAATCACATGATAACAGAGACTAAAACTAGGCTACAATGACAGGTCAGATGAAAGTTCAGCAACGGAAACTAGATTCAGAACTACACAAGGCTGCAACAATAGTCAGCCCCAACGTGCGTGCAGCTGCCTGAGGATTTTGGTATTCTCCAGCTTATGGAGCGCCATCTCCTGCCATGTATAGTAGTCAAATCTTGAGATTAAGGAATCTGTAGAAAAACAAATAACAACTGCAACGAGCAATGTTCTAGTAGTACTTACAGGCTGTGGGCAGGACTGATCGGTCGGGCAAGACCGGGCCTTCGGTCGGGATTGGGTTTCCTTTCAGTAGTACATAGCAAACACTACCCAAGAGACTAGAGAAAAGAAATAAAGAAAATGTAAGCAAAATTTGTTGCCAGATTAATAAAATCAAGTGTGGAACAACTAAAACTATAAGTCAGCATATAGTGCTCATTATATATGTAGTATCATATAGATATGTGACTTAATTTTTGAAGGCATGGCTGATGTAACTCATTTGAATTTCAGTATTTTAGCCAAGTAGAGTACGCCACAGTTGTACCTCCTGATTTATGCTCCGCTAAACACGACATCTTTTAGGAAACTCACAGACCGTGCATCCCTATCCTCATATGATATCCCAATATCGTTGTTATATGTTGATCCAAATTCTACAAAGTATAGGCCTACTTCTGACGAGTGGAGCGAGGCCCGTCGCCGGAGGCTTGGGCCGAGTGTAATGAGTCTAAAGTTGGCCCACTCCATGCCTAACAGGGACGCCTGTGGGGGGGTGCGGGAGGGCGACAGCCCCCCGCGGTACGGTACGGATCGTCGAAGATCTAGGTTTCCACCGATATATAAACCCCTTGTAAGCCGCCGCTTGGGAAGAGTTGCATCCGTGAAATCCCCGGCGTTTATAAACACTCCTCGATATAGTGAAGTTTCGCTGGCTGGCGCCCGTGGTTTTTTCCTCTTTTTGTTGGAGAGGTTTTTCCACGTTAAATCTGTGTCCCCTTGCTGTGTTTTTCGTTTTCGTTCTTTGTTATCTTCTTGTCGCAATTGTAACAATCGTTGAATATAGACGCTCCTAAATAACCATATGAACTGAAAGTAGCTTCAAATTCGAATGTTGCCCAGTCATCTCCATCTCTACTCATAACAAACAGAGCTATAAAAAATGCGATGTTGAATAATTTGATGACATTGACAGATTTAAAGCTTACCGAACGTATCCTGGATTGTAAGCAGCCGGCGTGAAGAAATCCCGGTTCGGAAATTCAAAAACCCACACGCGATCTCCTGTTCGAACACCTTCGGTCTCGAACTTAACCTGCTGTACATAGTCATTACCTCGCAACTGGAGAACCAATCCACAGAAGTCCAGACCCAAAACCAGATGGAACCACTGGCACGGCATCGCACCCCCCAGGAATCGGTAGATTCGCGACGAAGGGACGATCCCCTTTGCGGAACAAGCTGGGGTCTGCGAGCACGAGGCAAGATCCGTCGTCCTTGATCGAGACGATGACGCCACAGAGAACGGCGGTCAGTGTCTCCGTCGTCTTGCCCGGGTTTGGCCACTTGAAGCAGATCCGCACGATGGACTTGCGGACGACTTCGACCTGGACAGAGAAGCGGAGAAGAGTACCACAGATCAGAGCACGAAATTAGATGGGACACATGTAAGTAGTAGATGGAGACCGTCACACGCACTAACCTGATCATCCATCTAGGCAGAATAAGTCGGGCGAACCAGGGAGTAAAAAAGGGAAAGCCTTTTGCTGGATCTGGAGACTGAGCGCGCACGGCGCGGGTTAGGAAATGGTGCAGACGAAAGGGGAAACGAATGATAGGCAACATTGTGTGATCGAAACCGGAGAAATCAACTCACCGTTCAACAGATCGCCGGTGCGGTTGTGGTTCGGGATGGAGGGGGAGAGGCACCGGCGGAGCTAGACGGAGACGGCTCGGAGGGAGGTCGTCTATGACGTGGCCTGGCGGCAGGGTAGGAGGAGGGACCTCGCTTCCGGCCGGCGGGAGGTACTGGCGGCGGCGCAGGAACCCTAGCGGGTCGCCCCTCCCTGTGTCGAGCGGAGGGAAGGAGCCTGAACCAGTGATTCTCCTCCTACTCCAAATCGAGCAAAGTTTGCTGGTGGATTTTGGCGGCAAAATAAGAATCAGAAGACGATTAGAGGGCAAAAGGAAGGAGACGGTAGGTATTAGAAGGAATGTCTTTTTTCCTTCAAAAAAAAATTATGAAGGAATGTCTTTTTTTGGGTAAACTCTTTGCATATGTAATTATGTATACCCTTCAGTGCACCAACCGAGAAGATAGATAGTGATACCAATCTCGAAATAATACCATGATACCAACTACTCGTATTAAAAGTTACAGAACGAAGGTAGTTATGAAGAGTTTCTTAAACAGTTGCTTGAATCAAACAACACTTTTGCTTCGGTATCCCCCCCCTGAGGGCAATCGAAGAGAAAAACCGGGTCTGGGCGGGGTTCAGGGTGGTTGCTGGATCGTCACGGACCGGTCGAAGTCGTATTAGCCGTCCGTATACGTGACCGTATATCCACTTGACGTCTACGCACGAGTGTGTCGATGTACGCACGAGTGTATCCATGTGGCCGTCATCCTCCTTCGTATATAAGGAAAACCGAACCGCCCCCTTCGACGCTTTCATTCCCCATCTGGATTTGGCAAAAGATCTCACCTACCACTCCCACCGCCCACACCCAAAGACTAGCCACCGGGTCGCTCGCGCATCGACCTCTCTCCAACTACGACGATGGAAGGCCGCTTGCCGTGTCCGCCATGGGATCTGCAGAAGAGGAGGAGAAGGGCGAGGCCGTGGTGCACGAGGTGGAGGTGGCCGTGGTGGTTCCGGGAGGAGGAGGGGTGGAGGTGATGGCGCCTGGCCGATCTGGAGCGGAAGCGGCGAGGAGGAGGATGGGGGCTCTTCTTCTTGCAAGAGGAAGAAGGAGG
Source organism: Avena longiglumis (assembly GCA_030063025.1). Lineage (NCBI taxonomy): Eukaryota > Viridiplantae > Streptophyta > Magnoliopsida > Poales > Poaceae > Avena > Avena longiglumis. Next base: position 253,175,941 of record CP125979.1, read on the forward strand.
CGGAGACGAGTGGAGGTGGTGCCGAGGAGGGCGTGCCGAGTCCGCCTCTGCCGATCTGAAGCGGTGGTGTCGGGAGGACCGGGCGGTCGTGGATCCGGTGGTCGACGATATCTGGGCGCGGCGATGTCGTTGTGGCGGATGTGGGAGCGGTGGCGGTGCAGACGTGGAGGTCACTTCCGTGGTGGTGCTGGCGTCATGGAGCCCGGCACCGCGGAGCTGCGATGCATGTTGCCGAGCCTCGTGAGTTAAATTTGACGCCTCTTTTTAGATTGTACGGTTCATATTTATGGTTTTCATTTGTACTTTGGTTTGTGGTTAGGGTTTTGATTTGTAGTTAGGGTTTGTACTTAGGCAGGCGAATCTACGGCTATGCATCATTTTTCTAGATTGATTGAAACCATAGTTTTTCCCTTCATCTTGTATTTATCTATTAGCCGCGTGATCCGAATCGGTGATATGTTAGATGATGGAATTTCTGTTGTAAGGAATTTGGTTGGATTGGATGAAAGCGATTTTGTTAAACGATGTAATGTGATATATTTATCATTTAGGAGTTCACAGTTATTCTTAAAAATAGCGTTTGAAGGCCATTTTGCTATCTCTCCATTCACAGAGGAGCAAATCCTTTGTTGAACCCTCAAGAATCATAATTTTCCAATTTACGTTAAACAAAACTTTTTGATTATCCTATTTCTATATGTTGCTAGCTATGTAGTGTAGATACTTGTGATCCCTATGTAAAGTTAGATGAACTGGTACAAACTTGATATAGCTAATCAACCATGTTGTTGAATTGTAGCTTGTTTTTTGGATGTTGAATAGCCTACCTTTTAAGGTTATTGTACATCCCTAGATATTTGGCATGTTTCCAAGTTTCTCTAGCTCACCATCTTGTCTTTGTAAATCAATTATTGGGTGTTTCTAGATTCCTTGTTTGTGTGTAGATGTGAAACATTGCTTTCAAAGTCTCTTGTATGATGGCAGTGTTGCTTATATGTTGTTCATGATGTTTTCTCTAGGTTGATGCCTAGATAAGTTGTATGGTGCTTGTGTGTTTGTACCACATGTCCTAGTTGTATCAAGTTTGTAGCAAAGTGGTTTACTCATGTCCTAGTTGTATCATGTTGCATGGTGCTTATATGTTGTGATAAACAAGTTACCACATGTCCTAGTTTACTCTTTCCTAGTGGTTTGTTTCATATGATGCATGTTAATCCATCTTGACTAAATTTTGTGGGTTTTGAAGTGGAATATGTTATTGGTTTATTGCTTTGAAGCTGTGATTTTATCTATGGGCTTGTCAAGATTATCCTTTGATAGGAAATGCATATTGTTGACCAATTATGTCCATATATATTTGTGTTATCCATTTGTTTTTCATATATATAGTTTATTATAAAGTCGAAACAATTAACTTTGCATCTGTTGTTTTAATATGGATGTACGACGTTGATCCATATGATTTCCGGAGGATGGAAGCCCACTCGGTGATACATTCAACTTTTTACATATTATATTACATTGCACATTCATTTTGTAATATTTTTTTTGCATTTTGTAAGATTGATTTTTTTTGTGTGCATTGTAGTTTGACTCGCAGATGTGATGAGTCTGTGGACAAGAGGAATGAAACTTCCTTCATTAAGAAGGAAGTGATCCAATTGCTAGCAAACAACCATGCCCATATGTGGTGAACAACAGTGCAGTGCCCATACCATCCTAGGAAGCCTAGGGTGGGATGCTTGTGAACCCGCTGCAAGACGCTCAGCAGCTCGCCATTGGCGATTCGGATGGTCGTGAGAAGGCTCAGCATAAGGCTCTGGGGAGGTGCTTGTCGCAGACTTGGTGTAGTTAGTTATCCGAAATGTTATGTATGGTTTGTAAGAACATCTAGTCTATGTTTGCTAGTTCGGACATGGTAGGTATGATCTTGGTGCACTTTGATGTGATGAAGGTGCTCTTTGCTTTGGATGTTGTGAACAATCTATCGTTTTAGTTATCTATGATGGTGCGAATCAGGTCTTTGTTAAAATGTGTGTGAAAATACCATTTAGTTTGCACTTTTACCATTATGTTTGAATTTTTTATTTGAAAAATATGTAATGTTTTTGAGAAACACATATGAGTTTTGAAATCATTTGATTTGAATTGAAAGAAATTAGAATTGAAAAACGAAAAACAAATAAGAGGAAAAATAAATAAATGTACCGATAACCAGCCCAATGAGATAATCTAAGCCCGGGCCAGCTCCGTGCAAGTGGCAGCTCAGATCGTCAGGCGGGCAAGAATCGCCCGCTTACGCTGCGTCTTGCCCATGCCGAACTGCCGATGAGGTGGGAGTTTTAGTCCCACCTCGCTAGTTGGAGGCGAGGAGGACCACTTATATACCCGCTCGATGCTCACCTCGAGCTCCTCTCAAAAACAACTCCGATTCAGGCTTATATACCCTGCTCGATGGGGTGACAATTGTGGCCGCCAGTTGTACTACTCTGGTCTAGTTAAACTTGTCTTGGGCTTGAGCTAGGCCAGTGTGTGGAACCCAACCTCCAGAGTGTCAAAACTTTTTCATGATTTTTTTTGCCAACTAATGTATCGTATGTCGGCCAAAACAGGCCTTTAGGGTCGTTTCACATTTTTTTAGTCATACGCATGACAAATATAGCTAAATTTTGAACTAAAGCTAAATAATTGAACAAGCAAACTTATAAATATTCCTAAATTGACTCAAACTTGGCGGGAGGTGTGTCTTGGCATGGCATACATTTCATCTTTTGGTGTCATCAAGGATGCCTTTAAATACCATTTTCCATTTTAAAATTCAAAATTCAGCTATATTTTGTGAAGGAAGTACAAAATTTGTAGTTGAAACCTTTGTTTCACCAAAGATGTTTAGGTAGATGGGGACATTTGGTGGGAACATAACCACTTTGGTGGTCTTTACTTTCTATCTTGGTCAATTTGTAGCACAAGTCAAAGTTTGGTCAAATATGAGAAGACATGGAAAATTTGAACCATAGCTACACAATTGGAACCTGTAATATTTTGGGAAAAATCATTTTTAGGCCCACAGGATGTGGTTTAACCATGGATCTATTGGTAGATCAGCTAGGTTCATCCCTATGGCTACTCGGTGTTCGACGCAAAATTTGACCAGACTTTGACTGGCAAGGTATAAAATCACAAAAATTCAAAAATAGTGAAACCTTGTCCATTGGTCTTAGATTGAGCCCTATTTAGAATGAAAAATATTAAACCTTGAGTTTGTGGAAGCAAAGATGAGTTTGTTGTCTCACTCTTGGTTCCAAGTGTGAGTCTCATGGGTGTGTACCCAAATTTCATAGGACATGGCCAGCTCCATGTCATAATTCCTCGAATTGACTCAAACTTGGCAGGAGGTGTGTCTTGGCATGGCATACATTTCATCTTTTGGTGTCTCACAAGGATGCCTTTAAATACCATTTTCCATTTTAAAATTCAAAATTCAGCTATATTTTGTGAAGGAAGTACAAAATTTGTAGTTGAAACCTTTGTTTCACCAAAGATGTTTAGGTAGATGGGGACATTTGGTGGGAACATAACCACTTTGGTGGTCTTTACTTTCTATCTTGGTCAATTTGTAGCACAAGTCAAAGTTTGGTCAAATATGAGAAGACATGGAAAATTTGAACCATAGCTACACAATTGGAACCTGTAATATTTTGGGAAAAATCATTTTTAGGCCCACAGGATGTGGTTTAACCATGGATCTATTGGTAGATCAGCTAGGTTCATCCCTATGGCTACTCGGTTCGACGCAAAATTTGACCAGACTTTGACACAGCGGTATAAAATCACAAAAATTCAAAAAATAGTGAAACCTTGTCCATTGGTCTTAGATTGAGCCCTATTTAGAATGAAAATATTAAACCTTGAGTTTGTGGAAGCAAAGATGAGTTTGTTGTCTCACTCTTGGTTCCAAGTGTGAGTCTCATGGGTGTGTACCCAAATTTCATAGGACATGGCCAGCTCCATGTCATACTTCCTCGAATTGACTCAAACTTGGCAGGAGGTGTGTCTTGGCATGGCATACATTTCATCTTTTGGTGTCTCAGCAAGGATGCCTTTAAATACCATTTTCCATTTTAAAATTCAAAATTCAGCTATATTTTGTGAAGGAAGTACAAAATTTGTAGTTGAAACCTTTGTTTCACCAAAGATGTTTAGGTAGATGGGGACATTTGGTGGGAACATAACCACTTTGGTGGTCTTTACTTTCTATCTTGGTCAATTTGTAGCACAAGTCAAAGTTTGGTCAAATATGAGAAGACATGGAAAATTTGAACCATAGCTACACAATTGGAACCTGTAATATTTTGGGAAAAATCATTTTAGGCCCAGGGATGTGGTTTAACCATGGATCTATTGGTAGATCAGCTAGGTTCATCCCTATGGCTACTCGGTGTTCGACGCAAAAATTTGACCGACTTTGACTGGCAAGATAAAAATCACAAAATTCAAAAATAGTGAAACCTTGTCCATTGGTCTTAGATTGAGCCCTATTTAGAATGAAAAATATTAAACCTTGAGTTTGTGGAAGCAAAGATGAGTTTGTTGTCTCACTCTTGGTTCCAAGTGTGAGTCTCATGGTGTGTACCCAAATTTCATAGGACATGGCCAGCTCCATGTCATACTTCCTCAATTGACTCAAACTTGGCAGGGAGGTGTGTCTTGGCATGGCATACATTTCATCTTTTGGTGTCTCACAAGGATGCCTTTAAATACCATTTTCCATTTTAAAATTCAAAATTCAGCTATATTTTGTGAAGGAAGTACAAAATTTGTAGTTGAAACCTTTGTTTCACCAAAGATGTTTAGGTAGATGGGGACATTTGGTGGGAACATAACCACTTTGGTGGTCTTTACTTTCTATCTTGGTCAATTTGTAGCACAAGTCAAAGTTTGGTCAAATATGAGAAGACATGGAAAATTTGAACCATAGCTACACAATTGGAACCTGTAATATTTTGGGAAAAATCATTTTAGGCCCACAGGATGTGGTTTAACCATGGATCTATTGGTAGATCAGCTAGGTTCATCCCTATGGCTACTCGGTGTTCGACGCAAAATTTGACCAGACTTTGACTGGCAAGATAAAATCACAAAAATTCAAAAAATAGTGAAACCTTGTCCATTGGTCTTAGATTGAGCCCTATTTAGAATGAAAAATATTAAACCTTGAGTTTGTGGAAGCAAAGATGAGTTTGTTGTCTCACTCTTGGTTCCAAGTGTGAGTCTCATGGGTGTGTACCCAAATTTCATAGGACATGGCCACTCCATGTCATACTTCCTCGAATTGACTCAAACTTGGCAGGGAGGTGTGTCTTGGCATGGCATACATTTCATCTTTTGGTGTCTCAGCAAGGATGCCTTTAAATACCATTTTCCATTTTAAAATTCAAAATTCAGCTATATTTTGTGAAGGAAGTACAAAATTTGTAGTTGAAACCTTTGTTTCACCAAACATGTTTAGGTAGATGGGGACATTTGGTGGGAACATAACCACTTTGGTGGTCTTTACTTTCTATCTTGGTCAATTTGTAGCACAAGTCAAAGTTTGGTCAAATATGAGAAGACATGGAAAATTTGAACCATAGCTACACAATTGGAACCTGTAATATTTTGGGAAAAATCATTTTTAGGCCCAGGGATGTGGTTTAACCATGGATCTATTGGTAGATCAGCTAGGTTCATCCCTATGGCTACTCGGTGTTCGACGCAAAATTTGACCAGACTTTTGACTGGCAAGATAAAATCACAAAATTCAAAAATAGTGAAACCTTGTCCATTGGTCTTAGATTGAGCCCTATTTAGAATGAAAAATATTAAACCTTGAGTTTGTGGAAGCAAAGATGAGTTTGTTGTCTCACTCTTGGTTCCAAGTGTGAGTCTCATGGGGGTGTACCCAAATTTCATAGGACATGGCCAGCTCCATGTCATACTTCCTCAGAATTGACTCAAACTTGGCAGGGAGGTGTGTCTTGGCATGGCATACATTTCATCTTTTGGTGTCTGTCAGCAAGGATGCCTTTAAATACCATTTTCCATTTTAAAATTCAAAATTCAGCTATATTTTGTGAAGGAAGTACAAAATTTGTAGTTGAAACCTTTGTTTCACCAGCATGTTTAGGTAGATGGGGACATTTGGTGGGAACATAACCACTTTGGTGGTCTTTACTTTCTATCTTGGTCAATTTGTAGCACAAGTCAAAGTTTGGTCAAATATGAGAAGACATGGAGATTAAGTTCACTTCCACGCTATGTTTGCAATCTATTCCCTGGATCATATGTCATATTTAATACACTCTTGAGGGGGTAGGAAGATGGTTCTCCACGTTTCTCCTTCTCCTCTCTCTACCGCTACGGTGGTTAGCTCCGGTGATCGTCGGGAGTTGATCGGAAGCTGGAGGGCCATATTCCGTGAGGCGGTTCTCGATTCGTTAGCCCTTGCCGACGGGGCAGATCTCGAGGGCGAGCTCGGATGTGTCGCTGTGGGATGCATGGGGCGATTCGTTACAAGTTGGTGCTCGGTGGCGAATTTTTCAGACGGTCACGCTTTGGTTCACGAGCGATGGCACGCTCGTGGGTCCGTCGATGGTGGTCGAGCGGGTTACGCGGTGTCGCCCCACGCGCGACGCGTCGGGTGATACGGCTTGGCGGTTGTGGGAGTACAGTGCGCGCCGGTGGTGGGGTTGCTCTGGGGGCGGACCACCTGCCAGGGGGACTACAGAGTACTAATACGGCGGAGGGCGTGCCGCGTCGGGCCGCCTTCTACTTGTGCCTTTCCTAACCCTAAATCGAGAGCAGTTTCCCCTTTCGCCATTTCTAGATCTCGCGGTGTGTGTGGTGTGGTTTTCGTTCGGGAGCCGCCTCTTGTTCATCCATCGTCGCCGCGGGTTGTTGTTCCGGTGAAGTGGAGCGGTGTTGCATCAGGTGACTCTAGATCATTTGCTCAGGTGGTTGCTGCAGATTTGGATATGGATCGGAGGTTTCGTGGTGGGCGTGGTTCTCCTTCTCGACCCCCAGTCCGTTCTGGTCCCGCGCGAGCGATTCGGTCCGGGCATGGTCAGGGTCGTTTTCCTGTGGATCGCAGAGGTTTTGAGGGGGATTCTAGGGAGAGTGGGTGGATCCGCGAGCAGGAGCGGCGCCGTGAGGAGCAGGACGCTCGGCGTCGTGAGTTGCGACATCGTGATGAGTTGAGGCAGGCGGAAATCGAAGCCCGTTTGGAGGATCAGCGTAGGGAGACTTTGGCACGGGAGCGGGCGTTGTCGGAGGCTCGCCGTCGTGAGGCAGATCAGGCTCGTAATCGGGGCCGGTGGAGTCATCGCCCGGAGATGCAGCAAGGGTCTGGATCTGATGCGACGTCCTTCCCTGGCAGATCAGGTAATTCTGATTCCAATCCTAGAAGAGGGGAGCCGGTTTTCGCACGAACTGTTGAGCAAATCCATGTTCCTAGTGCTGTGTTGAATGCGCCTGCCTACCTTTCGACCGCTTCAGCTAAACACTTGGCTTCTACCTCTTAATGTGCCTGGGAGGAATCGCCCTGTAAGTTTGTCTCCGATTTTATCGTTTCCCAATCGATGTCATGGCTACTACTCGGTGGGGTCCTCTGTACCCACCGTGAGTGAGTAGGCCGAGAGATGATGGTGTGGTTGGTGCGTCCCGGAGATTTGGTTACTTGATGTGATTGAGGAGGAGGTTGTTTGTGATAATTGTGGTAAAGATCATAGCATTTTGGTGCATCAAGAGAGGAAACCATGGGAATATGTTCCTCTGTTCTTTGGCAGTACTGATTTTGAGCAGGGTTTTCACTCTATTCCTGTAGTTGAGTCTAATGTTCAGTCCATGGAGCAGCTGCATTATGCTCATATAAGTGTGGTGAGGGGTGATGTCACCGCAAGGATCCGGAGAAGGAGTTTCAGATTTGGGCTGATGCTTTGGGGTCTGGCTGGAGATTCAATGCTAGATCTATTAATGATGTAGAATTTCTTATGAGGTTTCCATCTGCCAGGTCCATTGATGATTTCCATTTTGGGAAGGTCTTTATGAAAACAATTCCTGATGCTGTGATTCAGTTGTCTAAGTGGAATGGAGATTTGCAACCTGTTGAATGGCTGGAAGAAGCTTGGTTTCGCATTGTGGGTATTCCTATGAAGTACAGGGAGAAATCAACTGTCTTCTATGTTGCTTCTTTAGTTGGCAAACCTGTGGCCCTGGACAGGAATAGCTTGAGGAATTTGGCTTATGTGAGAGTGAAGATCTCTTGTTTAGATGTATCTTTGGTCCCTAATACCAGAAGAGGGGAGATGCAGGGTGGAATCTATGAATTTAAATATACCAGGGAGATCTTTGCTCCAGATGCTGTCTCTAATTTGCCTTCTGCTGTGGGGATTGAAGGACAAGATGATGATGTTGGGGTGAATAAGGAAGGTGAAGGTGCTGATGTGCTTGGGAGGCCTGCTGATGATAATGGGCATGAATTGTTCTGTGCAAGTACCACTGGAGATCTGGGGTCGTCAACATGGTGGAACTGCATCGGTGTGGATAAAGGTAAACAGTTATGGTGGAGCAAGAAGACTCGGGGTGTTTCCTTTGGGACTCAGATGGCCAACATATGGGCTAATGAGGGAGGTGGTGGTCGCTCGAGGGGCTTAGTGATTAGAGAAAATCTAGCAGTGGTACTGGTGATGAGGAGGATCGGTTTCCAAAAGAAATCAGTCTGGAGGAATGCAAGTTGATACTGTGAAAATGTGGTTGGGGGCCGAGGAGATGATCCCATGGTGGTGGAGAAAGATCTTCCTTCCGGGGAGTAAAGGGGGTTCTCCGAGGTTATTGCTGGCCCTCGTGAGGTTTGATGATTTTATCAAAGGGTTGTTGAAAGATAGGAAGAGTGACAAGCATTATGAGCTCATGAAGCAATATGGGCATCTTGGAAGAGGATAATGAACAAGAGGAGGGTGCTGTGGGAGGAGTGATAGTACTTCTAATGATGCTTCGTTTGGGTCCTCGGGGACAAAGTGAGAAGAAAGATGTTACCGAGGGTTCGGTTTGAGGACCGATCAGTCATGGATGCCGCCAATCAAGATCGTGACACTGTGGTTATTGGTTTGTCTCACTGATGGTTCTACTCAGAAAGTGTGGATTCACACCGATCCGGTGGTTGTTGAGGAAGCGCAGCAGATATTAGAAGAAGCTCGAGGGTGATTGATCGGTGGTGCTAGAAACTTGGTGAAGGACGCTTGGCTCAGCAGAATCCTAGAGACCTTTCAGGTACAAATTTAAACTTTCATAATTCTTTTGCTGTTTTGGATGATGAGGATATTATGCATAGAGCGTTGGAAATGGGGATAGATGCTTCTTCTATTTCTTTGGAACATATTAACTCTTTAAAAGAATTAGAGATTGCTAGGCATAGTTTGCAGGATAGGGTGCAGGTAGTGGATGAATGTGTTCCTGATTTGAATGAGAAGGTTTTGTTTCTGGATTGGAAAGAGGCTAGTAATGATGATGAGGATTTTACTCCTGTGGTTTCTAGGAGACAAAAGAAAAAGTTGAAGGCTGGTTCTGGTAGGAGGGAGAGAAAGTTGAAAGCTGCTGCTGTGAAGGTTCACAATTATCACCCTATGAGTGGTATTGTAACTGGAACAAGGGAGAGAAAATCTGTTTTATGATAGGTGCTATTCTGAATATTAGGGGGGTGGGGAAGAAAGGGGCAGGTGCTTATTTGAATAATTTGTTGAGACAGGAGAGGGTGGATTTTATTGGTTTGCAGGAAACTATTAAGAAGGACTATTCTGAGGCTTTTTTCAGGAGAATTGATCCTATGAATCAATTTTCCTGGAGTTGGTTGCCTTCTATTGATCCTAAGAAGGACTGTCAGAAGGGTACTTGGCCTATTAAATACTTGGGTTTGCCTGTTGCTAGCAGAAGATGCTCAGTAGCTGAAATGGGTTTTGTTGGTGAGAGGCTGAAGAAGAAATTGGATGGTTGGATGGGGGGAGCTTTGTCTTTAGGAGGGAGACATGTTAAAATCACTGCTTGTGTTTCTAGTGTGGCTGTTTATCCTATGACTATGTTCCTCTTACATAGGTCCAATGTGGAAGAAATTGAGAAACAGACTAGAGCCTTCTTCTGGTATGGAAAAGTGGGTAAGAAAAAATATCATCTGGTGAAATGGAAATATGTGTGTAGGCCCAGGAAGAAAGGTGGTCTGGGGATTAAGAACATCAGGCTTTTTAATATTTGTTTGCTGTGTAAATGGTGGTGGCGTCTTGAATCTGAGGATGGTCCTTGGCAAGATTTTGTGAGGAGAAAATATTTGAAAAAAGGTGGGATTAGTAATGTGAAACACAGGCAAAATGACTCTCCATGTTGGCATGATTTGATTAAGCTTAGGGGGTTCTATTTGGCTGGGAGGAGAATGAAGGTTGGTAATGGGGAATTGACTGATTTTTGGCATGATGCTTGGTGTCTGGATGTGCCTTTGAAAGATAAGTTCCCTGATTTATTTGATGTATGTCAGATTCAGAAAGTCACTGTGGCAGACATGGCGAAAAAAAGTTGGGGTTTATCTTTTAGGAGATGGTTGGATAGTGAAGGGTTAAATCATCGTGAACGATTATGCTTTTGTTATCCGGGTGTGTCTCGACTCGTAAAGGATGTACCGGTGTGGATGTGGAGTAACCGCAAGTTTTCTGTCAAGTCCATGTATAATCATCTGTCGAATGTGGGGATTGATAGAAGTTTTAAGCATTTGTGGAAGGCAAAAATTCCTTTAAAAATTAAGATTTGGTTGTGGCTTATTTGGCATAATGCAATCCTCACCAAAGACAATATGAGGAGGAAGAAGTGGGTTGGAGATTTTACCTGTCGATTTTGCAGGAAGGATGAGAGCATTGGACATTTGTTCTTTTCATGTGTGGCTGCTAGATATGTTTGGGGGGTGGTTGCCAGAGCGGTTGGTGTTGCTCATAGACCTGGTTCTTTCTCTCAGTATTTTTGGTGGGCTTCTCAGTACGTGGGGGTTAGTAGGAATGTGCAGATTACGGTGGTGGCGGCTATTTGCTGGGCTATGTGGAAACTTAGGAATAGAGCTTGTTTTGATAAAAAGCTCATTAACTCACCTGTTGATCTGATTTTATATGCTTGTGTTTTCATTCGTTATTGGGCAGGTTTGCATGGGGAGGATGATCGTGTGGTGCTACATGCTGGGGCTGACACCCTCCAGCAGAACGCGTTGGATGATGCGGCAGCTATGGATGTGGCTCATGTTCCTTTCTTGGGGCTACCTGCAGTTCCTGGAGATCGTGGTCGTGAGGCTCCGGAGCTGGAAAGAGGAAGGGAGAAAAGAAGGAAAACTGGGAGTTAAACAAAAAGGGTTTGAGGGCTTGGCAAAAAGAGTTAAGTTGTCTGGCGCTGGTGTGGTCCTCAGTACTTGTGCTCTTTTTGGGCTGTAATATTTTGGAATAGTTTCTCACTAGCCTGTGGGTGGTGTTCTTGCGTCTCCACCTTCCCCTTATTCTCTTTTAGTCTGGTTGGTTTGTAAGGTGATTTTCTTTTGCCAGTTTGACCCCCTAGGTGGGTCAGTATTGTGAATCTTGTTTGTGGTTGTTGTTCCGTTATCTGATGATAGTGGAACCCGATCCCTCTTTCTGGGGGATTGTATGGAAAAAAAAAATGAGAAGACATGGAAAATTTGAACCATAGCTACACAATTGGAACCTGTAATATTTTGGGAAAAATCATTTTTAGGCCCACAGGATGTGGTTTAACCATGGATCTATTGGTAGATCAGCTAGGTTCATCCCTATGGCTACTCGGTGTTCGACGCAAAATTTGACCAGACTTTGACCTGGCAGTATAAAATCACAAAAATTCAAAAAATAGTGAAACCTTGTCCATTGGTCTTAGATTGAGCCCTATTTAGAATGAAAAATATTAAACCTTGAGTTTGTGGAAGCAAAGATGAGTTTGTTGTCTCACTCTTGGTTCCAAGTGTGAGTCTCATGGGTGTGTACCCAAATTTCATAGGACATGGCCAGCTCCATGTCATACTTCCTCAATTGACTCAAACTTGGCAGGAGGTGTGTCTTGGCATGGCATACATTTCATCTTTTGGTGTCTCACAAGGATGCCTTTAAATACCATTTTCCATTTTAAAATTCAAAATTCAGCTATATTTTGTGAAGGAAGTACAAAATTTGTAGTTGAAACCTTTGTTTCACCAGCATGTTTAGGTAGATGGGGACATTTGGTGGGAACATAACCACTTTGGTGGTCTTTACTTTCTATCTTGGTCAATTTGTAGCACAAGTCAAAGTTTGGTCAAATATGAGAAGACATGGAAAATTTGAACCATAGCTACACAATTGGAACCTGTAATATTTTGGGAAAAATCATTTTTAGCCCCACAGGATGTGGTTTAACCACAGGATTATTTGGAAAAAATTATATGGGTTTGAATCATTTTAAATGTAACTTGGAAAGAGAAAATACCTAATCATAGATAAATATTAAATAACAAGAAAATTATAATTGAGTGGATTTAATAACGGTAAAAAATAATATGAAACCTACTTAAAAGGTTTCAGAATGGTTTAAAATCAAATTGAGTTTTGAAATCATTTGATTTGAATTGAAACAGAAATTAGAATTGAAAAACGAAAAACAAATAAGAGGAATAAATAAATAAACATACGATATCCAGCCCGTGCGAGACAATGTAAGCACCGGGCCAGCTCCTGTCTGTGGCGGCCGCATCTGGTGGGCGATAAATCGGCCCGTGTCGCGTCTTGCCATGTGCCGAACTGCCGATGAGGGTGGGAGGTTTAGTCCCACCTCGCTAGTTGGAGGCGAGGAGGACCAGCTTATATACCCTGGTCGATGCTCACCCTCGAGCTCCTCTCAAAAAACAAATCTGGTTCACCTGCTATCCTGCCCCTCTAATGGGTGACCTGGGCCGCCAGTCGTACTACCGGTCCGGTTCGCTTGTAATGGGCTTGAGCTAGGCAGTGTGGAACCCAACCTCCAGTGTCAAAACTTTTTTTTGCCAATTAATGTATACGTCGGCCTAATCTGGGCCTTTAGGGTCGTTTTCTCAATTTTTTTTTCATACGCGCAGCGACGTGGTGGGTCAGATAGAAACGACCGCGTCGTGGCTACATCGTCGCCCTACCGCCGTCTTCTCTTTCCCAGTTTACAACCGTGTTTCGCGTTGACTCCTTCGAGGAGCGGCCGTCTGTACGTTGCGGCGACTCGGCGGAGTGCGCCATTCGTATAACGGCGGCGCGCGGGAGAAGTACAACGGCGACCGTCTCAGGTAAGATCGCATGGATCTATGATCGCATGCACCCTATCGCTTTGTGCCTAGATCTATGATCATGTAGATCTATGATCATGTAGATCTATGATCATGGTTTCGCGGTGTGCAGAGAGGGGTTGGCGGGGCCAGGGGGACGTTTTGATATGTGGCGGCGGAGGTAACATGGTAGGGTGCAGCGGTGGTGTGAATTACTAGGGTGCCAGGGGGACGTTTTGATCTGTGGCGGCGGAGGTAACATGATCGCATGGTATGATCGCATGGATCATGAGCAGCTGATTGAGTTGAGTCAAGCCTGACGACTCTTTTGATTTTCCAATATGACCATGACGATTAGTTAGAACGAGCATACTTATTTTTTAAATTGGCATTGTTTACACTTGTTTTTAATGTAGACTTTTGTTCCATTTTTTCTTTATGCCAACAATTTCCTTTACATAGTATAAACACATGCATGCACTAAGTTGACAATTGTTTTTTATTGTCATGTTGATTTTTCATGCAGCTTGATGGAACTGGATGGTGATATTGCTTGCTCTGTTGAAACATGGTGTAGACTTGTGGGCAATTTTACAAGTCAACAACGTAGCAAATTTTTGGAATCAAATATGCGAAGTATGTTACAAATTCCACCAATTCGGATGCGAGTTGTCTTGCTGCAGTACATGTTTCACATTTATGATCATGACTCTAGCACTTTTGTCCTGCATAATAAAGGCAAATTTGCATTGATCACAAGATGCAGAGTGCATTTATGGGTTACGAAACTATGGTCTGCTAATCGTATAATTGATGAGGAAGGTGAAGACGGAAAGTCCGTATTCCACCACATTTTCTCAGCGTAACCATCGCAACATTGTTATTGAAGATTTAATAGCTGATATTGTCATGAGCAAAGCGCATGGACGATGACTTCCTCCGCAAATCTGTCCTTGTTCTCCTTGGTACAGTTCTGGCGCCTATGACTAAGAGGATTGTACCAAGGATTATTGGGTACTAGTGGAGGACATAGACCGTATGTCCACCATTAATTGGAGTGAGTTCACGGTAGATCATCTCATGGTATACTTCAGGCTTGTAACTAGATATAAACAAATTAGGCTGGCCTAAGGGAAATTTGTCTTTAATACAGGTATTAAATCTGTTCGCATTATTATTTTAATATGGTAGTCTTCTCATTTTATGATGCACTAACATTACACTTGGTTCACATGCAGTATGTTTATTGGGAGAAGGTCAAGCATGTAGATGATCCTTGTAGGATAAATCCAAGTTTGTCCTTGAGACCACTCATGCGTAATTGGACAGATGATGCTGCTAGGATCAGGATACAATGGACTGTGATCATGGTCGGGTGAAGGACCTATTCGTAACGATCCATGTTTCTAATATCATCATATATATATCATGTGGTTATGTTAACAAACTTACGCCTCTAGTTTGATTAATAATATTGAGTTATACTAATGTGTATGTATCAGGTTGAAGATAATATAACGTTGGAGTATAGGATTGAAATGCTAAATAAACCGGCTGTTCTCAAGCGAAAGGCAAGTTCGCTAGGAAGGTCAGAGCCAGAAATTCAAACCAAAAATTACTAAAACGTGCAGGAGTGATCGACGGAGTCTATGATGGAGCGAGTGATGGATCGAGTGATGGAGCGAACAATGAATAGGATGGAGTCAACAATGGAGAAAATCGTCAAAAAATGATGGACTCATATGCACAGTAATCACCATGTTATTGCATGTACTATTGGGAGTTTCTATTTTTATATCGGATAGCCTACGAGTACATTATATATTTCCATTTAATTTTTCAGAACTAATTGTCAAGTTGAATAAAATGGCATTATGTACAAAAGCAAAGAAGTTGAAAATGGAGATGACAACCTATCATTGAATAATGGATCCTCTTGTACGGGAAAAGAATTTTGGCATGAGAAAGAGAGTGCAGGTGCTTATGCTGATCAGATTATTAAGGAAACTATTGATTCAATGAAACACACTGGGTTGAACGGTAATGCAACGCCTGACGATGGCGCACATAAGGATGGTTGTAAAGATGCAATAGGCAGCACACCTTCCAACCCAGAGTTAGTGCTTGATATTTCTACAAAAGCCGTGTCAGACCTTCCATCGGAAATGTACGGAATTAGCAAAAATGGGAAAGAGCTGGATGGAGCAACTGCGTCAGACGATTCCAACAGCATCGGTAGTAAGTTGGACGTTAACAATGAGCCGGAACAAGGTTTGGGGAAACGTAAGCGCAAAATTTCTACAAAACTTGAAGGTTTCGTGGGATATGAGCCCCCCAAACGTCGTGCACTTAAGAAAGGTACTCCCTCAGGTTCAGTTTACACGACACCTTTTATTTTTCATGCAGTTTCACTAGGAATGCTGGTTTAGGCGCATAGCCATTTATTACTGAATAATTGTGGCATTTGCCAGCATGCAGAGGTGGAAACTGTCACATGCAATGTGAGAAATCAAGCGACCATGCAACACACTCCATTTACACGAGCATGCATTGTATGTGTACCTACTAATTACATCGTATGTAGTTCTAACGAGTTTTTTAACCATTTTCATAGGATTATTTGTAAACCAAGATGATGATACACGAGTCCTGAGTGCTAAGCAAATACAAGCAGCCGTGACATTGGTTGAAAACGCATGTAAGGATGAATCGAATGGTAAAAGGTTGTTTACCAACATGCAAATGGAATTATGTTGAATTCATTAAAGCTTAAAGATGTGTTGGACCATGAGTGGGTTAGCGATCGTAAGTTCTACTGTGTTATGATTATTTTATATCATGCTAATACATAATAATGTTACCACTCGATAAAATTAATTCCTCTTATGGTTACGTTAATAGACAGTTACATTGAGATTTGTCACTGTGGGACATGATCGGTACCTTTTCAGTGCATTAAGAACAACGTTCCTTGTGAAGAAGGGTACAACTTTGAAGAAGCGAAAAAATCCAAGCATAACATGGACTTCACTATGTCCAAAAGTGGCTCAATTGGAAGAGTCATGGATGAATATTTCTTGTAAATAAGGTAATTAGAACGTACATCATTTGTATGTTGAAAAGTGTTTTGTTGATTACATTCTTCAATTTATGTAGGTATATTTCCCTCTAAATATAAATGACGCGCATTGGACGACTGTAGTCATGCACGTACCGAAACAAGAATTTCAAGTTCTCGATTCTTTGTACTCTTTATCTACAACGAAGAAAATAATTGAAACAATGGTAATTTATTCTCTTAAATTTATCATGTACTACCTTAATACTTGTGTACATTACAATAATTTTTGCATTTTTCAGAGATATCAAATAGCGTATGACATAAAACAAACTAACATGATTACAAAATCACAATACCCCGACGTATCAAAATGGCCTATAAAACGTTATGAATTGGCTCGGCAAACAGATGGGTGAGTTTAGTTTACTTTTGTTTTTCTTGTATATTTCATGTTATCTATCATGCAAAATAAAATTAGTTCTTGTGTTGTGTCCCAGAAATTCATGTGGATTATTTGTGTTAGAGTGTATGGAACACTGGGATGGCGATAAAATGACTAGGGAAATTTCGCAGGTTTGCATATTCTTTTAACTATCACTACCGACCAGCTGTACTAAAAATATTTGTACTTACTTAGATTTGTCAATGCAGTCCACAGTGAATGATAACAGGTGAAGGTTGCTCAGGTTGTTCTGTCCCCTTCAAACATCTGCACTGTCAGAACCAAGGTTCTTGAGGCGGCCAAACACATGAAAACCTGAGGAACGAATTATGGCTTGTAGGTTGGGTTTTAGTCCCGTAGAAGGTTTCCCACCCTACAGGTTTTTTTGTTTCTATGTTACCATGACATGCTTGTAAAATATACTGAATATTTTGGATTTATACTCAATAATTTTTGTTTATTAGTCCATGTTTCAACAAACGGCACCGGAATCAAGAGTCTACAACCCATATACTACATCAAATATTGCATCTAAACAAACAGTTGCTACAAGCCAAAACGCTGCAACAATCGAGACCCGGTCCCCCTCTGTCTCAGGTGTTGCGGTGCCACCTACGCGCGTCCAGTTCTGCACGCGTCCCTCCTCTCCACGCTGGGACGAGGGGGAGTCTGCTCCCGCGTCACCTCGTTCCCCCCAGTTCCCGCCCAGTCCTCTCCACACGGACCCCCCAGTTCCCGCCCAGTCCTCTCCACACGCGTCCCTCCTCTCCACACGCCCCGCCCACTTCCGGCCCACCAGTCACGCGTCCCGTCCCGCCGCTGGAGCACGATTATTATGTCCATGGGATCCCGCTAAGCATCGGAGGGATCAGCTCTTCCATCGCTACCCCCACCGTACGTCGACAGGGCCACTAGGGTGCACTCGTCCCAAGACAAGATGTCGCCATACGCGTGACGACGCACGACGAGGGGACGCGGAAAATTCTATCTTTTTCTACACGTAAAAGCCTGTTTTTTTCGCCGACATGGCTGCCTGGTTTTTCCGCCACGACAAATTTACACATCAAGTTATCATCATTGTTTTTTTGGAAACTTTAGCAATAACCATTCATACATAGCCATTGTTTTCTTCAAAACGGATTGCAACATTAATCCACCTTAATTTCATGATAACCAATAAAGATAAATAAACATAATACCCACATGTCACTATTATGTCCCTAATCAAGCATTACAACCAATCAAGATAACCAAACAACGTTCTCATAAACCAGATAAAAATCTCAACTACTGTTTATGATCTTTTTCACTTCTGGATAATCATGATGATGAGCTCCCTCTCGTCAGCATACTTTGTTACTGCTGCTCACGTCGAACTAACATTTCTGCAAGATACCTGCAGATTACAAAGACAAAAATCATAAATAACTATATTACAATAATTAATGCCAAAATTAAATATAATGGTTACCTGTGATGGAGTTTGCATTTCACACTATTTTTGTTGTGTCCAGGCGTTTTGCAAATGCTACACAACTTTAACCGCTTTTTCTCATCATACCCGAGTGGTCACCGCTTTTACTCACAACATTGCTCTTTCCTTTATTCTTTCCCTTTGGAGCACCTTTTGTCTTGACTTTAGCAGGATCACCTATTGGAGTAGTTGCACTTGCGTAAGGTCCTCCATCAGTATTAGTGGAATTTCTTGGACCACGACTCCTGCATCGCACGCCACTTTTTTCGATATAACTTCCGGTACAAGGTCTTTATTTGTTTGTACAACTCAGGATTATTGCAGGCGACATGTAATGCTTCGACGACATCACACCGAGCTCGAATACCGACTCCTCCTCTCAAAGAAATCCCAGCCAAACAGATCGTCAGGCGCCTCGAAGGTAACCCACTTGGCATTTTTGAGAATCGTGCAAGAACAATACACCTTGGTAGTTCAACTAATTTCAGCTCCGTCAACACAAACAGAATATGCTTGCAAGGAATTCCTCGTACCATCCTCCGGCAATTGCAATCTATACTTTGTGCTGGATTGTTTGGTGTATAGTCCACGAAAAATTATGGCGTCGGTTATTTGACCATGCCACAAGATACCTTACCGAATCTTCTATTCCCACACTTTTTCTACAGTCATCATGCCTTCAATCTTACGAAGATCATCCTGCAAGATATAAAAATTAGCTGGGGTGAATGTGCTGGCCATTGCTAACTCAATTTGCTGCCATTTGGTAACAATCACAGGCATAGTCTGTGAAGCCGTGCAGTCATCTCGCCTCTTTCCGGATACGCATAATGGCATTCTCATAGTGCACAATTAAATCCACAAGCCATCCCATAATCGAGGTGAAGATGAAGGGACGAGTTGAGACTTTCACCGCTGGTTGCTTTTCATCCCTAGCCAAAATCCATCTGCGAGGTAAGCAGCGCCCATAGGTGCTTCTTCTTGTACATTCTATTTAGCCACCTTTTGTCTTATCATCTGCCATTTTCTCACATATGCGTGCCATCCTTCCTCAAACTTGGCCTTCGTGGTGGAGTAATATAATAGAGACCGAAACTCCGCAATGATTTGGAACTTAGGTGCTTGCACATGTTCTTTTCAATGTGCCATGTACAAATACGGTGCCACGTCGGTAATACACTTCGCTCTCATCATCGCAGCATCCGCATCCGTGATTATAGACCGTGGCCTCTTCGACACATTGCTTTCAAAAATGTTTTTGAGCCAAGCATAAGTATCCTCGGTCTCGTTTGATATGATGGCACATCCGAATCGGTAGTCTTCGGTGATTGTTCAGGCCGACAAACGGAACAAAAGGCATACCGTATCGATTCATCTTGTAGGTGTCAAACACCAAAACGTCACCATAATCTTGGTAGTCCCGGCGGATCGAGAATCACACCGGAAGAGACATTTCAAACGTCCCTTATCGCTGTCGATGATCATAAAAAAGTCGGGTCCTTTTCCTTCCTGCTTTGCATAATGCCGATGGCCGTGGCCGCATCGCCGCTGAAAGTAGCTTCCTTTTCTCTCGCACACATGTTATACAAATCCTTCCTCGTGAATCCAACTTGATTGTATCTACCGCACTTTGATGAAAGAACTCATGATCATATGCTTTCTAATCCCACTAGCTGCCATTGCTAATATCTCGCTCTTTGGAAATCTTTGATCTTCCTATGAGACCAAAGAAAAGGCACCTCATCAGGTCTAGCTAAAATATGATTGTGCTTGTCATCAAACTTCTCAACACACCAAACACCTTTAGATTTATCTAGCTTCACGACCGATTACTGTGCATCCACAACGAGATTCTGCTCGGCTTGTATTTTCTGCCTTCCAAAGGCAAGTATTTGCTACTACGTTTCCCTTCCCTGGAGCATACGAACTGCCTCTTACGTATATCATGCGATACCTTTTTGTTTTCCTTATACCTGCCCTTTCTTATGCTGAATCCATGGTCTTTAGCATAGCTGTTGTAAAATAATAAGCCGCAGGTTCAGAAACAAAAGTCATATCCATTATTTTCCAATACTTCTCCCGCTCTTCACCTGGATGCCCAATATCCCTGTCACATTCCCCCTTATATTCTTTCTCTTTAAGAACATTCCCAAACACCTACAAATCCATAACATATAACACATAAGTTATTAGCACACTGGTACAACTTGGGTATATATATCACATAAAATATAAACACATACCTCAACATTATCACATGTCTCCAAGTCTGAATCACCATAGTAGTCAAAACTTTTATCACTCCCAACTATTAACTGAACAATTCAATACGAAAATAATAGTAAGTTCTATTTTCATGCAACTAATTTCATCCACATATATACCTACAATAATGCACATACCTTATTCACGTACTCACTGTCCAATACCTCAATCGTTCTCCTCATTAGCAACTTCTAACTCAATCTACACAACACAAATAAAATGAACATAATTTTATTTTGTTGTCTTCATTGCAATTACTAGTACACCACATAAAATTAAGGCCACTCACATTTTCGTCGATGCATCATCAGGATGGACGTGCCATCTACGTGAGAATCGATCCATGGTGGTCGAGGACTGAATCGATCCATGGTGGTGAGAGGACTCGGCCTCATTGTCCAAGTACTCGCCATCTTCTTCCATCATACTTGAACCACTGCTATCCACCATTATCCGCAATCACTAGAAACCATGAGAGTCGGAATTATCTTACGACAACACGGAGGAGTAGGAGGAGGAGCCGTCATCGAACCCTAGAAGGCGACGATATCTCACCTCTGACGCGTACTAGGTCCAGATCGTCTCCGATCTGGAAGTGCTGCGATCTAGACTCGTACGATCTGGAAGTGCTGCGATCTAGACTCGTACGATCTGGAAGTGCTGCGATCTAGACTCATACGATCTGGAGGTGCTCCGATCTCGATTTTTTCTAGATGACAGGAGCGGCGATGAGGTCTGTCCCGCGTCTTAGGGTGCTGCCGTGTCTAGAGGAGCGACAATGAGGTGCGATCTCGTCGGCTGCTAGGGTTACGCCGCCGGTCGGATCGCCGTGGATCTCACGTGGGACGTAGAACCTGGGACCTAAACCGGCTGCGTAGAGGTTCTGAGTAACAGCACCTCTACAACGTGGGACCTAAACTTTTTTTTCCCCTAAACACACCCTATACAAAACGGATACGTACACCGATACAAAAAACATACAGCGCTAAACCGGCTCCTAAACTAACCCGGGACATGCCGTCGAACCACCCAGACCCGGTTTTTCTCTTTGATTGCCCTCAGGGGGGGGATACCGAAGCAAGCCTCATCAAACAATGACAAAAAATATGAATGGAGACACCATCTTAAAAGCCTATCTGGTGCAAATCTTGAACATGTGGTGGAATCTCCACAAGACAGTGCCATGGAATCCAGCCAGGAATCTTCTAATGATGATGACGGTGTCTCTGATGAATTCTCACAGTCTCACATTGTTCAATCATCTGTTGTTCGTATCACTGAGATGCCCTCAGAGCATGAAAATTTAGTGCTTCTCCTGTAGATAGGCCATCTATGTCAACTATCCATACCCTGAACAACTTCTTTTAGTAAAGAACAACGCATGGATTCAGGATACTAGGACTTCAAATGTACCGGTACTTACCAGGGCAATGAACTACATGAGTGCCAGAGATAACGAAGGTAAACATTAATCAAATCTGCTAATCCCTTTTATATGTTGGGTGATAACGATATTATTGATAAAGCTTTCAAAATTGGAGTTGGTATTAAAAATATGCTACTTGTAACTGCTCATTTGCTTAAAAATTTATGAAATGCTAGGGAGAGTTTAATTATCAAAACTGCTAGCTCTTTTTCTAAGGCAGAATCTGTCAAAGTTAGTACCGACGTTAATTGCAAAAACCCTGTTATTGTTGTGAAGGACCCTGTTGTTTGAGTTAGTAACTCTCGTGAGGAAGATATGGTTGATAAAACAGATGCTTATGAGGAAGATGATTTCACCCCTGTTGTGTCAAAAAATACTAGAAAGAATTTGAGAAAAAACTCTCGTAACAAAAGAATTTCTCTTTGGGTATCCCTTGGTGGTACTGTTCCCTCATGTAGGACAAGCAAAAAATCACCCGTTGAGTGATATTTTGCCTGGGCCTAGACTAAGGACCAAAAATAATAAATTTAAATGATAGGTCTTATCATGAATTGTAGAGGTGTGGGTAATAAAGGATTTACTTTTTCTCTAAAACACTTAATAAGTGAATTTTATTTCATTGGTCTCCAAGAAACTATGAAGAGGATTGTTGATATCTCTATTTATAGAAAGTTTGATTCTGATAATTGTTTTACTTGGTTGTGTTCTCCCTCCGTGGAGTGTTCTCAGGTATTATGTGTGGCCTTAAATCCTCCAAATTTAGGGTTAATAATGTGCAAACCAACATGTAATTTATTAAAGCAAAAGTCCTTGATAAAAAAATTAAAAAGGAAATGTTCTTAATTGTTATTTATAGGGCTGCTCAAGTTGAGGATAAGGAATATTTCCTTACGGAGTTTGCCAGCATTTGTGATGATTTAGTTATCATAATTGGAGGAGACTTTAACATTTTTTGTTTTGCAAATGAGAAGAATAAAAAAGGGAAAAGTTCGAAATTCTCTAATTTGTTTAACTCAATCATAAACACTAATGCTCTCTAGGAAATCAATCTCGGGCAATATACTTGTTCTAAAAATAAAAAATCCCTACTCTTAAAAAAAATTGATAGAATTTTGGTGAATGTTGTGTGGGAATCTTTATTTCCTTTTACTCAAGTCAAAAAAATCCTAGAGTTATGTATGATCATAACCCCTTAGTGGTTCATACTTGTGAGTCATGGAAGTGAAATCAAAAGAGTTTAGGTTTGAGAAATCCTGGTGGCACCCTCCCGATTTTCACTCTAGAGTTGAAAAACATAGAATTCCTCTGTTAATGCACATGATAATACTAGTAGAGTTCAATAAAAGTTGAATAATGTGAAAAATAATCTAAAAGGTCGGGGAACAAATATCATAGGTCAATTCACCAAAGAAAAAAGATCTTATGGAGAAACTAGAAAGTTTGGAGTTGTGAGAGGAAGATCATGTGTTATCCGGTGAACAATTCCAGAGGAGCAAATTCATTTAATTTAAACTCATGCAGATTTATGGTGAGGAAGATAGGTTTTGGTTTAGTAGAACTAGTGAAAAGTGGTTTTTATAGGGCGATAATAACACCGCATACTTCCATATGGGTGCTCATGAAAATTTTACATGTATTCTCTTAGGCATATTAACCTGGTGATTTAGGGGACCTCTGATCTCCTTTCTCATGCCACTAATTATTATAAGACTCTTTTTGGATAGAGGAAATGAAACTTGTTAGGACTGGATTCTTCTCTTTGGTCTAATAAGGAAAAGTTATCCCCTCAAGATAATGAACCTTTAGATAGACCTTTTTCTGAGGAGAAAGTTAACAATTATTTGAATCTTATGGTTAAAATAAAGCCCCTAGCCCTGATGGAATTCCTGTAGAGTTCTATCAGTCTTTTTGGCCTACTATTAAGTTTGACATCATGCCTTTATTTGAGGATTTACATTCTAGCACTTTGGACTTGTATAGGATCAACTTTGCATGATCATCCTTCGGCAGAAGGCTCCTAATGCTGATGTCATTGCTAAATATAGGCATATTTGTACGTTACAAGTTATTTATAAGCTGATAAATAAAGTAACTACTATTAGTGTGGGCCCCTTTGTGGACAAGTTAATTTCTAAGTGTGAGATTGCCTTTATTAAGGGAAGAAACATTATGTATGGGGTTATGACTTTGCATGAGATCTTACATGAATCTAAAAATAAAAAACTATAGGGGGTTGTTATAAAAAATGATTTTGAAAAAGCATATGATAAGGTAGATTGGGATTACCTTCTGAAATGTATATCTAAAAAAGGATTTAGTGATTTTTTTGTAATATTGTGGAGGTTATTGTTAGAAATGGTACTTTGTGTGTTAAGATTAATAATAAGATGGGTAAAGATTTTGGAGTTCATAGAGAGGTGACCCTTTTTCTCCCTTCCTTCTTAATTTGGCTGCATAAGGTCTTGCTAAAATGATTTCTCTAGCCCAATCTAATGATCGATCTTCTGACTAGTTTAGTGCCTCACCTAATTGATAAAGGGTTGCCATCCTGCAGTATATATGTTGATGACACTATGATGTTGATTAAGGAAAATTTGGAATAGTTAGTTCATACTAAACTTATTCTCTATATGTTTGAGGCAATGTGTGGGCTAAAGATTATTTTTAATAAGAATGAGATTATGATGGTAATTGAGGATAGTGATAAAGTTTTAAGATATGATGATATGCTTGGTTGTCAACTTAGTAAATGGTCTATCAAATATCTAGGAGATTTTGTGTGTGGCTCCATATTACATGTGGTTGATCTGCAACCCCTCTCTTATAATCTAAAAAAACTAGATGTTTGGGTTGGTAATTCTCATCAATTGGCGGGAGATATACTTTGATACAATCATCTCTGAGCAGCTTTATCATTTACCATATGTAAATGTACCTTATGTATGATACTAACCTTGAAAGTTTCACTAAAATCATCATGATGTTCTTTTGGTGTGTACAAAACGACAAAAGGAATTATTATATGGTAAAATGGGATGCTATTTGTAGATCTAGGAATAAAGGAGGTTTGGGTATCAAGAATTTGAAGTTATTTAACATTGGCCTCATGTGCAAATTGGTGGTGAAAGTTGGAGTCTGAAGATGGGGTTTGTCAGAGGATAATCAAAGCTAAATATGGAATTGCTCATGAGATTTGGATAGTGAAATTGAAACAAAATGACTGTTGCATGGAAGGACTTGCTGAAGCTAAATAAAATCTATATGAATGGGAGGGTTATGTTGATAGGTGGAGGAAGAGAAACCGACTTATGGCATGACCAGTGGATTGGGACTTTCTCCCTCTATGAGAAATTCTAAGCACTATATGAATTTTGTAATTAGCAGAGTGGCACTGTTAGAGACGTGTCAGATGTGGCATGCTTTTTCACGTTTAGATGCTGGACCACTCCTCGGCAAGCTAATCAATGGCAAAATATTAAATCTGCTAGCTACTATACACGAGTCTAAATAATGATCTAGACAAACCCAAATGGAGGTATACAACATCCGAGAGTTTTTAGTCAAATCGTTATCTAACGAACTTACTGATGTGGGCCTTGATAGAACTTTTAAACATCTTTGGAAGGACAAAATTCCTAAAAAAACAAAAAATTGCTTTGTCTTATACGACATAAGGCAATTGCAATAAAAATTAATATGAAAAAAATAAATTGGGTTGGCAGTTTTGTTTGGTTTCTGACCACATGATGAAACTATTAATCATTTGCTTTTTACTTGCCCAACTATTGTTTATATGTGGAGTATGATTTGAACTTTTTATTGGTTCTCATGATAGTCCAACCTGTTTTACCTAGTATTTTTGGTGGATTGTAAAATTTCTTCCCTTTGGATCAATTTTTCACATTGTTTGTGTTGTTGCTCTATGTTGGGCTATGTGGAAGACTAAGAATCATGCCTATTTTGAAGGCAAAAAAAATTCCCCTTGTGGGATTAGTTTGTTATATGCGCGCTTTTCTTTGATATTGGGCATGCCTTAAAAATGAGCAAGACAAGAGCTTGAAGACTATAGGAGCACATCGTCCTCAGTGCATGAGATGACAAGGAGAGCATCGACACTGAGGGTTAGAAATGGATAAGAATACGAGGACATTGATTTCATAGGGATTCAAGTCCGCTGATAAAAAAGAGTAAAGAGTCTCGGTCAGGTCCTCGTAGCTTTTGCTGTGAAAAAAATAAGACAATGTTGGTTGGTCCGATGGGTGTTGCAAATTTTTTCTTTTGGTCTGAAATAAGTTAAAGCTGGTCTTTGTTTGTGGGTTGTTCATGTTTCTGAACTTGGTTTAGATGTAGACGGGCCTTTTTAGTGTTGTTTTTATATTGATTTGGTAGTAATACTTGGTTGTAACTTAAGGACACTTGTTCTATTATCCTTTGATAATGAACCCAACTCTAGTGGGAGGTGTATGGAAAAAAGGTACAAAAAATAATCATGAAGAAATATATATAGTAAGAAATCACAAATCGGTTTAAAAACTCTTCCGAACTAATATAAAAACAACAGAAAGGTGCACTATTCATACGAATTTTCCTTCTTTATTTCTCTTGATGTACATTTAGGTTTTGATTCAAATTTTACATCATAGTTCGTAATACATTGCCAATGTGTTTTTTTCTAGATTTTATGTGATCATTGGCGCTAATTTTCGAGGTTGGTAGCATGGTATCATTAAATATGTTGTTGTGCATAACCATAAAAAATCTACCATGGAAACCTAGCCATCGTTGATCTGGCAGGATGATGTCATTCTTCATCACCCATGAGACCAAAATTGACATTCACGTGAGGTATCAACCTAGCATTCTCAATGTCACCAAGTTCTAGCATGCAGGACCGACTCTATATTTTGAAGGGCCCTAGGGCGAAGTCGACAAGAGGGCCCTTAAGACCAATATATATGTATGCATAACAAGATATATAGGCATACATATATGCTTATTTTCACTTGTAGAAATTAAGATTTAACATCTAATCACACAGATATGTCTATACAAATTATCAAGCACTAAGTAGTGTCACATTTCCCCCTTCCCTCCCTCCAAAAAAAGTATTGTCACATTGCGATAGAAAAAATTGCTCATTGGCATCAATACAGTAATTAGATACTTGATTGCTCATTGGCATCAAAATATGCACCTGAATTATGCTTATCATCTTGTTCTGCATTAGATTCTTGTCTTTGATTATTATTGTTAACATCAATATTACTTGTTGTTGGAAAATACTTATTTCAAGTACCACTTTGTGATTGAATCAGCTGATTCTCTCTATCGTTTGTTCTTCTTCGTAGCGCCGAACAATTGTCTCGGTGGCATTGTAACACCTATAATAGATTAATTAATGGTGATGAAATTTACAAAAAGTGTTAAAACCTTAATTAAAGAATTACATTATGGATTTGATGAAGTGCAAGACTGTATCTTTAAGAGTTTTTTCAAGAGTCAAGAGTCAAGAGATGAGAACTTACAGACTGGGACGACCGAGTGCAGCCAACCGGCCTGATCGACGAGCACAGATGGGCCGAGGAAAGTCATGAGGAGCAGTGGCACTAGAGCCATCGCGACTCAACGATCGCTGGAGACGAACAGCCAAATCGATCCTCTACACTAGTTATCTTTTTTCTTTTCGTTTGTAAGATTATTACATCACTACTGACCTTCTTTTATTTAGGGATAATATGGCTACTAAACCTGAGATAGTACCGGATCAATCTCTATTTTCTACGTGTTAACTATTTTCCTACGACCCATTAGAGAATAAATCCTGGCCTGCGGTCGAGCTGTAAGGTATATAAGCCTATTCCTAGCTGATCTTGGGCCTCTCCTTGGCATGGGCCCTTGGGCGCCGTCCAACCTGTCCTAGGGTCAGAGCCGGGCCTACTAGCATGTCACCGTGCATGGAGATGGAGAAGGAGATGTTCGCTATACCAGGTGCATCTCTACGACAACTACAGGCCTAGTGTGACATCGCTATTATGACATATTCCAATTTCGATATTTTTGGTAAATAGTATTTGTAACATTGTACTAATATAACATAGTCAGTTGCTATAGTATTTGTAACACTAGCTAGTTTTGAACTTCATGTTAAGTTAGGGGTTATAATATACTATTCTCAGGTGTTTTAAAACACCAATAAAAATTTGTCAAAGCTAGCTATGTAAGTTGATAAATTGAACGTAATTGGTGAAACTAAATGTGGTAGTTTAAAGGGATCGCAAGTAATGGAAAACCAAAAACTTTTGGGAGCCTGTGAAAACGAGTTTAAACTACCAAAATCTATACAAAATAGATATAGATAATCACATACCGCAAGGATTGCATGGTCAGTAAGCATGGGCGGCCGCCCAGACTAAAGGGATGGTAGGTTTGCCCATTGTTGCAAGGAATCCCGCAAACTAGTACACAGTTAGCATTACATATACCATATTTAGAGTGAATAAAATATTACATATGCATGGTTATCTTCACAAATCAAGTGGACTCACAATATATCCATAATCTACAAATATTGAGTCAAAGATAAATCATTCGCAAAAGCAAAAGAGACGAGAAACTAAGATGCTGAGATTGAACAAGAAAATCGCTTTAGAGGACGAGCTATATGTAGGACTTTATTTACAAAATTTTGAATACACAAAGTTTAAAGAAATTATGAAAAACAATTCCACATGTAGATAATTATGTACTCTACCAACATGAAAAATTCACACTCAAAAATACCTTATACTTTGGGGGTAACAAAAATGAGAAAATCTGATAGATTTTGAAAAATTGAATATGTGCTCTGTTCACTAATTTAGATGTTAGATTTTGTTGTTTTTGTGTAGCCCGAAATACTTGATATTTCTTATTAGGGGGTTCTTCAAGTTGATATAGATTTTTTTTCAGTTTTATTTAACTTTGAACTTGTGTTTTTCAATGGTTAAAAAGGACTACCAAATAGAGGAGAACGGAAAAATGATTGAATGTGTGCTCTGCAACTTTAGATATCAGATTTTGTTATTTTGTGTAGCCCAAAATACTCGATATTTTGGGTTGCAAGTTTTTCAAGTTGATAGAGAATTTTTTTATTTATTTCTTTAAACTTTGAACTTGTGTTTTTGAATGGTTGAAAAAAGGGCTACCAAATATAGGAGAACAAGGATCGAAGAATGGAGGTTGGGGTTACATCATTTGTGACCAGGTGGGCGATTTTGTTGCTGCTGGCGCTAGACAATTGGTGCACCTTAGGGGTGCACTTCATTCTGAAGCGGTCGCTTGCCTAGCTGCCATTGATGGGCAATCAAAGTTGGTGCTAACCATATATTTTTTGATTCTGATTCAACAAACTTGGTGTGTGATTTGAACACTACGAGTTTTGACAAGGCAACAATTGGTGTGTTGGTGAAGGAGGCAAGAACAATTGAAAAAATAGCGCGCTATTTATTTTAGCGCGGCCCTTCTACAGATGCTATACACGCTATAGAGTGCTAATAGCGTGCTATATTTCAAAATATTGTTTTAAAAATAGCCTAAAAAATAAAGGATTTTAGCAAGAATAAATGATATAGTGAAACAGATAAATGTTTAAGCGTGGTCAGTTGTGTTTAACAATCAAGGTTTACATCCTATATTTGCTTATTGCACACCATCATTATGTATGCTCTCTTACTCCACACCCATCAACAAAAAAAAGGTAATAGCGCCAACGATATGACGTTTAGTGCGGTATAGCATGCTATTTTACAAATAATAACATCATAGCGATGCAAAATTATGAAAAAGTAGTATGGACCTTCCAGATACCTTATAACTTAGGGAAAGAAGCTTATGCATTTTAAACTTTGATTCTTCTCTGTTTTCTTTTTATAGTAGACGCGCTTGTAATAACTGTGGTCCACGAACTTGATAAACTGGGTGCCGGTGGGAGGTAGGGGCGGCGGCGGAGGATTCCCTGTGTCGATAGGAGAGAAAAGGCCTGAAGCATTGATTCTCCTCCTACTCCAATCTAAGCAAGTTTAGTAGTGGGTTTTGGCGGCGAAATAAGAATGAGAAGACGATTAGAGACAAAATGAAGGAAAATGTACGTATTAGAAGGGATGCTTTTTTGGGGTAAACTATCGTATGTATACCGATGACCGAAAAGATAGATAGTGATACCAACCTCTAAATTATACCATGATGATGATGCAACTATTAAAAGGTACATAAAATAATCATGAGAAAATCTAGATTTTCAAACCGCATTCATACTGAATAAAAATACTAACATGTCGATCTAAAAAAATAATAGTATGTACACAAAATTCGAAATAAAAAATCAATGTACTCCATGATAATAAGAAATCACAAAATCTGTTGAAAAACATTTCCCAACTAATAGAAAAAGGACAAGAAGATGCACTATTCATACGGATTTTCCATCTTTGTTTCTCTTGATGTACATCTAGGTTTTGATTCAAATTTTATATGATCATTCTAGATTTTTACATGATCATTGGCGCTACTTTTCAAGGCTGGTATCATGCCATTATTAGATATGTTCATGTGCACAACCATATACCATCCACCATGGAAATCTAGCCACGTTGATCTGGCGGGATGATGTCGTTCTCCATCGCCCATGACACCGAGATTGACATTTGCGAGAGGTATCAACCTCATGTTCTCGATGTCATCAAGTTCCAGCATGTGATCGTGCAAGGAGATGGAGGAGGAGATGTTCGCTATGCCAACTG
Organism: Avena longiglumis; assembly: GCA_030063025.1. Taxonomy (NCBI): domain Eukaryota; kingdom Viridiplantae; phylum Streptophyta; class Magnoliopsida; order Poales; family Poaceae; genus Avena; species Avena longiglumis. The sequence goes on from CP125979.1 coordinate 253,206,719, forward strand.
AGGGCCTAGTGTGACATCGCTATTATAATCTATTACAGGTTCTATATTTTTGGTAAATTGTATTTGTGACACTGTACCAATATATATATAGTGAGTTTCTATATAGTATTTGTAACACTAACTGGTTTTGAACTTTAGGATAAGTTAAACGTTGTAATATGCTATGCTTGGTTGTTTTAAAACACCAACGACGTAATTTCTAAAACTAAATGTGGTATTTTAAAGGAATACCACAAACCAATACAACAACTAGCATTATAGATACCATGATTAGAGTGGATAAAATATTACGCATGCATTGTTATCTTAACAAATCAAGTGGACTCACGATATATTCATAATCTACAAATATGTCAAATTTTGTCATTTTTGTGTAGCCTAAAATACTATATATTTCGGGTTGCGAGTTTATTGAGTTGGTAGAGTACATCACTGTTATCTTAACAAATCAAGTGGACTCACGATATATTCATAATCTACAAATATGTCAGATTTTGTCATTTTTGTGTAGCCTAAAATACTATATATTTCGGGTTGCGAGTTTATTGAGTTGGTAGAGTACATCATATCTACATATAGAGTTGGTTTCGAGTTCTTTTTTGAAACTTTAAACTTGTGTTTTTGAATGGCTCAAAAAAAAAAGGGCAACCAAAATGATTTGCTCATATAAGTACATAGCTCCGCACTTTAAAAAAGTGCACCAGCCGGGAATCGAACCCGGGTCTGTACCGTGGCAGGGTACTATTCTACCACTAGACCACTGGTGCGATTTGTTTAATTTTGAAAGGGCTCTTAGTAGTAGGATCTCTAACTAATTAACATACTCATATCTTTTTTTTACTAGCAGACAATTCACAGCACACAGCCCAATTTTACATGTTTGGCATATGGTAGAAGAAGAAGCTGGTGAAGTCACCTTTGATAAGAGTGTGACAGCACAAGAAGAAGCCAAACCAAAAAAACAGCTTCAGATGTGTACTCCTGCAGTTAGTTAGCCCTGCAGTCAGGTACCACCAACAGCTTCTCCAACCCAATATCCGATCCTCCAATCATCGATCTTGTTCTGTCGATCTTTTGTCCCTTCACCATCAGATCGATCAGCCATGCATGCGGGTCACGTCACGGTATTCTTGGCAAGGGAGAACGAATCGAAGCTGACCACGCCGACGGCGTCGGCGAGCCTGACGGCGAGGAAGCAGAGGTAGATTGTGAGCAGGCCAGCCCCCAGTACGGCGTCCAGCCGCATGCCCCGCGCCGGGAGCACCGCCAGCGCCCACGCCAGCCCGGCAACCAGGAACCCCACCGTAACGTACGTCGACGCCTCCACCGGCACCGCGTACGGCTCCGGGTACGTCCCCGCCGCCGCGACCGCCATCGACAGCCCCAGCCCCACCACCATATTGAACGCTGGCCCCGCGTAGCACCCCGCCACAGCTGTCTGCGCGCCCGCCGCGCCGTCTTGGGTCGCCATGGCCACGTCCGAAACCAGGTCGCCGAGCGAGTTGCCCCACGCGAGGACGGTGACGCCGAGGACGCTCGCGGGAATGCCGGCGATGATGCCCGTGGACACGAGCAGGGACACGAGCTCGCGGGCGAGGACGTAGGACCAGAGGATGGACATGAGGAACCCACCGGCGAGCCAGATCATGCGCGCGTACCGGCCGTGTGGGGGTGTTGCGGCATCGGTGGTCGAGGCCGCCACGACCGCGAGGAGCGCGCCAGTGAGGGCGCCGGCGAGAAGGAAGGTTGAGGTGAGCGGGCAGGTGACGGCGGCGAAGAGGACTGGGGCGAGGAGCGCGGAGGCGACCGCGTTGGCACGTGACCAGCGGTGCGCGGCGATGTCCAGGATGGTGAGGCGGCGCGGGAGGTAGAGCGGCGCGGCGAGGAGGCGGCGGGAGAAGGATGATGCATGAGGCTTCTTCTGCTCCTTGGACTCGACGACGGGGAGGAGCGGTGCGGCGAGGTCGTTCGAAATGGCGGCGCCGCTGCTTCTGTGGGCGGCGCAGGGGCAGCAGTGCGAGGCCGATACGACGAGGACGTAGGCAGCGTAGAGGGAGAGGAAAGCTGCGGCGGCCCAGACGGTGACCGTGCCGGCGAGCAGCACGGCGAGGAGGTAGCAGAGCGCGACGAGGAGGAAGGACACGTCGCGCACGAAGCCGCGCCGCTCGATGACGACCTCCGCGCCTCCGTGCCAGCGAGCAGCGACGATGGCGACGAGACCGGCGACGACCGTGGATACGAACAGCGCGCCGCCGAGTGCGCCGCTGAGCCCCACGTCCCCCGCGCCGCTGGAGCTGGACGCGAATGCCACGACGCTGGAGAGCACGTCGGGCGCGCCGTTCCCGAGGGAGAGCAGCGTGACCCCGGCCACGGCGGGCGGCAGGCGAAGCGCGGCAGAGAGGCCCTCAAGCGAGTCGCAGAAGTACTCGGACGCGGTGTCGCCGAGGAGGTAGAATAGCAGGAGCAGCCAGAGCCCGATCGTCGCGCCGCCCAGCCACGGCGACCACCAGAGCTCCTGCTGGCCGTCGCCGCACGCGCAGTAGAAGAAGGCGAGGTAGTCGATGTACCCCTGCGGCGCGCACGGTGGGTGGCTCGACTGGAGGTACCGGCACCGGGCAGCACGGCCGTCCAGGGCCTGCAGATCCTCCTGGCAGCTCCCCTGTTCCTGTCCAGCCCCGGCGCCGGCGGCCGAGTCGGATACGAAGATGTACCTCCGCTGCTCTCCAGACCCGGTGATGAAGAGGACGAGCAGCAGGACGGAGGCGCCCGCGGCGGCGGCAGCCTTGCGGCCGCTATTGTTGTACATTCTGCGCAAGAAAGCCATATGAATGTCCAAGGACCAGGTAGAGTAAAGTAGAAGCAGTGCACAGAGACCATATGGTAGTTGGCTGTCGCCATGGCTGCGATAATGGAGCTATGTATGCACTGCTCTGTTCCGTAACGCGGACTCAGCTGTGATCAATTTTGATTTCGAAATCATGATCGGGAAGAAACACGTGTCAGGCTGGCAGGTCCCCTCGGAAGCTGAATCATTCTCCTTGCGGACGCAGCAGCTAGCAATGTCAGGATCGAGCATTCGAGCTTATTAGTGTAGGCTGGCCTGTGGGAAAACAACTCAGTAGTAGGATGATCGATTAGCCTGGTTAATTGACCCGATCAAGATGATTGGCGCACAATTTATTTCTGTCAAGGAACTTTCTACTACCTCTACGGCTGCATATGTACAGTTGTGGCATAGTGATGATCTGTTGTTGTTGGTGTGTACTTGTATTACACAGCAACCAGCTGGTCAGTTTTGGTGATGAGCATCACTGCAAGTATTTTTTATTTTTTTTAAAAGAGGAGCACTCGTATATTCCACCCCATTTCAACCTGAGCACTGATTCGATGCACAGCGTAGCACGATCCAGCCGTCACGTCAACCAGATCAGTTAGCGTATCTCTACGACTTTGCCCAAATTCAGGGGCCTAAATCAACTATCTCACCAATGCATAATTCAACCTGCGCAGGTAATTAGGCTCGGCCTGGCCGCCGCATAGTTCGCCGCGCGCCTGAGCCGGAGAAGGGATCGTTGCCGGAGAGCGAGAGGAGCAGCTAGAAGGCAGGGTACTATTCTACCACCAGACCACTGGTGCTCATTTAGTTAAATTTAAAAGCGTCATTAGGAGTACTAGGATCTCTGACTAGTACTAGCTAGTAGACCATTAATAGTTACATGCTCATATAGTATTTTATTTTTACACTACTAGCAGACAATTCAGAGCACACAGCCCAATGTTAGATGTTTGGCATTGCATATCCATGCATATGGTACAAGTAGAAGAACAAGCTGCTGAAGTCACCTTGATTAGAGTGTGACAGTACACGTAATTAAGCATCCATCCATCGATGTGTAATCCTGTAGTACTAGTTGGTCGGCGGCATTGCGGCTGCTCCTGTTATACATTCTGCGCAAGGTAGTCGTAGAATGTCCAAGGACCAAGTAGAGTGCCGGTAACACACAACGGGTAGGTCGGCCCGTCTCTCGTTCGCCCATGTGGCCGACGGCAGTGGCGGCTCCAGGAAATGGCCGGTGGATATTCATTATACAAAAAATTTTGGTCTCAATACACAACATAAACTATGAAAATTGATAGCATTAGCACAAAATAATATAGAACAATAACAAATTTTCGTCGAAGCCATAATTCATAAATCATAAGAGATAAGACAATAATTCATAACAACTACAAAGTGCCAATCTACTACAATAGTATAAAAAAAAATCGCATTGAGACATTACCTCTTGATTGAAGCCCTGACCATATTTCATCTTATAAATTACAATACAATTCTGCGATCGCCTTGTTGGAAGAGATTCAACAATTGTTTAATTCGGTGTGGCTATTTCATTTGTTTGTTTGTTTTGGCTTTTGAAGCTTTATCCCAAAATGCAAATATGCTACTGCCAACACTACTCTTCTTCTTCAGCTAGATCAAAAGAAACCAAGAGAGAAATAATCAATATGTTTTTTAACGGGAAATAATCAATATGTTGTTGCTAATTTATACACTGCTAGTAATTGATACACAACTAGTGATGGATATACTCCCTCCGACCTAAATTAGTTGACTCAAATTTATCAAGATATGAATGTATCTAATACTAAATCATGTCTATATACAACCAAATCTAGACAAATCTAAATCAACTAATTTGGTCGGAGGGAATACTACAAAACCGAATCTGCTAGTAATTAATACAAAACTGAAAATAACGAATATGCTAGCTAGTAATTAATACAAATTACAACACCGAATCTGCTATGAATTGGTACTGAACTTAAGAAATCAAAAACATCTAGTCATCTAGGTAATCTGAACTTAAGAAACCTACCATGCCGCAGCTGGCTGCCCAGAGGACAGCTGCCCGCAACCTTGACTCAGGTACCTCTCAGACGCCCCCTCCCCCCTCCGGTTCTTCCTCTACTGGTTCCAGGTTCTTGGTCCTTGACGACTCCCCGATCGACCACCTCATGAAAGTGGCAGCTGACAGTGGCGTGGTCTTCCGCGGTGAGCGGGGTCTGAGACTCGAACAGATTGAGGCGATTAGAGCTAAGGAGATTTACGAGGGTTCCCTCGCTGCAGCCTAAACTCGCCTAGCTCGGGAATGGGAGGGACCCTCGAAACCACCCGGCCCCGGGACCTCTGATCCTGGGGATAGGACAATGGCTTCTCCTCAGCAGCCCCCCACGGTAGTTACCCAGGCAACCCCCGGACTCCGGGGGTCGCTAGGTAAACCACCGAGGCCGAGCTCCAGACCCCAGCCGGCGGGCACTTCCCGTACCGTCCCCCATAAGGGAACCAAATCCAACGATGTTATCCAATGAATTGGCAAGCAATACAATCATTCATATGGAACATCCGAGGGTTTGGGAATGACGGTCGGAGGCACCAAATAAAGGAACACATGCGTCGTGAGTGCGTTGACATTGTTGGTCTTCAGGAGACGATTAAACAAGACTTCCACATTTCCGAATTACAAGCCCTATCTCATCACAAGTTTGCATGGAACTGGATCCCAACTTCAGGCAACTTGGGAGCTATCCTCCTAGGGGCTAAGGAGGATACTTTTGAGGTAGAGGATATGGACCGCGGGGAATTCTTTGTGAGAATGTCCCTCACCCATAGACGATCTAACCTCCAGTGGGAGGTTATTATTGTCTACGGCCCTGCGTACCATACCCGGTCACCGACATTCCTTGAAGAACTGAAGTCCAAGGTCGAGCGCTGCACCCTTCCGGTTGTTGTGGCAGGCGACTTGAACCTGATTTGCTCACCCGACGACAAGATCTCCCACAACATTGACATCTCACGTATGCGGATGTTCAATAATTGCATCGCGGATCTCGCTCTTAGATAGATCACGCGTGTGTGAGCTCATTTCACTTGGACGAATAACAGGGTCGACCCGGTCAGGAGTGTCCTCGGCCGATTTTTTGTTTCGGTGGAGTGGGAAGTGGCCTTCCCTCTCTGCTCTGCTCCGTGCCATTACTTGGATTGGTTCGGACCATGTTCCACTCCTTTTATCGAAAGGGGAGAGCTCCCCTCCTAGGCTAAACCGCTTCCACTTTGAAAACTTCTGGCTCCATCAGTCGGGTTTTGTGGAAGCAGTTCAATCTAAATGGACGGCGGCGGCATTCGCACCCCCGGAGATTTAATGTTGTGGACGTCGGGCACCACTGCGCCAAAGTGGCCTGCCAATTCATGAGAGGCTGGGGGCCAACTTGGGGGTTGCGACCAAACTCCAGAAGAGTGCCCTTCTAGAAGAGATCCAAGCCCTTGACCTGGCGGCAGACACGATGGACCTCGCTCCTGATGATTGGACCCACCGCTATGTCTTAGAGACTTCCCTTGTAGTGATCTACAAGGGTGAGGAGCTATTCTGGCAACAACGGATTCGTCAGAACTGGCTTCTCAAGGGTGATGCTAACACCGCCTACTTCCACGTGGTGGCCAATGGGCGCCGTAGGAAGTGCTCCATCCCTTGTCTATGGGATAACGAGCACCTCATTGAGAAGGCGAGCGAGATCTCGACCCATATCTACTTGTTCTACAAGGAGCTCTTTGCTGCAGGACCCCGGACAGGAGTCGCGTTGGCGGATAACTTTTGGCCGCTTAGGGGCAGGGTCACCCCCGATGAGAATGCTGAGTTAACTCTCCTATTCCTGCCATAAGAGGTGGAATGGGTAGTGATGCAATGAAGACCAACTCTTCCCTAGGCCCTGATGGCCTCCCGGTTGCCTTCTTCCAGAATTTCAGGAAGGAGATCCAGGCGGTCATTATGCCCCTGTTCTAGGAGTTCTACATCGGGACCCTGGTGATAGGACGGATGAACCTTGGCGTTATCACCCTGGTCCCGAAAGTGGTAGGGGCCTCGGGGATTCGTCAATTTTGTCCCATCATGGTCCTGAATGTCATTCGACGGATCTTCGCCAAAGTCTGCGCCTCCCCCTGGCCCCCGTATTGGAGTGACTCACCCATCAGTATCAATTTGCCAGCCTCAAAGGCAGACGGATACATGATGGGATCCTCGCACTTCATGAGATTATCCATGAGGTAAAGTCCAGGAAGTTGAAAGGCGTCTTTCTGAAATTAGATTTTCAGAAGGCCTACGACCGCCTGGACTGGCAGTTCCTTCATCAAGTCCTCATTAGACGAGTCTTTGTTGATCGCCTGATGACATGGATAATGCAATTCATCATGACGGGGATATCAGAACATACTTCCGCCCCTCCTGCGGGTTTAGGCAAGGGGACCCCATTGCCCCCTGCTTTTAACGCGGAAGTGGATGCTGATACGTCGGAAACGTATCTATAATTTTTTATGTTCCATGCCTGTTTAAGCATCTACTTTGCTTTGCTTTGTACACACTTTGAGGTGCTTTTCATATGTCCTATTAACAATATGCCACAGTGCCAGTTGCCTGTTTTCTTCTATTTTTGGTTCCAGAAAGGCAGAAAATCAATATTCTCGGAATTGGACGGGACAAAAGCCAAAGTCAAAATTTTAACGTGGGGAACACGAAGCCGGAATACGAGACGGAGGAGACTCACCAGGGTGCCACACCCCATGGCCGCGCGGGTGGGCCCACCCCATGCCTGGGGGGGTGTAGCCGCCCTGGTGGCCCCCCTGCCTCGCCTTTTCTCCTATAAGAAGCCCCCGATGCCTAAACCCTAAGTACCCGATCAATATTCCACGAAACTATCTGTAGCCGCCGCCGCCATCGTCCCTAGATCGGGGGGGTCTAAAGCTCTTTTCGGCACCCTGCCGGAGGGGAGATCAACCCAGAGGCCTTCTTATTCATCATGCCAGCCTCTGGTATGAAGCGTGAGTAGTTCCACCTTGGACTACGGGTCCATGTAGTAGCTAGATGGTTGTATCTTCTCCTTGTGCTTTCATGTCTAGATCTTGTGAGCTCCGTTCATGATCAAGATCTCATCTATTTGTAATCATGCATGTTGTGTTTACGGGGATCCGATTGATATTGAGATTACTATGTCATATTGATTAATGGTTTTGTCTTATTGATTCTATCATGTCTGTGTTTTTATGATCTTGCATGCTCTCCGTTGTTAGTAGCTATCTTGGCCAAGTAGTTGCTAGTGACTCCAAGAGGGGGTATTTATGCTCGGTAGTGGGTTCATGCCTCTATTTAATCAAGGGAAGTGACAGAAATATCTAAGGTTGTATATGTGTTATTGCCACTAGGGAGAAAACAACAGTCTCTTGTTCATGGAACAAGTGGATTGTTTATCTTACACACTTTGCTTAAAGCAGTTGTCTGTTGCTTGCAACTTAATACTAGAGGGGGTTCGGACGATAACCCAAAGGCGGACTTCTAGTCATAGATGCAGTTGGATGGCGGTCTATGTATCTTGTTGTATTGCCCAATCGAATCTCATAGGATCTTTATGTCTAGTATTGCATTCTTATGCCTTGCTTAGTCCTGTCAATTGCCCTGCTGTAATTTGTTTACCCAGCATGCCATGTTTGTTTATCTAAGGAGAACACCTCTAGTGAACTATGGACCCCGGTCCAATCTTTACCATTGATACATCTTCCACTGCTACTATTTACTTGCTGCAAACCATCATCACCTTCCACACCATACAGTTAATCCTTTGTTACAGCAACCGGTGAGATTGACAACCTTACTGTTAGTTGGGGCAAAGTTTTGAGTTTGTGTTGTGCAGGTTTCCACGTTGCTTGCAACACCTATGAGAAGTTTCCTTACTCCTACTGGTTCGATAACCTCGGTTTCTTACTGAGGGAAAACTTGTTGCTGTGCTGCATCATACCTAGCTCTTGGGGTTTCCCAACAAAGCGTCAACACGCATCAAGACTTTCTAGCGCCGTTGTCGGGGAGGCTAAGGACGTCTTCACAAGGGAAGTCCTCCTAAACCTTTCTCTTTACTTTGTTTTTAGTTTGCTTAGTTTCTTTTGCTTGGTTTTTTTTGCATCTTTTTATCAAAAACTCCAAAAAAAATAGTTTAGTTTGGTTTGCTTTCTTTTATCAAAAACACAAAAAAATTAGTTCCTGCTCTAGCTGCTGCTGTTTTTGGCTTGCTCCACTTTTGCCAAAATGAACTCTACTGAGAACACCAAGTTGTGTGAATTCACTAGCGCAAACAACAATGATTTCCTTAGCACTCCTATTTCTCCACCTTCTCCTGATGCTACCCTTTATGAAATTAAGCCTGCTTTGTTGAATCTTGTGATGAGAGAGCAATTTTATGGTACTAGTTCTGATGATGCTGCTTCCCATCTCAATAACTTTGTTGAACTTTGTGAGATGCAAAAGTATAAGGATGTAGATGGATATATTATTAAGCTAAAGTTGTTTCCTTTCTCCTTGAGAGGAAAAGCTAAAGAATAGTTGCTATCCTTGCCTAAAAATATTATTGATTCTTGGATTAAGTGGAAAGATGATTTTATTGGAAAGTACTACCCTCCTGCTAAGATTATATCTATGAGAAGTGATATTATAAACTTGAAACAACTTGATAATGAACATGTTGCTCAAGCTTGGGAAAGAATGAAATCTTTGGTTAAGAATTGTCCCACTCATGGACTTACTACTTGGATGATTATCCAGACTTTTTATGCAGGTTTGAACTTCTCTTCAAGAAACCTGTTGGATTCAGCTGCTAGAGGTACCTTTATAACCATCACCTTGGGTGCTGCAACGAAACTCCTTGATAATATGATGGTTAATTATTCTGAATGGCACACTGAGAGAGCTCCACTTGGTAAGAAGGTAAATTATGTTGAAGAAACCTCCTCTTTGAGTGATAAGATTGATGTTATCATGACTATGCTTGTTAATGGGAAAGCTCCTTTAGATCCAAATAATGTTCCCTTAGCCTCTTTGGTTGCTCAAGAAGAGCAAGTTGATGTGAACTTCATTACAAACAACAATTTTGGCAACAATACTTATGGTAATAACTATAGGCCTTATCCTCCTAATAATGGAAATACTTATCATGGTAGATCTGAAATGCCTAGTGAAGATAGGATCCTAGAAGTTGAAAGATCCACTAAAAAATTTATGCATATGCAATATGAGCAAACAAGATATTCACTAAAACTATGGAAGAACAATCTGTTATCTTGAAAAATATTAGTCATCAGCTTGAGAATCTGAATAGATAAATTCCTAGTTTACAGTCAAAAAATTTGAGTGTTGAGAAAATTATTTCCTCTTTGTCTGAAGCATAGTCCTCCTTGATTAATAAAATGGCTGCTAAACCTGAAACCATGGAAAGTACCTTTGCTACTACTCATGCTATATAAGTTACTACTGATTAAAATGTTAGATTGTTAGCCCAACTTCATGCTAAGTGGGAAAGGGAAGCTGAAATTGATAGAAACAATATTGTGTGCACCATCACCACTAGAATGGATACCACTAAACCACAAGAAGTCCCTATTCCTCCTCCAACAATGCCTAAGCCTAATGAGTCTGCTACTAGTGATGCTAAGTTTGATTTTGATCTTGATGGTTGCAATATTTCTAAAGTAATTTTGTTTCTGCAAAAACTTGCTAGATGTCTTGATGCTAGTGATATGCATGTTTATTTCACCAAACACATTACAGATGCTCTTGTTAAGATTAAGGAAGAGAAGTTAAAACACAAAGCTTCTATTCCTAGGAAAGTAGAAGATAGTTGGGAACCCATTATTAATATGCAAGTGAATGACTTTGATCTCAAAGCTTCATGTGATCTTGGTTCTAGTGTCTCTATTATGCCTAGGAAGATTTATGAAATGCTTGATTTGCCACCTTTGGAAGATTGTTACTTGGATGTCCCACTTAATGATAATGCTAAGAAGACACTCATGGGGAGTGTTAATGATGTTCTCATTATGGTTAACAATGTTTATGTCCCTGTTGATTTCTATGTTTTGGATGTTGAATACAATGCTTCTTGTCCTATTACTCTGGGAAGACCTTTTCTTAGAACTGTTGGTGCCATCATTGATATGAAAGAAGGCACCATTAAATATCAATTTCCATTCAAGAAAGGGATTGAAAACTTTCCTATGAGGAGAGAGAAGTTGCTTTTTGCTCCTCCTTTGAAATCAAGGTTTGATGTTAATGCTTCTTCATTTGAAAATACTTGATTTCTTGCTTCTTGTGCCTAACTTAAAGGTGTTAAAGAAAAGTACTTGTTGGGAGATAACCCAAGAGTTTCCTTGAGTCTTGGAAGTTATTACTTCAGTAATGACCTCTCCTTATCCTTTTTGTTTGCTTTTTGTGCCAATAATGACCTCTAATGAGAGAAAAGTAAGATTTGGGGACTTGCTGTCCTGAAACAGATTTCTGTCCTCCACCATAAAAATTCATGAGGAGTCTCTGTAAGTCGTATTAAGCTGAAAATTTACGAATAAATCCCCCAATATGTTATATAACTTTCATTAGTTCAACACTTTTTGATTTGAGTAACAGAAGGTCTTCTAAAAAAATCGGTTTCTACCTCCTGGTCTATTTTGACAGATTTCTGCCATTATTTGCATTTGCTTCTTATTGATTCCTTTTTGTGTTTTTTTGGGAAATTGAGATTTTTTAAGGAGTTTCTACATTAGCTTGTGTTTTTATTGAAAGTTTTGTTGTTCTAAAGATAAACTCAAGTGTCTAGTATCTTTTGAATACACTAATGTTGCTAATGAAGATTGTGTGAAGTTTTGTATGAACGAAAAATTTCAGGTGTGGAGAGAGAATGATATAATGAGATGAAGAATGGACAAAAGCTCAAGATTGGGGATGCCACACCGGTGTCACCCCGAGAAATATCCAAGAAGTACAAGCGTCAAAGCTTGGGGATGCCCAAGGCATCCCCTTCTTCATCAATAAAAAGCTTAGGTCTTTCTAGACACTTCGTTTTTATTGTTTCATGCATTGTTGTGTTGTTCTTGGAGCATCTTAGTTTTATTTTGATTTACTTAGTTTGTTTAGTTTGCTTGAATAAAGTAGTTTGGACCCCCGTTCTCGCTGTATTGTTTCAAATAAGTTGATTGGTGTTGGAAAGGAGTAGAAAGTTCTTGCTTGAAAGTGCAAGAGAAGCTTGGATTGACTGTGACTTAGACTTTAGCATGTCATGATAGGTGTTGTTTTGACCTTATGTTTAGTGATTATTGCTGTAGCATGAATTGTTCCAAACAATTGGGATTGCTTAGTGTGCCTTGAAAAAAAATCATGCGTTGTTTTAGCATGCGAAAGCATAGTATTGTGGTATTCTTGTTTGATGCTTTGTTTGGGTTGACTTGGCGCATGCTCACACCATGTTATGACTATAAACAAGTCACCATAGCCTCTATGATAGTTTAGTCCTTGACTTGTAGTACCACTCTATGCTTTGATTATTAATGTTTTGTCGCTCTGCATGATTATGACCATTATTGCTCTCTTAGTTGGTTGCTCCCAGTCTTTTGCTAGCCTCCACTTGTATAAGTAAGCTCTACTCATGCCTCTAATTCCCAAGAAACCAAGTGATTCCAAAGTGTCCATTATAAATTCCTATGCATGGTGTGTTACACCATTCCAAGTATATTCTTGTTTTCAGCTATCTTCCAATTAAAAAAGTATTTTGTTATGTGAAAATTTAGTGATTAAGCTCTCACTAACTTGATGGCACACTTTATATTCCTTGCCCCTAATAAACTTGAACCATTGTGTCATCTATGTTGTATATGCTTGCACTTATACGTTGGAATTAGCAGAACCATGTTGTCATGGGTAACGTTTTCAACATTACACTTGTACTTTGTACACAGTTGATATCATGCTCTTTGTCTATGGATGTCGCTAGTGTGAAATAAAAAGGGAGCTTGTAAGTCCATGTAGTTATGTATTTTGTGTTAGAGAAACTCCAGGGCCGCTAGCCTAAGCCATTCCTAATCATGGTGGAAACTTGCAGCATCACCATAATGTGCATTTTGTGAAGCATCCTCAATAAAAACCTATGCAAATAGCAAATAAAAAGATCGCTGATATGCTCATTGTCTGCTTGCCTTGTCATTTTGGTTATGGGATAGCTCCTATACCATGTGCAAGGTACCCGTTATGTTCTCTATGATACACATGTACTTACTATGACAAGAACTTACAGGTGAGTAAAGTTGAGTAGCATGAGGTGCGGCCCTCGTATTCAAGGGACATGAGATTGCCAACTTATACTTTTTCAAGCATATACTCCATAGTTTGTTCACTTTAACCTTAATCACTTCAAGATGCTTATGATAGGGGCAATGAGGGATGAAAGCTAACAAATACCATAATTTTTGGAAGCTTCTTTTGAAACTTGAAATCCCTGCTTCCCTTTATGAAGAGCCTTTCCTCCACTATTATATTGAGTCTCCACCTTCTACCTTTAGGCACCAGTTAAGAGAGAAAAGTTGCCATTCTTAGTTCTATGTGCAGTGTCCCAAAACTTATCGATTGATGCATATTATTGATATTGCTTGTTCTTGTGATATTTGTATCTAGTCACTCTTATGAACTTTGAAGGTGTCCTATGCATCTATTTTCTACTCTATGAGGGACAAGTTGAATGCCACTATGCCATATTTTCTGTATGTAAAACAAACAAACGGTTTTCAATGAATGTTATTCATGATCTTTGTTTGTAGCCTTTCATGTTGCATGCATAGTTACTTTGTCTTATTGTTAGAATTCCATCATTCATGCACATGTTTAGAGTTCTTTGATCCCAGCTTTCAATACTTGCAAATGGTTTGATCTTGGTTTTGATGGTACATGTCACCTCAAAAAATATTATTTTATCACTTACCTACTCGAGGACGACGAGCAGGAGTTAAGCTTGGGGATGCTTGATACGTCGGAAACGTATCTATAATTTTGATGTTCCATGTTTGTTTAAGTATCTACTTTTCTTTGCTTTGTCCGCACTTTGAGGTGCTTTTCATATGTTTTCTGGTACTAACGTATTAACAAGATACCACAGTGCCAATTGCCTGTTTTCTTCTATTTTTGGTTCCAGAAAGGCAGAAAATCAATATTCTCGGAATTGTACGGGACAAAAGCCAAAGTAAATATTTTACCGTGGGGAACACGAAGCCGGAATACGATACGGAGGAGACTCACCAGGGGGCCACACCCCCTGGCCACGCGGGTGGGCCCCGCACCTCGGAGGGTGTAGCCGCCCTGGTGGCCCCCCTGCCCCGCCTCTTCGCCTATAAGAAGCCCCCGATGCCTAAACCCTAAGTACCAGATCAATATTCCACGAAACCATCTGTAGCCGCTGCCACCATCGTACCTAGATCGGGGGGATCTGAAGCTCTTCCTAGCACCCTACCGAAGGGGAGATCATCCCGGAGGCCTTCTTCTTCATCATGCCAGCCTCCGGTATGAAGCGTGAGTAGTTCCACCTTGTACCACGGGTCCATGTAGTAGCTATGGTTGTATCTCCTCCTTGTGATTTCATGTCTAGATTTTGTGAGCTCCGTTCATGATCAAGATCTCATCTATTTGTAATCATGCATGTTGTGTTTGCGGGGATTCGATGGATATTGAGATTACTATGTCAAATTGATTAATGGGTTTGTCTTATTGATTCTATCATGTCTGTTTTGTTTGTGATCTTGCATGCTCTCCGTTTTTAGTAGCTATCTTGGCCAAGTAGTTGCTAGTGACTCCAAGAGGGGGTATTTATGCTCAATAGTGGGTTCATGCCTCTATTTAATCAAGGGAAGTGACATAAATCTCTAAGGTTGTAGATGTGTTGTTGCCACTAGGGAGAAAACAACGGTCTCTTGTTTATGGAACAAGTGGATTGTTTACCTTACACACTTTGCTTAAAGCAGTTGTTTGTTGCTTGCAACTTAATACTGGAGGGGGTTTGGATGATAACCCAAAGATGGACTTCTAGTCATAGATGCAGTTGGATGGCGGTCTATGTATCTCGTTGTATTGCCCAATCGAATCTCATAGGATCTTTATGTCTAGTATTGCATTGTTATGCCTTGCTCAGTCATGTCAATTTCCCTGCTATAATTTGTTTACCCAGCATGCCATGTTTGTTTATCTAAGGAGAACACCTCTAGTGAACTATGGACCCCGGTCCAATCTTTACCATTGATACATCTTCCACTGTTACTGTTTACTAGCTGAAAACCATCATCACCTTCCACACCATACAGTTAATCCTTTGTTACAGCAACTGGTGAGATTGACAACCTCACTGTTAGTTGGGGCAAATTCTTGAGTTTCTATTTTGCAGGTTTCCACGTTGCTTGCAACACCTCTGAGACATTTCATTCCTCCTACTGGTTCGATAACCTCGGTTTCTTACTGAGAGAAAACTTGCTGCTATGTTGCATCATACCTTGCTCTTGGGGTTTCCCAATGAAGCGTCAACACGCATCATATGCTCTCGGGGAGATGCTGGACAAGGGCAAGTCCGTTGGTCACATCTCTGGAGTGGTAGGCCACCTGATCCGGGGTGGGGGGGGGGGGTGGGGTCACTCACCTCCAATACGCAGAAGATACGATTATCATGATCGAAGGCTCAACAATGGACATTGTGAACCTCAAGTTCCTCCTCCTTTGCTTTCAGGAAATGTCAGGACTTCGCATTAACTTTGAAAAGAGCGAAATTATCGCTCTTGGCTTCTCACAAGAGGATCAGCAGAGGATAGCCGACAATTTTAACTTTCGCCTTGCCTCCTTCCTCAACACTTATTTGGGGATGCCGATCCGGGACTCCGGGATCCTTATTAGGGACCTGGAACCTCTTATTGGTATAGTTCGCTCGAGGTCTGAACCTTGGTGTAGCCGGTTCACATCTAAAGGTAGTAAGACAGTCCTGATTGACTCGTGCTTATCCAGCCTGCGCATGTATATGATGGGTCTCTACCTCCTCCAGGAGGGCGTTCACGGAGCCTTTGACAAGGAGTTGTCACGCTTCTTATGGCAGGACCCCAAGGGCCACCAAAAGTACCACACGGTAAAGTGGGCGGACATCTGCGCCCCAAGGACTTTGGGGGCATAGGAATTCTCGCGTCTCGCCAGTTGAACAAAGCCCTGATGCTACGTTGGGTCTGGCGTATTCTCAGCGACGATGGCGGCCTCTGGCTCTATCTGATCAAGGACAAATATCTACGTGGCCGGCTGCGGTGACCCAGCATACCACTGCATGATGTAGTATACTATAGTCATTGACATCACACCAATGAAACACCGTTCACTAGTATTACATCCCTTAGAATGGCACAACAGAAACACAGCGGGTCCAATACATGGCTAAAGGTTACAATTCACTCTTTACATAAGATCCAGAGAACACTCTAAGTTAAAGAGAGAGAGAAAGAATCTCTTACGAAGAAGAATCAAAGATAAATAACGTAAAACTATTATACTATTAAAACTCGTATTTAACTAAGGAATTGGCATTGCTGTTATTGAAACATTCTACTGAGATAGGTTCTTTGGCTAGAGATTGTTGGAATTATGCCCTAGAGGCAATAATAAAGATGTTATTATTATAATTCTTGTTCATGATAAAGTTTATATTCCATGCTAGAATTGTATTAAGCGGAAACTTTAATACTTGTGTGGTTTGTGAACAACACCGTGTCCCTAGTACGCCTCTATGTACTAGCTCATTGATCAATGATGGTTAAGGTTTCCTAACCATAGACATGAGTTGTCAATTGATAATGAGATCATATCATTGGGAGAATGATATGGTGGATAGACCCAAACAAAGTAGAGCAATTAGATCGTGTCATCGTGTTCGTCTTTGCGAAGCTTTTCCTATGTCAAATATTGTATTCCTTAGACCATGAGATAATGCAACTCCCTGGTACCAGAAGAAAGCTTTGAGGTCATCAAACGTCATCCTATGAGAGGGTGATCATAAAGATGTCCCTCAGGTGATCGGAAAGTATCTGTTGGGTTGTATGTATCGAGATGGAATTTGTCCCTCCCAAGTCGGAGAGATATACTTCGGGCCCACTCGGTAATCGATATCAACACCGCTTGCAAGCATGTGGTTAAGGAGTTAATCACAAAGTGATATCGGATTACGGAACGAGTAAAGTACTTGCTGTGAACGAGATTGAACTAGGTATGACGGTACCGACGATCGAATCTCGGGCAAGTAAAATATCGCGAGACGAAGGGAATATATATATGGGATTGATTGAATCCTGGCATCGTGGTTCATCCGATATGATCATCGATGAATGTGTGGGAATCAATATGGGTGCCCAGACCCTGTTGTTGATTATTGATAGAAGATCATGTCCGCATATTCTCGAACCCGCAGTGTCACACACTTAACGTGTCTCGACGCTAGGATAGATTGGATAATTGGTTTATGAATTTTTGTTCGGAGTCTCGGATGGGATCCGGGATATCACGAGAGGTTCCGGAATGGTCCGGAGAATAAGATTCATATAAGGCAGTGCAGTTTTTGGAGTTCGGAATTGTTTCGGGTTAATCGGTATTGTACGGAAGCTTCTAGAACCTTCGGAAGGGACCAACGTGGCCCCACCTTCCGGGAGGGGGCATGGGCCTATGAGGGAGTGTCCTGGCCGCATTGGGCCAGGGGCACAAGGCCCCATAGGGCCCAGCCGATCCTAGATAAGTTTAAAGTCGTTTAAACTAGAGATAGGATTTCTAGATAAGGGAGAGTTTAAATCGTTTAAACTAGAGATAGGATTTCTAGATAAGGAGAGTTTAAATTGTTTAAACTAGAGATAGGCTTGGAGGAGGGCAGGGATGGCCGCCCCTATATATATAGAGGGTGGTGCGCCTCCCCACTACTACACACCTCCTCCAAGCCCAAGCCGCCTTGCTACCTTCCTCTCCCTACCGATCGCTTGTAGGCGAAGCCTGCAGAAATTCTCCACCATATACACGCCCGTCGTGTTGTAGATCCAATCTATCTCTCCACCATACTCGCTGGTCCGAGGAAGGAGGAGACGCCGAGTCTTTGCCGTGTGCATCTCACGGAGGCACCGCCACTTGTGGTGCTAGATCGGATCGGATCGCGAGGAGAAGCGATGCGACTACATCACCCACGTTCCGACGAACGTTCATCTGCGAATCTTCAAGGGTATGAAGATCTAATCCAATCTCTCTCGTTGATTGCATCTCCTAGATTAGATCTTGGCTTTCCCTCTCGCATCTGTAGAAAATTTTGATTTACTATGCCGCCAAACCCATCTGGTATCGAGCTAGATCTATGCGTAGATGTGTTTCACGAGTAGAACGCAAACATGGTTGTTGCGGCGTTGATGTTTTCTGTTGCAAGCCTCTTGTTTGTGTTCTTCTTATGACGGGATAGTGAGATTAAACGGTCCAGGCCAACCTTACGCGACGTCGTTGCGATACCGGCTCCGCACTTGACGTGTGGCTTGTACCACATGCGGTGGTGGATGTCGGTTTCTCTCACTATAGTTGTCATGGGATTAACACGGAGTTTGGCAACCATAATATCACCGTTGTGGCTTTCCGTAGTAAGAATCGTTCTTAGCATCTACTCCCATAAGCCACGTAAACCCTGCAACACAAAAGTCGAGACGTCTAACTTGTTTTTGCAGTGTTTTCTGTGATATGGTATGGCCCAAGATGTGATGTGTATATTGTATGCGATGATCATGTTTTTGTAATGTTTCACGACTTGCATGTCGATGAGTACACAACCGGCAGTAGCCATATGGTTGTCTTTATAATTGTGTATGACCTGCGAGTCAACTTCTTATACGCCATGTAATAGCTTTACTTTATCGCTAAGTAGTTAGCAATAGTTGTAGTTGCTATTCGTGGTGGAGGCAATCATGGTGGAGTGATGGAGATCATGCCGGAACGCACAAGATGGAGATCATTGCGCGAGGATTGGCTATACCATGTCACATAAAGTTATATGCATGTGATGTTTATCCCTTTATGTATCTTATTATGCTTAGATCGCGTTGGTAGCATTATAAGATGATTCCTCACTTAAAGATCAAGATAAAAACTGTGTTCTCCCCAAGTATGCACCGTTGCGAAAGTTCGTCGTTTCCAAGCATCACGTGATGATCGGGTGCTATAGACTCTACGCTCACATACAACGGGTGCAAGCCAGTTTTTGCACACACGGAAATACTTGGGTCTAACTTGACGAGCCTAGTATGTACAGACATGGCCTCGGAACACAAGAACCGAAAGGTTAAGCATGAGTCATATGAGTGATATGATCGACACTTTGTTGTCCACCATTGAAACCACATCTCTTCTCGTGATGATCGGATTAGGTGTGGTGAATTTGGATCGTGTTCACTAAACAACTTGAGGGATGTTGAATTTAGTGGGAGTTCATCTAGTAATTTGATTAAGTTGAACTATTTATCATGAACATAGTCTAAATTGTACTTGCAAATACTGTAGATCCAATGGCCAAGTCCAACTTCAACTTCAACGTTTTTGCTGAGAAAGAAAAGCTTAGAAACAATGGTTCTAACTTCACCAACTGGTTCCGCAATCTAAGAATCATTACATGCGGCGGACAAAGGACTATGTCCTTGGGAAAGCGTTAGGTGACGCCCACTATAGATGCGCGGTGATGAAAAAGCTGTTTCGATCACGCAAGGATGATTCTGATTTTATTAAGATCGTCATGTTGTATGCTATGGACTCGGATCTTCAAAATCGTTTTGAGGAGTTCGCCGGGCCCTTTGAGATTCTCGAGGAGCTGAAAACCATGTTTCAGACTCAAGCCCGCTCGAGAGATATGAGATCTCTAAGAAATTCTTTAACTACAAGATGGAGGAAGGGAGGTCCGTTAGTGAGCACGCCATTAAGATGTCGGGCTACACTCAACGCTTTGAGCAACTGGATGCAAGATTCGGAGGAGCTCAAGATTGACACTCCTAGCTACAAAGTTTTGTAGTTGATCACAATCAGATTGGTTCCACCGATACGATCACCGAGCTCTTTGCTAAGATGAAAGTAGCGGAGGTGAACATCAAAAGAATAATCATATGTTGATGGTCAATCCCCCCACCTTTAAGAAAGGTAAGGGTGCAAGGAAGCCCTTCAAGAAAGGCGGCAAGCGCGTTGCCCTTGAGAAGAAGCTCAGTCTGGTCCAAAGCGGACCTCGAGTGCTTCTATTGCAAGGACAAGGGTCATTTGAAGCACAACCGTCCAAGTACTTAGCGGACAAGAAGGATGGCACCATCAAAGGTATATTTGATATACATGTTATTGATGTTTTCCTTACTAGCCCTCGTTGTAGTGCCTGGGTATTTGATACCGGTTCAGTTGCTAATATTTGTAACTCGAACAGGAGCTACGGAATAGACGGCGGCTTGCGAGGGATGAGGTGACGATGCGCGTTGGCAACGGATCAAGAGTTGATGTGATGGCCGTCGGCACACTCTCCTTAGTTTTACCTTCAGGATTAGTTTTAAACCTTAATAAATGTTATTATGTGCCTGCGTTGAGCATGAACATTATTTTCGGATCATGTTTATTGCAAGACGGTTATTCATTTAAATCGGAGAATAATGGTTGTTCTATTTATATGAGTAACATCTTTTATGGTCATTCACCTCTTGTGAATGGTTTATTTCTTCTAAATCTCGAAAGGGATGAAACACACATCCATAACATTGAGGCTAAGAGATGCAAAGTAGATAGTGATAATACTACTTATTTGTGGCTTGTCGTCTCAGGTCATATTGGTGTAAAGCGCATGAAGAAACTCCATTCGATGGACTTTTGGAGTCTCTTGATTTTGAATCATTTGACACATGCGAACCATGCCTCATGGGCAAGATGATCAAAACCCGTTCTCGGTATGATGGAGCGAGCAACGGACTTGTTGGAAATCATACATACCGATGTATGCGGACCGATGAGTGTTTAGACGCGCGGTGGATATCGCTATTTTCTCACTTTTACCGATGACTTAAGTAGATATGGGTATATCTATTTAATGAAACATAAATCAAACGTTTGAAAAGTTCAAAGAATTTGAATGAAGTGGAGAACCATCGTAATGAAGATTAAGTTTCTACGATCCGATCGTGGAGGTGAATATTTGAGTTATGATTTTCTCACGCATCTTAAAGCAAGTGGAATCGTTTCACAACTCACGCCACCCGGAACACCACAGTAGCAATGGTGTGTTCGAGCGCGGAATCGAACCCTATTAGATATGGTCCGATCAATGATGTCTCTTCTTGATTTGCCGTTATCATTTTGGGGTTATGCATTAGAAACCGCTGCATTCACTTTAAATAGGGCTCCATCTAAATCTGTTGAGACGACACCGTATGAACTGTGGTTTGGTGCTAAACCTAAGTTGTCGTTTCTTAAAGTTTGGGGATGCGAAGCTTACGCCAAGAAGTTGATCTGGACAAGCTCGAACCCAAAGCGAAATGCGTCTTCATAGGATACCCTAAGGAAACTATTGGGTATACCTTCTATCACGTAAGAAGGCAAAGTGTTTGTCATGAAGAACGGTTCCTTTCTTGAGAAGGAGTTTCTCTCGAAAGAAGTGAGTGGGAGGAAAGTAGAGCTAGACGAGGTTATTGAACCTTCTCTTGAATTGGAGAGTAGCGCAGCACCTGAAATTGTTCCAGTGCCGCCTACACCAACAATAGAGGAAGCTAATGACAAGGATCATGAAGCTTCGGACGATGCTGCTACTGAACGTCGCAGGTCGACAAGGTCGCGTGCCCCTCCTGAGTGGTACGGCAACCCTGTCTTGACTGTCTTGTTGGTAGAAGACAGTGAACCTACGAACTATGAGGAAGCGATGATGAGCCGGACTCGAGAAATGGTGGAAGCCATGAAATCAGTGGGATCCATGAGCGAAAACCAAGTATGGACTTTGGTGGATCCTCCTAGCGACCGAAAGGCCGTTGAGTGCAAATGGATATTCAAGAAGAAAACGGACGCGGATGGTAATGTTACCGTCTATAAAGCACGACTTGTCGCAAAAGGTTTTCGACAAGTTCAAGGTGTTGACTACGATGAGACTTTCTCTCCCGTAGCGATGCTTAAGTCCATTCGGATTTTATTAGCAATTGCTGCGTTTCATGATTATGAAATATGGCAGATGGATGTCAAGACTGCTTTCCTCAATGGGAACATTGATGAAGAGTTGTATATGATGCAACCCGAAGGTTTTGTCGATCCTAAGGATGCTAGTAAAGTATGCAAACTTCAGCGTTCCATTTATGGACTAAAGCAAGCATCTTGGAGTTGGAACCTTCGTTTTTGATCAAGTGATCAAGAGCTTTGGATTTGTTCCAAATTGCTACGAAGCTTGTATCTACAAGAAAGTGAGTGGGAGCTCGGTGACGTTTCTGGTACTATATGTGGATGACATATTGATTATCGGAAATGACATCAACATGCTTAACGATGTGAAGAGTTATTTGAACAAGTGCTTTTCAATGAAAGACCTAGGTGAAGCTGCTTATATATTGGGCATCAAGATCTATAGAGATAGACAAAGACGCCTGATAGATTTAAGCCAGAGTACATACCTAGACAAAGTTCTGAAAAGGTTCAGAATGGATAAGGCAAAGAAAGGTTCAGTGCCTATGTTGTCAGGTAAGATATTGAGCAAGGCTCAGTGTCCTACTGATGAAATGATAGGGAAGCTATGAGCAAAGTGCCTTATGCCTCGGCCATAGGTTCCATCATGTATGCCATCTTGTGTACTAGACCGGATGTGTCCAATGCTCTTAGTTTGACGACGAGATATCAAAGTGATCCAGAGTGGAACATCGGACAGCCGTGAAGAACATCCTAAAGTACCTAAATAGAACTAAAGAAATGTTCTTAGTCTATGGGGTGATGAGCAGATTGTCGAAAAGGTTACGTCGATGCTAGTTTCGACAATCGACAAGGATGATTCTAAATCTCGATGGGATACATTTATATTTTGAATGGAGGAGCTATGAGTGGAGAAGCTGCAAGCAAAGCGTGATCGCGGGATCTATGAGAAGCGGAATACATGGCTGCCGCAGCGTCAAGTGAAGGAGTTTGGATCGAAACTTCATCATCGAGCTTGGCGTGGTTCAAGTGCATTGGACCCATGGAGATATTGTGTGACAACACTGGCGCCATAGCACTCGCTAAGGAACCAAGATATCATCCAAAGACCAAGCATATCAACTGCAAGTTTCATATAATCCGAGATTATATAGCAGATGGAGATCTGAAGATTAGCAAAGTACATACGGATCTGAATGTCGCAGATCCATTGACTAAACCTCTTCCACGTGTAAAACATGATCAACACCTCAGTGCCATGGGTGTGAGATTGTTGCCAAATGTAAACTAGATTATTGACTCTAGTGCAAGTGGGAGACTGTTGGAATTATGGCCTAGAGGCAATAATAAAGATGTTATTATTATAATTATTGTTCATGATAAAGTTTATATTCCATGCTAGAATTGTATTAAGCGGAAACTTTAATACTTGTGTGGTTTGTGAACAACACCGTGTCCCTAGTACGCCTCTATGGACTAGCTCATTGATCAATGATGGTTAAGGTTTCCTAACCATAGACATGAGTTGTCAATTGATAATGAGATCATATCATTGGGAGAATGATATGGTGGATAGACCCAAACAAAGCAGAGCAATTAGATCGTGTCATCGTGTTCGTCTTTGCGAAGCTTTTCCTATGTCAAATATTGTATTCCTTAGACCATGAGATAATGCAACTCCCTGGTACCGGAAGAAAGCTTGAGGTCATCAAACGTCATCCTATGAGAGGGTGATCATAAAGGTGTCTCTCAGGTGATCGGAAAGTATCTGTTGGGTTGTATGTATCGAGATGGAATTTGTCCCTCCCAAGTCGGAGAGATATACTTCGGGCCCACTCGTGTCGATATCAACACCGCTTGCAAGCATGTGGTTAAGGAGTTAATCACAAAGTGATATCGGATTACGGAACAGTAAAGTACTTGTTGTGAACGAGATTGAACTAGGTATGACCGTACCGACGATCGAATCTCGGGCAAGTAAAATATCGCGAGACGAAGGGAATATATATATGGGATTGATTGAATCCTGGCATCGTGGTTCATCCGATATGATCATCGATGAATGTGTGGGAGTCAATATGGGTGCAGACCCGCTGTTGATTATTGATAGAAGATCATGTCTGCATATTCTCGAACCCGCAGGGTCACACACTTAACGTGTCTTGACGCTAGGATAGATTGGATAATTGGTTTATGAATTTTTTTGAGTCTCGGATGGGATCCGGGATATCACGAGAGGTTCGGAATGGTCGAGAATAAGATTCATATAAGGCGGTGCAGTTTTGGAGTTGAATTGTTGGGTTAATCGGTATTGTACCGGAAGCTTCTAGAACCTTCCGGAAGGGGACCAACGTGGCCCCACCTTCCGGGATAGGGCATGGGCCTATGAGGGAGTGTCCTGGCCGCATTGGGCCAGGGGCACAAGGCCCCATAGGGCCCAGCCGATCCTAGATAAGTTTAAACTCGTTTAAACTAGAGATAGGATTTCTAGATAAGGGAGAGTTTAAATCGTTTAAACTAGAGATAGAATTTCTAGATAAGGGAGAGTTTAAATCGTTTAAACTAGAGATAGGATTTCTAGATAAGGGAGAGTTTAAATTATTTAAACTAGAGATAGGCTTGGAGGAGGGGCAAGGGCTGGCCGCCCCCCCTCTATATATAGAGGGGTGGTGCGCCCCCTCCCCCCCACTACTACACACCTCCCTCCAAGCCCTAGCTGCCTTGCTACCTTCCTCTCTCCCTCCCGACTGTTTGTAGGCGAAGCCCTGCTGCAGAAATTCTCCACCATATACACCACGCCGTCGTGTTGTAGATCCAATCTATCTCTCCACCATACTCGCTGGTCCGAGGAAGGAGGAGACGCCGAGTCTTTGCGTGTGCATCTCACGGAGGCACCGCCACTTGTGGTGCTAGATCGGATCGGGTCGCGAGGAGGAGAAGCGAGTACGACTACATCACCCACGTTCCGACGAACGTTCCGTTGTGCGAATCTTCAAGGGTATAAAGATCTAATCCAATCTCTCTCGTTGATTGCATCTCCTAGATTAGATCTTGGCTTTCCCTCTATTCGCATCCGTAGAAAATTTTGATTTACTATGCCGCGAAACCCATCAGAGATTGTATTTCTATCTAATCAGTAACTTCGTCTTCACTTGAGTTGAGTTATATGTTGACTTCCTTGCCTTCATTGAAAAACTTTAGATTTTAATGATTCCTGGAGCATAACTTGATGTAGACATCTTCTTAATGGCTTCAGAATCTATCAAGGGTTAAGATACTTTGAGTACGAGCGTACTCAGCAAATTCACTAGAAAAGGAGTGTTTGATGCATTATATCTACAGCCACAGACCGTAGGTCATAGGCAATGCAAGTTTTCATAAATCATTTCTTCAAAGGTTGCTTTTATTCTGAAAAGCTATGTCCGTCAGCCTTCACGGGTTTACCAGAACCTTCATGGGGCTCCTTTCCCGCCGCGTTCGCAGCTCCTTTCCGGAACAGGGAGTAACAAGTTACAGTTCTTACACTCTGCAGAGGTGCGTTACTTTACCCATGAGAGATCAACTCTTTGTTGCACAACCGGGCAGCTTATTCCCGTCCACAATTCCATGATGTGGGGCCCAGAAGATGATCCAAGCCAATCACTGCCCCCTTCGCGACCCCGCATGCCTCCTTGGTGTACACCATGCCCACATAATGAATTATGGCAATGGTTTGTACAAACCGTTAGATGCCAGAATTATCGTGGGACGATGAGGGTTCCCACCCATATGCTGCATATCCTCTACGAATTACCAATTAATATGGACGCTGCAAGGATAACAGCCACGACCTGCACATCCGGCTTCATGCGAGAGGAAGAAGATACAGCTGACTTCTCCGTCCCATTCCAAATCTCATGGTCAACGTGTAATATACGTCGCAAGAATCACTGGCGACATTGGTTGTTAAGTCCTAGGTGATATAATTCTGAATAGTGGTATCCCAACTGTCAGATTTAATAGATTAGCTGATCACCCTGGATCAGTAATCAATAGTTCTCATTTTTATTGAAAATACTGTTTTCTGACCTTTTTCAAATGCAGGTGATGACAACACTGGATTTGTAAAATACTTTACAGAAAATAATCAAAGGACATGAGCAAGTGTGAGCTTGTCTTTTGTGATTGCAAGATTATGCACTCACGGTCTTCGAGTTAGTATAAGATCCAAAATATGAAATCAGCATCATTTGTCCGGTAAGGACTAATGTTTAAAGAAGCAATATGCTTTTATGCATAAGTAATGTGATGCACATTCTAAGCGCAAATCCCGGGAATAACGTTGTCCTGGGGTTTGGATTCCGAAATTGGTTACTTTGGAATGTGTGGTCCTTTTAGATAAGTTTCATAGTTGTACTTTTATTAGAGTTTATGAGTGGTTTTAAACATCACGTATGTAAGAATAAAGTGTACATACTTATGACATACTAGTTAGGATTACTTATACAAGGTTTTTTATTTAAAGTGGCAAAAAGGATAACCTTCGAAGAAAAGGTTTCACTTCTAAGGTCTAAACAAACTTTGTGGTTAGTTAGTGGTGGTTGATGTCATTTGTTTGCTTAAATGGTTTGGCTTGAGTTGCCTTATGGTCTAACTACTTCAGACCAAAGTTAACTATAAAACATATAATAATGCCTATAGTGTTATATTAAGATTTTGTAGATTAAAGTTAATTTTAAAGTATAGATAGTTTTGAAAGTATCATACTTATATATTGGTATCTTGTATGTCTGAAATGTGTTCTTCAAGTTACTTAAGAATGTTTATTCTGTTACTTGGGTAATGGTTTCTTGATTTGAGTATGGAGTAATATCATTTATCTTTTATAGATGAGTGAGTATAGTTTATGAACCCAACATAATGTTATTTAACTACTTATGAATTTATATAGTGTTGTAGTAGTTTTTGTAATTTGGTAATTAATATGTTTAGAAAAGATTTGATTAATTACAAGTTATTCTTTAAGGATTTTATTAATAATGGAATTCTTCTTAGAAGGTAATCTCCATTTAAGGTTGGAGATACTTCTAAAATAAGAACATTTATAAGGTTTTAAACCATTATGGCATTAGATTATTAATATTTAAGACTAATCCTATTTATTAGACTTATTTTAGGAATATTAGTAAATTTTATTTATTTTTATATAAATTATTAATGAAGTAAATAAGTTTGAATTTGAGTTATTAGAATATTTAATTTTCTTATTTACCTCGAAAGGAGATTATTAGATTTTTAACATATAAATACTATTTTTGTGATCTTTTTGGTATATCATATTTATTTTTGTGATTTATAAACAATAAGATATGATTTTTATAATTCTTATTACTTTTATAATTAAATAATAAATATTTAATTAAGTGAAATAATAATACATGATTATAGTTTTAAATTAGAATTCTTATTTTTCTGAGAATTTTGGTATTTTATTACTATTATTAATGTTTATTATTATAAAATATAAATCATCAAAGTTTTATTACTTATAAACTTTTATTAAATAATATTTATATAAATATTCATTATAATAATATTTGGTAATAGTTTTAAGTTGTAGATTTTATTTTTCTGAAATTTTTCATATATTATACATATTTTTCTGAATTATAAATCAAAACTTATTAATTAAACAAGATTTAATCATTTATTAAATTTCTGGAATAATATTAATTGGATTATAACATTTCATTTCTTTCTAAACAACAAAATACTTTTTACACCGCACCTAGAGCTAGCCCCAGTCACTGATTAGTGGGCCAGTGTCGACCTCAGCTCTCAGATGAAAGAAATGCACAAGTTACAGACCTCCTCTCTACTCATTGTCGATGGCATGTGGGCCCTGGGCCATGTCATCCACCACGCGAGGCAAATACTAGTCAAACGACTAACGTGGCTCGATCATGAGGTAAGCATGGTGTCAGCATCGCCACCGCCGTCGGTGAGTAGTCACAGGTGACGATCCACTGCCCAGCAAGCGAAATAGGTCTAGTTCGAATCAGTGCAACCTACTGAACCTAATAGTGGCAGCGCCGCTCGGGAATGGTCATCAGAGGGTCATCGACGACGAGCTACTCCGGCGGCCAGCGGCGGTGCTCAATAAATCTAGACCTACGGTGCGAATCTTCAAACGAAACTAGGGTCCAGAGATGCGTATGCTTACCCTGATGACGATAGAGTGGTCGACGAGGACAGGCGCGACCGGAATTGAGCTTCCCGGCGAGGATTCCGATGAACTGCCGCGAAGGAAAACAACCAAATTCACCTGCTCTAGTGCCCCCCTTGATGCAAGCTTCTACCCAGAGGATCTACGGAGGATAGCGCTTCTCCATGACGGCTCAGAATGGTGTGGGGTGACGTGGTTCGACGGCGAGAGGTGGCTCCGGCGAGCTAGGTTTCGGTCTCGTTCGTATCTGAGAGGATAAGGAGGGATTGGGGATAGGTATGGAAGCAATGCGTCACGGTGGCCTTTTTATCCCTCCTCGCAACGGCGACGAGTATCTTGGCGCAATGACGACGATGACGGCATCAGGCGGCTACGAGATCCGCCAGCGAGCTGTCTGTGTGCGTGACGGTGACGACGATGATCGTTTTGTGGATAACTCCCTGACCTTTTCTTAAGATCAACCCGCGGTCCTCTCCTGACCCCACTTGTCAGTCTCAGATGGAAAAGGAACTGGGGTTATCGGATGTTGGGCTACAAAGCGCCGATAGGTGTAGGTGTTGGGTCGCGACTGTGCTTGGTTTTTATTTGTTTTATCCTTTTTCTATTTTCTGCTTTCTTATTCAGATTTGAATTTGATTTACATTTTGAATCTTTCTTTGTATAATTTGTTTGCTGGATATTTACAACAATATTTAAATATATATGGTAACCTTTGTCAACTTTTATTATGCCTTCTTTTATTTACTCAATAAGAACACCCTTTTAATAATTGGAAGGAACTTCTTCTTATTATTTTTCTCTTCTATTTTAATTAGGAATTTCTTGAATGATATATTCTTATCTGTTTATAACTCAACTTTTTGTGAGCTTATAGTTTGAATGGAAACTTGAGATATATGTATAATGATTCTATACCATTCTTTGATGCATGCAATATAAAGACATTGATATGATGATTATTACTCCCATTAAGTTGGAAAATAACAATGTATGTGATAAACAAAGAAGTTTAGGGTTTTGAATTATGAGTACTACCCTTGGCTTTAGGGTTTTGTATAAGCTTAAATTCCTTTTAAGAGTTAAGATTTAATAACTAAACATATTGCTTTATGTATATAGTATTGGATGAAATCTCCCTTTTTAATAGAAGTTATATTTAGAGTGTTTTATGGAAGTGAACTTATAAAAATATACTTAGGCACATATATTGATGATGCTTGAAATTAACAGAGATATTTTTATGTAATTTGTTATAGGGAAATATTTCTATAAAGTGTTATAAGCATCATATGATGGATCAACAACATGAGATGGATATTGATTTAAGATTTAGAGTTGATTGTTTACCAAGATTAAATAGGAAAATGATCTATAACATATAATTATATTTCACAATATGGAATCTCTAATTAAGGAATTCCTTTCCTAGATATAATACCTCTTTCTATCCATCATCATGATTAGTTTGATGGACTTACTTATTAAAATCTTCTTATTCAATATATCATTCTTCTAAACTTATGGATGAATCCAATGAGTTTGATACAAATACACTTCATAGCTTTTTCGTATCCTTGCTTGGTTGTATTTACTATTCTACTGTTGATAAGCTTCCATCCAACCAGTAGTTCGTTCAAACTCTACTCCCAATCTTCCTTAATCCTCCATCACTAATCTTTCTCTAAAGTAAACTATCCTTAAGGATGAATAACACAAATTTTATGACTCTATGCTACACTAGCTTTAGTTGAATAACACCATCTTATAATTACTCAACTCTCATGACTTACACTTCAATCTCTGAATTATATTTATGTGGTTTGCAAAGACTTCTCTAGGATCACTTATCTTTACTAGATTCCAATCATGTTCTACCCACCAGTATTACCTATACTAAATATAAGCATTCTATGTTGGTGGCCAAAACATTACCATTATAATACTTTAATCATTTATTACTGAAGTTCTTAGTTGACTAAGCAGGGCTTTATCAATCCTACCTTTTATTGTCTGGAAATTATCTTCTTAATATCTTATATGGGATTAAGGTCATTAATGGACTATGCCCTCATTAGAAGATTTGAGTAGACATTCTGATAAGATCAAATAATAGATCAAAGGCTAATAGCTAAAGAAGTTGTGAATCAATGGAGAATTATGCAACATTGATGAACAACAGATATGGAGATACGTTCCATAAAGATTATATAGAAAGAAAGATATATATATATATATATATATATATATAGTGGATGATCTTGACTTAATCTCTTTCCAACTCCAACTCATCAAAAGAGTTTTTAAGTTTAGGTGTAATTATGATACTCAGAATGTATGCAGATGGGATTTAAGATATAGTGGTTACATTCTTATTATTTGTTTTATATCCTTAACTTGATACTTATAAATGATTATAATGAATACTATAATATGATCACCTAATGGTCAAATATAATTCACATTATATTAAGGTTTAACTTATGGTACATTTTGATATACCCCTAGATCAAATCTCTCTTACCCAAAATGAGATTTTAACAAAGGTCTTATTGAAACTTATCGCAGTCAACTTGATGATCTACTTCAATTTCATCAAGCTAAGAGAAGCTTCAATCACTTTGACAAGTTTTGTTTAAAAGCGCGAAAATTATTCGGATTTTCTATGCATGAATGCAATGCACACATCTGGGTTCAGCTTATTTTTAGGCTCTAATGCTGGGATGTTACACCGGCCCCTCCTCGACTATGATCGTCGGGACGACTCCTAGTTCTGGCATTCCATTCAGGAAATTAAGAACGAGATCCGGCTCGGGGTTACCTTCTCGATAGGCAATGGTGAGGCTATCCTGTTCTGGCTTGATACATGGTTGGGGGACCGCCCTCTCAGGGAGGTATACCCGAACCTGTTCGCCATCTGCTCTGAGCCATCGCTCTGGGTCTCTGTCGCGGCCCTAGAGGGTCGATGGAACATCTCGTTCCGCCGAACCTTTGACCCGGCAGAAACTGAAGCATGGAGGGAGCTAAGGGCGTCCTTGCTAGAATCTCTGGCAGAAGGCCCCGACTCAGTCGCATGGAGGGTGACCCCATCTGGGTCTTTTTCGGTTCGCTCGGCCTATCACGCCCTCTTCGGAGGGCAGAGCCTTCCTTGGACTAAACCACTATGGAAGGCACCCCTCCCCCTAAAAATTAAGATCTTTTCCTCCCAGTTACTTCGCGATAGGCTCCCCTTAGGCGTCGAGGTCTCCAAGTGACATCGGCCGGGGGACGGGTTATGTCCATTATGTGGGATCCCGGAAACGGGCACCCACATAATGTTCACTTGTCTCGCAGCCCGGTTTCTGTGGAACTTCGCTCGGGAGGCGTTGGGCCCGGACTGGCAGGCCCACGATCTTGGGGAGTTCCTAGAGACCCAGGCAAACCGCACCGGAAAGGGCCACCACCTATTCTGGCTAGTGTTTGCTGCGATGTCCTGGACGATGTGGAATATTTGTAATAAGATGGTTATTGAAAAGATCCTCCCTCGTCGCGCCAGTGACTCGGTCTTCAAATTCTTGGCTTCTTTGCACCTCTGGTATCCGCCGTGTAGACATCAGGACAAGGCGAGGCTGAAAGCGATTCTTCGGCGTCTCTTGAAGGCGGCATGGAGGCTACCCCCTTAGCGCGCCCTTGCTTTCGCTGTCGCTGTTTCTGTTTCTCGCGTGGCGAGTGCTTTGCTGACTTTCTTTGGGTCGTCTTGTGCTGTGGCCCAGCTGTTGTCATGTTGTTGGTTGAACCTTTGTAACTTGTGTTGGATGTTTGCTTTATTTATAAAGCAGGGCAAAAGCCTGTTTCAAGAAGGTAATCTAAAAAAGGACTAAAAAGGAGGGGGAAACCAAGGAAACTTACCTGGCCTTCGTTGTGGGGGGCTGCCCGCGCCGCCGCCTGGTGGACACTGGAGCCGTGGAGGCTGCGTTCATATGGTCGATCGTATCTGCTCACGCAATACCGGGAGCTGAACGAGCGACCAGGTAGGCTCAGCTATGGGCCGTATTCAGCGTCACTGTATGTACTTCCTTCGATTCGTATTAGTTGACTTGAATTTATCAAAATTTAGATAAACTTATATGCTAAATAGTGTCTATATTCATTTAAATCTAGACAAATTTGAGTCAATTAATATGGGTCGGAGGAAGTATTAATTTTTATTTTTCTCAAATTCTTTGGTATTCACGTGAATACATGGGAAGACCCCTAGCGCCACCCATGGCCGACGGGCAGGCGCGGCGGCTCCGGCCGCCTCTCGCCCCTATCTCCCGTCGCTGCTGGCGCATGCCGTCGAGCTAAGCCCGTGCGACGTTGGCGGCGGCAGGCCCCTCTTTCTTCTGGCGGCGGCGATGGGGGCGTGGGATTCCCTGCTGGTGGCAGCACATCTGATGGTTCGGCCAGGAGGAAGAAGGGCGATGCACCGACGGGTCACGTGCCTCCTAGGCGGCATAGCGGCGAGAAGCTCAACAAGATGGACGACAGGAGGCACTACAGGAGCTCCTGGCAGCGGCCCTTGTAGGGCCTGATCTGGGCCATGCGGGCACCGACCGATGTCCTGACTCACCGGGCGGGTGTCAGGTGCCTCCCCCATAGCTGCGGTGCGGCCGAAGGCTGGATCTGGGCCGAGCGGGCCTGGATCTAGTAGTCGCCCGCCGATCTTGCTCAAGGGACCCGTGGGCGGCATGGAGATGCGGTGCTCGCCATGCTCGTCCCTCAGCACCCTTGCAGGCTCAGGTGGTGTTCCTTAGACCGGCGGCGGTCCGGTATTTCCGGGTGAGCATAGTGGTGGTGGTGATGGTGGTGCTACTTGGCGGTAGAGATCAACGGTGATGGTTGATCCCCTGTGGATGGCGAAGTAGGGGCTAGTGTTGGCGTGGACGACGGTTCCCCTGCTGCATTGCGGTGGCGGGGCTTCATGTGCCCCTATGGGCTCGGCCGGGCCAGGTGCGCCTGGTTTGCCTCTGCGGTTGTATCCTAGGACCTATCCAGACAGCAACGTCGTTATTTTTATTTCCGTCAAGCCATTATTGTCGGCTTTGTTTTCCCTTGCTTTATTTTTTTGCATTTGTCTTGATATATTTATGTAGCTGGAGGCATGCCTGGTAGAGTACGTAAAAGCAGAGCACAGAGACGTGGAACTCGATCGGTTCCTGGCAGTTGGCTGCCCGAGATGGTGCTGTCGACATGGGTGGATTATCGGAGGCTGCTGTGATCAATTTTGATTTCGTATCATCATGAAAAGAAGCACGTGGCATGCAGGTCGGCAGTCCCCTCAGGAAGCTGAATCATTCTTCCTGTCCTTGCTGACGCAGCAGCAACGCCAGGATTGTTCCATGCCATGAGCTTGGTGTAGGCTGCCAGAAAGCATCGACCGATCGATCGCGGCCTGTGGGAAGATCACCATTAGCCTGGGTAATTGACCCGATCGATCAAGATGATTCGCGTGGAATCTTCTTTGATCGGCGCACAATTTGTTTCGGTCAAGGTACTTTCTACTACTTGTACTGCTGCATGTACAGTATCGGCTGCATCTTACCAACCAGCTGGTCAGTTTTGGTGATGAGCATCACTGCATGTGCTGTAGTAATTATCCAGTCCATTTCAATTAGGGATGTAGAAGTGGGATAATTGGGACAAGTGAGATACCATTTTTAGACTATTAGACTAACTCAAAACTAAGTGGGACAAGTGGGATAAGATAGATTTGAAATATCTCGCTTATCCCACTTATCCCACCTAAATTAGAGTTAGTCTAATAGTCTAAAAGTGATATCCCACTTGTCCCAATTGTCCCAATCTCAACATTGATTTGATGCAAACGTGATCCGTTAGCATATCTCTGCGATTTTGTCCAAATTCCGGTGACTAAATCAACTCTTTCACCAACTCATAATTCAACTCACAGTTCCCCCGCCGCGCGCCGGACCGGAGCCGGGGAAGAGAAGAGATCGTTGCCGGAGGAGCAGCAGGAAGGCAGGAGCCGTGGGCTCTTGTAAAAGGCAGCGAAAGAAAGCCACGTTATCAAAGCATGCAAAGCTAAACAGAATCCTCCGTTCTAAATTAGATGTCTTAGATTTGTTAAAATTTAGATAAATGTAGACACCCTGAGACATCTAGGAAGTAGTAGAACAACGTCCCCTCTTGTTGGTCATATCAACACGTCACCCTTCTTATTCTTCATTCTACAGCACGACATACTTTTTTGGATTGTTGTTACCTGTGATTGATGTTCTATTTCATGAACTCGTTGATTCGTTCGGGTCGTGATGATGCTACTTTAGCAGAAAGTGTACGTCGCAAGAAGGACACTAGGACAGACACACGCACGCACGCACATTTTATATATATATACGCTCATGATCTCTCTTTCAGCAGTGACCAGCAGGTCGTGATTCGCAAACAAGCTTAAGCTTCGACTGATTCGTCCATGCTGTCAGATTACGAGGACGCTGATTTACCCGCTGTTGCGGTTAGGATCTACACGTACGTGCATGCGGCAGGCACATTCATTACATCAAACGGAGGTTAATTAGGATCTGCACCTACTCAGCTGCTGGCTTAACAACTCAATAATGCAAGGGACAATATCTTTACGAACGACGTGCATGGCAGAGGGTACGATGATCGGATCAGATGTGCAGATTGCTACACGAGGACGCCACGAAATCAGCGATCTTTTGTCTGCGAAAAGGTGACCGTCCTAGCCCAATCTTCAAGGACGATTATCACTGGTTATCTTCTCCCAATAATTTTATATATATATATATATATATATATATATATATATAAAGTGGCGCTATTTGGCCCTCAGGGTGAAGAATATTATTCTTCACCCCACCCCTCCGCGCTAGCCTGGGCGTCCGAACCATGCTACATCCGGCCGCACGTCCGCACCGGTTTACACCCATCCGCGCGCTTGCGTTGTAAAATTACGTGGCTTGCTCGGTCTGTGCCCGCGGTAGTAGGTCGTGCGTCTCGTGGACTTTTTCCTAGCAGTACGTGAGATTCTGAGAAAGGACCTCCGTAAGATTGTTGCATGCGATGTAATAAACCTTGCATGCTACTTACAAAAAGGCCAAGCCAGCCGTGTGTCTCCGTGACTGATTAGAAAGCATTGACGTAGGAAAAATAAACATGGAGTAAGAAAATCTGAGAACTAATACTACACAAGGAACATGCTCGGGTAATTCTTTTTTTGAGATTATGGTCTGGTAATTCTATTTGTACTCCATCGCACGAAATTTTGACCAGCTACTACTCACGTCAAAAAATGTGACAGGCGAGGTATAAATCTTATAAAAGGCATAATTACACCATTTTAAAGAAATTACATAGGTCCTACAAATGTGGTAGAAAAGATTACACCGTAATTAAGTCAAGTTTCTTAAAAATATTTAGTTTGTCAGCAGCCATCAACAAATCAAAAGGACGAAGTAAAACAAAGTTAGTTTTGGCAATCTCATTTGGCATTTTCATACAACAAGGATGTATTAAAACCATTAATTATGCGGTCAATGTAAGAAAATTTTAAATTTACAGGAGTATGTTTGCTACTTTCAGTAATGCTATGTTTAGCGTGTAGCAAGACCGATAGATCGCACCGAGTGGTTCAGAATGCATAGCCTCTAGTGCTCGGTCATAGTGATTTAGAAAGCATGGATCCCGTACTATAATTGGATGTGTGCAAATAAACTAGATCGCAATTATATTGTTATAAATATAACTTCGGCGCTAGCTTGTAGATATCGTTCACAATGGCGTGACTCTGCACTGTATGTAAATATCCGACAAATGTATGTACTGAGGAATTCTCACTGGACTTTCTCAATGTACTCCCGATATCAGGAGAATTCAAGACTCGCATGGTAAGCCGTAACATTTTTCGTCCACAAAGTTTGATCGCTAACATTTGATATTCATTACAAATGTGTAGGTTATACCTTGTATGTTAGGGGATCACTTCACTCGCCGTTGTAGAGGTGAGATGAAACTAGAGAGTGAGATAACACATGAATGGTAATGAATTTGATGTGAGGAAGGAAGGGGAAAAATATTACATCGAAGGGGAATGGGAGATGTTCGCTAGCATCTACAATATTAAGCAAGGTGACGAGCTTTGTTTTGTGATGGGCACGTTCATCCACGAAAACCTACATCTTGGACATCTACGCCGGTTTTCAGGTGGTATCGCACTGCCAAGATGCACGATTGGTTAGTGTTGCTCCCATTTTACTAACAAAATATCAAACCACTATCTAGGTACTTATG
Source organism: Avena longiglumis (assembly GCA_030063025.1). Lineage (NCBI taxonomy): Eukaryota > Viridiplantae > Streptophyta > Magnoliopsida > Poales > Poaceae > Avena > Avena longiglumis. Next base: position 253,243,277 of record CP125979.1, read on the forward strand.
TTACGAATCGATCTAAAGGAGAAATCTTTATTTTTTTCAGCGGAGTACGAGGCTGAACAAGAGCTGATGCGCGAGATGGAGGAATGTACATCCTCGGTCGACACTCACTAGTGGACAACATGGGAGCTAGTTGCAATTGTTTCGTGTTGTTTATCTCTCAATATGTCAATAAGTGTGGCGTTGTTTCGCACACTTATATTATTTTATTATTTATAAATCTGGTTTATTGTACGCCAGATTTGATTAAAAAAAAGAACGAACCAGATCTTAAAGCACAAAAAGCACAATCTAGGTTTTAAGTTTGTAAGGGCATTTATGTAGTAATATATTCATTAATTTTATTGTGATATTGCGTGTTGCCAAAACTGAATAGACAACCTAAGAAAGTACGTTCTTAGAATAGATCTGCAGATGCAGCTAGCTAGACTAGACCTCCCTCCTCCCAATCCTGGCCGTGACCCATTCCTCACAGAGAAAATATCGTGGATCGAGCATGGCCGCGGTCAGCTGCATGCGCGGCAACTGCGGATCTTGGGAATCCTGGCCGTTAGCACGGAGGCCAGAGAAAATAATTACGACTCGTGTTATCGTTGTTCCCCTCTCGTCTCTCAGTTATACTCTCAGGATACCGGCGACCAGATCAGTTGAAGCTAGATAGACACCAGCGATATTCCTCCGAGTACATATCCGTTGCCGGTGACGGAGGCACGAGCAGACACGCCGCGCGCCGCGGCGACTATTGTAATCAATTCCGGGTGGTATTGCCAAACGGAGGTAAATTTTGTAGTTATCTCATTTGCATGACCTTACGAAACTGTATAGAAATCTCATTTGCGTATTGATGAATCGTCATTCTGGTTTGTAATTTTTTGATCTGCTCGAAAATGAATTGCTGGATAGGTTCATGGACTCCTCTCCAAGCTTCACCCGGCGAGAACCACATGACACATCCGATTCTCCAGAAAACAATGATATGCCTGACCGTGAACTTCTGCATACATCCTTCCTCACTCCGAGTCATGGCACCAGAACTTCGGACGAGGGTTGCTCAACTGGGCAAGGTGAGAACCCAACGGCGCGTCATCTGGCGATGCACGTGTCCACAATAACGCCGCCGCATCCGGTTGAACCACACAAAATGATGACACCAGATCCTAACGCTAGATATATACATGTACGTCATCTCTCACTTTCTGTACTAAACACAAACATTATGGCAATATTTACATGTTTTTCTTTGTAATTGTTGACAGGGTGAGCAAGTCCATGAGGATTGTGTCCCGAAGGTAAATATGGTTTTTGATACCGATGAGGAAGGCTATGAGTTTTATCTGCAATATGCAAGAGAAGCCGGTTTTGGAATTAAGAAACACAGGAGAAAGCCGATGTCGCACCTGTATGCTTGCTATCGGCAAGGTGCTGGTACGTTTTACAGGGAGGGTGAGGAGCGCAAACGTGCAAAAATGTCGAAGAGGGTTGGCTGCATGGCAATGGTCAAGCTCAAGCTGATAGGACAACAATGGTTGTACGAGAAAGTAGAGTTGGAGCACAACCATACTCTCAACCCTCATCCATCTGAGGTGAAGCACATGCGGTCGCACAAGAACAAGGATAATGTTATCATGGAATATGTTGATGACTTGCAGCATAGTGGTGTCTCCCCCACTGCAACCATCAATGTGTTAGCTAGATTACAAGGAGACCCAGAGCTCTTGCCAATGAATGAACGTGACCTAGAAAACAGGTACATGTAGTCTGACTCACTTGTATCTCTATTTTTTAACCCTAATGGGTGTTGTGTACCTATTACCTTCATCACTCTACGATGACATAAACTGAGATACGACCTAATGTAGAAGGGCGGCTAATCTACGAGAGGAGCAAGTGGATGATGTAAAGAAGTTGAAGGATTTCTTCAATGAGTGTACAAGACAGAACCCACATTTTTTCACGATATAGATCTTGACTCAGCGGGCGTCGTGAAAAATATATTCTGGAGTCATGCTAGCTGTCGAGCCAATTATGCTGAGTTTGGAGATGTTGTCACATTTGACACCACGTATAGGAGCAATTTTTACAACATGCCGTTGGGGATGTTTGTTGGGAGCAACCACCATTTGCAGAACGTTATATTTGGGTTTGTACTCGTCCGTGACGAGACAGAGGAAACTTTTAAATGGGTTTTTCGGACTTTCCAAAGATGCATGGAAGGCAAAGATCAGGTATACTTACCTTTTTGTGCTGACACACATGCCTAACCAATCAATTTGGTGCCCTATTTTTTATTGACTAATAGTTACCTCTTCTGTAGATCAAGATCAAGCTATGGCAAATGCTCTTCCACTTGTGTTTCTGAAGACAATTCATAGGCTATGCAGATTTCATATGCTGAATAAGCACATAGAAAACTTAAATAAAATTTATTACTTGAATAAAGGGTTGGAAGAAAAGCTACTCACAGCGATAAATCACCCACTAACCCCTGTGGAGTTTGAGAATGCATGGAAGGACATGGTGAGTGAGTATGGTCTCGTGGCAGATTCCACATTGTGTGATTTGTATGAGCTCCGTTCAAGTTGGATTTCTTGTTACTTCAAGGACGTTTTCTACGGGAGAATGACGTCGACTCAACGTAGTGAGAGCACCAACAGACTTGTGAAAAGAAACCACATCGATGAGTCAACACCACTACATACATTTGCAAAAAGAATGTACCAAGTGCTGCAAAGGAGAAAAGATGCGGAAGGTCAAGAAACCGTCTTATCGCAGGTATGAGATCTTATACAACTTCTTTCATGGTGTGGTTATGTAATAGGTAAAGGGTTTATTTTATTATTTCTCATTGTAATGTCCACCTAACAAAGAATTGTAAGTTCAGCAACATAAAAGTCTACCTATAACTCTGTTTGGAGTTCAGAAAGCATGTCCATGTAGCAAGCTTTGTAAAATGCCAGAAAACATAGCGAAGCAAATATTTGTAAAGAGTGTATAGTCATCTGTTTGTAGTTTATAGCATATTCACGTGGCAAACAATTGTGGCAACATTTTTACTTTAATGCACGTCAATGGTAAATGTAGCAGTAAGGATACGTGTTAAGGCTTTAAACTGAATAATAGCCATGTGCTCATTTATGTAATTGTAGCTATAACTCTGATGTACGTTTGCAATTACTCCGATTAATTCTTCACTTGTTTAAGCCGATTAATTTCCATTTAATGCTGGCGCTCTGTCAAACAAAAACACATAAACAACACACTCAATGTTTGTTGGTTGCCGATGTAGGGACCCCTGATACAAAAACAAACTACCCTCTGGAACATCAACTGGGCAGGATCTATACACGTGCAGTATTCAAAAAATACCAAGAGGCCTATGTTGCTGGAACATCTTTTCTTACAAAGAAGGATGGCACATGTAATTTCCTTGTGTACTACGGTAGACAAGGACATACATTTTCATGGTCGCAACATGAGTTTAAAGTTGTTTGCGATCAAGTGAAAGAAGAGTATAGTTGTGAGTGCAAACGGTGGGAGCACACAGGTAACCAAAATATGGATTTCCAAAATTTTAAACAGCAAAAATACCATGACTAGAACTAATTATGTGTTGTTATTGCGCAGGACTGCTATGCTCACACCTCATTATAGTATTGATAAATAACCAGATTCAGAAGCTTCCTAGCAAGTGCTAAGAAGGTACTAGAAATGCATATTGATCTTCCTTATGACAGAATGACACTGTCCAAACTGGACCCGATGGCTTATCAAAGGATGGTAGAAATAGCAATATGCTCGAGAGAAGCTTATGCAGCGCTTAGAGCGGGAATAGATCAACGGTAGCCTATGACAGATTCATGGTTGTTTTAAAGGAACTTAGGCTCCAACTAGAACAAATTCTCTGATGAGGTGGCAGTGCATGATGAGCCAGCCAACGATGATCAAGAAGAACATTCTGCAACCTTTCCTAAAGCCCCACCAAAGTCCAACACAAAAGGTTCTAGAACTGAAGGTAGAGTGCCACGAATCATCGGCGCATGTGGGCCAAAGTTGTGCACAAGACGTTGCGGCAATTGTGGCCTTAAAGAAGGTCACAATAAGGCATCGTGCCCCCACCCACCACAAAACATTGCCGTTGGTGGCAGCAGCACAGGCAAGGGAAGTGGCAGGGGAAGGGGAAGGAATGCGAGAGGCAAAGGAGTCATGAAGACTCGACGACGTCTACTGGAGGATGTGGACGAAGAGGATGAAGATGATCTAGAGAAAGATGATGAGGCAGATAGTGTATCAACAGGTGGATCAGACAATAGCGATTAGTACTACAATGCTAGGCAAGTAATAAGATTGTGAGCACCTTGTCGTTCTTCTGAATCATGGAATGTTTCGTAGTTCTTATACAATAGATAAAATAATTGTGGCTTATTCTGACTCTTGCATGTTCCACTGACATAAGAAATTTGAGCAGCCGATGGTTTGTCATGTGATATACCAAATGGTCACAATTTTGTTGGATAAATTACTCCCTCCGGCCCATATTAATTGACTCAAATTTGTCTAGATTTGAATGAATCTAGACACTATTTAGATATGGGTTCATCCAATTTTTGACAAATCAAAGTCAATTAATATGGATCAGAGGGAATATTAAATTTCAGTGCATATTTGCCGAGCAAACATGTATTCATCAATGCATATACTTCTTGAAACCACTAAGCTAGATATGGCTAGCAGCCTTTAGTTTGAAGGAACTTCCGTCTCTACTATACTTTTCATATGCTAGGTACATATAAGTCCTATAAAAATGGCAGGTTTAAGAAATATGACCTCCGGCACCAAAACGACAAGTCATTCTGCCAACAGATAAAATATTGCCACATGTAAACATCACCCACCATTAAAAAAGGTACACGGTGGGTCATTAAGAACTTGAATTACAAAAGGTATCATTCTTGCATTACAAACATTACAGGATATGTTTCATTCGACAGAAGGACAGTCATAATACATTACAGTACATGGACGTGCGCACTAGATAAGAAATACAGGGCTATATACAGATGTGCAACATTGTTTTTGGGGAGAGGATGCACATGTGAATCTTAAAAGCAAGTTTTCCACGTGTGGTTTATCATGGGCTTGAACTTCTCCTTAGGACGAGGTAAAGGCCTGGCATCGTTCAAATAATGGGAGATGAGGTAGGAGAGATCTTCATCAGTATACTAATTCTTCTTTGTCTGTAGTACACAAACATCTGATTAGAATTTTCAAGAATGAAAGGATAAAATCATACGGAATGTATTTGATAGACTAAAATTACTGGTTCAATGCTTTGGTGTCTCGTCAAACACAGGAGATGGTACGTAGGGATGCTGCAAATTATAGAAGTGAATCGTCATAAAGAAATAGAACATGTGGAATTTGACTACTCATGTAACTAACCACTTTATCCCTACCTTTTCGATCCCAGCATCTCGAAGTTGTTGAGACACCTCCCACCATTGGGTAACATGTTCAGTTCCATCAACAGATGGGGTCCGTGAGGTGTGGATGAGATTTGGTGTCTTGTCAAATATAGGATTAGGCAGCGGGCTAGACTGAGAAAATAAAGGGAAATAACGGTGACACACGATCAACAACTTGCGCGATAGAAAAATTTCAGGTATCAAAATGAACATCATAAATATAACCTCGGTGTGGAGACCTTGAAAGGATGGACCCAGCGTAGTATTCCTCATTGGGCAAAAAACATGAGGTGTCCTGGGGCTGGCCATCTGCCTTGGTGCATCATTATCAAGTTGTGTACGGACACCAGGCGGCTCATTTCGCTTCTCAAAAGTAGCTGAAAAACATAAAAGCAGAGAAAGTGTTTAAAGACAATTTTACGGTCACAAGTAAGTTACATGCACAGTTATGTTGATAGCATAGTAGCCATTATGCAAATGATGTGGATTGCACAGTGTGACCTTCATCTGCAGCTGATGCATCCTCATCCCCTTCCTCATTAAGCAGTTCTTCGTCAAGTTGGCACATCTCATCTAGCAAGAAAATGACAAGTTTAGAAAAGAATGGTAAAAAGTAAAACTGAGTAGTTTTTATGTAGGCAGACATACCCTCCTCATGGCATGTTTTACACACGCCATTTGTAAGGACTTCGTGAGGAGAATCGTAGGGAGATTCAAGAGGAGAGTTGTAGGGACACCGAGAAATATCTGGATTACCAAAAAAAATAGTCCATCAAATCTGCTCCATAACAAGGGCGTCCATAGAAGCAGATGGACAAATGAGAGCACCATAAACTATTAATTTATAGTCTATAGATTGACATACCTTGTTGAGAACTTGATAACTTGTTGAATCCATCACTCTTAGTTACCTGAGTGTACGAAGTGGCATCTGTGAGATTATTATCTCCTACAGTGTTGCGACCCTTGTGAAGCAAGACATTATGGTCATCAGCATCATGGGATGAGATGGGTTGGCGTTGTAGATCTGCTTCCATGTTTGGCGCTGTATGGGTATCTCGCAGTGGCGATTGAGTGGTAATATGATTTGTGGTACCCCTACGATCTGGTGGTGGTGTAGGATTTGTATTTGACTGTCCATCGCACAGTATGCGCTTGATTTCCTGGATAGCCGTCATCTTAGCCGTACTTATTTGCAAAGTGAGATTGCCGACTTCCTCATCATACCTCCGCAACGCCTCTTTCGCTGCAAGCTGCTACTCCGCAGGAAAACAATTGAAACAACTAGCAAGATGACGGTGCATGCTAGGAAAAAATGCAGAAGGAGATGAATGGGATGATGTGGGGATATCAGTTGACTGGGTTGAAGGAGGGTCATAAGTTGAAGAGTGTGAGCCTTCCATGTAGCAAGTGCCATCCTGGCTTCTCAACTAGTACAAACAAGAAATAAAATTAGCACGAGTCAAAAAATGTGTGAAGGAACACAAGGTAAGAGAACTGACCGGTAGAACACCAAACGTCTCAACCCCATTAACCACTTGCTTATCTTCCTCTATGAGATCCAACAGTTGTTGCTTTGTAATATGAGCAATACGTGGCGTAAGTACTGGATCAGTAGAATGTTCTCCCAGCAAGTTATCTAGGTAGTAAACCTATCATAAAGAACGTAAATTAAAAATATCCTCATTCTAAAACAAGGCATAATATTACATGTATAAGGTCAAATTTCTGAAACAAATGTAGCATGCTACTCACAAGTAAAAACATAAGACATCCGTGCATGGAGGGGTTCGTGCAAGCTTTCTTCTTCGAGCACCATAATTTAGCAGCAATAGCAATGTCATCGAAAATGACACTAGCCCAGTTTACCAATCTCAATGTTGCCATGTCCTCTGTCAATGCAGCCTCCTTTCCAGTGATGAAGTCAGACGTCCCTGGCATAAGGAGCTTGGCTAAGAGAATCATGATAAAACACCTGATTGAGAATGGATCTGTCTCTCCTTTTTTGAGCCAGTTAATCAAGTCTTGCACTTTGACATCAACACTAGGTTCAATTCCGAGTTTTTTCTTGAGGTTGGATAATGCCTCTTTTTGCTTATGTCTATCAGGGGCTACTATACGTTTACCCCTATTTTCCAAACCAAGGACACATTTGATAGAATGTCTAGTAATCTTAAGGGGCTTGCCAATACCAATATCCATTGTAAGTGTATCAGGATCCAAACTATCCATCAGGAACACCAACAATTTGGTGCTCTCAAGTCCCTTCAGCTTCAGATCTAGTAAAGGCCCAAATGGATAATCCTTGATCTTAACTTTCTGTGGTTCTGTCAGACTTTTGATAGCTTCAACAACTTTGTTAGGTGCAGACCTATAGTTTGGATTTATCCTCTTCGAAGGATTTTGGTCACCCTATACAGAAAAGGGGAGAACGATAAAATTAGTACACGTGAAACTACCTTAAATGAAGAAAGGAAATACAGCACTATTGAGAATATCTGAACATCCAACAAGCAAACACAAAATATTTCAGTTTAAAGAACGTAAATTATTGAGGCCAAAGAAAAAACATAAAGTTACAGAATAGCAGAACATAAGTTTCACCTAATAAAATGCATCTTACATTACCTCGGAATGTTTGGGTCCAGCAAGTGATGATTTAGATTTTTTTATCTTTCGAACATCAACTCTAGTAGCCTTGGAGGAATCTGCTGCTGAATGTTTTGGAGGGACACCAACGAAATCATCATCATCATCCCCAAATTCCTCTACACTCTCCTTTCTCTTTCTAGGGTGATCTGATGGCCTTGGTGGAACTCGCTTAGGAGGTGGGGAGAAAGACACTTCAGTCTCATGAACAACAGACGACCCTGCAGCATCACCAGTAGCAGAAGAACCTTTAACATGGAACCAAATACCATCCTTCGGCGGACCTTGAGAGTCATCAAAGTGAAAAGTAGAGAAACTCTGACTCCCTTGTATATATACTTTTTTAACCCTGTCTGGAGTCTTGCCTGTAACCCTCATCGCTCTGTAATCAAAAGAAATCTAGAAATAAAAATCTCATGTAGAAGGATTATCGCAAATTAAGAATAATGCTTGCATAAGGATTCGAATTCAAAATTCCTAACCAGTATGCATATCATAAACCCAATCCATATTTGATTTGATACTTCAACATGAACCTACCCTGCCCACTAGTACTAGATTTTTTTACACCGTTGCAGCCATCAACAAAGAAAACATGCAGAGATACTGATTTGAATCTACATTTTGTACAACAACAATATGGAGAGATAAAAAGTAGACAATTGGGAACCAAAATGATGCTCAATGGCTGACAAAGAAATCTGGCATTTAATATCCAAGTTGGTAGAAATGGGGTGGTACTTGAACAAGACCGTGGATAATAGATAAGCAGCCAGCGACAATCACAGGTTAGGTACCACCGAATCAACAAGAGCACACCGAGGCAGCTGCATGATATAAATATATAAATTACATTTGGGAGCAGCCTCTCACCGCTGCTATAACTAAAATCACCAACTATAAATACCGATGCAGTTCGATGCGTAATAATAACCACATATCAAAAATATGTGTGTACATATTACAAAACAGGCCCCTGACCGAAAACATAACAAATCTTGGAGTAAGGAGTATGGTTTTAACCAAGAATTTCTGAAGAAAAGAGTGGGGGAGAACGGACATACCTTGAGGACAAAGGCCATGAAACAACTCTATCCCACGTGGTTGCCTTCCTCCTCTAGAATGGCCGGGCAATGTTGACAGCAGCCGCTCACCGCGATGGGGGTGCCAGCACGCCGCAGCCTGGAAAGGCGCCGCTCAAACGCCGAGCACAACAGCTTCGCCGAGGAAAAATGCGGCTGTCCGAGCCGCTGGCGCCACTGACGCGGTCGCGGTCATGATCGCCGCCGCTGGCCATGTCGCCGCCGCCGCCTCGTCGATGATCGCCGCTCGCCGGACTCATGGGTCGCCGCTTCACCCACCCGAGGAATTTCTGAACCGCACACGAACTGATTACACGGTGGGCTAGCTCCAGGTTCCCCACGAACAAATAGAATAGTAACCGTCGTAAAAAAGAAAAGAAATTATGTAATACGGGCGGGACAGCGAGCTAAAACTAGGTTCGACCGCAACTTTGTCGGTGTAGCTGGTCCGGTTTTCGACCCGGATGAATAATAGCCTATTCTTCACCCTGGTGGTCTAATAGGGTTTCTATATATATATATATATATATATATATATATATATATATTCATTCTACACCTATCATTTATCTTTAGAATCGTATATTATTTTTACGTCACGTAAATTTTGTATTACTTTGTAAGTTGAGAAGAACATAATAAAATTTAGAATGATATAATTTTTTTGTTTACATGTCGTAATTTTTTTGACTTAAAATACATATTTTTGGTGTTTTTTACACTATAATCACTCATAAACTTTATTTTTGTGTCAATTTTTTTGGTTGTGGTGAATATAGAAACATAATTTTGTATACAAAACATATTTTTTTCAATCTAACTCACAAAGAATAGTTATTTTACACCCGACATATTTTTAGGTTGTTAACATATTTTTACGTTGTTAGATTGAAATAATATACAATTCTAAAGATAAAGGGTGGCTAGGTGTCAAATAGCGCCACCATATATATATATACATATATATATATACATATATATATACATATATATATGTACATATATATACACGACAGGACTATTCAGAAACTTTCTAAATAACTATCTAGGAACCACCTACTTTTTGGAAAGTGTCTCCTAACCCAAACTGGCCCCGACCCGGACATCCCGTCCCCGACATGGATATCCCCGGACTTCCCCGACCCGGACACGATTCCAGAAACGCCGCCTTCCGGACCACGCCCCCTTCCTTCTTCAAATCCCCGCCCCAGAGCGGAGACACCTCCCGGCGATTTCCTAGAGTCTACCATACCTGCGCCGGCGCCGACGAGCGAGCGGCGGCGGAGGCCGACGCGAGGGAGGAGGCGCCAGAGTTCCCCGCTTTTTCCCAAGCTAAAGACCTTCTTCTGGGCTGCGCCGACGCCGACGAGCGAGCAGGGGCGGAAGCCGACGCGAGGGAGGAGGCGCCGGAGTTCCCCGCTTTTTCCCAAGCTAAAGACCTTCTTCCAGGGTGCGGCGGAGCAGGCGAGCGAGCTGCAGTAGCGGCAGACGCGAGAAGGAGGTGCCGGATTCCCCGGCGAGGGCACCAACCATCCGCCGCATCGGTGCAGGCGAGATACCGCTAGTATTCATGGCACCTATCAGGCGGAAAGGGGTGTCCCTACAAAAATCTGAGGTGTGTGCCTAAAATCCTGCTAGTTAACTGCCTAAAATCCTGCTAGTTAACTGCTAGAATATTATGGTGAGCTAAGAGGAACCTGCAAATCACTAGTGTGTCTGGTTTCGTGTTTTTTTGGAAGTTAATTGAAACAATCCATGGTAGTTAGCACATGATAGGGGTTAGCACCTTGCAAACTTCTTCTAGTTAACTGCTTAAATTTGTCTTGTGAAATTAATGAAACCTTGTAAAAAATAACTGATGTGTTTGTTTTGTGATGGTTTTTTTGGAGTTAACTGAACGTGTCAAATGTAGTTTCAGAAAAAACATTACTGGGTCAGGTCAGGATTTTTTGGGAGTTACCATGTTATAGTATGAGAAGTTAACTATGGTTACTTATGTTTTAAAGTTGATTATCACTATTGTGTGGGTTCACTTAGACTTCTGAAAAAAAACAGAAAGTTAACTAGCAGTATTTTGTATTACAGTTGTGTTACTTCTAAAAAAATTGTGGGAGTTAAGATGTTAAATTGATAGAAGTTAATTATGGTTACATGTGACTGGGATGTTTAATACTGAAGTTGAAATAGTGACTAATTGTGTAATTGAGAAAGTAGAAACAGATGTTGAAAAAGAAATATCAAGCTTCTCTGACCAAAGATTTCAGGTATAAAAAAATAGAGTAAATCATTTAATGTAAACTCCACTAATTATGTTTGTATGGGAGTTAACTATGTTCAACTAGGGTGATTTTGGTTGTTGTGATAATATGAAATGTGTTGCACCACCAAACTATGGAGGTTGGGATGTTGAAAAACAACATGTGCTTGATCAGGGATGACAAAAAAAATGATGCTAACTAATTTCATGTATGGAAGTTAGCTACTAGGGAATGTGGAAGTTAGGTGTTCAATAAAATTAACACATGTTGTGTCTTTTTCTCCGCAGTTTTTTGAAACAGATACACATCTAAAAATGGCCCATGGAAACAATGATATGGTTGAAAATATGGTAGATGGAGGTGAAGAAATATACTGTTGGTCTGGCCCACCAAAGCGTAAACGTTCTCCTGTGATATGTGATGAGCCTATAGGTCGTTTTGAATCTATGATGCGTCTTCCAAGAAGACAAGCTGGTAGCAGAGCATGCCCCAATCCCATTGCCAAGTATACATCAGTGCAGAATAGTGTGGATGTGAATCTATCAAGTGGTGTTTCAAGCAATCCAAGTGTTGTAGCTAGGAATCATATGCAACACAAGAGGCAGAAAGTAGAAGATGCAGACAATGTTGACATTATTCACATTTATGGTAACTCAGGAATCAGCACTGGGCAGTTAAGTCTCCATCAAGAAGCAGCAAGGTCAATTCCAGACTCATCGGACATCCACTCCAATGACGATGAGATCATGATGTGGTCTGGTCCAAAAAAAAACACGCTCACCTGTACGCTGCAATGAGCCAATTGTTGTTACAGATCCAGTTTTTCGTCTTCCACGAAGGACAATGCAAAGTAACAGTGGGGAGTCAAGATGTGCACATAATGAAGTTGAGAAGAAAACATCAGATGTACAGATCAAATCAAAGCTGCCAGTAAGATCATCAAAGGATACGAGGCCAGATGGTAAATCTGAGAATGATGCAATGCATAAAAATGGGACTTCATCAAATCATATGCCTCCGAAAGATCCTTTGCTTCATATACCTATTGTCACGCCACCTTGCCCCATCAAACATGGGCATGAAGAAACACCAACTCCTCTACAATCGTACACACATGTGAGTGCCTGTAAAAAATAATTGTTTCAATTAATTATGAAATAACAAAAAAATATAGCATTCTAGATATGGTGAAAAATGAAAAATGTTGTTTATTTTATCTTCTTTACTTAGAGAAGATAATAAAACTAATAGTGACTGACATATTATGCCTGGGAAACATATGCATGTAGGGTTTCGTAGCATGGAAAACAAAAAATTTCTATCGCATACAAACAAACAAGCCAAGATCTATCTACTAGATTGTAGCAACGAGTCGATGGAATAACTTACCCTCGAAGATTCCAAAGTGTTTAACGAGAGCGGATTCTCGTGGGTGATGTAGTCGTACTCTTCCCGATCTCAAGATCGTAGACGATCCTTCCAAAGGCTGCTCCGCAGCGCTCCCGCGGTCACACGTTCGGTACTGACGAAGACCTTCCTCTCCCTTGTTCCAAAGAAGTGGAGGTTGTAGCACTCTCCTCGCGATTCGCAAAGACAACGGCGTGGTACCTGAAGTAGAGGGAGATCTCGCAGGCTTCGCCTTAAGCGAGCGAGGCAGTATGGTGGAGTATGAGAGAGGCTTTAGTGGTCTAGGGATTAGACACACCAATTAGAAGGCTCTAAACCAAGGCTAGGGAAATTAGAAGCTCTAAAAAAACGGCTCTAAACCGGAGGCTGTGGCTAGGGTTTAGATTTAGAGGATAGGAACTTGTGTGTCTAGAGGAGGAGGCCCCGCCTCCTTTTATAGGTGGGAGGGCGGCCAAGGGAGGAGTCCCTCCCAAGTCGGCCTTGGTGGCCTACGGCTTGGAGAGGAGGACTCCTCCCCAAGTCGGTTTCAACCTCCTCTTGCTTGTTTCCCACTTTCCTGTTTTAGCCGTTTGACTTTCAAACTAGCCATTTGACTTTTCAGTTTTAGGATTCAATTTAATCCTTTATTTGGAACAGCGAGAACACTTAGTACATGATGCAATCATTCCAATATGTAATGACACATTCATGTACCCCTTCCCCGAGTGCTGGGACATTCCGAACCTTCTAGAACATTCCGATGAAAACACGGAATCATTTCCGAACTCAAACGGACTTTCCTTATATGAATCTTATTCTCCGGACCATTCCGGATCACCTCGTGATATCCGGATCCCATTCGAGACTCAACAACATTCGGTCTCTTTCTCTCATAATACCATAACTACTCAAACAACGTCGAATCCTTAAGTGTGTCTCCCTACGGTTCGTGAATTATGCGGACATGATCGAGACACTTCTCGAACAATAACCAATAGAGGAATCTGGAAATTCATATGGCTCCCACATATTTCACGATTACTTTGCGATCGAATGAACCACTTACATACGATACCAATTTCCCTTTGTCTCACGATAGTTTACTTATCCGAGGTTATGATCGTCGGTATCTCGCATACCTAGTTCAACCTCGTACGATAAGTACTCTTTTCTCGTTCCGTGATATGTGATCCCTTGTGAGCCAGTCACATGCTTGCAAGCTAATTGGATGACATTCCACCGAGAGGGCCCAGAGTATATCTATCCGTCATATGGATGGACAAATCCCACTCTTGATCCATGTGTCTCAACCAATACTTTCCGAACACTCAATGCCACCTTTATAGCCACCCAGTTACGGTGTGGTGTTTGATGTCATCAAAGCATCCATCCGGTAAAGGTGATATGCATGATCTCATGGTCGAAGGAATTAGGTTACTATGTATTAGAAAGCATATAGCAATTGAACTAATGAAATGACTTGATCTTTATGCTATGTTATCTATAGGAGTATGTCCATCACATCATTCTCCTAATGATATGATCCTGTTGTTAATAACATCTCTATGTTCATGATCAGGAAACCATGATCATATATTAACCAACAAGCTAGTTTAACAAGAGGCTTTACTAGGGACTCTTTTATGTTTACAAATCACACAAGTATTAATGTTTCCTGTTAATACAATTATAGCATGGTATGTAAAAATTTATCATAAGTATGAAGATATGATAATAACCTACTTTATTATTGCCTCTTGGGCATATCTCCAACAGTCTCCCACTTGCACTAGAGTCAATAATCTAGTTTCAAACCTTTGTGTATTCAACACCTATGGCTTTACGGTGTTGTATGTACACGATTGCTAGTGGTCAATCGATCCGGATCGACACTTCCAGATCCGTGTGTAATTGCATGTCTTTGCGTCTCTACGCATCACTCATTCTCTAATGAGATGGCTTCGTACAAATTTGGTCCTTTGGTGTGACCTTTAGTTCTTTGGGGTTAAAACATGTTGATAATATTGTCATACAATATATCTTCATAGTATTATCCCACTGTGAACTACACCTAGTTTGATAACAAACTACTTGACACAACTGCACTCTGTAGCTGCTATTATAGCAGTCATATACTTAGCCTTTTGTTGTAGTATCTGTCACAATGTCTTCACTTTGGAACTCATCCAAATCCATTATGGAACTTACTTTCCATTATATTGTGCCACCCTTAGTTTAGATTGAGATAAACTTAATTTGTATTTTGTGACAAAACTAGTATCAATGTAGTACTTTTACAATGAACTAACCATCTATTTGTCACTTCTACAAATAATATACTCTTAGTTCTTCCAAAAGATCATAAGAATATCCTTACTATTGTCCAATGATCATCTTATGAATTATTCTAGTATATGCTCATAACATTTAGAGCATAGGACATATCTGGATTTGTACATATCACAGTATGATTGATATAAATATTCTTTGTGATTTCATACATTAAGTATCAATCTATAATTGAATCTTTGTTTCACTTACCCTGTGTCAATACACTTGAATATATCATCAATATTGAACTCATTCAATCCTTTCTGTGCGACAAGAACCTCTCTTGTAGTTTCTATATTGAACTCATTCAATATCTTGTCTATATACTTCTGGCACAACCATATTAGCGTCTATTGATGCAAAATATTTGGGTTTTGCCTAAGTCTTTCATCGGGATGAAATTCTTAATATGTGTTAATAAAAGATACATTATTTCCAATCAACAATATGTCTTCCACATAATGTATTAGAAACATGTCTTAGCGCTCCCACTTAATTTCTTGCAAACGCAAGCATCTTCATTGTCTCTGATGAATTAAAACTCTTTTAACAATTTCATCATAGTGAAGATTCCAACTCCGCGATGCTCACTTCAACCATTGAAGTTTGCATATACTTTTAGCATCCTCTGAATTTACAAAACCCTCTAGACCGTGTTATGCACATGTCCGAGGTAACGATTCTATTAGAAGAACTTGTTTTGTTTATTCAACTACCATATAACAAAATTATATGTAGTGGTTGCTACATTAATCCGTATAGACTAAATATCACTATGAAAGATCAAATCTTGTCATAGTCAACCTTTGAACATTTTGCGAACTCCTTCCCAACATGTCGACTATTTCATAGATGTGAAACATCCATGTCTATTTCTTTATAGATCCAAATACGACTGTAAGGTCTTACACCTTTCTCGAGGGTCCTTCAAGTTCAAAACTTGATTTCACGTGTATGGAACTATCACGGATTTTATGGCTTCAAGCCATTTAACGGAGTCAGGGCTCATCATCGCTTATTTGCATGCAGTACGTTCATTATTCTCAAATAATGATTCAACCCTCAAATCTTGGTATTTGATTGTTTACTCGACCTACTTGGTTCAATAGGAATTTAGATCTCCGTGACCACAACCTTTGAGGCACGTGAGCCATGAGCATTGTTAGCTGCCTTCGGAACACTTTTCGGCGCTGCGCAACTCTGCACATATAGCTAAGGTTCTTTTAACCTTATCAAAGTTCTATTGTCCTCCCACTTTACTTTTCACGAAAAATTCCTTCCCAAAGAAACTTGACGTTCTAAGCGACAAACACTTTTGTCTCCGATGTTATGGAGGATTACTTAACAGTTATTCGAAATAACATACAAAGACAGGTTCATCCGACTTTGGTTGCAAACATCTTTATTATGCACAGCATACCAATGTTTAAGAAATGACAACTTGGGTTTTATCCCAAACCATAACATATGGTGTCATTTCAACGGATTATGATGGAGCTCTTTTCAGTGGAAAAAACGGTAATCTCTAAAGCTTTTAATCTTTTAAAATACAATGACAGTTTTATGAATTACACCTTCGATCTTACCATGTCAAACAAGGTTTAATTACATATCTCGAACGCTCCATACTCTTTATGGTGTTTCGAGAAAATGCAAATCCACGGAACGATTCCTTAAATCTTAGGTATTATGCTAAGCTTGTAATTCAAATATCTTCCTTTATGATCTTATCATAAACTATTTATATTCTTGTTACAATGATTTTGCACTTCATTTTGAAAATCTTTGAACTTTTCAAATATTTCACACTTCATCCTTATTAAGTAAATATTCATATATTCACTCAAATTTTCGGAGAAAGCATATGAAGTTGAAATCCATCGCTCTTGACTACACATAATGGACTTCGTACAACAATATGTAAAAGTTCCAATAAGCTAGTCATTCGTTCACTTTTGGCCTATGAACGAAGTTTCAATTATCTCTAGGAAAGTTTCACAAGCGTCATGTGATCAAAAATCAAAAGACTCCAAAATTCCATCCACATGGAGTTTCTTCATGTTTTCTTTCCAATATAATTTAAACGGCGATGTCACTTCCTAAGTGATCTTTCAATCAATTTGTATTTCGACATTTTTAGCACTAGTTTTATGGATGTGATTTCTCCAACGAGATTTGTGAATCATCCATCTTTTATGGATTACGGCAATTATTTGAACAACCCTTTTGTTCTCATAATACCTGATAAAACAAATCTTGAAGGCAAGCTTTGATGTTTAACGAGCAACACAACAACCCTTTATTTGTTCTCGATGAATATCCTCACATATTCTTTTGCTAGTTACTTAGGCCATTGTAGTTCATGAATTGTGTTGTTTCGTATGACGATTCACACCAACAAATTCAGTATCAAATACTTAGGAACCACATTATTTAATAAGCAAAGAATATAGCCATAACACGTATATCATCTATATACTTAAACTGAACAATTCTAGTCTTTTCTTTTCTGCCATATATTTATGAGATTCTCTTTCAGCATTTCCTTTTCTGTTTGAAAGAATCTATCAACATCAATAGTGGAGTCATACATAGTCCAAAGCGTGTATAGTTAAATACCAATGTCTTTGGACTTGCACTTTGAAGTAGATCACCATTATCAAATATTTTGTGTTCTTTCAAATTCCTTTCTTTAGTAATCTCTTGGTGTAGTAAACATTTTACCTACATCAATTATTCACCCTCATCATGGATTTATCCATGATCTAGATACTTTTAGCTTGTAACGGTGAATCGCGAGTATAATGTTGCTCTCCAAAACCTTTTGGAAGTTTAGGACAACTAGTGTCTCCAACCTTTGCAAATTCTCATCAAATATGAGAACATGACTTTTGCCATATTATACTCTATCATGTTGCAACCAAAACTTCGTTTCAGATATCACAATATCTTCCACACAGCATGGTTTCTGAAACAACTCTTTCAGATCCTAGATAACTTTGATATTAAGACAATCATTTGAATATCAAGAATCATGGAAACAAACATGATAATTATACACTAACACTTGGAATTGTTACTCTTGATTTAATACTAATTATTAAACTTCATGGAGTAACCGGAACTTACTGAAAGTTTGCAATAGGACTTTTAAACTTTAGATTAACACTTCAAAACAATACGATACCAATTCGTAAAGTAACTAACCAGAATTCTATAGTTCTATCATCTCAATTAAAACTAAGCGCAAGGTGGTAAACGGATGCCAATGACTACAACAACTATGCAAATTCACTTTGATTTAGTTTATGATAAATTGAGTTCTAATTAATAATTAAATTAATCTAGGTGAACTCCCACTCAAAACAATATCCCTCACATTGTTTTAGTGATCACACGAACCAAATCCACCACATCAAAACCGATCATCACGAGAGTTGATATAGCTTCAATGGCGAACAATCAACATGTTCATCATATCTACTATATGACTCATGCTCTACCTTTCGGTAATCCGTGTTCCTGAGGCCATGTCTGTACATGCTAGGCTCGTCAAGATCAAACCTTAGTTTCCGCATGAGCAAATCTGGCTTCCTCACGTTTTATACACTTGTAGAATCTAACACACCCGATCATCACGTGGTGCTTCGAAACAACAAGCTTTAGCAACGGTGCTAACTAAGGGTGAACACTTTATGACTTGAAATTCATGTGCATGAGGGATCATCTTATAATGCTACCGTCGTCTACTAAGCAATACAAGATGCATAAAGGATTAACATCACATGCAATTCATAATAAGTGATATGATGTGGCCTTTCTTCTTTGTGCTTCCGATCTCCATCTTCAAGCATGAACATGATCTCCATCATCACCAGCATTGCATCAAGGTCAATGACGCTGCTCCATGGTTGTCGTCCATCAGCTTCAACTATTACAACTACTTTGAATAGACACGCGGGTCTTAACAGAATTTAAAGACAACCATATGGCTTCTGCCGGTTGCCAACTTACAATAAGGAACATTGCATACATCATATATAATCATAATCATGGCCATATCACATCACAGCACACCCCTGCAAAACAAAGTTAGACGCCTCTAATTTTCTTTGCATGTTTTACGTGGTTTGGGGCTTTCAATAAGTGTCGTTCTAACTTACGAACAAGAACCACAACATTGATACTAGTATTGTCAATCACCCGTTGTAAATTGGATCTTAACTATGCTAGGAGAAACAGGCACCCGCAAAGCCACTTATGCAATTCAAGTTGCATGTCAAGCGTGGAGCAAGTCTCATGAACGATGTCATGTAAGGTTAGCCCGGGCCGCTTCATCCCAACATACCGCAAGATGCAAAGTACACAAGAAGCAATCGACAATAAAAGCATCAACGCCCACAATGACCATTGTGTTCTACTCGTGCAACAAATCTACATATATACACGGCTCTGATACCACTGTAGGGTTTCGTAGCATGGAAAACAAAAAATTTCTATCGCATACAAACAAACAAGCCAAGATCTATCTACTAGATTGTAGCAACGAGTCGATGGAATAACTTACCCTTGAAGATTCCAAAGTGTTTAACGAGAGCGGATTCTCGTGGGTGATGTAGTCGTACTCTTCCCGATCTCAAGATCGTGTAGACGATCCTTCCTAACGGCAAAAGCTCCTTGATCGGTCACATCGCTACTCTGACGAAGACCTTCCTCTCCTTGTTCCAGCAGAAATGGAGGTTGTAGCACTCTCCTCGATTCCGCAAGACAACGACGTGGTACCGGAAGTAGAGGGGAGATCTCGCAGGGCTTCGCCTTAAGCCGGAGCGAGTATGGTGGAGTATGAGAGAGGCTTTAGTGGTCTAGGGATTAGACACACCAATTAGAAGGCTCTAAACCGAAGGCTAGGGAAATTATAAGCTCTAAACCAAAACGGCTCTAAACCGGAGGCTGTGGCTAGGGTTTAGATTTAGAGGATAGGAACTTGTGTGTCTAGAGGAGGAGGCCCTGCCCCTCCTTTTATAGGTGGGAGGGGCGGCCAAGGGAGGAGTCCTCCCAAGTCGGCCTTGGTGCATTGCAGTCTTGGAGAGGAGGGACTCCTCCCCCAAGTCGGTTTCAACCTCCTCTTGCTTGTTTCCCTCACTTTCCTGTTTTAGCCGTTTGACTTTCAAACTGGCCATTTGACTTTTCAGTTTTAGGATTCAATTTAATCCTTTATTTGGAACAGCGAGAACACTTAGTACATGATGCAATCATTCCAATATGTAATGACACATTCATGTACCCCTCCCCGAGTTCGGACATTAGAACCTTCTAGAACATTCCCGATGAAAACACCGGAATCATTTCCGAACTCCGAAACGGGACTTTCCTTATATGAATCTTATTCTCCGGACCATTCCGGATCACCTCGTGATATCCCGGATCCCATTCGAGACTCCGAACAACATTCGGTCTCTTTCTCTCATAATACCATAACTACTCAAA
This sequence comes from Avena longiglumis, assembly GCA_030063025.1. Taxonomy (NCBI): domain Eukaryota; kingdom Viridiplantae; phylum Streptophyta; class Magnoliopsida; order Poales; family Poaceae; genus Avena; species Avena longiglumis. The sequence goes on from CP125979.1 coordinate 253,263,929, forward strand.
CAACGTCGAATCCTTAAGTGTGTCTCCCTACGGTTCGTGAATTATGCGGACATGATCGAGACACTTCTCCGAACAATAACCAATAGAGGAATCTGGAAATTCATATGGCTCCCACATATTTATACGATTACTTTGCGATCGAATGAACCACTTACATACGATACCAATTTCCCTTTGTCTCACGATAGTTTAATTATCCGAGGTTATGATCGTCGGTATCTCTGCATACCTAGTTCAACCTCGTTACCGATAAGTACTCTTTTCGCTCCCGTGATATGTGATCCCTTGTGAGCCAGTCACATGCTTGCAAGCTAATTGGATGACATTCCACCGAGAGGGCCCAGAGTATATCTATCCGTCATATGGATGGACAAATCCCACTCTTGATCCATGTGTCTCAACCAATACTTTCCGAACACTCAATGCCACCTTTATAGCCACCCGATTCACGGTGTGGTGTTTGATGTCATCAAAGCATCCATCCGGTAAAGGTGATATGCATGATCTCATGGTCGAAGGAATTAGGTTACTATGTATCAGAAAGCATATAGCAATTGAACTAATGAAATGACTTGATCTTTATGCTACGTTATCTATAGGAGTATGTCCATCACATCATTCTCCTAATGATATGATCCTGTTGTTAATAACATCTCTATGTTCATGATCAGGAAACCATGATCATATATTAACCAACAAGCTAGTTTAACAAGAGGCTTTACTAGGGACTCTTTTATGTTTACAAATCACACAAGTATTAATGTTTCCTGTTAATACAATTATAGCATGGTATGTAAACATTTATCATAAGTATGAAGATATGATAATAACCTACTTTATTATTGCCTCTTGGGCATATCTCCAACAATGCAGGCACCTGAGCTCCCAGAGAGTTTCGTACCTACAGTTGCCCAGGAATTCGAAACATTTGATGAGGCTTTTCAGTTTTACAACACATATGCTAAGCACACTGGGTTTGGCATTAAGAAAGCCCAATGTGACAAGAGACGGCGGTATCTGTGATGTGTCTGCGAGGGAACACACAACACAGGTTTCGATGAATCTGACAGACAACGGGATAAAGTGAGCAAAAAAACTGGCTGCAAAGCATTTATGAGATTAAAAGAGAGAGATGATGGTAGCTGTGTTGTGATGGATATAATCCTAGAACACAATCACCCATTGCTGTTAACTCCATCAATGCAAGTGTTCTTGCATTCACACAAACGTGTTGACGCAACGATGCAGGATTTGATTAAAGATCTCCAGTTTAGCAACGTTAAACATGCTAGCATAATGGGATTCCTATCTAGGATGAATGGTGGACGCAACAAGTTATCATGCCATGACAAGGATATAAAGAACATGTAAGTATCAGCGCATAAAAAAACAAAAAAGTAATCATATAAACTCATATTCTCTGGCAATAACTGATATTTATAAACTACAAATTTTGCAGGAAAGCGCGTAATACACGCCTCGACAACACAGACGATGTGCAAAAACTATTCAAGTTCTTTGCTGATATGAAAGCTGAAAACGAGAATTTCTATTCTGATGTGCAAGTTGATTCAGAAAACACAATTAGAAATATTTTCTGGTCAAATGCAAGTTGCAGAGCTGCATATGCTGATTTCGGCGACTGTATCACATTCGATACAACATAGCAGAGCAATATATATCACATGCCACTTGCAGTTTTTGTTGGCGTCAATAATCATTTGCAGTCGACCATTTTTGGTGTCGCGCTGATGGGCGACGAAAGCGTAGAATCATTCAAATGGGTATTCAGCACATTCTTGAAGTGCATGGGCGGGAAACAGCCAATTTGTATTTTAACAGGTATGTCAATATTAACCTTGAAAAAAGGTTAGCTAGCTATTTTTATGAAAGTCCATTTGTTTTGTCCATTGAAGTTATGTATCTATTTATTAAGAAAAATGATGATGCTTGCTCTGCTTATGGAAGTTAGGTACCTATTTTTATGGAAGCCAACTTGTTATCTTATGATAGTTAGGTATATGTTTTATATGATAAAAACTGTGGCTTCCTCTGCATCTGGAAGTTAACTATATGATTGCACTAAGGTTCACTTGCTCTGATTTGGGAAATTAACTAGCTATTGTTATGGCAAACTTAGATATATATTAATTAATATGAATAACGAATAATTTAAATATAATATTAATTGGGGAAAAATGACAAAGTTAGGTAGCTGTATTTATGAAAATCCAACTTCTTTGCCTATTGGGAGTTAGGTAGCTATTTTAATATGAAAAAAATCTCTGGCTTGCTGAGTATCTGGAAGTTAACTATATGTTGTCATGAAAGTCCACTTGCTATTTTTAGGAAAGTTAACTACATGTTGATATGGCTAACTTAGCTATTATATATTGATATGAATTTCAATATAATATTGATTGTGAAAAAAATGACAAAGTGTTACTGCTGTTGGATACAGATCAGTGTCCCTCTATGGAGCAGGCTATACCGGCGATTTTCCCACGGTCTCTCCATAAGCTGTGCAGATGGCACATAATGAGAAAGCATAAAGTTTCGATGAGAAAGCTTTACCAACTTTTTCCTGACCTGAAAGAGCAGCTAGCTACAATTTTGAACCATCCGCTAATGCCGTCGGAATTTCAATCAGCATGGCATGAACTGATTGATAAGTACGGGCTGCACGATATCAATGTGATGATCAACCTGTGGAACGAGAGGACTACATGGATCTCGGCATATTGGAAGGATGTTTTCTGCGCCAGAATGACATCGACACAGAGAAGTGAGAGCATGAACCATGTGCTGAAGAAAGGTTTCGTGAAGGAACAAGATAATCTCCATATATTTGCGAAATAAGTAAATAGTTGTATACAAACAAGGCGAGAAGCAGAAAACGCAGAAACACTTGCATCGATGGTACAAATCGTAAACATGCTTTTTTATTTTTAAGTAAAGGATACATATTTAAGTTATGTTTGAACAACATGAAAATTATCTTACAATAAATATTGAAGTTAAGTATATCACACTACTGAAGTTAACTTATAAAAAAATTAAAGTATACATAAGAAAAAATTGTAGAGGTTGGGTTTGTAATAGATGTTTTAAGTAAAGGATAAAATATGTAAAACAATACTTCATAGTGCATTGGCTAATATGTTAGTTTACATATGCAGGGTGCAAGGAAATCTTTGACCAGATATGGATTTGAGGAACACGCACTAAAGGAGTACACGAGAGCAGTGTACTCGGTGTTTAAAGAACGCCTATATCATAGCACAGCTTTCAGAATTAAAACATCTCGGGAAAACCCAACACACTTCCTTGTCAATCACTACAACCAAAGTAGGGTATTTGCTTGGTCGAGGCATGAGTTCCGTGTGCTAGCGGATGAAACAGAAGGCAGATTTGAGTGCGAGTGCAAACTATGGGAGCATACAGGTAAATTATCTGAGTAACATTACTGAGAATATGTTGCCGCAAACAAAATATTGATTTGCTTTTTTATTGAAATTACATGAATGCTTTTCTAGCAAAATTTGTTTTACAAAAACAATAAAGGGGATTAAATATCAGGAATACAATAAAAATAGTTAGCATTCATGGAGAAAAAATATGCCAAGTAAATAAATGAATTTAATAAAAAGATATGGAAGTTAAGTTTGTAGAAAAACGAAGGTTAACTGTATTAAAGTTGACTTCACTAAAGTTATTTTACTTACTAAACTGTGGAAGTTAAGTTTCCATTCATATAGAAGTTGACCTCAATCAATGTATTTTTAAAAATGTGCTAAATCCTTTATTTTTAATTTACGCAAAAGTTAAAACTATTTTTACAGGGTTATTTTGCCATCATGTCCTAGATGTTTTTGATCACGCAAGACTGGAAAAGATCCCAAAGAAGTATATACTGCAAAGGTATACAAAAAATGCAGTCACGGATCCAAATTTCAACCGCAAAGATTACAAAACATCAGAGACAGGAGGAACATCACTTGAATACGTATTTAACTATACTATACAATGAGGCAATGAAGACTGTGAATAGAGGATGCTACTCAGACGAAAATTTCGAGATGGTTCTGGCGGCTTTTCGAGAAGTTAATGCACGAATGAAAACCAGTGAATTAGATGTTGACAGTAAAAATCGGACATCAGCGAATGGAGAAGTTCCGCAAGGGTCTAGTCCGTCTGACAATGTCCCTGTTACTGAAGATGGTGACCAGTTCGCAGATTTAGAGCCACCACCAGTAGCAAAGGGAGTCGAAATAAAGAACAAAAGGGAAAGAATTCTGCCCCTGCACGTCCACAGCCAGAGCTCGACAACCATGGCGTTCCCAAAGGTCAGATACTCTGCAGCATATGCAAAAAAAATCACAGGGCACAATGCAAGAACATGAAAGAAGAGGCATCTCGCGGCAAAACTACTTGATACACATTAGAAAGTGTACGACACTTCTAGCCCTACAGAGAAAGTCAAAAAATGCATCCAAATTTTGCTAGCAACTCAGAAAATCACAGACGATGATGAAGTTGTTCTGCATATAGATGAGGATGAAGATTATGAAAACAATAGCAACGGATCTGAAGATGATGATGAAGCTCATACAGAAATAGAAAGTGAAGTTGACGCAAGTCCTAATGTAGATGCTCAACAAGGACGCAACAATTGCAAAAAGAGAGCTCCACAGAAAATAACAGCTACACACGTGAAGCCACAAGGAATACGTACTTGTGGCGAGTGTGGTAAAATTAGAGGACACAACGCAAGGATGTGCAAGAGATTAAAACTAGAGGAACAACTGCGGAAACAACATCTAGAATTAAATACAGAACAGAAATCTGCAAATAGCACACCAAAACAACACAAGAAAGGAGCAAAGGAAAAAGATGACACACAACCGGAGAATCAAATAAGAAGGAGCAGCAGATTTAAGAAAAGTTGAACATATCATGTATGTGTCCAAAAAAATAGAGCCAGAAAACCAGATAGTGTTGTACAGATAAAAATTATATAGATGTTCTCTTATTGCTTGTTTAAAACGTTGGACTTCCGGAGTGATTATATATCCTTGCAGAATTCTTTTAATTTATTTGGTTGCAAAATTTTGTTGGTTTTGTCATTGGGATGACTCTTTCCAGTGGACACATTGTAAGTTAATTAGCTAAAAAGTATTGTTTAATAGTGGCACATTTACATGTGTGTGGATGTATGGATATATGAAAAACTGGAAGTTATTTTTTAACAACATGGAATTAGCACGGTGCACTGCGACCGTAGGCAGTGCAATGCAGTACAACAAGGCAGTGCATGGACGGTGCACTGCCTGGACAGCGCGCAGTGCACGTGCAGTTCACTGCGACCCAAGGCAGTGCAACGCAGAACAACTAGACAGTGCAAATGAAGTTAACTTGCATAAAAAGTGGTAGTTAACTTGTACACACAAGTTAAACATTAGGCAGTGCAACGCAGTACAGCAAAGACAGTGCATGGACTGTGCACTGGCTGGACAGCACGCAGTGCACTGCCTGGATACCGCAGTGCACTGTGAGCTTAGGCAGTGCAACATAGTACAACAAGACAGTGCATGGACGGTACACTGCTAGGACACCGTGCAATGCACTGTGACCGAAGGCAGTACATCGTAGAACAACTAGGCAGTGCAAAGAAAGTTAACTTGCATAGAAAGTGGTAGTTAACTTGTACACACAAGTTAAACATTAGATAGTGAAATGCAGCACAACAAGGCAGTGCATGGACGGTGCACTACCTGGACAGCGCAAGCAGCACTGCTAAACCGCAGAAAAGGTAATGCCTGAATCAAGACAGTACATCGCAGTACAACTAGGCAGTGCAAAGGAAGTTAACTTGCATAGAAAGTGGTAGTTAACTTGTACACACAAGTTAAACATTAGACAGTGCAACGCAGTACAACCAGATAGTGCATGGACAGTGCACTTTCTGGACAGCGCGCAGTGCACTATGAACTAAGGCAATGCAACATAGAACAACAAGGCAGTGCGTCAGTGGTGGTACAAGGGGCGAGCTGATGACCATTTTTTGCTACCTGCGGTGGTTAAATTTGCTACATACGGCTGTCGGCTACCTGTGGCTTATCTTATAATAAAGTAGGTTAGAATTAGAACCACATGAACGTTAGCTTAAAAAGAAAAGATAGATAAAAATTTGGAATAGTAGATGTAAGCTTATCGAAAATGAAGTGGACAAGAATTAAAAATTTAAAAATTTACCTTTAAAAAATTTGAAGGTTAAAATTACAGATAATGGAGGTTAACTATATAATAATGTGGGCTTCAACTTTATTTAAACTCTTTGTTGTGAAAAATAGAATATACCCTTGTAGATAAAATGAGAGATAATTCGAAGTAAACCTGAACATTCACTAGTTTACTTTTATAAAAATAGATTGGAAGTTAAGTTCATGTAAACCTGGAATTTAAGTTCCAGAAACCTTGAAAGTTAACTTTCATAAAACAAACATGTTTGAGATGCTAACAAAAAATACTAGACAAGCAACAAATATAGTTCACAAATCTGGTACTTCCACAAAAATACCAATAATATATGGTAATACATCAAAATAATAGAAAAATTAGTAATACAAATCATATTCAATGTACAACATGTTTTCACAAAACTACAATGCATCTTGCTACCACCCGAACAAATTGATTGACAGTTGCTAGTGGATGGTTCAAAGAAGTGCCTATTCAGCAACAAGTTTCTGTAAAACACTTGGCCAATCTGATGGACCTAGTTCATTTTTCATGTGGAACAAGAGCTAGAACATGAATTCAGCCTTCCAGTCTTCAACACGTACCTGATTTAAAAAAAATAAAGCCAAAAAAATACAAGTAAGTTGATAAAAATGGAGTGGAGTTCAAGCAATATCAGAAACAGAAAAAAGTGGCAGTGTTTCAGGAAAAAAATATAGAAACTAACATCCTTGTTTTTGATCAGCTCTGTAATCTTAATGCCATCGTAGACAAGAGCCATCTTCATCATGTAAAATGTGCACTCGTTGACACCCTGCTCTGGGGTCAGCACATATCTGCACCTGTCTGCAGCTACATCCCACTGGACTGTGTCTTTCTTGTTCAAAGCAGAAACCCCATAAACCTCATTCATAACGGCAACCATTCTTTTATCTGTTTGGTTGTGTTCAAGAACAAAACACAAGGGTAATAAAATACATAAAACTTTAGAGTTTACAAAAACACATAGATATTGCAGATTTTAAAATTCAAAACCGAAGAGAAAAAGAAAAGCATACAATTTTGACACGGTCGGCGTGGAATTCACTCCTACATAAGTGCTGAAGATTAGAGTACCTCCTTGAATCAAAAATATCAAGCGTCCGAGTGTACCAATTTATCACGTAAAGAGTGTGATGATCTCTGTTGAAGTAAGGGATAAGAATCTGTGTAGCAAACAAATATGGAAGTTAAGTGATGCATATGTACCAAAAATAACTTTTTGTAACAGACAACTATGGAAGTTAAGTGATGCATATGTAGAAGGTTAACTTCAGTACCACCATGCAAAAACAATTTACACACAAAATTCAAAATGGACAAAAAAAATTACCAAATTTGCATCCAGCAGGTTTTCTCCTTCCCTCACAAAACCTGAGAATTGTTTAGCCGCTCTCTTAACATCAAAAGCTTTCCTTGAAATATCATTTGCACCAGCATCTTTTGGCAACCATGTTGAGAAGTCAAGAAGGTACTGCAGAACAAGTTGAACACAAAAATAAGCCAATAAAAACCAAAAATGATAAATGAGAAAAAATACTAGCAAAAGGAACATAATTTTTCGGAATTTACAGGGACAGTATACGGCGGAAGTAAAACACGCTCCCCAGACTCAAACATTTTTTTTATAGTGGGATCATCCTTCCAGAAAGAGAATGTATAATCCATAATCTAAGATTCCATCTGTTGACCACGGCCAAAAAGTCTGAACATGTAATTTCCATCGATAGATACATGATCACCGCAAGTGTTTGTGAACATAACCAAATCCGACCTGCAAAAAAGACAAAAAAAATGATGAAAAAGAATATGTTCATATTCGGGTAACACACCAGCTAGCAAAAAAGATAGCAATGGTACTTACTCCCCATGTTCCTTCAGGTAATCCGGGCTTAAAATTAAATCTCTGAATTGTTTGGCCTTGACTAAGCATGGGAATTTGTAAGGAACAAACTCGGGGACATCTTTCATGAGCTTCTTAGAGACTCTGGTCGGCCTCTTTTTAGAAAGTACAAGAGCTTGGGCAGGTGGTTGATACTTTCGGAACTGAGTTTCAAAGTCATCACTGCTGGTAGCTGAGCAGATAACTGTATCTTTCTGAACAGATTTTACAACAATCCTCGGGGGTGGCGGAGAGACAAAATCATCATCGTCGTCATCCACATTTACTAATACCTTCTCCTTCTCCTTCACATCTACTAATGCCTTAGTGGTATTTGGTTTCTTCACTGGATAGCCATGCAGTCTCGCGATAGCCTTCTTCGCCTTGCTAACAGCTTGCAACTGAAATTCTTCTTCTCGTAAAGCTATAACTTCTGGTGTGAAGAACTGAGTTTCAAATAACGTGAAGTTATCTTCCTCTATGGCAAGAGGAATTCCTGAAACACGTATGAAAAGTTAACAACACTGTAAAAAAAATAACAGTTCAGTGTATCATGGGCAGTTAGCATCATATTATAGTAGAAGTTAACTTCAAACAGCTGAAGAGTTAAGAAAAAATGAGGGGGTTAACACCCTTCTATAACAGAAGTTATATTAAAAACAAAAAAACATAGAGGCACATTTCTTCCTGTATACTAATAGTATCTAGTCAAACATAATATATTAAATAAATAATTAAAAAATTAACATTAAAGCTGTAGTTAGCATCATTTTACAGTACTAGTTATTATCAGGCAAAAAATAACAGTTCAAAAAAATGGAAAAAAGTAAGAATTAACATCATATACACTGGTAGTTAGGTATAAAAACAAACAATAGGTGCACACATATATATATTTAAAATAAAGGCAAAATAGACAGTATACCTGGATCAATACCAAACATTTCTGTTAAATCAATTTTAAAATCAGGTGCAGTCAACCAACTGTACAATGTGGTCATCCTTATATTTAAGATATCTTTCTGGTGAAAAGACACCAAACCATCTCCATCAAAAGTTAACAAGAATTGGACCATGAAAAACCCACAGCAATGACTGAATCAAAAAGCAAAGAAGAAGATCAATATAAAAAAATGCAAAAAATTAATTTAAAAAAGAGCAAAAAATCTAAAAATACACAAGACATATAATGGAAAGCATAGAGAAAGTTAGCATGAAAACTATAAAAATTACAAATAAAACTTACGGAGTTGACTGTTTCGGCACTCTGACGTAGTCAATCCCCCAACTATCAATATTAGGTGGATCAAACTTTTCACCTTTGGAATTGGCAGCTTCCCTCCATAACTTCCTGATGATTTGAACCATCGTGTGTATTACCCTCTGAGCATCTGGATCATCGGCGCCACGCATAGAATCAAGGAACTGAAAACGCTTCTTGCGCATGTTGATACCAACAACACAAAAGTGGCCCACCACACCAGGGACTGGAGGGTCAGGAGGATCGAAAATAGCAAAAAGAATCTACAAAAGAAATAAAAAAGGATCAAGAGTTAACTGAAATATAATGATGAAACAAACTGAAAAATGAACCTAAAACAAAAATACAGAGAGAAACAATATGTTAAACAAAAATCTTCACACTTACAATATCTTTCTGGTCCAAACGGTCTTCCGAATCTACACTGAAAAGTTTCTGCACACGCCTGCTATGCAGGTTTCCTTCGAAAATATGCCTCTGATTAAAACCATCATAGCCCACGTAAAGAAAAATATAAAATCATAAAAGGGACTAGGAAGATAAGTTAATGAAAAACTGGAAATTAACATTTGTGGAAGCCGTGCATGAAGAAAAAAGGTAATTACTGTTTTTTACTAGGAAGTTAAGTTATATGATAATAAAAGTTAACTTCCATTGACAGAGCAGATAAACCTAAAAGACATCCAATAAACTAGCTTTCTTAAAAAATTATGGGCGTTAACTATCTAAAAACAATAGAATATAAAAAAATATTATGGATCCATCCATACCAAAAACAAAAAAAAGTAGTGAAGACAAAAATACAAGGAATTAACTTACATAACAAATATACGGTACAATCAACTTCTCTGATCCCTAGCATTTTTTTCCAAGCAGATAAGTTCCGACAGATACTGTGTATGAGCAAAGAAACCCAGATGGTTGGAAAGCCCTCGCAATTTGCCCTATTGTGCAATCACAATCGTCATTCCTGAAGAGTGTGATGCCCCTAAAAAAAATAAAAAAATCACAGACATCAAATAAATCAAGAAAAATCGCACTGGAAAACAAATATGGTGATGGATAGAAACAAAAATAACAAAAAAGAAATGTGAAGAGAAGTACTCTTTCTTCTTGTCATTCCTCAGCCTGCACACTGCATGATAAACCTCTCTGATCTTCTCCAAAGCTGGAGAAGTGGACGGAGTAGAGAACACAGAGGATGCTGTTAAAAAAAGGAAAAAGAATGGAAGTTCATATGCCGGTAAACGCGTAGTTGATTCAGACTACGCATGGACAAAAACAAAAGAAATGATACACATCATATGCAAACATAAAAAAAGAAGAAACTGTACAATACCTATATCATTTTGAAAGTCTTATTACATTACAACATTAAAAAAGTTCCACCCACTACCAGCCGCCTCCCCCCACCTAGTGCTTACCCAGAATAAAGTAAAAGTAGATATCAGGGTAATAATACATAACAACAGAGATGTGAGGAGTAAAAACAAAAAAAACACAAAAGCACTAACGAGGGAGAATACGAGGGTATGTGGCAGGGGCGTAGGAACATTAGAAAAATATACTCTGGGAATCATTGCATGTATCTTCCTCCTGCGTCTTCTTATCTCCAGCTTGCGCCTGCGTATGTTTATCTACAGAATGTTCAAATACAGCCAAAATAGGCGGCTCAGCTGATAGTGCACATTTATCTGCCTTAGAATCTGCTAAAGACAAAAACATCAGTACAAAAAAAATAACATTCTGAAGTGACATCAAACATATATCACGGGCAAAAAAAGCACCCATCACCATCAGCAACATGACAATCATCTGCATTGTTGACATCAACATCTTCTAGAGAAAGCACATCAGGGGGAGCGTCATTTTTCTCTTCAAAATTATCAAGACCATCATCATCATCATTCTTGAGCTGCGGCGGTGACACGAGGCAAGCACGGTTAACACGAGGACTAGATTCCTAAAAAATGCATTCATCCAGTCCTCCACCGAATTCTTCAATATCTTGCGAAGCACTCTCCTCAGCTACTCTAGCTTCTTCCTGTGAGAAGTTAAGATGTCAAGAAAATAAAACTAACAACTGGGAGTTAACAAAACCACGAAAAATAAACATGATGCAAATCTGTTTTAAAAAATAAGATGTCTAGTAAATAAAACAATGCCAGTCAAAAAAGTACAATAGTGAAGTTAAAAACATGATATAGCCCTGGTAGTTAACTTCTTACAGTAACAGGAGTTTACAATTAACAAAAGGATAAAATACAAAAATATGTACTTTCTGAAATTACAAAAAAGAAGTTAAGTTACAGAGATCCTAGAAGTTAAGTTACATAAATCCTAGAAGTTATCAAACAAGATACAAAAAATATTCAAGTGTTTTAAATAATAAAAACAGAAAAGGCAATGGAAAAAACCTCTAAGCAAAAAGAATGGGAAAAGAGAGAAAACATTATACCTGAGCTTCAGCAGCTGATTGCCCAAGAACTGTAGTGAAGGTGGATTTGTCAACGCCACCACGAGCAGGGACATCATCATTAAAATCCATCTTTCTTGCTATAGTATCAACTTCTCTTTCGTAGGGTGTGCATATCAAATCTTGCTTACGACCAAAATTAGCTAAACCTTTGCGCAAAAACTTTACAGCAGACACCATGTCGCCAAGGAAACTAACTTCAAGATCAGAAGCCTCTTTCATAACTTCTTCGGTAGGCCCATGCCCAGCAGGAAAAAGGCCAGCTATACTGCCAAGACGATCAACTGTAGTCGGAACAACTTTAACAGTATCACTAACTTTCTGCAGCAGCTGATCAATATCTTTTATTGCCGTAGAGTACGTAGACTTTCCACTTTTAGAAAACATTGATGCATCAGCAAACCTCTCACCAGCCACTGGAGCCTGTTCACTCACCAAATCGGGCTGAGACCTCTCGATATGCTCATCAGGGTGCTCAGACCTCTCAATAGGCTCATCGCGATGCTCAGACCTCTCAATATGCTCATGAGGATGCTGAGATATTACCAAAGGATCATGGGACCGAATGTCATTGATGTACATATCTTCGACGCGGATGGAGTATGAATAAACAATGTCATTGCGACCCTTCCACTGCATATCAATAAAAAAGGGGATAGACAAAATAAATGAATCAGAATTCACATTAGGACCAGACAGAAAAAAGGTGGAAGTTAACTTCTCATAAAAATGGTAATTAACTTTCATAAACGATGGAGGTTACCACCATGTAAACAAAAAAATCATACATAAAAAATAAAAACTTAAAACTTTCAAAAACTAGGAGGCTAACTTTTACTATGGTCAAAGTAAAAATCCTTATAAAAAAGCCATGTATCCTAAATTTCTTATGTAGTGCACATCGAGTTCTATTCTCAAAATAGGAATAAAACTTACAGTAAGTTAACTGAAACAAAAAAAACTGAAAATAAAAGGAAGTTAACTATATAAAACAAAGAAGTTAACAGTGGAATAAATGGAGGTTAAACATTCTTCAAATAATTGTCGTTAACTGTAACAGTAAGAATGAATATATAGGTGAATTAAATAACAAATAAGGAACACGAGTTCACTCATCATATATACAACATAAAAAGCATGGGGGGTGGTTTACTGACCGGAAGCTTCCCAAAAACATACTTGGACAAATCACTTTTAACATTCTTGATAATGTCTTCAGAATAAATGGCTTTCAATGGTTTATCGTGCAAGAAGTTAGCACGAGGGGTCCTGAGATGCATCACAGAATGCTTCTTTGAATGACAGCTATCCAAATACATAACTACAGGAACAATACCACACCCTTCGGGACCGGCCTGTGCTATATTGGGATCCCGATATTTCTCCGCTGCTCGCTTCAACTCATCAACAACTAATTGGCAGAAATCACTTGAAGCCATCTTATTATAATCCATGTTTACAAGCATTGCCGCCTCTCTACCAAGACGGACGGCAGATCCAGGACATACAAGCTTCGTGAAAATGATAGCAAAGAACACCTTAACAGCTGTGTCAACTTTTGATTTATCCTTGACAAGCTCAGCAAGCAGTTTACGAAGATCCTTGGTATCAATAGCAGCATTACTCTCAAAACCAAGCTCTGCCTTAAGACTCGCCATTGAGGAATCATGGCCACTCCCTGCGGGCCTTGGGACTGTTTCACCTCCTATTGGGAACCCAAAAATGTGATGCACTGCTTCCCTGTTAACACACAAGATACTTCCAGCGCCGCAATCTATTTTCATAGTTGTTGTGTCAATTTTCTTGAGCAGGAAACACATGAGAACACGTGACATAGTGCCCTCCAACACCCAATCAAACACACATCCGAAACCTGCTTCTATGACTTTTTTTGTGAGCATCCTCCAGCAACTTCACAACCTCCAGAACTTCTCCCAACGAACAACGAACAGTCTATTGGAAGCGATCTCGAGCATTGTCATCATTTCCAGCTTTTTTTTTATGCCACGCGGCTTCCTCGCCACAGCAACTTTAATATTTTTACCAACATTTTTAGGAGATGTGTCCACAACAACTCTACCCTTCTAATTCTTTGTAGGCTGATAAAAAAATTGAAAAACAAAGAAAAAATATATCAAATATAACGAAAGTTAACATTGATGATACAAGAAGTTAGCACAACAAAAAAGTGGCAGCAAAGATGAATGGTAACCTTTTCGGGACAAGCTGCAGCGGCATCCTCCCCACCAGAATCGTCATCTGCGTCTGGCACATATGTTTCATCCATGGTACGACGACGCTTAGAAGATGAACCTTTCACAGGTGATGCTTGCTGAGCAGAAATCATATCATTCCTCATCACAGCAACACGAGGACTACGGTGAGTAGGAGTCATAGCAGACAACGACCTCTTAGCAACAACAACCCTATTCTTCTTTGTTGATTCTGTTGGAGGATCATTTTGCATGCCTAACACACCGGCATTTTGTTGCTTTGACTTCGACGAGCGCTTCCTACAGAACATCTTAACCTTCTTATTGTAAGCAGCAAGCCTAGAACTGTGTTGCTTGGCATACAATTCAAGCTGCGCTTTCACATTATGTTCCTGTGTAACCTCCTGCATACCATCTATGATTGAGACGGAGTGTCTGCCATACAGGAAACCATCATCTGCTCTTGCACACCGGTGTGCTATCAAAAATAGGTCCAACTGTCCTATCACCGAACCCTCTACATCAGCTCCACGAGCAGTGTATGCTCATCATACAGTGGCCCTCTTACACCATCGGGACCCAAAGCATCGGCAAGTGATCGGATGCAGCAACTTCTTCAGGTTGGTCTGGATAAACATAATCAGCATTCAACATATCCAAGGTTTGCTTAATAGTTTCATCAGCTGGTATAACAAAAACAAATGCATTAGTGATAAAAAATGAATGCAGTTACTATAGGAATGCAAGTTATCTTCAAAAACTGGTTAAGATGTTATTACAGAATTGGCATTATGTTCCAAAAAACTAAACACAAAGCTATAAATATCAGATATAATGCACATAATCTAGGAAGTTAAGATAAAATATATGATAGAAGTTATAATTAGAAGTTATCAAAGTTAAGCTAAAGAAGACAAGGTGCACTAGTAGTATATATTTAAAATATGAAAGTTAGATGCAAAGATTTAAATAGTTAAGATACAAACAAGTTGAGAGTTACACTAAATTATAAAGATCAAAGATATAAAGTTCACATATAAATGCACATAAAATCTAGGAAGTTAAGATAAATGAATGATAGAAGTTATAATTAGAGGTAGACAATGTGTACTAGTAGTCTTAATTTTAAATAGGACTGTTAAAACACATATCTAACAGGAAAAAAAATATAACATGTGTTTCATTTTACAAATAAACTAGGTCGCATCACATAAACAAAAATAAGATAAAGAGTTAACAGAAGTAGTGAAAGTATTAGAGAAGAAACCTCCATCAGCAGTAGATAAATCTTCCAAATTAGGATTATTTGCCACAGATATAACTGCCAAATGAACATAATAAAACTAGGAGTTAATTATATGAGTAAAAAAGGAGGAAATTAAACATAAAAAAATTACAAGTTAAACAAAGAAAAAGAATGAAAAAAGAATAAAACCATACAAGGTGGAGATACGGGTTTTTCGACAGGATCAACCGCATGGTGATCGTCCTTGTCCATATCCCGCGTCTGCGGGATATATTCAAAAACTAGAGAAGCATGACTAAGCACTAAAGGAATGCCAGCAGGACAGCTCAATTTTCCATCACGGGCAACTAATTCTGCTTTCTTAATAACCGTAACAGGGTTTGAACTCTCAGAAGCATCACCAGATCCTGGGAAAACACACACACAATTAACAGAAATCATTACAAAAATGCAACATAAAAAAAGAACATACTGTAACAGACAAGAATTAACTAATACAAATGTGAAGTTCACATAATGAGCTTGAGAAGTTAACTTGTCAGTAATCTGCCTAAGATGTTATTACAGAATTTGCATTGTATTGCAAAAAAACTAAAAATAAAAGATTGAAAGTTCAGATACACTAAAAATATAACTTAAAAAAGGAAAGCTAGCTGAAAAAAATGAAAAAGTTAAGATACAAAAAAGTTGGGAGTTACACTGAACTATAAAAATTCAAAATATAGGAAGTTAAGATAAATATATGACAGAAGTTATAATTCGAAGTTATAAAAGTTAAAATAAAGTAGTCAATATAATGTGCAATAATAGTATAAATTTAAAATATGAAAGTTAGAAGTTAATATAACAGGAACTATAAAAGTTTAAAGCTACAAAGTTGAGATATAATACACATAATTCATAAAAACAAGAAACTAACATGAAAAAACATATCACAAGTGTTTTATTTTACAAAATTAAACTCACAAAACATATATCAAATTGGAAAAATAATAAATATACGAAAATGAACCCTATAATTTATTATAGCATCATAATATACTAGAAGTTAACTTCAAACAACTGGAAAAGTTCGGACAAAACAGGGGAGTTAACACCCTCTTATAATAGAAGTTAGGTTCAACTAACATCATACAACTAGCATAAATCAACTAACATCAACTAGGAGGATATTTTTAGGCTGAAGTTAGTATCATTTTAACATCAGCAGAACAAAAAAATAATCAAAAAACAGCAGGAGATATACGACAATGAACCCTATAATTTATTATAGCATCATAATATACTAGAAGTTAACTTCAAACAACTAGAAAAGTTCGAACAAAACATAGGAGTTAACACCCTCTTATAACAAAAGTTAGGTTCAACTAACATCATACAACTAGCATAAATCAACTAACATCAACTAGGATAATATTTTTAGGCCGAAGTTAGCATTATTTTAACATCAGCAGAACAAAAAAATAATTGAAAAACAGCAGGAGTTAACATCATACACAGACAAAATTAACTACAAAATCGAAAGAAACTTAGTAATGAAATTAAACAAACCTCTTTGTCCTGGATAACGAGAATCATCCATAGAAATCAACTAACACACAACTAGCAGGAGATTCCTCCCTACACAGACATCGAATTTGGGGATCTCAGTAAAGCATCCGCGACCCAAAAAACCAAATCATGATAGAGAGGGTATGGAGTAGGTTTCGGTGAACTAACCAACCTCCAGATAAGAGCAAGAGAATACGCAACACGTCGGTTCTCCACCGATAAACACAAGCCGTCAATGGCACCAGTGGAGGAAACGCCGGCAACTGCTCCGCCTCCGCCAAAAAACCCTAGACACCTGGAAAAATCCGAGCACCGGAAGCGCCTGCGAGTACGGGGAGGAGCGCGAGGGGTACCACGAGGGTAAGGCAATGATGGAGCGAGAAGAGATAGTTGCTGATTTCTACGGGGCGACGGCGGCTGCCGAAAATCGTGACTCCGAGCGGTTAGTGCGGGATGGGAAGAGAAGATGTCGGGAAGGGGAGTTATGGCACCCAACCAGACCACGTTAAAACAACCACCCGGACACGGCCCCGCACGATACGAGCCCAAGCAGCCCGTTAAAAATACGCACAAACCAACATTTTACGTGAAAAATAACGTCTGCGGTGGTCCAGAACGGAAGTTAACATATGAAATGTACGGAAGTTAACACCTGTTATCCGGGAAGTTAGGATGGAGTTCCTGAATAGTTATTCAGAAACTGGTTCTTGACTAGCAGAGGTATATATATATATATATATACATATATATAATATCGAAAATATGTTTCTACCACCCGGTGACAATACCCCCTACTCATGGTCGTGTGATCGGTCATCGAGATTCGCACCATCGTCCATTAATTAGACCATTATCTACAGATTAACATGTTCGTTAGTCAGAAAATAGGTACGTGAGACCCCATGTCTGACCATTAAATGCACCTAAATGGGGTGGTTAATAGGTTAGCATGTTCATTAGTCAAAAAAAAAACAGCATTAATGAGAGTATCATATCTGACCGTAGGATCATTATCCGACGATAAGCAATGAGGTGGTTATAGCCCCCCGGGGATAAAAAACCCACTCTAATATATATATATATATATATATATATATATATATATATATATATATATATATATATATATATATATATCAATCTTTTTGTTTTGTTGGTGCACGTGGATTCCATAATCTTCTTGTTGTGTCGTCTTAACAATGTTTAAACCAGCTAGATGGTCGATGTGTCGCAGCAACATGTATCTTGACGAGCTTTTAGTTGATATGTTCATCGACTCATAAAGTCTCGCTGGCGATGGTGTTTTTTTGGATCTTGCGATGGTAAAAGATCAGTGTCTCTTATGACATGCGTATCGACGACGTTGGAGTTGCGCGATGGCAACTTGGCTCGGTGGTTGCAAAAAAACCAAAGGATTATTTTGTATTTCTCGATCTCTTAGAATTTTATTTGCAAAGTTTTCATGATAATTATTTCATCTCGGTATGTATTTTTGTTTTCACGTGTGTTGCTTCATGTAACTTGATTTTTAATTAATGAAAATATGTAGTGGCTCTAAAAAAAAGTGTTTCGTGGAGAAATAATTGTAAAAGGGTATGATATTTTACTTTATTTTCTTCTTCCTAGCACGCAAAACAAAATGCATGATCTTTTGATATTTCCTCATGTATTGCAAGTTACTGATGTAATATTACCCTGTGTTCAAAGACTAAGTTGTTGTAATAATTTTATCTCTTAAATGATATAATTGTTGCCCTATCACGCGACGCCGCATGGCAGGTTTCCTTAAGGAGGTGATGTTGTTGTGATCCTGAATGGGTTACTAAGCGAAGATCGTACAGCCATTTCTATCACTGGGTTTCCTATACGATCGCCGCTAGCCACGTATCTCATCTCAAGCCTTGATCGATCTTAGGGGGTCTTGGGTACCTAAAAGTCCAAAGATTGAGACAAGAGACAAAGAAATAAAAGATATAAATCCCTCTTTCGAACAATACACAATTCTCCCATAAATTAGATGCACATAAACGATGTGAGGCTTCTCCCCAACCCGCAATCCGTGAGGACTACTCAATCAGAACAATAAGATCAAGGATAGGAAACATTGTGCAAAATAGTTAGATTAAAATAAAATATTCTTACAATTGTCTCCGAATCACAAAAAGATCTCAAGTACAAAGTAATAGCTATGGCTAATGGAGAGGATGGATGATGGAAGGGATGAACTATAGTGTGGATCTCCTTTGGTGGTGTTGTGATGCAATCTGAGAATGGAGGCCCTCTGCATGGCGGCTGGGACCTCGAAATATATATGCGCCTTCACGATAGTTGTAGGGTTTAACGAGGCGAAGCCGCCGCCACCCCATACGTGTAGGCCGTATGTGAGGGATGCGTCTATACCAGTGCTCGTTATGTTGACTGACGCCTGGCATTAGCTCTAGAAATACTTGGTCATCAAAACTTTCTCAAAATCTTCATTTCTGACTCCAGATTTCGCAATAAAAGTATGATTTCCTGTACAACATAAATCAAAAGAAGGTTTTGCATATCTTTACAATAATTATTCATTAGTGAAAAATCAAAATAGATTAATGCCAATTGCTTGACGAAAAATAATGTTTAAACACGGAGAAAGATGTTGATTTTTGGAGCCATCAGCCACCACCATAGCCATCTTTTTGCCCCTGCCATCCACCATAGCCACGGCCATCATGCCCTACACCATTTCCACGGGCATTGTCTTGGCCACGAAAGGGGGCACCAGCACCACGAGGAAAGGCAACATTGGCAGAGAAAGAGGACGAGGTCTAGCCGGTTTCATTGAGCATCTGCTGATGGAGAGCAAATGCGGTGAGCTAGGAGCACATGTCGGTGAGAGTAGTGGACGGCACGGCGTTGATCGAGGCTACGAGGGGATTGTAATCGCCGCTGAGTCCATTGAGGATATAACTCTTCAAATATCATCATCAATTTTCTTGTTGGTCACAGCAAGCTCGAAGGCAAAGAATTTCATCTTGGCAATAGAAACGGTGGCATACATCTCGTTGTTTCTTGGTGTTGGTGAGGGATCCATGAAGCATGTTGACACGAGCCTTTGACTGTGAGGAGTGGAGATTGGTGATGACACCCCATACCTTAGCAGCATGTTTAGGCCTAGAACCTCGCCAAGCATATTTGGCGAGATCGATTTCATCAGGAACCCGAGCACGTGTTGATCTCGGGAAGAGTAGGCCGGATTTTTCTCCTTCCTTGTCTTGTCTCCATCTGCAATGTCTAGGGTTTCGCAGGGGCGTGATCAGATCCATCAAGGAGCCCCATGACCTCGGCACCACGAAGGGAGGACATGATCTGAGCCTGCCAGTAGACGAAATTCGTACTTTTCATCCTTGTCTGTTGACGGGGTACCGAGGGCCGCTGCCAAGGAGGTCATTAAGGTGGAGGTCGACATCAGATGTTTTTGGGTGTTCTGGTTTTGTGGTTTTGGGTGCTACGATCGGGGAGGGATCGACGGATTTGTGTTTTTGGATGCTACGATCTGGGAAGGATCGGCGAGGTTGTGATTCTTTGGGTGCTTCGATCTGAGGATGATCAGTGAGGGTTTTGTGCTACAACCTAAAGAAGATCGTTGATCGGAGAGTCTAGGGCTAGACAACGATGAAAGAGCTAAGCTCTGATACCATGTCGATGGTTGTGGGCGGAAACGATAGTCCCGTTGGGGCATCGGTTCGTGTTACATAGCATGGGAAAAGCCTACATAGTGGCAGTACAGAGGGAGTTATATACCGATAGGATACTGTCCTTTACCATATACAATATGTAATACAAACTCTGACTAACGATATAAACCTTTATAATTTCCGCATCGCTATTGACAGGTCACAATCATAATCGATTCTTTCTGCCTAGCTAAGCTACATCATCACCATTTCATCTCAGTGACTAAGCTCATGGCTACATCACCAAAGAAGAAGAAGTAGGAGAATGATTTGTCTTCCCGAGGTAACCTGCCGACCTGCCACGTGTTTCTTTCGATCATGATAGAAAATCAAAATTGATCACAGCAGACAGAACCGTGCAGTACATAGATCCAATCATCAAGCCATGTCGACACCACCATCTCGGCAGCCAACTGCCCGAAACTGATCGAGTTCCACATCTCTGTGCTCTGCTTGCTCTACTTGGTTCTTGGACAGTACTATCTTGCGCAGAATATACAACAAGAGCAGCCGCAATGCCGCCGCCGTCGCGGGCACCCCGTCATTCTGCTGGTCCTCTTCTTCACCGGGGCGGAGGCTCGAAAGCAGCGGGGGAACATCACCTTATTCTGCTCGGCCGCCGGTGCCGGGGCTGGAGAGGAGCAGGGTAGCTGCAGGCGCTAGACGGCCGCGCGGTGCCGGTGCCTAAATTCGAGCCACCCATCGTGCGCGCGGCGTATGTGCGAGTGCGTACTCCATGTATAAAGAAAAAAAGAAAAGACGTTTGTGCACCGAAAATTTCTCTACCTCCGTTCGTGAGCTACTAGAGTGAGAGAGCTAGCTAGTGCTAGCACCCACACTCGCAGCCCCGCTCCTCCCCGTCGCCGACTCCAAGGTGCAAAAGCAGCCGCAGGCATCCTTCTCCCGTCGCCTCCTCTGAAGCTGTTTTTTTGGTTTGGCTTCTTCTTGTGCTGTCACACTCTAATCAAAGAGACTCACCAGCATGGATTGTCAGCTAGTAACAAAAAAGATGTAACTTTGGGCTAAACATGTAACATTGGGCTGTGTGCCGTGCATTGTCAGCTAGTAAGAAAACAGATGCGGTAATTGTCTACTAGTGTTGTCTAGATCCAATTAGTCATAAATATTACTAGTAAGAGCGATTGTTTGAATTTTAAAGGAAATTAGCACCAGTGGTCTAGTGGTAGAATAGTACCCTGCCTCGGTACAGACCCGGGTTTGATTCCCGGCTGGTGCAAGTTTTTAAGTGCGGAGCTATGTACTCGTATGAGCCAATCATTTTGGTTGCCCTTTTTTTTGAACCATTCAAAAACACAAGTTTAAAGTTTCAAAAAAGAACTCGAAAACAACTCTACATGTAGATAATGATGTACTCTACCAACTCAATCAACTCGCTACCCGAAATATCTAGTATCTTAGGCTACGCAAAAATGACAAAATCTGACATATTTGTAGATTATGAATATATCATGAGTCCACTTGATTTGTTAAGATAACAATGCATGTGCAATATTTTATCCACTCTAATCATGGTATCTATAATGCTAGTTGTTGTATTGGTTTGTGGTATTCCTTTAAAATACCACATTTAGTTTCAGAAATTACGTTCAATTTATCAACTTATATAGCTTTCACAAATCTTTGTTGGTGTTTTAAAACAACCAAGCATAGCATATTACAACGTTTAACTTATCCTGAAATTCAAAACCAGTTAGTGTCACAAATACTATATAGAAACTCACTATGTATATATTGGTACAGTGTCACAAATACAATTTACCAAAACTATGGAACCTGTAAGAGGTTATAATAGCGATGTCACACTAGGCCCTCAGTTGGTGTAGCAAACATCCCCTCCCCCATCTCCTTGCACGATCACATGCTGGAACTTGATGACATAGAGAACACGAGGTTGATACCTCTCGCAAATGTCAATCTCGGTGTCATGGGCGATGGAGAACGATATCATCCCGCCAGATCAACGTGGCTAGATTTCCATGGTGGATGGTATATGGTTGTGCACATGAACCTATCTAATAATGGCATGATACCAGCCTTGAAAAGTAGCGCCAATAGAGAAACAAAGATGGAAAATCCGTATGAATAGTGCATCTTCTTTTCCTTTTTCTATTAGTTGGGAAATGTTTTTCAACAGATTTTGTGATTTCTTATTATCATGGAGTACATTGATTTTCATTTGGAATTTTGTGACATACTATTAATTTTTAAGATCTGACATGTTAGTATTTTTATTCAGTATGAATGTGGTTTGAAAATCGAGATTTTCTCATGATTATTTTCTGTACCTTTTAATAGTTGCATCATCATGGTATAATTTAGAGGTTGGTATCAATATCTATCTTTTAGGTCGTGCACGGAGAAATTTCACTGATCGGTATACATACGATAGTTTATCCAAAGAAAACATTCCTTCTAATACGTACATTTTCCTTCATTTTGTCTCTAATCGTCTTCTCATTCTTAGTTTGCCACCAAAACCCACTACTAAACTTGCTTAGATTGGAGTAGGAGGAGAATCAATGCTTCGGGACTTTTCCCTCCTCTCGACACAGGGAGGGGCAACCCGCCAGGGTTCCTTCGCCGCCGCCACTACCTCCCACCGGCCGGAAGCCAGGCCCCCTCCTCCTCCTCCTCCTCCGCCACCAGGAGCGCCTAATATTCGAATTTGAAGCTGCTTTCAATTCAAATGGTTATTTAGGAGAGCCTATATTCAACGGTGTTGGTGATCTTGTTGGGATATCATACGATGATGGGGATGCGTGGTCCTCCTGAGCTTCCTACAGCAGCGTCTGTTTAGGGAAGCAGAAATCAAGAGGTACTATGTGATCCAAATTTCATATACAAATTTACAACTGTATCGTACTACTTGGCTAAAACACTAAAATTCAAATGAGTTACAGTAGCCATGCTTTAGGTCTCTATATCTGGTAAGTACAGAATGAGGAGTGAGTGCCTAATTTTAGCCTTGCAGATTTGTTCCACTCTTGGTTTCAACAAATTTGGCAGAAAATTTTTCTTACATTTTCTTATTTTTCTTTTTTCTAGTCTCCTAGGTAGTGTTTCCTATGTACTAAAACGAAACCCAATCTCGACCCAAGGCTCGGTTCTGCTGCCTGACGGATCAGTCCCACCCACCTAGGTGCAGTATGTATTTTGTCAGTATTGCTTGTTGCAGTTTGTTACTAGCTAGCTAAAAAGTCTTATATTGTGGAACAGAGGGAGTATTTGTTTTTCTACCGATTCCTTAATCTCTAGAGTGACTATCTGTAGCTGGAAAATATCAAAGTCTCAGGCAGCTGCATGCACATTGGAGCTGACTGTTGTTGGAGCCTACTGTAGTTCTCAATCTAGTTTCCGTTGCTTAACTATCATCTGACCTGTTATAGTATCGTAGTTTTAGTTTCTGTTATCATGTACTCCAGTTTAGTTGTTGATTTAGTCTCCATTGTTAAACTACACTAGTTGAGTGCCCGTGCGTTGCCACGGCCGTTCTACTTATTTTCTTATCGTATATTGAAATATGATTCAAGTGAAAAATCATGGGTAAAAATATTTGTGAAACTAAATGTCCATACAATGCAGTGCTTTTTTGTAAAGCATGCTAGTGGTGTTATTGGTCTCAAATTCTTTTTTTCCAGCGGGATTGGTCTCATATTCTCTCTAAATCTTGATAAGTACTCCCTCCATATAAAAAATAACTGACTTGGGTTTGTCTAAAGAATGATGCATTGCAGATTGTGACTTTTATATTCTTCCTTAAAACACAATAGTATAGCATAAGAGATCAGTGTGTAAAAATGGTTATGCGACATTATACTAAAACCTAGGTGTTGCAAGTTTGTCATTCAAAATTGTACTCCCTCCATCCAAAAAATAACTGACTTGGGTTTGTTTAAATTCGAATATATCTATACACTAAAATGCGTTTAGATACATTCGAATTTAAACAAACTCAAGTCAGTTATTTCTAGACAGCAGGAGTACAATTTTGAATGACAGACTTGCAAAACCTAGGTTTTAGTATAATGTCGCATAACCATTTTTACACACCGATATCTTATGCTATATTATTATGTTTTAAGGAAGAATATATAAGTCACAATCTGCAATGCATCATTCTGTAGCTAAACTTGAGATAAGAGGAGAATTGGCTATGTCCAACAATCACCCAACTTGACAATTATTCATATCTTACAAGCAAGCTTCATTTAACTTGCGTGTAACAACTTAAGTACAACACACACAACTTACATGATATGATAATTCCACTGCATGTCAATCACCGGAGCTAAAATCTCATAGTTGTAATATATCTTTCTTCAATCTAGAAGTAGCTTCTTTTACATTAGCTCATAAGGTAGCAATTTAGTGGTGAATGTGCATGTCCCGCTCTGTTCCTGGATGACAGATGTGAGCCTTCATGAAAAGTAGGGTGTGCATAAAGACTTCCTCATAGTGCAGTGGCCCGTAGGGTTATTCAACAGGTGAGCGCGAGAACTGGTATTTACCGTTGACATCTTCGAAGCAGCTTTTAGGTATCCCTTGAGAAATTGTTAGAACATACTCTTCACCAGATGTAGCAAGCACAATGCACGAGGCCAAATTACCATTTGGTAGCTGATAAAGAAAAATCCAGGTTTCTCTAACAAGTTTTAGGTAGCAAGGTAAATTAGCACTGTGTATAGGATTAGAATATTTCAAGTATATTCATAAATGAGTGAACAAGCTCAGCTTCAGTGTATAGCTTAGTATCAACTAAAATTCCCAAGAAACTTTAAACCATGGACGCACGTATTCATTATTATGAGCAATAATCAGCATGTAGTACTACTAATAATTATTCAAGCATTATCGTAGTAAGAATTATAGGAATTCAAAAACAAACTTCAAGGTAAGTAGGTAGTTGACCAATATAATGACTACAGATAATTGTCAGTTCTATTTTAGCAAGGTCCATGTATCACATAGCTCTGACTCACAATTTTTCATGATGTACCAACATAACCCCTAAAGACGCACAAAAAAAAGCTATGAAGATGCATGTGAACATGAAATGCACGCATTAGAAATGCCCGAACAATGAATCAAGTTCTTTTAATATGCAGAATCAAGAGCACTGCCAACCATAATAATCCATAATTTTCAAAGAAATGTCAACTTCAATTAGTGTAAACAGGCAGATATTATGGCCACTTGGTAAGTCCTCTACATCCTTGTCAAAACAAGTTGGTGGCCTGACCTGATCAGCGGGTAACTATGGCTGGTAACAACAAAATTAAAAGTTGTGTTAAATATAATAAAGAGAAGAACCTGCGCGGAATAATTACCACTATGCTAAATGATGTTACTAACAATGTATCCACAAAGATCACCACTGTGACAAACAAGGAACATTTAATTTTTTTGTAAACGGCTAGTGTTGTTGGATCATATTGAAGGGGTGTTTGAAATATTAAGCAATTGCAAATAATATATCTTCCATCCTTATGCATAGGACTGGAAATCACGCGTACAACTCTCCAAGAAACATAAATATAGGTGGGAAGGCTGTCCTACTAACCGAGGAAACAAATATCCAGTGTCCTATTAACCGAGAAGACGAATATCCAGATCCATTTTTGACAAGGTAACGATATTCATGGAAACATGGCGAGTAATATCAAGACTATGAAAAAGAAATAATGTAAGCACACCAAAACACATTGCCAATCCAATTGAAAAGTATTATTAAGCTAAAGTGTGCTTACATTTGAATGTGCAGAATCAAGAGCGCTTGAAAAATAATCTAGAAACCATTTGAATCTACTTCTATTCATTATGAGCCCTAACCCTCTGCCCGGACTCACTTCGTCGTTGTGTGGCCGCTCCATGTTGTGACTATTAGTTGGTACCTGATCTAAAAAACTATTAGTTGGTAAAAATATAACCAGGTAGTATAGAGAAGAATAGATATACAGAGAGCAAGGAAAATAGAGCAATTGATTTGTTTAATTAATGCTCTTGTTCAAAAAGCTGGAGAAGCTTTCTAGCTACCGCGTCACTCCATGCTGGTTCTGGGATAAGAGCAGCTGAGGACAGGGGCATCATCTTTACTACTAAAAAAATTGACTCTTGATGTAGGGGTCCGAATCAAATTCTTATATCAGGGTATTACTTGCACAAAATTGAAAAATAAATAGCCAGATTACTAAATACTGCCTTCTATGTATAGTGAACCCATCACAACCAATATATGCTCGCATCTTTCTCAATAGATCACTACAGAAGGGGAATACAATAGTATTTGAGTGCAGAAAATGGTAAGTTTAACTGCAATTTTGGGGTGCCCTCTTGGACGGCAACGGAGTGTACACCTAATGGGAAGATTTTGATTCAGTTACATGACAACTCTGTTTACAGAAATGATGGGCATGAGAGCTAATAATATATGTTATAAGCAACATGACAACCTAGAAAATTGCTTTTGCGTGCAAAGGGTAACAAAACTACAACAGTGTACAGTTTAGGAAAGTCAATCTTCAATCAAGTAATTTACACGGTACCAAGATCTAAGAAAGACCATGCTAAATTTCAACTTCTGACCGCCCAACATGCTGAGCAATATTGTCCATACCTTGAGTCATCGTCACCGTAGCCAATTCATATGGGAATGTCTTAGAGAACCCAACCTTGCCGGTTTCTTCACTTCTCTCATGCAGCTTTTATATCTTCTCATGGCATTTGATACTCATCATTACCTAATAAATTTACAAAAAAAGACATGAGATACATTCAGAGTGCAAATTATGTATCATTTCAACATAAAAGAGTGCTACCCATAAGAACATGAGATCTTGATACCGTGTTCAGGAGCTTTCTATTGTATTGAAAAAAACAACATTATGAACCAATCAATGGGTCAGCTATACAATATATATAGCACATGAAATTTAGAAGGAAACTGCAAGTTTGGGAGGCATAGCCATAGCCTAACAGAAAATGGTTTAGGAACAATGTAACTTATTCGGATGCATTCGGGTGCATACTACTGAGCTAATGTAGTTGAACATGGATCTCTCTAGTAAATTAACATCTTATACCATTTACCACTAAGCTAAGGAAGTTGAACATATCATACTACAATTGTTAACGAAATTGAAAGCAGAGCCGAATCAACAGAAAATCTGAAACTTTGTCGCCATTGCATCCATGAGTCATGTTATTGATCTATACTATTTGAATTCACATGCACAAACAACTAAAACACTCAGTGTATTGTATAGTTTTTCATATTCTCATTCCCACCATGAATTTTCTGATACAAATGCCATTATAAATGGGACAAAATAGGTACATGATTACAAGCACCGACCCTAGCATACTGCAATACCAACTCATCATCAAATCAACAATAATCTAAGTCATTTTCCCTGTTGTAATATTAACAATATTCAAACTTCAGAAGTTTAGAGAGGGATATTAATGGTTGACCAACCTTCCAAAGGCAGAGGGTTGGTGACACATCAGGGACAGAGGGCAGTGAACAACGGACCCGTCTTCTCGAAAAAGTCAGCATCAGGATCCCAATCCATGACATGACCTCCCCCTGAAAAATCACAGTAAATAAATCCACTCAAATCTCGCATCCTTGATCACCGGGAGGAGTCCAAGAAAATGCCATGGATCTCATATACGCCATAGAAAATAGATGGGGTCCCCACGGTGACCCTGATCTGCCATGCCTCAGAGGCGGTATGCTGCTTCGACAACGCCAGTGTCGCCTCCTGAGTGTGAGCCGCCACTGGCGAGGATGGCGACCTCGAGGGGCTGACGTGGGCTTGGAGCGCATCGGTGGAGACCTCGAGGCGGTGGCCACAGGCTAGGTGCACCGGTACCCTAGTGCACGAGAGACAAGAAGAGAAAATGGGTGATCCCCTGCTACGACTGCTCCTCCTTGCCTAGCTAGGACAGTTCGTCGGTAGCGATCTTAGACCATGTCAGGATAGAGGCGCTGCCGAAGGAGGATGGCCTCCTTGGAGGTTCTCGGGCTCTTAGTGGTGGCGGGAGGGCGCAGGGGTGGGGGCAAGATGGGAGGGGCAGCCGAGGCGGGTTCCATGGGAGTAGGTCAGGGTCCTTGGTTATAGAAATATTTATGGCTCACAAAATTATGAGTACAAAGTAGGAATTTGTTATTTCTCACTCAGGCTAGGAGCTGTGGTTTCTCAATCAATTTTTACATCATAAAACACATGATTCCGCATATTTGTTAGTAACTTCAGATGTAGAAGTGTGGTTCTGTGCATACTTCTAAACAGTAAGTAGCACATTATTTCCATTAGATGAAGAATATGCCCCAAGGATGGTCAAATTATGTTTGGTCCACTTAAATTTGTATCTTTACTTCAACAAATTAGTACAAAATATAACTCAACATCAAACTGAGTAGATGCAGAGCAGTAAAGTTTATTCATTTATTAATGTCTCTCCGGAGGAAAACAAGACAATGTTCATACGGAGCCTCTATTGGTTACAATCATGCATAGATGATAGGTCCCATACCAAGGCGCTATGAACTAATCTCAAGCTTACATACGTAAGCGTATCTGTTCTTATCATATTTCAAGATTCAGCAAGATAAAACTTAGCAACAAACTGAAATCACAAATGTGCATCCTTTGCTAATCAGCAGTTAATTATTCTTGACATCCAATCGATTCCTAGAACATTTATCAAAATCAATTCCTGGAACATTTATCAATCAAGAATCCAACTAAAACTCTAACACAAATAATACAAAATTGAGCATTCATTTGTAGAAGCATTTGTTCCTATGACCAATACAAGAATCTGAATAGCTCCAACCAAGAAATCACAGCTGCTACAAGAATTAACTTCGAAATAAATGGAGTCCAACACGATTGATGAACTATATGCTGTAGAGCTAACAATCAAGAACCGAGAACTCTCTACTTACCTACCTTTCTTTGAGAACGTGCCAGGAACAACACGAGAGGGCACCGATAATACGGAAAAACTGACCTCCCATGACGTGACGAACGAGGATACATCAATATTGTCGGGGCACGCCCTGCCGTTCCGGTAGCCGTCGCCTAATTTGTTGCTGACGGGGCTGCATATGGGGACGGAGAGGCTGGGCGGTGCTCGGTGAGCGATCCGATGCTCCACGAGGCGCAGATGCCATAGGACAAAGTCAGGCGGCGGCCGTGGGGGCCACTGCGGGATCCCATGGCGGCCATAGCGGGCATCATCTGCGTGCACTTCCCCGCGGAGGCCTTGGGGTCAGGGTTGGGGTCGGGCTCGTCGTCTGCGGCGTAGAATGCAGCGCCCCTAGCCTTAGGAAGTGTCGGAGCGGGCGGGAGAGGATCCCAGTGAGACGCAGGAGGTGGCGGATGGCTCGCCGACGCAGGAAAGCGACGTGTTGGTGCGGCAAGGGAGCCAAGCGGCAGCGCACACTGGATCAAGGAGCGAGGTGGCGGCGGACTGCGCGGTGAGGGAGGCGGCCCAAGGAGGAGCGATGGATGTTCGGGAGTTCATGGAGGCGAGAAGGCGAGGTTGGGGATCGAGGTTCAGTTTCTTCCTGGCGGCGCTGGGGGTTGCAGTCTCGTGCTTCTGTGTTTTTTTTTTGATACGTTGTATGTGGTATTAGGGTTAGAGCGGTAGGTGGCCCTGGCCGGCTACTTTTCTTTTCTCACCCGGGCACTCTGAATCGATACTTTCCACTAATAGGTGGCAGAGAAGTGTAATTAACTAAGAAAGTATTGAGATGAGTTATTGTACCCATTAGATTTAGATCAAACGGTCCTGACTATTTCAATGTTTGATGTCAAAGTGTCAAAGTACAACCTACCAACACCAACTTCTTTTTAATAGTAAAGAAAATGTGATTTGCTGTGTTGCAATGTAATGTACTTGTGGATTTAGTATCTATCGCCGATGGCATTTTTATTCCTGGAGAAACCATTTTCATTGTTTGTATTGAGTTGCCGAATGTGATCTGAAATTGCCTTTTCAACTTGTAGTGTTGAAGGCTAATTGGCTCTCATGACACAAACACCAAAGTTTTAGTACACTGTTATAGCTGATTTTCTTTTCTTTTTGCTGCTTTACAAATTATATTGGATTTGAAGGTCAGATTATATCATGGATGCACTACAAATTTATATTGTTTAACGTTTGACTGATCTAGGTTCCACATCAAAACTTATTTGGAAACTGATGTTTAGTAAATGAGCTTGAAAATTCATATAGACTATATTAGCAAATGAATAAAAAATGTCCTCGTAGTTTGCATGAAAAAAGTTTAGGTTGACACTTGCGCAAAAAAAAAGCTAAACACCCACGGGTTGTTCATATTTCAAACGGCAAAATGTTCTGCTACTGATTTCACTTCGTTTGCCAAAATTATGGTGTCGCGATTTGTGGCCGGTTTTTAGAGCCTGAAGCTGGTAGTTCCTGCCGCAATGGAAGGGAGGCCACAGATTAGCGGTGACCTCTGCTCCAAATGTCACAGGGAGTCCGCGAGGATGAGCGGCACACATTGATCAGATTCCCCCATACTTGGTCGACATGACTATCAGCTTCCATCAGGTACCAAGTCTTGGTGCATAGCATTCTAGGCCATTCCTTCAGTGATCGTAAATTCCTTTTCAAAAGTGTTCCAACTTACGTTGTTGAATTGATTCTCGCGACACAGACATGCAAGTTTCAGTAAACTGTTATGGCTAATTTTCGTCTCTGTTTTCTGACTTGCAAAGTATATTGATTTGAAGGTCAACTAATATCATGGATGCACTGCATCTTTATGTTGTCTAATGTTTGAGTGATCCAGCTTTGCACATCAATGCTAGGTTAACACCTATAGAGAAACAATGTTACCCTGTTACAGATTGTTCATCTTTGAAATAGAAATGTTCTACCATTGGTCTGTTCGTTTGAAAATTCATTGAACGGAAGAATTGGCTTGTAACTGAAGAGAAAAAAGGCCTCGCGTCGCTCTCCCGCGGGGGCGACCGAGGTGGCTCCGTCCTTGATCGCCTTCCCAACCTCCCCTTCCCTCTCGTTCCCCCGCCGCCGCCGGGCAAAGCTCACGCGGTGCCGACGGCGGCGGGTCTGCTTCTACCCGCATGTGTAGAGGTCCCAACCTGATAAGATAGAGATCCCTGTGTTGACAATGCTAGTCCCTGGTTCAATAGCCATCATCCACAGTTTAAGATGTAATATCAAGAAACAAAGGTCATAATACAACTTTATAACCAGGAGTAAAATAATTCATTACATCTTACATAGCTCATTTGGCTATCTCATTACAATGCATCAGAAATATCCATATAGCATGGAGTCCTTCATCTTCAAAGTGCCACAGGCAATCATGATGGTTGTAGACTTTTAATCCTATTCAACACACTTCACTAACATCAAACAAACCTGCAACATAATAAGTTATAGCCATAAGGGTCAATACATTTGAATTGTATTGGCAAGTGATACTATGGTAGAGTAGTGGTATCTATCATCTATATGCTTTTGGCTAAGTGGAGCTTAGCCTTGCTTTGCTTAAAATAAGTTTTCCTTATTAGCTGAAAACACTAAGTTTTTGTTTGTCAAATCACCCAAGTCATCTACCAATTAAAAATTGAAGATCCTTTAACCCTTGTTCAACCACAAATTTTTTTAACTTAGAAATTGGGATGAGGAGATCCTTGATAGCTTCCATGTCTTGATGCTCAAATTGTCCATTGCCGGGGACACGGCTAAGTACTTAGATTTTACTCTCTCGAGAGGTGGTGCACTTTCCCCAAAAGACTCAACATGCATCAAGACAAGATCTTTCAGAAGACTTCCCTTAGACCAAATGGACGCGTTCCAACCTATCACCCCCTACCACATTCTGTCCATATCGCTAAGTTATTGCAACCTATATGATCCTGGCAGAGCCCATATACCATGTGGTTGTACTAGAAGCTTCTCAACACTTGACATCTTAAATCTCTTTCTTCCTGGGTGGCTTTCCACAAGTGAGATACACAAGTTTTCACCAGTTTACTGGCCTTGCGTAACCACTCAACATAAATCCATGCACACCATTCCACCCAGGTGATTCATTCACATAGTTGTTTTATTAAACAAAACATAAGTCATAGACTTAGAAATGTTTCATAGCATGAATATAATCCACCCTTGTTTTCTACTATCTAGGCTAAGCATACTAGTAGCAAGAATCTTAACTTAGGGAAATTATAATAAGGCATCATCTACTAGGATTTCCCATGGCATAACATACTTAGTAAAAAATCCATGCAAGTCTTACTCAAAATATCACTAATGCATAGTGAAAATAATAGGACAAAATGTATGAAGCACCACTTGACTTTTTAGTAGAGAAACTAGGTTCACTCATTGATCTTGCAATTGTCACACTCCTCAAAGTTCACTACAATTCAATCAAGCAAGCACATATTCAAACTAGCATTCAAACAATTCACCATATAAAATAATAAAAACAAAGCAATGCATGCAAGCATGCAAAAGATTTTTTTATTGAAAAAGTGGTTTCTAATAAGGTTATAAACATTTTAAAACACCTATTGGTCATTTATAAAAGTGGCAAAACTATTTAAAATCAAGTTAGTGAAAATGGGCCATTTAAATCATTTTTGTTTTGCTAAAAATGATTTAAATCAATTAGTAATTTCTAGTGTTAGCCAAATATATTTTTAAACACAAATGTTAATTTTTATGGTCAAAGTGTTTAAAACTAATCCATTTGAAAAAGGTTTCACCCAAAAATCATTTTTAAATAATAGCAACATTTTTGTTTTACTAGAAATGCTTTTATTCAAAGGAATAATTCCTTGTGTTAAAAAAATATATGTTTAAACTCAAAAATTGGTTCTTATGGTCAGATAGTTCAAATCAAACCATTTTCAAAAGGTTTTACTCAAAAACCATTTTTAGAATAATTTTTATACACAAAATAGGCCTAGAAATGTTTCTGCAAAAACACCCAATTTTCCAGAAGCAAAATACTAAACCAGGGGCATGGTTGCAAATTTCTCATTTTTGTGAATCCATTGATATAAAATTTGCAAAATTTGGACATGTAGATCAAAAGTTATGAATTTTTCAAAATCAAACCACTAATAGAAATGTTTCTGTTTTTAAAACAAAAGACAGGCCACGCGTCACGTTCTTACTGGGGCGTACCGGTTCGGGTGGATCGAGCAGCTACAGCCGTTGGATCTAATGGGAATCGCACGACACAGATCAGCTAAAAATGTTTCGCTAAAGTCAATCTATCTACGCCACTGGATTAGCATCTAACGGCCCACAGCATGCCAACCATAGATGGGCGGCGCTGGGCAACGGCGAGCGGCGGCGCGGCTCTGTTAGAGGTGTTCCGGCGACTACAGGAAGAGAGGAAGAGGGGGAAGGTTCTCACCGAGTTTGCCGTGGCGTGGGGGTGCTCAAGGTGGTCTCTGACAGCCAAGGGGCGCACGGTGTTGGTGTAGATTGCTCGCCGGAGTTGGGGTTACCGTCGGGCCGATGACCCACAAGTGTAGGGGATCGCAACCGTCTTCGCGGGTAGTATTACCCAATTTATTGATTCGACACAAGGGGAGCCAAAGAATACTTGCAAGACTTAACAAATGAGTTGTCAGTTCAGCTGTACCTGGAAATAGTTCTTGCTCACAGAAGTTTATCAGTAGCAACAGTTTGTAGTAGCAAGAAAGCAACAACAAGAATAACAACAAAGGAACAAAGAATAATAGTAACAAGAACTTGAATGATGGGATTCGAGTGCGGTAGGCATAGGGATGGATGGACGGGCGTTGCATGGACGAGTCTAAACATGTAACTTCAAGAACAAGGGCATTGCAGATAAATGATAACAAGCATCCAAGTACTAAACAATCCTAGGCATGTGCTCCAAATATAGTCATACGTGCTCGCAATGAGAACTTGCACAACATCTTCTATCCAGCCAACCCGTGGCAGCGGGGCCTCTAGGGAACTACTGGCAATTAAGGTACTCCTTTTAATAGAGCACCGGAGCAAAGCATTAACACTCCATGAACACATGTGATCCTCACACCACAGCCATCCCCTCCGGTTGTCCCAATTATTGTCACTTTGGGGCCTTTGGATCCAGACAATGATATGTGTACACAACTTGCAGATAATATTACAAACAATACTATCATAATGATTCAATAATAAGTTCAGATCTGAGATCATGACACTCGGTCCCTAGTGACAAGCATTGAGCACAACAGGTTGCAACAAAGTCAAATAGCACTAATAGAGATACTAGGCACTATGCCCCTAACAGATCTTATTCAACTACATGATAGAACTTATCCAATCCCTACCATCCCCAAGCCTACAGCGGGGGATTACTCACTCATGGATGAGGGAAACATCGGTGGTTGATGGAGATGCATTGGTGATGACGATGGCGATGATCCTCTCCAAATTCCCCGTCTCGGCAGGGTGCCAGAACGGAGTTTCTGGATCTGAATCTTGGTTTCTCGTGGCGGTGGCGGAGCGGAACTCTCTCTGGAAAACTATCGAACCCTCCTTTGTTTTTAGGTCAGAAGGCAACTTATAGGCGCGGAGGGAGGCCGAGAAGCTGCATGGGGTGGCCAAACCTGCCCTAGGCGCGGGGTCAGTGGGCCCGTGCTTGGGGTGGGTCTGGGCCCCCCAGGCCTCCCCTCTGTCTCCTCTTCTGGCTCCGTGGATCTTCTGGTGGAATATAATTTTTGGCATATTTTCCGGGATTTTTCCTGATAGTTCATTTTCTGCACAAAAACAAGACACCAAGGTAATTCTGCTGAAAACTGCGTTAGTCCGTGTTAGTTGTATCCAAATCACACAAGTATAGAGGAAAAATAATAGCAAAGTGTTCGAGAAAGTAGATACGTTTTGAACGTATCAACCCCCCCAAGCTTAGCTTATTGCTTGTCCTCAAGCAATTCAGTTGAAAACTGAGTGTGATAAAAGAACTTTCACGAACACTTTGCTTCATATAATGTATATATTCTCAGCACAAATGTAGATGCTTAGAAAATTCATAATAAAGAGTATGCAACTAAGTCTACTCAATAGTCATTGCAATCTATGAAAAGAAACCAACTCAATAATAATAATTAGCATGAAACATAAACATAAGCTACATTGCAATTCTCATAATAAGGTATGATAGAGTGGTATCTCACTTGCCTTTGTTTGAAGAGCACAATATAAATGCCAAGGCACCTCTGAAGTTCAAGTGAAGACTAGAGATAAAGATATCAGAGATACAAGCATCAAAGTCATGACATAGTTAACCAATTTTTGGAACAAACACAAGAATGACAACTATGCTCTCAAGAAGGTGCTCATAGAATAAGTGGTGACTCAACAAAATTGTGAAAACGGTTTTGTGAAGGTTTAAAAGGCTTCTCAATGCTGAAAGGAAGGTACTCATTAGCTTTGAGCTCTCATTTCCCCTATCATAGGCATCTTCATGTGGTTAAGGTGAAAGTGAGGTCCATTCTGAATCATATGCTTGACAGACCATAGACTGGAAATCCCAAGTCCCTTGAGTACGAGGGCCGCTTCGCATGCTAGTCAACTTTGGTCACCTGAAAGTTCTTGTCATTGTAAATACATGCATATCATCGAGAACCGCCAACGGGGTACCCCTTGCATATGGCACATGAGCTTTCACATAACCAAAATAACAAGGCAAGCAGACAATGAGCATCTCAGCAATATTTTTTATTTACCATATGCATAGATTTTTATTGAGGACGCTTCATAGATGCTCATTATAGTGATGCTGCAAGTTTCCACCATGATTAAGCATGGCTTAGGCTAGCGGCCCAAGCGTTTCTCTAACACAATGTATAAACTCCATAAACTAACAACTTCCTCTTTTATTTCACATCGTCGACATCCATAAACAAAAGAGCAAGGAATCAACTGGATGAGATATCCAAAAAGTGTTGAAAGCGTTCCCCGTGACAGCACGGTTCTGCTGACTCCCAGTATATAATAAGCAAGCATATAACTTTCATGGACTAGTCACAATGGTTCAAGATTATTAAGTGCAAGGAATAAAGTGTGCCATCAAGTTCGTGAGAGCTTTACTAACTAACTTTCTCAAAACAGACAATCATTTTATTTTGGAAGAAAACACGACATATATAAAATATAAACTGAAGTAACAAACGATGCCAATATGTAGGTATGGTGGACATAGCTGGCAATATTGGTTTTGGGGAGTTGGAAGCACATGTAGAGCACATACTCAGTTCAAGTGAAGGCTAGCAATAGAGAGGGAGCGACAAATGAGAGAGCAATAGATGTCATAATCATACTTGCAACAAAACAGGACTAACTATGGCATGAAAGTGATACAAGAACTCTGAGGCAAAATAAATCATCGAGGCTTACTGACTATTGATTAGTCATATGCATGCGTGAGCATGTGCCAAGTCGATTCACATGAACAGTCAGAGGAGGATAACACAATTTCATACCAAAATATGAATAAAACAATGCAAGCAAACATTCATATGACATGCTACAAACTATTAGCAAGCTGGAGCTAATCATAGACAAGCAAGAACTACTAAGCATCCATAATGACATACACCTTACACAAACAGGCTAAGCATGCTCACAATGATGAGTATATGTACAAAAATGAAACAAATAGAGTTTGTTACCAGCCTCTTACCACACCTCGAGTTGTCTTAATCTTCATTATTGCTCTTCACTTGTGTGACTTGAATAATTAACATGAAAACCAATATCCACTGAGGACGGCTGAACCCTGCAAAGAACTCACAAAACCAAAGAAGAACAACAAATATTTTTGGTGTTTTCGATTTTTTAGAAATAAGCAAACAAAGAAAAACCAAACAAAAACAAAGCAAACCAAACAAAGCAAAATCTTTTTGGATTTTTTTCTTTTAAGGTAAACCAAAGCAAAGAAACAAACCAAGAGAAACAACGAAAATATTTTTGGCATTTTTGTGTTTTTGAGAAAGAACCAACAAGAACCAAAAAGAAAGCGAAACAATGGATATACAAAGAACCGACCTAACATGATATATAGATGAGTGTGATGTCGGTGTTCCCAAGTAGATGCACCTCCATAGTATGTCTAGGAAGCTCCATCGTCCTGGTACGAGCTCAAAACCTCCCCTGTGTAGTGTACAACGGGGTCATAAGCGGGCGCTCCCCCCTGATAGTGCACATGGAAGTTAAGAGAACTCAGCAACTCATCCATCTCCGCCTTCGAGCGTGACCAAGGTTCCTGAGAAATACTGAACAAAGTGGTTTGGGGTAGAGGGATCTCTCTCTCTCTCTTCCCCGTCAGTAAACAGCATTCTATAAACCAAGTTCTCAAGAGTAGAGCTAGAGATGACAAAGTGGTGCGCCTTCATGGCAGCAAGATCAAGTCTCTGAGGATCCAAAACTGTATCATGTGGATCAACAACAGTGCCCAAGGCAGCAGCGATACGAGTAGCAATAATTCCCCCATAAATAGGTCCCCTGGCAGCTAAACGACGAGCAATGAGGGAACCAAGATTATACTTATCCTCACCATAGAGCACATCAGCTAAGAAGGCCAATTGATAGTTAGATATATTACTAGTGTTCTCCCTACCAAGAACACTGATGGTAAGATAGTAGGTGAAGTACCTGATGTCTAGAAGTTGAATGTTATTTATCTTCCCTTGCTAAGCTCAGCGGTCATCATCATTGGTTATTCCTCGGTATAGTTCCAGCAAATCAGCGGGAAGAGCTGTAATCTTCTTTGATGACCCCTTTGTACCAAGTCCCAAGGCCTTGCAAAAATTCTTCAATGTCATAGAATGAGCCCTGCCATAAAGTCTGAAAGACACAGAAGAATTGAACAAACTATTGGTGAAGGAGAAACTCTCCACAAATGTTTTAGTAAGTGAAGCATTGTAGCATCCCATTTGTCTAACAATTGTAATGCTACTTGGTCTAGTAATATAATGTCTACTTCATATATATAATTGTTGCATCATCATTACATCATGCTCATGCCATCATGCCACCTTGCATTTGAGCATCATATAAAACCCTTTTGTTTTGGTTCTTCTCCCATATGCATTGTCAATTGTTTCTGCCTCTTGATATTTTAGTTGGCTTTTGATATAATGTTTAATGCCTAAGTTGACTGAGGGAATCTATTTTAAAAATCCTTCCACCTATTAACTTGGTAAGATCAACTTCCATTTAATCTCATCTTAATCCTACCATCTATCATGTGAGTGGGTTTTGTATTCTCTTTGGTTTTTAACTCTATCCCACATGCACTTGGTATGGTTTCACTCCACACTTAATCAAGATCATACATATCCCCTATTGAATCACCACATGCATGTGTGAAATTGTGCATGCCACATGCTTACTCCATAACCATTCCCATTCTCACTTCTTGTCTTGTCTCTTTTTATGCTTGATTCAAAACCCTTGAGCTTGTAATTGCATTTGGATTCAATCTAAGCTACCCCTCTCTTTATTACTATCTCTAAACCCTACCACCTTCCCTCTCCACTCCCTACACCAACCCCACCCGAAGCTACCAAAACCCTAACCCTAATCACCTAACTACTATCACCATCTACCACACCACCCCCTCTACCCTAACCCGAGCCTACCCAGCTAACCCGAGCCTCCCCCATGCATGCCCCATCTCTCCTCTCTCTAGCTAGCCGAGCCACCACCCTACCCTAACCCTAGACCGAACCCCTTGCCCTCTACCTCTCTCTCTCTCTATCCCTGCCAGGTCGACCCCACACCTAGCCTTCCTCCCTGTCCCTGCCGTCCCCACCTGCCAGCTGCCCTACCAGCCCCAGACCGAGCCTGCTCGTGCACGTGAGGGAGGGAGAAGCAAAAGGTGGCCGAAGCCACCTTTATCACCACCACCTCCCCCACGCCATCTACCCCTCTCTCTGCCGTCCTTATCTACTCCCCACGGCCTCCCCTGCACCTCCCAGATCTGCCCAGGGCTTTGCCCTTCCTCCCTCTCTTCCCCACGCCAACATCTACCACATCGCCGGCCGCCGCCAGCACCACGTCCTTCTCGTCGCTCCGGCCGCCAAGCTTGTCGTGGAGGTGGTCGAGGAGGACGAGGAGGTCCCCTGCAGCGGTCCCGTACACGCCAACGAGGAGGAGGAGCCCCAGGCTCGCCAGGACTGACGCGGCTCCGACGAAACCCTAGCCCGCCGGAGCGTCTGCGTCGTCGACGATCGCCGGCGCCTCTGGCCGAACCACCACCGTCAACAGCCCCGCGGTGAGCCCCCGACCCCCTAGACATGCCCCTGTCCCTCTTCGCTCGGATGCGACGTTTCGTCGAACGCCGTCGGGGCGTCGGGCTCGCTGTTGTCTGCAGCCTCCCCGCGCCGCGCCAGCCCTTCTAGCCGCGACCCTCCCTCCTGACACCAACCCGAGCCTCCCCCATGCATGCCCCTCGCCTAGCGCACCCGCGACCCGGTTCGAACCTCACAGAAGGCCGTCATTGTCGCGCATGTCGCGCCGTGGTTCGAGAAGAAAAAAAGACCGCGGCCTTTTTGCACTTAGCCCCCCCAACCTTTCTATCCCGTCAACCCGCGCTCCCCTCCGACCCCACCTGTCTGCCTCTGTGCGTTTTATAAAAATGCTCCGCGACTTTGCGGTAATTAACCCGCAGTCCCTGGGTCCGCCGCGTGTCACAGACGCGGCCAACCACTGACACGTGGGTCCGCTCGCGTGGGCTCATCGTCACTGCTGGATCACCATGGTGAGGAAAGCTTTACCGCCAGATCGTCCAGAGCACCGCCCCACCGTGGCGTCTGTGGCTAGGACTGCCTGTGTGACAAAAGGTTTTCTGTTAGTCTGTTTTAATTCAAATATTTTCAAATTGATTTAAATTGAAATTCAAATCAGAGTTTAAATAACTTTTAAAATATGAATTCAAACAATACAAATAATATATGTTTTTGAATCAGAAAAATGTGAGGATTTCAAATATGCCATCCAAAATATATTTTTAACACTTTAAATTTAAAGTTGTTCCAAATTACAATAAAATGCCCTTGGCCTTAATTAATTAATAACTTTGGTTTTATAACTTCAAATTTGACAAATGATATGTCTAAAATGATCAGCTCGACGAGACCTTTCTGTTTATGCATTCCATGTTCTGAATTGCAGCATGCATCATATAAATATAAAGCATTCAGCAACTTATATGAGGCTAAAATGTGACCAAAACTCAATAAAATGTTTATTTCTTGTATTCTACACCTCACCCATGCCATGCTACTCTATTGCCATGCAACTTGTGCATCATTCATCATGGCATAATTGTTTGCTTGTAGCATTTTATTCCTATGCTTGTGCACTTTATTTATGTTGGCCCTGTTTGTTTGGTTCTTCTTCGAATAGACACGAAAGGTGGATATATCAAGAGACCGTGAGCACTACCTGGATCCTTCTCTCGCTTCAAGCTCGAGCCGCAAGCACTACCACATGCTTGCATACATTTAGTACCTATTGCCTCTATCTTATTCTTGCATCATTGAGTCGCGATTGCATTAAACTGAATCCCAAGTATTGCATAGCCTTTACTTTTAAACCCCACCGAAGCTTGTTCCTTCATCCCATGAGTCATTACTACAGGAGTTGTTTGAGCCATGCGAGTCGTAGAACAACATGTGTAGGGTATGTGAGAGTCTGATGGATAACGAGGTACCTAAACAACTTAACCTGAGTAGTAATGGGATAACTAATGAAAGTGGCACCGGTGAGCAATATCTGCTATTTGGTTTTTCCTGCTCACTTGTGTCCCATAGGACCCCGAGTACTTGATTCCTGTTCCTTGATTATTCGCGCTATCCACATCCGGGAGGCTTATGGGACCCCCCTGAGCCAGAGCTTGATTCATTCTTATTTCTTGGGGCCACAAACTAGTTTGAGGTTTTATTTACTATCCTGTACTTATGCCATGCTTTACTGCTTTACTTACGATTGTGCGAGGAGCACCTGTACTGTTTAGGATCGTGACCCGTTTTCGCGGTATCGATAAGCCCAGTTACACTTTCGGGTTCCCAGTCATTTACAGCCGTCCCCACAAACCTTGAGTCCGTCTCGATGTCAGCTAACTTCGTTGCGGGTATACTTAATGGGGTGCCCCCCTGAAATATTTCCGGATCTTGTGATTGCTTTGTCGTGAAAGCCTCGTTGGGTTTTGATTTGGTTTTTCCGAGGTTGATCGAGTGTGTGTTGCTATTTGTGCACCCCTGCAGGGTAAAACTTTCTGAAAGCCGTGTCCGCGGTTATGGACGACTTGGAGCACAGTTTCTCGATCATAGACAAACATAACTAAAGTACCGCTTTTAACTTGACTAAATAACTGACTAGTAAATAGTGCAACACTCATGGAATGGATAATAAACCGCCAACGGATGGGGTTGTTCGCTTCCTCGTTGGTAAGCGAGGAGGAGGA
Source organism: Avena longiglumis (assembly GCA_030063025.1). Classification (NCBI taxonomy): domain Eukaryota; kingdom Viridiplantae; phylum Streptophyta; class Magnoliopsida; order Poales; family Poaceae; genus Avena; species Avena longiglumis. The sequence continues at coordinate 253,306,085 of CP125979.1, forward strand.
TGGATCTGATGATATTACTGATATAATTGTTGTCATTAATTCACGGACATCCGTCTATCTTTGGTTAGGCGGATGGTTAGCGAGTATCTATAGAACTGTTAGGGTTTATCTTTTGCTGCAATTGCGTCACCCCAGGTTGTGTCCCCTTTAGAGGCATAAAGACTTGCCGAAAATTCTAGGGTCTCACACGATAAATTGTTTGATTCAGATGAACAGGTACACTCACAAGATGGATACTGGGTGGAGGAGGCGGATGATGTGGGCAACGATCGTTCGGTGTAGAGATTCCGGGAACGGGGATCCGTGAGATCTGTGGGCGGGACGTGCTTATTTATGGGGCATCTTATGCCGATTTGCTTCTTATCCGTACTCGGATCTTGTTGCTGCTTCCGCCTGGTACTCTGATGTTTGATGTATGATGAGATATCCTAAACTATTATGTCTATCTAGGACATTTGAATCTTGTCGTATGGCGTTGCTATATTTCCTTTCTTTTTAGATGGAATGGCTCTGATGTACTGTTGTATGGTGGCTTCCATACATACTCATTTGTGTATGTAGTTGATCCCTTCGCCTGCCGATTACGCCGCCCGTTCTTGTCCCGATGATTGGAAATGGTTGGGACGGCCGAAAGGTCTACCTGTGAGTGGCATTTGGGCCCCATCGTACTATTTCAACCATTTCCGCTCATCCAGGCTTGTAACTAGGAGCGTAATTCACCGAGGTAGTTACAATTGGTATCAGAGCCATCCCGCCCTTCAGGGTCTCAGCCAAATGGTCGTTGTCAGTCTAGCAAATATTTTTGGTAGCTATGTATACTAGGGAAAACAAAACGCGAGTAGGACTGCTTCCACTTTTCTTCTTACCCACCCACCCACCCTTTTCTGGTAAGGAAGTGTAACGTTTTCAATCCTCTTCTTAAAAGTTCAAACTAGGATTCACGTGTTCTGGGTTTTCCGTAGTACCATAGGTTGTGTGTTTGTGTGTGTGTATGTGTGTGTGTGTAGTTCCTTGTCTATCTGTTGCATCCAAGTTGTTATCACAATCGGCCTTTTGGTTATCAACTGTTGGTACATTCCATACCGACAGGCTTTTGCAAACCGACGCGATCTATCTGATTCGTTGTATACCGCCGCGATCTGTCTTACTCTTTGTTATCCGACGTTATCTTGTTTGGGGTGTTCGTTTCCGTAGTTACTAATCTTTAGGTTCATCGTGAGAAGAAGGGGTTAGGATATGTGTTCTACTTATTCATGTGCGGAGTAATGATTTGAGTGCGGGATGGAGTCGCGACCATACCACTACTCTTATCATTCGCTCTTGTATATTGAATGGGTAGAGTCACTAATCTTGATTCGTTAAGTGATTTTATGATTCATCGGTATTTTAATGCCAAAATTTGCGGAAAATTTTTCTTTGATATATTTGTGTACCACACTCCTTTTCAGTCGTGTGCGATATGCTTAATATCTGCTAGGTGCTTTGAACTTTGTTGATATTTTAATATCATCTTAGTAAATTGTATCCTTTAATCTTGGTTAATTCCATCTTGGTACTATTTTGGATTATTATTATTCTCCATTATAGTAATGACTTGTGTTTTATATCAATCACGGATGGCTCCACCACGCCGCTCGATGAGGACATACCACCGAACGGGGTCCGTTGTCAAACATCGCCAATGCCTTGGCAGCAATGCAGAACCGGCGTTTTGAGGAAAGTGTCAGGAGGAATGAGTTTGCTCCGCTACCTCCACCTCCCAAGAGAGGAGACATCAAAATCTTTCTGAAGTTTAACCCACGCCAATTTGATGTTTCTGATCAACCACTGGATGCTGATGATTGGTTGCGTGAGATGTCAAGGCTACTGGAGACTGCTGATGTTCCTGAGCAAGAATGGGTAAAATGTGCTACTCACCTTCTGAAGGGAGATGCAGCTCTCTGGTGGGAGAATTACTCAAGGCAACCGCACGGTTTTCAGCCTACTTGGGAACGGTTCCTCTGGAGCATTCAAAGAGCGATTCGCCGAAATTGTCATGGAAAGGATGAAGGAAGTGTTTCTCAACCTCAAGCAGGGGAATGACAATGTCAATACCTACATCAGGAACTTCATGAACCTTTCTCGTTATGGTGGCGATGAGATCTCTGATGATAAGAAGAAGCAAAGAGGTTCCGGCAAGGGCTCAATGCATCGATTAAATATGCAATCACACATGCAAGGCAAGGCGTCTTTTTCGGAACTTCAGATACTGACTCTCAGAAGAAGCAAGTAGGCAAGTGTTTGAGGAGTCAAAGAAACACAACCGTGATGCAAAGAAGCTCTTCACTATGTCAACTCCTTCTAAGCGTGTCCGGGTTCCTAACACCCCACCGCCGCCCGGCTCCACCAAGACCTTCAAGCTTCGCGGCAAGGCCAACAAACTTCCTCACCGCCGCTCCCAGGGGCTACAACCACCACTACCCTGGAGCGCCTGGCGGAGTCCCTGGCTACGTTGCTCCACGTCCACCTGGTGCTTGTTTCACGTGTGGAGACTCTAGGCATCAAAACTGGAACTGTCCGATGAAAAACAAAGCTCTTCCGCCACCACCTCCAAGATCTGCGGCAAGCTCTCCTTTGGTTCGTGCACCACCACCTCGGGCTCTCAACATGAACACCAAGCCCGGGTCTACTGTTTCTCGTGCCAACTGTGTCAACGCCGCTCAAGCTGAGCATACACCTGGAGTTGTGATGGGTATGCTTCCCATTAACTCAGTCCCTGCACGAGTTTTGTTTGATTCTGGTGCTTCGCATTCTTTTGTTTCGCATAAGTTTGCACAAGAGCATGACCTGGCTAGGGTTCCTTTATCACGTCGTCTGGTGGTACTATCTCCTGGTTCAAACATGAGGGCTGCTCATATCAGCCATGGCAATCAAATTGAGATTGGTGGCTCTTCATTCTCGGCGTCCTTAATTCTGCTGGGCAATTCTGACATTGATGTTATCTTGGGCATGGATTGGTTGACAGCAAATGCAGCTGTGATTGATTGTGCGCTCGGTTTCTCTGAAGATTCCTGAAGGCCATATAGTCTATTCTCCAAGTCTGACTCCTGCTATCCAGCTTTTCTCTTTGGCGGCTCTGAATGTTGATGCTATGGAAGCTATTCAGAGTGTTCCGGTGGTCTGTGAGTTCCCAGATGTCTTTCCTGAAGAGTTGCCGGGTATGCCTCCGGATCGTGAGGTTGAGTTTGTAATTGAGCTTGAACCTGGAACGGCTCCTATATCCAAGCGGCCTTATAAAATGGGTCCTGCTGAGGTGGCTGAACTCAAACGTCAGCTTGATGAACAAGAGAAGTTGGGTTTCATTCAACATAGTACCTCTTCTTGGGGTAGCCCAACAATCTTTGTGAAGAAGCGAGACAGGACTGATAGACTTTGTGTTGACTATCGGGCTCTTAATGCTAAAACCATCAAGAATAAATATCCCCTTCCGCGGATTAATGATCTCTTCGATCAGCTAGCTGGAGCTGTGGTGTTCTTTAAGCTTGACTTGAGAAGTGGTTATCACCAAATCAAGATTCGCAAGGAAGATGTTCCTAAAACAGCTTTCACCACCCGCTATGGCCTGTATGAGTACACGGTCATGTCTTTCGGTCTCACCAACGCACCTGCCACCTTCTCGAGGCTCATGAACTCGGTTTTCATGGAGTATCTTGATAAGTTCGTTGTGGTCTATCTGGATGACATCTTAGTCTATTCTAAGTCAAAGGAAGAACATGAAGAACACCTTCTGTGTCCTAAACAAGCTTCGTGAGAACCGCTTGTATGCAAAGTTCTCAAAGTGTGAGTTTTGGCTGCCTCAAGTAACCTATCTTGGTCATGTCATCTCTGCCAAGGGCATTGCAACCCGAAACTGTGAAGACAATTGTTGAATGGCTTCCTCCGGTTAATGTCAAAGAAGTGCGGAGTTTCCTTGGTTTGGCTAGTTATTGCCGTCGCTTCGTTCAGAACTTTTCGAAGATAGCGAAGCCTCTTACCGATCTCCTCAAGAAAGGCAAGAAATACCTTTGGACTCCTGCATGTCAAACAAGCTTTGAGACACTCAAACAGAAGCTCACTTCCACGCCAGTCTTGGTTCCTCCGGACACCTCTAAGCCTTTCCAGATATTATGTGACGCCTCTTTGCAAGGATTGGGTGCAGTCCTTATGCAAGAAAAACAAGTTGTTGCTTATGCCTCTCGACAGTTGAAGACGCATGAGATCAACTATCCTACACATGACCTCGAGCTCGCAGCAGTTGTCTTTGCTTTGAAACTATGGAGGCATTACTTGCTGGGCAACCGTTGTGAAATCTTTTCTGATCACAAGAGTCTGAAGTATATCTTCACTCAGCTTGATCTCAACCTTCGATAGAGGAGATGGATTGAAGCAATCAATGATTTTGATTTGACCATCAACTACACTCCGGGCAAAGCTAATGTCATGGCCGATGCTCTCAGCCGCAAAGCTTATGTCAATAACCTCATGATGGAAGAAAAACAACCTCTCTTGTGCGAGGAATTCCGTCAGCTCAACCTTGAAATTGTGGAACAAGGGTATCTCCTGAACCTTCTAGCAACCCCTCTCTTGGAAGAAAAGGTTCGCTCTCGTCAGCTTGGTGATCCGCACACCAAAAAGATCATCTCCAAACTTCAGCTTCCGAAGTATGAGTCCTTCCACGTCGATGATCAAGGCACGCTTTTCTTTGAACACCGGATGTTTGTTCCGAACTACCCGGGTTTGACAGAGCAAGTTCTCAAGGAGGCGCATGATTCTGTTCTTTCTATCCACCTCGGCAGCACAAAGATGTACATGGACTTGAAAACACAATATTGGTGGCCGCGATTGAAACGATATTGTGCCAAGTATGTATCGGAGTGTGATGTCTGCCACAGAGTGAAAGCTGTCCATCAGAAACCTTTCGGTATTCTACAGCCATTGAAACCCCCGGAATGGAAATGGGAGAAAGTAGAGATGGACTTCATCACCGGTTTTCCAAGGTCGCAGAAGGGCAACAATGCAATTTTTGTTGTCATTGACAGGCTTTCTAAAGTGGCTCACTTCTTCCCCGTCAAGGAAACAATTTCTGGAATTCAGTTGGCTGAGCTCTATATCAACAGAATTGTCTCTCTGTATGGGGTTCTGCTTGAGATCAGTTCAGACCGTGGAAGCATCTTCACTTCCAAGTTCTGGGAAAGTTTCCAAAATGCTTTGGGAACAAAATTGAACTTCAAAGACTTACCACCCTCATGCAAGGACAAGTTGAAAGGATCAATCGATTCGGAGGATATGCTTCGTGCTTGCGTCATCTCTTTGGCATGAAGTGGGAAGAATGTCTTCCTTATGCTGAATTCTCTTACAACAACAGCTTCGAGAAAAGTCTCGAAGATGGCACCATTTGAGGATCTCTATGGTCAAATGCGAACTCCGATTGGTTGGTCAGTGCGGAGAAAGAATTTGGTTTGGCCCTGACATTGTAACTCAAGCGGAGGAGAAGGTGCATATCATTCTTGAAAATCTGAAGATTGCTCAAAGTCGCCAGAAGAGCAATTATGACAGAAAGCACACGGACATGGTGTATGTCCCTGGTGATCTCGTTTACCTTCGTGTCACTCCCATGAAAGGCACGCACCGTTTTGGTATCAAAGGAAAGCTGGCTCCTAGATACATCGGTCCATTCAAAATTCGTGGAAGAAGAGGAGAAGTTGCTTATGCCCTTGAGCTTCCGGAAAAACTCAAGGTCCATGATGTTTTCCACATCTCTCAACTCAAGAAGTGCTTCAAGGATCCCGGCAGGACCGTGGATCATGAGCTCATCAATCTCCAAGAAGACCTGTCTTATCAAGAACACCCCACAAAAATCCTCGAAGTCGCAGAAAGAAGGACTCGCAACAAGTCCATCAAGTTCTGCAAGGTGCAGTGGTCGCACCATTCCGTTGATGAAGCCACTTGGGAACGTGAAGATGAGCTCCGTGCCAACTATCCTACCCTCTTTGAGTCTTCTTCTTCTTCCTAGAATCTCGGGGCGAGATTCCTGTTTAGTGGGGGAGAGTTGTAGCATCCCATTTGTCTAACAATTGTAATGCTACTTGGTCTAGTAATATAATGTCTACTTCATATATATAATTGTTGCATCATCATTACATCATGCTCATGCCATCATGCCACCTTGCATTTGAGCATCATATAAAACCCTTTTGTTTTGGTTCTTCTCCCATATGCATTGTCAATTGTTTCTGCCTCTTGATATTGTAGTTGGCTTTTGATATAATGTTTAATGCCCAAGTTGACTTGAGGGCATCTCTTTTAAAAATCCTTCCACCTATTAACTTGGTAAGATCAACTTCCATTTAATCTCATCTTAATCCTACCATCTATCATGTGAGTGGGTTTTGTATTCTCTTTGGTTTTTAACTCTATCCCACATGCACTTGGTATGGTTTCACTCCACACTTAATCAAGATCATACATATCCCCTATTGAATCACCACATGCATGTGTGCAATTGTGCATGCCACATGCTTACTCCATAACCATTCCCATTCTCACTTCTTGTCTTGTCTCTTTTTATGCTTGATTCAAAACCCTTGAGCTTGTAATTGCATTTGGATTCAATCTAAGCTACCCCTCTCTTTATTACTATCTCTAAACCCTACCACCTTCCCTCTCCACTCCCTACACCAACCCCACCCGAAGCTACCAAAACCCTAACCCTAACCCTAATCACCTAACTACTATCACCATCTACCACACCACCCCCTCTACCCTAACCCGAGCCTACCCAGCTAACCCGAGCCTCCCCCATGCATGCCCCATCTCTCCTCTCTCTAGCTAGCCGAGCCACCACCCTACCCTAACCCTAGACCGAACCCCTTGCCCTCTACCTCTCTCTCTATCCCTGCCAGGTCGACCCCACACCTAGCCTTCCTCCCTGTCCCTGCCGTCCCCACCTGCCAGCTGCCCTACCAGCCCCAGACCGAGCCTGCTCGTGCACGTGAGGGAGGGAGAAGCAAAAGGTGGCCGAAGCCACCTTTATCACCACCACCTCCCCCACGCCATCTACCCCTCTCTCTGCCGTCCTTATCTACTCCCCACGGCCTCCCCTGCACCTCCCAGATCTGCCCAGGGCTTTGCCCTTCCTCCCTCTCTTCCCCACGCCAACATCTACCCCATCGCCGGCCGCCGCCAGCACCACGTCGTTCTCGTCGCTCCGGCCGCCAAGCTTGTCGTGGAGGTGGTCTAGGAGGACGAGGAGGTCCCCTGCAGCGGCCCCGTACACGCCAGCAAGGAGTAGGAGCCCCAGGCTCGCCAGGACTGACGCGGCTCCGACGAAACCCTAGCCCGCCGAAGCGTTTATGCGTGCCGACGATCGCCGCGCTCGCCGAACCACCACCGTCAACAGCCCGCGGTGATCCCCGACCCTAGACATGCCCTGTCCCTCTTCGCTTCTGGATGCGACGTCGTTTCGTCGAACGCTGCGCTGTCGCTGTTGTCTGCAGCCTCCAGCGCCAGCCCTTCTAGCCGCGACCTCCTCCCGACACTAACCCCTGCCATGGCTCCGCCCAGCGCGCTGCGACCGGTTCGAACCTGCGCACAAGTCGCTGTCGCCACATGTAGCGCCGTGGTTCGTGAGAAGAAAAAAGCCGCAGCCTTTTTGCACTTAGCCCCCTGTGGCATCCCGCAAAACCACTACTAGAAAATCGTGTTGAATTTGTGCATTGCATCGTCATCATCATGCATTGTTTGCTAAAATTATGTTTGCAAAGCCCGTGTTGTTTTCTAAACGCCCCTCTCTATTCAAACATCAAAACCGGGTCCCCGGAATATTTTGTTTTGGCCGCTATCGGTTTGCCAACGGCCCGTTTAAATCAAATAAAAATTAAATTGTTTTAGTGGGGGCAGTCGAACGGGCCAACCCGACCCGAACGACCGCCCCAGATATTTTAAATCGGTTCCCCCAACCAGCCCCATCTAAATCCTATTCCTACCAACTATCCTACCCACCCCCTACCTCCACCTCACCCCACCCTATAGGAACCCTCCACGTCACCCTGCCTCTCCCCTCCCGCCAACCACAGCACGACACTTGGCCTCTCCCTCCCTCACCCACCAAACACAACCCAGCAGCCCCCAGCACACTCACGCGCCACATCCCCCTGACCCTCTCCCCAGCCCCTCCCTGACCGTGGGCCCCGCTTCCCCCGTGGCCCACCTGCCATGCGCCTACCCCCCACCAGCTCACTCCCCACCCCGACCTGGGCCCCCGCGGGACCCACCCCCTCCACAGCACCCACCGCACCCGCGCCTTCCCTCCTCCTTCCTTTTTCCTCTAGCTCCCTGCCCGCATCCTCCGTCCCGGCCGCGTCCTCCCCGCGAGAGCCCCTCGCCGGCGAACCTCCCCACCTCCCTCTGCGCGCCGCCCCAGCCCGCCGGCGCTGCTCCCCGCGTCACCCACCTCCCCACGCGCTCTCCCCCGATCTCCTCCTTCCTTCTTGGCGCCAAGGCCACATCGCCAGCCGGCCTCGCCCTCAGCATCGCCTTACCGCTCCGACCTCCCCAACCTCGAGCTCCCCAAGCCCAAGGCCTGAGCCTGCCGCTGGCGAGCTGACAGCCCCACGCTCCACTCTGCCCACCCCTGACCCGCAGCTGCTGCTCACGCGCCGCAGCCTTGAGCCTCCACGCCATAGCAGGCGCCCACCCATCCATGAGCGCGCCAGACGCGCTGGCCGCCAGGCGCTGAGCCCACCCCGCCAGCGAGCCACGCCGCCTCTCCTTCACAGCAGAGCCGCCTCAAGCTCCGCCAGACCAGCCGCCGCCCCATGCCGTCCCCTGGCGCCAAGGTGCCTTCTGCCTCCCCGGCGCCAAGCGCCTGCTGCCCGCTTCTCCGGCCAGATCCCGCGCCGTCACATCGCTGCCACCAGCTACCAGCGCGCCGCTCCGCCTCAGACAGCCCGCCCGGCTGCCTCGGGTCCTCTGGTCGGCCCACGTGCTGCAAGGCCTGCAAAGCCGCCCCACGTACACGCCTGATGTCGCTCGATCCGAGCCCGCCGCCTCGCCGCCAAGATCTTCTTGAGGCCATCGACAAGCAAAGATGAACCCCGAGCTCTCCTCTTGAAAACATGATCGCCACGAACACTAGCGCTTGTTCCCGAGCTCGACGACCGAACACGACGTTCTTCCCCATGGAACCGAAGACCCGATCTCAAGGCCACTTCGGAACCGGGATCGACACAAGATCGAAGCACCAAGGCCTCCCTCATGGAATCGCTAAGTTCTACTGACGCCGACGCCGAGGCCGAGGACCCGACAAGAACCACGACACGGAGACGCCAAGTACTTCACCCCGAGGCCAAGACCGACTCGATTGCTGAGTTCGACAAGACCGTCGCAACGGCAAGATCGACCCTATGGGACCCGACAAGATCGGCACGACGACAAGAACGACATCGGCCCGGAAGAAATCCGTCGCGCCCCGGACACCGAGACCCCGATGCGGCAAGATCTACCCGTTACCGAGAACGTTCCCGCGAGACCGTTCCGTCGAACCCTGGACCCTGAGACCGACCCCGAACCCCGGAATCCTAACAAGATCGCCGAACCCTAAATGTGTGACCCCTTTTCCTTGAACCCTAATTTTACAACATATCAATTTGTTGCATGTTAAATTGTCATTCTCGCATGCATATCATTGGTTTGGGGGCCTTATGCCGATTCACCTAATAATTAAATATGGGGCCCATATGCGGGCAAATCTAGTCTCATATTGGCCTCATTTAAACATGTGTAGCGAACCGGTGATATAATCTGCCCTGTCAAACAACAGTTAAATTGCGGGGGATCTAAATAACTTGAACCATTTAATTAATTGTCGGGACCCCGGTTCCGCTTAATATGACCTAATCGCATCGCACCTTTGCCATGTCATCCATCATACATGCATCATGCCGATCTTCTGCCGTTGTATTAAATATTGCATCCGGTGTTCCTTCTAGTGATTTGCTTCTTCGCGGATAAGGCCGTTGAGTTGATGTGAGCTCACCGATCTTGGTGGAACCTTCGACAATGTTTTCAAAGCATCTCCCCTTTCTACCTATCTTACTTTTATAGTATTTATTCCCTCCTGTTGATCTCTCGCTATACGTGTTATGATGCTTTAGTTTCCATTCGTGATATCCCTTGCAGCCTTATATTGCCTTGGACACATCCTATTACCTGTTGTTGGTAGATAGTTGGACTTGCGCGTCGTAGTTGCTTGCTCAAGTGCTGATGTGTGTCACCATATGCCACAATTGCTGATGTATTGCCACATGTTGATGTTGGAGATGATTCTAGTTTTACTTATTGTCACTTTAATTTCTGTTTAACAACTAAAATTGAATAAGCAGAGGCATCGGTGGGTGATAGACAATATTTGGTTTCCGAACGCCCACTTGTGTCCCGTAAGACCCCGAGTACTTGATACTGTTCCTTGATTTTTCTGGCGCTATCCACATCCGGAGGTATATGGGACCCCCGAGCGAGCTTGATTCATTCTTATTTCTTGGGGCCACAAACTAGTTTGAGGTTTTATTTACGATCCGCATACTTATGCTATGTTTTACCGCTTTATTTACGACAGCGAGGTCTTGCACGCATCGCTTAGGATCGGGACACGATTCCGCTGTGTCGACAAGCCCTGTTTGGGGTTCCTACTGCTCACACCGCCCACCCAAGACCTTGAGGCCGTCTCGAGCTTGTCTACTCGCTATGGATTCTACTTAAGGTGGCCCCAAATATTTCTGAATCATGTGATTGCTTTGTCGTGAAAGCCTCGTTGGTTTTGATTTGGTTTTTCCGAGGCTGATCGAGTGTGTGTTGCTATTGGTGCACCGCCGGTAAAACTTTCTGAAAGCCGTGTCCGCGGATATGGACGACTTGGAGCACAGTTTCTTGATCATAGACAAGCATAACTAAAGTTTACTGCTATTAATTTGACTTATAAGGACTAGTAATCAGCTTCACTATAACGGAATGGCTAATTAATACTGCCCACCATTGCTTGTTGGTTGTCGCTTGCGACAAATGAATCTGACTAGTAAGTATTGCAACTACAACGAATTGGCTGAATAAAAGTACCAACAAGCTTTGGGTTTGGGCTTATCTCATGCTATCTCGCACTGATTAGTAATTGTTGCAACTATCACGGAATGGTTAACTAAAAGTGCCCATCGCTTACTTTATCGGACGATTATCTAAACTCGACTAGTAATTGCTGCAACGATAATGAATAAATAAAACGCCAACTGTGAGTTCCTCGGTCGACTTCCTCGTTGGTCTCGAGGGGAAACGCCAGATGGGTTTGTTTGATGGTAGTATCGTTGGTTCGAATAGGTCTTTCTTACCCCTCTCGATAGCCGCCATTGTATCGAGTCTCTATAGGTTGTTTAGGTGCATCTGCTGCTGCCGCTTGATCCACCATACCTATGTAGGCGAGGACCGCCAATTCTAGCCTCGCTGTAATCGGCCTCGATCTTGACGCCTTCTTTTCCTTTGCCCTTTGCCGCACCCTTTTGTTCAAGCAGGTTTGAGATCGACGTCGTTAGCGGGTTACCCTTCCGCTTGGGGCAGGCAGGGTTATGGACGCCATTGGTTATTCTTCGTGGCTCTTAGCCCCATTTGCATCTTGTCCGAAGGACGCTCTATCGTTTTCAAGGTGATTTGGATCTTTGTATATTATAACTGTATTCTTGACTCTTTGAGTCGCCGTTATATATATCTGTTCTGTGGGTCCCATCGAGGACTGTTGTGTAATGTTATTACTTCGTTTTCCACCCGCACGAAAGTGCCTGGTGGGCACCTTTGAATCGTTTCTATGCGGGTTTGGTGAATTTTGCCCGAACTTGCATAGGTCCGATTCTGAGGGTGTTACACCCCCCCAACCTTTCTATCCCGTCAACCCGCGCTCCCCTCCGACCCCACCTGTCTGCCTCTGTGCGTTTTATAAAAATGCTCCGCGACTTTGCGCTAATTAACCCGCAGTCCCTGGGTCCGCCGCGTGTCACAGACGCGACCAACCACTGACGCGTGGGTCCGCTCGCGCATTGGGCCCATCGTCACCGCTGCTGGATCACCATGGTGAGGAAAGCTTTTACCGCTGACCTGGCCCAGCCAAGACCGCCCCACCGGCCAAAGATTCGTGGCTGGCTAGACTGCCTGTGACAAAAGGTTTTCTGTTAGTCTGTTTTAATTCAAATCTTTTCAAATTGATTTAAATTCAAATTCAAATCAGAGTTTAAATAACTTTTAAAATATGAATTCAAACAATACAAATAATATATGTTTTTGAATCAGAAAAATGTGAGGATTTCAAATATGCCATCCAAAATATATTTTTAACACTTTAAATTTCAAGTTGTTCCAAATTACAATAAAATGCCCTTGGCCTTAATTAATTAATAACTTTGGTTTTATAACTTCAAATTTGACAAATGATATGTCTAAAATGATCAGCTCGACGAGACCTTTCTGTTTATGCATTCCATGTTCTGAATTGCAGCATGCATCATATAAATATAAAGCATTCAGCAACTTATATGAGGCTAAAATGTGACCAAAACTCAATAAAATGTTTATTTCTTGTATTCTACACCTCACCCATGCCATGCTACTCTATTTGCATGCAACTTGTGCATCATTCATCATGGCATAATTGTTTGCTTGTAGCATTTTATTCCTATGCTTGTGCACTTTATTTATGTTGGCCCTTGTTTGTTTGGTTCTTCTTCGAATAGACGCTGAGCAGGGGATATATCAAGAGACCCAGGAGCACTACCCAGATCCTTCTCTCGCTTCAATCGATGCTGTGCAAGCACTACCACATGCTTGCATACATTTAGTACCTATTGCCTCTATCTTATTCTTGCATCATTGAGTCGCGATTGCATTAAACTGAATCCCAAGTATTGCATAGCCTTTACTTTTAAACCCCACCGAAGCTTGTTCCTTCATCCCATGAGCCATTACTACAGGAGTTGTTTGAGCCATGCGAGTCGTAGAACAACATGTGTAGGGTATGTGGGAGTCTGATGGATAACGAGGTACCTAAACAACTTAACCTGAGTAGTAATGGGATAACTAATGAAAGTGGCACCGGTGAGCAATATCTGCTATTTGGTTTTTCCTGCTCACTTGTGTCCCGTAGGACCCCGAGTACTTGATTCCTGTTCCTTGATTATTCGCGCTATCCACATCCGGGAGGCTTATGGGACCCCCCTGAGCCAGAGCTTGATTCATTTTTATTTCTTGGGGCCACAAATTAGTTTGAGATTTTATTTACTATCCTGTACTTATGCCATGCTTTACTGCTTTACTTACGATTGTGCGAGGAGCACCTGTACTGTTTAGGATCGTGACCCGTTTTCGCGGTATCGATAATCCCAGTCACACTTTCGGGTTCCCAGTCGTTTACAGCCGGCCCCACAAACCTTGAGTCCGTCTCGAAGTCAGCTAACTTTGTTGCGGGTATACTTAATGGGGTGGCCCCTGAAATATTTCCGAATCTTGTGATTGCTTTGTCGTGAAAGCCTCGTTGGGTTTTGATTTGGTTTTTCCGAGGTTGATCGAGTGTGTGTTGCTATTTGTGCACCCCTGCAGGGTAAAACTTTATGAAAGCCGTGTCCGCGGTTATGGACGACTTGGAGCACAGTTTCTCGATCATAGACAAACATAACTAAAGTACCGCTTTTAACTTGACTAAATAATGACTAGTAAATAGTGCAACACTCATGGAATGGATAATAAAACCGCCAACGGATGGGGTTGTTCGCTTCGCCTCGTTGGTACGAGGAGGAGGATGGATCGATGATATTCTTGATATAACTGTTGTCATTAATTCACGGACATCCTTCTATCTTTGGTTAGGCGGATGGTTAGCAGTATCTATAGAACTGTTAGGGTTTATCTTTTGCTGCAATTGCGTCACCCCAGTTGTGTCCCCTTTAGAGGCATAAAGACTTGCCGAAAGTACCCTAGGGTCTCACACGATAAATTGTTTGATTCAGATGAACAGTACACTCACAAGATGGATCTTGGGTGGAGGCGGATGATGTGGGCAACGATCGTTCGGTGTAGAGATTCCGGGAACGGGGATCCGTGAGATCTGTGGGCGGGACGTGCTTATTTATGGGGCATCTTATGCCGATTTGCTTCTTATCCGTACTCGGATCTTGTTGCCGCTTCCGGCTGATACTCTGATGTTTGATGTATGAGGATATATCCTAAACTATTATGTCTATCTAGGACATTTGAATCTTGCCGTATGGCGTTGCTATATTTCCTTTCTTTTTAGATGGAATGGCTCTGATGTACTGTTGTATGGTGGCTTGCATACATACTCATTTGTGTATGTAGTTGATCCCTTCGCCTGCCGATTACGCCGCCCGTTCTTGTCCCGATGATTGGAAATGGTTGGGACGGCCGAAAGGTCTACCTGTGAGTGGCATTTGGGCCCCACCGTACTATTTCAACCATTTCCGCTCATCCAGGCTTGTAACTAGGAGCGTAATTCACCGAGGTAGTTACAAGCATATTGTGCACTCTCATCCTGCATGAAACTTGTTAGACCAGCCCTCTTAATAAAAGCCATGAAATCATTAAGAATCCCAGCAGCTCGCAAGAAAGTTTGACAAGGAAGGGTGGAGGGGTGCGCATCCCCTTCATCCCCCTCGTCACCAAACTGCGGAGTGATGAGATCCTCATTGTATGAGGGTCTGGAGCTTGTAGATGACCTTGGGAGCCTTGCCCTTCTAGGTGCATCACTCTCAAAAATTTCACCAAAGGTGTGGTGGACCATGACTTCCCTTTGCTGAAATTTTAAACTACCATCAAACCAAGTGATTTCTAAGTTGATAAATGATGAGCAACTACTATAGGAACTTGCTAGAGGACTACACATGCATCAAAACAAATTTTCTAAACATAAAACAAGCATGCAAGATCAAACAACATGTCACCTACAGTACAAAAATACTCAAGATACAATCTACCAATCACAAATCTAATTGGACAAGTGGAGGAGGCACATACCAAGGAGCAAACCCTCCAAAAATCAGCACTTGAGATGGGCTGAACAAGGAGATCAAAAATCACGAGCAAGAACAGAAAGTACTCGAGCTTGAGAAAGTTTTCTGATGTTTTTCGGGAGAGAGAAAGAAGGTGGCTTTGAGGAGGCAGCCTGGAGGGGCCCAGGTGGGCCAGACCCCCCTAGGCGCCACCAGTGGTGGGCCCGCACCTACTACAGGTGTGGGGCCTAGGGGTGGCCCCTTGGGTCACCTCGGGTACCTCTCTGCCCCTTGTTTCGAGGAAAAAATTATTTTGAATTTTCTGGGATTTTTCGGAAAACTTTATTTTTGGCCATTTTCAGGGTGTGAAAATTGATTTTCTCGCAGAAACAGTTTTTTAGAAAAAAACAAAAGCAAACCAAAAGCCAAACTACAGGAGCTCTAAGAAGCTCAAACAAGCAAACAACTAGCAAAACTAAAGATAAAGCAAAGACTAGGAAGGAGAAAGGAAAAAGAAAGCAATTATAACCACAGTGGAAACATTATTTTGTTTATAAAAAAAATCCTTTTGTTAACAAGGTTGATCAAGTTTTGTTACCAAAACAATCTTATATGAAACAAAACTTTGCATTCCACAAGGTGATTATGTTACCTCATACTTGATAGCAATGGTCCCAATCATAACAGTTTCAATATTTTCTTGTGGAATGGGACAATATATTTCTCCAACCTTGATGCCTTCAATATTTTCAATAGAATTCAGGCAATAGCTTCTAACAACCTTCTTGGGAAAATAGACAGTGTGCTCTTTGTCATTAGTATTGAATATTACTTTTCCTTGATTGAAATTGATGACAGCACCTGCAGTATTAAGGAAAGGTCTCCCAAGAATAATAGACATATTATCATCTTCAGGCATTTCAATCACAACAAAATCAGTTAAGACCATGCAATTATGAGCTACTTGAACAGGAACATCCTCACATATACCAATAGGAATAGTAGTTGACTTATCATCCATTTGCAAACATATATCAGTTGGTATCAAATTTTCTAGCTGGAGCCTCTTGTAGAGAGAAAAAGGCATAACACTAACTCCAGCTCCCAAATCACATAAAGGAGTTCTAACATAATTATTCTTAATGAAGCAAGGAATAGTTGGTATATCTGGATTGCCAAGTTTCTTTGGAACCTTACCATTGAAGGAGTAATTAGCAAGCAAAGTAGAAATCTCCTCATTAGGAATCTTCCTTTTATTAGAGACAATATTCTTCATGTACTTTGAATAAGGAGGCAACTTAATAGCATCGGTCAAAGGAATTTGCAATAATAAAGGTTTCATCCACTCACAAAACTTGTTGTAGTGTTCCTCCTCCTTTGAGTTGTGTTTCTTACATGGAAAAGGCATAGGTTTCTGCACCAAAGGTTCTCTCTCTTTACCATGTTTATTAGCAATAAAATCTTCCTTTGTGTACCTAGTGTTCTTAGTGTGTTTCTCAGGTTCTTCCTCAACTTCCTCCTTATCAGGAGACTCATCAATATTACCACTCTCAGTTTCAGCATCAGAGACAAATATACGATTAGGATCTACAACAGGTTCAAGTGGTTCCTCAACTTTCTTATGTTTCTTTTTCTTTCTCTTACGAGGACTACCACTATCCTCACCTTGTTGGGAATCCTGCTCTATTATTTTAGGGTGTCCTTCAGGATATAAAAGATCTTGAGTAGCTGCACCACTCCTAGTTCTAATTCCATAAGCATGTTTATCTCCTGAAGCATTAACTAGTATATCCTTTTGCACCTTAGCAAGTTTATCAAGTTGAGTTTGAACTATTTGAAAGTGTTTACAAAGCATTTTACTATCATTGGAATTTCTTTCTACAATATCTTTCAACTCATGAATGGCTCTAGAGTTTTCCAATAAATGATCCTGAACTTGTTTATTAACATGACCTTGTTTAACAATAAAAATGTCAAGTTCCTCTAAGCATTGATCAGGAGGCTTACCATAAGGAATATCACCTTCATCAAAGTGTTGGAGAGAGTGTACCTCAATATTAGATGAGTGGGGAATTGGCTTACATAATTCTTCTATTGGAGGTAGATTCTTCACATCTTAAGCTCTAATACCTTTCTCCTTTAGACACTTTTTAGCTTCCTTCATCACTTCATCATTTAATGCAATAACTCCCCTCTTCTTTGTTGTTGGTGGTGGAACTGGTTCAGGAACATCTGGTTCAGGTGTATTCAGCTCAGTTGAAGTCCAATCATCATAATTCTTGCTTATCTTGTTCATTAATTCTTCAGCATCTGTAGGAGTCATTTTCCTGAAAACACAATCAGCAAAGCTATCTAGGTATGCCCTAGAATCATCAGTTAGTCCATTATAATAAATATCAAGCAACTCATTCTTAGGTAATGGACATCCAGGATATACATGAATCAAGGAACATAATCTTTTCCATGACTCAGGCAATTTCTCTTCTTCTTCCTGTTTAAAATCAAAAAGTCTTTCCAAAGCAGCATGTCTAGAACTGGGAGGAAAATATTTATGGAAGAAAGAAGCAATCAAGCAATCAGGGCTATCAATGGAACCAGGAGGTAATCTATTAAACCAAATCCCTAGCTTCTCCTTTTAGTGAAAAAGGGAAGATCTTAGCAACAAAGTACTTGTGCATTTTAAAATCATCAGAAAACAAAGCACTCATAGTAGAAAGCTCATTCATATGAGCCACAACACTTTCATTTTCAGTACCACAAAACGGTTCTTTCTCAACAATATCCAAATAAGCTAAATCAAGAGAAAAATCATAATATTTATTTTTAATATCTATGGGAGAGGTGGCAAACTTAGGATCATAGGACTTATTAGGTATAATAGTGTGTCTAGCAAGGAGACTCTTAATAGCACTAGCACCATGTGTGTTTTGGCACTCTTCAACAAATTCATCAGTGAGCTCAATGTAACCATCATTAATATCAAAACTCTCACTAGACTCAGGTGAGCTAACAGGTGTAACAGTGTCTTCACTAGGAGTTTCGGTATTTCCTAGACTAGCCATAGTAGCATATAGAAAAGGACCTAGTGAACCACTCGCATTAAACATAGTAGAAGTAACATCATGAGCATCAAAATCAGTTTTAGATTCAGCAGTAGTAGCAGTGTGTCTAGCATGCGTATGTGATGGTGGTGTGACAAGCTTACTTATAACAGAAGGTGAAGTAAGAGCAATAGAGGTGTTTAGGACTGTATCTCTACTTGTAGTGGACGGTAAAATAGGGAACTTTCCATCACGAGAATTCCCCATGATGAAAGGAGTAGCAGTGAACAATAATAGATCCAAGTGAACTTACAAATAAAGCTATGATCCCCGACAATGGCGCTAAAAAATAGTCTTGATGACCCACAACTGTAGGGGATCGCAACAGTCTTCGCAGGTAGTATTACCCAATTTATTGATTCGACACAAGGGGAGCCAAAGAATACTTGCAAGCCTTAACAACTGAGTTGTCAGTTCAGCTGCACCTGGAAATAGTTCTTGCTCACAGAAGTTTATCAGTAGCAACAGTTTGTAGTAGCAATAGCAGCAGTAACAACAATAGTGGAACAGTAGCAATAGTAACAGTAACGGTAACAGTAGGATTCGAATGCGGTAGGCATAGGGATGGATGGACGGGCGTTGCATGGACGAGTCTAAACATGTAACTTCAAGAACTAGGGCATCGCAGATAAATGATAACAAGCATCCAAGTACTAAACAATCCTAGGCATGTGCTCCAAATACAGTCATACGTGCTCGCAATGAGAACTTGCATAACATCTTCTGTCCAGCCAATCCGTGAGAGGGGCCTCTAGGGAACTACTGGCAATTAAGGTACTCCTTTTAATAGAGCACCAGAGCAAAGCATTAACACTCCGTGAACACATGTGATTCTCACACCACAGACATCCCCTCCGGTTGTCCCAATTATTGTTACTTTGGGGCCTTTGGATCCGGACAATGATATGTGTACATAACTTGCAGATAAGATCATAAACAATACTATCATAATGATTCAATAATAAGTTCAGATCTAAGATCATGGCACTCGGGCCCTAGTGACAAGCATTAAGCACAATAAGTTGCAACAAAGTCAAATAGTACTAATAGAGATACTAGGCACTATGCCCCTAACAGATCTTTATTTGATTACATGATAGAACTCATCCAATCCCTACCATCCTCAAGCCTACATCGGGGGATTACTCACTCATGGATGAGGGAAACATTGGTGGTTGATGCAGATGCGTTGGTTATGACGATGGCGATGATCCTCTCCAAATTCCCCATCCCGGCAGGGTGCCAGAACGGAGTTTCTGGATCCGAATCTTGGTTTCTCGTGGCGGCGGCGGAGCGAAACTCTCTTTAGAAAACTATCGACCCGCCCTCTGTTTTTAGGTCAGAAGGCAACTTATAGGCGCGGAGGAAGGCCGAGAAGCTGCCTGGGGTGGCCAAAGCTCCCCCAGGCGCGGGGTCAGTGGGCCCGCACCTGGGTGGGTCTAGGCCCCCAGGCCTCCCCTCTGTCTCCCCTTCTGGTTTCGTGGATCTTCTGGTTAAATATAATTTTTGGCATATTTTACGGGATTTTTCCTGATAGTTCATTTTCTGCACAAAAACAAGACATCAAGGTAATTCTGCCGAAAACAGCGTCAGTCCATGATAGTTGTATCCAAATCACACAAGTATAGAGTAAAACACAATAGCAAAGTGTTCGAGAAAGTAGATACGTTTTGGACGTATCACGGGCATGCACTGTCGTCGATGGAGGGAGGATTTAAAGCACGCTAAGAAAAACGAAGGGTGTCGTTAGATGCGTAGGAGAGTTGCGAGTACAAAAGCATCAATGAGAGGGAAAGGCATGGTCGGGTTTTACCAGTAGAGGTCGCCGGAGTTGAGCTAGCCGTCGGTGGCGAGTTGGCGTCGTCGGAGGCGATGTTCTAGGGCACACGCGAGCGAGCTAGAGCAACTGGCAGATGCGTAAAGACATGGGGAGCATGCTCGTGGAAGTTAGGGGCAAGGAGATGGCTGGGGCTCGCTGGAATTTCGAACTAAAGCTCGTCGGAGCAGTGGGATTCACGCGGGCAATTTGCGCAGCCTGGTGGCTCCGGTGGAATGAGGGCTGAGGGGAAAGGAAGAGGGAAAGGGGGCGCTTTAATGAGCGTAGTCGCAGGGTTGAATTAGCACGGCATTTAGGCGAATTAATGACGTGGAATCGATGCTGGAAACAACCGGGAGGAATTG
This sequence comes from Avena longiglumis, assembly GCA_030063025.1. Classification (NCBI taxonomy): domain Eukaryota; kingdom Viridiplantae; phylum Streptophyta; class Magnoliopsida; order Poales; family Poaceae; genus Avena; species Avena longiglumis. The sequence continues at coordinate 253,326,420 of CP125979.1, forward strand.
GGGGGAGAATGGGTCGTGGGGACGACAATGACGTGGTCGATGGGGCTGGTTAGTCAACGAGCTGAGGAGGGGGTACGGTGGGGTCTTGCGGTCAGTGAGTGAGGGGGTACGCTGCGCGGTGAGAAAAGATCGAGGCAGAGAGAGTGGGGTTGCCGGGTGGGCTGCTGTTGGTCTTGCTGGGCCTGGTAGCTGGGTAGGGTTAGGTGGGCTGCTGTTGGGCTTGCTGGGCCTGGTAGCTGGGTAGGGTTAGGTGGGCTACTTTGTTTTCATTTTTTCCTTCTCTGTTTTCTTTTTCCTTTTTCATTTCTGATTTCTGTTTTGAATTTATTCAAATGTTTCAAACACTTATTTTATTTCAAAACTTTTCCAAACTTTCAGTAAGTTTTTATACTATTTATTAATGTATTTTAAAGTCTATTTTAGAATATTTTCTTATATTCTCTTTATGGTTTATTATTTATTTAAATAAGGTTTGTGTCTTTATTCAAACCATTGATTCAAGATTTCATTTGAATTCAAATTTCACCAAACCTTTTCAGTAGGTTTTAAATCATTTAGGAGTTGATTTGTTGGCCCACTTTGGAAAATATTCAAAATATTTTCTCATTATTTATTATTTATTTTAATTAGGCCTTTTGTCTTTATTTGCATAATTTGAATATGGTTCCAAACCATATTATTCTTTTTAATTATTCTTTTATTCTTTTTAAGTTAATTAGATAACTTTTAATTCACTTTGGCAATTTCAATTATTATTTTCTCATGATTTAATTAATCGTTTACATTAGGAATCTTGTCTTTATTCAAATTGAATTGAATTTGGTTAAAGCCCATATAATTTTATTTAAATAATATTTATCCCTTTATTTTATTTGGATTATCTTTATTCCATTTGCTTATGGATTTAATTCAAGTTTTAAATTGTCTTCTTGGGATTTATTATTTAGTTTAGGTAATTTGTCTTTATTTAAATAAAATTGGATATTGTTCAATCCTTATGATTTTATTTAAATAATATTTTACTCCTTTTTATTATTCAATAACTTTCATATGTTTATTGATTTGGCCAAGATTTAATTTGGCTTTTAAATATTCCTTATTTATTTATTTCTTTCTTTGTCTTATAAAATCCATATCTTTTTATTTATAGATCCAAAATTGGTGATTCCAATTTGTATAATTTTATTCGATATTTGTTTATATTTTTAAATCATTTTAAGATTATTTTTCTTATGATTTGGTATTGAATTTAGTTAGGAGCTTTATTAGCCTTGGAAATTAATTTCTTTTATCTTATCAAATTCACAAGTTTTTATCCATGGCTCCAAATTAAATGAAACCAATTTCTATGGTTTTATAATAGTTTTATTTATCATTTTTTATCATTTAAAAATGATTGTTGCTGAATTTTTATATGGAACAAATCCATAGTCTTAGAGAGGTCCTGGAAATGATTTCTTTCATTAAGATTTGGGGTTTTGGTTTAACTTTTCCAAATGTTTAAATTTCAAGATACATTCATTGATTGATGCATTTCACTTGATTGAAATTTTGTTGGATGCCCTTTTATTCAAATTTGTTCAAGATGGGTTTTGATGTTTCTATTTAGAAGCAAAAAGTTTCTTTTCATCCTAAATTTCAACAATTATTTATTTGGTTTATTTATTGTTCACATTTCAAAATTTGGAAAATTTTGGGATGTGACGGCATGCTTAGGGGTCCTAGCAGGAGGATAGGGGGGCTCTGCCGGTAGCGGTGCAGTCTCGTCGGCCCCAGGCTCAGTTGGGGGTGGTGTGGAGCGGCCGCGGTGGTGCTTAGTGTCGATGATGGTGGCTGGTCGAGCCGCTGCAGGTGGCACTAGAAGAAAAATGCTTATCCACATGGGTCATATCAATGGCGCACACCGAGAGGGTTCCCCGTGGATAGTTATCTGTGGCGCATGAAAAGATCGGTGCGCCACTGACCTGCACATAACCGTGGCACACGACAAGATCGGTGCACCACACATAAGTGGGTCCCACAGCTGATGGTCGACCGCATCCATTGCATGTATATCCATGGCGCATGAAATACACGTGCGCCACTGAGTTTGGGCACTTATCCGAAATAATGCGCTCCCCCTTCTCCCTTTGCTTCCTCTCTCTCATTCACCTTCCTTCCTCTCTTCCCCTTACCCTAGAACGTCGCTGCCTTTCTCTTGCGATTCCCCTCGATCTCATGCCTCTCACCATCGGCAGAGAGCCCCTCCTGCTAGTGACCGCGTGCGTAGACATGGCGGATCTAGAGAAATGGTGGCCGGGGTGCACGGCTCTCCAACATGGTGCACCAGATCTCAAAATACTTATTTTGGGGTATCACACATGGTGAAAAATAGCATTTTACAAAGAAAAAATATTGTTCCTTGTGTCCTATGCACCCCCAAAGGCCAAAGCAAGAGGTGGATCCTCCCCTGCGCGTAGACGATCAAAGAATTTTTCATTCTTGCGTCGCCCATCTTATTCTTATCTCTGCAATCATACTGCCATTTTGCAAAATAGTGTATGCTCATCCCTAAATATATTGCCCATGTAGCACAGACCATGGCACATCGATGAATCGTCTCACTCTGGCCAGCAATTATTGACACATTTCTCATAACTAAGACGAGATCAATAGCATATGCAGAGATGATGCTGTCAGCGCATTAAAACTGAAAAAAAATTAAATTTGGGTTTGTTTAGCAACAGTGTTATGAATTCCGTGAGTGCTCGTCATTTTTTTTGTTTTCCTTTACAGGCGTCATCTCCCATTTGGGCCCGCGGAGGTAAAAAATTAGAATAAATGGTACCGTGGGTCATTAAACTTGTCATGTACGTACACTTAAGTTACACGGCGTAAAAACAGAACTAACCGGTCACACAACTTGCAATCATGTGCACTCGTGGTCACAAACCGTTCTACTAACCGGTTTTAAACAAAAACCGATCACATGGCCAACACGTGAGGGTAAGAGAAGATAGAATTTTGTAAAAAAGAGCTCTCTATTTTTTTTGTCAATACGATTTACAATACACGTATATAAAAACTCATGTAAAAATATTTTGTATTCTATACTCGGTAAAAAAGTGAAGATTACGTAAACAGTAAACAGTGTAATTTTAAATGGGCCTCCGTTTTTCCAAATTTTATGATATTTATCTTTTTTCTGCACTCTAATAATATTTGTATAAATGTATTTTGTGTTAGTTGCTACACGTAGGTATATTTTTTGAAAATATTTGATATTTTTTGAAAAAATTAAAAAGGGGCTCGAGTGAGCCCGTCCTCTAAAGTGAATTTACGAATATTTTATATAACTATATGAAAATTTTATAAAAAATCATAGATAGCACAAATACATGTGCGTGTGTTGCGTCTATAAAGAAAACAAATAGGCCCAATTCTTGTAATTAGTGTTAAAAAGATAAATAGAGTGAATCTATCTTTACGGTTACGTGTAGGGTTGCTAAAAGAAAAAGGCTTTTCGCTAATATATCCATCAGTTATATACGTATTCTTTTGAAATAATATAATAAAATAATATAAGAGCAAGGTTGTTTGGTGTAGTGGCTAGGCTATGCTTGTCACGCATGCAGATCAACAATTTAAATCCTAAACGGTTCAATTATTTTGAATACTTCTTCTATCCCTGACAAATGGGCCCCACATACAGAACAATATGGAAATCGTATTTTCAAATAAAAAATAGGGGTGAACTACATGGTGATTGAATCGTTATATAACAAGATAGAAATATAGGATGGTTTTTGCAAAAGTCTGTCTGCTTTTACACTAACGTGTTGGACATGGAGTTTTTGTTAAAACCGGCCAGCAAGCATGTTTGTGACCACAAGTGTATACGGTTGCAAGTTGTGTGACCGGTTAGTTTGGTTTTTAAGATGTGTGACTTAAATGCATATGCATGACAAGTTGAGTAACTCACGGTGTCATTTACTCAAAAAATTACTACACGAGAGGAATACCAGTATGGTACACGGTACTACAGTAGCATTTGCTAGAACAAATATATGGTACTTGACTCAAACATAGACATTTATAAAAAAATCACTTAATTTTCTAATGCTTTACTGGATCCTTTATTGGAATTCTAGCCCATCACGAAATGAAACGAACACATGGCTTACTCTGATCCTTGAATTGTAAATTTTGTTACTCTGAAACCCAGCAATAAAAAACTGTGTACATCTATTGATCCAGAGGCTGGGATCTCTCCCTTTAAAAAAAAAACCTAGCTTACATAAACTATACTCCCTCCGGTCCATATTACTTGTCATAAAAATAGATATATCTAGACATGTTTTAGTGCTAGATACATTCATTTTAATGACAAATAATATGGATCAGAGGAGTATATAGAAAACAGCAAAATATTCATCGGAAGCTGCTGATCCTCATTCCTTGGCCGCTGCACTTGTGCTTGGCATTGAGCCTGATCCTCATTCCTTGGCCGCTGCACTTGTGCTTGGCATTGAGCTTGTAGGTACAATTAATTTTCCTATGAGTAACTTAGGACGTTTCTTGTGTTGACTGACCTGCCATTGAAGAATCTCCATCAGTTTCTCCTTCTCCCCACATTTTTTCACAAGAAGCTCGTTCAAGTTATCTAGATCGGGCACTCCAGACAAGCCATCATCACTATCATGCAGTTCTGTGCAGTTGTTCACCCAAAGTTGCTCAAGCTCAGACATTGAGCCTTTCTCGATCCTCACCTTCACAATCTTCTCTAGCCCATCAATGTCAAGGAATTTGAGCTTTGGGAATTTTCCAGTACTAAAACACAATGACTCTCCTTTGTAGGATTTCTCCCACAAGCTCAGGAGAGCCACGTTGCGCAAGCCCCCAAGGCTATCAACGTGTTCTTGCTCCAGGTTTGTCCCTAGCAGCTTCAGCTTGGTCAGATCATTGAGCAAAGTGATCCAGCTAGGCAACAAGGGTAGATCGCCTAATAGCTTCAGTGAAGCTAGATGCTTTGGTGTTGCTAGCTCATCAATTTTGTCAAGGAACTCAAGGGAACGAGATCGCACCTCAAGCTTTTGCAATCGGCCGAGCTTCCCTATAGACTCACAAAACTCATGACTTCCTTTCTCAGTGAGACCTGTGACTGTTACTCCTAGCTTTTGAAGGTCTGTCAGCTGCCCGAGCCTCCTTGCCACACCATTTCCCTGACCAACATTGAATGCACCCAACATATTGATGGGGATATGCCCACTGGGGTATACCCAGCAGGACGTTTCCGACTGGCCCAAGAACCGGCGAGTGGGCCTGCAGGACGGCGAATGGATTGAAGCCCAGCGAGGAACCAAGCGACTGGAAGCTGAAGGCCCAGGCGAGTAGATAGGCCCAGTCGGATTAGGTTAAACGACTACCGAAGCTTTAACTGAATCGGTTGAGATATGTAAACCCTAGGGGAGGTGAGCCTATATAAACCTCCCTATAGGGCGAGTAGAGATACGTCCCCTCATACACCCAAGCGACTCGCCGCCTAACAGCCGAGCTCGCCCATTGTAACACCTCCATAATACAATCTAGCAGGAGTAGGTCTTTACCCTCCGGGGGGTCGAACCTGGGTAAAATCCTGTGTCTTTGCCCTCATCTCGCACCGCAGATGGCTGGCCGCCCTTGCCCCTCGTTCTACTACTCGCTGCTGATTGCAGCATCTGCCGTGACTATTCCCACGACAGTGGCGCCCACCGTGGGGTCTGGCCGGTCTGGCCGGTGTTCTGCGGCGAGATCCAATCTGCCCATCAACGAGACGGTCGCCACCGACCGCATGATAGCAATCGGCGAGATGCTCCAAATCTTGCCGAGCAGCTACGTCCCGGCGGCGCGACCCGTCACGCACTGGCGTGATCCCCGATCGGCACGATCAGCCTCTTCGTCGGCCTCACGGCGTCGCCGTCTCGGAGGATTCGGCAGCATCCGCGAAGTCGCCGCCTGCGATCGGCTCTCCGAGAGCCAGATCCGCACGATCCACCGCCTCGCCTCTGAGTACAATTTGGCCCACAGCAACGTGGCCGGAAACTCATCGGCCGCAGAGGATGCGGCACTCAATGACGACGCCGACTCGGCGACCCCGGCGTCACTCGCCGGATCCATCACCGCGACTTCATCCGCGGGCTCCATCGCCCAGGTCTCCAATGTGGGAGACTTCGAGGACCCCTCCATCCTCGGGATCTTCGAATTCGACTCCGGGTCGGAGAACTCCACCGACCTCCGCGACGGAACCGGTCGCCACGCCGCGACCTACATGGCAACCGGCACCGATCCGCGGAGGATCCATTCTCCACCCAATGCCTCCTAACGCCACGGCAACGGAGGTCGAGGAACTCCGCTGGAGGAGGCGGTGCGCGAGCAAGCCGGCGTGAAAAATTTCGCCCGAGCGGTGGCGCCAGGAGCTATCACGCTACCACCAGCGGATCAGGTCACGCTGAACCCCACCGTTCGGCGTGCCCAGAACTTCGACGATGAAACGACCGGCCAGCGTGGCGGCGCGCGATCTGCGAGAACGCCACCAGAGGAGGAAGCGCCGGCCCGCCAGATCAACGGCGATGGCGCCCACTCCACCCAACCGCACCTCCGAGGACCAGCGCGGATAGTAGTCTCCTCACGGGAGCGAGACGCAAACAGCCTCCCACCGTTTCCACCCGATGGACAACCTCGTGGCGAGCAGCAGCGACATCACGCGGCGACGGCGCCCTACGGATCCATACGTCAGGACCTGCTCGCGAAGGCCGTCGAGCAGCAAGAGGCGCCGACTCGCAGGTCGAGTATACCCGCGTTCCTCGGGAAGCAGAGCGGCCTCAGCCGCCCAGCGGCAAACACCCTCAATCGCCCGCCACGAGCCACCGCAGCTCCAAGACCGACCGCGAACGCGGCACTCTCCACCAACGACCCCAGGCCAGCAACCAACCTCGTCGCCGCCAACGGGCAACCTATCGACGCCCGCACCCACATCATCAACAACCAAAGTTGGCGCGCACGCCAGCCCGACGACCTGCGACATACCCTAACCAATTGCCGCGACGGCGAGCCCATGGGATCGCTCAGTCGACTCGGACCCAAGTGCTTCGGACCAATGATTCGAGGCGAGAAGTACCCGCCAAACTTCAAGGCGCCAAAAGAGATAGAAAAGTACGACTCCTCGTACGACCCCGCCGTCTGGCTCGACACATACCTCATGGCGATGGGGATCGCAGGCCACACTGACCTGCTAGCCGCCCGTTACCTCCCCCTAATGATGGAGGGGACGTGCAGGCAGTGGATCAACACCCTCCCCCAGGACAGTATCGACTCCTGGGAGGAGATGCGCGACGCCTTCGTCAGGCACTTCGAGTGCTCCTACACCCGCGCCACCACTATCGAGGACCTGGAGCGATGCGTCCAGGGACCCCGCGAGTCGACCCGCAACTGGGTCCAACGGTGGCAAGAACTTTGGTACAACGCGGTCGGCATTCACCCGGACACCGCGATCCATTGCTTCAAGACCTCGTGCCGCTACGAGCCCCTGGTCGCCAAGCTCAAGCGACACTCCCGCACACTCGACAACATCCCCGACCTCCTCGAGATCGCCAAACGGTACGCCGAGGAAGATCCAAACCAGGAAACTGACGACGAGTCAGGAGGTCAACGCCGCACGAGCGGCAACGACGGCGGACGCCGGTCCGACCTACGCTACAGCAGCACTCGCCTCACCGGCAAGCGCCGCAGTGACGGGCGAGTCGACTTCGTCGCCAACACCGGGCACGCGCAACGCGAGCCCAAGAGCTTCCGCCGCGACGGCGGCAACTACAAGGCCAAGCCAAGGTTCGACCCCGCGGCTCTCCTTAACCAACCATGTGCGTTTCATAGCAGGGAAGGGAAGCCCGCAACGCACACCACCGCCGACTGCCACACCCTCAGGGAAATCGAGAAGGCACGGCGAGCGCGGGAGGACCCTGACAACGACCCGCCAAACGGCGGAAAATTCGGCAAAGTGGCCGGCTCGCTCCACACCTTCACAGGCTTCAACACAAAGCGCGAGAAGAAGGTCATCGCCCGCGCTGTCGCCGTCAACGCGGTGGAACAGGTGGACGTCCCCCAGTTCCTAAACTGGTCGGAGCAGTCCATCACCTGGAGCCGCCAAGACCACTCGCCACGCAACGAGTACCCAGGACGAGTCGCCCTGGTGGTCAAGCCCAAGGTTGGCGACTACTGGCTCCCCAAGACACTGATGGACGGCGGCAGCTCCATCAACATCCTGTACCTCGACACCTTCAGGCGGTTGCGGCTCCCGCAGTCGATGATCGAGACGACCCACACCACATTCCACGGCATCGTCCCCGGTCGGAAGGCGTACCCGATCGGCAAGGTCACGCTGCCAGTCACCTTCGGCACACCGGCAAACTTCCGCACCGAGCGAATCGTCTTCGAGATGGTGCCCTTCGACAGCCCCTACCACTGCGTCCTGGGGCGCCAGGCGTTCGCTAAATTCATGGCAGCGCCCCACTACGCGTACAACGCGATAAAGCTCCCCGGGCCGTGTGGCGTCATCACCATCCACGGCGACCCCGACATGGCCGCCGAGTGCGAGGCCAAAGGAGCCGAGCTCGCTGACGCCGTCATCGCGGCGGAGACCAACCACGCCGATTAGCTCGCCAAGTATGCGAGCGGAGTCAACAACGACGACCCCACCATACTCAAGAAGCCCAACTCAGAGGGCGCAACCACTTCAACCTTTGAGGCCACGACGCACACCCGCACCGTTGAGCTGGTCCCAGGCGACTCCAGCCAGACGGTGACGATCGGGACGGGCATGAGCCCAGCGTAGGAAGGTGCGCTGATCGAGTTCCTCCGTGAGAACAGGGACATCTTCGCATGGAAACCCTCTGACATGCCCGGTGTCCCTAGGGAGCTCGCTGAGCACAAGCTAAATGCTGACCCCAAAGTGCGACCTATCAAGCAGTCGCTGCGGCCCCTCAATGAAGAACGCCGTCGAGCAATCGCCGAGGAGGTGCAGCGTCTACTCGCCGCCGGCTTCATCCGGCCAATCAAGTACTCCAAATGGATGGAAAACCCAGTCCTGGTCGAGAAGAAGAACGGGACCTGGAGAATGTGTATCGACTACACAAACCTGAACGGCGCCTGCCCAAAGGAGCAGTTCGTCCTCCCGCGGATCGACCAGATAATCGATTCAACCGCGGGCTCAGAGTCTCTCTGTTTTCTCGACGCCTACTCTGGGTACAACCAGATCAAAATGGCTATCGAAGACGAGGAGAAGACGACGTTCATCATGCCATTCGGAGCCTTCTGCTACACCGCCATGAACTTGGCCTCAAGAACGCGGGCGACCTACCAGCGGTGCATGCAAGAATGCCTCGCGAGCCAAATTGGCGCAACATCCACGTCTACATCGACGACGTGGTCGTAACGGCTCGCCAAGGCGACCTACTCGCCGACCTGGCGGAAACATTCGCCAACCTGCGAAGATATAAGATAAAGCTCAACCCAGGCAAATGCACCTTCGGTGTACCAGCCGGACAACTACTGGGGTACGTCGTCTCCAAACGAGGGATCGAGGCGAACCCCACAAAGATCGACACGATCGCCCGGCTCGGCAAACCGAGTGCTCGCGGCGTCGAAGCTGGTCGGGCGTAGTGGCTCTTAGTCGCTTCATCCCCGCTGGCAAAAGAAAAGCGATGCCCTATACCGCTTGATGCAAGAACCCCACCTTCGATTGGGACAAGGAGGCGGACGGCGCTCGCGACCTCAAAAAGGTGCTACTCGCCACACCATTACTCGCTGCCCCGACAAAGAACCCATGCTGGTTTACGTCGCGGCTTCCAGCGTCGTCGGTGCGTGGCCATGGTCGCCGAGCGACGGAGGAAGGAAAGGGCGCCCGATCCGGGCGGTGTACTACATCAGCGAGATCCTCACCGAGTCGCGTCAGCGGTACCCACAGTACCAAAAGCTAGTGTACGCGGTCTTCAGAGCTCAGCGGCGCCTGCCGCACTACTTCTAGGAGCACCCGATCACGGTCGTCTCCTCGGCACCACTGCAAGACATCATCCGCAACCGCGAGGCGACCGGGCAGGTCGCCAAGTGGGCCGTCGAGATCGGTGTTCACAACATCAAATACGAGCCACGATAAGCGATCAAATCGCAGGCACTGGCAGACTTCATCGCCGACTGGGAAGAGGCCCAGCAGCCAGAGAAGTCGCCGTACCTCCATTACTGGAGCCTGCACTTCGACGGCTCCAAGAACGCGGACGGTGCAGGAGCAGGGATAGTGCTAACTTCACCAAAGGGTGACAAGCTCCGCTACATCCTCTGCCTCGACTTCACACCCTGTACCAACAACATGGCTGAGTACGAGGCCCTACTCCACGGCATGCGAGCTGCCAAGGAGATGAACGTCAATCGCCTCTGCTGCTACGGAGATTCTGACCTTGTCGCGGGGCAAGTCGCTGGCACCCGCGACGCCGTCTCCCCTACCATGGCGGCGTACCGCCAAGCAGTGGACAAGCTGGGCGGATACTTCACCGGCTACTCCGTCGAGTGGATCGACAGATGGAAAAACGAGGAGGCCGACGCACTCTCGGGTAGGCTCGACTCGCACCACCCGCCGGCGTTTTCCTCGACACGATCACCAAGCCATCGCCTCTCCCGAGGGAGATCGACATCGAGTCCCACTCCAACCAGAGGCAGCCTTGGTCGCACTTCGTCAGCCGCACGACCGGACCAAGCCCTACATCGCCTTCGAAGCCGCACCTGCCGCAGACGAGACGGACGCTCGGATGATCGCTCGTCAATGCAAGTCCTACACCATCATCGATGGCGAGCTCCACAAGCGCAGCGTCACCGGCGTGTTCCAACGCTGCGTCCAACCAGCTGAAGGACGCAAGATCCTCCACGACATTCACTCCGGTGACTACGGCCACCACGCCGCCGCCCGCTCCCTGGTCGCCAAGGCTATGCGACATGGCTTTTACTGGCCCACCGCACACGCTGATGCTGTCGATATCGTCCAGCGGTGCGCCGGATGCCAGAAGTACGCCAACCAGACGCACGTACCGAGCTCAGCGCTCAAAACAATCCCCATCACCTGGCCATTCGCTGTGTGGGGCATGGATATGGTAGGCCCCTTCAAGAAGGCCCCCTCCGGCTACACCGACCTACTAGTCGCCGTCGACAAATTCACGAAATGGGTGGAGGCCAAGCCAGTCCGAAAATACGACGGGAAGACCGCCACTAAATTCCTACGCGAGCTCATATATCGCTACGGGTTCCCAAACAACATCATCACGGACAACGGCACCAACTTCGCCAAGGGAGCCATGGCCGAATTCTGCGAAGAGCACCACATCCGGCTCGACCTCGCGGCCGCCCACCCGAATCCAACGGCCAGGAACGGGCCAACCAAAGAATCCTCCACGGCCCAGCCGCGACTCGTGTACCACTCGAGCGCACCGCCGGGTGCTGGGTCGAGGAGTTGCCCTCTGTCATCTGGGGGATCCGCACCTCAGTCAACAGATCGACAGGGTTCACTCCCTTCTTCATGGTCTACGGCGCCGAGGCAGTCATGCCCACCGACCTCGAGCACGACTCGCCGCGGGTCGTCCACTATACGGAGGCTGCGAACGAGCTTGCCCGCCAAGACGGGATCGACCAACTCGATGAAGCACGTGACCTCGCTCGGTCACGCACCGCCATCTACCAGCAGGGACTCCGCCGCTACCACAGCCGGCGGGTGAAAGCTCGCACCTTCCAAGAAGGCGACCTGGTGTTACGCCTCATCCAGGACAAGAAGGGTATGCACAAGCTTTCCCCTCCGTGGGAAGGCCCATTCGACATCGGGCGCGTACTCGGCAACGACGCCTACTACCTCATCGACGTCCGCGGGGACGGCGAACTCGACGTCAAGCGACCATGGAACGTAAACCTCCTACGGAAGTTCTACTCCTAGAACCCCACACATGTATTCTCCAGTCGCTATGAAATAAAAAGAAATGGTTACCGCAAATTGCGCCTACTCTCCATGACTTGTGCCACTCGCACTCGTAATAACAGCGTTACGCTAACTGCAGAAGTCAACCTTTGGTACAGCGATCGGCACGGCTAAGTAGTGCGGTGTAAGAGCACTGAGTCACCTCAGGTCTTGCATTGTCCATGAAAAACGCCCACCCGGAGCCCCATTGGAGTCGCCTAGCTCGACTGGTTCTACGAGCCAAGACAACTGCCCTCGCTTCTCACAGCGACCTTGGTCCTCCGCATCCTCGGCATAGCGACTCGAACGGCTAAGTACCACGCCCGGGGACTGAAGACCAGTTCATCGCGAGCGGTCAGGGAAAACGCCAAGTAGGAGAGCATGCCCAGGACTCGCCACGCGACTGACCCCACGGGCCAGGCAGGAGTGACGCGCTCAAACCAACGCGCTAAGTCCTCAACCACCTTCGAGTCGCGCCTAGAACAACCAAGTACCACGCTCGGGGACTCGGCCACCCGACCTCGTTCGCGCAAGGGAAAACGGTAAAGTACAGAGCACTCAAGGGAGTCGCCTAGCGACTGGCTCTTCGAGCTCGGGCGAGTCGACCAAAATAACAAAACACATAACAACAACACATATATCACATATGAGGTAAACCCCACAAAAAGGACGGACGCGCTCGGGGGCTCGTTCAAAAATCAATCACAAGCACACAACAAATACCAAAATAGACACGATGTCTCATTCAATTGCATATCACATTGTTTCATATTACAAAATATGCCTGCGTGGCAGACCTGCTGCTAACGCCACAGGGCAAACTATCCTATTCTGCAGGTTTAGACGACGACTCGCCAACATCCCGGCGATTGCGGATGAACGGCGTGTACGGGTTCGACGGATACGTCGTCAGTTCACCCGCCATTGCCGCGCGAAAAGGTTGCTCCACCTTGAAATCACGATGTGGCGGCTCAGGGTCGTTCGGCGCGACGACCGTCTCCTGGTACGGAAGGAGGTCGCCCATTGCCCAGACACGTTCTGAGTACGTGGCGGCGCGGTCCTGCAACTTGAGAACCTCGGACAGCTCCACCGCGCCAGTTGACGATGGATATTCACTCGTCACGTCGTCGATGTCGAAGTCTTCGGGGAAGTGGGCAAGTCCAAGACTAAGCGCCGTTGACGCTCCGCGCCGAAACGCCGACCGCGTCATGAACTCAACGACCGCGGACGCCTTCTCCAAATACTTCCATACCTCAACGAGGTCGCTGGGAATCACCTCCGTGGGCGATATTTCTTGGAGATAGGCGCGGATGCACGTCGCCGACAACGTTGCCGAATCGACGAGCATGCTTACGCACTGCCTCGCGTCGAGCGAGCTCGCCTCTTCCTCGCTATCGATGATGCGACCTGCGAGTAGAAGACAATAATAAGTACGACGGACACCACAAAAGACACAACCACCGGAAAAGGAGGATGTACTCACCAAGCAGCGGGCGGGCGAGTTCCGTGATGAAGCATTGAAGCGATGTATGGTCGTCCTGAAGCCCTGCAATAAGGACTTCCGACACCTTGCGATCCTCCTCAGCGGCTGCAATGGCGGCCTTAGCTCGCCCGTCAGCCGAGCTCGCTTCTTCTTTTGCCTCCCGCAGTTCGCGCTCGAGGTTGGCGATCCGCTGTTCAGCGGCACTCAAAGCCGATTGCGCCACCGCCAATTCACCAGCGGGGACAAGCCCCTGGCGAGCTTCCTCTGCCTTCGCGGCAACAGCCTGAAGCCCTTTGTTCGCTTCCTGGACGACGGCCAGCTCCTTCTCCGCGCGCTGCTTCGCGGCCAATCGGTCAGCCGACTCAAGCTGCAGACCCTGCACGTCAACAAAAAGGTTAATCAAAGCAAAAAATTCCTAAGTGCCCACCCGCTGAAATTCAGCGAGTGCGCACTCGGGACCGCGATCAAATTCCTAAGTGCCCATCCGCTGAAATTCAGCGGCGCACTCGGGACCGGCGATCAAAAATTCCTAAGTGCCCACCGCTGAAATTCAGCGAAAGCGCACTCGGGACGGCGATCAAGAATTCCTAAGTGCTCACCCGCTAAAATTTAGCGCGACGCACTCGGAGACCGGATGCGAAAATAAAGTTAAGATATTATAAGAATCAGCCGCCGCAAAACACCGACCTGATCCTGGGACTGGATGTACCTGGATGGCTGCGCCAAGCATGCCATGGAGTTGTATCGCGTCCACAGACGCGAGGAGAGCCGGCGTATGTCCACGACGTTGGTCGACTTCATCATCGGCGGTCCCAGGAGCGTGGCTTGAGGGCGAAGTCCCACTCGCCGCGGCCGCCTTGGTCACGAAGCGTGGGAACGTGGCGATAGAGGCACCTGCTCCAAAGGAGGTCGGCTCCGCCGGTCCAGGCAAGGAAGCACCCTCCTTCGTAGACGCGGCTGCCTCCACAACGGGTCCGGCCGGTGTGACCGCCGTGTCGTCGGAAATAGTGACGGTGTCGTCGCCCTTGGCCTTCTTGCTGCCATCCGCCGAGGCGACGACCTCGTCCGCCTTCCTCTTGCGGGAAGGATCCTCCTCGCTAACGACGGGCGGCACCTTAGCCACGGTCGGATGGCCCATCCTTTTCACTCCGGTCCTGTGCATCAATCGTATGAGCAAAAACAATTGAAGTAATTATGACAGACAAGGAAGGGTGAGTGCGCTCACTTGGCGACTGGAATAAAGCGTAGCCCCGTACGGAGGCCGGCTGGTTTTTCTAGTTCAGGGCCAAGTCGGCGACTGAGCCCCATCTCCAGGACGTCGCGTGCCCAAGACACGGACGGCTTCTTCGTCGTTGAGGCCGCAGCTGGAGCCTCTGGGATATCTTCGGCAGGAGCCTCCTGGCGAGGCGAAGCCGCCGCAGCCGGAACATCCCCCAGCCCAGAGACAGGGGCGAATGGCGGAGGCATTGAAGCCAGCGGCACTTCCACGGTCGCCGCTGCCGGGCTGCCATCGGAGCGCCCTCACCGCCGGGCTGGGAGCATCGAGCTGCTTGCGAGCGCGGGCGGCGGCCGATGGCGGCTTCGCTTTCTTTTCGGGAGCCCTTACCTCCCTTTCTTTCTTCTTCTTCTTCGACGGAGTGGCTTGACGGCGCAAAGTGGTCTCTGGGAGCTCGTCGTCGTCATCATGACGCTCGAGGCTTCTGCTTGCTTCGATCTCGTGTTGTCGTTGTCCGCGGGTCTTTCGGACCAGCGGGCGACCTCCTCGGACTCGTCGTCATCATCCTCGCCCTTAGCGGGCGACTTCGCCCCCGGGCGGACGAGCTCGAGTTCTCGCCGTCCGAAGGTGGGAGCCACCTTCCACCACTTGGAATAGCTGCGATGAGTACAAATTAAAATCAGGATTACCGCGACTGCATAAACTGCGACTGCGAGCAAAATAAAGTGGTTACCGTTGGAGCTGGACGCTTTGCGGTATAGGGGCGAGGCGACCCCTGCGCATCCGTGTACACACCGGGTAATTTTCTTCTTGGGAGATAGTCCTCGCTTCCACTGCCGAGGTAGGCCTTCGCCGAGTCTCCCGCCCGTGTCTTGGTACATGTAGTGGTCGCTAAGCGGGACGAGCCGCCGCCCGAGCCAGCAGTTGTACAGGTTTATCGTTTGGAGGCCCTTCTTTTTCAGACCGCGGATGGTCTGGAGCATCTCGTCGACGACCATCCGCTGATCGTTGGGGAGCTTGCCGACTTGGAGATGGCGTGGCTCGGACCGATTCGCGGAATACCGCGGGATCGCCACCTCGTCTTCCGGGGTCGCCTCGGCCACGTAGAACCATGACTTCTTCGATCGCCGCTGCCTTGGCGGGCAGCATCGATCAAGAATGAAGCTTTGGACTTGAGCTGAACGTCAGTCATGCTAGCATTGGGTCATTGCTTCGCGGCCGATCCGTCTGTGGAATGATCTTGCCACAAGGGGAAGTAGGGCGGCTCAAAGTAGCATTCGCAGAACGCCACGAAGATGGCGAGCTGCTCGATGCTGTGGGGACCCAGATCTGAAGGCTGGATCCCGTAGTAGGCGCAGAAGCGCCGGAAGAACAGGGACGTAGGAAACCCTAGCCCCCGCTCGAGATGACTTGTGAAACAGATGAATTCCCTCTCTCGCGGGTTCGGGGTCGTCTCTCCGGCCGCGGGAATACGCCAACAGCCGACTCGCAAGATCCCGACCTCCTCAAAAGAGGCCAGTTGCGCCCTCGTGCACTTGGATCTACCCCATGGTTCGGTGGAAAGGGCCATGGCCGAGAGGTTTGTTGGGGGTCGGGGGATTTCGGGTCGGCTGGATCGCGATGCGAGGGAAGGAAAATGCGTGCAGTCGGAAGAAGTGGTGAGAAGGTGGCTCTCCGATCGCCTGCCATTCCCCTTATATAGGGGACGTTACCCGCCAAATCAGGGGACCGTTACCGCGCGATGATTACGCCAAAAGTTACCGTTGGATTACCCCAACGGCTAGTTTGACCACGCTTGACGGTCCAACTACAGCCACTCGGCTCGCCGACCCAATCACTATGACAGTGTTTCGCCGACTCGACTCGCCAAAGCTGCGACCTGGGTCACTGGTTTCCTCCTTTATACAGGGGCCCACCGACGATTCGACTGGATGCCTACTCTGAAGCCGTATACTCCGACTGCCAGCAGCCACCTACGCCTAATCGACGATGGCCTCGGGGACTACTAATAGGGATATGCCTATTGGGGTATATCCAGCAGGACGTTTCCGACTGGCCCAAGAACCGGCGAGTGGGTCTGCAGGACGGTGAATGGATTGAAGCCCAGCGAGGAACCAAGCGACTGGAAGCTGAAGGCCCAGGCGAGTAGATAGGCCCAGTCGGATTAGGTTAAACGACTACCGAAGCTTTAACTGAATCGGTTGAGATATGTAAACCCTAGGGGAGGTGAGCCTATATAAACCTCCCTATAGGGCGAGTAGAGATACATCCCCTCATACACCCAAGCGACTCGCCGCCTAACAGCCGAGCTCGCGCATTGTAACACCTCCATAATACAATCTAGCAGGAGTAGGTCTTTACCCTCCGGGGGGGCGAACCTGGGTAAAACCCAGTGTCTTTGCCCTCATCTCGCACCGCAGATGGCTGGCCGCCCTTACCCCTCGTTCTACTACTCGCTGCCGATTGCAGCATCTGCCGTGACTATTCCCACGACACATATGCAAGTTTGTTAGCTTATCAATACCTTTGGGGGCCCTTACACTGAGTTGGTACATGCTAGAAACCTAGCGACAGTGACTGTAATTGCAGCATAGAAAGGAGGCCATGTTTCCCAATGGGTTCTTCTTGTTATCTACCTTTTGCAGTAGATCTCTCGAGAACTTAACACCAGCAAGAAGATAACATAACTTCTCAAGTTTTACAATTCCGTGAGGGAGCCATGTCACCTGTGTGCCTTGGATGTCTAGTGTTTCTAGGTAACGAAGGTTTTGCAAAGAAGATGGAAGCTTCGAAATGTGTGTTCCTCTCAAAGAAAGATACCTTAGGTGAGGAAGGTCCCCTATGTGCCTAAGGTCTCCATTCTTTATATTGGTTGAGTCTTCTAGGTCAAGCACTCGCAGCAGCCGCATTTTAGGAGAGATAAGAGAAATGGGGCAATCTCCAAAAACCGTCAATGATCGAATATATGATAAGTTTATGTTTTTGAACTTATTATCCCCCTTCCATCTTGATATTACTAGGTGGCGTATCTTGCTTTGTGGAATCTCTTTGCATTGCTTCTCAATGAGACAGAGTTGGTTTTCCTCAATAGCCCTGGACAAGATTATCTGTCGCACCATGCTATGAATACGGCAATGAACTCTCGAGCCAGGTATAATCTTATTCTTGGAGGGTTGGATCATGCTTCTATTGATAAGC
This sequence comes from Avena longiglumis, assembly GCA_030063025.1. Classification (NCBI taxonomy): domain Eukaryota; kingdom Viridiplantae; phylum Streptophyta; class Magnoliopsida; order Poales; family Poaceae; genus Avena; species Avena longiglumis. The sequence continues at coordinate 253,344,318 of CP125979.1, forward strand.
TCATTGTAGAAACGCTCTCCTACTTCCTCCACAGGCATATCAATATTTTTTGCAATATAGCCCTCTGCAATCCAACGCCTCAATAGGCGAGTGCCTCTGATCTCATGGTTCTCAGGGAAGATACTAAGGTACAAGAAGATTGATTTCAAGTGATATGGCAAGCCATCATAACTTGAGGCAATCACTTTCACAATGTCCCGGAGATCATACTCCAGCTCTGCGCCAAGGTATTCATGCAGCTTTCTCCATTCCATCGTTGTCTTGGGCCTATTGGCTAGAAGACCTCCTATTGTCGATATGGCAAGGGGAAGGCCTCGACATCTCTTCAAAATAAGGCTTCCTTGATCCTCCATTTCTTTTGGCAAGATAGTTGTTTTATAGACCTATGGAAACATAATATATTACTGAGTTTTTCTGAAAAAATAATTTAAATTGATGAAAAGCTAAAGTAGGTACATGTTGAGAATGGGAGTGGGGATGTTGGATACCTATATATCCAATTTTGTTTGATCATCATGGACAAGTCATAGTAGTTCAAATGGAATGTTTAAATGGCTCGTATTCTTATGTTACTAACTCCAACCAATTTGCAGAAATTTAAATTGCAGTAGGTGATAGAAAATAATTATTCATGGTTTACACCAATCAGCTTAAGGGCCCATAATTTCTTCCAAATTACTACCTCCGTTAAGTAAAAAAAAGGCGTATGATTTTTCATGAAGTCAAACTATATAAAGTTCGACGAAGCTTATAGAAAACTCTACTGAGAACTATGATATTGTATAAATATAATATAAATGACGTGGATTTTCTACCTATGGTGATAACTACACGTATCCTTAGGATCATCCGATTTGGTTTTGTGATTTTCATGTTCTGATTAATTTGAGAATTTAAGTCACACTAATTAATTGTGGCACTTTGGATCTAATATATTGTTCAAAAGCATAGTGGGGGATTAAAATCCCGACCTCTATTTTTTGCCGTTTTGTGTTGGAAGTTTCCAGATCCAATATTTAGATTTTATATGAATTTTCTATGAGTAAACCAGGAACAAGAAACATTTTGTTACAGAAAAAAAGCTAGACCCAAAAAGATCTAGCTGAGCAAAACAATTCCTCTTCCCTCTCCTAGGTCCTGGGAATTATATTTCGAAGTTCTATGACTGATTGACTTTAAATTTTCTAAAGTTCAGGTTGAAGGGTCAAAGTTAGGAGTTCGGTGTGCTACTGAGTTTTCTTTCAATTCTTCCATACACCGACCTTCCCTAAGGCGAAAAACAGGTTATATCTTGTTTCAAACAAAAAACAGGTTATATATGTTAGATCCCCGTCCCTTGTTATTTTGACCTAATAACTATACTACCTTGACCTGCCTGCTACCTTCCCTTCTCAGTCACGTTCAGAAACGATGTTCTCTTGTCCCCTGGGGACAACGCTTTCACTCCTTTCCTCTGAGCTAAACGTAGACCTCCCACTCCATCCAACCATAAAAGTACAAATTGTAATAGTGTATCTAGAACTGTACACTGCTACTCACGATCGATGTCAAGACACAAAATTTTAGAGTTAGTACCATGCAATGTTAGAAACTACTCTCTCCGTTCCAAATTATAAGATGCTTGGAGACACCCACTAAACCCAACCACAAAAGTACAATTTTCGATAACGACTTCTAACTGCACACTACTGCTCATGATGTCAAGACTCAAGACACAAATTTTAGAGTTAGTGCCAATGTTAGAAACGATATTTGCAAGAAAAAGAATGAGTACTATAGTAGAATTTAAGCAGCTCACCTTGCTGCATAGGAGTTTTTTAGATTCGTCGTCATCAAGTGGCTCGAGCTGGTAGACATGGCGATGCTCCTCCTTGACGCTTCCGGCACAGTAATCGGCGACGTCCACCCGCCGCGTGGTGACGATGATACGGCTTCCCTTGGTGTTCCTGAAGTTGGACAGTTTTCGCCATACCTGATCCCACTCCTCCTTGGTCAGCAGGTCGTCCACTACGATTTTGTACCGTTTTTCCTTGAGGTGGTCCCAGATGTCATGGTCGTCGTCGCGTGCCGCCGCCACCGCTGCTCCGAGCCCCAGCCCCTTCCTCAGCCGCCGCATGAACTCATCGGTGTTGTCGAGCGGGTGTGACACGGTCACCCGCGCGCCACAGTCATACGCGTCCAGGAGATCCGGATCGTTGCACACCATGCTCACCAGCGACGACTTTCCCATGCCGCCCATCCCCCACACCGACACCACGCCCAGCTGCCCATCGCCGGTGGGCATCAGCTTCTCGATCAGCGCTTTCTTCTGCTTGCTCCGCCCTATGATGTCCGACTCCTGGGATGCGAGCTGGGCGGCCGAGAGCACGTCGTTGTAGGGGAGGAGCTGCTGCTGCTGCTGCTGCACGTCGACCTCGCGTGGCGGATCGACCACGACGTGGTACCGCTGGTTGCGCTGGTTGAGCTCCTCGACGCTGGCCTTGAGGTCATGGATCCGCTCGGCGATGGCGTGGCGCTCGGCCAGGTCTCCGGGGAGGCACGACGACCACCTGGAGGCCATGGCGGAGTAGAGAGCGAAGTCGAAGAGGCAGTCCTCGACGTCGTAGGCGAGGTCGCGTACCTGCTTCACCCACGTCCGCACCGTGTCGTTGCGCGCAGCAGCGTCCGGGCGCGTCGAGGTCACCAGCAGAAACGACTGCATCATCTCCAGCTCGTTGCGGATGAAGTCCACCTCCCTTGGCACGCCCAAAAGACTCGCGACCTCGTCGGCGACGGCGGAGCCAGCGCTGCTCAGCACGCCTTGCAGCACCGACCTCGCCAGGCTCACCGCCGTCGCTTCCATCATTGTCCCTCTCTCTGATCACAGGTGGTTAATGTTCAACCAGTATTTAGCAATTAATTGGCACGATAGAGTGCTAATGAGCTGGTGCTTATATAACTTGGCTAGGCACATCACCTATGTACACCAATGATCAATCTCGAAAAAAAAGAAACATCACCTACATACACCGGCCAATAGAAGGGTATGTTGACATTTCTAATTTGGCTAGCAAAAGTGGGTTTCTCTTCCCAAGTTGAGAACGAGTAGAAAATTTCCACATGTAGACATACTGGCCAATCGAGCATAGTTGACATAGCTACGAGGCATAAGTTCATCACACGGTGCAATGTACGCAGCCGTGGCTCCGCTGGCAACATGGTAGGAAGACAGTTGGCATGTTACAGTGCCGATCTTTTCCATAATACAAGTCATATAAATTTTTTTTAAAGTCAAACAGTGCAGAGTTTGATCAACTTTATGGAAAAAATATCAGCAATTATGAAACTATATAGCTATGGTATGAAAATATATTTCATGATGAATCCTTGTTTTGAATCTAAACTAATTAATTGTAGAGGTTTGTAATTCTTTTAAAACTTAGTCAAACTTTACACAGTTTGAGTTAAAAAGAGCACGAGCTCCACCCGAAGGCTAACAACCTCTTTGGCACGGAGATATGGCAAATACATTACTTATAGTATAACTTTAGTGGACACATCATTAGGTGTACCAGCCAATTAAGCATCGTTGACATAGCTTTGGTGGGACATCAAAAAGTCTAACAACAATTGAGCTGGAATAGGCCATTTCTCGCTAGAATAGGTCCACAAGCCCTTGTCACGACGCATATCAATGGAATGTCTTGACGCATATCATGGTAACATATAATATTTGTATGACGTAAATGGAATTAGTTGCGTAGCTTGGTGGAATTCTGTTGTTAGAAGTACCTTGTCTGTTAAGGTATATATCTTGTAAATGGCACGTTGTAAGCCCGGTTAGTTGGACTAGTCTTCAACCTGTGCAGGGCTACGAAATCTTAAACTCACATGATAGGAAAAAGTGAGCTATATGATATTCCATAAATTAGTAGAAATATAAGTTAACAATAGAATATGCAGTAATTTACTCTGTCATCCATAGAAAAAGCGAAAATACAATCTTTTAGTTCGTTTCTCATAAGTCATATTAGTACAAAATATGTCCTCGGAAAAAACATTAATGTTCGAATGGTTCATTGTCACATAAGGTGCCTTTTTGGAAAATAATTAGCATCTTCTGTTGAAGACAATGTTTAGCATGAATGGCAGAAACATGATGTTGTGAGTCAACATGAATTTAAAACGATCATCTTTAATTTGCATGTATGTCCTAATAGTTAAGATATGCTCATTTCATTTGCAAATAAGTGGCCTTTTATGAAATGTGCAGTCCGGTGAACTATATTTGTCCCATGCAAAAAAAACATAACTAACAGAGGAAGAAGCACATTTCCTGTATCAAAGCTTCACATTAAAGTGGCAAATTGTTACAAATTAACACTTGTATACACATTTGGTATATAGTCAAGGGTGATGCCCTTACATGATGATTATTTCTTAAACAATATGTCCTTGTCAGAACAGATTCAGAAGTGATTTTGCGTACGAGTAAAAGGCTTGCAGCTCAGGTACGTGTCTTGAGCAAGTAAGGAAGAAATTTCCATCTATCAGATCAAATATCTTGTGCATATTCATTTAATATGGTGTACACGATTCTGCAAGCAATTGTTATTTATCAAATCAACGCCTTGTAGAGCAACATTTCAAATAACAATTATTGTCACAACGGTGTGCCATACCTTTCCACTATTTTTTGTAGGAATAAAAAAACTACAAATGTTCCTTCATTCACGAACTAATAGATTCCTTTATTTGACTAATTCTAACCGAATTTCATGGTCACAACTACATAAAGTATTGTTTAACCAAGTGTAAATACCATTTTTACCAACACAACAAACTGTCTTGGAGATAATAAGCTAATAACATTCATTCAAGAAGAAAAGCAATGTGAATATTAATTAAAGATTACGAAAGAAGAAAAGCACGATTGTCACACTTACGTTAGTAATTTCTATGCTGGTATCATCACACTACGACAGAAATCATATTGCTTACCTCTGTAAGAGCAGAAATTTAGTTATCTTCCTGTAAAAAAATATAGTTATCGAATGTAGGAAAACAAATTTACAGCAGGGATAGCATGAAACTGAGTCAACACTGATCAAGCCCTTTTTGCATCGATTGTCTGTACAGATGCATGGTTACTATGTATGAACAGATAAAGTCAACAGTAGATGTGCAAATTTTTATTTGGCTGCAATAAGTTTTAATCTTCCACAAATTGGCTGTTAGCCACGATCATCAAATGACAATTAAATAGTGAATTGTTACTATACAATAGTCTATACAGAAAGTATTGCCTCTTGCACAGATGGTATATCTTACCGAACTTCCCCCTGTGGAATTCAGTTTGGATGTAATCCATGGTCATTATATGTACTCATCGGGCTCTGTAATTTATAAATTCGATCCATAGGATAAGAAAACAAAAGCTGACCTAAGAAAACACTAGCACAATTCAAGTTCAAGAATGAAAAAAACCACTGGTTTTCATTGATTTCGCAAATTGACACCCGTCTAGGTTGACAGCGATTAAAAAAACACTGATGACTCTGTTTAGTGTAGTTTGGCATTGTTTCTAACTAGTGGGACCTGGTGTCAGCCTGACCTGGCACCAAATTTTAACACAATTTGGCTGAGCCCTTCAAAAATATGTTGGGCCCACCAGTGGACGTGGGACCTACACGTCAGCTCTATCTTCTACCTACAAATCCCCTCTCCCGATCCCCTGCTTCGCCGAGACGAGGTCTCTGCGACTCGGCCATAGGAGAGCGCCTCCACCTCGGCGCGAAACTCGCGCTCCATCTGTAGGAAGTCGGTCGGCGCTGCTTCCAATCCGCTCCCGCCGCTCGTGACTGCATCCCATCGCAGATCGACAACCGTGATTCCTCAAGCCCGCGCGACGGTGACATCGAACACGGACTCGTGGGGCACGGCTCTGGAGACACGATTGGGGCGGAGGGAGAAGGTGCCAGGGGACGGGAAGCGCACGTACCGCCGACGAGGTCAACGCCGTCCAGCAAAGCTCGTCCTCCCGCCGCTGCGTTTGGACGCGACGAACCGGTATCTCACCGGCGTGCGCCTCTGCGACAGCGTCCTCTTCACCAGCGCGGCAGGCATGCTTGTCGTCCCGAAGTCGTTCGTTGTCGCCGATGAGGTCCTGGCCCGCCGCCCAGGCCATCCCACTCCGCCCAGCTCGTCCTCGCTGCCAGGTCCCTCCGCCCAGGCCTCCGGCATCCTGGAGTCAGGCGCGACGGCCGCCGCAGCAGCAAAGAAATAAAAAGAGGTGTCTCTGTACGACGAGGGAAAGCGTGTGCGCATTAAGCCCTGAAACGGGCTTAAGGCCTACACGCTTTTCAAAGCAAAGTTTGATAAAAAAAATTGAACAGCAAAATCTTGATTATATTGACATAATTAGTACCGTTGGGTTTATATTGAAAAATATTTTCCAGTGATACTGGTTTTATGTCAAAACTCTTACGTATTTAGAGTCATTCTTGGTTAAAGAAAAAACACGCAAAACGAGGACGCCTTAAGCCCTGAAACGGAGGGAGTAGTTTATAAGGCTATCTATATACATAGTAGAGGTTCACTTTAGAAGATTTTTCTTAAGGATGACCTACAAGCTTATGGGTTGTCCGTAAGCAATAAATAATTATTTTACTCTTTCCTCTCTCTTGCTTGTGTGTTCTTTTAACAGACATGTGGTCCCCAGTTTATGATGAACTTGACCTTATACATTGTAACTATTTTTATAAATTGTATGGACCTATCTTATAACAGAGGTTCACCTATACTTATATATAGGTGATGCCGCCAATTCTCGACTCAGACCGTCCTATGGGCTGCTGCTTTTGGTTGCTGCATGCTGCATGCGTGGATCATCCCGTGCCCTGCCATTTTTTTCATGAGTCCATGCATTGCTTCTGTGCTACTCTATGATGGTGGTGTAGCTTAAGATTTATTTTTACTACTCGGTAGTACGTGTTGTTTTAGAAAACTTAACCCCATGTATAAAAGTTCTACTCACTCTGTCTTAAAATATATATCGCAGATTTTTTAAAATTTGAATGAATCTTAGTACATACAGTAGATTTATTTAAATTTTTAAAAACCCACTACGTCTATTTTAAGACTGAAGGAGTACTTTAATTTTAAATATGTTTTCGTAGGCTAAAATAGTATACCTAAACATCGTATATTTTAAAACTGAGACAATAACTTAGTCGCAATCTCATTTGCAACTAAAAAAGCTCAGAGTTGCAACCACATTTACAACTAAAATACAACTTCATTGCAATCTTGCAACTACAAGAACAACTCAATTACAACCTCATTTGTAACTGAAGAAGACTAAGTTGCAATCAACATTTAATAAAAAGACTCACTTATTAACTAGAAAAAATCAGTTGCAACCTCACTTAACACTAAAAACATATCAGTTATAAGCACAAATACAATTGATAATCTCAGTTGCAATCCCACTTGCAACCGGAGAAAACACCAGTTACAACCTTAGTTGTAGCTAAAAATTATCTCTATTGCAACTTCACTTGAGACTGGAAAAAATACGGTTGCAACTTCACTTCCAATTCGGCAAAATCACAATTGTAATCTCACTTGCAACTGGAAAATCACAGTTGCAACACTACTTGCAACTAAAAAAAAACCACAAAAACAAATCCCTTTGCAACCCACTAAGACCCACACAAAATTTAAAAATAGCTTTAAATAGATATATATATATACCAAAAATATTACGAAAAAAATCCACATGCGACAAAACCCCATAAATACAAAAGTCAATCCATCTTGGTACATAAGAAAATCACACGTATACGGAAAAAATTAACTACTTTCTCCGATCTAAATTAGTTGACTCGGATTTGTCTAGATTTAAATGTATGTAGCATCAAAACATGTCTAATACATTTAAATCTACATAAATATGAGTCAACTAATTTACATGAAGGAATAGTTTGTACTAGTACATGGTCTAGCTAACTACTCCATGTATCAAGCTTGCATACACTAGCAGCGCATGCATGCAACACTTGTTACTCGTCTAAGAGCATCTTTACTGGCTTGTCTATACCAACATCCAACTAATTTAGACGAATGTGGAGCGAAAAATCCTTTCCAGCAGCTCGTCTATATAGACGTCTAAATTTATACGTTCTTCCCATCTCATCTCGCTATACATCGTCCATATTTGGACGATGGTGCGACAACTAGAGGTGGGCATAAACACCGTTAACCGAAGACCAAAACCGAAAAGACCGAGACCGAACCCGAATAGACCGAAACCGAAAAGACCGATAAGAAAATTGGGTAGTGAATTTTATAGACCGAATTTAATTTGGTCTATTCGGTCTTTAGTTCCTAAGTAACCGAATAGACCGAACTGACCGAATTTTACATGAGACTATCTAAAACTCCAAATTTGTGTGATGTGCATGAATTATGGCATTGTTGAATGGTCATCAAAATGCTATTGTAGAGTTGCTACATTTTATTAGGATTGTTGCATGTTTATTTCTTCCACTAAATGATAACATATGTATTAAAATATTTAAAATATAGTTGAAATATTATCATATTTTTAATAAGTATTGTCTATATTTTGTGTTGACAATATTGACCATGTTATTCGGTCATGACCGAATCCGAACCCGAATTAGTAGGTACCCGAATTTTTTGGATAGTAAAACTATCAAGTATAATTCGGTTTTTATTTTTTCAAAGACCGAATTTAAAATAGACCGAAATACAAAATCCGAATTGTCGCCCACCCCTAGCGACAATGTCCAAAGGCCAACTGCTGGCTCGCGAGGTCTATCCCGCGCCCATCCGGAGTAGTTGGAGCGCATGCGCCGAGGTGGGTGTCGCTCGGCTCGCTGGCTTCAGGTACGATTTCCCCTAGAGTTGGTGAAAGAGAGAGAAATTAGTAGGGGAAGAAGGAGTCCTCGACGTGGAGGCGGGCGTGGCCTCACGCGTGGCGGCGTCCGGTCTGACGGGGAGGAGAAGGGTGTGGGATTTGGTCTCGGGCCGGGAAGCGGAGCTCCCGAATCTGGCCGCCCAGAACATAGAGACCGAGCTCAGGTCGCTGCTAGGAAAGGGGAGAGGAGGGTGACGGTCGGTGGGGGAGGGAGGGGCGGCGACCGGTGGGAGAGAGAGGGGGCGTCGAACGGTGGCTAATCAGAGCGACGGGAGTATGAGGATGGAGTAGGGCGGCTGGATGGGTGCGCCTGAGTGGAGAAGACAAGTGTTGTTTGCTGAAATGTTGCATGTAGTCCTGTATTGAATGTGTAAAATGAAGAGAACCGACCAAGGAGGCAAGGACCGATGCACCAATGTACAAAATTATTATTTACACTGAATATTGCTTCTGTTTAGACACAGGTCGATTTGAAGTGGTTGTTTGCTAGCTACCAAAGATGTACTCCCTCCGTTTAGAAATATAAGATGTTTTAGGTTTGTGAATGAGATGTATCTAGACACCTTTTAGTGTCTAGATTTATTTGAACCTATACACTAAAAGGTGTCTAGATACATCTTCTTCACAAACCTAAAACATCTTATATTTCTAAACGGAGGGAGTACCGGATATTGCTGTTGCTATATTGTCAAAGTTTATACTGAATTTTGCACCGTTGAAATGGTAGTTGGGTATTAAACTATAGGTGAGAGAATATAGACCTCCTTCTTATAGAACGTTGGAAAACTAAGTATGTCTAAAAAAGAATCTCTTTAGACAACCGTCTAAATGGACATATAGACGACCAAATTTAGACCCTCCACTAAGGCTCAAGCTTAGATAAGCTCCACTTTATCCAAATTAAGTAATTTGTATCGAAGGAATAACATTGTTGTTGTTTTGCTGATAAAGGTCATGCTCTGCTTGTAAGCCGTTAGGTGGGGCCTTTTCTAACATGTGATGATGTCACACTGTTACACACGGACGTGGGCACATTGGAGTAGTACTAGGTAGGGCACTGGAATCATAAGGGCACTGGGTCGACCAAACCCGTCCCAGCACGTTCGAACTTGTCCGTACGAACGCTACAGGATGTACATGGTGCTCTAGCGGCATGATCCATTTGGACGAACGCGTCTGAATCGATCTATCCGTGCACCAAATCTAGAAAACAGTTGTGTCGACCCGGACGTGCGCGGACAGGGCGGGTGTCCTGCTCGCGGGTGCCACTGGCTCATACATCAGCCACCGCTCATCGCCACATTGATTCAGACGCGGGCAGCGACAACGATTCAGAGACTCTGCGCGGAAGGCTGACCGGTGGCAGCCTACGCCATTAATAGCGACGAGACGACACACTGACTGACTGGATGACGCCTGTATTCCCGCGCCGGCATTGATGGCGAAGGAGCGAGAAGATGCGCGCGTTCGCGATCGAAGGGGCTATTTAACCCTACGCCTGTCGGTGCCGCACTCCCCACCTCTCATCCTCGCAACCCTAGCAGCAGCCGCCACCGCAAACGCCAACGATGAAGACGTCATCCTGGCTGAAGAAGAGCAAGAACGACCATGAGGCGCCTATCTCTAGCAGCCAGCTGATGACTCCTTGTTGACGTGGAGCACTTCGTTGGAAAACCCCAAGAGCAAGGTGTGAAGCAGCACATCAGCAAGTCTTCCTTTATTAAGAAACCAAGGTTATCGAACCAGTAGGAGGGAGGAAATGTCTTAAAGGTGTTGCAAGCAACATGGAAACCTGCACAACACAAACTCAAGACTTTGCCCCAACGAACAGTGAGGTTGTCAATCTCACCGGTTGCTGTAACAAAGGATTAACTGTATGGTGTGGAAGGTGATGATGGTTTACAGCAAGTAAACAATAACAGTGGAAGATGTATCAATGGTAAAGATTGGATCGGGGTCTATAGTTTACTAGAGGTGTTCTCCGTAGTTAAACAAACATGGCATGCTGGGTAAACAAATTATAACAGGGCAATTGACAGGACTGAGCAAGGCATAACAATGCAATACTAGACAAAAAGATACTATGAGATTCGATTGGGCAATACAACAATATACATAGACTGTCATTCAACTACATCGACTAGAAGTCCACCTTCAGGTTATCATCGGAACCCCCTCCAGTATTAAGTTGCAAGCAAAGACAACTGCTTTAAGCAAAGTGTGTAAGGTAAACAATCCACTTGTTCCATAAACAAGATACCGTTGTTTTGTCCCTAGTGGCAACAGCACATCTACTACCGTAGAGATTTTTGTCACTTCCCTTGATAAGTAGAGGCAAGAACCCACTATCGAGCATAAATACCCCCTCTTGGAGTCACTAGCAACTATTTGGCCAAGATAGCTACTAACAACGGAGAGCATGCAAGATCACAAACAACACAGACATGATAGAATCAAATAGACAAAACCATTAATCAGTCTGACATAGTAATCTCAATATCCATCGGATCTCCGCAAACACAACATGCGTGATTACAAATAGGTTAGATCTTGATCATGAACAAAGCTCACAAGATCTATACATGAAAGCACAAGGAGGATATACAACCATCTAGCTACTACATGGACCCGTAGTCCAAGGTGGAACTACTCACGCTTCATACCAGAGGCTGGTATGATGAAGAAAAAGGCCTCCGGGATGATCTCCCCTCCGGCAGGGTGCCGAGAAGAGCTTCAGATCCCCCCGATCTAGGGATGATGGTGGCGGCGGCTACAGACGGTTTCGTGGAGTTTTGATCGGGTGCCTAGGGTTTCTGCATCGGGGGGACTTTATAGGCGAAGAGGCGAGGCAGGGGCCACCAGGGCGGCTGCACCCCCCAGGCATGGGGTGGGCCCACCCGCGCGGCCAGGGGGTGTGGCCCCCTGGTAATCCTCCTCCGTCTCGTATTCTGGCTTTGTGTTGCCCACGGTAAAATATTGACTTTGGCTTTTGTCCCGTCCAATTCCGACAATATTGATTTTTTGCCTTTCTAGAACCAAAAATGTAAGAAAAGCAGCAATCGCTTTGTGGCAACTTGTTAATAGGTTAGTTCCAGAAAACATATAAAAACACCTCAAAGTGTGGACAAAGCAAAGCAAGTAGATACTAAACAAGCATGGAGCATCAAAAATTATAGATACATTTCCGACGTATCAAGCATCCCCAAGCTTAACTCCTGCTCGTCCTCGAGTAGGTAAGTGATGAAATAATAATTTTTGAGATGACATGCACCATCAAAACCAAGATCAAACCATTTGCAAGCATTGAAAGCTGGGATCAAAGAACTCTAAATATGTGCATGAAAGATGGAGTTCTAACAATAATACAAAGTAACTATGCATGCAACATGAAAGGCTACAAACAAAGATCATGAATAACATGCATTGAAAAACGTTTGTTTCTTTCACATATAGAAAACATGGAATAGTGGCATTCATCTTGTCCCTCAAAGATTAGCAAATAGATGCATAGGACACCTTCAAAGTTCATAAGAGTGACTAGATACAAGTAGCACAATAACAAGAAATATCAACAATATGCATTAATCAATAAGTTTTGGGACACTGCACATAGAACTAAAAATGACAACTATGCTCTCTTAACTGGTGCCTAAAGGTAGAAGGTGGAGACTCAATATAATAGTGGAAGAAAGGCCCTTCATAAAGGGAAGCAGGGATTTCAAGTTTCAAAAATAGCTTCCAAAAAGTATGGTACTTGTTAGCTTTCAGCCCTCATTGCCCTTATCATAAGCATCTTGAAGTGATTAAGGTTAAAGTGAATAAAGATGGAGTATATGCTTGACAAAGTATAAGTGGGCAATCTGATGTCCCTTGAATACGAGGACCGCACCGCATGCTACTCAACTTTGTTCACCTGTAAGATCTTGTCATAGTAAGTACATGAGTATCATAGAGAACTACCAACGGGGTACCCCTTGCACATGGTACAGGAGCTATCCCATAACCAAAATGACAAGGCAAGCAAACAATGAGTATCACAGCGATCTTTTTATTTACTATGTGCATAGCTTTTTATTGAGGATGCTTCACAAAATGCTCATTATGGTGATGCTGCAAGTTTCCACCATGATTAGGCATGGCTTAGGCTAGCGGCCCAGGCATTTCTCTAACACAAAATACATAACTCCAAGGACTTACAAGCTCCCACTTTATTTCACACCGGCGACATCCATAGACAAAAGAGAATGATATCAATTGTGTACAAAGTACAAGTGCAATGTTGAAAACGTTCCCCATGACAGCATGGTTCTGCTAATTCCAACGTATAAGTACAAGCACATACAACATAGATGACATAATGGTTCAAGTTTATTAGGGGCAAGGAATATAAAGTGTGCCATCAAGTTTGTGACGGCTTTAATCACTAAGTTTTCACATAACAAAATACTTTTTAATTGAAAGATAGATGAAAACAAGAATATACTTGGAATGGTGTAACACACCATTCATAGGAATTTATAGTGGACACTTTGGAATAACTTGGTTTCTTGGGATTTGGAAGCATGAATAGATGATACGTTGTCACATCCCAAGATTTTCCAAATCTTGTAATGTGAAAAATAAATAAACAAAATAAATAATTGTTGAAAATTAGGGTGAAAAGAAACTTTTGTTTCTAAATGGAAACTTAAAATCCCATCTTGAAAAAAACTTTAATTAAAGTTTGAATTCAACAAAATCCAAATCAAGAAAAATGCATTCCTCATAAAATGCATCTGGAAATTTAAACACTTGGAAAATAAATCCAAACCCTAAACCCTAAATGGAATAAAAATCATTTCCAAGTTATCTCCAAGCCTATGGATTTGATCCATATAAAAATTTGTCAATAAACACTTACAAATGATCAAGAAAGTCAAATAGAAATATTATAAAACCATATAAATTGATTTCATTCAATTTGGAGCCATAGATAAAATCTTATGAATGTAATAAGATAAGAAAAAGTATTTTCCAAAGCTAATAAAGCACTTACCTAAAACCCATACCAAATGTTGAGCAAATGATCCTAAAGGGATTTAAAAGAATAAACAAGAATTAAATAAGATTTTACAAATTGGAATCACCAAGTTTGGGTCTCTAAAAAAAGATGGGTTTTATAAATGAAGGAAGAAATATTAAATAAGGATTATTTAAAGACCAAATTAAATCTTGTCCTAATCCATTAAGCAAATGGAATGAATAGAATCCAAATCCAAATAAAATATTGGATAAAGAATTTCCAAGATAAAATAAAATGGCTTGAACCAAATCCTATTGGAATAAAGACAAATCCAATTTTAAATGATTAATAAATCATATTAAATTTTTTTCCAAATAATTCAAGATGAATTATTTGACACCCAAGTCATCAAATAAAAACCTACTGAAAAGATTTGGAAGGTTTAAGAATTTAAATGGTGTTTGAAAATATTATTAAATTTTATTTTATTTAAAACAAGGGCCTTTTTGAATAATTAAAAAGACCCCAAAAAGAATAAAATTTTATTCCAAAATTGACTTCAGATTATATTACTAATCAGTATTTAAATCCACACAAATTTTGGTTGAGGTTTGAAATCAGTTTGAAGTTTGAAATAATTAAACAAAACCAAAACAGATTAATAGAAATGAAAAAGGGAAAAACAAACAGAACAAAAAAAAAAGAAAAGGTCGACCCAGCCTAGCTAGCCCAGTAAGCCCGGCAGAAGCCCACCTCTCCCTCTCACTCCGAGCTAACCGTTTTTCACCGCGAAAGAAACCCACACAGACGATGACAGCCTGGACCCACTCCCCTGCCTCTCCTCGCTGACGGAACGACCCCACCGCCACGCAATCATCTTCCTCACCCCGCTGACCCCGCCCCTCACCTCGCGACCGTTCTCTGCGCTTTGATTCGAGGTTTAATTCCGATTGATGGAGTGATCAATCCACGCCAATAATCATGCGTACTAAAGCGCCTGCGTTCCCTCTCTCATTCCCCTCACTCGCTGGAACCTCTACGCCCCCAGGCCGTCCCCCTTTCCGTTTACACCGCCACGGTCTCCGGCGAACATCCACGGCGATTCCGGCCAGCCCACGCCCCCTTGCTCCCTGGCACACACGAGCTTGCTCCCCATCTCCTGGCGGACCTCCCCGTAGCATCAGCTCGATCGCGCATGCCCCTATCGTCGGCAACCACCTCGTCTGAGCGCCACCGACGACCTCTGCAACTCCGGCGAGCAGTAGGCGACGAATCAGCACACCCCTTGCTCTCTGGTAGGTACCATCGCAACCCCTGCAAGCGTGCGCACCTTCCTGACTACTTTCCCTGCCTTATTATACCACAGGAACTCTCCCCCGTCGACGACCGTACGAGCCCGAGGCGCAGCGCAGCTCCGGCGAGCGATTGCCGTCACCACCGTGCGCCCCTCGACGAGATATCACCACGTTGAGCTTCAGCGTCACTCCGCGAACCCGGTGAGCACTTCCTTCCTCTCCCTCGCTTCCTGTAGTCGCCGCGGCGCCGTGAGCCGAGCGTTGCCGCCTCCAGCCACCGTCGAGCGCCGCTGACTTTTGGTCACATGCCTTGAGCCGCTAGATCTTGATCTGACGGTTGCGATAGAACGTGAACGAAAGGGTAAGTAGTGCCTCTGTGCCGTGCGATGTAACTTAAATCCAACGGCCCTCAGTGCGTGATCCGAACGAACCGGTACCAGCCAGTAGCAAGCAGCCACGTGTCCCTGTCCGTTTGAAATAAAAACAGAAATGTCTATTAGATGTTCCAATTTGAAATATTCATAACTTTCAAACCACACGTCCAAATTTTGCAAATTTTATATCAATGGAATCAGCAATACAAGTACTTTCTAACCATGCACTTTTTTAGTAAAATGCTTCTGTTAAATTGATTGTTTTTACAGAAACTTGTGTATGCATGTTTAGAATATAAAAATTGTTCTAAAATGATTTTTGAGATAAAATCTTTGGAAAATGGTTTGTTTTGAACCTACTGACCATAGAAATCAATTTGTGGTTTCAAAAAAATGTATTTGGTGAAGCAAAAGACTAAAATTTTGATTTAAACCATTTCTAGTCAAATAAAAATAATGTTTATTTATTAAAAATGCTTTTGGGAAAAAATCTTTGGGAAATGTTTTGATTTAAACTCTGTGACCCTAAACGCCAAGTTTTATGACTTAAAAATGTATTTGGTAAACTCTATAAAGATTGCTACTTTGATAAAGGCATTTTCAACCACATAAAATAATGATTTGGTTTAAAAATGGTTTATAGATAGAATCTTTTGCAAATAGTTTTGCCACTTTATGAAATAACCAATAAAGTGTTTTAGAATGTTTATAACCAATTATAAACCACTTTTTTAAATAAAACAAAGTTTGGCATGCTTGCATGCATTGTTTTGTTGCTATTATTTTATGTGATGTTGCTTGAATGGTAGATTGAAATTGTGCCTTGATTGATTTGTAGTGATTTGAAGTGTGTGAACATTGCAAATATCAAGGAGTGAACCTATATTCTCTACCAAAAAGGCAAGTGATGCTTCATACTTTTGTCCCATTATTTTCACTATGCATTAGTGATATTTCTAAGTAGGACTTGCATGGAATTTTGCTAAGTGTAAACTATGCCATGGGAAATCCTAGTAGATGAAACCTTAGTAAAATTTTCCTAAGTTAAGATTCCTACTACTATCATGCTTAGCTTAGCTAGTAGAAAACAAGGGTGGAATATATATTCATGCTATGAAATATTTCTAAGTCTGCGGACTTATGTTTTGTTTAATAAAACAGCTAAGTGAATGAATCACCTGGGTGGAATGGAAGGAATGGTTTGTGTTGAGTGGTTCACAAGGCCCATTTATATGGTTTACCTTGTGTATCTCACTTGTGGATGGCCACCCAGGAACAAAGAGATTTGAGATGTCAAATGTTGAGAAGCTTCAAGTGCAGCCACTTGGCATTACGGGCTCTGTCTGGATCATATAGGTTGCAATAACTTAGACAAATGGAAAGTTGGTGGTAGGGGATGATAGGTTGGAACGCGTCCATTCTGGTCTAAGGGAAGGCTTCTGAAAGATCTTGTCTTGGTGAAACAAAGTCTTGTGGGGAAAGTGCATAACCTCTGCAGAGTGTAAAATCTAAGTACTTAGCCATGTCCCTGGAAAAGGACAATTTGAGCATCAAGACATGGAAGCTATCAAGAATCTCCTCATCCCAATTTCTAAGTTAAAAACTTGTGGTTGAATAAGGGTTGAAGGATCACCAATTTCTATTGGGAGATGCCTTGGGTGATTTTTGTCAAACAAAAACTTAGTGTTTACAAATGATAAGGAAAATATATTTTGAGCAAAGCAAGCCTAAGCTGCACTTAGCCAAACGCATATAGATGATAGACTCCACTATACTACCATAGTATCACTTGCCAATATAATTCAAATGTATTGACCCTTATGGCTGTAACTTATTATGTTGCAGGTTTGTTTGATGTTAGAGAAGTTTATTGATTAGGATTACAAGTCTACAACCAACATGTCTGCATGTGGCACTTTGAAGATGAAGGACCCCATGCTATTGTTATATTTTGCTGCATTGTAATGAGATAGCCAAATGAGCTATGTAATATGTAATAAATTACTTTATTCCTGGTTATAAAGTTGTATTATGACCTTTGTTTCTTGATATTACATCTTAACTGTGGATGCTAGCTATTGATCCAGGGACTAGCATTGTAACCACAGGGATCTCTACCTTATTAAAGGTTGGGAACCTTACAGATGGTATCAGAGCATTGTGTTGCCTGTAGGATTTGTAAACCTAGGATTGGACAAAACCCCTTAGAAAAATAGGAGTTGTATTTGTTCCAAAACTTATTTACAAACAATCTTGTAAACTCTTTCCTCAACCATTTTGGTTTTGATTCTACATCTCTTATATTTCAAACTTGATGGACAAAGCCTACCCCATGGCCAAAGACTTCACCATGTGCAAAGGACTTCATCAACTCTAATGACTTCAACATCTTCAAGCGATTTCAACCTTATTCCCAACAAAGACTTCAACCTTGGATATCACTAAGGACTACAAGTGAGACAAGAAATGTTGCTCAAGACTTGAAGACTAAGGAAACTCAACTTAGAAGGAACCATCATCACTTTTGAAGTTTTGAGACCAAGATTTAAGAAATTCTCTAAGGATACAAATATCTTGTTCAACAAGAATCAACCAAGAAGGATGGAAAGATCTCAAGTGAACCATATAGATGGACCACCATATTTAGTTTAAGTCAAACCCACCAACTTATGTAGTGTAACAAAGATATTTTTGGTTGCCAAAAAATATGCTTGAATTTGTTGTTTGAGTGGAATGTTTGTTTGTGATTGGTTGCACTTTGCTTGTGTGAATTGTGATGTGTGTGATTAGAATTGATTCCTTAGAAAATCTTTTGCCTATTCTAATACCAATCCAACCCAAACAGATGACTACTCCAAGAGACTCTAACATCAAGAAAAGTGACATCAACAACCAAGAGATGCACATGAGAGAACAACTACTAGCAAACCAAACCCAGTTGAACCAAGTGACAACTCAGTTTTTAGCCAACAACAATGGATTATACCCAACCATACAAAAGTTTTTGGAAATTCAATCCCAACTGTTGCAAAGGATGGCCACTCAAATGATCAACATGGAAGACAACCTTTCCCAAGGAGTTTGTGACAAAAATGATGCCAATGATGATATTTTAGAAGGAACCCAAGCTTGCAATATTTGTGGAGACAAGGATCACACTTCCAAAGAGCATGAAGATCAATGCCCCAATTGTGAAGAGAAACATCCAACAAATCAATGCCCCAAATCTCAAGCTACTTGTTACCTATGTGAAGGAAATAATCATGTCCCTATCCAATGCCCCATCTATTCCATAGTTCAACAAAGGAAACAAGGTGGAGTGCAACAACAATTTGTAAACCCTCATGAAGGAACAACTTCTACCAAGAAGGATGAAGGAAAAGTCAAAACTATGCACCATAAGGCCAAATCCAAAGTGATCACAAAGTGTTGATACTCTTGTGGAGAAGAAGGTCATATCTCTAGTAAATGCCCCAAGAAGAGAGAAAGATTTCCCACCTTTGTGGTGAAGTATGAAGAGCATGAACTGGAAGAACTCCTAGCTTTGGAGAGACCAAAAAAGAAGAAGAAGGACATAAGCCAATTGCAATATTACAATTGCAAAGAAATGGGACACTATGCCAGTGATTGCCCAGAAAAGAAGAAGAACCAAGGAAATAAACAAGAAGAATTGATACCAAGGAAGGATAATAGCCAAGTGATGTGTTTTAAATGCAAAGAGCTAGGCCATTATGCAGACAAGTGTCCAGAGAAGTTTCAACAAGACCCCAAGCAAGCCAAGATGTAATCTAGTTGGAAAATTTTTAAGGGTGGTAGTACCCTAGTTGCTTTGAGGCAACTTGTAACCCCTAGCCTCCCCAAATCTCGGGACGAGATTTATTTTAAGGGTGGTAGCCTGTCACATCCCAAGATTTTCCAAATCTTGTAATGTGAAAAATAAATAAACAAAATAAATAATTGTTGAAAATTAGGGTGAAAAGAAACTTTTGTTTCTAAATGGAAACTTAAAATCCCATCAGGAACAAAACTTTAATTAAAGTTTGAATTCAACAAAATCCAAATCAAGAAAATGCATTCCTCATAAAATGCATTCCTCATAAAACTTTAATTATTTTAAGGGTGGCAGCGGAGGTTGTAGCACTCTCCTCGCGATTCCGGCAGCACGACGGCGTGGTACCGGAAGTAGAGGGGAGATCTCGCAGGGCTTCGCCTTAAGCCGGAGCGAGTATGGTGGACTATGAGAGAGGCCTTGGCGATCTAGGGTTTAGAGGCACCAAGGGAGGAGGCTAGGCCGACGGCTAGGGCTTGGGGAGAGCCCCAACTCGGCGACTAGGCAAACCCTAGGGCGGCGGCGACTTGTGGTGGCCGGCGGCTAGGGCTAGGGTTTTGGTGGAGAGAGGTGTAGGCTAGAGGGGGCACCCCTGCCCCTTCTTTTATAGGTGGAAGAGCACCGGCCAAGGGGAGGAGTCCTACCCCAAATATGCCTCCTTGGCCGGCGGGTGGAGGGAGAGGAACTCCTCCCCAAGTAGGTTTCCTACTCTCCCTCCACCAAGCAAAACTGCCGTTTGACTTTTCAAATTGGCGTTTGACTTTTCAAACTAGGATTTGATTTATCTCTTTATTTTGCTCAGCCATGATACCTAGTACATGATGCAACCATTCCACATTGTCATGACACATTCATGTACCCTTCCCCTCCGGACTGTCGGACCTTCCGGAACCTTCTAGAACATTCCTGATGAAAACACCGGAATCATTCCCCAACTCCGAAATAGGACTTTCCTTATATGAATCTTATTCTCCAGACCATTTCGGTTCTCCTCATGATATCCCGGATCCCATCCAAGACTCCGAACAACATTCAGTCTCTTACTCATCATTCCATAACTACTCAACAACATCGAATCCTTAAGTGTGTCTCCCTACGGTTCGTGAATTATGCGGACATGATCGAGACACTTCTCCGAACAATAACCAATACAGGAATATGGAAATTCATATGGCTCCCACATATATAAGCAATTACTTTGCGATCGAATGAACCACTTACATATGATACCAATTTCCCTTTGTCTCACGATAGTTTACTTATCCGAGGTTTTGATCGTCGGTATCTCTGCATACTTAGTTCAACCTTGTTACTGATAAGTACTCTTTTCTCATTCCCGTGGTATGTGATCCCTTGTGAGCCAGTCACATGCTTGCAAGCTAATTGGATGTCATTCCACCGAGAGGGCCTGTAACACCCTCAGAATCGACCCTATGCAAGTTTCAGCGATTCCCGACAAAACCCGCATAGAAACGATTCAAAGGTGCCCACCAGGCACTTTCGTGCGGGTGGAAAACGAAGTAATAACATTACACAACAGTCCTCGATGGGACCCACAGAACAGATATATATACAACAGCGACTCAATGAGTCAAGAATACAGATATAATATACAAATATCCAAATCACCTTGAAAATGATAGAGCGTCCGACTACGGACAAGATGCAAATGGGGCTAAGATCCCTGAAGAATAACCAATGGCGTCCATAACCCTGCCTGTGCCAAGCGGAAGGGTAACCCCGCTAACGACGTCGATCTCAAAACCTGCTTAAACTAAAGGGTGCCGACAAAGGGCAAAGGAAAAGAAGAGCGGTCGATCGAGGCGATTACGGCGAGGCTAGAATTCGGCGGTCCTCGCCTACATAGGTATGGTGGACTGAGCGGCAGCGCAGCATGCACTAAACAGCCTATAGAGACTCGATATAACTGTCGGCTATCAGAGAGGGATAAGAAAGACCTATTCGGAACCAACCTGATGCTACCACCAAACATACCCATCCTGGTGTTTCCCCCTCGAGACCAAACGAGGAAGTCAACCGAGGAACTCACACCGTTGGCAGTTTTATTTATTCAGTTATCGTTGCAGCAATTACTAGTCAGGTATAGATAATCATCCGGATATAATAAGCAGTGGGCAATTTTAGTTAACCATTCCGTTGTAGTTGCAACACTTACTAGTCAGATACAATTAGCATGAGATATCCCAAAACCCAGCAGTTGTTGGTACTTTTATTTAGCCATTCCGTTATAGTTGCTATACTTACTAGTCATATACAACGGTAGCAAGCGACAACCCAAACAAGCAATTGTTGGCAATTTTATTTAGCCATTCCATTATAGTGAAGCTGATTACTAGTCATTATAAAGTCAAATTTATAGCACTACTTTAGTTATAGTTGTCTGTGATCGAGACCTGTGCTCCAAGTCGTCCATAACCGCGGACACGGCTTCTCGAAAAGATTTAACCCTGCAGGGGTGCACCAAAGTTTCCACACGCACCTACACCCTTGTTGTCGGATCAGGTAGGTACAAGATCACAAAACATACACCCAACGGTATGTCGACGGGGTTTCGGACACGGTTTCCTGACCAAAGCAAGCACGGGCCACCCACTAAGCTACCCATAGCGAAGTCGGCCGGTCTCGAGACGGACTCGGGGTTTAGGAGCCGGCTGTAAACGACTGGGAACCCGGAACTCTCGGGCTTGTCGATACAGCGAAAACGGGTCACGATCCTAAACAGTACAGGTGCAGTACATCGCACAATTTAAATAAAGCAGTAAAACATGGCATAAGTACAGGATAGTAAATAAAACCTCAAACTAGTTTGTGGCCCCAAGAAATAAGAATGAATCAAGCTCTGGCTCAAGGGGGGTCCCATAATCCTCCGGGATGTGGATAGCGCGAATATTCAAGGAACAGGTATCAAGTACTCGGGGTCCTACGGGACACAAGTGGACGGTTAAAAACCAAATAACATCTATTGCCCACCTGTGCCTCTGCATTTACCTACTTCAATTTTAGTTATCAAACAATAATTAAAGTTATGATCATCTCCAACATTAAACATGCGACAATAATCCAACAACTGTGGTACTGGACGACACGCAACAGCACTTGAGCAAGCGACTACGACGCGCAAGTCCAACTATCTACCAAACAACAGGTAATAGGATGTGTACAAGGCAATATAAGGCTGCAAGGGATATCACGGGTACGAAAACTAGAGCATCGCAACACAGATAGCAATAGATCAACATGAGGGAATAAATACTATAAAAGTAAGATAGGTAGAAAGGGGGAGGTGCTCGCCTGAAAACATTGTCGAGATTCATCCGAAGGTCGGGTCGACACTCGCATCAACTCAACGGCCTTATCCGCGAAGAACCAAAGCACTAGAATAAACACCGGATGCAATATTTAATACTACGGTAAAAGATCGGGCATGATGCATGTATGATGTATGACATGGCAAAGGTGCAATGCAATTAGATAATATTAAGCGGAACCGGGGTCCCGACATTTAATTAAACGGTTCAAGTTATTTATCTACCCCGCAATTAAATGTTGGATTAGCAAGACCAAACATGGCTTCGGTTCGCTACACAAATTTAAATGGGACCAATATACGACTAGATTTGCCCGCATATGGATCCCATATTTAATTTAGGTGAATCGGCATAAGGCCCCCAAACCACATAAATATGTATGCAAACATGTATGATTTAATGCAACAAGTCTATATCATTATAAAAATAGGGGCTTAGGGAAAAGGTTCACACATTTGGGTTCGGACGATCTTGGGGTTCGAGGGGTTCGGGGTCGGTCTCAGGGTCTGGATCTGGGGTTCGGTCTCGGCGGGGTCGTTCTCGGATAACGGAGTAGATCTCGGCGCATCCGAGAAGGACTTGGTTGGCGTCGGGGGCGCATCGGACTCGCCCTGGTCGGTGTCGATCTTGTCGCATACGTGGTCTTCGGGTCCGTGTAGACGGTCATGGCGTTCAAGGCGGAGAACTTGGCGTTCCGTGTAAGCGACCTTGTCGTCCGGTCCTCGGGCGTCGGTGCGGAAAGGAGTTCTTGTTGTACCGGGATCTCGGCGTCCTTGAATCCGGGAAGGAGAACTTGACGCGCCAGGGTTCGATCTTTGGCTCCGGGGAACGGTCTTGCGGTCCGTGAGGGAGATCTTGAGGCGCCCGCTTCACCGGGTCCAGCAGGAGTTCTTGTCATTCCATGTAGAATACCTTCGGGTTCGGGGCTCGGGAATCCTCGACGGAGAACTCAGGGATTTCAACATTCACCACACCTTCCATATTGTATCACTTCGCTACATTTGGAATCCCCATCAAAACATCGGCCACAACATCTCCATAGCATCATCTTGTATCACCAGTACACACATACCGGTACACACCAACACATCAACATGAGTGTAGTCCAGCAACACGCGTGCAAAGAAATAAAAGGACACCGACAACCATTTGGTGCTCATGGAAGGAAGCAGGGGCAGCGGAGACAAGGAGCGCTCATGAGGCTCGGCTCGAGGCGGCAGGGCGCGCGTGGGCCTGATGCGAAGGAGGCGGCGTCAACGACGACGCCATGGCGGGGCTCGGCCCGGTCGGTAGGAGGGCAGCCTCGAGGCGACGGCGCCAGGCTCGCAGATGGAGGCGGCGCTGCGCAGGGGGAGGACGCGCGATGCAGAGAGGCGACAAAAGGGTGGACGGGGCATCTGGGAGGGCGGAGGCGCGGCCTTGGCGGTCGGAGAGTAGGGGCCCACGGGAGGCGGCGCACGCGACCGACGTCGCTGGGAGGAGGCTCGACGACGGGCGGAGGTGTGGTCGCTGGCGGGGACAGAAGGAGGCCGAGGCGCTGCGGGGCTCCTCCCGGCGGCGGCACACGAGGAGAAGGGCCACGGCCGGGGCTCTGGCGGCAGGGCGGCCAAGGAGAGATGGTGGCGCCGGGGAGAGCGAGGGAGGGGTCGACGGCAGGGCGCGGGTGGCGGCCAGGCGACGATGTCGCTGCCGGCGGTGGAGGAAGACGGGGCGCCGGAGTCCCTGCGGGAGGCGGGTGAGGAGATGGTGGCGAGCGCGAGGTAGAAGGAGGCGATGGGGCGAGGGTTTCCATCGGGGAGGAGGCGGCTCGGGGCGAGAAGGAGGAGCGAGGTCGGCCGGCGGCGGTGCCTGGGAAGGAGGAAGAGAGAGCCGCGGGGCAGGAGAGGGAGGACGCGGGGTGGTCCAAGCGGGAGCGTGCGGGAGTGGTGGTTCGCGGGGTGGGGCCCAGGCAGGGAGCGGCGATGCTGAGTGCGTGCGTGGGGTGGGGCGTTCGGTGTGTGCGTTTGTGTGTGTGCTGCGCGCTGGGGTAGGGCAGGTGGGGAGAGGGAGAGAGGTGGGGGGTGAGGTGGCGTGAGGTGGTTGGCTGGAGGAGGGAGGGGATATGAGGTGGTGTGAGGTGATAGGGTGGGGTGAGGTGGAGGGGGGCTGGGTAGATTAGGTTTAGGTAGAAAAGGGTTTAGGCAGTCTGGTTTTTATACTGGGGGTGGCCGACTGGGTCGGATCGGCCCGGTTTGGCTGCCCCCTAAAAATAAAAATAAATATTTTATTAATTAAAACGGGGCGTTTGAAATCCGTTGGTAGACGAAACAAAATATTCCGGAGACCCGGGTTTTAATTTGAATGGACTTTATCACTGGTTTGCCTACGTCTAGTAGGGGAAATGACTCTATTTGGGTCATAGTTGATAGACTGTCCAAAGTCGCCCATTTCTTACCAGTCAAGAGCACTTATCAAAGCTCAAAGCTAGCAGAGTTATACATTGCTAGAATCGTCAGTTTGCATGGATTCTCCAAGAACATTGTGTCGGATCGAGGAACTCAGTTTACCTCGAGATTTTGGAAGAAAGTCCAAGAAGGATTAGGAATCCGACTAGATTTCAGCACAGCTTATCACCCTCAGACTGATGGACAAACGGAGCGAGTAAATGAAATACTCGGAGATATGTTGAGAGCCTGTGTGCTAGAGTATGGATCAAAATGGGAAGATTTTCTTCCCTTCGCAGAATTTTCGTACAACAACAGTTATCAAGCCAGTTTGCAAATGGCCCCCTTTGAATTCATGTATGGAAGGAAGTGTTGTACCCCTTTGAATTGGTCAGAAGTAGGAGAGAGTCGGTTTTCGGACCCGACATACTACGTGAAGCAGAATAGAAAGTTCACAAGATTCATGAGCACCTCAAGACCGCCCAATCCAGACAGAAGAGTTACACCGACAAGATACGTCGCGACCTTGCTTTCAATATCGGAGATTTTGTGTATCTCAAAGTGTCACCTTTGAAAGGAATGCAGCGTTTCCAACTCAAAGGAAAGTTAGCCCCCAGATATATTGGACCTTTCAAGATTTTGAATCGTAGAGGAGAAGTATCGTATCAACTGGAACTGCCAGAGGAAATGTCAGTCGTGCATAATGTGTTCCATATATCGTTACTTCGCAAATGCCTAGAAATCCTGGAGAAGACCGAAGTATTCAAGAACATTGATCACCGGACTATAGAGATCAACAAAGACCTGACGTATCCCGAAGTACCCATCCGTATTTTGGAGGAAGCTTTCAGAACCACCAGGACTCGAAGCATCAAGTTTCTCAAGATTCAGTGGAGTAACCACACTGAAGAAGAAGCTACCTGGGAGCGAGAAGATTACATTAGGACAGAGTTTCCCGATCTCTTCAAATACTAGTTTTCTTTTTTCTCAAATCTCGGGACGAGATTTTGTTTAAGGTGGGAAGGTTTGTAACATCCCAAAAATATTGATAAAGTATTATCAATTTCCAATCACCAAAATTAGGGTTAACAAAAACTTTTGTTAATTAAAATCATATGAATGCATGTGTGTATGTGATGATTGTATGAATGCATGAATGGACTTGTGTGATTGTGGTGAATAGCAAGGAATGGTTTAAAGATGAAAACAACATCATCTAAATCAAATCCAAGCAGAAAAAATTAAGAGAAAGTCAAGAACAAACAAAATGAGCTAATGGTCATTTTTGCCAATCTTGCTCACTAGGCCACTTTGAGTGTTTCTAGTCCAAGATTTCAAACAGAAACAATTCCATTTCTTTTCACCCCTTGCTATACCAAGTAAAAGTGAACCCAAGCCCACCTTGCAAACTCATAGAAACATTTGGCAACTTGATTCAAATGATAATTCAAAATTGAATCTATATCATAGGTGAATACCACCGTTTCTCAAAACCCAACCAAACCAGTTCACCTTGACCATTCCTAGCAACCAGATCAAACACCTTGTAAACACAAATCAAATTAAACATCAAACACTATAGTGAGCAGTGTTGTTCCTAACTTGTCTCCTCTCTAGCTCACAGCACACTCTCAGTAGATCATCTAACTCATTTAACAAGCCCTAGCACACTGTAAACTTGACATTGACATAAATGGTGACCATGGCCGACTCCAACTTGCCACCCCAATGTTGACAGCAAGCTAGGAGCCTCACCAAGCCTAGCCACCTCGTCTGGGACACAAGCCACCGTCCACCGCCACCCCCTATCCAGTTCCCAAGACTTGCCAGCCCCTGGACCACCTAGAACGAGTGCGCCTAGCCTCTCTGCAAGCATGCCGAGAGCGCGCCAGAGCGTCGCGCTCGACACGCGAGCATAGACCGCGCCCCGCCCTTGCCGCTTGTGTGCGTGATCACCACCATCCCAGGAACCGCCCGGACATGCCCGTTCGTTGCCGCACGACCAGGAGAGCCCGTGCGCCATTAAATTTCCCGTCGGACCCACCCAGAGCATCGCAATGTTCCGACCAATTTGCACCGCCCCACTCCTCGCCACCATGCCGTTGAGCTTCGCTAGGAGGCAGCGCACCGTCCCCTACCCCTAGCCATGCCGTTAGCTCACTGTGCAGACGACCACGACAAGCTCCACCCGCACCCTTCGGTCCCCTCTTTGCACTATAAATAGAGGCCTTCCCTATTCGATTTAAGCACACCATCTCAGTCCCCACCTCTCACTGATCACACCCACTCATCCCCGGAGCAAGGCGAGCACCAGGTGGCCGGAATTTCGTCGGAGTCTGCTGCGGAGGAGGAGAAGAGGAGCCTTCGATTGGAGCCGCCCCACGAGGATCCAACGGTACCAGGAGGATCTCCGTCGTCGACTTCGTCGTTCGCCCCCATCGCCGACCATCGCCGGAGCCCCAGTGAGCCCCCATTGACCCCCACTGGACGTGCTAGGGTTTGACCTCGCCGCGTTCTGTTTAGACATGGACGATGAACCTCAGCCGTATATCTAGCTTCTAATCCTACGCACTACAAGAAATGTGTTAACTTGTGACCTTCTCATAATGACGGGAAATGAAATCGTCATAGATCTATGAAGATTTGGCACAAGATGGTCATAGGCTACTTGGAGAGGTCAAAATCCTATAAAATTACGACGTTTTGTGACAAAATCGTCATAATTTCAGTATATGAAATCATCATAACCTTCGAGATACAGCTTAGAGCCTTATTTATACTCATTATGACCAATTTAAATCGTCATATCGTCTAAAATATGATATATTGAATTGACTAGTTGGCCACGTCAGCAATAATGCCTACGTGGCATGTCTATATGTCGTTTTTTGTATATATGTATATCCATGTGTCTAGTAACATGCCTATGTGTCAGTTTTTTTCCTATGTGTCATATTCTTGCACAGTCTTGACCAGCCAATAAAACATAGTCGATCCTTGCATAGTCTTGACCAGCCAATCAAAACAGAGGAAAAGGGCTACCCACGGATCACCCACCGAAGTAGGTCTCAGCCGTCCACTACTGCTAGATCCAACACTCCAGAATTCAGTGCTTACCCATTAATTTTTTTGGCAAAAACTGGTCTCGGCGCTCGATTTTAGGCTGCGGGAGCGGGATACCAATATTTGTCCCGAAAATCATCTAGGTCAGGCCGCATCCAACCCCACGTACCCCCCATCGCGCAGAACCCTTCCTCAGTTCCTCCTCTCCTCAGATCCACCCGCGGGCGCCGCCTCCATCCTGATACCATCTCCTCCTTCCTGGCACCACGTCGCCGGCCACCCCAAACCACCGGCACCCCTCCGCACCACCATGCCCCTCACCTCGACCCCCATATCTGCTCACGGGATTTCTCCCATACGCCTGACCTGATCCAGATCGAGGGAGCACCTGCGCTGTCCTGCCTCTCCTCGCTGGTGGCCAGACATCGACATGGAAAGTGTAGGGAAGGGCGCCGGATGGGTGCCTGTTCTTGCCGGTGGCGCATGAATCGCCGGAGCCCCCGTCCTTTCACTCTCCCCCCATAGCCGGAACCTCGCCGATGCAAGACACGATTCAGGACCACTCGGACTCCGTCGACATCGCCATGACCATGGAGGTGTGCATCAAGGACGTCGTCACCCCCCTCTAGATGCTCGGATACCGTTAGTCTCTCTCGCCCATACTCTCATCGGTCTGTCCTTGCTGATCCATGTTTTGCGTGGGGATGGGATTTGATTTTGGCCATAGGTCCCTTCTCCCAGAGGGTGCTACTCATGGTGGAGGAGAAGAATGTGCCCTGCGAGAAGAAGCTCATCGACGTCATCAACAATCCCCATTGGTTTGTTCCTACATCCCTATCTGATCCTCCCCTCCTCCTAAAATAGTCCACTCACGAAAGTACAAAACCACTTGACGAGTAAGTGCTAGATAGATTACTAGTCAGTCATTTTGGTCATGCCTTTGGTGAAGTCATGTTGGTGCTTCCTTTGGTGAAGTACGAATGAATTAAGTAGGTCAATTTTAGCAGGCCCGATCATTCTGTTGGTGCTTACTTAGATGATTAGGGGATTAAAACAGATGCTTAAATACTCGCCCTTGAATTTCTTCTAGTTGCGTATACATGCCATGATCAAAGTAATAATAGATAATCGACATCTCCTTGTGTGGAAGAACAAATACCAACTCGCTTCAAATTTGTTCAATACTATATGATTGATATATTTCTTTGTCCGTAATTCAACTATACATGTGATTAAATGTTGTCCTTATTAGTAGTATTTTTGACATGTCGGCGAGTATGTATGTTGGCATCACAACATGAAATAGGTCTCCTGCTAGCTATACAAGCAAGTTGTTCTCTTACATTATCTGAAAATAATTTATAGCCCCAATATTGTGAGTTGTTGCATGCATAATATATATATATATATATATGTGTGTGTGTGTGTGTGTGTGTGTGTGTGTGTGTGTGTGTGTGTTACACTTGTTTATTTATGCTTTAAGAATACATTGCTGTTATGTAACTTGAGATATCTTCTACTTGGAGGTCCTCTGGAACTTCTACTTGGAGTGCAGATTTTTATTGATTGTACTTTACTGCATTGCCTTGATATAGTCTGGAGATGCTTAATATTACCTTTTGCTTTTGTAGGTTATAATTATATGATAGTATTCTCCATGGGCCCTCTGTTGACTAGGATTTTCTCATGTTACTTGATATAGACTAGGATGTACTTGATATAGACTAGTTGCTCTTCCAAATGAAAACGTTGACGCCTCTTTTATGCAGGAAAGTGGTCAAACCTATTATGGCTGGATATAGGTGGCGTCAAGGCTGACTTTGGCTTTGATTTTGTATATGATTATATGAGATATAATATGAGACATAGGATACAGATTTAACTAGATGGGAGTTTCTCCAATAGCTAGTTTGCAATTTCTGTAGTCTAGTCCATATTATACATATAGAACTCTTTCAGGTGATTCTACTTGACATTCCCTCAATATTCATATAAAATATGGAGGGTTTTTTCGATGAATTTACTATGCTTTGATATCTGTTGATTCCAGTAACAGTGCATTCAACATGTATTTCTAGGTCTGACATGAAAATATGAGCTACTGTTTGTATGAAATATCCTTTTAATCATATAGCACTGTATGGAATATCTAGACATGCCTGCCACTTTGTTAGTTGTGGAGAGTAATTGCTTTGTGATGAACATAAGAATATAGCTGTACTTGATCAATGAACATACGAATATAGTTGTGGAGAATAATAGTGATGTTCTGTGCTCTTCTCATTCATTATATTTGATGTTCTTCCATGTTTTCCTAGTGATGTATCCTGGTGAATGTCTACACACTATATAATGGTATGCTATATTGTTTGTTGTTGTGCTTCTTGTACTTGACCAATGCCTTGTGGAATTGGCTGTACTTGATCAATGTTTTTTAAATCTTTGTCAGATGGCCCACTGCAGTGAACCTATCTGATGGCACAACGAAGCTTCAGAATTTAGTGTCAAGGACAGCTGAAACAACAAAATATGCCAAATCTATCTTTCAGGTGATAAGCTATATGAATAATGTGTGCTCATGTATAGTTATGTATCTATAGTCTATAAAAAAACTTATTGTGAACAGTGCATATGTGTTGAGCCAGAGGCATATAGTTAATATGTTGTGCAAGTTATATTTCTTGGATTAAAAAACTAAACTGGAACCTATGTGATGATATGAGATGGCATGAACTCTGATGTATGCATAGCAGTAGGTGGGCTAGTTGTGTCTGATGTATGCGCATCTCTGAAAATAAAGAAACACTTGTGTATATGAAACATATCTGATGTGTTAATTTTTTTAAGGTTGTGTCTGGATCCCACTTTATTTAGTTTTGACATGATGGCCATCACAGTGTATATATATGGGGTTGCTGAGGAGTTGAGCATATCATACATGATGAAAAAACAGTAGCAGTAGAAGTAAACTAGCAAATGACCTCTATCTTGGTAAGAAGCAATGTAGTTTGTAGTTTGCAATGACCTATACCAAATGTTAAGATGTTCTGCTTGTTTATGTTTACTGGGTATTTCTTCTATTTGCACAGTGGTGATTACTGCAGTTGTTTTTACTTCTGCGATCATACTCTGTTTTCACTAGCACACTGTGTTATATGTCGACATGGACTATGTCGACGTCGTCTACTGCCACCGTCCCGGCGCCACCACGCCCATCGAGGAGACCGCCAGGGCCATGTACTGGGTCATCGACAAGGGTTGGGCCTTCTACTGGGGCACCTCCGAGTGGACCGCGCAGCAGATCAACGAGGCAAGGGGCGTCACCAACCGGCTCGATCTCGTCGGGCCCATCGCTGAGCAGCCTGAGTACAAATTCTTCTGCCGCCACAAGGTACCTCCACCAAATTATATCTCTTCTACTAGTACTTGCGCAGGTCTCGATTAATTTCATCTCTAATTTGTCCATAGTATAGGTGGTGCTGTACTTGTCCATAGTATAGATTAGTGTAGAAATTATATCTGAGATATATTGCCTCAAGTTAGATATATCGTATACCATTGAGACCTCAAGTAAATGGTTTAAATGAATTCAACTATAAATGGCATCTCATTTTTTTGCTACTGTATTCCAATATCCTGAATATTTTTTTCTTTGTTATCTCAAATCCAGTAACAATGATACTTGTGTACTGTTTATAGTTGTTAGTTCATTCAATTTTTATCTCATAGTTACCCTTTTGGTTGCATGATACAAGTTATACCATACTGAAGCATTTTTCATGCATTTGAATACCTAATGCTCTATTAGTTCTCCTTGTCTGCTAATTAGTTGTGTGTGTGATGTGGTGTCCGCTTTTTAATTGTAGTGGCACTCATATTGCACTTACAGGAGGCATTGGATATTGTAAGGATGTTCATGCTCGCTAAGGATGTTCTTGTTTTTACAGAGCTAGTGGTGTCAAGAATGGTAGCACCATTTTGGTAGGATATGATCCTGCAGGTGCACTTGGTGATCCTGGAGCTAGTGGTGTTGAGAATGGTAGCACCATCTTGGTAGGAGATAATCCTGGAGCATATGATTGTCTTCTATAGCATTGCTATTGTAGAAAGATGTTTCTTGCATCTTGTAGAAATTTATGGAAGTAATTAGAAAATAGTTGCTATTAGTCCACATATTTTTGCATCTGCCTTGTTATTTATTTGTGCAATTTGCTCCTGCAGTTTTAGAGATCTGTAGCTTTATATCATTGTATGGAAAATGCAGCGAGAATGGTTTGGTTCGAGTTTGTTCCTATTTGGTGTGTTGCCTTTTCTTAGGTTCATTCTGTATATCACTAATTGATCGATTGCAATTTTTAAAGTCTTGAAAGTTTTGGCCTTCCTATTGCTTGCTTTGTTAGGTATACTTACTGGTACATATATGCTACACATGTTTGCTGCAATAGTTTCTCAGAACTGCTCCCCAATTGGATAAGCAACCATTCTTGGGGAGCATGGATAATATTATGTTAATGATATGGCTGCACATCTTTAGTATGTTTCTTGTTAATGATATGCTACAGATCTTTTGTGAATAAATATCATGTATCTAATTTGAAGCCTTCGTTTGTTGGCATATGTTTTGCATTTTTTACATTTGCTGAAAGTACCTCTTGTTCTCACTCCATAGCGCTCAAGGAGGCCTCATCCTGGTTGCTGCAGGCTATATATCGTTCCCCTTGTTCTCACTGCATATCTGAAGTTTCATGTCGTTGTAGGTTTGATTACCGAGCACGCCGGTGAATCGGCCAAAGATCGTGCGTGAGAACAAGGCCTTCGTCATCGGGGACTCTGTGAAGTACCTCTGGACTCTCGGCTCGTGGATCCAGATTGATGGTGTTCTCTGTCACCAAGATGACCCTGTGGCTCAGATCGGGCTCACGATCGAACTTGAGCGCTGGTGATCGAGGTGTTGTGCAGGTAACCGAGCTGGTGCTTGTCGTCCCCGCGATATGTTGCATCCTAGGATTCAGTGAAGTGGAAATCCATGCCTCTTATTTAGATTAGGTTTACTTGAAGATAAATTTCATGTTACCAACCTAGTAATAGCTTCATTGCACAATACTATTGTTCCTTTTGCTCATTTTCTAGCGTAAGTCGGGCAATCTTGTTTCACCAAGTCTAATTCTGCATGTTTTCCTTTTACGATAGTCATCGATACATTGTTTTCAGAATGTTTCTAAAGTTTTGGAAGGAGGTTTGGTTTAGTTTATCCGTCCTAATTTTAGTATGAAAAGTGAGTTTTTCTTCAAATTACAGTGTGTTTATCTAAATATCTCATCGATGCCTCATTGCCTTTTGTTGGACTACGGTACACTTGAATAAGTTAGAGAAAGAGGAAGCATGAAGTTCAAATATCAAAAATTGCTATCTTGTATACTTTCTAAATGTTTTATTGTATTTTGGTACTCCACGATGTAAAATGCGTGATTGTAATGTCTTGATGTTATCCAAATATTATTTGTGAATGTCACTGTTTGAATCAAAGTAATTCGCTTATTCTGTTGGTCTTGATTAATTTATTAGCTGTTTAATTATTGTGAAAATGTGAGAAAATGGACACTAACAAGTGGAACCATATAAATTGTATGAACTCGACAACCGGGACCCTCACATTACTAGTGGGACCAGCCCAAAATAAGAAGACTGAAAAGATCTATCCATATAAAAGGCCAATTCAAAGAAAATAAAATTTCGGATGTCGGGCTTGGCCCATGTAGTGACAGATTTAATATGAAAACAATCCGAATAGTTGGGCCGAGCCCATGTGGAACCTAGAAATGGATCTGGCTGATTTCGATTTAAGACGATTTAATTTCGTCACAATTTTGCCAATGAGATCAGCCACGTAGGATCTGACATGGCATGGCTAGATGGTCCGTGACGATATTGAATCGTCATAGACGTTATGACGATCCAATATCGTCATAGACGGTTATGACGATTTTACCAAAAACGTCGTTATAGTTCATTTGCGACGCCCAGCTTTCGACGATCTTAAAATTGTTATAGAATCATCATAAACAGACTACTATGACGATTTTGTGACGAAAATGGAGGGTCATATATTGCCAGATTCCTTGTAGTGACGGCCCAAATCATCCCGTACCCCTTTGCACCCCCTGTCTCGTTGACTGGTGAGGACAACCACTTAAAACCGCCCGCGCACGCTATGCGCAGTGGGCCGTCCCAGTTACACTCCCGCGTGACCGAGTAATTCAAATTTAGGTTTATCTATTTAAACTCAAACTTAGTTCTGCCTCTAGATTCAAAAATCATTTCAAGGATATTCAATAAACTAAATTGCATGAAACCAATTTTCTAGAAAGGTACTAAATTCTTAATCCAAGCCCGTTGGATTCAAATCATTTGGAATTATAGATCACCTATAGTAAAAATAACAAGGCAGAGACTTTTCTGAATTCAAACTTTTTTCAAAATTCAACCATAAAATCTTTTGAGTTGATTCCAACTATTAAAAATCACATTTAACAAGACCTTTCTGAATATATAAAAATATCTAGGTTTACTTGTAGAAATATTGGACAAGTAATAAAAGAATGTCCCATAGGCATTTCTAGTCACTTTATTTAATTAAAATAAAAGGTTAAACCTTATTAAATTGTACACCACTTTAAATCACATTCCGAAGTACTGAAATATGTGGTGATGACATGTGTCAACATGATCCCGTATTTTAGTTGGATAATATTAAATCTTAAGTAGTTTTTCAATGAGTAGAAATTACTTTTCTAAAATAAAATAAATGAAACTAGTGCCTTAATCTTTGTGATGTTTGTGATGATGCTAGATCATCTAGTGTAAGACTTTGTGTGCTAAATAGAGTAGTTAAGAATTGGTTGGTGATTGTGTACCTCGTATTTATTTATAGATGTTACTACCGACCAAGGATACAAAGAGGAAGGAGGATACTACGAGGAAAAAGCAGATGAGAACTTCAACCACTGCTATGCACAAGGCAAGCTACTAACTGAGCAAGCTAACACTTGCAACTGTGAAAACTATATAACCTATGCAATGCATTAGACATGCATTAGTTCCACCACTTGATTATACTGATGATACCCAATCCCAGTTTTACTTGCAAGCTTAGTTATTTTATTTCTTTATCAAAGCTTTCCTTTTGTGTTTTACTTAGTGAATTGTAGATTTTATAAAGATGTTTAAAGGTAGCATAAAGAGCATAAAACTTGGCCTAAGTTAGATAATATTGATGTCATCCTGAGGCATGAGATTGAACTTAGATCATTCACACTTGATTAGCACCCCTCATTAGTGTTTACCCCCACTTATAGATGCTAGTGCTAAGCATAAAACTTGATCACTTTAGACGGGATTACTTGGTGAAAATGGTTATGAAAACCTTAGAATGATGAGTCATTCTACTGAAATGTTTTGACATATGTTCTTGAACACCAGATGATTTTGATGATGAAAATGTTGAGGCATGAGCCTTAGACCTTTATAAAACTGATGGTTGTCTGGATGTGATACCATTCCAATTTTACCGTACAACCACAATACCCAAAATTTGGGTAGGGCTTGACTGGAAATTTATATACCTTAGTATGGGTTCCATTGCAGCCAAGGTTTGAGATGAGGCTACCTTGTGAAGATTGTCCACCTGTGCAGTACCCAAGATGACAGTTGGTCATGGTTGGGAGGCCAAACTCATAGGAGAGGTTCCTATACTATGGCGTGTAATGGAAAGGTTATGATTGATTATCCGCATATTGAGTATGGTAAATTCAAGATTGTTCCTGACGGATGTATCGAATATTGTGGTGAAAGTGTACCACCTCTGCAGAGTGTCAAACTATTCGAATAGCCACGTCCACGGTTATGGACAGTTAGAGTGGCCATACTATTCCGTCGTCAGATGTTTTCAAAATGACTTATGAAATGAATCATGACTTTGACTTGACCACAACAGGGCTGTGATATAAAAATTCAAGTTCCCACTTAGGTGTTATAAAACTTTCAACTAGCTTTCTTTGCTTCTGAACTCAGTTAAGATAAATCTGGATTTTTGCAAAACAACCTAGAGCCTAGTATTTCCTACTAAAAACCACTTTACTTGTTAGTCTTAGTTTGCGAGTACTTAAAGAGTACTCATGGATTTGTCCCTGGATATT
The DNA here is from genome assembly GCA_030063025.1 of Avena longiglumis. Taxonomy (NCBI): domain Eukaryota; kingdom Viridiplantae; phylum Streptophyta; class Magnoliopsida; order Poales; family Poaceae; genus Avena; species Avena longiglumis. The sequence goes on from CP125979.1 coordinate 253,380,751, forward strand.
CCCATGGCCATACTATGAAGAGGACTATCAGGAGGATGGACCGCAGGAAGGTTACAACAACTAGGATCATCTCCCATCGTCAGCATTTCCTGTGACCATGAAGATGGAGTCTCGCCCACGCTACCATTATTATTACATTATTCCGTTGCTATGATTGTATTAAGAATGGATCATGTGATCCTTTATTTGTTGTAAGCCCTTATGTATGGTTTGTAATGGATGATGAACTATGGTACCAATCTGTTATGTCTCGCAAAAATGGTAATCCTGGGATTGCGATGTATGGCATAACAGGCTTCTAGGATTAAAAATCCGGGTGTTGAAAACCTCTATGTCAATGGAAATGTCATCACCTATAATAAGTGATCTTCGGCCTTTCATTCAACTACGACATCTCTTTCCTGGCGTCAATGGCGGTGTTGAAAGATTAAAATCTATAGGTGCGGTTTTTTAGATCTTTCTTCACCGAATCGATTTTGGATTTTCTTTCTCATGGTTATCGTGAGGAGGATTTGTTGGAATTATGCCCTAGAGGCAATAATAAAGATGTTATTATTATAATTCTTGTTCATGATCAAGTTTATATTCCATGCTAGAATTGTATTAAGCGAAAACTTTAATACTTGTGTGGTTTGTGAACAACACCGTGTCCCTAGTATGCCTCTATGGACTAGCTCATTGATTAATGATGGTTAAGGTTTCCTAACCATAGACATGAGTTGTCGATTAATAATGAGATCATATCATTGGGAGAATGATATGATGGACAAACCCAAACTAAGCGGAGCAATTAGATCGTATCATCATGTTCATCTTTGCGAAGCTTTTCTTATGTCAAATATTGTATTCCTTAGACCATGAGATAATACAACTCCCTGGTATCGGAAGAAAGCTTTGAGGTCATAAAAGTCATCCTATGAGAGGGTGATCATCAAGGTGTCTCTCAGGTGATCGGAAAGTACCTGTTGGGTTGTATGTATCGAGATGGGATTTGTCCCTCCCAAGTCGGAGAGATATACTTCGGGCCCACTCGGTAATCGATATCAACACCGCTTGCAAGCATGTGGTTAAGGAGTTAATCACAAAGTGATATCGGATTACGGAACGAGTAAAGTACTTGCTGTGAACGAGATTGAACTAGGTATGACGGTACCGACGATCAAATCTCGGGCAAGTAAAATATCGCGAGACGAAGGGAATATATATGGGATTTATTTAATCCTGGCATCGTGGTTCATCCGATATGATCATCGATGAATGTGTGGGAGTCAACATGGGTTTCCAGACCCCGCTGTTGATTATTGATAGAAGATCATGTCTGCATATTCTCGAACCCGAAGGGTCACACACTTAACGTGTCTCGACGCTAGGATAGATTGTATAATTGGTTTATGAGTTTTTGTTCTGAGTCTTGGATGGGATCCGGGACATCACGAGAGGTTCCAGAATGGTCCGGAGAATAAGATTCGTATAAGGCAATGCAGTTTTTGGAGTTCGGAATTGTTTCGGGTTAATCGGTATTGTACCGGAAGCTTCTAGAACCTTACGGAAGGGGACCAACGTGGCCCCACCTGACGGGAGGGGGCATGGGCCTATGAGGGAGTGCCCTGGCCGCATTGGGCCAGGGGCACAAGGCCCCATAGGGCCCAGCCGGTCAAACCTAGGGGAAACCCTAGGGAAGCTTCTAGAAGGGGGGGGGGAAACTTGCCCCCACTCCTCCCTCCTTTTGTCGCCGGCCTAGGGCTTGGGAGGGGCAGGCCTCCCACCCTCTATATAAAGAGGGCTGGGCACCCTCCCACACCTCCTCCTCAAGCCCTAGCCGCCTGCCTCCTCTCTCTCTCCCTCCCGACTGCGCGTAGGCGAAGCCCTGCTGCAGAAACTCTCCACCACTTGCACCACATCGCCGTGCTGTAGATCCAATCCGTCTCTCCACCATACTTGCTGGACCGAGGAAGGAGGAGACGTCGAGGTGCCGCACGTGTGCATCTCTCGGAGGCATCGCCACTTGCGGTGTTAGATCGGATCGGATCGCGAGGAGGAGAAGCGAGTATGACTACATCACCCACGTTCCGACGAACGTTCCGCGGTGCGAATCTTCAAGGGTATGAAGATCTCATCTAATCCCCCTCGTTGTTTGCATCTCCTAGATTGGATCTTGGCTTTCCCGTTCGCATCCGTAGAAAAATTTGATTTACTATGTTGCGAAACCCTTTAGTGGTATCAGAGCTAGATCTATGCGTAGATGTGTTTCACGAGTAGAACGCAACATGGTTGTTGCGGGCATTGATGTTTTCTGTTGCAAGCCTCTTGTTTGTGTTCTTCTTATGACGCGGGATAGTGAGATTGAAGCGGTCCAGACCAACCTTACGCGACGTCGTTCGCGAGACCGGCTCCGCACTTGACGTGTGGCTTGTTCCCCACATGCGGCTGGTGGATGCCAGTTTCTCTCACTATAGTTGTTATGGGGTTTACACCGGAGTTTGGCAACCATAATATCACCGTTGTGGCTTTCCGTAGATAAGATTTGTTCTTAGCTTGCTACTCCCATAAGCCACGTAAAACATGCAACAACAAAGTAGAGGCGTCTAACTTGTTCTTGCAGGGAGTGTTTTCTATGATATGGAATGGCCCAAGATGTGATGTGTATGTTGTATGCAATGATCATGTTTTGTAATGTTTCACGACTTGCATGTCGATGAGTACACAACCGGCAGGAGCCCACTACAAGAAATGTGCTATACTATGACCTTTTGATAGTGACCCCGAAAGAAATCGTCATAAATTTATGACGATCTTGTTGTAGTTGGTCATGAGCTGTTTGGAAGGGGCAAAGGATAGCAAATGCATGACGATTTGTCCCAAAAACGTCTTAAATTATTTACACGAAATCGTCATAAGCTGGTGTGTACTGTTTGGGGCCTTGATTGGAGCATACTACGACGATATAGAATCGTCATAGTCACTTATGACGCTATAATAACGTCGTAGTATGTTAAGCACTAGGATGATGCTCGCCACCTCCTCAATGTGATCCACGGTCGTGTTAGTTGTGTGCTAGGGATTTTTAGGTCGGGCCTAGATGGGCTGATTCTTTTAGGTCGTGCCCAATAGCTTCTTTGGCGAGATAATATTGTTAGGCAAAAAGATTGCACTAGTCGGGACTTGAACCCACGACCTAGCGATGTGAGGCAATGCCATAACCACTATGCTATAGTTGTGTTGTTGCAGATAATGTATAAACAATCGTATCTATACTATTAGTATTATCGAACGTAACCAAATAGAATGTATGGCTTAGAGAACCACACGTAACCAAACCAAATGTAAGAACCAAACCTTACCACACAGAGCGTATATGGCAAGGGCGACGCTGGATGGCGGACCGGCGGTGGGCGACGAACGGCGCATCGGAAGGGAAGAGGGTGGTTGCCGGCGGAGGGGCTAAGGCGCCGGAGGCTGCAAGGTCGTGGCAGCGGAGGGGCTAAGGCGCCATGGAGGGGCTGTCGTGGTGGCATGAGGGCTCATGGTGGTGACTGGAGGAGGTGCTGCAGCAGATACATCGGTTAGCACCTCTCCTCTCCCCGTTTACTTCCCCTAATTTCAGAGCCTGGTTTCATTAGGGTTTCAAAATCCATATTTTCGATGATGTTTAGAATCAATTCAAGCCCAAACCTTCGTGTCTTTTTGCCTTTAGCTAGATGTAGGCATAGAACTATATTGTTGGAGCTTATCTAGGTTTTTGTTTAATTTCGCTAGCTAGTGTGTACACTTCAAAGGCAATTCTAACTTGCAATATTTTTCGGTCTTTTGCAGATGGATGTGTTGGATAACAAAAGGAGTTAGAAGGCTTTCTTATGAGCATCTAAGGGAGTGGATGAGTTCATGCGATTTGTCCGTAGAGAAGTGTTCCCGATGATGCTCAAGTTTTATGCCCATGCCCCACCGTATGAATCGATTGAACAAACTCTACCAAATGTAGAGGCTCATCCGCTAATGCGTGATGGCATGCACGTATGATAGGTGGATCCATCATGGAGAGCCTTTACATCCGTAACCCGAGCTGAACTGAACTCGGTGAAGGCGCAGATCATGTTGATGATGGCGGTGAGTTTGTACAAGATGATGTTCCGCAAGAGGATGTTGGTTTGGAGGCGAGGATGGCTATGAGGATGATAGAATCTCGATCATTTAGGGATTTGTACGAGTCTGAACCGCAAGCCGGAGAGCATACAATCTATGCCGAAATGATAGAGGAGGCCAAGCGCACTAGTGATGGTGGGACATTGTCCAGATTTTCTTTTACCGTGAAGTTACTCCATGTCAAGTCCTTCTACCGAATCGCAATGTTGCCTTCAACGCAATACTCCGTATCTTGACCATCCAATACCCTAAAAGTGCAATTCCCAAATCTTATGAAGAAGCATTGGGTATAATCGGTAGATTGGGGATTGGTTATGATTCAATCCATGTCCGCTCGAACAATCGTATCTTGTTTCGTAACACGACGCCAAGCATGACAGTGCAAAATGTGATGCCTCAAGGTGGAAAGATGCGGATGGGAGGAAGCAGATACAGAGAAGGTGTTGAGGTACTTTCTGTGATTCCAAGGCTACAGAGGATGTTCATTTCAAGCAACAATCGGAGGATGTAGTGGCACAAGCTAAAGCGGCAACCCGTGGATAATGAACTTAGCCATCCAAATTACGGAAGGCATGGAAAGATTTTGATGATAAACATAAAGAGTTTGCCACCGATGCGAGGAAGACTCGGCCTTGCCACAGATGGCTTTAATCCATTTGGAATGAGCTCGAAATATAGCATGTGGCCGGTATTTGTTGTGCCGTACAATCTTCCACCATGGGCATGTATGGAGCAGTCCAACTTCATGATGGCTTTGCTAATCCCGGTCCAAAATCTGTGAAAAGATTTTGATGTCTTTATGGAGCCCCTAGTAGAAGATCTCCTCAAACTCGGAAAGGTGTCCGTACCTATGATGCCCTCGAGTCCCGATAAGTTCGATCTCCGCTCATGGTAATATGGTGTATCCATGATTTCCCAGCGCTGCACACTTTGTCGGGGAGGCTCACGTCTGGTTATCAAGCATGTGTGCGTTGTGACAAGGATCCGTGCTCGGAAAGAATAAGGAACAAGATATGTTGGACCGGGGGGCGCCGTTTTCTTCCCCGCCACCATCCTTGGCGAAAAAGCAAAGATTTCAATGGAAAAACTGAAACACGTGACCAGCCGGCGGAGTTCACTAAAGAAGAGCTCGAGCAACAGCTTCACAATGTGAAAGATGTGAGACCTGGAAAACATCAGAAGAAAAGTAAGCGTGAGGATGGACAATGTTGGGACCGGAGGGCTATTTTGTGGGACCTTCCTTACTAGGCAGATCTCAAGTTGAGGCACAACCTTGATGTAATGCATATCGAGAAAAACATATGTGATAATCTGCTTGGCACATTTATGAACATCGACGGGAAGTCAAAGGATACAGTTAACTCTAGGCTTGATTTGGAAGACTTGGGCATAAGAAAAGATTTGCATCTTCAGCCTGTTGAAGGTGGAGAGTCGTTTGAGATGCCAGAAGCATGGTATACAATGACTAAAGAAGAAAAGCTTGCATTCTGTGAATTTATAAGAGCGGTGAGATTTCGGATGGGTATGCTAACCTAGCAAAATGCGTGTCTCTGATGGATGCAAGCTCCGTGGACTAAAACTCATGACCGTACATCCTCCTTCAAAGGATTTTACCCCGGACTCGTGGAATTTTGGATAAAGAAATATATGAAGCGCTTGTCGAAATGGGAATTTCTTGAGAGTTGCGCCAAAACACCGGAAGTTATCTGTCTTGAAAGACTAAAAAGAAATCGTAGTTATCCTTTGCAAGCTTGAAAAGATCTTTCCTCCACCTTCTTCACGGTGATGGTTCATTTGATCTGCATTTACCCAAAGAGGCAATGCTTAGAGGCCCCTACAATACACAATGGATGTACGTTGAAAGAAGGATGCTTACATTTAAGCGTTATGTACGAAACACCGCCAGAACTGAAGGGTCGATTGCGAGGCATATATTGTTGATGAGTGCCTTACATTTTGCTCGAGGTACTTCGACGATCTGGAAACAAGATTCAATAGGCCGGGTAGAAATAGAGAGCGGGATGATTCGCACGTTGGTGATGTCTGTGTTTTCAACCATGGTGTAAACCTTCTTGGAGGGTCAGAGTACTCGGAGGCTGGTGATGAATATGACAAGATGCATTGGTATGTGTTAAGGAGTTGCCCTGAGGTTCTACCGTATATCGAGTATGTCATCTCTTGTGCATGCACCCTTATCTTTTTTATTGAGTTGGAAGGAACCCATTTGCAAGCCTGATGATTTAATTAACTTTATGTTTTTGTTGGCATTGCAGGTTGTGCAAAATAGAGCTGAATAAGCAAGGTAGCCGCATCAATGTTGATAGATGGCTCGCGAAGGGATTTGCTAAGTGGTTTAAGAATCATGTGAGATCTTTAGTCTTGGAATCAATTGCCACATGTTTTTTTGTGTGTGTTTTTGTTACTAACCCTGCTTTATTTGTGCAGATTGGAAAATTGCATGAGGACAATAAGGTCAGTGCTGATCTTTTTGCTTTGGCATGCGAGCCGGATAGGCGAGTGAGGTCAGATTCAGATGTATTGTTGATGTTCGCTACCACACAGTTGACCGCGAGAAAATAGAAACACGCAGTAATTGGAATAGTTGCCGAGGGAGACCATGATGGTGAAGAGATGGACTTCTATGGTCACTTAAAAGCATCATAAGGCTCCAAAGACAACTCAAAGAGAGGCGTCCATCGATCGGTCGTCTTGTTCCGTTGTGATTGGTTTGATCTTGGTGGCGTAAAGAAGACAGGATCCAAGATGACGGACACTTCAAAAGCATTAACACTGGAAGGTGCTGGTATAAGAGTGATCCATTTATTCTAACGACACAAGCAACAAAGGTGTTCTATGTTCCAGACACCGACTTGCGTGGAAATTGGCAAGTTGTGCAAAAGTTTCAGCACAGACATTTGTGGAGTGTGAAAGAAACTGAAATGGAGAAGGGTCTCAATGGTGGTGGTGGTCTAACATACCAAGATGATAACACTGAGGAAGTTCCAGTGCAAGATAAAGAACCCGGTGTGCATACTAGATTGCGAAGGAGACAAGAACGAGTGTTACTTGATGCTTCATTCGTAGAAAACATTAGGAAAAGAAGGAAGGAGGTAGTGGAGGGCCATGAATGCGATGATGAAAACATGGTAGATGACACTCCTCCAAGATCAGAGCGATGGTGAGGATAAAAGGCGATGCATTTGACGATGATGATTAGTGGCTCACCGAAACATGGTAGATGACAACATGCAAGGTAAATTCTATCCTCCATTATCTTTTCTTTTTATTTCATTGGTAGTGGCTCACGAAATTGATATTCTTTGTTGCAAATGCTCATAAGAAAGGTGGTGAGGATCAAGATCGATCAGAAGCGGTGGTGGTGAGGATCAAGATCGATCAGAGTAGTGGTGAGGATCAAGATCGGATCGAGCAAGATCCTTTTAGTTGGATGAGCAAGATCAAGACTACTATTTACGCCTATTGTTGCCTTGTAATCTTGACCATGTACTACTATTTCGGATGACCATGTCATTTTAGTTTCGGATGAGTTATGAATATCATTGTGACTTCGGATGATCATTGTGATTTTAGTTCGAATCTTTGAGTGCATATCATTGTGAGTTCGAATCTGTCCAAAAAGGAAAATGGTGAGGCACGGGATCGAGCCCAGACCTCCTACTACTATTGCAAAGATCAATCGCCACCACACTACACAAGTGACCTTGTTAGGTATCGATCACATGATACAAGTAGCATTGTATATTTACAAGACCATTTAAAAACAAATCAACTCGATCATTTCATAGATCACATGACCATATTTACAACCGATCAAAAGCAACCATTTCACAATGCAACTGATCAAAAGCAACCATTTCACAATGCAACTGATCAAAAGCAACCATTTCACAATGCAACCTGATCAAAAGAAACCATTTCACATTGCAACTGATCAAAAGCAACCATTTCACATTGCAACTGATCAAAAGCAACCATTTCACATTGCAACTGATCAAAAGCAACCATTTCATAGATACTAGTAGGTTTCGATAGCTAGGACACGATAGTCTGGGCATTACAGACCAAAAGCATTACAGGGACCAAAAGCATTACGATAGCTAGGACACGATAGCTAGGATCATTCCATAGTCCGGACAAGTAGCACCAACAAAGACTCGATAACAACACAACCAAAGAACCTAGAGGACCATTTTTACAAAACAGCACCAACCAACACAACCACTGATTACAGGACCTTCTTAACCTCCAAATTAAGTCCGGCCGGTAGGGTGCGCGGAAACGGAACATGAAGACATCGCCTTATGCATCCCGGACGCCGCCACCACCGGACCATTGGGTTGTAATTTGTGCCTTTACCCTTCCCTTTGCTCATGATGAGGGAGACAATTATGGGATCACGCCTCGAGAAGACCCTCACTTTGATGGGAAGTCCTTGTATGGCGATGTTGGCATTGGTGAAGTTCCTTGGGAAATACTGCAATGCAAACAACAATGCAATATGCAATCGAATCAGCAAAATGCAATCAAGAATGCAAGGACATAGTGCAAACAATTTGTTTACCATTTTCGCTTTTGGCTTCGGTGTTTGCTAGTGCATAGTGCGGACATACACCGGTAGAGTGGGTTTCTTCTTTGCAAGTTCCTCATGAACAACACTGTGTGTGTTTTAAAGCAATCTTGTTGCCATACACACACCACTTATCAAACCGACACTTGCCTTTGACTTGGGACCTACATGCAAAGAAAAAGGCACATTTTCAAATCAGAAACCGCATAAGTAAAAGATAAAGAAAAGGAACAATGGCGTAGAAAAGGATTTTACCCAAGACATGATAATCTTAGCTTCCGCATGCTTCCATGGCTACTTCTTTAGCATGCCGCTTAGCCCGAAGTAAGCTCTCTTAGCTCGAAAGCAGACTCTCCGTGGCAATGATACCGTCATCCGAGCTAAGCTCGATGACCCTCAAGAGTCCATGGTCACCTACAAAAAATCGAATCGTGCACCGTGCTTATCATAAGAATATGAATCAACTAGCAAACTAGGCACCAGGCAGTTATCATAAGAATATGAATCAACTAGCAAACTAGGCCTACAGTTGTCATTACTGAAGGATGACGCAGCCTGCTGGTATGCAAATTGCTCCTCATGTATATGCTTGATGCTATAAATGCTGTGATTGGATGTGCTAAGATTGTAATCTGTTTGGTTGTCCATGTAATGCTGTGATTGGATGTGCTAAGCTTATAAGCTTGTAATCTGCTGCTATAATCTTGCTTGTAGCTTTGATGTGCTAAAATTTCTGCTGCTATAATCTTGCTTGTAAGCTTGTATGTGCTATAATTTCCTGCTATAACTGCTTTGATTGTCCATGTACTTATTCTCACTCTTTGGTTCACACCTTGTCATCAAATGCTTCATGGGTTCCTGGTCCATGTAATTGGTTTATATTTTCAATATACAATTTCTTGTTAATCTACTAGATTTAATGAAACTAAAACCGATAAGATACATTGGCGTTTGAGTTGTCTTGCTCCCATATGAATTTCAACCATCCATCTAATGCATATTTTCTTATCCATGTAAAGAAGCGCCTCCTTGAACTTGAGAAGATTAGGGCTAGGACAATGATGAGGAACAACCGTGTCTTCCAATCTCTTGGCATCTCCGGATAGCCTCAATGATTAGAAACTCAAATGGTAGTGCAATAATAGTGAGGACTCCTCCGCATCCGCCATAACACAAGGCGAGAGCTCGGACTACAATCCTAGAGATGAAGATATTATTGAGGAAGAAGTTGACATCAGTAGTGGACAAGATTGTAAAGGTGCAAATTCTAACTTGTTTGAGGGGGGGTTTATTTGTTTGATGTGTGTTTTCCTTGTTTTCCTTCATTCTATGCTTACAATGTTTTATTTCGATATGTGGTCTAATGCTTTTCATGCGAGGTCCCAAGGTTCCTAGGAGGAGGAAGAAGTGTGCTAAGAGAAAGAGAAATAGTACACGAGCCGGATACAACTACAACAATGGCTCCAGGAAGGGTGTTTGCGGTACCACCAGGAGCATCAGATAAGTTGATGTGTCTTGATGAACATGCTACTGCTAGAGTCACAAGGCAGAAAGCGAAGGTGGTTGATGTAGCCAATGAAGGAGGCCTACTTCGCAAGGATGGTGGAAGCTCAATGCAATGGGATGATGGGTCTATGTCCATGGATGAAGGAAGTACCGTCCGTATGGACCTCAGCCCTGTTGCGCCTACGGTGGACAGAAATGATGAATTCGATTCAAGACCGAGCCTATGGGTGATGAAGGTAAGTATGAAATAGTAGTAGCACAAATCCTTTACTAGTCAATTAATTGAGATTATTGCTGTGCATGGATATCAGTATTTCCAAACTAAACAAGCGCCCAAATCTGTTTTCTGTAATTTATTTGCACATCTGATTTAAAATATATTTATTGTACTGATATTTGGAAAACTTGCTGTAATTTTTTACTGTTGTAGCTTCTATTTCTCTCGATATTGTACTTCTTGCTTCTATTTCAGCACATCACTTGTGGTAGTCACCATAAGAGAAAAGGCACAGTGGAAAAGATGACCAAGGGTTTGGGAAGCAAAGTGAGGATTGAAATTGTGAAGGGATGAAACGCCCGAGAGGCCCGTGGTTAGCAAAGTTTGCATCGAAGGTGGGATGATTGCAAGAAGCCATACACCCATTCTTCCACACTTCAAGGAATACAAAAGGACAAGGCTATGGTGAAAGACTATATAGGAAAAGTTCAGTAAGCTCATGAGTCCTTACCGAACTGCTTTTTCTACTATTTTTGTCATTTGGTTACTTACTTATCATTGCTTTATTTATTGTGTTTGTAGGCAAATTTTGAGATGGACACGATGCACAGGAAGTTAAGGTAGCCTTGATATCTTGAAGAATGTTTCAAAACAAAGACGACATTTGGTCAAGAAAAAGTTTTTCGATCAAGTACCGAAATTTGAACTCAAAGATCAAGTCCCCTGTTTCATACATATCGATGAGGAATGGCAAGCGCTCAAGCTGTGGACAAACCCGAAACACATGGTATTTTGCATTTCTTGACCTTTACATTCTGAATTACCATGTAATCGTAGTTTTATATGCTATCAACTACTGTTTTTGAAGTTTCAATGTTGAAGGAACAATCATGTCAAGTGAACTGCTTTATTTTATCCGATGTTATATGTGATAGGATACATGCTCATTTTGTTGCTTGATATGATACATAATCTGTCAAGTCTCATAAAGTAGTTTATATTCTAGTATGCGATTGATGGAAATGTTCTTATAAAATGCTCCCATATGTAGGACACATGCCAAAAGAACATGACCAATCGAGGACTAGTAAAGTTTCAGAGAAGACCGGTTCGCGGTGCTATCTAGCTCATCTTTATGCATTGTAAGATACACTTACATTTTTATTTAGGCATAATTAACTTGTGTCCTTATAAGCTGTGTTCTTAATAATGTTGGAAATCATTTGAGGGAGGAACGCTGGTGAAGAGCTTAATGCCATTGACATGTTTAAGGTCACCCACAACAGCAAGAAAGCTGGTTTCTCCGTGATCAAGATGCTATAGTGAGTCACTCCTTTCTGGTTGTGATTAAACTGTGTGGACTTGTTTAGTTACGCCTAGGTTTCTTTAATGGTCTACGTGATAAGCTTATTAATGTTGGATATGGTCTATAGTTGTTTGGTAAGCATGCTATTCTTCATTTCTTACCGGAAGGTTGCTCTCCAAGTATGTTGTAGTTCTTGTCTACTTTAAGAACTTATGATCTTGTCCATTTCATATTTCTTTGGTTCTCGCTCCTAGTGGATTAACTTAATTTTCTCGCTCCTACTATTTGTGCACATGCTAATGTTTCCTAACATCTTTGAGCAAGCGATTCCAAATGGCAGAGCAAAATGGAAGCTGAGATGGCTAAGCTACCAGAAGGTGAACGACCAAAGTCTGCTATGGAGGTGGTTGCCCAAGTTCTCACCAATGAGGCGCCCGCACATTCTGAAGAATGTTGGCCTCAGACGGCTCCAAGAACAAGATGAACAGTTCACATGCGGTCAGATCATCATGTCCGTGACTGCAAGAGAAGTTGCGGAGCAGCAAGTGAAGAGATGTCCGAAGAATTGGCTGCAATCAAGAAGGCGGCAGAAGCGTGCTGCACAAGCTCAACGGACAAGGAGTACCAGGTGCTGGTCAAGAGGGCAAGAGCATGAGGAGAAGCTTGCTCACATGATGGCTTTATTTGGAGCCAAAATCACATGATGGGTATCTTCTTTGGGCGATGGGTATCTTATTCTTTTTTTTTGGCGATGCTCATCTAGCTATTATTTGAGTACCTTCTTTGTGAGCATCTTTTGTCGTGCTTTGGCTATGAACCCGATGTACCGATGGTGAACTTGATGTATTGGTCATGAACACGATGATGAACGATCCTACATCATGATGTTACTTGAAATGACCGAACTGAACTCTTTGTTATATGATGTTAATTTAGTGTTTGAAATGCTACATGATGTATCGAAATGTTGGTTTTGAATTTCAAATGTTGATTTCTGTCTATTTAGTTTGTCTGAATGAAATAGTGGCCTTAGTAAGCAGTGCCACAACCCACAATAATGAAATGGCCATAGACAAAGTAACTGGATCGAATAAAAGGCCTTGGCCCGAAGAAAGTGTAAATGGACATTTCTTTCGTAAAAAACTGAAATATAAGCTAATATCTTGAGTAAGGCCATGTCCCAAATGTAAGCCCGACACTAAAAAGTCCAAGAGCTTAATATAGAGAACCCTAAAATGCATCTGTTTGGCCCAATAACTCGAAAAAATTCCGAATAATAATTCATAATGGACCAAATTAATGGGTGGCCCATATAACAATCAGTATGGACCGGGCTAAATTCACGTTAAGACGCTTTTCATTTCGTCACAAATTTACGCCACGTCGGATCGCCCACGTGGCCTGGTTGCACATGATGATTTTGGAACGTCATATAGGTTATGACGATCCCAAATCGTCATAGTATCTTATGACGATTTCAATAAAATCGTCGTTATAGTTCATTAGCGACGCCCAGCTTTCGACGATCTCAAAATCGTCATAGAATCGTCATAAACGGACTATTGTGACGATTTTGTGACGAAAATAGAGGGTCATATAATGCCAGATTCCTTGTAGTGGCCATATGGTTGTCTTTATAATTGTGTATGACCTGTGTGTCAACTTCTTATACGCCATGTAATAGTTTCACTTTATCGCTAAGTAGTTAGCAATAGTTGTAGTTGCTATTCGTGGTGGAGGCAATCATGGTGGAGTGATGGAGATCATGCCGGCACGCACAAGATGGAAATCATTGCGCGAAGATTGGCTATACCACGTCACATAAAGTTATATGCATGTGATGTTTATCCTTTTATGTATCTTATTATGCTTAGATCGCGACGGTAGCATTATAAGATGATTCCTCACTTAAAGATCAAGATTAAACTGTGTTCTCCCCATGTATGCACCGTTGCGAAAGTTCGTCGTGTCCAAGCATCACGTGATGATCGGGTGCTATAGACTCTACGTTCACATACAACGGGTGCAAGCCAGTTTTGCACACGTGGAAATACTTGGGTTTGACTTGACGAGCCTAGGATGTACAGAAATGGCCTCGGAACACATGAACCGAAAGGATGAGCATGAGTTATATGAATGATATGATCGACACTTCGTTGTCCACCATTGAAGCCACACTCTTCTCGTGAAGATCGGATTAGGTGTAGTGAACTTGGATCGTGTTCACTAAACAACTTGAGGGATGTTGAATTTAGTGGGAGTTCATCTAGTAATTTGATTAAGTTGAACTAGTTATCATGAACATAGTCTAATTTGTACTTGCAAATATTATAGATCAAATGGCTAAGTCCAACTTCAACTTCAACGTTTTCGCTGAGAAAGAAAAGCTTAGAAATAATGGGTCTAACTTCACCAACTGGTTCCGCAATCTGAGAATCATTCTCTCTGGCGGTCAAAAGGACTATGTCCTTGAGAATGCGCTAGGTGACGCCCCTGCTGTAGATGCGCCGGCTGATGAGAAAGCTGTCTATCAGTCGCGCAAAGATGATTATGGTGTGATTAAGAGCACCATGTTGTTTGCTATGGAATCGGACCTTCAAAATCGTTTTGAAGACTATCCCGGGCCCTTTGAGATTATTGAGGAGATGAAAACTATGTTTCAGACTCAGGCCCGTTTTGAGAGATATGAGATCTCTGAGAAATTCTTTAACTGCAAGATGGAGGAAGGGAGTTCCGTTAGTGAGCACGCCATAAAGATGTCGGGCTACACTCAACGCCTTGAGCAAGTGGACTGCAAGATTCCAGAGGAGCTCAAGATTGACAGGTTCGCAATCACTCCTCCCGCTACAAAAGTTTTGTAGTGACTCATAATCAGATTGGTTCCACTGATACGATCACCGAGCTCTTCGCAAAGCTAAAGGCTGCGGAGGTGGACATCAAAAAGGATAATCATGTGTTGATGGTCAACAAGCCCCCCACCTTCAAGAAAGGTAAGGGTGCAAAGAAGCCCTTCAAGAAAGGCGTCGGCAAGCGTGTTGCCCTTGCTGAGAAGAAGCTCAAGTCTAGACCCAAGCCGGACACTGAGTGCTTCTATTGCAAGGACAAGGGTCACTGGAAGCGCAACTGTCTGAAGTACTTAGCGGACAAGAAGGCTGGCACCATCAAAGGTATATTTGATATACATGTTATTGATGTTTTACTTACTAGCCCTCGTTGTAGTGCTTGGGTATTTGATACTGGTTCAGTTGCTAATATTTGTAACTCAAAACAGAGCTACGGAATAGAGCGGCTTATGCGATGGATGAGGTGACGATGCGCTTGGCAACGGATCAAGAGTTGATGTGATGGCCGTCAGACGCTCTCCTTAGTTTTACCATCGGGATTAGTTTTAAACCTTAATAAGTGTTATTATGTGCCTGGGTTGAGCATGGACATTATATCTGGATCGTGTTTATTGCAAGACGGTTATTCATTTAAATCGGAGAATAATGGTTGTTCTATTTATATGAGTAACATCTTTTATGGTCATGCACTTGTGAATGGTTTATTTCTTCCGAATCTCGAAGGATGAAACACACATCCATAACATTGAGGCTAAGAGATGCAAAGTAGATAGTGATAATACTACTTATTTGTGGCACTGTCGTCTAGGTCATATTGGTGTAAAGCGCATGAAGAAACTCCATTCTGATGGACTTTTGGAGTCTCTTGATTTTGAATCATTTAACACATGCAAACCATGCCTCATGGGCAAGATGATCAAAACCCCATTCTCCGGAATGATGGAGCGAGCAACGGACTTGTTGGAAATCATACATACCGATGTATGCGGACCGATGAGTGTTTCGACGCGCGGTGGATATCGCTATTTTCTCACTTTTACCGATGACTTAAGTAGAAATGGGTATATATATTTAATGAAACATAAATCTGAAACATTTGAAAAGTTCAAGGAATTTCAGAATGAAGTGGAGAACCATCGCAATAGAAAGGTTAAGTTTCTACGATCCGATCGTGGAGGTGAGTATTTGAGTTATGATTTTCTCACGCATCTTAAAGCAAGCGGAATCGTTTTGCAACTCACGCCACCCGGAACACCACAGCGCAATGGTGTGTCTGAACGCCGAAATCGAACTCTATTAGATATGGTGCGATCAATGATGTCTCTTACAGATTTGCCGTTATCATTTTGGGGTTATGCATTAGAAACCGCTGCATTCACTTTAAATAGGGCACCATCTAAATCCGTTGAGACGACACCGTATGAACTGTGGTTTGGTGCTAAACCTAAGTTGTCGTTTCTTAAAGTTTGGGGATGCGAAGCCTACGTCAAGAAGTTGATGCCGGGCAAGCTCGAACCCAAAGCGGAGAAATGCGTCTCATAGGATACCCTAAGGAAACTATTGGGTATACCTTCTATCACAGAACCCAAGGCAAAGTGTTTGTCGCAAAGAACGGTTCCTTTCTTGAGAAGGAGTTTCTCTCGAAAGAAGTGAGTGGGAGGAAAGTAGAGCTAGACGAGGTTGTTGAACCTTCTCTTGAATTGGAGAGTAGCGCAACACCTGAAATTGTTCCAGTGCCGCCTGCACCAACAATAGAGGAAGCTAATGACAAGGATCATGAAGCTTCGGACGATGCTGCTACTGAACGTCGCAGGTCGACAAGGTCGCGTGCCCCTCCTGAGTGGTAAGGCAACCCTGTCTTAACTATCTTGTTGATAGAAGACAGTGAACCTACGAACTATGAGGAAGCGATGATGAGCCCAGACTCTGAGAAATGGCTAGAGGCCATGAAATCCGAATTGGGATCCATGAGCCAAAACAAAGTATGGACTTTGGTAGACCCTCCTAGCGACCGAAAGGCCATTGAGTGCAAATGGATCTTCAAGAAGAAAACGGACGCAGATGGTAATGTTACCGTCTATAAAGCACGACTTGTCGCAAAAGGTTTTCGACAAGTTCAAGGTGTTGACTACGATGAGACTTTCTCTCCCGTAGCGATGTTTAAGTCCATTCGGATTTTATTAGCAATTGCTGCGTTTCATGATTATGAAATATGGTAGATGGATGTCAAGACTGCGTTCCTCAATGGCAACATTGATGAAGAGTTGTATATGATGCAACCCGAAGGTTTTGTCGATCCTAAGGATGCTGATAAAGTATGCAAACTTCAGCGTTCCATTTATAGACTGAAGCAAGCATCTCGGAGTTGGAACATTCATTTTGATCAAGTGATCAAGAGCTTTGGATTTGTTCCAAATTTCTACGAAGCTTGTATCTACAAGAAAGTGAGTGGCAGCTCGGTGACATTCTGGTACTATATGTGGATGACATATTGATTATTGGAAATGACATTAACATGCTTAACGATGTGAAGAGTTATTTGAACAAGTGTTTTTCAATGAAAGACCTAGGTGAAGCTGCTTATATATTGGGCATCAAAATCTATAGAGATAGACAAAGACGCCTGATAGCTTTAAGCCAGAGTACATACCTAGACAAAGTTCAAAAGGTTCGTAATGGATAAGGCAAAGAAAGGTTCATGCCTATGTTTTCGTGTAAGATATTGAGCAAGGCTCGGTGTCCACCGGTAAATGATAGAGAAGCTATGAGCAAAGTGCCTTATGCCTCGGCCATAGGTTCTATCATGTATGCCATGCTGTGTACCAGACCGGATGTGTCCAATGCTCTTAGTTTGACGAGCAGGTACCAAAGTGATCCAGGAGTGGAACACTGGACAGCCGTGAAGAACATCCTAAAGTACCTAAATAGGACTAGAGAAATGTTCTTAGTTTATGGAGGTGATGAACAACTCGTCATAAAAGGTTACGTCGATGCTAGCTTCGACACCGACAAGGATGATTCTAAATATCAGACATGATACGTTTATATTTTGAATGGAGGAGCTGTGAGCTGGAGAAGCTGCAAGCAAAGCGTGATCGCGGGATCTACAGTAGAAGCGGAATACATGGTCACGCAGCGTGCCAAGTGAAGGAGTTTGGATCAGGAACTTCATCACTGAGCTTGGCGTGGTTCCAAGTGCATTGGACCCACTGGAGATATTGTGTGATAACACTGGCTCCATAGCACTCGCTAAGGAACCAAGATATCATCCAAAGACCAAGCATATCAACCGCAAGTTTCATATAATCCGAGATTATATAGCAGATGGAGATCTGAAGATTAGAAAAGTACATACAAATCTGAATGTCGCAGATCCATTGACTAAACCTCTTCCACGTGCAAAACATGATCAACACCTTAGTGCCATGGGTGTGAGATTGTTGCCAAATGTAAACTAGATTATTGACTCTAGTGCAAGTGGGAGACTGTTGGAATTATGCCCTAGAGGCAATAATAAAGATGTTATTATTATAATTCTTGTTCATGATAAAGTTTATATTCCATGCTAGAATTGTATTAAGCGGAAACTTTAATACTTGTGTGGTTTGTGAACAACACCGTGTCCCTAGTATGCCTCTATGGACTAGCTCATTGATTAATGATGGTTAAGGTTTCCTAACCATAGACATGAGTTGTCGATTAATAATGAGATCATATCATTGGGAGAATGATATGATGGACAGACCCAAACTAAGCGGAGCAATTAGATCATATCATCATGTTCATCTTTGCGAAGCTTTTCTTATGTCAAATATTGTATTCCTTAGACCATGAGATAATACAAATCCCTGGTATCGGAAGAAAGCTTTGAGGTCATCAAATTTCATCCTATGAGAGGGTGATCATAAAGGTTTCTCTCAGGTGATCGGAAAGTACCTGTTGGGTTGTATGTATCGAGATGGGATTTGTCCCTCCCAAGTCAGAGAGATATACTTCGGGCCCACTCGGTAATCGATATCAACACCGCTTGCAAGCATGTGGTTAAGGAGTTAATCACAAAGTGATATCGGATTACGGAACGAGTAAAGTACTTGCTGTGAACGAGATTGAACTAGGTATGACGGTACCGACGATCAAATCTCGGGCAAGTAAAATATCGCGAGACGAAGGGAATATATATATGAGATTGATTGAATCCTGGCATCGTGGTTCATTCGATATGATCATCGATGAATGTGTGGGAGTCAATATGGGTTTCCAGACCCCGCTGTTGATTATTGATAGAAGATCATGTCTGCATATTCTCGAACCCGAAGGGTCACACACTTAACGTGTCTCGATGCTAGGATAGATTGGATAATTGGTTTATGAGTTTTTTTTGGAGTCTCGGATAGGATCCGGGACATCACGAGAGGTTCCGGAATGGTCCGGAGAATAAGATTCGTATAAGGCAATGCAGTTTTTGGAGTTCGGAATTGTTTCGGGTTAATCGATATTGTACCGGAAGCTTCTAGAACCTTCCGGAAGGGGACCAACGTGGCCCCACCTGCCGAGAGGGGGCATGGGCCTATGAGGGAGTGCCCTGGCCGCATTGGGCCAGGGGACAAGGCCCCATAGGGCCCAGCCGGCCAAACCTAGGGGAAACCCTAGGGGAGCTTCTAGAAGGGGGGGGGGAACTTGCCCCCCACTCCTCCCTCCTTGGCCGCCGGCCCTAGGGCTTGGGGGAGGGGAAAGGGCTGGCCGCCCACCCCTCTATATAAATAGGGCTGGGGGCGCACCCCCTCCCACACCTCCTCCTCAAGCCCTAGCCGCCCTGCTGCCCTCCTCTCTCTCTCCCTCCCGACTGCACGTAGGCGAAGCCCTGCTGCAGAAACTCTCCACCACTTGCACCGCGCCGTCGCGTTGTAGATCCAATCCGTCTCTCCACCATACTTTCTAGACCGAGGAAGGAGGAGACGTCGAGGTGCTGCACGTGTGGATCTCTCGGAGGCATCGCTACTTGCGGTGTTAGATCAGATCGGATCGCGAGGAGGAGAAGCGAGTACGACTACATCACCCACGTTCCGACGAACGTTCCGCTGTGCGAATCTTCAAGGGTATGAAGATCTCATCTAATCCCCCTCGTTGTTTGCATCTCCTAGATTGGATCTTGGATTTCCCGTTCGCATCCGTAGAAAAATATGATTTACGATGCTGCGAAACCCTTCAGGATTATCCTCGCAATATTTGTCTCGGCTGCTATGTCATTGATAATTGTGATTCGTACTCTCGGTTCTCCGGTGACGTCGACCAGGATGTTCGGTTAATTTTCCATGGAATACTTGTGTTCGATCTATTGCCGATGTTGATTAATTACCCTAATGGTTGTGTGTGTGCACGTAGCCTTAGCACCGCGGCTTAACAAATTTAAAGAGAACCTTTATTGATATTTATAGGTTATGGTTTGATATATGTCAGTCTTCGGCTGCCTTTAAAAAAGTGCAAAGATTATGTCTTGGAAGAAGGAGATTGAAGACCTCAAAGATTTGCTAGTTTTTTTTAAAATTTATTTTATAATAGGCGGAGTCAGCTTATGTATCTCTATCGTGTACTATTTGCTATTATGAATATACGGTGGTAATGATTATAAAAAACTCATGCAACTCCAATTTGGTACAGTCAGTTTGCTGGAAGAAAATAGAAAGAAAAACGATACATATCATCCGGGGGATAAAACCGTTTTCACCCCTCGGGTTGCCCACGTCTTCTTTGTGGTGGCCAACTACCCGCGTCCGTGGCCTTGCGCCTCCCGCCTCCACGCCCCTCCACCGCCATGACCATCTTCTACCGCGCGGCGTCGCCGCCGCCATGGCCTCGTGTGCTGCCTCCCGCCCCCACTCACCTACGCTGCCACGACCCTCTATTGCCGTGCCGCCGCCACGGCCTCGTGTGCTGCCTCCCGCCCCCACGCCCCTCTGTCGCCATGACCCTTTGCTGCTGCTGCGTGCTGCCGCCATGGCCTTGTGTTCTGCCTCCCCCAGCATTCCCAACTCACCCACGACCATGCCGCTGCCCACATCCATGACCGTGCCACCATGGCCTGCTTGCCAACGCTCCCTGTCTCGCCCCCCGCTGGTCATCCTCCCTAATGGTCGCCGGTGCTCCGCTGCAGCCTCCGCCATGGGCTGCTTCCTAGATTCCCGCCGCATGCTCGTTGTGGTCTTTCTACATGTGGAGAGCAGCGCTGCTACTTACGACATCGAAATTTGCTACTTTGGGGTCAGCAGTGGTGCTACAAGTGACGTCGAGTTTTGATACATACAGCCGACGATAGTGCTACAAGAGAGTGTTTGTGTTTTGCTACGTGCGGCCAGCAGCAGTGCTTCAAGACCTCTGGTGGTGCTACCTGTGTTGTTAGATTTTGCTACAAAAGATCTGTTGATTTTCTACGGTGATATAAAGGTTTTGCTACAAATGTCCGGTGAGGTCTCCGACGATATCTCCGACAAAGTTGGATTTGCTAAATTGTTAATTTTTTTGCTATCACCCTTTTATGATTTTGCTACAACAACGCAAAGCTTTTGCTACGAGGTCTCCGGCAAAATCAATTTTGCAACATTAGGAACTATTTTGCTAAAAAGTTTCCGGCGATGTCTTCGGTGAGATTTCCGGTGAGGTCTAATTTTTTTCTATTTTCTAGGTCCAAAAACATGATGGTTTGTAGCAAAAACGGGGTTAATGTAGCAAAAGAGGGATTTATGCACTTTTTAGCAAAAAGAAATAAAACATAATTTTTTCAAAAAACTGAGCACCATCTTTCTTTCTTTTTTGAGGGAAAGCACCATCTTTCTTCATCACTCGAGGACGCACCGTGATCCACGATGCCATATCTCAGCCTCCAGCATAGCCCGTGTTGGAGAAATCTTAAAAAACACAAGGTCTTTGTACAAGTAGAAGCTAGCACCACTAGAGAAAATACTATTCGAGTCACATCACAAAAGCCATTAGAGACGCATATGAGATGCGACTCTAGGCCCGCGCTGCTAGTATTTATTACCCGAGTCTTATCTCACGTGCGTCTTGTATAACTTCTATATGCAGGGCATATATCAATATGTGTCTCGTATATATTTGTAGGAGGCGCATGTTGTATGAGCCTCACATATATATGTTACATAAGGTGCATGCGTATGCGGCTCGAGTGTGTCTGAGGGATGCGCCTTGGCTATGTATGACATATGCGCCACTAATAAGTTTACATATGCGTCTCAAAAATAATTTTCGACTTTTTAAATTTTATAGAACCATAGTACAATTCAGAATATAC
Organism: Avena longiglumis; assembly: GCA_030063025.1. Taxonomy (NCBI): domain Eukaryota; kingdom Viridiplantae; phylum Streptophyta; class Magnoliopsida; order Poales; family Poaceae; genus Avena; species Avena longiglumis. The sequence goes on from CP125979.1 coordinate 253,402,657, forward strand.
AGTACACAGGTATTATACAGTCCAGAATATTGTATAAACATCATAGAATTTCAATAAAGTTGCGATTGGCCAAAACATAGTATAACCAACATGAATACAAGTACATATAAACTTTAATTAATCCGCGATATACGAGAGTTCACACATCAACCAACACCAAATACATCACACACAACACCAAGTACAAGTTCACCAAGTACATCAATCAACATCAAGTACATCACACACAACACCAAGTACAAGTTCACCCTACTTCGCTAACGGTGGATTGCACGATGGATTGCCGCCATAGAAGAGGACGCGGCGGTGCTCGGGATGCTCCTTCTTCCAGCCTATCATATGCAGCAAAATAAACATAAATAAAAATAGTACAGATGGGTGATCATTGCTGAGAGCACAAAGCAGGGTCAACTACTCCATTGGTAGAAGTAATGCATGGTGAAGTGAGCACAAAGGACAACAGCAGTCTAAAATCATGCATGGGTGAAGTGATAGATGCCTTAAAATGGAATAAAGGCACAATTGCCATTTTTTGCTGCATTTTCTAGTGAGCATCTTTGAACTGTGCACTGTTCTATTTGTGTGTGCATGATCTTGTCCACAGGTTCTCTTGTATGTCAATAAAAGCCAACACACTCTGCATCGATATTTCATTCCTAGCTATGGAGACCAAGTTTTACTCAAGGAGAAGCAATGTAGAGAACGAGGATAGGAAGGCTGCAAAGGCACTTGAGAAGTCGTCCATGCTAGATGATCCAACAATAGTGGAGCATGAAGCCATTTGTCAAGATTTGTTCAAAATAAATGCTCCTTTGCCTGAAGTAGTTCCATCAAGGTTGCTTCCTAAGCTCAAAGCAGCTACTTCATTGTTATTGATCAAAAAAGGTATTGAGTATTGCAAAGATAGGATCAACATGCTGAATAAGAAGAAGGAGAGGTTTGGTGAAGGCAGCAGCAGGTAGAAGAAGAAGGGCAATTTATTCTATGCATAAAATGCGGCTACTAGAGCTATAGTAGTTGTATGTGCTTGTAGCAGGATGCATGAACTCTATGTATATGCTTATGATAGGATGATGTGTATGTGTTTATAGTAGGATTAACTATGAATAAAATGCATTGCTAGTAGAAAATGGTGCAGCTTCGATCCGCTGAATGCCCCAAAGCAATCCAAATCCTCTTTGAAAGAGCATGTGGTCCCTCATGTGTGGTTTTGGTAATTAATGACAATATTTATGGACTAATGTGTGTATTAATTTTCAATTGTAGGAATTGTCCATTGGCATCGCTTGAAGCATGTGTTGGCTTCAAGGTCAATGAAATAAAGAAGAAGATGTGTTTTGCAAGCTCAAAATGCGCTATCTCTAAAAGATCTCATGTTTGATGCTGGACATCCTAGTTGGTCATGGATCGATGAAGAGGAATCAAGAAAGGTGTTTCATCTTGAGAAGGTCATGTTCGTCTACATCGCGCTCAAGTGGAATGCTCAAGGCAAAGGTAATCTTGATAGGTTTTCCCTTTTGCCAGTCTTATGTTGTTAGTTGGGAGACCGAATTTAGGATAGATAGCCATACTATCAAGAGGGGCTCTCGAGTGAGTAACTTGATCATATCGTTTGGAAAGAGCTCAAACCTTTGCATACTAGGCATCATCGTTCTTGGTTTTTTTGGATCTTATACTTGTGAGGTTCTAGAGCTTGTGGTATTCATAACAAGCTCTAGTTCATCAAAGACAAATTTTTCCTTTATATCTTATTGTGGATTTGATCTTTGAGGTTTCTCGGTTTCTCACCAAGGGAGGTATCTAACTTTAAAATACATGAAGTAATCTCACTTGGTGATAACCAATATTTTCGGGTCAATCGGAGTTTCCTAACCCAAGTTATGAATTGTTGAAGTTTTCCTCTTATTTGTTTTTAAAAAGAAAAAGAAAACTCCTTTCTAGGCTGAGCGGTAGTACCGTCGGCCGCTACCGCCCGGCCCTGTGCGCGCGTGCTGCTTCTGTGTCGCCCGGTGGCCTCGTCCGGCTCTATCGGCCTGGCCTGGTAGTACCTCCTGGGCAGGACAGTACTACCGGCCGGCCCAGCCAGCTGTCCCGCCAGGCCGCACTGCTTCCTGCCACCGCTCGTGTTTGCTGGCCGCCTCGCACGCGCTCTCGATCCTGCCTCGCTCGCTTCCTCGGGAGTGTCGCTCCCGCATTGACTCTTTTGCGCGTGTCGCCCCGTTTCCCTTTCTGGGCCGGCCCTGCTCTACTTTCTCCCACCGCCGCTTGTTCTCGCTGGGTTGTGTTCCCACGCTTGATGCACGTTTCGCCCTGGTTCCCTCGCGCGGCTGTCGCATTCACCAGCTCACGCGCCTCTCGATCGCTCTCTTGCTTGCTGCGTGTCACCCAGATCCCCTTCCTCTTCGTTTGCTCGCTGTTTGACCTACTGCCGTGTGCATCTGCTCTGGTCGTGGGTGGTAGTACCGGGACCATTCGGTACTACCGGCCCTGACAGGAAAAAGGCCCCAACGGGCTGATTTCTAGCCCCCCTTCAAATAGCCCCTCTCTCTTTTATTTGCTAGCTTCTTCTTCCTCTTTGAAAAAATCCTTTGCCCTATTATTTGACATCTCTTGAGCTTGATTTGTTCCTCCCCCTACAATGATTCTTGCCAATATTTGAGGGGAAGTTAGAAGAGATCTAGATCTATAATTTGACCAAGCCATATCATCTCTTTGTGAGTGTATCTTGGGACCTAGATCTTAGGGGATTTTGTGTTCCTCTTTGATTTTTCCTCTCTTATTCCCCCAATTGCTTTAGTAGCTTTGTTGGAATTTGAGAGTGAAGGATTGGAGCATCTTTATGGTGTTCTTGCCGTTTGCATTCGGTGCATCGGTTTGAGTTCTCCTTGGAGGATTTGGTTGGTGAAATTCATTGAAGCTTGTACCTCTTGGGTTCTTGGAACCCTAGACGGTTGTGTGGCCTTTGTGGTGTGTTCTTGGGGCCTCCAATTAAGTTGAGGAGCCATCCTCAAGTTTGTGGCCTTGGTGGCATTTATTGGGAGCCTCCAATTAAGTTGTGGAGATTTCCCCAATCTTTGTACGGGTTTGGTGACTTCCCTCAAGTGTCCCATAGTGGATCGGGTGCTTGATGTGCGGCGGGTGCTCGGGAGAATAGGGTGAGGCCTCTTGTGGTGTTGGTGGTCTTAGTACCGCCCACCCTCCAATGAGACGTACTTCCATTGTGGAAGGAACTCGGTAAAATATCGTCGTTCCCGCGTTCCTCAGTTATCTCTATTCCCGAGCTCTTTACTTATGCACTTTAGATTGTGATAGCCTTCATGCTTGAAGTAATCTGTCTTGCTATCACATTGTTGCTTGTCTGCTTAGCATAAGTTGTTGGTGACATTGGTGAATCTTATTATATATAGGCTTTATGCTTAACAAAATAAAACACTAGTTTTATTCCGCCTTTGTTAATCCCATATCGTAAAAGTTTTTAACCGCCTATTCACCCCCCTCTGCGGCATCCATGATCTTTCACTCTTAATCCAACTGATGCTGGAAGAAGTGCATCCATGCACACCAATCTAGTACCATCTCTTATTCTTTCAATTAATGGAAGCATCCTAGCACAACCTACGGTTTCAACTAACCGGATGTAACATGATAGAATTAACTTGATACTGAAGTGAACTTTGAAGTTTTTTTCACCAACCTACGGTTTCAACTAACAGGCAATCAAAGTTAGGAAATTACTATTGAACACTTCAATTTAGTTACCTAATCAAATAAAAATAAGGGAAGATTGCTAAAAAAATTCAATGACTAAAATTAGAAAGAATGATCACAAATCAGATGGTGGAATTAGAAAGAATGATGCTTGATCACCAACCTATAGTTTAATACTTGTTGGAGTGTTATCGGTTTCATCATGGAAACTAGAAAAACATATACCTTTCACTGATTTCAATTTAGTTACATGGTAGGCACAATATCTTCCTACATTCTTCTTTGGTTATATCAAGAAACATACCATCATCATGTGAAGCAGTTAAGGTAAACCTTATGAACTGGATTTACAGTAAACCTTACAAAGTTTTGTACTAGTTCCTAAGTATTAGTTTGGGGAATTGGACTGAGGCATAGCCTAGTGCCTTGGGTGTGCCGGTACAGCATTTCCCACCCATGTTCAAGACCCTCTACTTGCATTCCTGGTGCATAAGAATGACTACATCTAAAAATGTAGTGGGGAATAAAGTAATTGAAAATAAAAATAACACTATGCAAATGCAAGATAATTTCATTTCCCCTTAAAGTTCCCATGATTGTATAATATTCATGACATGGTTATAGTTTTTTCAACTATTTTTGGCACTAGGAACTTGTGTAGAACTTATCTAGCTAGCTAGCTAGTCACTACACTAGGAAAATATAGCAAGAAACCATAATCTCATACAACACCAATGAATACATGCACCAATGAAGAAGTACAAGGCTTTACCAAGAACACTACCTTGGATAACAAAGAGACTACATTGTTTCTTCTGCCCGCATGTCTCCTTCTCTCATTTACTTACAAAACTTTAAATAAGCATACATATACCCTACCGAAGCCAACTGCTAGTCCTACTTGGTCAGGTTTTAGGGTCAATAGGGTTCAAGGTTTAGGTTTTAGGGCATTTTCAATAATAATGTTTAAGCTTTATGCTTAGATTCGTGGAATGAAATAACATTAGCATAATTTAATGAAAGTATATCTAAAATGTTGATATATATGTGGATGATATACCTGCTTAATTAGTCAGGGTCATGTAATTAGGGTTTAGGGTTTACGGAATTTTGAATAATGTTTAAGATTTATTCTTATATTTGTGGAACATAATGTTTTTACCGTAATTTAATGTAGGTATCTCGAATTTGGATCTATAAGTGCATGATACCTACTTGGTTAGGGTTTAATTATGGGTTGAGGGGTTTAGAGTTTTAGTATTTAGGGGTCAAGGGTTTAGGTTGGGGGTTGTTTGGGGTTTAGGGAATTTAGGAGTTGAGGTTTTAGGTTTTGGGGGTTGTTTTAGGGTTTCGGGAATTTTCAATGAAGTTCGAGCTTTATTCTTATATTCGTGGAATAGAATGACTTAGTGACAATTTAATAATGAAAGTATCTCAAATTTTATCTATAAGTGCATGATACCTGCTTAGTTAGGGTTAGGGGTTGAGGGTTTAGGATTTTTAGTGTTTAGAGGTATATGGCTTAGTGTTTACGTTTTAGGGAGGGTAGGGTTTAGTGAACTTTTTTAATAATGTTCGATCTATATGCCGATATTCGTGAAATATAAAGGCGTTAGGGCAATTTAATGAAAGTATCACAAATTTTGATCTATAAATGCATGATACCTAGCCTGCCTTGTCAGGGTTTAGGGGTTTAAGGTTTAGGTTTTATGAAATTTTCAATAATGTTTAGGCTTTATGCTTAGATTCATCGAAATGAATGTCTTTAGCATAATTTAATAAAAGTATATCTCAAATGTTGATCTATATGTGGATGATATATACCGGCTTGGTCAGGCTTGTTTAGGGGTTTAGGGTTTGGGGTTATAGGGTTTAAGGTTTAGGTTTTAGGGCATTTTCAATAATAATGTTCAAGCTTTATGCATAGATTCGTGGAATGGAATGGCGTTAGTGTAATTTAATGAAAGTATATCTGAAATGCTGATATATAAGTGGATGATAATATACCTGATTAATTAGTCATGGTCGTTATTAGGGGTTTAGGGAATTTTGAATAATGTTCAAGCTTTATGCTTATATTTGTGTAACATAATGTTTTTGCCGCAATTTAATGAAAGTATCTCGAATTTGGATCTATAAGTGTGACGACTGTCTACGCACAGCCTATTGGGAACCCCAAGAGAAAGGTGTGAAGCAGCAAGCAACAAGTTTTCCCTCAGTTGAGACCGAGGTTATTGAACCAAAAGGAGGAAGGAAATGTCACACAGGTGTTGCAAGCAACACAGAGACCTGCACAACACAAACTCAAGACTTTGCCCCAACGAAAAGTGAGGTTGTCAAGATCACCGGTTTGCTGTAACACAGGATTAAACGTATTGTGTGGAAGGTAATGGTTTGCAGCAAGTAAACAAGTAACAGTGGAAGATGTATCAATGGTAAAGATTGGACCAGGGTCCATAGTTCACTAGATGTGCTCTCCTTAGATAAACAACATGGCATGAAGGGTAAACAAATTACAGCAGGGCAATTGATAGGAACTGAGCAAGGCATAATAATGCAATTACTAGTCAGAAAGATCCTATGAGGTTGATTGGGAAATACAACAAGATACATAGACCGCCATCCAACTGCATCTATGATTAGAAGTCCACCTTCAGGTTATCATCCGAACCCCCTCCAGTATTAAGTTGCAAGCAACAGACAACTGCTTTAAGAAAAGTGTGTAAGGTAAACAGTCCACATGTTCCATGAACAAGAGACCGTTGTTTTCTCCCTAGTAGCAACAACACATCTACAACCGAAGAGATTATTGTCACTTCCCTTGGAAACTAGAGGCATGAACCCACTATCGAGCATAAATACCCCCTCTTGGAGTCACTAGCAACTACTTGGCCAAGATAGGTACTAGCAACGGAGAGCATGCAAGATCACAAACAACAAAGACATGATATAATCATAAAGACAAATCCATTAATCAAACCAACATAATAATCTCAATATCCATCGGATCCCCGCAAACACAACATGCATGATTACAAATAGATTAGATCTTCATCATGAACGGAGCTCACAAGATCTATACATGAAAGCTCAAAGGAGGAGATACAATCATCTAGCTACTACATGGACCCATAGTCCAAGGTGGAACTACTCACGCATCATACCGGAGATAAGGCCTCCGGGATGATCTCCCCTCCGGCAGGGTGCCGAGAAGAACTTCATATCCCCCCGATCTAGGGACGATGGTGGCGGCGGCTACAGACGGTTTCATGGATTTCTGATCGGGTACTTAGGGTTTCTGCATCGGGGGCTTCTTATAGGCGAAGGGGGAGACCGAGGTGGCAGCCAGGGGCGCCAAACTCTAGCCAGGCACAGGGTGGGGCCAACCCACGCCTAGGGTGGGTCTGGCCCCTCTGGACGGCCCCTCCGGCTCTCCTCCGGACTTCTTGTTCCCCATGGAAAGTAATTGACTTGGTCCTTTGTCCCGTCCAATTCAGAGAATATTTCTTTACTAACTTTTTCTGAAACCAAAAACAGCAGAAAACAGGCATCTGGCACTGTTGCAACTTGTTAATAGTTTAGTACCAGAAAACATGTAAAAATCACCTCAAAGTGTGGACAAGTAAAGCAAAGTAGATACAAAACAAGCATGGAGCATAAAAAATTATAGATACATTTCCAATGTATCAACACCCCCAAGCTTAACTCCTGCTCGTCCTCGAGTATGCAAGTGATAAACAGAATAATTTTTGAGGTGACATGCACCCTCACAATAAAGATCCAACCATTTGCAAGCATTGAAAGCTGGGATCAAAGAACTCTAAACATGTGCATGAAAGATGGAGTTGTAACAATAGGACATAGTAACTATGCATGCAACATGGTAAGCTACAAACAAAGATCATGAATAACATGCATTGAAAAACGTTTGTTTATTTCACATGCAGAAAACATAGCATAGTGGAAATCAGCTTGTCCCTCATAGAGTAAGATTTCAATGCATAGGACACCTTCAAAGTTCACAAGGGTGACTAGAAACAAATAGCACAAGAACAAGTAATATCACAATATGCATCAATTAATAAGCTTTGGAACACTGCACACAGAATGGCAACTATGCTCTCTTAATGGTGCCTAAGGGTAGAAGGTGGAGACTCAATAGTGGTGGAAGAAAGGCCTTTTTGTAAAACGAAGCAGGGATTACAAGTTTCAAAAATAGCTTCCAAAAATTATGGTACTAGTTAGCTTTCATCCCTCATTGCCCCTATCATAAGCATCTTGAAGTGGTTAAGGTTAAAGTGGCAAAGCTGGAGTATATGCTTGACGAATTATAAGTTGTCAATCTCATGCCCCTTGAATATAAGGGCCACACCTCATGCATACTCAACTTTGGGTCCAGGTAAGTTCTTGTCACTATAAGTATTTGCATATCATTGAGAACCGCCAACGGGGTACCCCTTGCACATGGTACAGGAGCTTTCCCATAACCAAAATGACAAGGCAAGTAGACAATGAGCATCTCAGCAATTCTTCTTATATACCATGGGAATATGGTGCTTTTTTCTCTCTTTCCTATTTTCTCAATGTGTCTCTTTTTTTATAAGAAGAATGCTTCATAGATGTCACTATGGTGATGCTTCAAGTTTCCACCATGATTAGGTGTGGCTTATGCTAGCGGCCCAGGCGTTTCTCTAACACAGGATACAAACTCCATGGACTTACAAGTTCCCTCTTTATTTTACACCGGTGACATCCATAGACAAAATAACATGATATCAATTGAGTACAACAAGGTACAAGTGCAATGTTGAAAACGTTCCCCGTGACAGAACGGTTCTGCTAACTCCAACTTATAAGTGCAAGCATATACAACAAAGTTTTCACAATGGTTCAAGTTTATTAGGGGCAAAGAATAAAGTGTGACTTCAAGTTCGTGAGGGCTTTAATCACTAAGTTTTCACATAAAAAATAGTTTTTAATTGGAAGATAGTTGAAAACAACAATATACTTGGAATGGTGTAACACACCATTCATAGGAGTTTATAGTGGACACTTTGGAAAAACTTGGTTTCTTGGAATTTGTAAGCATGATTAGAACTTACTCATACAAGTGGAGGCTAGCAAAAGACTGGGAGCAACCAACTAAGAGAGCAATAATGGCCAAAATCATGCAGTGCAACAAAGCATACTAATCAAAGAAAAGAGTTGTACTACAAGTCAAGGACTAAATGATAATAGAGTCAAATGGTGACTTGTGAGAGTCATAACATGGTGTGAGCATGTGCCAAGTCAACCCAAGCAAAGCATCAAAGGAGAATACCACAATACTATGCGTTTGCATGCTAAAACAACGCATAATTTTTTCAAGGCACACTAAGAAATCCCAATTTTTTGGAACAATACATGCTACAACAATAATCACTAAGCATAAGGTCAAAACAACACCTAGCATGTCATGCTAAAGTCTAAGTCTAAGTCAATGCAAGCTCCTCTTGCACTTCAAGCAAGAACTTACTACTCCTTTCCAAACACCAAGCAAACTTATTTGCAAAACAGCACAGCGAGAACGGGGGTCCAAACTACTTAATCAAACTAAAAAAACTAAGAAAAGCAAACGAAAACTAATACGCTCCAAGAACAACACAACTGTGAATGAAACAATAAAAACGAAGTGTCTAGACAGACCTGAGCTTTTTATTGATGAAGAAGGGGATGCCTTGGGCATCCCCAAGCTTTGACGCTTGTACCTCTTGGATATTTATTGGGGTGACACCATGGTGGCATCCCCAAGCTTGAGCTTTTTATCCATTATTCATCTCATTACATCATTCTCTCTCTACACCTGAAATTTTTCCTTCATACAAAACTTCACACAATCTTCATTAGCAACATTAGTGTATTCAAAAGATATTAGACCACTGGCAAAGCTTTGGAACATCAAGGATTTTCACTAAAAACACAAGCTACTGTAGTAACTCCTTTCAAAAAGCTCTATTTACCTGAAGAGAACTCAAAAAGGAATCAATAAGAAGCAAATGCAAATAATGGCAGAAATCTATCAAAACAGACCAGCAGGTAGAAACCGATATTTTTCGAACACTTTTGTTGCTCAAATAAACAAGTGTTGAACTAATAAAAGTTATCTAACATACTGGGGGATTTATTCGTAAATTTTTAGCTCAATCCGAGTTACAGAGCCTGCTCACAAATTTTTTTGGTGGAGGACAGAAATCTGTTTCGGGACAGCAACTCCCCAAATCTTACTTCCCTCTCATTAGAGGTCATTCTTGGCACAAAAATCAAACAAAAAGGATAAGGAGAGGTCATTACAGAAGTAATAACTTCCAATACTCAAGGAAACTCTTGGGTTATCTCCCAACAAGTACTTTTCTTTAAAGCCTTTAAGTTAGGCACAAGAAGCAAGAAGAATCAAGTATTTTCAAATGAAGTATTACCCCTCTTGTTCGTTCCTTTCTTACCTTTATTTTTCTCTTTAGGGAAGATATGATTGCTTACCAGAGGAGCAAAGTGTATAATGCCTTTTCCCACATCTATTACAACTCCAAGGTGCTTCAGTAGGGATCTTCCAAGTCTGATATGTCCCTTGCCTACACATTCAATAACAAGATAGTCAGTAGACACCATTTTCCCTGACATTTTTGTAAACACACCTTCAGCTACTCCAATGGGTAATATAGTGGCATTGTTGGTAAGAGAGATTTCCTCTCCTCCTTCAATAAGCCCCCAAAGACTCAAGGAATCAAAAATATCTTTAGGCATGAGACAAAATTTAGACATGATATCACAACGAGCATCAAAAAGTATAGTGTTTATTAAGACTTTGATTGTGGGAAATCACTTTGAAGGCTCAGTATTTATAGGAACATAATCATGGTAAGCCCTAAGAGTGTGATAACAACTATTCATAGCAGCAATACCGGTCTCAAGAGTGTTCAACCTAGCAAAAATATTTGTGAAAGACGAACCAGACTTGCCAGGTGTACCATAGATCATGATTAATTTCTTTATGGCATCAAAAGCTTCATTCTCAGTACATAGCAAAAAATCTTTCTCAGTCATAGCATCTAAAGGATATCTATAACGAAGAGAAATACCATGGTAGAAGCTATCAATAACCAAGCTAAGGCTTACCTAAAGCTCAGTTTCCCTCTGGAAAGCAGAGATTCTAGACCAAGCTTCCTTAAAACTTTCTTCACTTTTTTGCTTAAAATTGGATATTTCTACCATAGGGGAAATAAAGGTTGGTCCAAAACCCGACAAGGCAACAACTAGAGCAGGAACTAATTTTTTTGTGTTTTTTGAAAAGAGGCAAACAAAACCAAGCAAACAAAAAAAAGTAAAGAGAAAGGAAGTGATGGCCCCCCTTGTGAAGAGGTCCTTGGCCTCCCCGGCAACGGCGCCAGAAAAGCTTGACGACTGTCTATGCATAGCCTGTTGGGAACCCCAAGAGCAAGGTGTGAAGCAGCAAGCAGCAAGTTTTCCCTCAGTTGAGACCGAGGTTATTGAACCAGAAGGAGGAAGGAAATGTCACATAGCTGTTGCAAGCAACGAGGAGACCTGCACAACACAAACTCAAGACTTTGCCCCAATGAACAGTGAGATTATCAAGCTCACCGGTTTGCTATAATAAAGTATTAAACGTATTGTGTGGAAGGTAATGGTTTGCAGCAAGTAAACAAGTAACAGTGGAAGATGTATAAATGGTAAAGATTGGACCGGGGTCCATAGTTCACTAGAGGTGCTCTCCTTAGATAAACAACATGGCATGAAGGGTAAACAAATTACAGCCGGGCAATTGACAGGAACTGAGCAAGGCATAACAATGCAATTACTAGTCAGAAAGATCCTATGAGGTTGATTGGGCAATAAAACAAGATACATTGACCTCCATCCAACTGCATCTATTACTAGAAGTCCACCTTCAGGTTATCATCTGAACCCCCTCCAGTATTAAGTTGCAAGCAACAGACAACTGCTTTAAGCAAAGTGTGTAAGGTAAATAGTCCACATGTTCCATGAACAAGAGACCGTTGTTTTCTCCCTAGTAGCAACAACACATCTACAACCGAAGAGATTATTGTCACTTCCCTTGGAAACTAGAGGCATGAACCCACTATCGAGCATAAATACCCCCTCTTGGAGTCACTAGCAACTACTTGGCCAAGATAGCTACTAGCAACGGAGAGCATGCAAGATCACAAACAACACAGACATGATATAATCATAAAGACAAATCCATTAATCAAAACAACATAATAATCTCAATATCCATCGGATCCCCGCAAACACAACATGCATGATTACAAATAGATTAGATCTTCATCATGAACGGATCTCACAAGATCTATACATGAAAGAACAAAGGAGGAGATACAATCATCTAGCTACTACATGGACCCATAGTCCAAGGTGGAACTACTCACGCATCATACCGAAGAGAAGGCCTCCGGGATGATCTCCCCTCCAGTAGGGTGCCGGGAAGAACTTCAGATCCCCCCGATCTAGGGATGATGGTGGCGGCGGCTACAAACGGTTTCATGGATTTCTGATTGGGTACTCAGGGTTTCTGCATCGGGGGCTTCTTATAGGCGAAGGGGGAGACCGAGGTGGCGGCCAGGGGCGCCAAACCCTAGCTAGGCGCGGGGTGGGCCCACCCGCACCTAGGGTGGGTCTGGCCCCTCTTGCCGGCCCCTCCGGCTCTCCTCCGTAGTTCTTGTTCCCCACGGAAAGTAATTGACTTTGTCCTTTGTCTCGTCCAATTCCGAGAATATTTCTTTACTAACTTTTCTGAAACCAAAAATAGCAGAAAACAGGCATCTGGCACTGTTGCAACTTGTTAATCAGTTAGTACCAGAAAACATGTAAAAAGCACCTCAAAGTGTGGACAAGTAAAGCAAAGTAGATACAAAACAAGCATGGAGAATCAAAAATTATTGATATGTTTCCAACGTGTCAAAGTGCATGCTACCTACTTGGTTAGGGTTTAATTATGGGTTGAGCGGTTTAGGGTTTTAGTATTTAGGGGTCAAGGGTTTAAGCTGGGGGTTGTTTGGGGTTTAGGGAATTTAGGGGTCGAGGGTTTAGGTTTTCGGGGTTGTTAGGGTTTCGGGAATTTTCAATGAAGTTTGAGCTTGATGCTTATATTCGTGGAATAGAATGACTTAGCAACAATTTAATAATGAAAGTATCTCAAATTTTATCTATAAGTGCATGATACCTTCTTAGTCAGGGTTAGGGGTTGAGGGTTTAGGGTTTTTAGTGTTTAGGGGTATAGGGCTTGGTGTTCAGGTTTTAGGGGGTTAAGGTTTAGTGAATTTTCAATAATGCTTGAGCTATATGCTGATATTCATGAAATAGAAAGGCATTAGCACAATTTAATGAATGTATCTCAAATTTTGATCTATAAATGCATGATACCTACTTGGTTAGGTTTTTATTATGGGTTCAGGGTTTTAGTATTTTGAGGTAGACTTTTTAGGTTTTAGGGGTTATTTAGGGTTTCAGGAATTTTCTACAATGTTTAAGATTTATGCATATATTCGTCGAATAGAATGGTGTTGCCCAATTTAATGAAAGTATCTCAAGTTTGATATACAAGTGCATGATACCTTCTTGGTCAGGGTTTAGGTTTTTTTTATTGTTTAGGGTTATAGGTTTCAAGGGTTTAGTGTTTCGGCAATTTTCAATAGTGTTCAAAATTTATGGTTATATTCGTGGAATACAATGGCGTAACCAATTTTATCACGGCACCAATTTTATGGTTCAAAGACAATATATGGTTCAAAGTCTCACCGTGTGGCGCCCCGCAAAACCACTACTAGAAAATCGCGTAGTTTTTGTGCATTGCATCATCATGACCGCATGCTCATGTCATCATGCCACATTACATTTGAGTATCGTCATGTCATCTTGCATTTGTTTGCATAAAACTATTTTCGAAAAATCTTTTTTTGTTTTCTAAACGCCACGTCTTGTTTCAAATTAAAACTCAGGCCTCCGAAATATTTCTTGTTTGTCTACCAACGGTTTACAAACTCCTCGTTGTTAATAAATAAAATATTTTTTTATTTTTGGGAGGCAGCCAGCTAGGCCCGAAAACCCGGCCGGCCACCTCCAAACCCTAGTCTAAAAATATCTAGTCCTAATCTTTTCCTACCTAAACCCTTTTCCTACCCAGTCCTATTCTACCCACCCTTCAGCCACCTCACCCCCTCCAATCCCATGGCGACACCTCACCAGCCCCACCCTTTTTCCCTCCACCTCACCCAACACACCACACACACACACCACTCAGCCGGCGCGCCACGTCACCCTGAGTCCCACCCCGCAGCGTCCCTGGCCCCGCCACCACTCTCCCTCGCGATGCACTCCCTCCCCCAACGCCATCGCCTCCCTCTGCCTGTGCAGGCTCCACCACGCCAGGTGGCTCCTTCCCGAGCGCCTCCTGCGCCTCCTCTCTCGCCCTCGAGCTGTGTGCTCCTTCCGTCATGGCGCCCGGATCCCGGGCATCCTGCGTCCTCCTCTCACAGGCGCTGCCTCCGCCTGCAGGTCGCCCCTCTGCCGGCGTGCTCATGCCACTCACCACCCGCTGCCGCCTCCTCGCTTCGCCCGCCAGAGCGAGCTCCTTCCGCTTGTTTTCCTCCCGCCGCCGCTTGGGCTGGTCGTCCCGTCTGGTTCCCCGGCCAGCCGACCGCCTCTCCTTCCCCGACCCGACTGGCCTCCTCAGGCCTCGTCCCCAAGACCTGCGTCTCCGGCCCCCGCCCGCCTCTGCACCGGTGCCGGCCTTCTCCCCCACGCCGGCCTCCTCCTCCCGCGTCTGCCTCCCGCCGTCTCGCCCTCTTCCGCCGCCGCCGCCAAGCTCTCCCTCCCTGCAGAGCTCCTTCCGCCGCTCGCCTCTAGGCACCGCCGTGCCCTGCATCTCCGGCACCCCGCGAGCGTGCCCCCTCCAAGATCTGGCCGCCGTCGGTCTTCCTCACCCTGGCGCCACTCCGTCTGCAGCTCCTCCCCATGTCGGCCCTTGCATCCTTGCCATGTGCCGCCGCCATCGAGGTGTTGTCCCCGAGCTCGTTGGGCTCACACCGCCGTCCTGCGTGACGCCGTCCTCGACCGCTGGGCGCCGGCCACGTACGCCTCAACAGCGAGCCCCCTGTGCCGGGTCGCCCGCGGGTGCTCTGTCGCTTCTCCACTCCCGGTTCCCTGTTTATCTTGACGTGCCGCGAAGAGGAATCGATGCCAAGTTTAGGGGTGACAAAAATCATCTCGTCGACAAGACCGATCTGATGCCGGAACCCCGTTGATCATGCTGTCAGGACCGCCGCGACCGTAGAACCCGGAACATCAAGATCTCCCTCACGGAATCTGAAAACCGATCCCGGAGTTCGAAGACCGATCCTGCCGAAGACTGAACCCTGGCGCCAAGTTCTTTGACCCTGAAGACCGATCCATCAAAACACCAAGACCTCCGTCCGAACCCGAACCCCGTCGAACCCTAACCAAGATCGTCGAGCCCCCCTCTAATGTGTGACCCCTTTCTCGAGCCCTATTTTTATCAATGTAATATCAAACTGTTGCATATTTAATTGTCATACTCGCATACATAATGTGGTTGTTGGGGGTATTTAGGCGATTCACCTAAAGTAAATATGGAGTGTTTATGCGGGATATCTGCGTCTCATTCCGAACTCCATTTAAATTGGCATAGCGAACCGAAGCCATGTTTTGTCTTGCTAATCCAACATTTAATTTGCGGGTATCTAAACAACATAGACCACCTAATTAAATGTCGGGACCCCGGTTCCGCTTAATATGGCCTAATTGCATTGCACCTTTGCCATGTCATACATCATACATGCATCATGCCCGATTTTCTACCGTAGTATTAAATAGTGCATCCGGTGTTTCTTCTAGTGCTTTGCTTCTTCACGGATTAGGCCAATGAGTTGATGCGAGTGTCGACCCGATCTTCGAATGAACCTTCGGCAATGTTTTCAGGCGAGCATCTCTTCCCCTTCTACCTATTTTGCTTTTATAGTATTTATTCCCTCCTGTTGATCTATTGCTATCTATGTTGCGGTGCTCTAGTTTTCGTACCCATGATATTCCTTGCAGCCTTATATTGCCTTGGACACATCCTATTACCTGTTGTTTTGTAGATAGTTGGACTTGTGCGTCGTAGTAGCCTGCTCAAGTGCTGTTGCGTGTCGTCAAGTACCACAGTTGTTAGAGTATTGCCGCATGTTTAATGTTGGAGATGATAATGGCTTTAATTATTGTTTAATAACTAAAATTGAAGTAGGTAAATGCAGAGGCACCGGTGGGCAATAGATGTTATTTGGCTGTTAACCACCCACTAGTGTCCCGTAGGACCCCGAGTTCTTGACACCTGTTCCGAGATCGAGCGCGCTAACCACAGGTGGGGTGTATGGGCACCCCCATCGATATAGTACCTGATTCCAAGTATTGAACTGGGGGCCACAATTAGTTTGGGGCTTTATTACTATCCTCTACTTATGCCATGCTTTACTGCTTAATTTAAATTGTGCGAGGTACTGCACTTGTACTGTTTAGGTAAGCGGAGTGTTTTCGACAAGCCCAGTCACATTTTCGGGTTCCCAGTCGTTTACAGCCACTGACGCAAACCCTGAGTCCGTCTCGGAGACCGGCCGACTTCGCTATGGGTAGCTTAGGGGTGGCCCCATGTACTTGCTTTGGTCCGGGAAACGTCATGACTTAGGCCCGCCGACATACCGATGGGTGTATGGTAACCGATCCGCAAAAGGGGTCAAGTGCGTGTGGATACTTTGGTGCACCCTTAGGTTAAATCTTTCAAAAGCCGTGTCCGCGGTTATGGACGACTTGGAGCACAGTTCTCGATCATAGACAACTATAACTAAAGTTTACTGTTATAATTTGACTTGTATCTGATATGACTAGTAATCAGCTCCACTACAACGAAATGGCTAAATAAAAGTACCAACAACTGCTGGGTTTGGGGATATCTCATGCTAATCGTATCTGATAGTAAGTGTTGCAACTACAACGGAATGTTTAACTAAAACTGCCCACTGCTTATTATATCAGGATGACTCATGCTATCTATATTTGACTAGTAATTGCCGCCACTATAACGGAATGAATAAAACTGCCAACTGTGTGAGTTCCTCGGTTGACTTCCTCGTTTGGTCTCGAGGGGGAAATACCAGGATGGGTATGTTTGGTGGTAGTATCAGGATGGTTCCGAATAGGTCTTTCTTATCCCTCTCTGATAGCCGACAGTTATCTCGAGTCTCTATAGGTTGTTTAGTGCATGCCGCGCTGCCGCTCAGTCCACCATACCTATGTAGGCGAGGACCGCCGAATTCTAGTCTCGCTGTGTACTGGCCTTAGTACTGACCTCTCTCTCTTTCCTTTGCCCTTTGTCGGCACCCCTTTTGTTAAGCAGGTTTTGAGATCGACGTCGTTAGCAGGGTTACCCTTCCGGCTTGGCCTGGGCAGGGTTATGGACGCCATTGGTTATTCTTCAGGGCTCTTAGCTCAATTTGCATCTTGTTCGTACTCGGACGCTATATCGTTTTAAAGGTGATTTGGATCTTTGTACTGTATATCTATATTCTTGACTCTTTGAGTCGCTGTTGTATATATATGTTTTGTGGGTTCCATAGAGGACTATTGTGTAATGATATTACTTCGTTTTCCACCCGCACGCAAGTGCCTGGTGGGCACCTTTGAATCGTTTCTATGCGGGTTTGGCGGAAAGCGCTGAAACTTGCATAGGGCCGATTCTGAGGGTGTTACACACCGCACCAATTTTATCACAAAGTATGAATTATTTGATGAATAATGCCCAAGTTTCTTAAAATTTTCAAGTTCTCGAGACAGTTTCGCTGAGTTTAACGAGTTTTTATCGGTTTAGCGAAAAATGTTCGAATTTTGAATTTCAAACGATGGGAATCTCCACTTCCCATAATTCTAGGTCATTGACAAGCGGGTCACTTGCATTGTGCGTCCACAAAGTCAGTGTAAGACCGGAGGAGGCGGGAAGGTAAATACACTTATTGAAGAAGGGCAGGGAACCAGGTCGATGGGGTGATGCACATGGGAGAATGCAAAATTATCACCTATATCCCTCTATTATTGCATTGCTCCTCGAGTTCTTGTTTCTAGAGCAGGAATATAAGAGGAATTTTGCATTCTAAAAAAAGTGAAGTATGTTTGGGGATGGATGGGTGGGATATTTCGGTGCTTTCTCGAAATTTTGAAGCTTTAGATTCTAAGGTACGCTACTCCGACTCCCACTTGGGGGGATGCTGTCCCCGTCAAATAGACTTAGAGACATGTACGCTTTCGAGCATTTAATGAGTTGATAGACATCTGCCGTCTTTCAAACAAGATGACGAAGGTCGTAACCATATTTGCTTTTTTACCTACACATCCATAGTTGCTGATACTGTGTCCATGTTTTGTACTCTATACATTCGTTGCATCTTGGCCAATTAAGCTTTGCTTACAAAGGGAAATCCAAATTTTATTTATTTTATTATTTTTTCGAGTGACAACATTATTTTTGGTTCTGAAGCAACTTCAAAGATTATGGCTCAATATGACATCGTGCTGATTATCACACAAAGTAACATGTTTAATGGATAAACCGTATCAATCTTACTAGTTAAATTCTTGCAATAAATTGACAATATGTCAGTTTACTAAAAACATGTCAATTTTGGTAACATGGTATAGAGAAATGATGGAGAAGACTCTAGAATGATGGATAAGTGTGTTTTGAGGTTTGTGCATAGCATTTATTGTGCTAAATACAACATCAATAGTATCTTATAGCATCAAATGCTAATTGAATGGAAAATAAGATCTAACGGCTAGCAATGTTGGGATTCTCGAGTCTTGATCCAGCGGTCAATATTCAAAGTTATTCCTACACTATATAGTGGTAAGATTAGATAAGATAAGATAGGAGATTATGGTTTAGGTTTTAGGTGTTTAGGGAAATTTCAACAATGTTGAATCTTTTATACTTATATTCAGGGAATAGAATAGCGCTACCGCAATTTAATGAAAGTATCTCAAATTTTGATCTATAAGTGCATGATACCTGCTTGGTTAGGGTGTATGTGGGTTGAGGGTTTAAGTTTTAGGGGTTGTTTAGGGTTGAGGGTTTGGGGTATTTTCAATAATGTTCAAGCTTTATGCTTATGTTCGTCGAATAGAATGGCGTTACCCAAATTAATAAAAGTATGTGAAAATTTAATCTATAAGTGTGCATATTATATTTTCTTGGCCAGGGTTTAAGGGTTTTGTGTTTTAGGTTTTAGGGTTTATCTAGGTTTATTTAGGGATTTAGAGGTTTAGGGTTTCGGGAATCTTTAATAAAGTTCGAGCGTTATGCTTATATTCATGGAATATAGTGACTTGGCGACAATTTAACAATGAAGGCATCTCAAATTTTGATCTATAAGTGCATGATACCTGCTTGGTCAGGGTTAGGTGCTGAGGTATTAGGGTTTTTAGGCTTTAGGGGGATAGGGCTTAGGGTTTAGTGAATTTTCAATAATGTTCGATATATATGCCTATATTCGTAAAATAGAAAGGCATTAATACAATTTAATGGACGTATCTCAAATTTTGTTATATAAGTGCATGATGCCTGCTTGGTTCGGTTTAAGGGTCAAAGGGTTTAGGATTTAGGGGTTTAAGGTTTAGGTTTTAGGGATTTTTCAATAGTGTTCAAGTTTGATGCTTAGATTCGTGGAATGGAATGGATTTAGCATAATTTAATGAAAGTATATCTCAAATGTTGATCTAAAAGTGGATGATATATACCTGCTTGGTCATGGTCGTTTAGGGGTTTAAGGTTTAGGTTTTAGGGCATTTTCAATAATGTTTAAGCTTTATGCTTAGATTCGTGGAATGGAATGGCATTGTGTAATTTAATGAAAATATATCTCAAATGTTGATCTATAAGTGGATGATATACCTGCTTGGTCAGGGTCGTTTAGGGGTTTAGGGAATTTTCAACAATGTTCAAGCTTTATGCTTATATTTGTGGAACGGAATGGCGTTACCGCAATTTAATGAAAGTATCTCAAATTTTGATCTATAAGTGCATGATACCTACTTGGTTAGGGTTTAATTATGGGTTGAGGGGTTTAGGGTTTTAGTATCTAGGGGTTGAGGGTTTAGGTTTTAGGGGTTGTTTAGGGTTTAGGGAATTTTCAATAATGTTCAATCTTTATGCATATATTCGTCGAATAGAATGGCGTTTCCCAATTAAATGGAAGTATTTCAAATTTGATCTAGAAGTGCATGATACCTTCTTGGTAAGGGTTTAGGGGTTTATTAGTGTTTATGGTTATAGGGTTCATGGGTTTAGTGTTTCATGAATTTTCAATAATGTTCAAACTTTATGGTTATATTCGTGGAATACAATGGCATAACCAATTTTATCACCGCACCAATTTATGGTTCAAAGACTATATATGGTTCAAAGTCTCACCGCACCAATTTTATGACAAAGTATGAATATTTGACGAATAATGCCCAAGTTTCTTAAATTTTCAAGTTCCTGAGATAGTTTCGCCGAGTTTAATGAGTTTATATCGGTTTAGCGAAAAATGTTCGAATTTTGAACTGCAAACGATGGGAATCTCTACTTCCCATAATCCTGGGTAACTAACAAGCGGGTCACTTGCATTGTGGGTCCACAAAGTCAGTGTAAGGCCGGAGGGGGCGGGCAGGTAAATACACTTATTAAAGAAGGGCAAGGAACCAGGTCAATGGGGTGATGCATGTGGGAGAACGCAAAATTACCACCTATATCCCTCTATTATTGCATTTCTCCTCGGGTTCTTGTTTCCGGAGCAGGGATACAAGAGGAATTTTGCATTCTAAAAAAAGGTGAAGTATGTTTGGGGCTGGATGTTTGAATGGATGGGCGGGATATTTCGGCGCTCTCTCGAAATTTTGAAGCTGAAGCATCTAAGGTATGCTACTTCCAATCCCACTTGGGGGATGTTGTCCCTGTCAGATAGACCCAGGCGCCTGTGCGCTTTCAAGAATTTAATGAGTTGATAGACATCTACGGTCTTTCAAACAAGATGACCAAGGTCGTAACCATATTTAATTTTTTTTACCTGCACAACCATAGTTGCTGATACCGTGTCCATGTTTTATACTTTGTATATTGGATGTATCTTGGCCAATAAAGCTTTGCTTACAAAGGGAAAACCCAATTTTATTTTTCCAAGTGATAAAATTCTTTTTGGTTGTGAAGCAACTTCAAAGATTATGGCTCAATATGACATCGTGCCAATTGTCACACAAAGTACCATGTTTAATGGATAAACCCTATCAACCTTATTGGCTAAAATTTTGCGATAAATTGACAATATGGCAGTTTACTGAAAACATATCAATTTTGGTAACATGGTCTAGATAAATGATGGAGAATACTCTAGAACGATGGATAAGTGTGTTTTGAGGTTTGTGCATTGTAACGTACCAAAAATATGAAACTTGGATCATCAAACTCTAATCATCAAAATTTAGGATTAACAAAAACTTTTCTAAATAAAAATACGAAAGCATGCATGTGTGTATGCATTCCAATTTGAATTCTTTTAAATTACCTTGCTTGTGTGTTTCTTTGCTTGCAAAAGGATTCTTAGGTGAAATAAAAATCATCTAAACAATCCGCACACATTTCCCAAAGACAAATAAATCAAAACAAAAAAATAAGGGAATGGTCACTTTGGCCAATTTAACTCCCATGCCTACTTTGGCTGTCTCTAACTTTCAAAACTTAACAGAAACTTGTTTGGATCTTTACACCCTTGATAGTACTCATAACAAAGTACCAAGGCCCACCTTGTGATCATCCAAAAACATTTGAATGCATAGTTTAAATGACAGTTCAAAATTGAATCTATATCATATGGGAAGATCCCACTTTTTCAAAAACCACTCAAACAAGCTCAACTTTCAAAACCCAAGCATCCAAAGACTCACCAGCACATGCCTAGCACACCCACAAAAAATCTTTTCAAAATTCAAAACTTGAATTCATGCGGCCATTTCATCAAACACCTTGCAGATTCAAATCAATCAAAATCAAAACACTATAGTGTGTAGTGTTTTGGGCCTAACTTGTTCCCTCTCTGGACACCACTAGCCTTAGTAGATCATCTAACGACCCTAACTAATCCATGGCACCACTGTAAGCTTGACAATGTCATCAATGGTGAACATCCGAGAACACCCATGTTACCCCAGCGTGGACAGCAGGCTAGAGGAAGAACTATGTAACTACCTCGGTGAACTACGCTCCTAGATACAAGCCTGTATGAGTGGTAGTGGTTGAAATAGTACGGTGGGGACCCAAAAGCCACTCACTGGTAGTCTTTTCAGACGTCCCAACCACTACCCTCTCAACGGGACCTGTACGGGCGGCGTAGTCGGCAGGCGAAGGGATCAACTACGTACACAAGTGGGTATGTACGCAAGCCACCATACAAGAGTACATCAGAGCCATACCATCTAGAAAGAAAGGAAATATAGCAACGCCATACGGCAAGATTCAAATGACCTAAATAGATCTATATTTTAGGATACTTCCTCATACAACACACATCAGAGTATCATGCGGAAGCGGCAAACAAAATCCGAGTACGGATAAGAAGCAAATCGGCATAAGATGCCATAGAAATAAGCACATCCCAACTACAGGTCTCACGGATCCCCGTTCCCGGAATCTCTACACCGAACGATCGTTGCCCACATCTTCGGCTTCTTCCACCCAGTATCCGTCCTGTGAAGGTACCTGTTCATCTGAATCAAGAATTTATCGTGTGAGACCCTAAGGGTACTCAACAAGTCTTAATGCCTCTAAAGGGGACACAACCTGGGGTGACGCAATTGCAGCGAAAGATAAACCCTAGCAGTTCTACAGATAAACGCTAACCATCCGCCTAACCAATGATAGACGGATGTCCGTGAATTAAGAACAGCAGTTATAATGGTAATCTCATCAGATCCATCCTCCTCCCTGCTTACCAACAAGGAAGCGGACGAACAACCCCCATCCGTTGGCAATTTTATTAACCATTCCATGAGTGTTGCACTATTTACTAGTCAAGTTACTTAGTCAGATTAAGGCGGTACTTTAGTTATGCTTGTCTATGATCAAGAAACTGTGCTCCAAGTCGTCCATATCCGCGGACACGGCTTTCAGAAAGTTTTACCCGGCCGGGGTGCACCAATAGCAACACACGCTCGATCAACCTCGAAAACCAAATCAAAACCCAACGAGGCTTTCACGATGAACAATCACGTAATTCAGAAATATTTCAGGGGCCACCTTAAGTAGATCCCGAACGAAGCCATTGACTCGAGACGGGCTCAAGGTTTGGGTATACTGGTCAGAACGACTGGGAACCCAAAGTGTGGCTGGGCTTGTCGACACCGGAATCGTGTCCCGATCCTAACAGCAAAGTGTGCTCCTCGCACAATTTAAATACGTAAAGGTAGCATGGCATAAGTACAGATAGTAAATAAAACTCAAACTAGTTTGTGGCCCCAAGAAATAAGACGGAATCAAGCTCGCCTGGGGGGTCCCATATACCTCCGGATGTGGATAGCGCGATAAATCAAGGAACAGGAATCAAGTACTCGGGGTCTTACGGACACAAGTGAGCAGGAAAACCAAATAGCATGTTGCTCACCGGTGCCACTTTCTTTAGTTATCCCGAACTACTAAAGTTAAGTTGTTTAGGTACCTCATTATCCAACAGACGCACATACCCTACACATGCTGTTCTACGACTCGCATGGCTCAAACAACTCCTATAGTAGTGGCTCATGGGATGGAGGAACAAGCTTGGTGGGGTTTAAAAGTAAAGGCTATGCATACTTGGGATTCAATTTAATGCAATCGCGACTCAATGATGCAAGAATAAGATAGAGGCAATAGGTATCGTATGTATGCAAGCATGTGGAAGTGCTTGCACAACTCGATTGAAGCGAGGGACGGATCCGGTAGTGCTCGGTTCTCTTGATACAACCCCCCGGTGTCTATCCGAGAAAAACCAAACAAACAAGGCCAACATGAATATAGAGCACAAGCATTTGAATAAGATGCGTCAAGCAAACAATCATGCCATGATGAATGATGCACAATTTACATGGCAAGAAGGTAGCATGGCATGGTGAGGTGTGGAAAACAAGAAATAACATTTTTATTGGGTTTTAGTCACATTTTATTGTCAAATTAGTTTCTCTATATTATATATTTACATGATGCATGCTTCAATTCAAGTCATGGATAGCATAAACATAAAGGTCTCGTCGAGCTGATCATTTTAGACATATCATTTGTTGAATTCGGAGTTTTAAATCAAAAGTTATTAAATTATTAAATTCCAATGGCATTAGTTGTAATTAACACAAGTTGGAATTTAAAATGTGCAAAAGACAATTTGAATGACAGATTTGAAATCCTTGCATTTTTCTAATCTCCAAACATATATTATTTGCCTTATTTGGATTTGTGGTTTAAAAGATATTCTAAAACAGAAATAAATTTGAATTTGAATTAATTTTGTTTATGTTTGATTTTAAACAGACAAGCAGAAAATTCTTTTGCACCCAGCCTAACGTACCTACAGACACCTACAGGGGCCAGGTTCTGGCCCCACGCGCCAGGCCGAGGGAACAGAGGACCGCTGGTTGATATCTGAAAACTCAGAGCCTTTTTATAAACGACATCTCGACGCCAATGGCTCCGAGGACCATGGGTTGAGGCAAAAGGGCCAGGGGTTTTCAAAGCAGTCACGGCACTGCTTTTTTCTTCCAAACGCCATGAGCGACAGAGGCTGGCGGGCTCGATCATGGCCGCTGGCGTCTTGCGGGCCGAACCAGAGCGGCTGGCTCAGGGAGATGCTAGGAGGGGGGCTAAGCGGCTAGGTAAGCTGGGGCGCGACGCGGCGACGCAGAAGACGCGCGCGCACGCGACGCACACAGAGCGCTCGACGCTAGGTCCGGCGGGCACAGAGGGCTATGGCGAGGACGGAGGGGTCAGGGGGGTTCGTGTGCTCACCGCGGGCTCGGCGGTGGGCTCGGATCTGGTCGGGACACAGCAGGACGACGGGGAGGCAGAGGCCCAACGCGCTAGGGTTTTCGGACGGAGCGGCGTCGGTTCTGGCGAGCTGGTCCTTCTCCTCCTTGCTCCGTGTACCGTGGCGACGTCGGGGACCTCCTGAGCTACCTCGACATCCTCGGCTCCGCGCTTGCCTCCTGGATCGTGCACGCTAGCGAGAGACCGACGGTGGCCGGCGTCGGGGTACTACGGAGGAGGAGGGGGCAGGGGGGAGCGAGGCAGGCCTCTGGGTTGGGATCTGGGGAGACCAGAGAGGTGAGGGAGAGGATAAGAATGAGGGGCGAGGAGGGGCTAGCGTGGGGGAGGGATTGATGGGAAAAAGGTGGCCTCGGCCACCTTTATCCCTCCCTTCACGTGCTCGGCACGGCCAGGGCAGGGCAAGGCAGGCAGGTGGGGTGGCTTACAGGTGGACCTGGGGGCAGCTCGTGGCCAGGGGGCAGGCAAGTGGCCCTGGGGCAGGGAGAGAGAAGAGGGGAGAGGTGGCTCGGTTCGGTCTAGGGGAGCTAGGGTTTGGGGTGGTAGCAGCTAGGTGGACCAGGGAGAGAGGGGCCAGGTGGGGCCAGCTGGAAGAGGCTCGGCATAGAGGAGGGTGGCTAGCTGGTGGAGGGTGGATGTGATCATGCTAGGAAGCGAGTAAGGTGAGAAGAGGTACTTAGGGTTTTGCTTAGAGAAAGGTGTGGATTAGGGCTTTAGTTTAGCTAGGATGGGGGATGGCATGGGTAGGTTTTAGGGTTAGCTAAGAGGAAGGTGTAGATTAGAGAGGAAAAGGGTGGCTTAGGGTTTTGTTTAGTGGAGATGGCATGGTTAGATGTTAGGGTTTTTGCTAAGAGGGGGGGCTCTTGCACTTGATCAAGCATGCTCCAAGCAAACCTTAACTAGAACAAGGCAAGAAAAAGAGAGAGAGGGAGAGAGAGATGGCCATGTGATGATGGGGTGCTCTTTGGTCCATGCATGCTCCAACATTGGCCAAGCAAGATCCAAGAGACAAGGAGGGTTTTAGGGTTGTGCATGCCCCATGAGCACATGTGTGTGCATGGAGCATGGGGACAAGAGGTTAAGCTAAAGGGGGAAAAAGATGGATGATATGGTGAAGGAAAAACTACAAGCCAACAAAGATATGAACAAAGGAAAGATGATCCACTTAGAATTTCAAGTAAAACCAAAACTAGAAAAGGTGGCACTTGCATGGCCCATGCAAGATAATTAATGCCACATTTATCCTTGTGAAAACAATAATATTAATATGGCATTATTCATGTGCATTCCCAAAAGGTGGGCAAGGCCAAGCAAAGATTATGGGTGTAATCCAAACAACCAATCATGAGCTAGAGATAAATCAACAAAATGCCAAGCTCAGATTAGTTGGATGGTGGAATTATAAGGTGGTGAAAGAAAAGGTGGTGGAGTCAATAAGAGAGATGCCCTCAACTCAACTTGGGCATTTAACAATATATCAAGAGCCAAATACAATATCAAGAGGCAAATACAATTAATCATGCACATGAGATAAGAACCAAACAAGAAAGGGTTTTATATGATGCTCAAATGCAAGGTGACATGATGACATGAGCATGATATGATGATGATGCAACAATTATATGTTGGAGTGGCCCATTTTATTATTATAACATGTAGCATTACAGGTGTTAGACAACCGGGATGCTACAACTCTCCCCCACTAAACAGGAATCTCGCCCCGAGATTCTAGGAAGAAGAAGAAGATACAAAGAGAGAAGGATGGTTGGCACGAGTTCATCTTCACGCTCCCATGTGGCTTCATCAATGAATGGTGTGACCACTGCACCTTGCAAAACTTGATGGACTTGTTGCAGTCCTTCGCTCTGGGTCTCAAGGATTTTGGTGGGGTGTTCTTGATAAGACAGATCTTCTTGGAGGTCGATTAGCTCATGATCCACGGTCTTGCCGGGTCTTTGAAGCACTTCTTGAGTGAGAGATGTGGAAAACATCATGGACTTTGAGTTTTTCCTAAGCTCGGCATAAGCAACTTCTCCTCTTCTACCACGTATCTTGAAAGGACCGATGTATCTAGGAGCCAACTTTCCTTTGATACCAAGCGGTGTGTTCCTCTCATGGGAGTGACACGAAGGTACGAGATCACCAGGGGCATATACCATATCTGTGCTTCTGTCATAGTTGCTCTTCCGACGACTCGAGCAATCTTCGTGTTCTCCGAATGATATGCACCTTCTCCTCTGCTCGAGTTACAATGTCGAGGCCAAACCAGATTCTTTCTCCTACACCGACCAACCAATCGGAGTTACGCACTTGCGCCCATAGAGAGCCTCGAATGGTGCCATCTTCGACTCTTCCGAAGCTGTTGTTGTAGGAGAATTCAGCATATGGAAGGCATTCCTCCCACTTCATTCCAAAAGAGATGACGCAAGCTCTAAGCATATCCTCCGTAACTGATTGATCCTCCACTTGTCCTTGAGACCGAGGGTGGTAAGCAGTCTGAAGTTCAACTTTGTTCCCAAAGCTTTTGGAAACTCTCCCGAACTTTGAGGTGAAGATGCTTCCACGGTGCGAACTGATTTCAAGTGGAACCTACAGAGAGACAATTGTTGATATAGAGCTCCGCCAACTGAATTCCGTAAATTGTTTCTTTGATGGAAGAAATGAGCCACTTTGGAAAGCCTGTCGATGACAACAAAGATTGCATTGTTGCCCTTCTGCGACCTTGGAAAGCCAGTGATGAAGTCCATCTCTACTTTCTCCCATTTCCATTACGGAGGTTTCAATGGCTGTAGAAGACCAAATGGTTTCTGATGGACAGCCTTCACTCTGCGGCGAACATCACATTCTCGAGACATACTTGGCGCAATACCGCTTTCAACCTGTGCCACCAAGATTGTGTTTTCAAGTCCATGTACATCTTTGTGCTGCCGGATGGATAGAAAGAACCGAATCATGTGCCTCCTTGAGAACTTGGTCTCTCGACCCGGTAGTTTGGAACAAACATCCGGTGTTCAAAGAAGAGCGTGCCTTGATCATCAACATGGAAGGACTCATACTTCGGAAGGTCAAGCTTAGAGATGAGCTTTTTGGTGTGCGGATCACCAAGCTGACGAGAGCGAATCTGTTCTTCCAAGAGAGGAGTAGCCAGAAGGTTCAGGAGATGCCCTTGTTCCACAATTTCCAGGTTGAGCTGACGGAATTCCTCGCACAAGAGAGGTTGTTGCTCTTCCACCATGAGGTTGTTGACATAAGCTTTACGGCTGAGCGCATCTGCCATGACGTTTGCTTTGCCTGGAGTGTAGTTGATGGTCACATCAAAGTCATTGATTGCTTCGATCCATCTCCTCTGCCGAAGGTTGAGATCCGGTTGAGTGAAGATATACTTCAAACTCTTGTGATCCGAGAAGATCTCACAACGGTTACCAAGCAAGTAGTGCCTCCATAGCTTCAAAGCAAAGACAACTGCTGCTAGCTCGAGGTCATGTGTGGGATAGTTGATTTCATGCGTCTTCAACTGACGAGAGGCATAAGCAACCACCTGTTTCTCTTGCATAAGGACCGCACCCAATCCTTGCAAAGAGGCGTCGCAGAATATCTGGAAAGGCTTAGATGTATCCGGAGGAACCAAGACTGGTGTGGAAGTGAGCTTCTCTTTGAGTGTCTCAAAACTTTCTTGACAAGGTGAGTCCACAGTACTTCTTGCCTTTCTTGAGGAGGTCGGTAAGAGGCTTTGCTATCTTCGAGAAGTTTTGCACAAAGCGCGGCAATAGCTAGCCAAACCGAGAAACTCCACTTCCTTGACATTAGCAGGAGGAAGCCATTCAACTATTGTCTTCACGGTTTCGGGTTGACTGCAATGCCCTTGGCGAGATAACATGACCCAAGTATGTTACTTCAGCAGCCAAACTCACACTTAGAGAACTTTGCATACAAGCGGTTCTCACGAAGCTTGTTTAAGACACACCGCAGTGTTCTTCATGCTCCTCCTTAGACTTGGAATAGACAGAATGTCATCCAGATATACCACGACAAACTTATCCAGTACTCCATGAAAACGGAGTTCATCAGCCTCGAGAAGGTAGCAGTGCGTTGGTGAGGCGAAAGACATGACCGTGTACTCATACAGGCCATAGCGGGTGGTGAAAGCTGTTTTGGGCACATCTTCTTTTGAATTTTGATTTGGTGATAACCACTTCTCAAGTCCAGCTTAGAGAACACCACAGCCTCGCTAGGTGATCAAATAGATCATTTATCCGTGGGAGAGGATATTTGTTCTTGATGGTTTTAGCATTTAGAGCCCGGTAGTCCACACATAGCCTATCGGTTCTGTCACGCTTCTTCACAAAGATTGTTGGGCTACCCCAAGAAGAAGTGCTGTGTTGAATGAAACCCAACTTCTCTTGTTCATCAAGTTGTCGTTTGAGTTCAGCCAACTCAGAAGGACCCATTTTATATGGCCTCTTGGAGATAGGAGCCGTTCCAGGTTCAAGCTCAATCACGAATTCAACCTCGCGATCCGGAGGCATACCTGGCAACTCTTCAGGAAAGACGTCTGGAAACTCACAGACCATTGGTACCCTCTGAATAGCTTCCATAGCATCATCATTCAGAGCAGCCAAGGAATAGAGCTGGACAGCAGGAATCAGACTTGGAGAAAAGACTATATGGCCTTCAGGAATCTTCAGAGACACTGAGCGTTCAGCACAATAAATCACAGCTGCATTTGCTGTCAACCAATCCATGCCCAAGATGACATCAATATCAGAGTTGCCCAGAACAATCAAAGAAGCCAAGAATGAAGAACCCCCAATCTCAACTTGATTGCCATGACTGATCTTAGATGCTATCATATTTGCTCCAGGCGAAAGAACCATTAACCGCTTAAGAATAGGCTCCATTGCTAAGTCATTCTCATTTGCAAACTTGTGAGACACAAAAGAATGCGATGCACCAGAATCAAAGAGAACTCGTGCAGGGACTGAGTTAACTGAAAGCATACCCATTACAACTCCAGGTGCGAGCTCAGCTTGAGAGGCGTTGACGCAGTTGGCACGCACAACCGCAGACCCGGGCTTGGTGTTGATGTTGAGAGCCCGAGGCGGTGGTGCACGAACCGAAGGAGAGCTTGTTGCAGATCTTGGCGGGGGTGGAGGGAGAGCTTTGTTCTTCATTGGACAGTTCCAGTTGGGATGTCCATGATCTCCACATGTGAAACAAGCACCGTGTGGACGTGGAGCAGAGTAGCCAGGGACTCCGCCAGGCGCTCCAGGGTAATGGTTGTTGTAGCCCCTGGGAGCCGCAGTGGTGAAGTTTGGTGGCCTTGACGTGAAACTCGCAGGTCTTGGTGGAGGAGCGACGGTGGGGTGTTAGGAACCCGGACACGCCGCTTAGAAGGAGCTGCCATAACGCAGAGCTTGATGCATCCTGTTGTGTTTCTTGGACTCCTCAAACATTTGCCCGCTGCCTCCTCTTGCAGTCTTTGTGTCTGTAGTTCCGTGAAGGTTGCCGGTCTTGCATGCGTGATTGCATACTTGATCGATGCATTGAGCCCTTGGTCAACCTTTTCTCGCTTCTTCTTGTCATCGATACCTCATCACCACCATAGCGAGATAGGTTCATGAAGTTCTGATGTAGGTGTTGACGTTATCATTTCCTGCTTCAGTTGAGGAAAGCCTCCTTCATCCTTTCCATCACAATCTCGAGAGAAACCGCCTCCTGAAAGCTGCAGTGAACCTCTCCCAAGTTGGCCGGAACCCAAGGCACTTGCCTTCAAGTAGTTTTCCCACCAAAGAGCCGCATCTCCCTTGAGAAGGTGAGTCGCACACTTGACCCACTCCTGTTCTAGAACATCAGCAGTCTCGAGCAACCTTGAGATCTCGCGCAGCCAATCATCCGCGTCAAGAGGTCGGTCAGACACATCAAACTGACGAGGGTTGAACTTGAGGAAGCTCTTGATGTCTCCGCGCTTGGGAGGTGGAGGAAGTGGAGCAAACTCATTTCTTCTGACGCTCTCCTCAAAGCGCCTTGGTTCTCTTGCATAGCCAAAGCATTAGCAATGTTTGACAGCGCTGAGCCCAGTTCCGGAGGTATGTCCTCCTCAGTCCGGCGTGGTGGAGCCATCCTGTCATTGATATAAAACTCAAGTCAGTACTATAATGGAGAATGATAATAATCCAAATAGTACTAAGATGGAATTGACCAAGATTAAAGGATACAATTTACTGAGATGATATTAAAATATCAACAAAGTTCATAGCACCTCAAAGATATTAAGCATATCGCACACGACTGAAAAGGAGTGTGGTACACAAATATATCAAAGAAAAAAAAAATTCCACAAATTTCGGCATTAAAATACCAATAGATGCGCAAAATTACTTAACGAATCAAGATTAGTGACTCTACCGATTCAATATACAAAAGCGAATGATATAAGTAGTGGTATGGTCGCGACTCCATCCCGCACTCAAATCATTACTCCGCACATGAACAAGTGGAACACATATCCTAACCCCTTCTTCTCACGCATTTAAACCTAAAGATTGGTAACTACGGAAACGAACACCCCAAACAAGATAGCGTCGGATACAAGAGGAAGATAGATTGCGTCGGTTTGCAAAAGCACATCGGTATGGAATGTACCAACAGTTGATAACCAAAGGCGTATAAGATAACAACTTGGATGCAACAGATAGACAAGGGATTACACACACACACACACCTATGGTACTACGGAAACCCAGAACACGTGAATCCTAGTTTGAACTTTGAGAAGAGGATTGAAAACGTTGCACTTCCTTACCAGAAAAGGGTGGGTGGGAGGGTAAGAAGAAAAGTGGAAGCAGTCCTACTCTCGCTTTTGTTTTTCCCTAATATACATAACTACCAAAATATTTGCTAGATCGACAACGACTGCTTATTGAAACCACGAAGGTCGGGCTGGCTCGATACCAATTGTAACTACCTCGGTGAACTACGCCCTAGATACAAGCCTGGATGAGTGGTAGTGGTTGAAATAGTAATGGGGCCCCAAAAGCCACTCACCGTAGTCTTTTCAGACGTCCCAACCACTACCCTCTCAACGGGACCTCAGACGGGCGTGGTCGGCAGCGAAGGGATCAACTACATACAAGTGGGTATGTACGCAAGCCACCATACAAGAGTACATCGAGCCATACCATCTAGAAAGAAAGGAATATAGCAACGCCATACGA
The DNA here is from genome assembly GCA_030063025.1 of Avena longiglumis. NCBI lineage: Eukaryota > Viridiplantae > Streptophyta > Magnoliopsida > Poales > Poaceae > Avena > Avena longiglumis. Next base: position 253,434,739 of record CP125979.1, read on the forward strand.
AGATTCAAATGACCTAAATAGATCTATATTTTAGGATACTTCCTCATACAACACACATCAGAGTATCATGCGGAAGCGGCAAACAAAATCCGAGTACGGATAAGAAGCAAATCGGCATAAGATGCCATAGAAATAAGCACATCCCAACTACAGGTCTCACGGATCCGCGTTCCCGGAATCTCTACACCGAACGATCGCCCACATCTTCGGCTTCTTCCACCCAAAGATCCGTTCCGTGAAGGTACTGTTCATCCGAATCAAGAATTTATCGTGTGAGACCCTAAGGGTACTCAAGAAGTCTTAATGCCTCTAAAGGGGACACAACACGGGTGACGCAATTGCAGAAATATAAACCCTAGCAGTTCTACAGATAACGCTAACCATCCGCCTAACCAATGATAGGCGGATGTCCGTGAGTTAAGAACAGCAGATTATAATGGTAATCTCATCGATCCATCCTCCTCCTCGCTACCAACAAGGAAGCGGATTTAACAACCCCCATCCGCTGGCAATTTTATTAACCATTCCATGAGTGTTGCACTATTTACTAGTCAAGTTACTTAGTCGATTAAGGGTACTTTAGTTATGCTTGTCTATGATCAAGAAACTGTGCTCCAAGTCGTCCATATCCGCGACACGGCTTGAGAAAGTTTTACCCGCCGGTGCACCAATAGCAACACACGCCGATCAACCTCGGAAAAACCAAATCAAAACCCAACGAGGCTTTCACGATCGAACAATCAGAATTCAGAATATTTCAGGGGCCACCTTAAGTAGATCCCGCAACGGCGGTGACTCGAGACGGGCTCAAGGTTTGGGTATACGGTCAGAACGATGGGAACCGAAAGTGTGGCTGGGCTTGTCGACACATGAATCGTGTCCCGATCCTAACAAGACAAAGGTGCTCCTCGCACAATTTAAATACGTAAAGGTAGCATGGCATAAGTACAGATAGTAAATAAAACCTCAAACTAGTTTGTGGCCCCAAGAAATAAGACGGAATCAAGATCTCGCCTGGGGGGTCCCATATACCTTGGATGTGGATAGAGCGATAAATCAAGGAACAGGAATCAAGTACTCGGGGTCTTACGGACACAAGTGAGCAGGAAAACCAAATAGCAGATGTTGCTCACCGTGCCACTTTCTTTAGTTATCCCGAACTACTCAAAGTTAAGTTGTTTAGGTACCTCATTATCCAACAGACGCTCACATACCCTACACATGTTGTTCTACGACTGCATGGCTCAAACAACTCCTATAGTAGTGGCTCATGGGATGGAGGAACAAGCTTGGTGGGGTTTAAAAGTAAAGGCTATGCATACTTGGGATTCAATTTAATGCAATCGCGACTCAATGATGCAAGAATAAGATAGAGGCAATAGGTCTTGTATGTATGCAAGCATGTGGAAGTGCTTGCTGTCAACTCGCTTGAGCGAGGACGGATCCGGTAGTGCTCCGGTTCTCTTGATACAACCCCCGCCAAGGTCTATCCGAGAAAACCAAACAAACAAGGCCAACATGAATATAGAGCACAAGCATTTGAATAAGATGCGTCAAGCAAACAATCATGCCATGATGAATGATGCACAATTTACATGGCAAGAAGGTAGCATGGCATGGTGAGGTGTGGAAAACAAGAAATAACATTTTTATTGGGTTTTAGTCACATTTTATTGTCAAATTAGTTGCTGTATATTATATATTTACATGATGCATGCTTCAATTCAAGTCATGGATAGCATAAACAGAAAGGTCTCGTCGAGCTGATCATTTTAGACATATCATTTGTTGAATTCGGAGTTTTAAATCAAAAGTTATTAAATTATTAAATTCCAATGGCATTAGTTGTAATTAACACAAGTTGGAATTTAAAATGTGCAAAAGACAATTTGAATGACAGATTTGAAATCCATGCATTTTTTGATCTCCAAACATATATTATTTGCCTTATTTGGATTTGTGGTTTAAAAGATATTCTAAAACAGAAATAAATTTGAATTTGAATTAATTTTGTTTATGTTTGATTTTAAACAGACAAGCAGAAAATTCTTTTGCACCCAAAATTAACGTATCTGAGACACCTACAGGTGGGGCCAGGGTTCTGGCCCACGCCAGCTTGAGGGAACAGAGGACCGCGGTTGATATCTGAAACTCAGGAGCCTTTTTATAAACGACATCCGACGCCGACACGGCCCGAGGACCGCGGGTTGAGGCAAAAAGGGGGTTTTCGCAGCAATCCGGCACTTTTTCTTCCAAACGCCGAGCGACAGAGGCTGGGCGGGGGCTCGATCCATGGCCTTGTGGCGCATGCGGGCCAACCAGAGGCCGCCAGGAGATGCTAGGAGGGGGGCTAAGCGGCTAGGTAAGCTGGTGCGCGACGCGGCGACGCAGAAGACGCGCGCGCACGCGACGCACACAGAGCGCTCGACGCTAGGTCCGGCGGGCACAGAGGGCTACGGCGAGGACGGAGGGGTCAGGGGGGTTCGGGTGCTCACCGCGGGCTCGGCGGTGGGCTCGGATCTGGTCGGGGCGCAGCAGGACGACGGGGAGGCAGAGGCCCAAAGGCTTAGGTTTTCGGACGAGCGCGTCGGTTCCGTAGCTGGTCCTTCTCCTCCTTGCTCCGTGTGTACCGTGGCGACGCCGGGACCTCCTGAGCTACCTCGACATCCTCGGCTCCGCGCTTGCCTCCTGGATCGTGCACGCTAGCGAGAGACCGACGGTGGCCGGCGTCGGGGTACTGCGGAGGAGGAGGGGGCAGGGGGGAGCGAGGCAGGCCTCTGGGTTGGGATCTGGGGAGACCAGAGAGGTGAGGGAGAGGATAAGAACGAGGGGCGAGGAGGGGCTAGCGTGGGGGAGGGATTGATGGGAAAAAGGTGGCCTCGGCCACCTTTATCCCTCCCTTCACGTGCTCGGCACGGCCAGGGCAGGGCAAGGCAGGAAGGTGGGGTGGCTTACAGGTGGACCTGGGGGCAGCTCGTGGCCAGGGAGGCAGGCAAGTGGCCCTGGGGCAGGGAGAGAGAAGAGGGGAGAGGTGGCTCGGTTCGGTCTAGGGGAGCTAGGGTTTGGGGTGGTAGCAGCTAGGTGGACCAGAGAGAGAGGGGCCAGGTGGGGCCAGCTGGAAGAGGCTCGGCATAGAGGAGGGTGGCTAGCTGGTGGAGGGTGGATGTGATCATGCTAGGAAGCGAGCAAGGTGAGAAGAGGTACTTAGGGTTTTGCTTAGAGAAAGGTGTGGATTAGGGCTTTAGTTTAGCTAGGATGGGGGATGGCATGGGTAGGTTTTAGGGTTAGCTAAGAGGAAGGTGTAGATTAGAGAGGAAAAGGGTGGCTTAGGGTTTTGTTTAGTGGAGATGGCATGGTTAGATGTTAGGGTTTTTGCTAAGAGGGGGGGGGGCTCTTGCACTTGATCAAGCATGCTCCAAGCAAACCTTAACTAGAACAAGGCAAGAAAAAGAGAGAGAGGGAGAGAGAGATGGCCATGTGATGATGGGGTGCTCTTTGGTCCATGCATGCTCCAACATTGGCCAAGCAAGATCCAAGAGACAAGGAGGGTTTTAGGGTTGTGCATGCCCCATGAGCACATGTGTGTGCATGGAGCATGGGGACAAGAGGTTAAGCTAAAGGGGGAAAAGATGGATGATATGGTGAAGGAAAAACTACAAGCCAACAAAGATATGAACAAAGGAAAGATGATCCACTTAGAATTTCAAGTAAAACCAAAACTAGAAAAGGTGGCACTTGCATGGCCCATGCAAGATAATTAATGCCACATTTATCCTTGTGAAAACAATAATATTAATATGGCATTATTCATGTGCATTCCCAAAAGGTGGGCAAGGCCAAGCAAAGATTATGGGTGTAATCCAAACAACCAATCATGAGCTAGAGATAAATCAACAAAATGCCAAGCTCAGATTAGTTGGATGGTGGAATTATAAGGTGGTGAAAGAAAAGGTGGTGGAGTCAATAAGAGAGATGCCCTCAACTCAACTTGGGCATTTAACAATATATCAAGAGCCAAATACAATATCAAGAGGCAAATACAATTAATCATGCACATGAGATAAGAACCAAACAAGAAAGGGTTTTATATGATGCTCAAATGCAAGGTGACATGATGACATGAGCATGATATGATGATGATGCAACAATTATATGTTGGAAGTGGCCCATTTTATTATTATAACATGTAGCATTACAGGTGTTAGACAACTGGGATGCTACAAACTAGCCGTGCCAACCTTGTCTGGGAGGTAGCCCATGCCTCACCACCCCTCTCGACCAGCCCTGCCTCGCGGACAGTAGCCAGAACCGCCAGGAACGCCTCGCTCGTGCCGCTGTCGACCATGCCGACCCGCGCCGCAGAGCACGCGCTGTTCCCATTCTACCAGACCACCTCGAGCCCTCTCCGCCCGCCAACATGCTCCCCACTGTCCCAGGAGACCGCCAGACATGCCCATTTCACCACCTGTACCCCGTAGCCACCGCTCGCCGTCGAAGACGCCGCCTCTGCCGCGCAGAATGTCGAGCGTTCCAGACCGTTTGCCACCGCCCCTACACGCGCATTAAAGCCATAGAGCATCGCCAGGAGACCACCGACCGATCGCCACCGTCGGCCATGCCTCTAGCAGCCATGTAGCCACCGCCGTCACCGCCCATCCTGCTCGTCTCGTCGTCGAGACTATAAATAGAGGCCGCCCCCGCTCAAACTCTTCACACCATCTCACTCCCCTCTCTTCACTGATCGTTCTACCCCGTTTCCAGAGCAAGGCGAGTAGCGCATCGCCAGAATTTCACCGGAGCCCGCCACTTCTGGAGGAGAAGCAAGCCAGTGATTGGAGCCGCCCCAGGAGAAGCTGCCGATACCAGGAGGTTCGCCGTTGTCGACTTTGTCGTTCGCCCGCCTCGCTAACCCTCGCCTGAGCCCCGGTGAGCCACCCATGACCCCCACCTGCCGCGTTAGGGTTCTGTCTCGCCGGCACTGCCCGACGTGGACGATGAACTAGAGCCGTTGGATTAGAACTAGATCCAACGCACCACGTTGCCCCGTACCGCTTCACACCCTCCCGTCTCACTGATGCGTGGGGACAGCAACTTAACCAGCCCGCGTAAGCTCTATGCGTAGTAGGACGGCCCATTTTCTCTTCCCGCGCAGCCCACTCGTTTGAATTTGGATTTTTCCATTTTCATTCAAACACAGTTCTGTACCCAGTTTAAAAAATCAACCCAGCTCGATTCAGTGAACCAAATTGAGTGAAACCTATTTTGTTAGGAAGGTCTGGTAATGCTGAATCCAAGCCCGTTGGATTCAAATCATTTGGATCTATAGATCACCCTTGGTAAAAATAAGAAGGCAGAAGCTTTTTTGCATTCAAACATTTTTCAAATTTAAACCATATTAGCTTTTGAGTTGATTCCAACTCTCAAAAATCACAATTGATCATACCTTTCAGAATATATAAAAATATATGTGTTTACTTACAGAAATAATGTCCAAGTAACAAAAGAATGCCACATAGACATTTCTAGTCACTTTATTTAATTAAAATAAAAAGGTTACACCTTATTAAATTGTGACACCACTTTAAATCACATTCCCATGGACTAAAATATGTGGTGATAACATGTGTCAACATGATCCCATGTTTGGTTTGGAGAATATTAAATCTTAAGTAGTTTATCAATGAGTAGAAATTACTTTTCTAAAAATAAAATCTTTAAGTCAAGTGCTTGTAATATTAGTGATGATGCTAGATCATCTATAGAACCCCTTTGTGTGATGATTGAAAGTAGTTAAGTATTGTTTGGTGATTGTGTACCTCGTATTTATTTATAGACGCTAGTACCGACCAAGGATACGAGGAGGAAGGAGGATACTACGAAGAAGAAGCCGAGGAAAACTTCAACCACTGCTCTGCACAAGGCAAGCCAATACTTGCAAGTTATTAAATTAGCAAGCTTATACTGATACTGGTGCAAGCCTAATACTACTAGTTGAATGTGCAAGCTAACACTTGCAAGATATTATACTTTAGCAAGCCTTGCCATGCCAACCATATGCCTTTAAGCATATGTGGTTATATCCACTTGACCAACCAATCCTAGTTTTTGCAAAGCTTTATACTTTATTTCTTTATCAAAGCTTTCTTTTAGAGTTTACTTAAGTGACTTGTAGATTCTAGAGATTTAATTGAAGGTTGCATAAAGAGCATAAAATTTGGCCTAAGCTAGATAATCTTGATGTCATCCTAAGGCATGAGATTGAACTTAGTAAAACTCCACTTGTTTACCACCCCTCATTAGTACTCACCCCCACTTGTAGATGCTAGTTCTAAGCATAAAACCTGATCAACTTTAGATGGGAATACTTGGTGAAAATGGTTATGAAAACCTTAGAATGATGGATCATTCTACTGAGATGTTTTGACATGTGTTTCCGAACACCCGGTGTTTTGGTGATGAAAATGTTGAGGCATGAGCCTTAGCCCTTTATAAAACTGATGGTTGTCTGGATGCGATACCATTCCACTTTTATTGTACAACCAAAATACCCGAAGATTGGGTAGGGCTTGACTGGAAACTTATATACCTTAGTATTGGTTCCCTCACGACCAAGGACTGAGCTGAGGCTACCTTGTGAAGATTGTCCACCTGTGCAGTACCCAAGATGACAGTTGGTCATGGTTGGAAGGCCAAACTCACAGGAGAGGTGCTTATACTAGGGCGTGTAATTTAAAGGTTAGGATTGATTATCCGCATACTGATTATGGTAATTTCAGGATTTGTTCCTGATGGATGTATCGAATGTTGTGGTGAAAGTGTACAATCTCTGCAGAGTGTAAAACTATTCGAATAGCCGCGTCCGCGGTTATGGATAGTTGGAGTGGCCATACTGTTCCTCCGTCAGATGTTTTCCAAAATGACTTGTGAAATGATTTGAGAACTTGACTTGACCACAACAGAGTTGTGGCATGAGATACAAATTCCCACTTAGGTTTTATAAAAACTCAACTAGCTTTCTTGCTTCTGAACTTAGTAGAGGTAAATCTGGCTTTTTGCAAAACAACCCTAGAGCTTAGTGTCCTATTACAAAACCCCCTTCACTTTTTAGTATTAGTTTGCGAGTACTTAAAGAGTACTCATGGCTTTGTCCCTGGCTATTTCCGTGGCCAGACTATGAAGAGGAGTACCAGGATGATGGACCCCAGGAATGTTACGACAACTAGGATCATCTCCCATCGTCAATATTTCCTGTGACCTCGAAGATGGAGTTTCGCCTACGCTACCGCTATTATTATGTATTTCCACTGCTTGAGTTGTATTAAGAACTGGATCATGAGATCCTTATTTGTGTAAGACCTTATGTATGGTTTGTAATGGATGATGTACTGTGGTATCCAATTCTGTTATGTCTCGCAAAAATGGTAATCCTAGGATTGCGATGTATGGCATAACAGGCATCTGGGATTAAAAATCCGGGTGTTGACAAGTTGGTATCAGAGCCATCCTGACCATAGGAGACCCTAGTTAGACTGTACGTTTGAATCAAAAACTTATTTTCAAAACCAAAGGAAGCAAATATTTACAAAAACTTATTCCCATTCTTATCACCTTTATTCTTTCATGAAAATTCATGTTCCTCAAAAACTCTTTCAAAATACATAAAATTTGACACACTTGATGACTCTACTAACTTAATCATCCTATATTCTTAACAGATGGACGTGAAGTACAAAAAATTTTATCAGTTGGAGAATGGATGAGACCTTATCTTTGAGAGGGATTTGGACCAACTTTCGGAACTTCTGGAGCGTCCGCACCTCGAGTTCTTCGGAGCTCAGCTCAATCATCAAGGAGGAGAAGATATGCAGTGGCTAATTGTTGCAAGTCTCCGAGGAAAGATTGAACCTCCCACTGCTGAGGGAATTCAGTTTACCTTAAGAGAGAACAATTGGCTCGATGGACTTTCCAGGGCCATGCAGGAAGCTCTTGCCCGTCTGTGTGGGCAGAGTATCAACCAGATCAAGGGTACCCGCTTTGAGTTTTGCCCAAGGCGTGATGCTAATGGACAACCACTGGAAGCCCCATACCACCCCGAGCTGAAGACTCAATTGGACCACCTTAGCTTCATGAAGTACAATCGTCAGTAGGAATTGGACAATTGCCATGACTACTCCAACCACAAGTACGCCATCATCAAGACGAAGGATCAGACCATTACCATGCTATCAAAGGATCGCAAGTCTCGCCGCCGTCAGCTTGACAAGAAGGAGCGCATCATTGCTCGTCTTCGCCACCATATCTCGGACTTGGAGGAGACCATCCACAAGAGAGACATGCATTTGGAGGAAAGGGAGAATGCCAGAGAGGATCTTCGTGGAGACCCTTACTCCTATCTCAACGATGATGATGATTTTCGGGAGGATCAGGCTATGGACTTCTTCCCCGATGAGGATGATTTCGCCTTCATCAATGATGACGATGATGATGAGGATGACGACTACACCGACTCCGAGGAGTAGTAGCACTTGAGCACTAGCGTAGTGAGTAGTATTCGGTCCCACTGTATCGTAGTTTCCAGGATGGTTCCTAAAACCATCTGTTTACCTTTGTTGTGGTGTGTGTGTATCGTGTGAATGAATGAATGAAAAGCAAGTTGCTAGAAAATCTGAGTCAAACTTTAAAAACTTTTCAAAGTCCCAGAACCTTAGAAATTACCCTCTTTTCTCATGATCTATCTCAATCTTCAGATGCCACGCAGAGGAAATGGTTCATCCCCGGACCCGATGTTGCAGATCCTGCAAATGTTGGTTTCTGACCGCGAAGCCGAAAGAGACGAACGTCAAGCCAACCTAGCCACCCTTCAGCAGATAGCCCAGCTGGCCCACAACAACCAAGGCCAAGGAAATCAGGACAACCATGGATCTAAGCTCAAGAATTTCCAGAATACCAACCCGCCTGTTTTCACTAAGTCAGGAGAGTCCCTAGATGCCGATGATTGGCTGCAAACCATGGAAAATAGCCTAGAAGTCGCCGGAGTGGAAGCCAACGAGAAAGTTTTGTTCGCCACCCACTATCTAGCCGGATATGCAAGAGCATGGTGGAACAATGTTCGTGCAATGACCGGAGGACAAATGATGACCTGGGAGGAATTCAAGGTCAAGTTCAGCAGAACCCATGTGCCACCAGGTTTGATAAAGAGAATGAGAGATGAGTTCAGAGAACTGAAGCAAGGAAGGATGACCGTAGTGGAATACCGTGACAAATTCTTGTCATTAGCTAGGTATGCCCCGGATGAGATCGACACCGAAGCCAAGAAGAAAGAAAGATTCCTGAATGGTCTGCACGATGAGATGCGGATTGTGTTAGTCAATATCCCCTTTGCGGATATTGAAGCCCTTGTTGACTCTGCCATCCAGATGGAAGGAAATATCAACCAAGCCAATGAGAACCGCAAGCATCGCATGATGAATCAGCCAGGAACCCATCAGACCCCAAAGTATCACCCTAACCCATCGCCCGGATTTGCCCCGAGAACCAACAGACCCCCAATGAACCGTCCGACCTATCCGAACCGTGGAAACCCTAGGCCCGGAGGAAATCACAACAACCCCGACAACTCTAGCAATTTCAACCGTGCCCCATCCAAGTTAAACAATAATAATGCTACCGCCAACACCAACACTTCCCCGAGGACTGGAAGCAATGCTGTGCCTGTTGTAGTAAAGGACAAGTCGCAAGTAACTTGTTATGACTGTGGAAATAAGGGTCACTACTCCAACGAGTGCCCCAACAAGAAGAATACCGCAGCCTCCAATGAAAATGCCCCAGCTCAGCAACAGCGTCGTGTTCAGCCCGGAAGAAGATTTTCCCCAGGGAATTCGCTCAACCGCAACGACCGTCTTTTTCTCATGCATGCTAAAGAAACTAAGGAAGCTCCAGACATCGTGCTGGGTATGTTTTCTATTAACTCAATACTTGCTAGAGTGTTGTTTGATTCTGGTGCATCGCACTCATTTGTCACCGAAGAATTTGCATGCACTTGTAAAATCCAACCAACCAAACTGAAGCATGTCATGATTGTTCAAATCCCCGAATCAACCACCAAGGCTAGGCAAATTTGCAAAGCCGTCCCTATCTGAATCCATGGCATAGATTTTTATGCTAATCTGATAGTACTCGGAACTAAAGGTTTGGAAGTAGTACTAGGAATGGATTGGATGTCCAAACATAAAGGATTGATTGACTGTGCCAAGAAATCCATAACCATGACCAGTACAGCCGGAATATCAGTCGAGCATATATCTGAAACCTTACCTCGCCAATTCAAGTGCAACAAGAGTATAGCCCAACCTACCATTGACCAAGTCCAGATAGTCTGTGAATAACCCGATGTATTTCCAGATGTTTTTTCCGGTATGCCCCCAGATCGGTATATCGAGTTTATCATTGAACTAATCCCTGGAACCGGACCCATAGCCCAGAGACCATACAGTATGAACCCGTATGAATTAGTGGAGCTGAAGAAGCAACTGGATGCTATGCTGGAGATAGGATCGATTGAACCAAGTGCGTAGCCATGGGGATCACCTGTTTTATTTGTGGACAAGAAAGATGGAGGTAACCGTTTGTGTACGGATTATCGGAAGCTGAACGATGTCACCATCATGAACAAGTACCCACTGCCGAAGATAGAAGAACTGTTTGACCAGTTGACTGGTGCCAAAGTGTTTTCTAAGATTGATCTTAGAATTGGTAATCATCAATTCAAGATTCGCGCAGAGGATATTCCAAAGACTGCCTTTACCACCTGTTATGGATTATACGAGTATACTGTCATGTATTTTGGATTAACCAATGCCCCCGCTTATTTCATGAATCTCATGAATAAGATTTTTATGGACTTCCTGGATAAGTTTGGCGTTGTTTTCATCGATGACATTCTGATTTATTCCAAATCAGAAGAAGAACATGAGCTACACCTAAGGACCATTCTTGGAACCCTTAGAGAGCATAAGTTGTATGCCAAGTTTAGCAAATGTGAATTATGGTTACAGGAGGTAGGATTCCTCGGTCACATTGTATCAGCCGGAGGAATTGCCGTTGACACTACAAAGGTGAAAGATGTCGAAGATTGGCAAGCCCCAACCACTCAAACCCAAGTTCGTGCATTTCTCGGATTAGCGGGATACTACCGCAAGTTCGTAGAAGGATTCTCGAGTATCGCCAGACCCATGACCCAATTGCTGAAGAAGGACAAGAAGTTTGAATGGACCGACAAATGTGAAGCGAGTTTTCAAGAACTCAAAAGGAGATTGATTTCAGCCCCAATCTTAATCATGCCGGATATCACGAAACCCTTCGACGTGTATTGTGATGCATCCAAGATCGGTCTCGGATGTGTGCTAATGCAAGAAGGCAAAGTTATATCTTATCTATCCCGACAATTGAAACAACATGAGAAAAATTACCCAACCCATGACCTCGAACTCGCAGCCGTAGTTCTAGCCCTGAAGACATGGAGGCATTACCTGATGGGAAACCGTTGTGAGATTTATTCGGATCACAAGAGTCTGAAGTATATTTTCACTCAGAAGGAGCTGAATATGAGACAGAGAAGATGGATTGAGCTAATCAAGGATTACGATCTGGACATTCACTATCACCCTGGTAAAGCCAATGTGGTAGCAGATGCCCTTAGCAGATTGTCGTGCCGCTTGAACTCCATGATTTTGAAGGAGCAACCAAGCTTGCACAAAGAGATGGAAGATTTTCGAATGGAATTAGTGAGTGAAGGATTTTTGGCTAGCATAGAACTTCAACCCACTTTGATCAGCCAGATCAAAGAGGCGTAGAAAGGAAATGCTAGTATCGACGGAATCAAGCGTCGTATCGGTACAGGCAAAGTACCTGGATTCACCGAAGACGAAGGAGTTCTGTGGTACAAAGGACGCCTTTGTGTACCAGCAGATTCTGAGTTGAAGGAAGTTATTCTGAAGGAGGCTCATGATACTCTTTATTCTATCCACCCCAGAGGAACCAAGATGTATCAAGATTTGAAGGAGCAATTTTGGTGGCATAAGATGAAGATAGAAATCGGAAGCTATATCGCCAAGTGTGATATATGTCAGCGTGTCAAGGCGGGACATCAAAGACCCGCTGGATTGTTGCAACCCTTGCAGATTCCGGAATGGAAATGGGATTTCGTTGGAATGGACTTTATCACCGGATTGCCTACTTCTAGTAGGGGAAATGACTCTATCTGGGTCATAGTGGACAGATTGTCCAAAGTCGCCCATTTCTTACCCGTCAAGATCACATATCAGAGTTCGAAGCTAGCGGAGTTATACATCGCTAGAATTGTTAGTTTGCATGGAGTCCCCAAGAACATCGTATCAGATCGAGGAACTCAGTTTACCTCAAGATTCTGGAAGAAAGTCCAAGAAGGTTTAGGAACCCATCTAGATTTCAGCACCGCATATCACCCCCAGACCGATGGACAAACGAAGCGAGTAAATCAAATACTCGAAGATATGATGAGAGCGTGTGTGTTAGAATATGGATATAAGTGGGAAGACTGTCTACCGTTTGCAGAATTTTCATACAACAACAGTTATCAAGCTAGTTTGCAAATGGCCCCATTTGAATTCATGTATGGAAGAAATTGTCACACCCCTTTGAACTGGTCGGAAGTAGGAGAGAGTCAGATTTTCGGACCTTTTACATCCTACGACAAGAGACGTCGAGACCTCGCCTTCAACATAGGAGATTTTGTATATCTGAAAGTGTCGCCATTAAAAGGAATGCAGCGTTTCCAACTCAAAGGAAAGTTAGCCCCCAGATATATCGGACCCTTCAAGATTCTGAACCATCGAGGAGAAGTGTCGTATCAATTGGAACTACCCGAAGAGATGTCAGCCGTGTGCAATGTGTTCCATATCTCATTACTTCGCAAGTGTCTCGAAGTTCCAGAGAAGACTGAAGTGTTCAAGAATATCGATCACCGGACCATACAGATCAACGATGACCTGACCTATCCCGAAGTACCCATCCGTATTTTTGGAAGAAGCTTTCAGAACTACCAGAACCCGAAGCATCAAGTTTCTCAAGATTCAGTGGAGAAACCACACGGAAGAGGAAGCTACCTGGGAGCGCGAAGATCACATCAGGACGGAGTTTCCCGATCTCTTCAAATCCTAGATAATCTTTTCTTCCTTTTTCAAATCTCGGGACAAGATTTTGTTTAAGGGGGGAAGGTTTTTAACATCCCAAAAATATGAAACTTGGATCATCAAACTCTAATCATCAAAATTTAGGATTAACAAAAACTTTTCTAAATAAAAATATGAAAGCATGCATGTGTGTATGCATTACAATTTGGATTCTTTTAAATTACCTTCCTTGTGTGTTTCTTAGGTGAAATAAACATCATCTAAACAATCCCCACACTTTTCCCAAAGACAAATAAATCAAAACAAAAAAAATAAGGGAATGGTCACTTTGGCCAATTTAACTCCCATGCCTACTTTGGCTGTCTCTAACTTTCAAAACTTAACAGAAACTTGTTTGGATCTTTACACCCCTTGATAGTACTCATAACAAAGTACCAAGGCCCACCTTGTGATCATCCAAAAACATTTGAATGCATAGTTTAAATGACAGTTCAAAATTGAATCTATATCATATGGGAAGATCCCACTTTTTCAAAAACCACTCAAACAAGCTCAACTTTCAAAACCCAAGTATCCACAGATTCACAAGCACATTCCTAGCACACCCACCAAAAATCTTTTCAAAATTCAAAACTTGAATTCATGCGGCCATTTCATCAAACACCTTGCATATTCAAATCAAACAAAACCAAAACACTATAGTGTGAAGTGTTTTGGGCCTAACTTGTTCCCTCTCTGGACACCACTAGCCTTAGTAGATCATCTAACGACCCTAACTAATCCCTAGCACCACTGTAAGCTTGACAATGTCATCAATGGTGAACAGACGAGAACACCCATGTCACCCCAGCGTGGACAGCAGGCTAGAGGAAGAACTAGCCATGCCAACCTTGTTTGGGAGGTAGCCCATGCCTCACCGCCCCCTCTCGACCAGCCCTGCCTCGCGGACAGCAGCCAGAACCGCCAGGAACGCCGCGCCCATGACACTGTCGACCATGCCGATCCGCGCCGTAGAGCACGCGCCGTTCCCATTCAACCAGACCACCTCGAGCCCTCGCCGCCCGCCAACATGCTCCCCACCGTCCCAGGAGACCGCCAAACATGCCCATTTCACCACCCGTACCCCGTAGCCACTGCTCGCCGTCGAAGACACCGCCTCTGCCTCGCAGAACGTCGAGCGTTCCAGACCTTTTGCCACCGCCCCTACACGCGCATTAAAGCCATAGATCATCGCCAGGAGACCACCGATCGATCGCCACCGTCGACCATGCCTCTAGCAGCCCGTAGCCATGTCGCCACCGTCGCCTGACCATCCTGTTCGGTCTCGTCGTCGAGACTATAAATAGAGGCCTCCCCCGCTCAAACTCTTCACACCATCTCACTCCCCTCTCTTCACTGATCATTTTACCCCGTTCCCAGAGCAAGGCGAGCAGCACATCGCCAGAATTTCACCGGAGCCCGCCGCTGCTAGAGGAGAAGGAAGCCAGTGATTGGAGCCGCCCCAGGAGAAGCTGCCGATACCAGGAGGTTCGCCGTCATCGACTTCGTTGTTCGCCCGCCTTGCCGACCCTCGCCCGAGCCCCGGTGAGCCTCCCACGACCCCAACTTGCCGCGTTAGGGTTCTGTCTCGCCGGCGCTGCCCGACGTGGACGATGAACCAGAGCCGTTGGATTAGAACTAGATCCAACGCACCACGTTGCCCCGTACCGCTTCACACCCTCCAGTCTCACTGATGCATGGCGACAACAACTTAACCAGCCCGCGTAAGCGCTATGTGTAGCAGGCCGGCCCATTTTCTCTTCCCACGCAGCCCACTCGTTTGAATTTGGATTTCTCCATTTTCATTCAAACACAGTTCTGTATCCAGATTAAAAAATCAACCCAGCTCGATTCAGTGAACCAAATTGAGTGAAACCAATTTTGTTAGGAAGGTCTAGAAATGCTGAATCTAAGCCCGTTGGATTCAAATCATTTGGATATGTAGATCACCCTTGATAAAAATAACAAGGCAGAAGGTTTTCAGCATTCAAACATTTTTCAAATTTAAACCATATTAGCTTTTGAGTTGATTCCAACTCTCAAAAATCACAATTGATCATACCTTTCAGAATATATAAAAATATATGGGTTTACTTACAGAAATAATGTCCAAGTAATAAAAGAATGCCACATAGACATTTCTAGTCACTTTATTTAATTATAATAAAAAGGTTAAACCTTATTAAATTGTGACACCACTTTAAATCACATTCCCATGGACTGAAATATGTGGTGATGACATGTGTCAACAAGATCCCATGTTTGGTTTGGATAATATTAAATCTTAAGTAGTTTTTCAATGAGTAGAAATTACTTTTCTAAAAATAAAATCTTTAAGTCAAGTTCTTGTAATGTTAGTGATGATGCTAGATCATCTATAGAACCCCTTTGTGTGATGATTGAAAGTAGTTAAGTATTGTTTGGTGATTGTGTACCTCGTATTTATTTATAGACGCTAGTACCGACCAAGGATACGAGGATGAAGGAGGATACTGCGAAGAAGAAGCGAAGGAAAACTTCAACCACTACTCTGCACAAGGCAAGCCAATACTTGCAAGCTATTAACTTAGCAAGCTTATACTGATACTGATGCAAGCCTAATACTACTAGTTAAATGTGCAAGATAACACTTGCAAGATATTATACTTTAGCAAGCCTTGCCATGCCAACCATATACCTTTAAGCATATGTGGTTATATCCACTTGACCAACCAATCCTAGTTTTACTTGCAAGCTTTCTACTTTATTTCTTTATCAAAGCTTTCTTTTAGAATTTACTTAAGTGACTTGTAGATTCTAGAGATTTAACTGAAGGTTGCATAAAGAGCATAAAATTTGGCCTAAGCTAGATAATCTTGATGTCATCCTAAGGCATGAGATTAAACTTAGTAAAACTCCACTTGTTTACCATACCTCATTAGTACTCACCCCCACTTGTAGATGCTAGTGCTAAGCATAAAACCTGATCAACTTTAGATGGGAATACTTGGTGAAAATGGTTATGAAAACCTTAGAATGATGGATCATTCTACTGAGATGTTTTGACATGTGTTTCCGAACACCCGATGTTTTGGTGATAAAAATGTTGAGGCATGAGCCTTAGCCCTTTATAAAACTTATGGTTGTCTGGATGCGATACCATTCCAATTTTACCGTACAACCATAATACCCGAAGATTGGGTAGGGCTTGACTGGAAACTTATATACCTTAGTATTGGTTCCCTCACGACCAAGGACTGAGCTGAGGCTACCTTGTGAAGATTGTCTACCTGTGCAGTACCCATGATGATAGTTGGTCATGGTTGGGAGGCCAAAGTCATAGGAGAGGTGCTTATACTAGGGCGTGTAATTGAAATGTTAGGATTGATTATCCGCATACTGAGTATGGTGATTTCAGGATTTGTTCCTGACGGATGTATCGAATGTTGTGGTGAAAGTGTACAATCTCTGCAGAGTGTCAAACTATTCGAATAGCCGCGTCCGCAGTTATAGACAGTTGGAGTGGTCATACTGTTCCCATGTTTTCCAAAATGACTTGTGAAATGATTTGAGAACTTAACTTGGCCACAATAGAGTTGTGGCATGAGATACAAATTCCCACTTAGGTGTTATAAAAACTCAACTAGCTTTCTTGCTTCTGAACTTAGTAGAGGTAAATCTAGATTTTTGCAAAACAACCCTAGAGCTTAGTGTCCGATTACAAAAACCCCCTTCACTTGTTAGTATTAGTTTGCGAGTACTTAAAGAGTACTCATGGCTTTGTCCCTGGCTATTCCCGTGGCCAGACTATGAAGAGGAGTACCAGGATGATGGACCCCAGGAAGGTTACGACAACTAGGATCATCTCCCATCGTCATCATTGCCTGTGACCCCGAAGATGGAGTTTCGCCTACGCTATCGTTATTATTACGTATTTCGCTGCTTGAGGTGTATTAAGAACTGGATCATGAGATCCTTATTTGTGTAAGACCTTATGTATTGTTTGTAATGGATGATGTACTGTAGTATCCAATTCTGTTATGTCTCGCAAAAATGGTAATCCTGGGATTGCGATGTATGGCATAACAGGCATCTGGGATTAAAAATCCGGGTGTTGACATGCATAGTGTTTATGGTGCTAAAGACTATCAATAGTATCTTATAGCATTAGATGCTAATAGAATGGAAAAGAAGATACGATGGCTAGCAATGTTGGGATTCACGAGTCTTGATCCAACGGTCAATATTCAAAGTGGTAAGATGAGATAAGATATGGCTCAAAATGCCACCTTCCAGAATTTCACACAAATTAATACATATATTTAACGGACAATGCACGATTTTCATGAATTTTCAAGTTTTCGTGCTGATTTCACCACTTTAACTAGTTCATCTCGGTTTAGCCAAAATTGGTCAATTTTGATCTATGGTCACTGACAGGGGGTCCACGTATATAGTGTTTCCCAAAGCAGGGTAGTTCAGAATTTTGAAAGTTATCCCTCCCCACCTCTTCGCGCCGTGTTCATATCCACCCTCCGCCTCCTAGACCCTCACCCCATTAGAAGCCCACAAAATAGACGCGCTCACTGCCTCTCCTCATCTCACACCCGTGCGCCAGAAGAAGCTTTCCCTGCCCTTCGGTGTTCTTGAGACGCACTGGTGGTCACGTGGATCCCATGGTAGTCCTTCTATCTCTAGATCGATCTGGTTGGCAATTTATTTCCATTTCACCCGATCTTCCTCCTCAAATACGTAGTTTAATTTGTCCTCGATATACACGGTCATAGTTGATTCTAGGCTCGATCTATGTTGTTAAGTACCTTCGCCGAATATTGTTGTTAATATGTTTGCTGAAATGCATGGGCATATATAATTTATGTACTCCATCTATTTTTTCCTACTTTTCTTTTACTAATTAAGAACCAATCTTGTATGTCATAATTAAATAGATGGAGATATTTGGGATGCATATTGCTCCATTAGGCAGTCCTAAATATATCTTTGGTGTTGTACGATTTATTGAGTTTGTTAGAGATCATTGGAAACTCAGAAGTACATTGCCCCTGCCGCTTGTGTGTGAATCAGAGGGTGCTGTCTTTTAGTATAGTGGAAGACCATATTTATATATTTGGTCAAGCATATGAACTGGGTAAGTACATCTTTATCATTCAGATCAAGTTGGATAAGAAGATGTTGATCATCTAGATAAACTGACAGAGGCAACTCCTAAGTATGTAGATAAACTTGTATAAGGGGGAGGAGAGAAAAAGCACAAGCTGCATGAAATGGGTTTTATTTCAGGTACTTACGCCATGCCAGATGACAAGGTACTATATCTATAGAACGACAATTTTTTAGGTTGTGTGTATTTGATGTTTCTCTTTAAATGTATCTATTAATCTACTAATCACATAAGCAGACAACCGAAGAGGACATTAATGGTAATGATGATGGCATGTTCTGCTTCTGGATGGATTCGATGCATGGATGCTAATCATAAGGGGTGTACTGATGACCCAAAAGTATAGGGGAGTATGGTAGTACTTTTGATAACTAAGAGTGTCGAACCCAACGAGGAGCAGAAGGTGTTGACAAGCGGTTTGGATCAATGATTCACTGTAAATACTTAGCAAACGGATTTTTAGGGGTTTTTGATAATGCAGATAAATAAAGTGCGAGTACATAAAAGACAATAATAATAATTGCATCAAGTGGCCCATCCTTTCTTTAGCAAAGGACAAGCCGGTTGTATTACTTAAGATGACCAAACGTTGTCGAGGATACATGGGAATATTGTCAAGTGCTTTCGCTTCATATAGTTGATTAATCTTATTTTGTTGGACAAGTGTTGTGTGGGTGAATCAATGCTAATATACCGACCTTACTTGGACTAATACATACTTGTGATTATAACCCTTGCAAGCATCCGCAACTACAAGAAAGTAATTAAGATAAAAACCTAACCACAATATTAAACTCTGAGATCCTACACTCCCTTATGCAATGGTTTCCTAATGGGGGTTTAAGTTTCTATCACTCTGGCAACCCCACAATTAGTATCCAAATACACAATGCATTCCACTAGGACCATAAAGGTGAAGTATCATGTAGTCGATGTTCACATGACACCACTAGAAAAACAGCGCCACAACTTAAATATCAAACCATTATATATTACTCAACACAATTCCACCACTAATAACATGACTTCTCCCATGTCCTCAAGAACTAAACGAACTACTCACGATACATCATATGGATCAAGATCAGAGATGAAATAATGATAAGTAACAATTTGAACATGAACAATAATCCAATGGTTCCACTCAATAGCATCAACTACAACAAGTAATCAACAGCGGGAAAGTTTCCCCAAAGAACTATGCAAGATTCAACCCAATTGTTATAGCGGGATGGATTGGTGGTGATGATGCTTGTAGATATGATGGTGAGGATGATGATGATGATCCCGATGAAGTCTAGCTTGATGACGGTGTTGATGGTGACGATCTCCCCTATCTGGGAAGGAATTTCCCTAGCAGAATTCTGCCTACCAGAGAGCTCTTTCTCTCTCTATAGGTTTCGCCCCACAGAGGCGGTGGAATCTTTCTTTGGTCGCTCCCCGTGTCTTAGGGTTTCGGAGGATTATATACGCCAAAGGGTGATGCCAGAGGTGGGCTGATACATCGGAAACGTATCCATAATTTTTTTTGATGTTCCATGCTTGTTTAGTATCTACTTTGCTTTGCTTTGTCTACACTTTGAGGTGTTTTATATGTTTTCTGGTACTAACCTATTAACAACATGCCACTGTGCTAGTTGTCTGTTTTCTTCTGTTTTTGGTTCCAGAAAGGCAGAAAATCAATATTCTCGAAATTGGACGGGACAAAAGCCGAAATCAATATTTTACCGTGGGGAACAAGAAGCCGGAATACAAGACAAAGGAGAGTCACCAGGAGGGCACACCCCCTGGCTGTGCGGGTGGGCCCACCCTGTTCCTAGGGGGGTGCAGCTGCCCTGGCAGCCCCTGCCTCGCCTCTTCGCCTATAAGAAACCCCCGATGCCTAAACCCTAAGCACCCGATGAATATTCTACGAAACCGTCTGTAGCCTCCGCCACCATCGTCCCTAGATCGGGGGGATCTAAAGCTCTTCTCGGCACCCTTCCGGAGGGGAGATCATCCCGGAGGCATTTTTCTTCATCAAGCCAGCCTCCCATATGAAGCATGAGTAGTTCCACCTTGGACTACGTGTCCATGTAACAGCTAGATGGTTGTATCTCCTCCTTTGTGCTTTCATTTCTAGATCTTGTGAGCTCCGTTCATGATCAAGATCTCATCTATTTGTAATCATGCATGTTGTGTTTGCGGGGATCCGATGGATATTTAGATTACTATGTCAGATTGATTAATGGTTTTTTCTTATTGATTCTATCATGTCTGTATTGTTTGTGATCTTGCATTCTCTTCATTGTTAGTAGCTATCTTAACCAAGTAGATGCTAGTGACTCCAAGAGGGGGTATTTATGCTCGATATTGGGTTCATGCCTCTATTTAATCTAAGGAAAGTGACCGAAATCTCTAAGGTTGTAGATGTGTTGTTGCCACTAGGGAGAAAACAATGGTCTCTTGTTCATGTAACAAGTGGATTGTTTACCTTACACACTTTGCTTAAAGAAGTTGTCTGTTGCTTGCAACTTAATACTGGAGGGGGTTCGGATGATAACCCAAAGGTGGACTTCTAGTCATAGATGCAGTTGGATGGCGGTCTATGTATCTTGTTGTATTGCCCAATCGGATCTCATAGGATCATGATGATTAGTATTGCATTGTTATGCCTTGCTCAGCCCTATCAATTGCCCTGCTGTAAGTTGTTTACCCAGCATGCCATGTTTGTTTATCTAAGGAGAACACCTCTAGTGAACTATGGACCACGGTCCAATCTTTACCATTGATACATCTTCCACTGTTATTGTTTACTTGTTGCAAACCACCATTGCCTTCCACACCATACAGTTAATCATTTGTTACAGCAAACCAGTGAGATTGACAACCTTATTGTTCGTTGGGGCAAAGTCTTGAGTTTGTGTTGTTCAGGTCTCCAAGTTGCTCGCAACACCTTTGAGTCGTTTCCTTCCTCCTACTGGTTCGATAACCTCGGTTTCTTAATGAGGGAAAAATTGTTGCTGTGCTCATCATACCTTCCTCTTGGGGTCTCCCAACAAAGTGTTCATGCACTCTTCAAGCCTTTTTCTGGCGCCGTTGCCGGGGAGGATAAGGACATTTTCACAAGGGGAGTCCTCCTCAACCTTTCTCTTTACTTTATTTTTGTTTTGCTTAGTTTCTTTTGCTTGGTTTTTTTGCCTCTTTTTATCAAAAACTCCAAAAAAATTAGTTTAGTTTGGTTTGCTTTCCCTTATCAAAAACACAAAAAAATTAATTCCTACTCTAGTTGTCACCTTGCTCTAGCTCACCATGTTGATCCCCAAGTTCACCCAGAAAGAACTTTCAGTAGGTAGTGGCTCCATAATTGGGAAAAAAATATTGAAGAATTCTTTAATCATGTTAGCAAACATGAGGATATTGAGGATAGATCTATAGCATAACTTGATCCTAATTATGAAATTGCTGCAGCTTCTTTAGTTCATATGTTAGAGGCTAGGTTTGTTAACCTTAACCCCATGATGCAGATTTTATTTCTCAAACTAAAAGAAGAAAATGATCCTGAAAAGAGAGAATTTATCCTTGAAACTTTACTGAAAGAGTTCAATGATGTTGCTAAGGAAGCCAAAAAGGTCTTTAACCATTTTAATATGCTAGGATCATGTGTAGATGTTATGGGTACTTTAGATAAAACCAAACCTAGAGAGGAAATTAAGATACCCATACCCTTTAAACTTGTTGGAATGCATGGAGCCTTAGAAAAGAATTTTGATTGGATTGTTCCTCAAAATACTTTTGATGAAAGTAGTGAACCAAGGAGAGATGAGAAGGGATCCTCCAAAACTCATTTGGATGAGATACCTTTCCTAGTTGAAGAGATAGCAAGTATTGATCTTAATTCTTCATTTGAAAATATTTGATTCTTGCTTCTTGTGCCTAACTTAAAGGCGTTAAAGAAAATTACTTGTTGGGAGATAACCCAAGAGTTTTCTTGAGTCTTGGAAGTTATTACTTTAGTAATGACCTCTCCTTATCCTTTTTGTTTGCTTTTTGTACCAAGAATGACCTCTAATGAGAGGGAAGTAAGATTTGGGGCGTTGCTGTCCCGAAACAGATTTTTGTGCTCCACCATAAAAATTCGTGAGGAATCTCTGTAAATCGGATTGAGATGATATTTTACAAATAAATCCCCCAGTATGTTAGCTAACTTGCGTTGGTTCAACACGTTTTGATTTTAGCAACAGAAGGTCTTCGAAAAAATTAGTTTCTACCTGCTGGTTTGTTTTGACAGATTTCTGCCATTATTTGCATTTGCTTCTTATTGATTCCTTTTTGGGTTATTTTTGGGAAATTGAACTTTTTGAGGGAATTCCTACAGTAGCTTTTGTTTTTAGTGAAAGTATTTCTATTCCAAAGCTAAACCTAAAGGTCTATTATTCTTTGAATACACTAATGTTGCTAATAAAGATTATGTGAAGTTTTATATGAAGGAAAAAAAGTTCAGGTGTAGAGAGAGAATGATGTAATGAGATGAAGAATGGAAAAAAGCTCAAGCTTGGGAATGACACCCGGTGTCACCCCAAGAAATATCCAAAAGGTACAAGCGTCAAAGCTTGGGGATGCCCAAGGCATCCCCTTCCTCATCAATAAAAAGCTCAGGTCTTTCTAGACACTTCGTTTTTATTGTTTCATGCACTGTTGTGTTGTTCTTGGAGCGTCTTAGTTTTCGTTTGCTTTCCTTAGTTTGCTTAGTTTGATTGAATAAAGTAGTTTGGACCCCCGTTCTCGCTGTGTTGTTTCAAATAAGTTGATTGGTGTTGGAAAGGAGTAGACAGTTCTTGCTTGAGTAGTACAAGAGGAGCTTGCTTTGACTGTGACTTAGACTTTAGAATGTCATGCTAGGTTTTGTTTTGACCTTATGCTTAGTGATTATTGCTGTAGCATAACTTGTTCCAAACAATTGGGATTGCTTAGTGTGCCTTGAAAGAATCATGCGTTGTATTAGCATACAAAAGCATAGTATTGTGGTATTCTCCTTTGATGCTTTGTTTGGGTTGACTTGGCACATGCTCATACCATGTTATGACTATGAACAAGTCACAATAGCCTATATGATAATTTATTCCTTGACTTGTAGTACCACTTTATGCTTTGATTAATAATGTTTTATCGCTCTGCATGATTATGGCCATTATTGCTCTCTTAGTTGGTTGCTCCCAGTCTTTTGCTAGCCTCCACTTGTATGAGTAAGCTCTACTCATGGTTCGAACTCCCAAGAAACCAAGTTATTCCAAAGTTTCCACTATAAACTCCTATGCATGGTGTGTTACACTATTCCAAGTATATTCTCGTTTTCATCTATCTTCCAATTAAAAAGTATTTTGTTATGTGAAAACTTAGTGATTAAAGCTCTCATAAACTTGATGGTACACTTTTTTTTCTTGCCCCTAATAAACTTAAACCATTGTGTCATCTATGTTGTATATGCTTGCACTTATACGTTGGAATTAGCAGAACCGTGTTGTCACGGGGAACGCTTTCAACATTGCACTTGTACTTTGTACACAGTTGATATCATGCTCTTTTGTCTATGGATGTCGCCGATGTGAAATAAAAGGGGAGCTTGTAAGTACATGGAGTTATGTATGTGTGTTAGAGAAACGCCTAGGCCACTAGCCTGAGCCATGCCTAATCATGGTGGAAACTTGTAGCATGACCATCATGACATCTATGAAGCTTTATTCTTATAAAAAAGAGACATATTGAGAAAAGAGGAAACAAAGAAAAAACACCATATTCCCATGGTAAATAAGAAGATTGCTGAGATGCTCATTGTGTCCTTGCCTTGTCATTTTGGTTATGGGATAGATCCTGTACCATGTGCAGACCCCGTTGGTGGTTCTCTATGATACACATGTACTTACTATGACAAGAACTTACAGGTGACTAAATTGAGTAGCATGAGGAGCGGCCCTCGTATTCAAGGGACATGAGATTGCCAACTTATACTTTGTCAAGCATATACTTCATAGTTTGTTCACTTTAACCTTAATCACTTCAAGATGCTTATGATAGGGGCAATGAGAGCTGAAAGCTAACAAGTACCATAATTTTTGGAAGCTCTTTTTGAGACCTGAAATCCCTGCTTCCCTTTATGAAGGGCCTTTCTTCCACTTCTATATTGAGTCTCCACCTTCTATCTTTAGGCACCAGTTAAGAGAGCATAGTTGCCATTCTTAGTTCTATGTGCATTTTCCTAAAACTTATTGATTGATGCATATTGTTGATATTACTTGTTCTTGTGCTATTTGTATGTAGTCACTCTTATGAAATTTGATGGTGTCCTATGCATCTATTTGCTACTCTATGAGGGACAAGCTAAATGACACTATGCCATGTTTTTTGTATGTGAAACAAACAAACGTTTTTCAATGCATGTCATTCATGATCTTTGTTTGTAGCCTTTCATGTTGCATGCATAGTTACTTTGTCTTATTGTTAGAACTCCATATTTCATGCTCATGTTTAGAGTTCTTTGATCCCATCTTTCAATGCTTGCAAATGGTTTGATCATGATTTTGATGGTGCATGTAACCTCAAAAATTATTCTTTTTATCGCTTACCTACTCGAGGACGAGCAGAAGTTAAGCTTGGGGATGCTTGATACGTCGGAAACATATCCATAATTTTTGATGTTCCATACTTGTTAAGTACCTACTTTTCTTTGCTTTATCTACACTTTGAGGTGTTTTTATATGTTTTCTGGTACTAACCTATTAACAAGATGCCATAGTGCCAGTTGCCTGTTTTCTTCTGTTTTTGGTTCCAGAAAGGCAGAAAATCAATATTCTTGGAATTGGACGGGACAAAAGCCAAAGTCATTATTTTACCGTGGGGAACACGACGCCGGAATACGAGAAGGAGGAGAGTCACTAGGGGCCCACACCCCCTGGCCGCATGGGTGGGCCCACCCCGCGCCTAGGGGGTGCAGCCGCCCTGGTGGCCCCCTTGCCACGCCTCTTCGCCTATAAGAAGCCCCCGATGCCTAAAGCATAAGCACCTGATCAATATTCCACGAAACCGTCTGTAGCCACCGCCACCATTGTCCCTAGATCGAGGGGATCTGAAGCTCTTCCCGGCACCCTGCCTGAGGGTCATCATCCCGGAGGCCTTCTTCTTCATCATGCTAGCCTCCCGTATGAAGCGTGAGTAGTTCCACCTTGGACTACGGGTCCATGTAGTACCTAGATGGTTGTATCTCCTCCTTTGTGCTTTCATTTCTAGATCTTGTGAGCTCCGTTCATGATCGAGATCTCATCTATTTGTAATCATGCATGTTGTGTTTGCGGGGATCCGATGGATATTGAGATTACTATGTCAGATTGATTAATGGTTTTGTCTTATTGATTCTATCATGTCTGTGTTGTTTGTGATCTTGCATGCTCTCTGTTGTTAGTAGCTATCTTGGCCAAGTAGATGCTAGTGACTCCAAGAGGGGGTATTTATGCTCGATAGTGGGTTCATGCCTCTGTTTAATCTAAGGGAAGTGACACAAATCTCTAAGGTTGTAGATGTGTTGTTGCCACTAGGGAGAAAACAACGGTCTCTTGTTCATGGAACAAGTGGATTGTTTACCTTACACACTTTGGTTAAAGCAGTTGTCTGTTTCCTGCAACTTAATACTGGAGGGGGTTCGGATGTTAACCCAAAGGTGGACTTCTAGTCATAGATACAGTTGGATGGCAGTCTATGTATCTTGTTGTATTGCCCAATCGGATCTCATAGGATCATGATGATTAGTATTGCATTGTTATGCCTTGCTCAGTCCTGTCAATTTCCCTGCTGTAATTTGTTTACCCAGCATGCCATGTTTGTTTATCTAAGGAGAACACCTCTAGTGAACTATGGACCCCGGTCCAATCTTTACCGTTGATACATCTTCCACTGTTACTATTTACTTGTTGCAAACCACCATTACCTTCCACACCATACAGTTAATCATTTGTTACAGCAAACCGGTGAGATTGACAACCTTACTATTCATTGGGGCAAAGTCTTGAGTTTGTGTTGTGCAGGTCTCCAAGTTGCTAGCAACACCTTTGAGTCGTTTCCTTCCTCCTACTGGTTCGATAACCTCGGTTTCTTACTGAGGGAAAACTTGCTGTTGTGCTCATCATACCTTCCTTTTGGCGTCTCACAACGAAGTGTTCACGCACTCATCATGGGCCTAAAGTAAATATGCCCGAGAGGCAATAATAAAGTGGTTATTATCGTATTCCTTATTTATGATAAATATTTATTTTGCATTCTATAATTGTATTAATACGGAAACGTTAATACATGTGTGTTTAATAAAAAAAGGAAGTTCCTAGTTATGCCTCTCTTATAAGCCAGCTCGTTGAATTAATAAGATGATCAAAGGTTTCCTGATCATGGACATTGGATGTTGTTAATAACGAGGTCACAACATTGTTGGAATGATGTGATGAACATTCATCCGAAGTATAGCATTACGATCAAGGTCATTGTGTTTATATTGCTATAACATCATACGGAGTAATCTTAGTCCTTAGACCATGAGATCATGTCAATCACTAACACCAGAAGAGTATCTTGATAACATCAAACGTCACACTGTAACAGGGTGACTATAAAGATGATTCAGTGCTACGAAGGTGTTATGTTGAGGCTCATGGATCAGGAGTGGAATTTGTCCATCCCGATGACAGAGAGATATACTCTGGGACCTCTCGGTGATATCACATTAGTTAGCTTGCAAGCAAGTGATTTGATCACTAGAATGTTATATCACGGGAACAAGAAAAGAGTACATGTCGGTAACGAGATCAAACTAGGTATGGAGATACTGATGATCGAATCTCGGACATGTAATATATCGCGAGAAAAAGGGAGTGAGTTACATGCGTATAAGGTTCACACGATCACATAAGTCATCGTTGAATATGTGGGAGTCAGTACGGATCTCCAGGTCCCGCTGCTGATTATTCATCGGAGAGGGGTCTCGATCATGTCTACATTATTCGTGAACCGTAGGTGAAACACTTAAGGGATACCAACACCATTTGGAGCAAATAATATGCCAGAGAAAGAAAAAGGAAAGCGCAGGAATTTATTTCACTAGACACCGAAATTGTTTTGGTTGAAATTGCTGAAACTGGTTCTGCATGTGAAATTGAATACTAGGAAGGGGTTTTATGTGAATGTTTGTTAATTAAAGTGATTAACAAAATTCTGAATACATAAATAAAAGATTTTTATTTAAATGAGAGCTTGCATTAAATTTGGTGGAAATTTAATGCATATGAGTGGATTTTTGAGTGGAGGCTCTTTTATGGGAGTGGAGGCTTTTCATTTTGAGTGGGAGTTCCACCCACATGAATGTGTAAGAGGTGGGGGAAGCCACCATGGCTGGGCTCCATGCCCCTTTGGGTGCCCCCCTCTCCTCCTCTCAAAGCACACCTCCTCGCGAAGGATCTCTCTCCCCCTTTTAGAATTTCCCCATGGTCTCGGATCAGCAAGATACATGTTCCGGTGGCTTTTTCTGGAAGTATTTTTTTCTTCCGCTACTTCGCTGGAGAGAGGGCACGGAGGTTGTCGGGGTACCTGGACGTGTGTGCGATCATGGATGCACCACTGCTTTGCGGTGCTGGACGTGATGGTGCTAGACCGGCTGGAGCAGATGGACTTCATCACGATCTTGAGATCGGCAAGCGTTCGAATACATCATCCACGAGTACAACCTCGTTAACGCTATATGGTCTTCGAGGGTATGTATTCTATGGATGTATATCCACCCGTTGCTTGTATCTAGTAGATAGATCTTGGTGCTTTGTTCCCATCGTAGGAATTTTTTTGTTTTCTATGCTGCGACCCCTACAGTGGTATCAGAGCCGGATCTATGCGTAGATGCTTTGCATGGGTAGTACACATATGAGTATGTGGGCGATGATGATCATGCTATTGCTTCTTAGTTGTATTTTGGATATTGGTGGCATAGTGTGATGAAGCGGCCCGGACAAACTTTACATGTTCTCGCACATGAGACATGTTCCACGCTTGACATGCAACTAGTTTTGCATAAGTGGCTAGTGGGTTTCTGTCTCTCCTACTATAGTCAATATCTAATTTACAACGAGTTGTCAACAATTTAGTTATTTCATGTTCGTAGGTAAGAATGGTTCTATCTTCAAAAGCCCTAAGCCACGTAAAACTTGCAATGGATAAATTAGAGGCGTCTAGTTTAGATTGTTGCTGGGCTAGTGTCATGATATGGTGATGTTGTAAATGAAAGTATAAGTAAATACTCTTACAACACACATAATGTGTAAGTTCCATAGACCTTGGCCTTACACATAAAGGAACGGTGAGGATCATACCACGATGCACATGATGGAGATCAAGTGCAAGAACCATATCATTTCACTTATTAAAATGTGATGTTTTGTTGCATCTTATATTGCTAGTTTGTTGTTTTATTAGCATAATAAGATGATCCCTCATTTAGATATCAAGATAAAAATGTGTTCTTCCTTAAGTATGCATCGACAATGTTTCATTGTTTCAAGACATCACGTGATGATCGGGTGTACTTGAATCCACGAGCATATCTCGGGTGTAAAACAGTTTTACACACGCGAATACTAAGGTTCTTACTTGGCGAGCCTAGCATGTACAGACATGGCCTCAGAACACAGACCGAAAGGTTAAGCATGAGTCATATGTTTTGATATGATGACCATATGGATGCTCGCCTTTGAAGCTACACCGACTCACGTGATGATCGGACTTGGTGTAGTGGATTTGGTTCATGTAATCACCAAAAAGACATGAGGGATGTCGTTTTTGACTGGGAGTTCATTTCTAATTTGGATTAGTAGAACTCAATTTATCATAAATTAAATCAAAGTGAATTTGCATAATTTGTTGTAGTCATTGGCATTCGTTCACCACCTTATTCTTAGTTGTAATTGATATAATAACACTATAGAATTCTAGATATTTACTTTATGAACTGGTATCATATTGTGTTGAATGTCAATCTAAAGTTTAAATTCCTATTGCAAACTATCAGTAAACTCTGTTTACTCCGTGAAATTTAATAATTGGTATTAAATCGAGAGTAACAATTCCAGTATTAGTATCTTAAGTATCATATTTTCCTCCATGATTCTTGATTGTTTTAATATCAAGTTTATCTAGGAGCTGAAAGAATTGTTTCATAAACCATCATGTGTGGCAGATATAATGATATCTGGAACAATGTTTTGGTTGCAATATGATAGAGTATAATATATGTTCTCATATTGGATGAGAATTTTGCAAAGGGTGGAGATGCTAGACATCCTAATCATCCAAAAGGGTTTTGGAAAGTAATGTTATACTTGGAAAGTAATGTTATACTTAATCATCCAAATGGGTTTTGGAAAGTAATGCAATACAATTCGCCTTTACAAGATACATTAGCTTGATCATGAAAGTCTTCATGATAAGGATGAATAGAAGATGTATGTAAAGTGTTTACTACACTAAAAGATTACTAAAGAATGGATTTTGAAAGAATGTCGATCATTTGATGATGGTGATCTACTTCAAAGTGCAAATTCAAAGGTATTATTATTTTAATATACACTCTTTGGACTATGTATCATGTATATGGCACCACTATTGATGTTGATAGATTCTTTTAAAAAGGAAAAGGAAAATTCTGAAAGAGAACCTATAAAATATATTTGGCAGAAAAGAAAAGACTGGAAATATCCAGTTTAGGTATATAGATGATATACATGCTATGGTTGTATTCTTTGCTTGTTAAACAATCTGGTTCTTGGGTATTGGATACTGAATTGGTTGGTATGAAATTTCATACAGAACGACGTAATTCATGAACCACAATGGCCTAAGTTACTAGCAAGAGAATATGTGATGATGTTCAGCGACAACAAACAAACCATTTTTTATTTTTCTCGTTGACATCAAAATCTTGCCTTCAAGATTTGTTTTAATAATTGTTATTTAAATCAGGTATTATGAGAACAAATATTGTTCAAATAATTACCATATTCCATATAAGATGGATGATTTACAAATCTAGTTGGAGAAATCACATCCATAAAACTAATTCTAAAATGTCGCAAGACAAATGATTGGAAGATCACTTACGAAGTGACATCGCCGTTTAAATTATATTGGAAATAAAACATGAAGAAAATCCATTTTCATGGATTTTTGGAGTCTTTGATTTGGTCAAGTGACACTTGTGAGACTTTCCACGGGATAATTAAAACTTCGTTCAAAGGCCAAAGAAGAACGAACGACTAAAATATTGGAATTTATACATATCGATGTATGTAGTCCATTATGTGTAGTCGTAAGCAATGGATTTCAACTTCATATGCTTTCTCTGGAAATTTGAGTGAATATTCACTTAATGAGAAATAAGTATGAAATATTTGAAAACGTTCAAAGACTTTCAAGATGAAGTGGAAAATCATTGTAACAAGAAAATAAATGATTTATGATTTTATCATAAATGGATTTATTTGAGTTGCAAATGTAACAAGAAAATAAATGATTTATGATTTTATCATAAAGGGATTTATTTGAGTTGCAAGTTTAGCAAAACACCTAGATATACATCTTCTGAAACACCATAGTAATATGGAATGTTTGAGATTTGTAATGAAACCTTGTTTGACATGGTTGGATCAAAGGTGTTATTTATAAACCTGCCATTATATTTTAAAAGATTAAGGCTTTAGAGATTACCGCTTTTACACTGAAAAGAGCTCCTTCTTAATCCATTAAAATGACACCATGTATGTTATGGTTTGGGGTAAAACCCAAGTTGTCATTTCTTAAATTTTGGTATGCTAAGAATAAGTAAGATGTTTACAACCAAAGTCGGATGAGCATGTACTTGTAGGTTATTTCGAATAACCCTTGGGTATTCCTCCATATAACACCAAGTACAAAAGGGTTTGTCGCTTCAAATGTGAAGTTTCTTGAAAAAGAAATTTTTCGCAAAAGTTAAGTGGGAGGAAAATAGAACTTTGATAAGGTTAACGAACCTTAGCTACACGTGCTGAGTTGCGTAGCGCCAGAAAATGTTCCGAAGGCATCCAGAATGCTCATGGCACACGTGCCTCAAAGGTTGTGGTCACGGAGGTCTAAGTTCATATTGAACCAAGTAGGTCGGATAAACAATCAAGTGCTAAGATTTGAGAGTAAATCATTGTTGTTTGACAATGATGAACTGACTACAAGCAAAGAAGCGACGATGAGCCCTGACTCCGTCAAATGGCTTGAAGCCATAAAATCCGTGATAGTTCCATACACGAGAAATCAAGTTTTTTGAACTTGGAAGACCCTCTGGAAAGGTATAAAAACCTATCGGTCGTATTTGAATGTATAAAGAAATATACATAGATGTTTCACATCTATGAAATAGTCGAACTGTCAGTAAAGTTTTTACGACAATGTTCAAGGAGTTGACTATGACAAGATTTGATCTTTCATAGCGATATTTGGTCTGGACGGATTAAAGTAGCAACCACTACATATAATTTGGTATATGGTAGATGAATAAAACAAAACAAAGTTCTTCTAATAGGACGTGTGCATGACATGATACAAAGGTTTTGTTAATTCAAAGGATGCTAAAAAGGGCATGCAAACTTCAATGGTTGAAGTAAGCATCGTGAAGTTGGAATCTTCATCGTGATGAAACTGTTAAAAAAGTTTATTTTCATCAGGAGACGATGAAGATGCCTGCATTTGCAAGAAATTAAGTGGAAGCGCTGAGACATATTTCTAATACATTACGTGGAGGACATCTTGTTGATTGGAAATGATGTATATTTTATTGACAAAGGTTAATAATTTCATTTCGATGAAAGACTTAGGCAAAACCCGAATATTTAGCATGAATGTCTATATGGATAGACTGTGACACTAATATGGTTATGCCAAACATACATATATGAGATATTGAAGGAGTTAAATATATAAACGACAAGAAAAGTTTCTTGTCGCATGGAAAAGAATTGAATCAAGATTCAAGTGTATTGACACTTGATAAGTGAAACAAGATTCAAGTGCTTTGACACTTGATGGGTGAAATTACATGAATGTTTTGATCAATCATACCATGATATGTACACATCTAGATATGTCCTATGATCTAAGTGTTATGAGCTTATACCAGAATGAATCACAAAATGATCATTGGACGATAGTAAGGAAATTCTTATGATCTTTTGGAAGAACTAAGAATATATTTGTGTAGAGGTGACAAAAATTACAAATAGTTCATTGTAAAGCGTTACATTGATACTAGTTTTGTCACAAGATACAAAATTAAGTTTATCTCAATTTAAACTATGGGTGGAACAATGAAATCTAAAGAAGTTTCCATGACGGATTTGGATGAATTCCAAAGTTAAGACATTATGACAAATACTACAACAAAAGGCTAAGTATATGACTGCTACAGTAGCAACAAAGGAGGGCATTTGTGTCAAGTAGTTTGTTATCAAACTAAGGTGTGGTTCGCAACGGGCTAACACTAAAGATATATTGTATGAAAATAGTATCAACATGTTTTAACCCCAAGGAACTAAAGGTCTCACCAAAAGACCAAATTTATACAATGCCATCTCATTGGAGATTGAGTGATGCGTGAAGACGAAAAGACATGCAAATACACACGGACCTGAAAGCGTCAGATCCGTAGATTATGTTAACCACTTTTAATCGCGTATATGGAACACCACAAAACCATAGGTCTTCAATACACAAAGTTTTCAAACTAGATTATTTTCTCTAGTGCAAGTGGGAGAAAAAAGGAAATATGCCTGAGAGGCAATAATAAAGTGGTTATTATCGTATTCCTTATTTATGATAAATGTTTATTTTGCATGCTATAATTGTATTAATACGGAAACGTTAATACATGTGTGTTTAATAAACAAAAATGAAGTTCCTAGTTATGCCTCTCTTATAAACTAGCTCGTTGATTAACAAGATGATCAAAGGTTTCCTGATCATGGACATTGGATGTTGTTAATAACGAGGTCACAACATTGTTGGAATGATGTGATAAACATTCATCCGAAGTATAGCAATACGATCAAGGTTATTGTGTTTATATTTCTATAACATCATACGAAGTAATCTTAGTCCTTAGACCATGAGATCATATCAATCACTAACACCGGAAGAGTATCTTGATAACATCAAAAGTCACATCGTAATAGGGTGACTATAAAGATGGGTTCAGTGCTACGAAGGTGTTATGTTGAGGCTCATGGATCAAGAGTGGATTTGTCCATCCCGATGATGGAGCGATATACTCTGGGCCCTCTTGGTGATATCACATTAGTTAGCTTGCAAGCAAGTGATTTGATCACTAGATTGTTATATCACGGGAACGAGAAAAGAGTACATGTCGGTAACGAGATCAAACTAGGTATGGAGATAACGATGATCGAATATCGAACATGTAATATATCGCGAGACAATGGGATTGAGTTACATGCATATAAGGTTCACACGATCACAGAAGTCATCGTTGAATATGTGGGAGTCAGTACGGATCTCCAGGTCCCGCTGTTGATTATTGATCGGAGAGGGGTCTCGATCATGTCTACATTATTTGCGAACCATAGGGTGACACACCTAAGGTATACAGACACCATTTGGATCAAATAATATGCCAGAGAAAGAAAAAGGAAAGCGCAGGAATTTATTTCACTAGACACCGAAACTGTTTCGGTTGAAATTGCTGAAATTGGTTCTGCATGTGAAATTGACTAGCAAGGGGTTTTATGTGAATGTTTGTTAATTAAAGTAATTGAAAATATTCTGAATAAATAAATAAAATAGTTTTATTTAAGTGAGAGCTTGCATTAATTTGGTGGAAATTTAATGCATGTGAGTGGATTTTTGAGTGGAGGCTCTTTTATGGGATTGGAGGCTTTTCATTTTGAGTGGGAGCTCCACCCACATGAATGTGGAAGAGGTGGGGGAAGCCACCATGGCTGGGTGCCATGCCCCTTGGGGTTCCCCATCTCCCTATAAAAGACCCCCCTCTCCTCCTCTCAAAGCACACCTCCTCGCGAAGGATCTCTCCTCCCCTTTTAAAATTTCCCCATGGTCTCGGATCAGCGAGATACATGTTCCTGGTGGCTTTTTCTGGAAGGATTTGTTGCTTCCACTGATTCGCTGGAGCGAGGGCGCGGAGGTTGTCAGGGTAACATGTGTGCGATCACGGATGCACCACTGCTTTGCGGTGCTGGACGTGATGGTGCTAGACTGGCTGGACCAGATGGACTTCATCACGATCTTGAGATCGGCAAGCGTTAGACTACATAATCCACGAGTACAACCTCGTTAACACTATACTGTCTTTGAGGGTATGTATTCTATGGATTTATATCCACCCGTTGCTTGTATCTAGTAGATAGATCTTGGTGCTTTGTTCCCATCGTAGGAATTTTTTTGTTTTCTATGCTACGAACTCTTTAGGGCTAGGGTGGCCACACCACGTGGTGGTGCGTCCTAGGGGGGACCCACGCCAGGGGTGGTGTGGGTCCCTTGTGGCCCATTTCCACTACTTCTGGCTTCCTTCGTCTTCTGGAAAAATAGGAATTTCCGTATATTTTCTGGGATTTTTTGATCTTCGCGAATATTGCATCTGGACAACACTTTTTCCATCAGAATCCAGACTCCGGCAGTTGATCCTCCAAAAGTCATCAAACATGCAAAATAAATGAAATAACATGAGTATCATCTCTTAATATGAAATATATCAATGAATAACAGTAAATTATGATATAAAATAGTGATGCAAAATGGACGTATCAACTTCTCCAAGCTTAGACCTCGCTTGTCCCCAAGCGAAAACTGAGCTCAATAAACATGACCACATGTTTATGGAGTGAAGTGTCGATAAAAAGAATACTGACAAGAAGCATCACATTTATCAATACACAAATCATAATGTAAAACAACTCACTCTTATATAACTTAACTTGCAATGAGTATGGGAGTCACAATAAAGATGCACAAAGAAAATCATAATTGGTGATGGCAAACTTTGTTCTTGGTCAGACAATAATTAACAAATCATTCTTAGTTTTAAGCAAAGCTTTTATAAAGGAGTTTATATTGAATGAGTCTTTTCACCTACGAAGATAGATTTCAAAGTCATATTCATTCAGATAAGAGCATTTTGCAAAACAAGGAACATAAGAAACAAGATTGAATAAATCAACATATGGATGATTGAATCACAACAACTCAAATGCTTACTTGAGATAGAAAGGAATAGGTTTACTGACTCAACATAAAAGTAAAAGGTAGGCCCTTCGCAGAGGGAAGCGGGGATTGCAAGTTTCATAAAGAGATTCCAAAAAATTATGGTACTTACTACCTTTGATCTCTCATTGCCCCTATCATAAGCATCTTGAAGTGATTAAGGTTAAAGTGACACAAATATGAGGTATATGCTTGACAGATCATAAGTTGAAAATCTCATGTCCCTTGAGTACGAGGGTCGTTCCTCATGCTACTCAACTTTAGTCACAAGGAGGTTCTTGTCATTATAAGTATATGTGTATCATAGAGAACCGCCAACGGGGTACCCCTTGCCCCATGACACATGAGCTATCCCATATCAAAATGACAAGGCAACAGACAATGAGCATCTCAGCGATCTTTTTATTTGCTATTTTCATAGGTTTTTATTGAGGATGCTTCATAGAATGCTGATTATGGTTACGCTGCAAGTTTCCACCATGATTAGAAATGGCTTAGGCTATCCACCCAGGCATTTCTATAACACATATATAATACTCCATGGACTTATAAGCTCCCCTTTTATTTTACACCGCCGACATCCATAAACAAAAGACCATGATATCAACTAGATAGATATGTACAAGTGTTGAAAGCGTTCCCCATGATAGCATGGTTCTGCTAACTCTCAACTTATAATTTTTAGGCATATAAGCAACATAGATGTGCACAATGGTTCAACTTTATTAAGTGCAAGAAAATAAAGCGTGCCATCAAGTTCGTGAGAGCTTTAATCACTAATTTTCACATAACAGAAGTTTTAATTTGGAAGATAGATAAAACTTGAGAATTTACTTGGAATAGCAATAATGCTAATAGGTAGATATGGTGGACACAAATGGCATAGGTCTTAGTTCAAGGCTTGGATGCACGAGAAGCATTCCCTCTCAGTACAGGTTTTTGGCTAGCAAAGCTGGGTAGCAAGCATAAGAGTTGAAGGAAACAAACAAACATACAGTGGATAGAAGCAATCATGCAATCTTCCTTGGAAACACAAAAGATCTTAACTTGGGAATACTAAGCTTATGAGCCAATCAAGAAAGAAAGAAAATTAAATAATATATCTACAAGTACTTTATGGCTACTTGTTGACGTGGAGCGCTTCGTCGGTAAACCCCAAGAGCAAGGTTTGAAGAAGCACAACAGCAAGTCTTCCCTCAGTAAGAAACCAAGGTTATCGAACCAGTAGGACGAAGGAAACGTCTCAAAGGTGTTGCAAGCAACATGGAAACCTTCACAACACAAACTCAAGACTTTGCCCCAACGAACAGTGAGGTTGTCAATCTCACCGGTTGTTGTAACAAAGGATTAACTGTACGGTGTGGAAGGTGATGATGGTTTGCAGCAAGTAAATAGTAACAGTGGAAGATGTATCAATGGTAAAGATTGGACTAGGGTCCATAGTTCACTAGAGGTGTTCTCCTTAGATAAACATACATGGCATGCTGGGTAAACAAATTACAGCAGGGCAATTGATGGGACTGAGCAAGGCATAACAATGCAGTACTAGACAAATAGATCCTATAAGATTTGATTTGCCAATACAACAATATACATAGACTGCCATCCAACTGCATCTATGACTAGAAGTCCACCTTTCGGTTATCATCCGAACCCCCTCTAGTATTAAGTTGCAAGCAACAGACAACTGTTTTAAGCAAAGTGCGTAAGGTAAACAATCCACTTGTTCCATGAACAAGAGACCGTTGTTTTCTCCCTAGTGGAAATAGCACATCTATAACCGTATAGATTTCTGTCACTTCCCTTGATTAAGTAGAGGCATGAACCCACTATCGAGCATAAATACCCCCCCTTGGAGTCACTGGCAACTACTTGGCCAATATAGATACTAACAACAGAGAGCATGCAAGATCACAAATAACACAGACATGATAGAATCAATAATACAAAACCATTAATCAATCTGACATAGTAATCTCAATATCCATCGGATCCCCACAAACACAACATGCATGATTACAAATAGATTAGATCTTGATCATGAATGGAGCTCACAAGATCTAGACATGAAAGCACAAGGAGGATATACAACCATCTAGCTACTACATCGACCCGTAGTCCAAGATGGAACTACTCATGCATCATACCTGAGGCTGGCATGATGAAGAAGAAGGCCTCCGGGATGATCTCCCCTCCGGCAGAGTGCCGGGAAGATCTTCAGATCCCCCCAATCTAGGGACGATGGTGGAGGCGGCTATAGACGGTTTCGTGGAATATTGATCAGGTGCTTAGGGTTTCTGCATCGGGGGCTTCTTATAGGCGAAGAGGCGAGGCAAGGGGGACACCAGGGCGGCTTCACCCCCCCAGGTGCGGGGTGGGCCCACCCGCGCGGCCAGGGGTGTGGCCGCCTGGTGGGTCCCCTCCGTCTCGTACTTCGGCTTCGTGTTCCCCACGGTAAAATATTGACTTTGTCTTTTGTCCCTTCCAATTACGAGATTATTGATTTTCTGCCTTTCTGAAACCAAAAACGGAAGAAAATAGGCAACTGGCACTGTGGCAACTTTTTAATAGGTTAGTACCAGAAAACATATGAAAACACCTCAAAGTGTGGACAAAGCAAAGCAAAGTAGATAGTAAACAAGCATGAAACATCAAAAATTATAGATATGTTTCCGACGTATCAAGCATCCCCAAGCTTAATTCCTGCTAGTCCTCGAGTAGGTAAGTGATAAAAACATATTTTTTTTAGGTGACGTGCACCATCAAAACCAAGATCAAACCATTTGCAAGCATTGAAAGATGGGGTCAAAAGAACTCTAAACATGTGCATGAAAGATGGAGTTCTAACAATAAGACAAAGTAACTATGCATGCAACATGAAATGCTACAAACAAAGATCATGAATAACATGCATTGAAAAATGTTTATTTGTTTCACATACAGGAAACATGGCATAGTGGCATTCAGCTTGTCCCTCATGGAGTAGCAAATAGATGCATAGGACACCTTCAAACTTCATAAGAGTGACTAGATACAAATAGCACAAAACATGTAATATCAACAATATGCATCAATCGGTAAGTTTTGGGAAAATGCACATAGAACTAAGAATGGCAACTATGCTCTCTTAACTGGTGCCTAAAGGTAGAAGGTGGAGACTCAATATAATAGTGGAAGAAAGGCCCTTAATAAAGGGAAGAAGGGATTTCAAGTTTCAAAAAGAGCTTCCAAAAATTATGGTACTTGTTAGCTTTCATCCCTCATTGCCCCTATCATAAGCATCTTGAAGTGATTAAGGTTAAAGTGAACAAACTATGGAGTATATGCTTAACAATGTATAAGTTGGCAATCTCATGTCCCTTGAATACGAGGGCCGCACCGCATGCTACTCAACTTTGGTCACCTGTAAGTTCTTGTCATAGTAAGTACATGTGTATCATAGAGAACCGCCAACGGGGTACCCCTTGCACATGGTACATGATCCACATCATAACCAAAATGACAAGGCAAGCAGACAATGAGCATGCCAGCGATCTTTTTATTTACTATTTGCATAGATTTTTATTGAGGATGCTTCACAGATTTCTCATTATGGTGATGTTGCAAGTTTCCACCATGATTAGGCATGGCTTAGGCTAAGGGCCAGGCGTTTCTCTAACACAAAATACATAACTCCATGGACTTAAAAGCTCCATCTTTATTTCACACCGGCGATATCCATAGACAAAAGAGCATGATATCAACTGTGTACAAAGTACAAGTGCAATGTTGAAAACGTTCCCCATGACAACATGGTTATGCTAATTCCAACATATAAGTGCAAGCATATACAACAAAGATGACACAATGGTTCAAGTTTATTAGGGGCAATGAATATAAAGTGTGCCATCAAGTTTGTGAGGGCTTTAATCACTAAGTTTTCACATAACAAAATACTTTTTAATTGGAAGATAGATGAAAACAAGAATATACTTGGAATGGTGTAACACACCATGCATAGGAATTTATAGTGGATACTTTGGAATAACTTGGTTTCTTGGGAGTTTGAAGCATGAGTAGAGCTTACTCATACAAGTGGAGGCTAGCAAAAGACTGGGAGCAACCAAATAAGAGAGCAATAATGGACATAATCATGCAGAGCGACAAAACATTACTAATAAAAGCATAGAGTGGTACTACAAGTCAAGGACTAAACAATCATAGAGGCTATGGTGACCTGTTCATAGTCATAACATGGTGTGAGCATGTGCCAAGTCAACCCAAACAAGGAATCAAAGGAGAATACCACAATGTTATGATTTTGTATGCTAAAACAATGCATAATTATTTCAAGGCACACTAAGCAATACCAATTGTTTGGAAAAAGTCATGCTACATCAATAATCACTAAGTATAAGGTCAAAACAACACCTAGCATGTCATGATGACGTCTAAGTCAAGGTGAATGCAAGCTCCTCTTGCACTTTCAAGCAAGAACTTTCTGCTCCTTTCCAACACCAATCGACTTATTTGAAAGACCACAGCGAGAACGGGGCTCCAAACTAATTTATTCAAGAAAACTAAACAAACTAAGAAAATCAAACAAAAACTAAGACGCTCCAAGAACAACACAATAGTGCATGAAACAATAAAAACGAAGTGTCTAGAAAGACCTGAGCTTTTTATTGATGAAAAAGGGGATGCCTTGGGCATCCCCAAGCTTTGACGCTTGTACCTCTTGGATATTTCTTGGGGTGACACCAGGGTGGCATCCCCAAGCTTGAGATTTTGTCCATTCTTCATCTCATTACATCATTCTCTCTCTACACCTGAAATTTTCCCTTCATACAAAACTTCATACGATCTTCATTAGCAACATTAGTGTATTCAAAAGATAATAGATTCTTGGGCTTAGATTTATAACAACAAAACTTTTCACTAAAAACACAAGCTACTGTAGCAACTCCTTAAAAAATCTCAATTTCCCAAAAAGAACCCAAAAAGGAATCAATAAGAAGCAAATGCAAATAATGGC
The DNA here is from genome assembly GCA_030063025.1 of Avena longiglumis. Taxonomy (NCBI): domain Eukaryota; kingdom Viridiplantae; phylum Streptophyta; class Magnoliopsida; order Poales; family Poaceae; genus Avena; species Avena longiglumis. The sequence continues at coordinate 253,475,438 of CP125979.1, forward strand.
AGAAATCTGTCAAAACATACCAGCATGTAGAAACCGATTTTTTCAAAGGCCTTCTATTGCTTAAATCAAAAAGTGTTGCACTAACGAAAGTTAGATAACATAATGGGGGATTTATTCGTATAATATCAGCTCAATCTGACTTACATAGACTCCTCACGAATTTTTATGGTGGAGGCCAGAAATCTGTTACGGGACAGCAACTCCCCAAATCTTACTTCCCTCTCATTAGAGGTCATTCTTGGCACAAAAAGCAAACAACAAGGATAAGGAGAGGTCATTACTGAAGTAATAACTTCCAAAAATCAAGAAAACTCCTGGGTTATCTCCCAACAAGTACTTTTCTTTAACGCCTTTAAGTTAGGTTTGATAGCTTGAGAAGATGCTCTCACAAGAAATATGAATTGAAGTAAAAGACAGAATCAAGAAGTAAATTCAAAACACATTTAAGTCTAACCCACTTCCTATGCATAGGAATATTGTATGAAAATAAATTCACAAAGAACAAAGTGATGGGCATAGGAAGATGAAGCAAGAGTAAATTCAAAAATTTCAGGACATAGAGAGGTGTTTCAGTACCATGAAAACTTCTACAACCATATTTTCCTCTCTCATAATAATTTTAAGTAGCCTCATGAATAAACTCAACAATATATCTATCACATAAATCATGCTTTTAATGATCTACAAACACATAATTTCTATCAATCTCAAAAATAGTGGGATTAAAACCTTCACAGGTTTTACCCAAAGTAGAAATTTCAAAAGGATCCACAGGAACATAACATTCATCCTCCTTTGGTAAGCATGGGGGACAATCAAATAATGTAAGGGATAAAGATTTACTCTCATTATAAGGTAGGCATGGGTAGATAATCCATTCTTCCTCCTTTTGTTCATCACTCTCCTCCTCTTTTTCATCTAATGAGCTTCCAGTTTCAACAATTTCTTCTTCCATAGGCTCCTGCAAGGCATTAGTCTCTTCCATTTGTGGAAAGCATCTATTAAAATATTCAAGAACATAGCCATTTTATTCCTTGTAATTATCAAACAAAAATTTAAGTATCTCATAAACCTCATATTCATAAGGTGCATCATCAGTATTTTTAAGAAAACTGGCAAGTTCAAATGCACCCTTGAAGGCAATACATTATTCAATTTGTTCCACATCATAAAAGTCATAATTTCCTTTAACATAAGAAGATATGGTAACATTATCATTATACTCACGCTGAAAAGGTAGGTGTTTATACCTCCTACAGCAACAAGATTTATCAAAGCAATAAGTAACATTATAAGTAGAGCACACGTCTCTAGCAATAGCATTCAATTTATCAATTTGTTCCCATAAGTGTTTCCCTTTTTGTGACAAACGGTATTACTTATAAAAATACTTTTGTTCTTTCCTGAACCCACCTTGCCAATAAGAACTAGTTTCAAAGAAACCATCCATTGATAGAAAGCATGACCAAGCAAGGCAACAACACACCAGCAACTAGAGCAGGAACTAATTTTTTGTGTTTTTTTATAAGAGAAAGCAAACCAAATTAAACTATTTTTTTGAGTTTTTGATAAAAAGAGGCAAAGAAAACCAAGCAAAAGTCTCAAAGTCAAACAAAACTTGTTGATGGCTCCTTGTTGACATGGAACAATTCGTCGGTAAACCCCAAGAGAAAGGTTTGAAGCAGCATAGCAGAAAGTCTTCCCTCAGTAAGAAACCAAGATTATCGAACCAGTAGGAGGAAGGAAACGTCTCAAAGGTGTTGGAAGCAACGTGGAAACCTGCATAACACAAACTCAAGACTTTGCCCCAACGAACAGTGAGGTTGTCAATCTCACCGGTTGTTGTAACAAAGGATTAACTGTATGGTGTGCAAGGTGATGATGGTTTGCAGCAAGTAAATAGTAACAATGGAAGATGTATCAATGGTAAAGATTGGACCGGGGTCCATAGTTCACTAGAGGTGTTCTCCTTAGATAAACAGACATGGCATGCTGGGTAAACAAATTACAACAAGGAAATTGACAGGACTGAGCAAGGCATAACAATGCAATACTAGACAAAAATATCCGATGAGATTCGATTGGGCAATACAACAATATACATAGACCGCCATCCAACTGCATCTATGACTAGAAGTCCACCTTTGGGTTATGATCCGAACCCCTCCAGTATTAAGTTGCAAGCAACAGACAATAGCTTTAAGCAAAGTGTATAAGGTAAACAATCCACTTGTTCCATGAACAAGAGACCGTTGCTTCTCCCTAGTGGCAACAACACATATACAACCGTAGAGATTTGTGTCACTTCCCTTGATTAAGTAGAGGCATGAACCCACTATCGAGCATAAATACCCCCTCTTGGAGTCACTAGCAGCTACTTGGCCAAGATAGCTACTAACAATGGAGAGCATGCAAGATCACAAACAACACAGACATGATAGAATCAATAAGACAAAACCATTAATTAATCTGACATAGTAATCTCAATATCCATCGGATCCCCACAAACACAACATGCATGATTACAAATAGATTAGATCTTGATTATGAACAGAGCTCACAAGATCTAGACATGAAAGCACAATGAGGAGATACAACCATATAGCTACTACATGGACCCATAGTCTAAGGTGGAACTACTCACACTTCATACCGGAGGCTGGCTTGATGAAGAAGAAGGCCTCCAGGATGATATCCCCTCCGGCAGGGTGCCGGGAAGAGCTTCATATACCCCCGATTTAGGGACGATGGTGGCAGCATGTAACATCCCAAAAATACCAAACTTAGATCAACAAACACTAATCAGCAAGTTTAGGGTTAACAAAAACTTTTCTAAATAAATTCATGAATGCATGTATATGTGTATGCATGGATTTTGAATTTCTTTAAAAACCACCTTGTTTGTGTGATCCATTGCTTGTAAAATGTTTCTTAGGTGAAATAAACATCATCTAAAACATTCCCCACACTTTTCCTGAAGACAAGTAAATCAAACAAATATATTAAGTGAATGGTCATTTTGACCAATTTAACTCCCATGCCTACTTTGGCTGTCTCAAACTTTCAAAACCTAACAGAAACTTTTCTGGATCTTTGAACCCCTTGTATGTACTCATAACAAAGTATCAAGGCCCACTTTGTGATCATCCAGAAACTTTCAAATGCATAGTTTAAATGATAATTCAAAATTGAATCTTCTTCATATGGGAAGATCCCACTTTTTCAAAACCCACTCAAACAAGCTCAACTTTCAAAACCCAAGCATCTGCAGACTCACCAGCACCAATCTAGCAAACCCACCAAAATTCATTTCAAAATTCAAAACTTGATTTCATGCGGCCATTTCATCAAACAGGTTGCAGACACAAATGAAACAAAACATCAAACACTATAGTGTGCAGTGTTTTGAGCCTAACTTGTTCCCTAGTTAGCTCACACACAACTCAGTAGATCATCTAGGAAGTTTAACTAAGGACTAGCACCCCTGTGAGCTTGCCATTGCCATCAATGGTGAACAGCCGAGCACCTCAATGCCACCCCATAGTCGACAAGGGCTAGAGGAAGAACTAGCCGTGCCAACCTTGTCCGGGAGGCAGCCCGTCCGCCACTCTCTGTCCCAGCATGAAGCGTTGCCAAGCCACGGACCACGCGCACAATACGCCCAGACCATGCGGCGTGCGCGCCACCGCGACCAGCGTCCACAGCAGCGCCCGCCCTCACCGCGCACACACACAATCCCCACCGACAGAGACCGCCAGACATCCCGTTTGCCGCCCGTGCCATACCGCCACCGCCCGTCGAAAGCGCCGCCTACTGCAGCACCGCCCGTTCCAGACCAAACCACACCGCCCCATGCCTCGCGACCATGTCGTTGAGCATCGCCAGGAGACACAGCACCGTCCCCTACCCTTGCCCATGCCATTAGCCGCCTATAACGTCGCCCCCGACGAGCTCACCGTGCGCCCCGACGGTCCCCTCGCTCGACTATAAATAGAGGCCACCCCCGCACGATTTCTTCACACCATCTCACTCCCCTCTCCCCACTGACCGTGCCACACCATTCTCAGAGCAAGGCGAGCACCACCTCGCCGGAATTTCACTGGAGCCTGCCGCTGCCGGAGAAGAAGGGAGCCAGCGATTGGAGCCGCCCCAGGAGAAGCCACCGGTACCAGGAGGTTCGCCGTCGTCGACTTCGTCGTTCACCCGCCTCGCCGACCCTCGCCCGTACCCCGGTGAGCCCCCAGCACCCCTCACTGGCCGCGCTAGGTTTCGTTCTCGCCGGAGTTGTCTCGCGTCGACGATGCCCCTCAGCCGTTGGATTAGAACTAGATCGAACGATCCACGTTGCCCCATACCGCTTCGCCCAGCCCCGTGTCACTGACGAGTGGGGACACCCACTTAAGCAGCCCGCGGGAGCACTACACTTAGCAGGCCGGCCCGTTAGAATTTCCCGCGCAGCCCAACAATTCAAATTAAAACTTTTCTATTTCAATTCAAAAACACTTCAGCACCCAACTTCAAAAATCAACCCAGATCGGTTCAGTGCACCAAATTGGATGAAACCAATTTTGTTGGAAAGGTATGTGAATGCTTAATCCAAGCCCATTGGATTCAAGTCATTTGGATCTGTAGATCACCCATAGTAAAAATAACAAGGCAGAAGCTTTTATGCATTCAAACATTTTTTAAATTTAAACCATAAAAGATTTTGAATTGATTCAAACTCTCAAAAATCACATATAACCATACCTTTCAGAATATATAAAAATATATATAGGTTTACTTGCAGAAATAATGTTCAAGTATTAAAAGAATGCTTCATAAGCATTTCTAGCCACTTTAATTAATTAAAATAAAAGGGTAAAACCTTATTAAATTGTGACACCACTTTAACTCACATTCCCATGGACTACAATATGTGGTGATGACATGTGTCAACATGATCCCATGTTTAGTTTGGAGAATATTAAATCTTAAGTAGTTCTTCAATGAGTAGAAATTACTTCTCTAAAAATAAAAAGGATTTAAACCAAGCTTTAACCTTGTAATGTTAGAGATGATGCTAGATCATCTATAGGACCCTTGTGTGTGATGATTGCAAGTAGTTAAGTATTGTTTGGTGATTGTGTACCTCGTATTTATTCATAGACGCTAGTACCGACCAAGGATACGAGGAGGAAGGAGGATACTACAAAGAGGAAGCCGAGGAGAACTTCAACCAATGCTCTGCACAAGGCAAGCTAGTAACTATGCAAGCTTATATTGACATTGATGCCAGCCTTACTAATCAAGTTGACCTATCCAAGCTAACACTTGTAAGATACCTTACTGATGCCACAAACCCATACTTGTGAGATGACTACTTTATGCCTTAAGCATATGTGAGCATACCCACTGGCTAAACCAATCCTAGTTTGATGTGCAAGCATCTTACTTTATTTCTTTATCAAAGCTTACTTAGAGTCTACCTAAGATTTTGGTAGATACTAGACAGTTGTGCTGAAGGTTGCATAAAGAGCATAAAATTTGGCCTAAGCTAGAAACCTTGGTATCAGCCTAAGATATAAGGTTGGACTTAGTTGAAACTCCACTAGTTACCACCCCCCATTAGTACTACCCCCACCTGTAGATGCTAGTGCTAAGCATAAAAATTGATCAACTTTAGATGGGAATACTTGGTGGAAAAATGGTTATGAAAACCTTGGAATAATGGATCATTATATTGAAATGTTTTGGACATGTGTTTCCAAACACTTGATGATTCTGGTAAAAAAAATGTTGAGGCATGAGCCTTAGCCCTTTATAAAACTGATGGTTGTCTGGATGCGATACCATTCCAATTTTAGCGTACAACCACAATACCCGAATATTGGGTAGGGCTTGACTGGAAACTTATATACCTTAGTATTAGTTCCCTCACGGCCAAGGTGCAGCTGAGGCTACCTTGTGAAGATTGTCCACATGCAAGTACCCAAGATGACAGTGGTCATGGTTGGGAGGCCAAACTCACAGGAGAGGTGCTTATACTAGGGAGTGTAATTGAAAGGTTAGGATTGATTATCCGCATACTGAGTATGGTGAATTCAGGATTTGTTCCTGACGGATGTATTGAATGTTGTGGTGAAAGTGTACAATCTCCGCAGAGTGTCAAACTATTCGAATAGCTGCGTCCGTGGTTATGGACAGTTGGAGTGGCCATACTGTTCCCCCGTCAGACTTTTTTAAAATGACTTGTGAGATGAATTGCGACTTTGACTTGACCACAACAGAGTTGTGACCTGGATTACAAGATCCCATTTAGGAGTTATAAAATTGTGACTAGCTTTGGAACTTAGTAAATATAAACCTGGCTTTTTTGCAAAACAACCCTAGAGCCTAGTGTCCTATTATCCAAAAACCCCCCTTTACTTGTTAGTATTAGTTTGCGAGTACTTAAAGAGTACTCATGGCTTTGTCCCTGGCTATTCCCATGGCCAGACTATGAAGAGGAGTATCTGGAGGGTGGACCCCAGGAAGGTTACGACAACTAGGATCATCTCCCATCGTCAGCATTGCATGTGACCCCGAAGATGGAGCTTCGCCTACGCTACCGTTATTATTACGTATTCCGCTGCTTGATGTTGTATTAAGAACTGGATCATGAGATCCCTATTTGTGTAAGAACTTATGTATCATTTGTAATGGATGAAGTACTATGGTATCCAATTCTGTTATGTCTCGCAAAAATGGTAATCCTGGGATTGCGATGTATGGCATAACAGGCATCTAGGATTGAAAAATCCGGGTGTTGACAAGTTGGTATCAGAGCGACATACTGACCATAGGAGACCCTAGTTAGATTGGACATTGAACCAAAAACTTAGTTTCAAAACCCAAGAACAAAAATATTTACGAAAACTTATTCTCATTCTTACCTCTTTAATTCTTTAATAAAACTTCATGTTCCTCAAAAACTCTTGCAAAATAGATAAAATTTTGACACACTTGATCACTCTGCTAATCTACTCATCCTCTATTTTTATAGATGGACGTGAAGTACAGAAAGTTTTACTAACTCGGGAATGGAGGAGACCTTATCTTTGAGAGGGATCTGGATCAGCTTTCGGAATTTCTGGAGCGCCCGCATCCCGAGTTCTTTGGAGCTCAGCTCAATGATCAAGGGGGAGAAGATCTGCAGTGGCTAATTGTTGCAAGTCTCCGAGGAAAGATTGAACCTCCCACTGCGGAGGGAATTCAGTTTACCTTGAGGGAAAACAACTGGCTCGATGGACTTGCCAGAGCAATGCAGGAAGCTCTTTCCCGTCTGTGTGGGCGGAGCATCAATCAAATCAAGGGTACTCGCTTTGAGTTTTGCCCAAGGCGTGATGCAAATGGCCAACCACTGGAAGCCCCATACCACCCCGAGCTGAAGACTCAATTGGACCACCTTAGCTTCATGATGTATGATCGTCAGCAGGAACTGGACAACTGCCGTGACTATTGCAACCACAAGTCTGCCATCATCAAGACGAAGGATCAGACCATCGCCATGCTAGCAAAGGATCGCAAGTCTCGCCGCCGTCAGCTCGACAAGAAGGAGCGCATTATTGCCCGTCTTCGCCATCGCATCTCATCTCTGGAAGAGACCATCCATGAGAGAGACATGCAGTTAGAGGAAAGGGAGAATGCCGGAGAAGATCTTCGTGGAGACCCTTACTCCTATCTCAGCGATGACGATGATTTTCTGGAGGATCAGGCCATGGACTTATTCACCGATGAGGATGATTTCGCCTTCATCGATGATGCGGAAGATGATGAAGCCACAGACTCCGAGCAGTAGTAGCACTGAGCACTAGCGTAGTGAGTAGTAGTCGGTCCCACTGTATCGCAATTTCCAGAATGGTTCTTAAAACCATCTGTTTTTCTTTGTTGTGGTGTGTGTTGTACTGTGTGCTATGAGTGAATGAATGAAAAAGCAAGTTGCTAGAAAACTTGAGTCAAACTCTAAAAACTTTTCAAAGACCCAAAACCTTAGAAATTTCCCTCTTTTCTCATGATCTATATCAATCTTCAGATGCCACGTGGAGGAAGTGGTTCAGCCCCGGACCCGATGTTGCAGATCCTGCAAATGTTGACTTCTGACCGCGAAGCTGAAAGAGCGGAACGTCAAGCCAACCTAGCCACTCTGCAACAGATAGCCCAGCTAGCCCACAACAACCAAGGCCATGGAAATCAGGACAACCACGGATCTAAGCTCAAGAATTTCCAGAATACCAACCCACCCGTTTTCACCAAGTCAGAAGAACCCCTAGACGCCGATGATTGGCTGCAAACCATGGAAAATAACTTAGAATTAGCCGGAGTAGAAGCCAACGAGAAAGTCTTGTTCGCCACTCATTATCTAGCCGGAGATGCCAGGGCATGGTGGAACAGTGTTCGTGCAATGACCGGAGGCCAAATGATGACCTGGGAGGAATTCAAGGTCAAGTTTAGCAGAACCCATGTGCCACCAGGTTTGATCAAGAGAATGAGAGACGAGTTCAGAGAATTGAAACAAGGAAGGATGACTGTAGTGGAATACCGTGACAAATTTTTGTCATTATCTAGGTATGCCCCGGACGAGATAGACACCGAAGCCAAGAAGAAAGAAAGATTCTTGATGGTCTGCATGACGAGATGCAGACAGTGTTAGTCAATATCCCCTTTGCTGATATTGAAGCCCTTGTCGACTCTGCTATCCAGATGGAAGGAAAGATCAACCAGGCCAATGAGAACCGCAAGCGTCGCATGATGCATCAACCAGGAACCCATCAGACCCCAAAGTATCGCCCCAACCCATCTCCAGGATTTGCCCCAAGAACCAACATACCCCCTATGACCCGTCCGACCTATCCCAACCGTGGAAACCATAGACCCGGAGGAAATCACAACAACCCCAGCAACTCTAGCAATTTCACCCGCGCCCCACCCAAGTTCAACACCAACAATGCTACCGCCAACCCCAACACTGCCCCGAGGACTGGAAGCAATGATGTGCCTGTCGCAGCCAAGGACAAGTCACAAGTGACCTGTTATGACTGTGGAAATAAAGGCCACTATTCCAACGAGTGCCCCAACAAGAAGAATGCTACAGCCCCTAATACCAATGTCCCAGCTCAGCAGCAGCGTCGTGTCCAGCCAGGGAGAAGATTTTCCCCAGGGAATTCACTCAACCGCAATGGCCGTCTTTTTCTCATGCATGCTGAAGAAGCTCAGGAAGCGCCAGACGTCGTGCTAAGTATGTTTTCTGTTAATTCAGTACTTGCAAGAGTGTTGTTTGATTCTGGTGCATCGCATTCATTTGTCTCCGAAGAATTTGCCTGCACTAGTAAAATTCAACCAACCAAACTGAAGCATGTGATGATTGTACAAATTCCCGGATCAACCACCAAGGCTAGGCAAATTTGCAAGGTCGTCCCTATCCGAATCCATGGCATAGATTTTTATGCTAACCTAATAGTACTCGGAACTAAAGGTTTGGAAGTAGTACTAGGAATGGATTGGATGTCCAAACATAAAGGAATGATTGACTGTGCCAAGAAAGCCATTACCATGACCAAGCTTGAAATATCAGTCGAGCATAAATCTGAAACCTTACCTCGCCAATTCAAGTGTAACAAGAGTCTATCCCAACCTACCATTGACCAAGTTCGGATAGTTTGCGAATACCCCGATGTATTTCCAGATGTTTTGCCCGGTATGCCCCCAGATCGGGATATCGAATTTATCATCGAACTAATCCCCGGAACAGGACCCATAGCCCAGAGACCCTATAGTATGAACCCGTCAGAACTAGAAGAACTGAAGAAGCAACTGGATTCCATGTTAGAAATCGGATTGATTCAACCAAGTGCGTCCCCATGGAGGTCACCTGTCTTGTTTGTGGACAAGAAGGATGGAGGTAACCGTTTGTGTACGGATTATCGAAAGTTGAATGATGTCACCATCAAGAACAAGTACCCCTTGCCTAAGATAGAAGATTTGTTTGACCAGTTGACCAGAGCCCAGGTGTTTTCTAAGATTGATCTTAGAACTGGCTATCATCAACTCAAAATTCGTGCAGAGGATATCCCAAAGACTGCCTTTACCACCAGATATGGATTGTATGAGTATACAGTCATGTATTTTGGATTAACCAATGCCCCCGCTTATTTCATGAACCTCATGAATAAGATTTTTATGGACTTCCTGGATAAGTTTGTCGTTGTTTTCATCGATGACATTCTGATTTATTCCAAATCAGAAGAAGAACATGAGTTACACCTAAGGACCATTCTTGGAACCCTTAGAGAGCATCAGCTGTATGCAAAATTTAGCAAATGTGAATTCTGGTTACAGGAAGTAGGATTCCTCGGTCACATTGTATCAGCCGGAGGAATTGCCGTTGACCCTGCCAAAGTGAAAGATGTAGAAGATTGGCAAGCCCCAACCACTCAAACCCAAGTTCGTGCTTTTCTCGGATTGGCGGGATATTACCGCAAATTCGTAGAAGGATTCTCTAGTATCGCCCGACCCATGACCCAATTGCTGAAGAAGGACAAGAAGTTTGACTGGACAGACAAGTGTGAAGCGAGTTTTCAAGAAATCAAAAGGAGATTGATTTCAGCCCCAATCTTGATCATGCCGGATATCACGAAGCCCTTCGATGTGTATTGTGACGCATCCAAGATTGGTCTCGGATGTGTGCTAATGCAAGAAGGCAAAGTTATATATCATATATCGCGACAATTGAAGCAACATGAACAAAATTACCCAACCCATGACCTCGAACTCGCAGCCGTAGTTCTAGCCCTGAAGACATGGAGACATTACCTTATGGGAAACCATTCTGAGATTTATTCGGATCACAAGAGCCTAAAGTATATATTCACTCAGAAGGAGCTGAATATGAGGCAGAGAAGATGGATTGAGCTAATCAAGGATTACGACCTGGACATTCACTATCACCCGGGTAAAGCCAACGTGGTAGCCGATGCCCTTAGCAGATTGCCGTGCCGCTTGAACTCCATGATTTTGAAGGAGCAACCAAGTTTGCACAAAGAGATGGAAGATTTTCGAGTGGAATTAGTAAGTGAAGGATTTTTGGCTAGCATAGAACTTCAGCCCACTTTGATCAGTCAGATTAAAGAGGCGCAGAAAGGAAATGCTAGTATCGATGGAATCGAACGTCGTATCGGTACAGGCAAAGTACCCGGATTCACCGAGGACGAAGAAGGAGTTTTGTGGTACAAAGGACGCCTTTGTGTACCAGCAGATTCTGAGTTAAAAGAAGTTATCTTGAAGGAGGCTCATGATACTCTTTATTCTATCCATCCCGGAGGAACTAAGATGTATCAAGATGTGAAAGAGCAATTTTGGTGGCATAAGATGAAGAGAGAAATCGGAAGCTATATCGCCAAGTGTGATATATGTCAGCGAGTCAAGGAAGGACATCAAAGACCCGCTGGATTGTTGCAACCTTTGCAAATTCCGGAATGGAAATGGGATTACAGGAATGGACTTTATCCTTTGGACTACCTACTTCTAGTAGGGAAATGACTCTATTTGGGTCATAGTGGATGATTGTCCAAAGTCGCCCATTTCTTCCCGTTAAAACTACCTATCGAGTTGAAGCTAGCGAGTTGTACATCGCTAGGATCATTAGTTTGCACGGAGTCCCCAAGAATATCGTATCGGATCGAGGAACTCGGTTTACCTCGAGATTACGGAAGAAGGTCCAAGAAGGTTTAGGAACCGCCTAGATTTCAAGATCTGCGTATCACCCTCGCATCGAAGGACAAGCGGGCGAGTAAACCAAATACTCGAAGATATGCTTAGAGCATGTGTGCTAGAATATGGATCCAAGTGGGAAGGTATACGCCGTTTGCAGAATTTTCCTACAACAATAGTTACCAAGCCAGTTTACAAATGGCCCCATTTGAATTCATGTACGGAAGAAAGTGCCGCACCCCTTTGAACTGGTCGGAAGTAGGAGAGAGTCAAATTTTCGGACCCAACATCCTACGAGAAGCAGAAGAGAAGGTTCACAAGATTCGCGAGCACCTCCAGACAGCCCAATCCCGACAAAAGAGTTACGCCGACAAGAGACGTCGAGACCTCGCCTTCAACATTGGAGATTTTGTTTATCTGAAAGTGTCGCCATTGAAGGGAATGCATCGTTTCCAACTCAAAGGAAAGATAGCCCCCAGATATATCGGACCTTTCAAAATTCTGAACCGTCGAGGAGAAGTATCGTATCAACTGGAGCTACCAGAAGAGATGTCAGCTGTGCACAATGTGTTCCATATCTCATTACTTCGCAAATGTCTCGAAGTCCCCGAGAAGACCGAAGTGTTCAAGAACATCGATCGCCGGACCATAGAGATCAATGATGACCTGACCTATCCCGAAGTACCCATCCGTATATTGGAAGAAGCCTTTCGAACTACCAGAACCCGAAGCATCAAGTTTCTCAAGATTCAGTGGAGCAACCACACAGAAGAGGAAGCTACACAGGAGCGAAGATCACATCAGGACGGAGTTTCCAGATCTCTTCAAATCCTAGGTAATATTTTCGTCCTTTTTCAAATCTCGGGACGAGATTTTGTTTAAGGGGGGAAGGTTTGTAACATCCCAAAAATACCAAACTTAGATCAACAAACACTAATCAGCAAGTTTAGGGTTAACAAAAACTTTTCTAAATAAATGCATGAATGCATGTATATGTGTATGAATGGATTTTGAATTTCTTTAAAAACCACCTTGTTTGTGTGATCCATTGCTTGTAAAATGTTTGTTAGGTGAAATAAACATCATCTAAAACATTCCCCACACTTTTCCTGAAGACAAGTAAATCAAAACAAATATATTAAGTGAATGGTCATTTTGACCAATTTAACTCCCATGCCTACTTTGGCTGTCTCAAACTTTCAAAACCTAACAGAAACTTTTTCTGGATCTTTGCACCCCTTGTATGTACTAATAACAAAGTATCAAGGCCCACTTTGTGATCATCTAGAAACTTTCAAATGCATAGTTTAAATGACAATTCAAAATTGAATCTTCTTCATATGGGAAGATCCCACTTTTTCAAACCCCACTCAAACAAGCTCAACTTTCAAAACCCAAGCATCCGCAGACTCACCAGCAACAATCTAGCAAACCCACCAAAATTCATTTCAAAATTCAAAACTTGATTTCATGCGGCCATTTCATCAAACAGGTTGCAGACACAAATCAAACAAAACATCAAACACTATAGTGTGCAGTGTTTTGAGCCTAACTTGTTTACTAGTTAGCTCACACACAACTCAGTAGATCATCTAGGAAGTTTAACTAAGGACTAGCACCCCTGTGAGCTTGCCATTGCCATCAATGGTGAACAGCCGAGCACCTCAATGCCACCCCATAGTCGACAACAGGCTAGAGGAAGAACTAGCCGTGCCAACCTTGTCTGGGAGGCAGCCCACCGTCCACCGCCACTGCCTGTCCCAGCCGCGAGCGTTGCCAAGCCTTGGACCACGCGCACAAGACACGCCCAGACCATGTCGAGCGTGCGCCAGAGCGCCACCCGCGACCAGCGTCCACAGACCGCGCGCCGCCCTCACCGCGCGCACACACAATCCCCACCGACCCAGGAGACCGCCAGACATCCCCGTTTGCCGCCCCGTGCCATACCGCCACCGCCCGCCGTCGAAGACGCCGCCTCTGCCGCGCAGAGCATCGCCCGTTCCAGACTAAACCACACCGCCCCATGCCTCGCGACCATGTCGTTGAGCATCGCCAGGAGACACAGCACCGTCCCCTACCCTTGCCCATGCCATTAGACGCCTATAACGTCGCCCCCGACGAGCTCACCGTGCGCCCCGACAGTCCCCTCGCTCGACTATAAATAGAGGCCACCCCACACGATTTCTTCACACCATCTCAGTACCCTCTCTCCACTGACCGTGCCACACCATTTTCAGAGCAAGGCGAGCACCACCTCGCCGGAATTTCACTGGAGCCTGCCGCTGCCGGAGAAGAAGGGAGCCAGCGATTGGAGCCGCCCCAGGAGAAGCCACCGGTACCAGGAGGTTCGCCGTCGTCGACTTCGTCGTTCGCCCGCCTCGCCGACCCTCGCCCGTACCCCGGTGAGCCCCCAGCACCCCTCACTGGCCGCGCTAGGTTTCGTTCTCGCCGGAGTTGTCTCGCGTCGACGATGCCCCTCAGCCGTTGGATTAGAACTAGATCGAACGATCCACGTTGCCCCATACCGCTTCGCCCAGCCCCGTGTCACTGACGAGTGGGGACACCCACTTAAGCAGCCCGCGGGAGCACTGCACTTAGCAGGCCGGCCCGTTAGAATTTCCCGCGCAGCCCAACAATTCAAATTAAAACTTTTCTATTTCAATTCAAAAACACTTCAGCACCCAACTTCAAAAATCAACCCAGATCGATTCAGTGCACCAAATTGTATGAAACCAATTTTGTTGGAAAGGTCTGTGAATGCTTAATCCAAGCCCATTGTATTCAAGTCATTTGGATCTGTAGATCACCCATAGTAAAAATAACAAGGCAGAAGCTTTTCTGCATTCAAACATTTTTTAAATTTAAACCATAAAAGCTTTTGAGTTGATTCCAACTCTCAAAAATCACATTTAACCATACCTTTCAGAATATATAAAAATATATAAAGGTTTACTTGCAGAAATAATGTTCAAGTATTAAAAGAATGCTTCATAAGCATTTCTAGCCACTTTAATTAATTAAAATAAAAGGGTAAAACCTTATTAAATTGTGACACCACTTTAAATCACATTCCCATGGACTACAATATGTGGTGATGACATGTGTCAACATGATCCCATGTTTAGTTTGGAGAAAATTAAATCTTAAGTAGTTCTTCAATGACTAGAAATTACTTTTCTAAAAATAAAAAGGATTTAAACCAAGCTTTAACCTTGTAATGTTAGAGATGATGCTAGATCATCTATATGACCCTTGTGTGTGATGATTGCAATTAGTTAAGTATTGTTTGGTGATTGTGTACCTCGTATTTATTCATAGACGCTAGTACCGACCAAGGATACGAGGAGGAAGGAGGATACTACGAAGAGGAAGCCGAGGAGAACTTCAACCACTGCTCTGCACAAGGCAAGCTAGTAACTATGCAAGCTTATATTGACATTGATGCCAGCCTTACTAATCAAGTTGACCTATGCAAGCTAACACTTGCAAGATACCTTACTGATGCCACAAACCCATACTTGTGAGACGACTACTTTATGCCTTAAGCATATGTGAGAATACCCACTTGCTAAACCAATCCTAGTTTGATGTGCAAGCATCTTAATTTATTTCTTTATCAAAGCTTACTTAGAGTCTACCTAAGAGTTTGGTAGATACTAGAAAGTTGTGCTGAAGGTTGCATAAAGAGCATAAAATTTGGCCTAAGCTAGAAACCTTGGTATCAGCCTAAGATATAAGGTTGGACTTAGTTGAAACTCCACTAGTTACCACCCCCCATTAGTACTACCCCCACCTGTAGATGCTAGTGCTAATCATAAAACTTGATCAACTTTAGATGGGAATACTTGGTGGAAAAATGGTTATGAAAACCTTGGAATGATGGATCATTCTATTGAAATGTTTTGGACATGTGTTTCCAAACACTTGATGATTCTGGTAATAAAAATGTTGAGGCATGAGCCTTAGCCCTTTATAAAACTGATGGTTGTCTGGATGCGATACCATTCCAATTTTAGCGTACAACCACAATACCCGAATATTGGGTAGGGCTTGACTGGAAACTTATATACCTTAGTATTAGTTCCCTCACGGCCAAGGTTTGAGCTGAGGCTACCTTGTGAAGATTGTCCACCTGTGCAGTACCCAAGATGACAGTGGTCATGGTTGGGAGGCCAAACTCACAGGAGAGGTGCTTATACTAGGGAGTGTAATTGAAAGGTTAGGATTGATTATCCGCATACTGAGTATGGTGAATTCAGGATTTGTTCCTGACAGATGTATTGAATGTTGTGGTGAAAGTGTACAATCTCTGCAGAGTGCCAAACTATTCGAATAGCCACGTCCGCCGTTATGGACAGTTGGAGTGGCCATACTGTTCCCCCGTCAGACTTTTTTAAAATGACTTGTGAAATGAATTGCGACTTTGACTTGACCACAACAGAGTTGTGACCTGGATTACAAGATCCCATTTAGGAGTTATAAAATTGTGACTAGCTTTGGAACTTAGTAAATATAAACCTGGCTTTTTTGCAAAACAACCCTAGAGCCTAGTGTCCTATTATCCAAAAACCCCCCTTTACTTGTTAGTATTAGTTTGCGAGTACTTAAAGAGTACTCATGGCTTTGTCCCTGGCTATTCCCATGGCCAGACTATGAAGAGGAGTATCTGGAGGATGGACCCGAGAACGTTCGACAACTAGGATCATCTCCCATCGCCAAGCATTGCACGTGACCCGAAGATGGAGCTTCGCCACGCTACCGTTATTATTACGTATTCATTGCTTGATGTTGTATTAAGAACTGGATCATGAGATCCCTATTTGTGTAAGAACTTATGTATCGTTTGTAATGGATGAAGTACTATGGTATCCAATTCTGTTATGTCTCGCAAAAATGGTAATCCTGGGATTGCGATGTATGGCATAACAGGCATCTAGGATTGAAAAATCCGGGTGTTGACACAGCAGCTACAGACGGTTTCGTGGAATATTGATCGGGTGCCTAGGGTTTCTGCATCGGGGGCTTCTTATAGGCGAAGAGTCGAGGCAGGGGGGCCACCAGGGTGGCTGCGCCCCCAGGCGCGGGGTGGTCCCACCCACGTGGCCAGGGGGTGTGGCCTCCTACTGGGTCCCCCTCGTCTCGTAATCCGTCTTCGTGTTCCCCACGGTAAAATATTGACTTTGGCTTTTGTCCCGTCCAATTATGAGAATATTGATTTTCTGCCTTTCTGGAACCAAAAATAGAAGTAAACAAGCAACTGGCATTGTGGAAACTTGTTAATAGGTTACTAACAGAAAACATATAAAAACACCTCAAAGTGTGGACAAAGCAAATCAAAGTAGATAGTAAACAAGCATGGAACATCAAAAATTATAGATACGTTTCCGACGTATCAGTACTTTTCTCCTTTCCTATTCAATCCTCAAAATAGTGTTGCTATTGACCAAAGCTAAGTTTTCCAAAACAAATTAAATTACTTGATGCTCCCAAAGTGATACCAATACTAACAACAAGATCAATCATATAACAGAAATTGCAAACAAAAATAGATGTGCAAAAAGTAAATGATGAAACTCTCATTAATATTCCATAACGGCACTCGCACCAAGGGATACATAGAAAACCTACTAGAGGAGAGATACTTCCACAATGCAAACCATCCTATATGATAACTTCTCTATTCGTGATATGACTCTACTAAAAAGGTAAAAAGATAAAAGATAATAATGTGATACCACGACACTCCCCCAAGCTTGGAACAAACCAGGGGATGCCAAAACCTGATGACGAATTACTCCTTTGATGGTGGTGGTGTTCTCTCGATAAGCTTTTCAATCAATTTCTTCAAATCCTCAATCTCAAAGGCAAGAGTACGAATCATCTTCGAATTGTGCTCAATACGGTTCTTGATCAAGTCGGACTGTGAATCCTAGCCCTTGTGATTCTTTCCCAACTCTTCCTCCTTAAAGTATTCTTTCTGTGGAGGAAGTGACCGTGGAGCTAAGCAAAGACGCGAAACTTTCCCTCTTGTGGACATCCGTGCAGTCCTCTTGAGCTTGACATGCTTTGCCACCACTCCAATGCTTGCAATTGTAGCGCGGGTGTGAGGACGCTGGTCTTCCTCCACTTCTTCCTCAACTTCAACCTCGATCTCCTCCTCCTGCTTGGGGTCTTGGAGATCATCTTCCACAAGCTTTTTTACCTTGTCGTTGGCGGAGACCATTGTGCTTCTAAACTTGAGAATAGTTCTTGAAATAAACATATCAAAACGAAAACACGACGAGAACACAATACACGGACCTCGAGGGGTCTGGGAGATTATATATCACAAGGTTTAACGGCAAAAGGAAGGTGCTGGGAGAAAACGGGTCGGAGAAGAGCTCCGAGGTGGCCACACCACCTAGTGGCGTGGCCAGGTGGGTCCGCGCCAAGGGGTGGTGTGAGCCCCCTAGACTCCGTCTCCGTCCCTGTTTTGACTCATTATCTTCCATATTAAATAAAAACTGCAAAATTATAAATTGGAAAGTTTCTTACCAGAACTATTACCTATTCGAAAGCGAACTCTGCAGATTCCTAACTTTGGTCTTTAATAAATTCTTCCAGAGTCACCACTTGAATAATATCAATATCTTCATTATAAGAATCTCCAGAAACATAATGTTTGAGTCTTTGACCATTCATCATCTCATTACATCATTCTCTTCCAACACTTGAAAATTTCTTTCATACAAAACTTCACACAATCTTCATTAGCAACATTAGTGTATGCAAGATAATAAACCTTTGGGTTCAGTTTCAACTAAAGTCCATCAAAACATAAGCTACTGTAGAAACTCCTCTCAAAATCTCAAGAGAAAGAACTCAAAAGGAAATCGATTAAGCGGCAAATGCAAAAAATGGCAAAAATCTATCAAAACAGACTTGCAGTTAAAGATCGATTTTTTTGAAAATCTTTTGTTGCTCAAATCAAAAAGTTCAAAACAAACAAAAGTTAGATAATAACCTTGGGCATGCACACAAAAAGTTACAGATCACAAAAATCTATCTTGGGACAACAACTTCCCCAAATCTTACCTTCCTCTCATTAGAGGTTAATCTTGGCACAAAAATCAAACAAAAAGGATAAGGAGATGTTATTATAGATTTAATAACTTCCAAGACTCAAGTAAACAAAAATAAACTAAAAGCAAAATATAATGGGTTGTCTCCCAAAAGCTCTTTCTTTATAGCCATTAAGATAGGCATGATAATTTTTTATGCTCACAGAGGAAATAGAAATTGAAGTAAGAGAGCATCAAGAAGAAAATATCCAACATATTTAAGTCTAACCCACTTCCTATGCAAGGTCATATTGTAAGAAAACAATTTATTGAAACAAGGGGCTACTAGCATAGGAAGGCAAAACAAGTGCATCATCAAAACTTTCAACATAAGGCGGGGAAACTTAATATTATTGAGATGCATAAACCCATGTTTCCCTCTCTCATAATAACTTCCATCATCATAAATAAATTAACGATATACCTATCACATAAAACATTCTTATCATCAAAATAAGCATATTTAAAATCGTCAAATAAAGGTTTAAGATTGAAAACTGGATCAATAGAAGCAAGTTGTTCTAATCTAAAATCCTCATTAGGTAATTCATTTTCATAAGGAGCTTTAGCAAATTTGGAAAAATTAAACTCATAATATTATCCATCAAATTTAGTCAAAATTTTCTCCTTCTTACAATCTATAATAGCTCCACAAGTGTTCAAGAAAGGTCTACCAAAAATGATAGGACAAGTTTTACTAGTAGCTGAACAAAGTACTAGAAAATCAGTAGGATATTTAATCTTACCACAAAGAACTTCCACATCTCTTACAATACCAATTGGAGAGATAGTCTCTCTATTAGCAAGGTGAATAATCACATCAATTTCTTCAAGTTCACAAGTACCAATTTCATGCATGATTTCTTTGTAAATCTCATAAGGAATAACACTTGAACTTGCACCAATATCACATAAACCATAATAGCAATGATCACCAATTCTAACAAAAAGCACAGGGACACTAGCTTTCCTATTTCTACTAGGATGTGAAACAATATTAGAAGCATCTTCACAACAGATAATGTGTCCATCTTCTACATTTTTAGTGACAATGTCTTTCACAATTACTACTGCAGGTTCAACATTTATTTGTTCATCAGGTTCTACAGTTCTCTTTGTACTTTTGTTAACCAAACTAGCTATCATAGAATGTTCCTTTACCTTAGCAGGGAAAGGTATTTTCTCAATGTAAGGTTCAGGGAAAATGCGATCAAGAGTATAAACTTCAATATTTCTAGCAGGAACATAATTAACAATGTCTTTATATGGCGCATGATACTTGTTCCACTCCTTTTTGGGAATTTCAATATAAGAGGCAAAGGCCTTAAATTTTTTTGCTATACTTTGAGAATCAAGACCATAATCATTACTAATATTATCAAAGTCATCAGTCCCCATAAAAGATTTAATGCATTCATAATCATAATTTATACCTGACTTTCTTCCTTTGTCATTTTCCCATGCTTCAGTATTTTCTTGAATACGGTCGAGTAGATCCCTTTTATCTTATTCTTTCATACGTGTAAATGATCCAACACAAGAAACACACTACTAGGAAACAGGCTGTTAGTGGCGCACCCGAAATGCCCATCCGTGGCGCACTAGCAGTGCGCCACGGGCCTTGCGCTACAGCTATCTCTCAGCCATGGCACACTGCCTAGTGCGCCACGGTTGTGTAGAGATAGGCGTAGCGCACCTCCTAGTGCGCCACAGAAGTTTGGGATGGTGCGCTACCCCTGGGATCTTCTGTGGCGCACTACCTAGTGCGCCACTAAACTTCCATAGTGCGCTTTAGGTGTAGTGCGTCACAGAAGGTAGACCATGTGCGCCACAGATGTATTTTTTGTTTTTTTTTAATTTCCGAGCCAGATTATATGCAATACAGATTATATACAATATTACAGCAGATATACACACACAGATACAAGATATACAATTATATATATAAATACTCAATATGAAAAACAAGATTGAAACAAATACATATAGATAAGTCTCATACATGAATACATAGTCTAAGTTAATTACATTGTTTCGATCATGTTACAAAGTAGTAGTTGGTGACATGTGAATACATGTGTCGATCGAACAAGTTAGAACTCGGAAGCTCGCCTAGACATCTAAACTAGCTAGCTAGACACAAACGCGGGATAAATAACCAAAGAAGATAAGCATGATCACCGCCGCGACGAAGGTGTAGGTCTTCATCCGGTTCCTTGTCCTAACTCCCGCTAGATAGCGCGTGTATCTAGCTTCCACCTCCGCCATAGTGTTGTACCCTTTGTAGCTATTGCCGCTGAAACGGTGCACCTGTCTCCGGCAGTCTTCCCAATCATCGTAGACTCCGGGAACCCGTCCCTTGTACACGACGTACCACGTCATCTATAAGTTGACAATAATAATTAACCGATTATTGAAAAAAAAACATATATAATTAAAGTCGCATATGAAGATACACTTATAGAAAGTACTCCTAAATCAAAAAGACCAAACTCAAAAAGCATGCCTCATATATAACTAGGTTGTTCGACACAGGAATATGCTACGATGGAACTGTTCGCCAAGTAGGATGCACAACACCTGGACCTGTGCATAGCACAAGGCGAACAATCCCATCGCAGCACATTCACATATAGTGTGCCACGACATTTCAATCATCGGCATTATTCTCGAAAAAGACCAAAATAACTCAAAAAGCATGCCTCATATATATACATAGGTCGTTGGACACAGGAATATGCTACGATGGAACCGTACGCCAAGTAGGATGCACAACACCTGGACTTGTGCATAGCACAAGGCGTACAATCCCATCATAGCACATTCACATATAAAGTGTGCCACGACATTTCAATCATCGGCATTATTCTCGAAAAAAGAGTAAGGAAAAAAAGAAGGACCAAAATGAGCAAAGGACCAAAGAGTTAGCAAAAAAACCAAGCATTGATTGATATATAATAATAAGCAAAATAAGTTCACTTGTTGTCCACACACACACACACAAAGGTCATCTATAGTTTGTAACTACAACTAGGCCAACATCAAGCCTTCTGGCTCGGCTTAGGGAACGGGAGAACGCCCTGTCTCGTCATGAACTTCCTATAGTCACCCTGCATCTCTAGGCGATCTTCTATGTCACGGTTATTCGGGATATTTCCTCCATAGAAGATCCCCCCCGAAGTCATGACATCACGAAAGATGATTGCCCCAAACTGCTGCTGGATGTGATACATCTCTTGTCTAATATCCGAATCATTGATCTTGGCCTTTGCTTCGGCTCATTGTTTGAGATGATCTGGCAGCGTAGAATTTTGCTGGTCAAGTAGGAACGCCCTCATGTGATGGAGTGCGTAGTAGGCTTCCTTCTTACTGTTTTCCGGCTGCTTCACGCAGGGGAACTCCGTTACGTGGTTGAAGACGTGCCTGTCGAACTTGACCTTCGTACGCACGAAGGTGGTGCCTTCCGTCGAGGCAAAGCCAGTGAGAGCATCATCTAGAACTTCCTTGATCTTGTCATAGTTTTTATTCTTTTCTAGACTCCCCGAGTCGAAATACGTGGCGTGGGAATGCTTCGACGATAAGGAGATGAGCGTGCAGTGTTCATCTCTGTGCAAAAAATTCAAATGGAATGTGTTGGAAAAATAATGATGATGATCTAATAAAGCCAATCGATGGTGGCGAGTGAATAACGACTTACTCAGGAAAGTAAGGCACGAGAATGTATTCCTTTGTCTTGTTCGCCACGAGGATTCTTTTTAGGTACGAGGCCACGATACGTCGTTCGGCGGGGGAACCCAAGCAGCCGTCACACATGTAGTAGGGGTCCACTATAGCGATGCCCAGTGTGTTCTCTCTAATTATCAGCATGGCCAGGCTGAGAGAAAATAGACGGACCATGGTATAGTGCAGCGGGTATAGGTGGAACATATTGAAGATGTCGTCGAACCGCAGGAAGAACAGATCCGCAGGGGCATTGTCGATGAAGCCCAAGCCTGGTGGCACCTTAACCACGAATACCGGGTGCGAGGGATCTTTCTCCGATAGAAGGCGTCTCTCTATCGTCAGCACGCCGTCATGCACACTCTGCAGTTCCGAACTGGCGAGCTTCCGCAAATTCTTAGGTAGCATGGGCTCACCCGCCACATGAATCCTCCACATAATTCCCTCGGGTCTTGGTGGCCCGTCCCGAAACCTGATCGGCTGGCTCGAGCTGCTAGATTTTCTTTTCCTGCCCTTTTTTCCTTTTGGAGAGCGGGCAGGCACCGCAATCTGAGCACCGGCCGCCCTATGTAGTGTGTCAGGGCTTAGAATAAAGGGCCGGTTGGTTGTATCAGCTGGCTCTGTAAAGGCGCAAGCTGGAGGCGTCTCCTGAGAACCAAACAGACGCTTGGTGATAGTGGCTTTCTCTGCGGGGCCACCAGCTAGGTCTTCTTCGTTGCCAAGTCTTGAAGAAGTGATCATTCCAGTCTTCGTCGTCCTCGGCCGGATCCTGCGCCATGTGCATATCATCAACATGATCATCCGACCCACGCGTGGAGGTGACGGCGAGGGCGGTAAGGGGGCCTTGCCACCGCTTGTCGGCACGACAGCGGTCTTTGTTGTCTGCGTGATGGCCCCGCCGTCAAACGGATCATGCTCTTTGGCCATAGCAAGAATAAGCGAAGCAACTTTTGAGGACATACGGCTCTTCTTCATCCGCTCACAGGTTGAATGGGAGGTTCAGTCGTCGCGACCCCTTAGCACCGACTAATTTTAACCACGCACGCTATCTGGCATCGGCTTTGAGTGGAACGTGTGCTGCAAGGGTTGAACGATGGTACCCTTGGCAACATCCCTCAGCTCGTTGTTCACGTAGCATAAGAGAGTGCAAGGAACATCCGTCTGCGGAAAACATGTACGACGTCGTCAGAGCGAGATGCCATAAGAGTAATAGATGGCATGAAAGTCGGTAATTAAAGCAATTTGTTTACCGTGATGGCGTCGAGATCGGCTAATGTCGACGCACCGCATCTGACGGCGTGCAAGAGACGGAAGGGCTGCTTGATGGCGCGGTGCTAGCCGCCGGTGTATTCTCCCTACCGACGGGTGCTTGGAGCTCCGGTGCCGCCGCGACGATGGCAGGGGGCACCAACATGTACTCCGGCGCCGCGGTGATGGTAGGGGGAGTCACCAACACTTGCGGCGCCACGGTGCTAGCGGGCGGAGTCACGAACACGTAGGCAGGAAGGACGTGAGGGTGATTGCCAGGTTGTCTTGGACGATCTGCGGGATCCGCGCCACTTGTGCCTTAAGTTCTTGAACCTCTCGGTTTTCCTCCTCGCTCCTTCCCGACGGCGCCACATGCGTCCTCGGCGGTCGACCAAAATGATCCACCCAATTCTTACCCCCGAGGCCGGCCAGACGGCCAGCCGACGATGGCTTCTTCGTAACCGGCTCTATTTTCTTGGCCCGGTTCATCGCCCTGTTAAAAGGGTTATCCCATTGGGTGGCCGTCGACCCACAGGATGAGGAATCACGGGATCCATGACTAGCAACAATTTCCTCCTCCTGCGGAAAAGAAGTAACGGTGAATCATTTAGATCATCGATTACATTGCAATCGTGTTGATCCATGGTAATTAGATTATACTTACCACAATTTCCTCGAATTCCTTCACCAGGATCCGGTGAGTTGTTTGGTTTTTGGGTCCACATGGTAACGGGCCACGATGAAGTTCGAACCTGCCGGGTTGAATTTAGCAAAGGGTTTTCTATCCTTGGATCTATACTCTTTCCTCCTTATTCCATTTGGCCTCCGCGGTTCTTTATCCACCAGATCCGAGATGGTGATGACCTATATTCATCGCCTGCAGCACCTTTCCTCGATTACTATTGGCCAGGGCTCTTTCGGATTCACACCTCTCCTTGAACTCCCGCAACTGATCTTGGTGATCTGCGGGTCAATCTTCTGGATCTCCTTGAGACTTTTGCCTTCTTTATAGATCTTCTTCTTTATCCAGTTTCTCCAGCTGGCCAGGGCGGTGCTCATCTTTGTGAGGGCGTATTTGTTTACTTCGTACCCATGATAATTTGTGTTCGATACTTGGGGGAACTTGTATCTTGCGTGCAGCTTCTCGAAGAGGAGTGTGCAAAGTGGCCATTATCTTTATGCGAAGATTCTCGGTGTTGATCGAGATGGTTGTCGGTGATCGCCGCCACTTGCCCACTGTGCCTTTGGCGACAAGGCGGGCTCCAAAGGAACCCTGATGGGCTCACTTCGTAATTTCTCCCCGACCGTTAGACCGTGTTCGGCGCCGTCCTTGCTTCTTCTTCTTTTTCTTAGGAGGGTTGCTACCACTCCCTGTGTCCTCGCCGCCATCAGTGGTTTCATCATCCGCCGTTCCTTCAGCTTCTTCCTCCGCGTCTTCCATCTCATCATCCTCGCTCTCCTGGGGATGGTATTCTTCGTCGTCTTCTAGACGCTGGGCCGCCTCCCAGAATGTCAACTGTTTATTCAGAGGTCTGAGTTCTCCTTCAGCGCTGATGCGCTTAGAACATCCAGCCTCATCGTTGTCACACATATTTGCACTAATAAAAAACAAATAAATGGTTAAATGCACGGAAAAATCCGGCATGACCTTTGCTAATTTTCTTAAACTAGGAGTGCCCGATTTCTGCCAAAACGGAAGTTAATCAACATTCCGGCAAAAATCGGGACTCATTTCATACAAGAACCTGCATATATATGGCCAGCATAGCTAGCACACAATAAATGGTACACACAGGTTTGCACAAATAGTACACACAGGTTTCACAAATAGTACACACAGCAAGCATAAAGGTTTCAGTAGCTTAGGGTTTCAAGGTATATGACAGACACTACTCTAGACAGGTTTCAGGTTTGTGTTTCAAGATAGACAACAGCACCACCACAGATGTATAAACAATAACAATTTAGGCTGGCTACTATATGCAGTTAAAAAAGAAATATTAAGATGCCTGAGTGGTTTCAGGGTCCACTATATAATAGATCAGGTCACTATTCGGCAAAAGGATTATATGCTCAAAATATTATAGCAAAACCCATTGAAAGCTCAAAACAAGACGAAGAAGTTTGCTGAAACTCACAGAACTGAGAGATCATTTGAGGTAGGAAACTTTGTATACCTAAAGATGCAGCCCTACCCTAAGACATCATTGGGCCTAAGGAATGCTTTGAAACTAACCTCAAAATGGCATGGACCATTCAGAGTGCTAAAGAAAGTGGGCAAGGTATCCTACCAAATTCAGGTTGCAGTGAAGCCGGCTACAATATATTTCATGTCAATCAGTTGAAGAAACACATTGGGAAAATGCAATACCAAACACAAGTTTGCCTCTGGTTACAACTGATGGAAAGATCAAAACAGCCCTACTAGCAGTCCTAGAAAAAAGATAAAATACCAAGAAGTGCAGTAGCTTATGATATCGTAGTACAAAAATGGTTGATCCACTGAGAGAACACGAGTGTACAAGATGTAACCTGGGAAGATGCACCTTTGCATACCTATCAGTAGCATCTGGCAATGCATACTCAGTTAAAAATAGTTGTGTGGTGCTCTCATTAGGAATTTGTGTCTCAATATTCAGTTGGTACAAATCACAAGGTTCCCTGAGATGTCTCTTGAGTTGTGTTGAGCCAAAAGCCAATATAATTCTTTTTCTTGCTGCTATACTACTGAACGATCGTTAGGAGATCTATTAGCACATCTTGAAGCGAATTTGCCTGAAGAAATGATCATATCTTATAAAGAGCTTAGAAACAGCGATGGTGTTGTTCTTGTATGGCCAATTTGTTAAGTATGTTGTCTCCAAATCATTATTTTTGCAAGGGGGAAATCTTATCTGGAAATTTCTAATAGAACTGCTAATATTTTGAAACCTATTTGCTAGAAAAAATAGCTAGGCAATATTCCGAGTAAGCAGAACTGCTCATATTTTGAAGAAAATTTGCTAGAAAAATAGGTAGGCAATATTCTGAGTGAGCAGAACTATTACAAGATCTGAAGAGCTTAGAGTTAGTGGTAATGTTGTTCCTTCATTGCCATTGGTTATTGTCTGAATCATGTTTCTTAAAAAGTATATTTTTTATACTCGTGACCACCTTCAAATTTATTTAGGCCTCTTAATCATTGACTCACAACCTGATCCTGCAAAGGATTATCAATTTCCAAAAAGTGCAATAGCTGATGGATGCGAGCTCATCCCTTGCAGTAACTGAACCTAGTTTGTTTTATGTGCTCGCACGATCAGAATTATGGGTGTTTGTTGCAGGTCTGTGAGTGCTCAAAACTTAAGAGGATGATTTGTTTGGCTAATGAAATTGCATCTAACAGAAACCATTACCAACACAGAGATGAGGGAGAGAGGGGAGAGAGGGAGAGAGAGGGAGAGAGGGAGAGAGGGAGAGAGAGGGAGAGAGGGGAGGGGCGACGCTGACCTCTAAGATGAGGACAACGATGGCGGGCAGGCGGGCGGACGACGATGGCGGCGGGCCTCCTCCTCGAGTGGCGGCAGGCCTCCTCCTGCTCCTGCTCCACGGCCTCCTCCTGCTCCACGGCCTCCTCCTCCTCAGCGGTGGCGGGCGAGACGGATGGAGAGGCGGCGGGGGGGGGGCTCGGTATCGGGATCGACAACGGCGGCGGTGGGCGCGGTTGAGAATGGGGATGAGGCCGACGTGTGCGTGCGTGAAAGTGGATAAGGCACAGATACGCGTAGCGCACTCTGGCATAGTGCACTACAGATATCCGTAGCGCACTATGCCAGAGTGCGCTACGCCTATCTCCCCCAGCAATTGTATAAGAAAGGAGCGTCCCACTATCTAACAGAATCACTAT
The DNA here is from genome assembly GCA_030063025.1 of Avena longiglumis. NCBI lineage: Eukaryota > Viridiplantae > Streptophyta > Magnoliopsida > Poales > Poaceae > Avena > Avena longiglumis. The sequence continues at coordinate 253,503,119 of CP125979.1, forward strand.
CCTATCCCACTGGTTCTGCCCAATGCTCTATTCTAAACTTCAGAGCACCCAGGTTCGAATCCTGGTGCCCCCCTTTTTTTGTTTTTATTTTAAAAATATTTTTAAATGTTCCAAAAATTCCCAAAAGTGGTAATATATGTCATATTTGTTTTGTTTTTATTTTATAAATACTTTTAAATGTTCCAAAAATTCCCAAAAGTGATAATATATGTCATAAAAGTGGTACAAATAATATGATTTAAAGTATAACTAAATTTTATAATAATTTGTCCATAATAATATGAATCGGGCACGGCCCTACTCGACCACCCGCACTTTACAATCTTTTTCGACCACGCGTTTTACAATATTTTTTGAGCTAGCGTTTTACAATCTTTTTTCCCTTCTTTGTCGCGGTTGAATAATTTAGCCCCGGCACTTTAATGTTTCTTCTTTCGAACGGGCTACCTTTTTTGGGTAGGGTTGTCCTTTTTCTTCTTGTGATGTATGTTGCTGCATCGTAGTCGTCGTCATCTTCAATCTTTGGATCGCCGTACTGGTTGAAGTCTTGCTCGTTGGCGACTCCATCCATTCCGATGATGTTTATTTTTCCTCTCCTCACGACAACACGGCTAGGCTTTGTTGGGTCGGTAATGAAAAAACATTGGTCCACTTTGGTAGCCAGTACCCACGGTTCATTTTTCGCGGCCACGTTTGCACCGGCGGCCTTGGATTTGGCTGCTTCGGGTATAACCATGGTTGTGAAATACCGGTCTTCTCTTTCGACGCTCTTTGCCCATCTGACACGGAACATCGGCACCTTTTCTCCACAGTAGTCGAGCTCCCAGATCTCCTCGATTCTTCCGTAGAATCTTTCCTTCACGTTGTCATCGGTGTAGAATTCCGACGTTATGCCTGAGTTCTGATAATCACACTTGTTGTCCTTTTCCTCCGTGTAGAATGTGTAGTCATTGATATCATACGCCTGATAGGTCACCAGGTTTTGCATCGGTCCCTGCGACAAGGTGAATATGATCTTTTCCGTGTCAGAAGAATGCGAGCGGGGGGGATTATCAAGGAGCGTCTGCCTAAACCAACGCATGAAATCTGAGTTGTGCTCTTTGATTATTTCTCCCTGCATCCTCTGTATGCCCCGGTCACTGTACTTCTTCTCGATTAACCTTTTGTGCTTCTGTACCCAAGGATCGACCAGTTCTAAATGCTGTAGCGCGACGAGGTTTGCTCGATCAAAGTCTGCGCGTCGAAAATCGAAGTCTGCATGCAGTATGAGACGACCCTCTCGGTGACCAGATCCGTCGATCTTTCCAAGGTGTCTGTTGACGGGAAGACCGACAGGGTTCTCGATGTCTAGATAATTCGTGCAGAAAAATATGCACTCTTCGGCCAGAAAGCCCTTGGCTATGCTTCCATCTGGACGGGACCTGTTGCGAACGTATCCTTTGATGTGTCCGTTCATCCTTTCGAACGCCATCATGCTGCGGAGGAACATCGGCCCGAGTTGTACGATGTCCTCCACAACATGGACCAGCAGATGCACCATAATGTCGAAGAATGCGGGTGGGAAGTAGACCTCAAGCTCACATAGTATCACCATGATCTCCTCATGTAGCCTTCCGAGCTGATTCAAGCCAATCGACTTCCTAGATATGACGTCGAAAAACTTGCATAGGCCAAATAACGTTTCACGGACGTGCTCGTCCATTATCCCTCTTAGTGCGACCGGAAGTACCTGCGTCATTAGCACGGCACAGTCGTGAGACTTCATGCCACTGAACCTCTGCTTCGCCTCGTCTAGGTATCTGCTTATCTTGCCCGTGGCCGTAGGAAATTTGACTCCTAAAAGGCACTTGAAAACTGTTTGATCTCATCACGGCTTAGAGTGAAGCAAGAAGGAGGCGTAATATTCGTTCTTCTTGAACTTTTTACCCTTCCGACGACCTTGTGTCGTCTCCGACTCATGATCATCGCCATCTTCACGATCATCGAGAGTAGTCGTCCTCCGTGAAGCTCCTTCCGGATACCCAAGCATATCAGGTCGTGCCTTGCTTTCGGACCATCTTTCGTCCTATCTGGCATGTTGATTATGGTGGCGACCAGACTCTCGCACACGTTTTTCGTGATATGCATGATGTCGAGGCTATGAGGCGTGCAGAGAAACTTCCAGTATGGCAACTCCCATAAAATAGACCTTGTTTTCCATACCTTCATCAGCGGCTTGTCTTGTTTCTGCCTCTTTCGCTTCTTTCCAGGCTTAGGACAATCTTTCCAGTTTTTTAGCAACTCTTCCACTTCTTCGCTGCTCCTACGCTCTGGGATTCCTCGGGTCTCTGATTTGCCATCGAACAGGTCTCCACGTTTTCTCCATGGATCATTCTTGCCGAGCCACCTCCGGTGCGCCATGAACACGGTTTTCGATGACCCTGGATCTTTCTCTAGTTGGAGATAGCTTGTGTTATCCATGCACCTAACGCATGCGCAGAATCCTTGGATAACCTGCCCCGAGATATACACGCAACCTGGATAGTCTTGCACCGTAGTGACCAACGGCTCTCATAGTGAAATAATCTTGTGCGGCGTCATAAGTATTGGCTCAGATTCCCATAACGTGGCTATCTCCTCTTTCAACAGCCGAGATACTGATTGATGTCGGTACCAGGTTGTTTCGGCCCTTGAATTAGCATACTCATTTGTATGTACTTCTTCTTCATGCACAACCATGGAGGAGGTTGTACATCCATACAAACACGGGCCAAGTGTTGTGCGTGCTTTCACAGCTACGAACGGATTGAGTCCATCGGTGCTCGCACCAAGCCTGATGTTCCTCGACTCTCCACCGATTGGGAATTCGAGGTCCAATGCTTTCCAGCGGCTAGCATCCAAGGGTGCGTCGGCAGCTCATCCTTTTCGGTCATCATCATCTCCCGGCTTCTTCCTTTCCGCATGCCATCACATGAGCTTCGCTTCCTTAGGGTCCGCGAAATAGCGCTGACGAGGAGTGACAGGAAAGTACCATACCACTTTTCGAGGTGCTTTCTTCCCTTTGTATCGACTCACGCCGCACACCGGACATGTGGTTTTCTCCGTCCTCGCCCGATAAATGATGCAATCGTTGATGCATACGTGATATCTAACATGCGGTAGATCGAGAGGACGATTTTCTTGGCATCCTCGATACTAGTTGGACATGTGTTCTCCGGGAGACGATCGTGCGAGAATGCCATCATATCGTCGAAGCTTGCGTCGCTCAATTTGTGCTTTGCCTTCATCTCCATAGCCTTGAGCGTTACATTCAACCGGGTATCATCGGGCTGCATCCTTCATACAATGGAGTAACGCGTCTTTCTCAAGTTGCGCAAGCTTGCCTTTCTCTCTAGCGGCAGCCTGGCGTTACTAAATCGCTTGAAGCAGCTCTTGCACATAAGGTTCCCTTTGACTCACCGACATTGTTCCATCGTAAATGCGCTCCTCCGGCATCTAGATCATCATCATACCGGTCTGCTTCCGCACCTTCACCATCTCCAGGAGACTCTTCATCATCTCGCCCGTTCTCGCCGTGATGATGATCATCGTCATGTTGGCCACCTTCACCGTCTCCATCATCTACGTCATCGCTTATCCAACGAGTGTATCCATCCATGAAACCATGGCGGAGCAGGTGCGCCTGCAGATTCCCGGAATCTGGGTCGATCACCCAGTTGAGTTTGCATCTTCTGCACGGACATCTTATATCTGTCTTGTTATTTCGTATCATGTCGGGCGTCGCACATTTCAAAAATCTAGCCACAATGCCTTCGCTCATTATGCGGACCATTTTTGCCTGCACGGTGTACATGATACAATTTTGAAGTCTATTAGAACCACATAATGAATGCATGCATGCAATGGTCGATAGAAAATTTCGGCATGACCTATCCTAAAATTAGGACCTTTGCGAAATGCCAAAGTCTTGCCAAAATGGAAATGAATCAACATTTTGGCAAAACAAATGGAAACTTGTTCACATACAAACACAAGAGAGAGAGAGATCGAGACCGATCCATACACACATGAACATATCATTATCCTCTCCATACGCACATGCATGAGCATCATCGATACTCTCCATACACACACACATATGACCATCCTCTCCACATACACACATCATGAGCATCGATCATCTACATACATATGAGCACATCATCCACATACACATGAACACATCCTTACATGGACAACTTACCGAGATGAGACACCCGATCGCGAGAAAAGATGGAAAGGAGAGGTGCTGGCGTCGGAGAAGGAGATGAGAGACCGGAGACCTCCTCTATTACTTATGTAACATCCAAAGCAAGTTTTACATGCTAAAAATGGTGAATGGGTGGAGAAATTGAGGTGGGAAGGAGAAGATCCCGACTAGATCTAATGAGGAAGAAGAAGGGGAAAGTGAAGTGTGGGGTGGTGGATGTGTGGTCACACATGTGCACATAAAGTGCTGTCCTAAAAAAATCGACACATCCGTGGCGCACACGGCCCTAGTGCGCCACAGGGAGTACAAACATCTGTGGCGCACCATGCCATGTGCGCCACGGATGATCCTACTCCCTGTGGCGCACTAGGCCGAGTGCGCCACAGATGTTTGTGGCCGTTTCACAGCAGAGGGGGGCGTGCGCTTAGGCGTAGCGCACCCCCCCCATGTGCGCCACAGATGATAGCGCACTACAGTCATGTGCGCCACGGTTGTTCTAGTTACTAGTAGGGCACTGCCCACAGGTGAGCCACGCCTGTTTTAGCTGTGGGACACTTCAACCATGTGAGCCACGGATGTGTTGATTACCTATAGCCGTTTTCCTAGTAGTGACATCCAATAAATCCTTATCATGAAGATAAAGCCTTGCATAAAATTTATTAATAATTATATTATTGGGGAGCTCATGAATGGGACATTTGAGCATTAGTAACTTTATTCTCCCCCAAGCTTCGGCAGTACTATCTCCATCACGAGGCCAAAATTATATATTGATTTCGATCTCTATGAATATCACTAGGAGGATAGAATTTAGAATAAAAGAGAGGTACAATTTACTCCCATTCAAGAGATTGGCCATTCTTTAACAGCTTATACCATTCCTCAGCTCTGCCTTTCAATGATAAAGAGAATAACTTTTTCTTACTTGTTCCGTTGTAATACCTGCTCAATTGAACAACCCGCATAATTCGTGTATAAAAAGCAAATGATCACTAGGATGGGCAGTTCCATCTCCAAAATAGTAGTTATTCATAACACGATCAACAATTTTTGTAGGTATTTTAAAATGATCTATTTCAGCAGGTGGTGGTTCATCTATTACCTTAGCAGTGGTAGTAGCATTCCAAAATAGGAAACAAATTGTGTTATCCGTATGGAAATAAAATAACAAACATAAATAAACAATACTCACAGTATAAATTTCCTTTACCAGTTCCACTCTTCAATAGAGCTTCACTCCCTGGCAACAATGCCAGAAAATAATCTTGATGACCCATAAGTATAGGGGGTGTATCGTAGTACTTTTGATAAATAAGAGTGTCGAACCCAACAAGGAGAAGAAGGTGTTTACAAGTGGTTTGGATCAAGGATTCACTGTAAGTACTTAGCAAACGGATTTTTAGGGGGTTTTTGATAATGCAGATAAATAAAGTGCGAGTAAATAAAAGACAATAATAATAATTGCAGCAAGTGGCCCAATCCTTTCTTTAGCAAAGGACAACTCGTTTGTATTACTTAAGATGACCAAACGTTCTCAAGGACACATGGGAATATTGTCAAGTGCTTTTGCTTCATATAGTTGATTAATATTCTTTGGTTGGACAAGTGTTGTGTGAGTGAATCTATGCTAATGTACTGACCTTACTTGGACTAATACATACGTGTGATTATACCCCTTGCAAGTATCCGCAACTATAAGAAAGTAATTAAGATAAAAACCTAACCACAACATTAAACTCTGAGATCGTACACTCCCTTATGCAATGGTTTCCTAACGGGGGTTTAGGTTTCTATCACTCCGGCAAACCCACAATTAGTAGCGAAATACACAATGCATTCCCCTAGGCCCGTAAAGGTGAAGTATCATGTAGTCGACGTTCACATGACACCACTAGAAGAATAGCACCACAACTTAAATTCAAACCATTAAATATTACTCAACACAATCCACTACTAACAACATGACTTCTCCCATGTCTTCAAGAACTAAATGAACTACTCACGAGACATCATATGGATCAAGATCCAAGATGAAATAATGATAAGTAATCATCTGAACATGAACAATAATTCAATGGTTCCACTCAATAGCATCAACTACAACAAGTAATTAACACGGGGAAAGTTTCCCCTAAGAAATATGCAAGATTCAACCCAATTGTTACAGAGGGATGGAGTGGTGGTGATGATGCTGGTGGAGATGATGGTGAGGATGATGATGATCCCGATGAAGTCTAACATGATGACGGTGTTGATGACCACAATCTCCCCTCTCTGGGAAGGAATTTCCCCGGTAGAATTCTGCCTGCCGGAGAGCCCTTTCTCTCTCTGTAGTTTCCGCCCCACAGAGGCGGCAAAATCTTTCTCTGGTCGCTCCCCGAGTCTTAGGGTATCGGGAGGATTATATATGCCAAAGGGCGATGCCAGAGGTGGGCCAGGGTGGCCACACCACCTGGTGGCGCGCTAGGGGGACACGCGCTAGGGGGTGGTGTGGGCCCCCTGTGGCCCATCTACACTCCTCCTTCTGGCTTCCTTCGTCTTCTGGAAAAATAGGAATTTCCGTATATTTTCTGATCTTCGCGAATATTGCATCTGGACAGAGCTTTTTCTATCAGAATCCTGACTCCTACAGTTGATCCTCCAGAAGTCATCAAAGATGCAAAATTGATGAAATAACATGAGTATCATCTCTTTATATGAAATATATCAATGAATAACAGTAAATTATGATATAAAATAGTGATGCAAAATGGACGTATCATGTACTTTTGATGTCGTATGTGCATTCTCATGACCACTAGCATAGCTAAAAAACTCTTGAGGTGCACCTAAGATCGCTCTAAATATATGTAGAGATATCCCATAATTGGTCTGCTACTGTCGTAGTAGTGTAATATGGAGCTACCTTATGATTTTTAGTCCATTGTTAGCAGATCTGTAACTGGAAACTATTCCGTACATTAGCAGAGTAGTATATATGTGTGTGTGTGTGTGTTTAATTCATTTGAGGCTTCCCAAGCGGCTTTCGAGGCATCGAGCTGGTGCCCTATGCTGGAACAAACGACTTATTTTCCTCTACCATCCCTTCTCCTCCCTCAAATCCTGATATTCAGAGTATATGTTTGCTGAGCTATAATGTACTTTGTTTTTGATATTAATATATTAGCTATTCTGTTCAAAAAAATCTCAGTGAGCCGAATTAGTTTGATTCGATACTGGGCGATTTTCTCGGTCCTGGGAGAGGAACACGAGACGATTTTTTCGGTCCTAGGAAAGGAACACGGGACGCCAAGGAAAAAAGGAGGAGGTTGGATATGGGTCCCGCATAATTTATTATCTCACGCCACAACGTGTTGAAAATTTTGCAAAAAAACCGGAAATCTCTTCCCGCCGCTCCCTTGACACTATAGAAGAAGTGTAGTATTTCTGCCCCTACTACTACTAGTAGCACTACTACTACTCCCCCTTCCCATCCTTTTCTCTTCCGACCAGCAACCTCCAATCGCTAGCTCCCATCATCAGGCAAGAAAGCAAGTGTCACCTAATCGGGATATGTTCACCTAATCAGAATATTTTCCCTCCTCTCCTCTGATTGATTGGGCCATTGGGCTGGGGTGGAGGTGGGGGTTGGGTGACTAATTTCCTTTGGATTCGGGATCAGAGTATGGTCAGCGCTGTTCTGATTTGGGCATTTGGTCGGGTTCCAAGTCGATGTTCTTCACTTTGTAACCTTTAATTTCTACTAACGTGCAATGGATTTTGGGTTAGATTCTATATGGAGAACTATGGGTCAGTGGCGCGCACGGCCACTACGCATAGTGATGGTCTCGTCAGTTCACTTAAAAGTTGCCTAAAAAGGTAATGGAGCAGCGTATTCGTTGCGTTCTTCCATTCTTTCCCATGCAGAAAGTGGTATTCTGCAACCTGGATGTATCCATGTGCTCAAAGTTGTCTCTGTCTGCATCTTGTTTTTGTGGAAGCTTCTGTGACACCATCTTGTTCTTTATTTACTGTAGCATGGTGGTACATACCTACGAACTTGCGATGCTCCAGGTGCGGGAAATAGCATGATACCCCCACATGCCGGAGGATCCGGCCAGTACCACTACTCACCAAACAAGCGCAAGGCCATTGCCCAGCTGGGAGGGCCCAGCTTAAAGAGAAGGGTTTTTTTCTTAATCAACTTACCATGGTGCGGTCTGATTTAATTATTATCCGCTTGGTGTCATGCATGCTTATCAGATGTTCAAAAACATGTGTGATTTTATTAAGTCTAGCATTGTGTTTATATGAATACAGATCTAGATCTGTCTGACTATCTCATACACAGTCATATATATATGACTACTATGTACTGCATTGAACTATTGAGCTCTGTTGCTATTTATTGAGATTGAAGTTGCTGCTGCGGAAGCTGAGGCTATTGTAGAGGCTAGTAGATTGCTCATGCCCCCCACCAAAAGCGGACACTGTCTACATGATGAGGAAGCGCAAACACAGTACCTAGGTTGGCACTGACCTCTCTAAAAAGTGGGTATAATTTGGAAATCCACAATTTCACATGTTATGATTTTCCATGTAATTGTTATTAGCTATACTTATCTTTACACTCATCATAAGTTCACAAACATCAAAGTTGCTTGCTTTCCAGGCAATGATTTTTTCTGATATTATTAGATTTACATGATATTTACATAAGTTAACCTTTCCATTTAATTTCATTCAGTACCACGCATCAGCTGCTCAGCCCTTTCTTCTACCGTCCTCTTGTCAAGCTTGTGGATTGAAAGGTGGGCCATGTATGCCCTTCTGAAGTGTAACATCCCAAAAATGTTGAACAATGATTATCAAATTCCAATCACCAAAATTAGGGTTAACAAAAACTTTTGTTAATTCAAATCATTATGAATGCATGTGTGTTTGTGATGATTGTATGAATGCATGAATGGACTTGTGTGATTGATATAAATAGCAAGGAATGGTTTAAAGGTGAAAACAACATCATCTAAAACATTCCCAAGCAGAAACAAATCAAGAGAAAATCAAAAACAAAACAAATTAAGCAAATGGTAATTCTTGCTCACTAGGCCACTTTGAGTGTTGCTAGTCCAAGATTTCAAACAGAAACTTTTCCATTTCTTTTCACCCCTTGCTGGACCAAGTAAAAGTGAATCAAAGCCCACCTTTCAAACTTGCAGAAACATTTGGCAACTTGATTCAAATCACATTTAAAAATTGAATCTGATTCATATGTGAAGATCACCCCTTTTTCAAAAACCAACCAAACCAATTCCACTTGACCAATCCCACTAACCAGAGACTCCCTAGTATGTAACCAACACATCCACCAAGTTTGAATCCAAAATTCAAATTTGAATCTCTTTCGGCCATTTCATCAAACACCTTGCTGGCACCAAACAAACAAACCACAAACTGAAGGGTTCGCAGCATAGAAAACAAAAATTTTCCTACGATGTGAACTATATACCAAGATCTATTTATACTAGATACAAACAACGGGCGGATGTATATCCGTAGAGAACATACCCTTGAAGACCGACAAAGTTTAACGAGTCCCACTCGTGGTTGATGTAGACGATCTCTTGCCGATCTCAAGATCGAGAGGAAGTCCTAGCGCCGCAAATCAGCAGCGCATCCGTGCTCGCACACACGTTCGAGGCACCGAGCAACCTCCGCCTCCTCGCTCCAGCGATGCAGCGGAAGCACAACTCTTTCTTGCCGAATAGCCACCGGGAACATGTATCTCGCTAGTCCGAGACCATGGGGATAAATTCTAGAGGGGAGAGAGATCCTTCACGAGGAGGTGTGAGTGAGAAGTGAGAGGAGGGGCTCCTTTTATAGGAGGAGGGGAACCCCAAGGGGTGGCGGCGCATGGGGCTGCCCCTTGCCCTCCCTCTTCATGTGGGTGGACACTCCACTCACAAAACTCCTCCAAATTCCTCCACTCAAAATCCCACTCAAAGATCCCATTAAATTTCCACCAAATTTTATGCAAACTCTCATTAAATAAAACTCTTTTATTTTATTCAGAATTTTGTCAATTACTTTAATGACAAACATTCACAAATAAACCCTTGCTAGAATTCTATTTCACATGCATAACCACTTTACGCAATTTCACCCGAAAACTGTTTGGTATCTAGTGAAATAAATTCCTGCGCTTGTTTATTCTTTTCGGCATGAAACTTTTGCTCCAATTGGATGTCGGTGTCTCTTAAGTGTGTCACCCTACGGTTCGTGAATAATGCGGACATGATCGAGACCCTCTCGGATCAATAATCGAGCGGGATCCGGAGACCCATCTTGACTCCCACATTCAACGATGACTTTCTTGTGATTGTCGGAACCTTTTACGCTAGTATCTTAATCCCTTTGTTTCACGATATATTACATGCCCGAGATTCGATCATCGGTATCTCCATACCTAGTTTAATCTCGTTACCGACATGCACTCTTTTCTCGTTCCCGTGATATAACATTCTAGTGATCAAATCACTTGCTTGCAAGCTAATCAATGTGATATCACCGAGAGGGCCCAGAGTATATCTATCCGTCATCGGGATGAACAAATTCCACTCTTGATCCATGAGCCTCTACATAACACTTTATTAGTTCTGAACCCATCTTTATAATCACCACATTACGGTGTGACGTTTGATGTTATCAAGAAACTCTTCGGTGTTAGTGATTGACATGATCTCATGGTCTAAGGATTAGGATCACCGTAAGTTGTTATAGCAATATAAACTCAATGACTTTGATCGTAATGCTATACTTGGATGAATGTTCATCACATCATTACACTAATGTTGTGATCCCGTTATTAACAACATCCAATGTCCATGATCAGGAAACCTTGATCATCTTGTTAATCAACGAGCTAGTTTATGAGAGAGGCTTAACTAGGAACTTTCTGTTTGTTTATTAAACACACATGTATTAACGTTTCCGTATTAATACAATTATAGCATGCAAAATAAACATCTATCATATACTTGGAATACACATAATAAACAATTTATTATTGCCTCTCAGGGCATATTCCCTTTAGTCTCCCACTTGCACTAGAGACAATAATCTAGTTACATAGTGATATATCTAACACCCATTGAGTTCTGGTGTTGATCATGTTTTGCTCTAGGGAGTTTTAGTCAACGGATCCGCTACATTGAGATCCGTATGTACTTTAAATCTTTATATCTCCATCCTTGACATGCTCATGGATGGAGTGAAACGCGCTTAATATGCTTGGAATGCTTGTGAGACCTTGGCTCTTTGGCATTGGCAATGGCACCATTGTTGTCACAATAGATCACCATTGGGTCCAACGCTTGCCACAACCCCTAGTTCGGATATGAACTCCTTCATCCAAGCGCTTCTGGAGCTTCAAGCAACAACATATTCGGCCTCCGTTGTTGATCCGCTACCACAGGTTGTTTGGAGCTCCTCCAACTAACGCTCCGCCATTCATGAAATACGTATCCGGATTGAGACTTAGAGTCATCCGGATCGGTGTCAAAGCTAGCGTCGACATAACACTTAGCGACGAGCTCTTCTTCACCTCCGTATACAAGAAACATATCCTTAGTTCTTCGTAAGTACTTAAGGATATTCTTGACCGCTATCCATGTTAGAACACGGATCCGATTGGTACCTACTAGTCAAACTAATAGCGTGTGCCACATCCGGTCTTGTACATAGCATGGCGTACATAATAGAGCCTATGGTGAAGCATAGGGATTTTGTCCATTATCTCTCTTTCTTCCGAAGCGGACTTTGAGTCTTACTCAATGTCTTGCCTTGCAACATAGGTAAGAACCCTTCTTACTTCCGTCCATTTTAAACTTCTTTAAAATCTTATCAAGGTATGTACTTTGCGATAGCCCTATTAGGCGCCTAGATCTATCTCTATAGATCTTTATGCCTAATATGTATGACTTCACCTAGGTCCTTCATTGAAAATTTCTTTGTTTAGATAACTTTTAACATTTTAAAGTTCTATATCATTCGATCAATAATATGTCATCCACATATAATATCAGAAATGCCACATTGCTCCACTCACTTTCTTGTAAATACAAGCTTCTCCATAAGTTTGGACAAATCCAAACTCTTTGATCACCTCATCAAAGCGGAGATTCCAACCGTGATGCTTGCTTCAATCCATAGATGGATCGTTGAAGCTTGCACACCTTGTTAGCATCCTTAGGATCGACAAAACCCTTTGGTTGTATCATATACAACTCTTCTTCAATATTACCGTTGAGAAAGCGGTTTTGACATCCATCGCCATATTTCATAATCGAAATATGCATCAATTGCTAACATAATCCTAACTGACTTTAGCATCGCTACGGAGAGAAAGTCTCATCGTAGTCAACTCCTTGAATTTGTCGAAACCCCTTTGCGACAAGTCGATCTTTATAGATGGTCACATTACCATCGACATCAGTTTTCCTTTTGAAAATCCATTTGTTCTCTACGGCTTTCGGTCGTGAGGTAATTCCACCAAGTTCCAAACTTGATTTTCATACATGGATTCCATCTCGGTTCATGGCTTCTAACCATTTGTTGGAATCCGGGCATCATCGCTTCTTCATACGTCGCAGGGTCATTATATTCATCAACCATGAAATTTATGACAGATTTCCGTCTGTTTCGGGGCTGCGCATCTGTTTGACTGCGAGGTTCGGTAGTACTCTCTTCGGAGTTTCATGATCATTATCATTAGTTCCCTCTTCAACAGGTGAAGCCAACTCGGAGCGACTTCGTGACTGCGCTACTCGCCATACTTTGAAGAGAAGGTTCCACAACCTCTTGAGTTCTACCTTCCGACTACTCACACCTTTCATGAGAAACTCTTTCTCTAGAAAGGATCCATTCTGGCAACAAAAACCTTGCCCTCGGATCGTGATAGAAGGAATACCCAATAGTTTCTTTAGGGTATCCTATGAAGACATTTTTCCGCTTTGGGTTCGAGTTTATCCGGTTGAAGTTTCTTCACATAAACATCGCAACCCCAAACTTTAAGAAATGACTTAGGTTTGTTTCCAAACCACAATTCATACGGTGTCGTTTCAACGGATTTAGATGGTGCCCGATTTAAAGTGAATGCAGCGGTTTCTAGTGCATAACCCCAAAATGACAACGGCAAGTCCGTCAGAGACATCATAGATCGAACCATATCTAATAAAGTACGATTACGATGTTCGGACACACCATTTCATTTGTGGTGTTCGGCAGGGGTGTTAGTTGTGAAACAATTCCACACTCTTTCATGTGAGTGCTAAACTCATAACTTAGATACTCACCTCCACGGTCGGACCGTAGAAATTTGATCTTTCTATTACGATGATTTTCCACTTCATTCTGAAATTCCTTGAACTTTTCAAAGGTTTCAGACTTGTGTTGCATCAAGTAGATATAACCGTATCTACTCAAATCATCCGTGAAAGTAACAAAATAACGATATCCACCTCGCGCCGACACACTCATTGGACCACATACATCAGAATGTATGATTTCCAATAAATCTGTCGCCCGTTCCATTGAACCGGAAAACGGCGTTCTAGTCATCTTGCCCATAAGGCATGGCTCACATGTATCAAATGATTCATAATCAAGTGATTCCAAAAGTCCATCCGAATGGAGCTTCTTCATGCGTTTAATGCCAATATGACCTAGACGGCAGTGCCACATATATGCGGATATATCATCATCAAGTTTAATCCTTTTAGCATCAACATTATGAATATGTGTAACATTATCATCGAGATCCAACAGAAATAAACCATTCAACATTGGTGCATGACCATAAAAGATTTCATTCATATAAATGGAACAACCATTGTTCTCAGATTTGAATGAAAAACCACTTTGCAACAAACATGATCCAGATACAATGTTCATGCTCAGTGCAGGCACCAAATAACAGTTATTTAAGTTTATGACTAATCCCGACGGTAAGTGGAGAGGTAGCGTTCCGAAGGCGATCACATCAACACTTGATCCATTGCCGACACGCATCTTGACCTCACCCCTTGCTAGTGGTGCTTTGTTCGCGACCTCGATTCGAGTTACAAATATTAGCAACCGAACCGTATCAAATACCCGGTGCTACTGCGAGCACTAGTCAAGTACACATCAATAACATGTATATCATATATACCTTTGTTTGCCTTGCCGGCCTTCTTGTCTGCCAGATACTTGGGGCAGTTGCGCTTCCAGTGGCCAGTCCTCTTACAATAGTAGCACTCGGTATCGGACTTAGGTCCAACTCGGGGTTTCTTTTCAGCGCTGACAAAGCTTACCGTCCTTACTTCCTTCCGTTTTCCTTCTTGTCTTTCTTGAAACCAGTGTTCCTATTGATCATCAACACTTGATGTTCCTTTTGATCTCCACTGCAGTTTTAAGCATTGGTAAGCTCGGGAGAGACTTCTTCATGCCCGCATATTATAGTTCATCGAAGCTCTTATAGCTAGGTGGCGAGACTGCAGAACACGATGGATGCCTAAGTCAATGGTAATCGTTATTCCCAAGGACACAAGCTTATCGGCGTAACCGACATCTTGAGTACATGCTCACTAACGAGCTGTTCTCTTCCATCATGCAGCTAAAGAACTTTTACGAGCATTGTAGCTCTCTCTGACATGTGTGTCGAAAATCATTTTCAACTCACCCATTGTATCAAAAGCATTGCCGTTTTGAAACTTTGAAGTTCGGCTCTAGCCCATACAATATGCCGCAATGAACTAAGTTGTGGTCCTCCGACGAGTCGAGATAGACATTCTTCTCCGTCGGGGGCATCATCAAGTGGGGGGCCTAACGGGCGCTTCTAGCACATATTGCTTTTGTGCACAGAGAGGAGAATCCTCAAATTCATGGCCCATTCAAGAAAGTTGCTACCGTTCGTTGCTAGTTTCTCTTTCTCCATGAACGCATTGAAATTAAAAGCGGTGGTGCCATCTACAACAGAATTTGTAAAGTTTAGACTAAGTGTATGATAGATTGAGTTCAACTAATCTATATTACGAATGAACTCCCACTCAAAAGCGACATCCTCGTGTCCTTTTGGTGATTACATGAACCAAATCCACTACACCAAGTCCGATCATCACGTGAGTCGGTATAGCTTCAAAGCGAGCATCAAATGGGCATCATATCAACTATATGACTCATGCTTAACCTTTCGGTCGTGTTCCGAGGCCATGTATGCATACATGCTAGGCTCGCCAAGTTAGAACCTTAGTATTTTTGCGTAATGTGCTCTTACACCAAGTATGGTCGAGGATCCAAGTACACCCGATCATCACGTGATGTCTTGGAGCGAAAACATAATCGGTGCATACTAAAGGAAGAACACATTTTTATCTTGATATTTAAATGAGGGATCATCTTATTATGCTTAACAAAGCGCTAAATAAGCAATATAAGATGCAAACAAACATCATATGTTTATTAGTGAAATTATATGGTTCCCGCAGATGATCTCTATCATGTGCATCGTGGTATGATCACTATCATACCTATATATGTGTTGTAAGAGTAGCATCTCATACTTCTACTTACAACACTACCATATCATAACACTAGCCCAGCAACAATCTAAACTAGACGCCTCTAATTTATCCATTGCAAGTTTTACGTGGCTGAGGGCTTTCGAGATAGAACCGTTCTTACCTACGAACATGAACCACAACGAGGATAATCAAATTGTTGACAACTCGCTTGCAAAATAGATATTGACTATAGTAGGAGAGACAGACACCCGCTAGCCACTTATGCAAACTAGTTGCATGTCAAGCGTGGAACAGGTCTCATGTGCGAGGACATGTAAAGTTAGTCCGGGCCGCTTCATCCCACTATGCCACCAATATCCAAAATCACAAGAAAGAAGCAACAACATGATCATCATCGCCCACATACTCATATGTGTACTACCCGTGTAAAGTATCTACGCATAGATCCGGCTCGATACCCTTTGAAGGGTTCATGACATAGAAAACAAAAATTTTCCTATGATGTGAACTATATACCAAGATCTATTTATACTAGATACAAACAGCGGATGTATATCCGTAGAGAACATACCCTTGAAGACCGACAAAGTTTAACGAGTCCCACTGTGGTTGATGTAGACGATCTCTTGCCGATCTCAAGATCGAGAGGAAGTCCTAGCGCCGCAAATCAGCGCATCCGTGCTCGCACACACGTTCGAGGCACCGAGCAACCTCCGCCTCCTCGCTCCAGCGATGCAGCGGAAGCACAACTCTTTCTTGCCGAATAGCCAACGGGAACATGTATCTCGCTAGTCCGAGACCATGGGGGATAAATTCTAGAGGGGGAGAGAGATCCTTCACGAGGAGGTGTGAGTGAGAAGTGAGAGGAGGGGCTCCTTTTATAGGAGGAGGGGGAACCCCAAGGGGTGTGGCGCATGGGGCTGCCCCTTGCCCTCCCTCTTCAGGTTGGTGTACACTCCACTCACAAAACTCCTCCAAATTCCTCCACTCAAAATCCCACTCAAAGATCCCATTAAATTTCCACCAAATTTAATGCAAACTCTCATTAAATAAAACTCTTTTATTTTATTCAGAATTTTGTCAATTACTTTAATGACAAACATTCACAAATAACCCCTTGCTAGAATTCTATTTCACATGCATAACCACTTTACAATTTCACCCAAAACCTGTTTGGTATCTAGTGAAATAAATTCCTCGCTTGTTTATTCTTTCGGCATGAAACTTTTGCTCCAATTGGATGTCGGTGTCTCTTAAGTGTGTCACCCTACGGTTCGTGAATAATGCGGACATGATCGAGACCCCTCGGATCAATAATCGAGCGGGATCTGGAGACCCATACTGACTCCCACACATTCAACGATGACTTTCTTGTGATCGTCGGAACCTTTTACGCTAGTATCTTAATCCCTTTGTTTCACGATATATTACATGCCCGAGATTCGATCATCGGTATCTCCATACCTAGTTTAATCTCGTTACCGACATGCACTCTTTTCTCGTTCCCGTGATATAACATTCTAGTGATCAAATCACTTGCTTGCAAGCTAATCAATGTGATATCACCGAGAGGGCCCAGAGTATATCTATCCGTCATCGGGATGAACAAATTCCACTCTCGATCCATGAGCCTCTACATAACACTTTATTAGTTCGAACCCATCTTTATAATCACCCCGTGCTACGGTGTGACGTTTGATGTTATCAAGAAACTCTTCGGTGTTAGTGATTGACATGATCTCATGGTCTAAGGATTAGGATCACTTCGTAAGTTGTTATAGCAATATAAACTCAATGACTTTGATCGTAATGCTATACTTCGGATGAATGTTCATCACATCATTACACTAATGTTGTGATCCCGTTATTAACAACATCCAATGTCCATGATCAGGAAACCTTGATCATCTTGTTAATCAACGAGCTAGTTTATGAGAGAGGCTTAACTAGGAACTTTCTGTTTGTTTATTAAACACACATGTATTAACGTTTCCGTATTAATACAATTATAGCATGCAAAATAAACATCTATCATATACTTGGAATACACATAATAAACAATTTATTATTGCCTCTCAGGGCATATTCCCTTCACAAACACTATTGTGAGCAGTGATCAGTGCCTAACTGGTTCCCTATCTATCTCACACTACACTCTCAGTAGATCATCTAACTTGTTTAACCCCTCTAGATCGCTGTAAAGCAGACCATGCCATCAATGGCAAGCAGGCTGAGAGCACCCTTGACACCCCAATGTCGCCAGCAAGCTAGGATAAGCACTAGCCTCGCAAACCTTGTCTAGGACACTCTCCATCGTCCATCGCCACCCCCTATCCAATCCCCGAGCCTTGCCAGCCACTGGACCACACGGAAAGCTCGTTCCCAGTTTCTCTGTGAGCATGCCGAGAGCGCGCCAGAGCGTCAGCCGCGACACATGCCCAAAGACCGCGCGCCGCCCTCGCCGCATGCAAGCAGGATCGCCAGCACCCCAGCAACACCGCGGGCATGCCCGTTCGCCGCCGCGTGGACCGTAGACATTGTGCGCCATTAAAACTGCCATCGGACCCGCCCAAAGCGCCACGACGTTCCGACCGTTTCGCACCGCCCCATGCTGCGTATACATGTCGTTGAGCTTCGCCAGGGAGCACAACACTGCCCCTATCGTCGCCCATGCCTTTAGCTCGTTGTGCCGACGACCACGACGAGCTTAGCCCGCGCCCGTTGGTCCCTTTCAGGCACTATAAATAGAGGCCACCCCATCACGAATTCTTCACACCATCTCACTCCCCTCTCTCTCAGAAGCACCCCACCTCACTCCCGGAGCAAGGCGACCAGAGCATTGCCAGAATTTGGCCGGAGTCTGCCGCTGCTGGAGGAGAAGGGCGCCGTTGATTGGAGCCGCCCCAGGAGAAGTTGTCGGTACCGGGAGGATCACCGTTGTCGACTTCGTCATTCACCCCCATCGCCAACCCTCGCCTGAGCCCCCGTGAGCCTCCCATGACCCCCACTGGCTGCGCTAGGGTTTTGTCTCACCGACGTTGCCCGACATGGACGATGAACCGCAGCCGTAGGATTAGAGATTGATCGTGCGGTCCACATCCCCCCGTACTGCTTTGCACCTCTCTGTCTCACTAACGAGTTGGGACAGCCACTTAACCAGCCCGCGCGTGCACTGTGCGTAGTGGGCCGTCCCAGTTAGCATCCCGCGTGAACTAGTAATTCAAATTTAGGTTTATTCTTTTGGTTTCAAACTCAGTTCTGTATCTAGATTCAAAAATCAACCTAGCTCGATTCACTAAACCAAAATGCATGAAACCAATTTTGTTAGAAAGGTACTGGAGTGCTTAATCTAAGCCCGTTGGATTCAAACCATTTAGAATTATAGATCACCCATGGTAAAAATAACAAGGCAGAGACTTTTTTGCATTCAAACATTTTTCAAAATTCAACCATGAAAGCTTCTGAGTTGATTCCAACTCTCAAAAATCACATTTGACCATACCTTTCAGAATATACAAAAATATATAGGTTTACTTGCAGAAATAATGATCAAGTAATAAAAGAATTCCCCATAGGCATTTCTAGTCACTTTAATTAACTAAAATAAAAAAGGTTAAACCTTATTAAATTGTGACACCACTTTAAATCACATTCCCAAGTACTGAAATATGTGGTGATGACATGTGTCAACATGATCCCATGTTTTAGTTGGAGAATATTAAATCTTAAGTAGTTTTTCAATTAGTAGAAATTGCTTTTCAATAATAAAGGAAATAAAAATATTTGCCTTAATGATTGTAATGATCCTATATCATCTAGTGAAAACCTTGGTGTGATAAATAGAAATAGTTAAGTATTGTTTGGTGATTGTGTACATCGTATTTATTTATAGACGCTAGTACCGACCAAGGATACAAGGAGGAAGGAGGATACTACGAGGAAGAAGCCGAGGAGAACTTCAACCACTGCTCTGCACAAGGCAAGCTAACACTTGCAACTATGAAAGTTAGATAACCTATGCAATGCATTAAGCATGCTTGGTTAGCTACATTTGATGATACCCAATCCTAGTCTAACTTGCAAGCTTAGTATTTTATTTCTTTATCAAAGCTTTTCTTTGAGTTTACTTGGTGACTTGTAGATATTAGAAGGATATTTGAAGGTAGCATAAAAAGCATAAAACTTGATCTAAGTTAGATAATCTTGATGTCATCCTGAGTCATGATATTGAACTTAGCTAATTCACACTTGTTTACCACCCCCATTAGTGTTTACCCTCACTTGTAGATGCTAGTGCTAAGCATAAAACTTGATCAACTTTAGATGGGAATACTTGGTGAAAATGGTTATGAAAACCTTAGAATGATGAGTCATTCTACTGAAATGTTTTGACATGTGTTTTCGAAACCAGATGATTTTGATGATGAAAATGTTAAGGCATGAGCCTTAGCCCTTTATAAAACTGATGGTTGTCTAGATGCAATACCATTCAAAATTTTATCTCACAACCATAATACCCGAAATTTGGGTAGGGATTGACTAGAAACTGATATACCTTATTATGGGTTCCCTTGCGGCCATGGTTTGAGCTGAGGCTACCTTGTGAAGATTGTCCACCTGTGCAGTACCCAAGATGACACTTGGTCATGGTTGGGGGCCAAACTCATAGGAGAGGTGCCTATACTAGGGCGTGTAATTGAAAGGTTAGGATTGATTATCCGCATACTGGGTATGGTGAATTCAGCATTGTTCCTGACAGATGTATCGAATGTTGTGGTGAAAGTTTACCACCTCTGTAGAGTGTCAAACTATTCGAATAGCCACGTCCGTGGTTATGGACAGTTGGAGTGGCCAGACTGTTCTATTATCAGATGTTTTCAAAATGACTTATGAAATTATTTATGACTTTGACTTGACCACAACAGAGTTGTGACATGAAATTCAAGTTCCCACTTAGGTGTTATAAAACTTTCAACTAGCTTTCTTTGCTTTTGAAATCAGTAGACATAAATCTGTCTTTTTTGCAAAACTACCCTAGAGCTTAGTATATCCTACTCAAAAACCACTTCACTTGTTAGTATTAGTTTGCGAGTACTTAAAGAGTACTCATGGATTTGTCCCTGGCTATTCCCGTGGCCAGACTATGAAGAAGAGTATCAAGAGGACGGACAACAGGAAGGTTATGATAACTAGGATCATCTCCCATCATCAGCATTGCGTGTGTCCATGAAGATGGAGCTTCACCTACGCTATCGTTATTATTACATTATTCCGCTACTTGAATTGTATTAAGACTGGATCATGAGATCCTTATTTGTGTAAGACCTTATGTATGGTTTGTAATGGATGATGTACTGTGCTATCCAATCTGTTATGTCTCGCAAAAATTGGTAATCCTGGGATTGCGATGTATGGCATAACAGGCATCTGGGATTAAAAATTCGGGTGTTGACACAGAGACATATGGAAGAAAAATGGTGCATGGCCACCCTTCGCTAATGGTACCCATGATATCAGGTATGGATTCCAAGCGGTTTAGAACAACTTGATGTAATATCTTGTATCTCACTTTTCTTGTTGTCGTCTTACTTGTCTATCAATTTTCTCATGAAGGCTTTCCCTTGTGTCGCTCGCCTATAAGCAAGCTGTTCGGAAACGACAAGTTTCTAACACTATATACCCAGCACCCAAAAGGCTTGCGGCAACTATATGATGTGTATGTCTCCCTGACGATGTCCACCACCGATTTGGGTGGCCGGGGTTGGTCCAAGTATGTCCATGAGAATGGTCTGAAGCAGGGAGATGAGGTAGCATTCGATTTTAGCAAGCCTGGGCAGATACTTACAAACCATCGTACACCTGTTGACCAAAGGGCCAAGAACAGAGGCACTACTAATTAATTTGCTTCTGTACTCATCACAACCTCTGATGACTTTCTTGCGACTAAATGTTCTGCACCATTGTCTTCACTAATCGTATGACTCTTACCACTTGTGAAGTCCGCTTCTAGAAGGGTGCCAACATCAAGCTGCTGGCACCGTCACTGGCCCCAGTTCCTGCAACGGCACCTGTTGACCTAAGTAGGAGAAAGAATAAAGGTAGTAACTTAATTTTCTTGTATACTATGATCACTATCTAGGAGTTTAAGAATCCATTTTTCTTGTACACATCTCATATGCCTCTGTGACCACTCCTGCAGTCCCCTTACCTCCCCAGAAGGTAACTAGCATCAAGCCGCTGGTATCGGCACCGACACCTGCAGTGGCATATGACCTAGTTCCTGCTCTGACACCTATTGACCGAAGGAGAAAGATTGGAGGTAGTAGTAAATTAATTTGCTTGTATACTCATCACATCCTCTGATCATTGTCTTGTGAGTAATTGTTGGAGAAAGAGACATTTTGCTTGCACACATCTTATATCCCTATACCATCCCTGCAGTCAGCTTACCTACCCATCAGAAGAAATCTAGCATCAAGTTGTTAGCGCCGGCGCCGACACCGGTTCTGTCTCTTGCACCAGACCCTCTTCAATTAACCGCATCAGCACCAACTCCTGCACCAGCACCATCCCTAGGGCAGTAAGCGGCACCATCTCCATCACCAGTCCATGTTCCTGCACCATCACCAGCTACTACACCAGCCCCAGCACAGGCACCGGCGCAAGCTCCTTGTCAGATCGTATCCTACACATGTGTCATCTCAAGGTCGCACTAGATTATGTTTATGAGTGGTGGCAGATAAACTGCTCTCAATGTATTCTCAAGTTTCACATGATTAAGTTCACTGCTCTTATTAATTATGTGTCTATCTCATGCTTTGACTCATAAATTTCCTAAGAGTGCCACAAAGCAACTAGAGGCCAGACGAAAGGGCACAATATTATTCATGATGCAGAGCGAAGGAGTGAAATTTGAGGGACGCTATGCCATTAACTGTAATGATGGGCGCTTGGCAGCTACTTCTAGGTGGACCAAGTTCAGGAAAGCAGTCAAAATTACCATTGTAAGAATGGTCAATGTCGATGTATCTTGCTTCCCTGAATGCAGCAGTCTGGTCATGCAGTTCCTAGTTGTTTAGCTATTTGGTCGCATGCTATCATAATTAATTATGTGGTTGTTTTATCTCCACTGATCATATATGGGTGGTAAAACTGTGATAACCTTTTGCTGGATTGGAGCTATGACTAGTATGTACTGGTATGTTATATTTGTATCTATACGACGTTTCCCTATATGACCAGGACCAACTATTATGACAATGATTGTGTTCCATCTTAATATGTGAGGAGGAGGTTGCACACAAAAGAAGAATTGATCATCAGTTTTGCTTGCTCCAGTGATCTGAGCTTGTTTGGAGAAAAGGGCAAACTGATTGTTTGCATGGTTTTTGGAGATGAAACAAGAACTGGTTCCATCTGTACTGCTATTGAATTTTAGTGTATTTATTGTTGAATCAGTCATTTTGAAATGCTGCTGAATATGAACTAGGAATATGTTGATATTTTCTCTGTCTAGTTCTATACTGCTGAATCATTCAAATGCTACTGAATTTGTGAAAAGTTCTGTCGCTGCTGCTGGGCTTCTTGCACTAGACATTTTTCATGTGTTTCATCGAAACCGTTGGTTGTGTTTTGGATAGTAATGAGAGGCAGAGAGGGTAAAGATACAACATGATTTCACCAAGTGAAGTCATTGGATACCAAAGCAGTGTTGGCACAGGCGGTGTGTGTATCTGGTTCTTTAGATATTTTTACATGAATATATCTGTCAAAACAAAAGAATTATCGCATTTTCGCACTCCGTCGATGAGTTCTAGTTCCCTCTATATTGCTATTGAATTTCAATGCCTGTATTGCTGAATCAGTCATTTTGAAATGCTGCTGAATTGGTCAAGTGCTGCTGAATATATGAACTAGGAATTTGTCTATTTGCTCTATCTTATTCTGTACTACTGAATCATTCAAATGCTACTGAATTTGTGAAAAGTTTTGTTGTTGTGCCGGGCTGTTTGCACTAGAGCTTTTTCCTGTGTTTTGTCGGAACCATTGGTTGTGTTTGGACAGTGATGAGTGTGATTTCACCAAGTGAAGTCATTGGATACCAGTTCTAGCGCATGGGGTATGTGTCTCTGGTTCTTTTAATATTTTTACATGAATATATCTGTCAAAAAAATTATCGCTTTTCCCCTCCATCGGTGAGGTCTTTATTCTGAATCCGGTAAATCCACGGCAGAATACAGAGTTTACTAAGGACAAGATGAAAGCTAGTATCTTTTGATTTCTTTGTTGTAGTGGCAACGCACATGGTTATATGTGTGATATCTTGAGTTTGAATCCTCTGTGCTTGAAAAATATTTTTTTGGGTTTACATTATTTTCTTCTAGCAATAGTGCTTTACAAAGAGGCTGACACGGCCGACCTGATGATTTCAAGTGCACAAATCGTTTGTAGGTAGTTTCGAAGTTAAGGTATTGAACCCACAAGGATCCCAAAGTAAAGTGTTTATGAATGAAGTGTCTATCACACTCAAAGTTGTCATAGGTGAAGGGAATGTATGGCCCATGTGTGTTTTTGGTAATTAATGACAATCTCTATGGACTAATGTGTAAATTGAGTTTCACTTGTAGGTTTGTCCATTGGCATCGCTTGGGACATGTGTTGGTCTCAAGGTTGAAAGACGAAGAAATGTCCAAGGGCTTTGTGCCATTGGAAACATGAAGAAAGAAGGAGCTTGTAGGTTGATCAAGACAAGTGCAAAGAGTTGCATCAAGATGGATCAACCTCAAGAAGGGATGAAGAAGGGCAAGATCAAGATGCGCCATCTCTAGAAGATCTCATGCTTGAAGCTTTCCATCCTCATGATCATGGAGTGATGAAGAAAAGTTCAAAAAAGAGGTTTCCCCATGGAGTATGGGGTAGCAATTTGCAAGTCTTCATCTTCATAAAGCAAGAGAAAACAAGAAAGGTGTTCCCACTATAGAAGAACAAGACGGTCTACATCAAGTTCAAGTGGGATGCTCAAGGAAAACGTATGTTCTTGATAGGGCTTCTCTTTTGCCGGTCTCGTGTTAGTTAGGAGACCAGGTTTAGGATAGATAGTCGTACTATCAAGAGGGGCTCTCAAGCGGGTGCCTCGTTTGCATCGTTCGGAGAGAGCTCAAACCTTTGCATTCATAGCATCACATTTCTTGGTTGTTATTTTTTTCTTGTCCATGAGAGTATCTAGAGCTTGTGGTCATCATCATAACAATCTCTAGTTCATCAAATAAGGATTTCACTTGCATATATTATTGCGGTTTTTCATCTTGCGAGTTTTCTGGCTCCACACCTTGGGAGATACTTCACATATATATTCATGGTATTTTATACCTAGGTGATACCCAATATTTTGTTGGATTATATTCATTGTTATCTTTCCAACAAAATAGGTTTCATCTCGTTTGGAGTTCGGATGCGAAAGTTATTGCATTTCTGGTTTCTGGAATTTCCCTGATCGGAAGTTCCGGCTTCTCATCGGAAGTTACGCTAGGGCATTTTGCGGCTGGAAGTTCCGGTGGAAGTTCCAGTTCTTGTTCCGCTCATGTACTGTATCCTCTCTATTTGGTTTGTTGTATTTGACGGAATTTGGTCCGGAAGTTACAGTAGTAATACCGCCCCCACCGGAAGTTCCGGCCAGGGACCGGAAGTTCCGCTCGGGCCTAGTTGCCACCGGAAGTACCGATTGAAAATCCTGCTCTTGTTCCGCTCATGTTCAGTAACCTTCTGTTTTGTATGTGTCTATTTGACGGAACTTCCACCAAAAGTTCCGCTCCCACCGGAAGTTCCAGTGGACCGGCGGAAGTTCCGACCAGGACTCGCGTTTTCAGATTCTTGCATCGCAATTTTTGACCGTTGGCTGTGTGCCACCGGAACTTCCGGCCTCCCACCGGATGTTCCGGCTAGGGTCGCGAATGCCCATAATGGGCAGATCTGGGAGCCCTCTAAAAGGGTCTCCTCTTCCCCTTCGTGGGCACTAGCTTTTCCTCTTGGTTCTTGGCCTTCTCTCTCCTCCATTGTTGACCTTGAAGAATATTTCCCTCTCACCTTTCCCTTCCTATGATTCTTGCATCTTTTTGAGGGATTTGAGAGAGGAGATCTAGATCTACAATCCCCCCAAGCCAAATCCCTTCTTTGTGAAGGAATCATTGGGATCTAGATCTTGGAGAGTTTTGTGTTCTCTTTTGTTCTTCCTCCCTTATTCCCATAGTAGCTTTTGTAGCTTCGTTGGAATTTGGGAGTGAATGACTTGCCCTTGCATTTGTTGCATAGGTTTGAGTTCGCCTCGAAGATTCGGTGAGTACAAGCTTGTGGGCTTGTTACTCTTGGGTTCTTGGAACCCTAGACGGTTGTGTGGTTGGGTTGTTGACCTTTTGTGGTCTTGTTGACCTTTTGTGGTCTTGTTGACCTTTTGTGGTCTTGTAGCCTCCTATGGCTTTGTTGTCCTTTTGTGGCATTGTAGCCTTTTGTGGCTTTGTTGTTGGGAGCCTCCAATTGAGTTGTGGAGTAAGCCCCTATCTTGTACGGGTTCGGTGACCGCCCTCAAGCGTCCCATAGTGGAGTGAGTGCCCGCCTTTTGTGGTGCACACTTGGGAGAATAGGGTGAGCCTTTTGTGGCGTCAGTGAGTTGCATGCTTCCGCATCTGGGGTGAGGCCTTGTGTGGAGTTGGGTGAGCATCGAGCCACCACACCTCGAGGTGAGCCATTTGTGGCGTTCAGAGGGCATTGCGCCATCGCACCTCTCCAACAGAGACGCAACTTCTTTGGAAGTGAACTTCGAGAAACAAATCTTTGTCTCCGCGTCCATCGGTCATCTCTCAACCGAGCCCTTTACTTATGCACTTTACATTGTGATAGCCATCATGCTTGAAGTATTTATATCTTGTTATCACTTTTTTGCTTGTATTGCTTAGCATAGGTTGTTGGTGCACTTAGGTGAACTTAGTGGGTAGGTTTTGTGCTCAATAAATTAAACGTTAGTTTTATTCCGCATTTACTTGAGCCTAAACCGTAATAATTTTAAAAGCCTATTCACTTTCAATAGGTCTTCAAGTAAATTGACTGCAAGTGTTGAAATAAGAATAAAATTTGTATTAAACTGAATGTATTTAAATAAAACTAAAATGTAAACTTTAGAAATAAAAAGCATAAAAGTAAAGAATGATTCAATAATCTGTTGTTTTTCCCAGATGACAAAGTAGGCGCGGGCAACCCATAATTAGCCGGAACTCCTCTTGGTAGATTTCAGCCCAACTTCAATAATCCTACTAGTCTGTTACCAAAACCATGGTCAGTCACTAGGATATTAAGATCCATCAGGTTGCTTGGCAATTAGGCTCCTTGGATCAGACTAATGAAATAGGCATAGTGGCTCCTCGTGCTCCTCGTGCTCCTCATTGATATCCCTGTGTCACTCGGGGGTCGCCGGTTTGCTAGCAAACAAGATCTTATCTATGTAGAACAAAGTATCATGTTATCTGGGCCCTTAATTGGACAACAAGCATTAAGCATCTCACAAGTAGTCAAGCACACGTAATATAGTAATTAAAATCAATCACAAACTAATGGAAACTATACAGGCACCTCACATCTCACCAATCCCTTACATCTCCCACGCCCAAAGGAACTTACTCACACATGAGAGAAGAAAGCATCATAAATATAATTAAATAAAAGGAGTTCGTCTCAATATTACCATGGAGATCCACAATAATAATAGAAAATCAATCCAACACAATTCAGGATAGGAAGATACAATCTCAAACCCTAATCTTGCAAGGTGAATATCTCTCTGTCTCTCTCAAGTACAAGTGATGGATATGGGGTGTGGTGGCTAGGAGGTTGAAGATCATGGAGCGAGATGAAGAATGTCTTCCCCTTCTTCTCCGAATCTCTTCTTTCTCCCTTCTGGATGGAACGGAGCCTGATGTGTTGTGTTTTCGCGTATGCCTTCTTCATGAAAGTTTCTCTTTTGACGGGACGAAGGCGGTGGCAACTATACGGCCGGAAAAAATACTCCCGTCGTATAGTTGGTCATTAAACCTACTGGTTGCATTCCTCGATTGCTTCCAAAAAGAGACTTGCTTTTTTTCGCCTGAATATTGTACTTTTGTTGTGGAAACCTTTTGTTGATGTTCAAAACCTGAAACACACATTGAAAACCAAGTTTTCTTCACTACCGAAGTATTAGCATTAGGTAAAGCTAGAAAACCATCAAATCAAGACGAAAACCATCAAGAAAAACCATTAAAAATGTATTGAATCTCACAACTATCAACTCCCCCAAGCTTAGATGTTACTCGCCCTCGAGTGACAAGAAATAAATAAGAATAGTAGAGATCCGAGACTGAAATAAAAGGACTTATATGCTCGAATTGGTGCCAAATTCCTTTCTTCACAATTCCTACAATCTTAAACATGATCATACAAGTATTCACAGGATTGCACTGAGTCCACTTCCTAACCACGTATATCTTGCTAGCGAATAAATTATATGCCCGATCAAGTATCAATAGTTTAGCTAGGAAAGTGAAACAAATTCTTTTGGTTTCTCTCTTTGTTGAGAGATGAAAGACTGTTTGCTCTTGTTTATTTAATAAATTAAGAGTACTCAAGTTAGCACCAGAAACATTCGATTTAAGAAAAACTCATCTACTCCCACGTCAAAATTTCAAGACTCTCAAAGCACCTTTTTTCCTTTCCTTGCTTTTCAAAAATTTCAGCTCTTCCATAAAGAAATCATGCCACTATTTTTAACATGTTAATTAGGACTGTGTTGCGTACTCATGACCATGCCAATAGATAACTGTTGAGCAATAATGGGACAGAGGAGTACTACAACTTCACTTGAAATGTGAGAGCACGAGGAGGCTAAAAAGTTTACTCGTCATAGAATTGCAGCTATAGACGCTTACTTAACTCAATAGCCGAAATCAAGTTGTTTCCCACATTTAGATCGTTTGTTAGCCAGAGGAGTTAATAGTTCCTCATGGAGCACGACAGTGTTGTAATGGCACATCTAAAGACATATCTTACTTTAATTACTAGAAAAACAGTGGCATAATCTTTACTACTTCAAAGCGTCAATTTTATCAAACAATTTCATTCAAAAGTATTATCAAGTCTATTACATTAAGCTCAATGGGGTTGAGTAGTTTATAAAATCAAATCCTTTGGGTGAAACATGGACTCAAGTCATCTTTTGGATGCTTTTTCTTGTTGTAAAAATGTTGGAAATATTTTAACCATGTTCATTGCTCATTATTTCAAAGATAAAAAGGAGACACTAGCAAAGGAATAGAATTTAAAGCTAAGTGGGGAGTAACTCAAGTGCAAGCGAGCAAATAGTTTTAGGTTTAATTTAAAATTGCAAAAGAGGTGATGAAAGGAATGTGATACCTCCTCTTACTTGCTTCGTTCTTGTATTTGAGTTTAACCACGCTATATCTCCCTATTCCCAAGTCACCTGAAATTGAGCAATCTCCGAGAGAAACAAAGAAACAAATTTGCAATAGAAGTTACAACTATTTTTTGTGTGTTTTTGATTTAGGAATGCAAAACTGAAAGTAAACATGCAATTTTTGAAGAAGTAAAATAAATCAATATAATAAATAAAAATATGAATGCAAAGTTTGGAGGTTTTCAAACCTCCCCCAAGCTTAGGATGTTGCCAGGCTTAGTTGTTGCCATCATTCGGCGGCTGGTATGGGTACTGTTGGTAGTAGTTGGGGAAGTTGGTCATAAAGTGACTGAAGCTACTAGTTAGGGAACTAACATCCTCATTCACTACCTGAAGAGTGTGGCCGATTTCTCCAACACGTTGGTTGAGATGCAGAAATTCTTGATAGGAGACGTTGTTGAATCCCTGCTACTGATTGGGCAATGGGTCCCAGGTGTAGGGTTTGCAGCATAGAAAACAAAAAAATTCCTACGATGGGAACAACTATGTACCAAGATCTATCTACTAGATACAAGCAACGTGCGAATATACATCCATAGAGAACATACCCTTGAAGACCGACAAAGCTTAACGAGGTTGAACTCGTGGTTGATGTAGACGATCTCTTGCACACACGTCCGAGGCACCGATCAACCTCCGCCTCCTCGCTCCAGCGATGCAGCGGAAGCACAACTCTTTCTTGCTGAATAGCCATCGGGAACATGTATCTCGCTAGTCCGAGACTATGGGGGATAAATACTAGAGGGGGAGAGAGATCCTTCACGATGAGGTGTGAGTGAGAAGTGAGGGAGGGGGATCCTTTTATAGGAGGAGGGGGAACCCCAAGGGGGTGGCCGGCGCATGGGGGCTGCCCCCTTGCCCTCCCTCCATTCATGTGGGTGGAAGCTCCACTCACAAAATGCCCCTTCAATTTTCTCCACTCAAAATGCCACTCAAATTCCCACTAAATTTCCACCAAATTTAATGCAAACTCTCGTTAAATAAAACTCCTTTTATTTATTCAGAATTTTGTCAATTACTTTAATGACAAACATTTACACATAACCCCTTGCCAGTATTTCATTTCACATGCAGAAACACTTTCTGCAATTTCACCCGAAACTAGTTTCGGTATCTAGTGAAATAAATTCCTACACTTTGTTATTCTTTTCAGCATGAAACTATTTGATCCAAACGGTGCCGGTGTCTCTTAAGTGTGTCACCCTACGGTTTGCGAATAATTCATGCATGATCGAGACCCCTCTCAGATCAATAATCAGAAGCGGGACCTCAAGATCCATACTGAATCCCAGACATTCAACGATGACTTTCTTGTGATCGTGAGAACCTTTTACGCTAGTATCTTAATCCCTTTGTTCCGCGATATATTACATGTCCGAGATTCGATCATCGGTATCTCCATACCTAGTTTGATCTCTTTACTGACATGTACTCTTTTCTCGTTCCTGTGATATAACATTCTAGCGATCAAATCACTTGCTTGCAAGCTAATCAATGTGATATCAACGAGAGGGCCCAGAGCATATCTATCCGTCATCCGGATGAACAAATTCCACTCTCGATCCATGGGCCTCAACATAACACTTTAGTAGTATTGAACCCATCTTTATAATCACCCTGTTACGGTGTGACGTGTGATGTTATCAAGATACTCTTCCATTGTTAGTGATTGACATGATCTAATGGTCTAAGGATCAGGATCACTTCGTATGATGTTATAGCAATATAAACTCAATGACTTCGATCGTAATGCTATACTTTGGATGAATGTTCATCACACCATTCCAATAATGTTATGACCTCGTTATTAACAACATCCAATGTCCATGATCAGGAAACCTTGATCATCTTGTTAATCAACGAGCTAGTTTATAAGAGAGGCATAACTAGGAACTTTCTTTTTGTTTATTAAACACACATGTATTAATGTTTCCATATTAATACAATTATAGCATGCAAAATAAACATCTATCATATACTTGGAATATACATAATAACCACTTTATTATTGCCTCTCAGGGCATATTCCCTTCAGTCTCCCACTTGCACTAGAGACAATAATCTAGTTACATAGTGATAAATCTAACACCCATGGAGTTCGTGTTGATCATGTTTTGTTCTAGGGAGAGTTTTAGTCAACGGATCTGCTACATTGAGATTCGTGTGTACTTTATAAATATTTATATCTCCATCCTTGACATGCTCGCGGATGGAGTGAAAACGGCGCTTAATATGCTTGGAATTCTTGTGAGACCTTGGTTCTTTGGCATTGGCTATGGAACCATTGTTGTCACAATAGATCACCATTGGGTCCAACGCGCTCGCAACCACACCTAGTTCGGTTATGAACTCTTTCATCCAAACTACATCCTGAGCCGCTTCTGAAGCAGCAACATATTCGGCCTCCGTTGTTGATCCCGCCACCACGGGTTGTTTGGAACTCCTCCAACTAACTGCTCCACCATTCATGAGAAATACTTATTCGGATTGAGACTTAGAGTCATCCGGATCGGTGTCAAAGCTAGCATCGACATAACACTTAGCGACGAGCTCTTCTTCACCTCCATACACAAGAAACATATCCTTAGTTATTCACAAGTACTTAAGGATATTCTTGACCGCTATCTAGTGTTCCGATGTAACACCCTCGCCTGATAAGGCTGAGTTCATGCGTATAGTGCCAATCCCTGGATCGGTTCATTGGCACACACAGTACAGATGAATACCAAAGAATTTAACAGTGCATCATAAATAACGAATTGATCTAGAATTTTCAATTGTTACAATAAATCTTAGCACGCAGGCTAGCTCAAATAGTTCAATAGCAAACGGAAGATTAAATATATAGTAGACTCCATCTTCAATTGCCCCGAAGCGAACAAATATTGAGTGGAGCATCGCAACCTAGTCGATCACTCATAATCGGAAAAACAACCTGCAACATAAAACGTAGCAGCCCCGAAGGATCAATACTTAGAATGTATGTAAAGTAGAGCTATTAAAGGAGACAATAAACCTAGCATATACATGCATATTTGGCAAGTGGAACTGTGGCTACCTTGCATTTGCAAATACCTTTGTCCTACTTTCATAAACAGTTTTTGATTTTCTTTGAAAAGATCCCAATTAAGTTAACCCGTCAATATTAAATCAATTAGGAAATTAGAATGAGCGAGAAACATGTCATGAACTCAATATCAAGCAACTCAGATGTCCATAACTGGGGACACGGCTAATCGATTAGTTTATACACCCTGCAGGGGTTACTATACTTTACCCATGTGACTTGGCCATCCCAGCTCATACCGCCACTCTCATATTGGGTGATGATAGGGATAAGCCCAAGAAGGGACCTTTCGGGAAGTAGCTCCCCAAACCCGACACACACCGGTCCAACCTACCAAAATTCTGCATCTCTGTATACGTGGGTTCGAGTTACCAAACCTACTGTGTCCAACCAACTGCTCATTTCATTATTGGCACATGGTTGTACACGTAAGCTAGCAAATAAAGAAGCCAATCATTTTCTCTTGATACCTGGGTGCCTTTCCGCAATGATACCACCAAAAATTATCAATTCCATCACACCCAGGAGATTCATTGATTAAGTTGTTTTTAGTTTTCGCAAACCAACACATTTAGAAACAACTTTCAGTGATGTAACCCAGCCCTCGTTCATCATAGCATGGCTAAGCACATCTACCAATGGTGGCTCATCTACAGGAAATCCCTACCACATAGTAGGACATAGCATAGCGATAGTACTTTCCTACACAAGCATCTACAAAATACACGACAATGCATTAAAAATAGTAGGACAATATCATGAACAAAGTAGCATCTACTTTCCTTGATAGTTGGTGAAGTCGTTCAAACACTTGTTGCAATCACACACGTTGCACTTCTCGCGATCTATCGAGCAAACAATTGCATACAACATAAACAATAACACATAGAGATCAAACAAATGCAACAAATGCATGCATGACAATTTAATAAGTCACAATGGTTGTTACTTTAGTTCTCTAAACAAATGCATGCATGACAATTTATACCTTCTCACCAAAGGAATTTGGATTTGAAGAAACGAGCACGAGTACATCTTGGATTTACACCGTCATATTTGAAATATTGTGGTGCGAAATTCTCCGGCTGTGGTGGATGAAAAGAGGTGAGCTTTGTCAGGATTGAAAGATTTCAACGAGATCTACAACTTTCGTTTTTTGACCGAAGGCAAACGACGAAGTCTAGATGGGTGAATAAACAAAATAAGATTCGGGCATGTGTAGATTCGGGATTTCGAGAAGGAAAACTCATACCTCTATGGCTCCACGAGTTTATATGGAGATTTAGGATGGTGTAGAGATAGGTCTTGGAGTAGCGAATAAGTAGAAACAAACGGAAGTCGATTCGGAGTTATAGATAAAAAGATATAAGAGTTTGAATAGAGATAGATTTGAGAAAAACGGATTTGCACGCATTTTAAAGCACCCCATGGGATCGATCGTCCTCACATACGCGTGTCTGGTCCGGTCGGCTGCTAGCTGGGCCGGCCCGTTAGTTTTTTTTCTTTTTTTTTTATTATTTTCTATTTATGTGTTTCCCTCATAACTTTTGCATACAAACTCCAAATGACACGATTCTTGTTTCTAAAATCGAATAGATTATTGTAGGATTATATTTATAATCTTTTTACTAGTTTGCAAATAGTGGATTTATAAATCCTTGTATATTTTATTTTATTTATATCTTTATTTGTTTGTATTTATTCCATAACTTTTTCATAATAGTTCCAAATGAGCTCAATTTTGTTTCTAAAATTTTGTAATATTCATCGGATCTTTTTAGGCTATAATTTAGCATTAATCGCTGCCTTAGCAATAGTGGGTTTTTATAAATCCAATTTAATTCCCTTTAGGAACAAAGTGGCATATACTATTTAGGGTTTTAGTCCTTTATTTCTATTTAGGGATTTTTCTTGATGCAAATATGCAATGCAATGCCCATGAATTTCATGCAAATGCTATTTTTTGCTAGTCCCAATTTCCAAAATCTTGGGATGTGACAGACTAACCCCTTTAAGATGATTCTCGTCCTGATATAATCTTGGGATGTGACCAAAAATTATCAATCCCATCACACCCAGGAGATTCATTGATTAAGTTGTTTTTAGTTTTCGCAAACCAACACATTTAGAAACAACTTTCAGTGATGTAACCCAGCCCTCGTTCATCATAGCATGGCTAAGCACATCTACCAACGGTGGATCATCTACAGGAAATCCCTACCACATAGTAGGACATAGCATAGCGATAGTACTTTCCTACACATGCATCAAAATACACGACAATGGATTGAAAATAGTAGGACAATATCATGAACAAAGTAACATCTACTTGCCGTGATAGTTGGTGAAGTCGTTCAAACACTCGTTGCAATCACACACGTTGCACTTCTCGCAATCTATCGAGCAAACAATTGCATACAACATAAACAATAACACACAGAGATCAAACAAATGCAAAAAATGCATGCATGACAATTTAATAAGTCACAATGGTTGTTACTTTAGTTCTCTAAACAATACTGAAGTATATGATGCATGCAAGAGACCAATTAATGCAATGGAGTACTTGTTATTAATAATTACTTGCGAATATAGGGTTTTTTAATAGTTCTGTTGTAACGCCTATTCTAACTGTCGAAATAAATTTGTTTCTTGGGTTTACTGGATAGAGGACGTTAATACGAACCAGTAGGCGTTGGATTCACCCTAATCGGAGTTATAGATCTTTTTGTATGATTTAAATTGTGTTTAATGGGTTTTAAATCATTTATATAGTTTCTGTTGCCTAAAAATCAAACTAAAATAAGATTTGTAATCTCCACGGGATTGTGATTCCAGGGACATTATTTATTTTCTTATGAATTTATTACTCTAAATAAGCCATTAATATATTTATTTAGTTGCTACGAAACCTTATAGTATTTGCCTGAACCATTTACATATTGATGATCTACATGGAACCAGCTTTCCATCGGTATATCATTTACATTTTTGTGATATGCAAATAATTTACTATGAATTTAATGATTTCTAAAGCCAATAAAACTAATTAAATCACTATGGGGTAAATAATCCGCAAAGGCTAGATCCAACCAGATATTATTAATCTACATTATAGTAGCTTCAATTTGATATATTGTTCATATTTTTCGGAGTTATAGATAATTTCCTATGAATTTATTAACCTAAAAGACCATTAAAACTAATTAAATTACTACAGTAAACGTATACTATAAAGGTTAGATCTAATGTCATATTAATATTCTACACATTTTTCTGAATTCATTGATATATTATTTTCTATTTTTGGATCTACGAATATTTTTATATGATTTTTGCAAGTTTACACAATTTTCTGCAAATTAAATTCAATTTCAAATCTACAGTCTGACTGGGACGCGGGGCTGACCTGGCATTGACACGTGGCGAGATCCGGTTGTCTAGTACCCCTTCGCGGAATCGATCTAATCCTAGCCGTTGGAATGAGATCCAGTGGTTAGGAGAGGAGATTGACCCGATTTTGGCTCAGAATAGACAAGAAATAGATCTGTGTTAGAGAGACAAATCCATAGGTCAAATTGAAAAACTTACAACATGAAAGTTATGGGGAATCATTAGTCCTACCTTCTCACCAAAGGAATTTGGATTTGAAGAAACGAGCGCGATTACATCATGGATTTACACTATCATATCTGAAATATTGTGGTGCGAAATTCTCCGGCTGTGGTGGATGAAAAGAGGTGAGGTTTATCGGGATTGAAAGATTTCGACGAGATCTACAACTTTTGTTTTGTTGACCGAAGGAAAACGAAGAAGTCTAGATGGGTGAATAAACGAAATAAGATTCGGGCATGTGTAGATTCGGGATTTCGAGAAGGAAAACTCATACCGATGTGGCTCCACGAGTTTATATGGAGATTTAGGATGGTGTAGAGATAGGTCTTGGAGTAGGGAATAAGTAGAAATAAACGAAAGTCGATTTGGAGTTATAGATAAAAAGATATAAGAGTTTGAATAGAGATAGGTTTGAGAAAAACTGATTTGCACGCATTTTAAAGCACCCCATGGGATCGATCGTCCTCACCTACGCGCGTCTGGTCCGGTCGGCTGCTAGCTGGTCTGGCCCGTTAGTTTTTTTTCTTTTTCTTTTTTTCTATTTTCTATTTATGTGTTTCCCTTATAACTTTTGCATATGAACTTCAAATGCACGATTCTTGTTTCTAAAATTTTCTAAAATCGAATAGATTATTGTAGGATTATATTTATAATCTTTTTACTACTTTGGAAATAGTGGATTTATAAATCCTTGTATATTTTATTTTATTTATATCTTTATTTGTTTGTATTTATTCCATAACTTTTTCATAATAGCTCCAAATGAGCTCAATTTTATTTCTAAAATTTTGTAATATTCATTGGATATTTTTAGGCTATAATTTAGCAATAATCGTTGCCTTAGCAACAATGGGTTTTTATAAAGCCAATTTAATTCCCTTTAGGAACAAAGTGGCATATACTATTTAGGGTTTTAGTCCTTTATTTCTATTTAGGGATTTTTCTTGATGCAAATATGCAATGCAATGCCCATGAATTTCATGCAAATGCAATTTTTTTCTAGTCCCAATTTCCAAAATCTTGGGATGTGACAGACTAGTTATTAATAATTACTTGCCAATATAGTGTTTTTAATAGTTCTATTGTAACGCCTGTGGCACAATTGAAGATGAAGCCTATCAATTGTTTATGCTTCCGTATGCTACTTGATATTGAGCTAGGCTTGAGCTAAGCCTTATTGTAGTAATTGCAAATTCTGGATCAATTCGTTATTTATGATGCACTATTAAATTCTTTGGTATTCATATGTACTGTGTGTGCTAGTGAACCGATCCAGGGATTGGCACTATACACATGAACTCAGTCTTATCAGGCGAGGGTGTTACATCCGATCCTGGATCAGATTGGTACCTACTAGTCAAACTAATAGCATGTGCCACATCCGGTCTTGTACATAGCATGGCGTATATTATAGAGCCTATGGCTGAAGCATAGGGGACTTTGTCCATTATCTCTCTTTCTTCTGTTGTAGCCGGACTTTGAGTCTTACTCAATGTCTTGCCTTGCAACATAGGTAAGAACCCCTTCTTACTTCCGTCCATTTTAAATTTCTTTAAAATATTATCAAGGTATGTACTTTGCGATAGCCCTATTCGGCGCCTAGATCTATCCCTATAAATGTTTATGCCTAATATGTATGACGCTTCACCTAGGTCCTTCATTGAAAATTTGCTGTTTAGATAACTTTTAACACTATTTAAAAGATCTATATCATTTCCGATCAATAATATGTCATCCACATATAATATCAGAAATGCCACATTGCTCCCACTCACTTTCTTGTAAATACAAGACTCTCCATAAGTTTGGACAAATCCAAACTCTTTGATCACCTCATCAAAGCGGAGATTCCAACTCCGGGATGCTTGCTTTAGTCCATAGATGGATCGTTGAAGCTTGCATACCTTGTCAGCATCCTTAGGATCAACAAAACCCTTTGGTTGTATCATATACAACTCTTCTTCAATGTTTCCATTGAGGAACGCAGTTTTGACATCTATCTGCCATATCTCATAGTCGAAATATGTAGCAATTGCTAACATAATCCTAACTAACTTTAGCATCGCTACGGGAGAGAATGTCTCATCATAGTCAACTCCTTGAATTTCTCGAATCCCTTTGCGACAAGTCGAGCTTTATAGACAGTTACATTACCATCAGCATCAGTTTTCCTTTTGACAATCCATTTATTCTCCATGGCCTTTCGGTCGTGAGGTAAGTCCACCAAGCTCCAAACCTGGTTTTCGTACATGGATTCCATCTCGGATTTCATGGCTAACCATTTGTTGGAATCCGGGCTCATCATCGCTTCTTAATACGTCACAGGGTCATCAATTTCATCGACCATGAAACAGGATTTCCGTATAGCTCGGGAGCTTCACGTGTCCTGCTAGACCTACGAGGTCCGGTAGTATTTTCTTTCGGAGCTTCATGATCGTTATCATAGTTCCCTCCTCATTTGGTGAAGCCAACACCGGAACGATTTCTGGCGCAGCCCTACTCGCCATATTATGAAGAGAAGGTTCTACAACCTCTTCGAGTTCTACCTTCTGACTACTCACACCTTTCGCGAGAAACTCTTTCTCTAGAAAGTATCCATTCTTGGAAACAAAAACCTTGCCCTCAGATCTGTGATAGAAGGAATACCCAATAGTTTCCTTAGGGTATCCTATGAAGACATATTTTTCCTCTTTGGGTTCGAGATTATCCGGTTGAAGTTTCTTCACAAAAACATTGCATCCCCAAATTTTAAGACAGCTTAGGTTTTCTTCCAAACCACAATTCATATGGTGTCTTTTCAACGGATTTATATGGTGCCCGATTTAAAGTGAATGCAACAGTTTCTAGTGCATAACCCCAAAATGACAGTGGCAAGTCCGTCAGAGACATCATAGATTGAACCATATCTAATGAAGTACGATTACGACGTTCTAACACACCATTTCGATGTGGTGTTCCGGAAAGTGTGAGTTGTGAAACTATTCCACACTCTTTCATATGAGTGCTAAACTCGTAACTTAGATACTCACCTCCATTGTCGGACCGTAGAAATTTGATCTTTCTATTATGATGATTTTCCACATCACCTCTGAAACTCCTTGAATTTCTCAAAGGTTTCAGACTTGTGTTTCATCAAGTAGATATAACTGTATCTACTCAAATCATCCATGAAAGTTACAAAATAACGGTATTGACCTCACTCCGACACACTCATTGGACCACACACATCAGAATGTATGATTTCCAATAAATTTGTCGCCTATTCCATTGAACCAGAAAACGGCGTTCTAGTAATCTTGCCCATAAGGCATGGCTCGCATGTATCAAATGATTCGAAATAAAGTGATTCCAACAGTCCATCCGAATGGGGCTTCTTCATGCATTTAACGCCAATATGACCTAGACGACAGTGCCACATATATGCGGATATGTCATCATTAAGTTTAATATTTTTAGCATCAACGTTATGAATATGTGCAACACTATTATCGAGATCCAACAGAAATAAACCATTCATCATCGGTGCATGACCATAAAAGATTCCATTCATATAAATCGAAAAACCATTGTTCTCGGATTTAGATGAATAACCACTGTGCATCAAACATGATCCGGATACAATGTTCATGCTCAGTGTTGGAACCAGATAACAATTATTCAAGTTTATAACTATTCCCGATGGTAAGTGGAGAGGTAGCTTTCCGACGGCGATCACATCAACGCTTGATCCATTGCCGACACGCATCTTGACCTCACCCATTGCTAGCGGTCGCTTGTTCCGCAGCCCCTGATTCGAGTTACAAATATTAGCAACTAAACCAGTATCAAATACCCAGGTGCTACTACGAGTACTAGTCAAGTACACATCAATAACATGTATATCATATATACCTTTATTTTCCTTGTCGGCCTTCTTGTCTGCCAAATACTTGGGGCAGTTGCGCTTCTAATGGCCAGTCCCCTTGCAATAATAGCACTCGGTATCAGACTTAAGGCAAACTCGGGGTTTCTTTCAGGCACGAAAAACGGCTTGCCACCCTTCTTTCCCTTCTGTTTACCCTTCTTGTCTTTCTTGAAACCAATGGTCTTATTGATCATCAACACTTGATGTTCTTTCTTGATCTCCACTTCTGCAGTTTTAAGCATTGACAGAAGCTCGGGGAGAGACTTCTTCATGCCTTGCATGTTATAGTTCATCACAAATCTCTTATAGCTAGGTGGCAGAGACTAGAGAATGCGATGGATTCCTAAATCAATGGGAATCGTTATTCCCAAGGACACAAGCTTATGGGCATAACCCGACATCTTGAGTACATGCTCACTTATGGAGTTGTTCTCTTCCATCATGCAGCTAAAGAACTTTTCTGAAGCATTATAACTCTCTACAGTAGCATGGGTGTCAAAAATCATTTTCAACTCACCCATTGTATCAAAAGCATTGCCGTTTTCGAAACGCTTTCGAAGTTCTGGCACTAGCCCATACAATATCTCGCAATGAACTAAGTCGTGGTCCTCCTGATGAGTCTGATAGACATTCTTTTCCTCGTCAGGGGCATCATCGAATGGTAGGGGGCCTAGCGGTGCTTCTAGCACATATTTCTTTTGTGTAGCAGTGAGGAGAATCCTCAAATTCATGGCCCTGATGGTAAAGTTGCTACCGTTCGTTGCAAGTTTCTCTTTCTCCATGAACACATTGAAATAAAAGCAGGTGGTGCCATCTACAACAGAATTTGTAAAGTTTAGACTAAGTTTATGATAGATTGAGTTCAACTAATCCAAATTAAGAATGAACTCCCACTCAAAAACGACATCCCTCGTGCCTTTTTGGTGATTACTGACATCTACGCACTTCTATTCTTGTAGACAGTTGTTGGGCCTCCAAGTGCAGAGGTTTGTAGAACAGCAGCAAGTTTCCCTTAAATGGATCACCCAAGGTTTATCGAACTCAGGGAGGAAGTGGTCAAAGATATCCCTCTCAAGCAACCCTGCAATCAAGATACAAGAAGTCTCTTGTGTCCCCAACACACCCAATACACTTGTCAGGTGTATAGGTGCACTAGTTCGGCGAAGAGATAGTGAAATACAACTGGTAACGGTGCCAGAAAATAGCTTCTGACTTGTTGTTGACGTGGGGTAACATGTGCGAAACTGAAATAAAGATGGAAGTAAGCAAACATGCAACAGATCTAGATGCAAACGGTGTTTCAATGCTTAGAAACAAGGCGTAGGGATCATACTTTCAATAGTGAACACTCTCTCATATAAATATCCTTGCTTCATGATACTACTCTTAACTACCCTCCGTATGGATACTCTAATACATGTAGGGCTATAACAGCACACCTCAAAGTTCGCCTTCCCCTTCTAGATAACCCCACACTGTCACCTTGAGCGCTAGATGGTTCCAACAAACACCACAATTTCATAGAGACAACGAACTCAAAATATACTCATGAATATATATATGTAACCTAGCTTAAGTGCCACACACGGTGTGCACGCTGTCACTTTCCCACTAGTGGGGAAAAGCATAGATCTATTAAAGCACGATGAGTATTTACGTAGACTCTAGCCTAAGTGCCACCATGGCGTGCACGTTGTCACTTTCACACACATGGGGAGAGAAGAGATCTATTGAAGCACTTGAGTAGCAAGGTAGATCTACTTGATTACAAAGATCATGACCACAACATGATTATGCATAGAGAGAGAGATGAACACATAGCTACCGGTAGAACCCTTAGCCTCGAGGAAGAACTACTGCCTCCTCATCATGGGAATCAGCAACGGCGATGGAGATGGTGGTGGAGATCGATGGAGATGGCTCCGGGGGCACTTCTCCGTCTCGGAAGGGTGCCGAAATAGAGACTTTCTGTCCCCCGAATCTCCCCTTCGGTGGAGGAGGCGCTACGGAGGTTTTCATGGATTTCTTCTAGATTATTTAGGGTTTCTGAGTCGGGGGCTTCTTATAGGCGAAGGAGGCAAGGCGAAGGAGGCAAGGTCGATGGAGATCCAGGGGGCCACACCACCTGTGGGCGCGGCCAGGGTGGGCCCCGCGCCCACCTAGGGTGTGGACATCCTGGTTTCCTCCTCCGTCTCGTCTTCGATTTTCCGTATCGTTTAGGGAAAAATATGAACTTTGGCTTTTGTTCCGTCCAATTCCGAGAATATTCATTTTTTAGCTTTCTGAAACCAAAAACAGCAGAAAACAAGCAACTGGCACTGTGGCATCTTGTCAATAGGTTAGTTCCAGAAAGTGTATAAAAATACCTCAAAGTATAGACAAAACATAGCAAAGTTGATACAAAACAAGAATGGAGCATCAAAAATTATAGATACATTTACGACGTATCAAGCATCCCCAAGCTTAATTCTTGCTCGTCCTCGAGTAGGTAAGTGATAAAAAGAATAATTTTTTAGGTGACATGCACCATCACAAGATCAAACCATTTGCAAGCAATGAAATCTGGGATAAAAAAACTCTAAACATGTGCATGAAAGATGGATTTCTAACAATAAGACAAAGTAACTATTCATGAAACATGAAAGGCTACAAACAAAGATCATGAATAACATGCATTGAAAAATGTTTGTTTGCTTCACATAGAGAAAACATAGCATAGTGGCATTCAGCTTGTCCCTCATAGAGTAGCAAATATATGCATAGGACACCTTCAAAGTTCATAAGACTAACTAGATACAAATAGCACAAGAACAAGTAATATCAACAATATGCATCAATCAATAAGTTTTGGGACACTGCACATAGAAATAAGAATGGCAACTATGCTCTCTTAACTGGTGCCTAAAGGTAGAAGGTGGAGACTCAATATAATAGTGGAACAAAGGCCCTTCATAGGGAAGTAGGGATTTCAAGTTTCAAAAAGTGCTTCCAAAAATTATGGTACTTATTAGCTTTCAGCCCTCATTGCCCCTATCATAAGCATCTTGAAGTGATTAAGGTTAAAGTGAACAAACTATGGAGTATATGCTTGACAAAGTATAAGTTGGCAATCTCATGTCCCTTGAATACGAGGGCCGCTCCTCATGCTACTCAACTTTAGTCACCTGTAAGTTCTTGTCATAGTAAGTACATGTGTATCATAGAGAACCGCCAACGGGGTACCCCCTGCACATCATACAGCAGCTATCCCATAATCAAAATGACAAGGCAAGCATACAATGAGCATCTCAGCAATCTTCTTATTTACCATGGGAATATGGTGCTTTTTTCTCTCTTTACTCTTTTCAATATGTCTCTTTTTTATAAGAAGAAAGCTTCATAGATGCCATTATGGTGATGCTACAAGTTTCCACCATGATTAGGCATGGCTTAGCCTAGTGGCCTAGGCGTTTCGCTAACACACATACATAACTCTATGGACTTACAAGTTCCCCTTTTATTTCACACCGACGACATCCATAGACAAAATAGCATGATATCAATTGTTTACAAAGTACAAGCGCAATGTTGAAAGCATTCCCCGTGACAGCACGGTGCTGCTAATTCCAACGTATAAGTGTAAGCATATACAACATAGATGACACAATAGTTCAAGGTTATTAGGGGCAATAAATATAAAGTGTGCCATCAAGTTCGTGAGAGCTTTAATCACTAAGTTTTCACATAACAAAATACTTTTTAATTGGAAGATAGATGAAAACAAGAATATACTTGGAATGGTGTAACACACCATGCATATGAATTTATAGTGGACACTTTGGATTGTTTTATGGGAGTTTTATGCATGAGTAGAGCTTACTCATACAAGTAGAGGCTAGCAAAAGAATTGGAGCGACCAACTAAGAGAGCAATAATGGCCATAATCATGCAGAGCGATAAAACATTACTAATCAAAGCATAAAGTGGTATCACAAGTCAAAAACTAAATGATCATAGAGGCTATGGTGACTTGTTCATAGTCATAACATGGTGTGAGAATGTGCCAAGTCAACCCAAATAAAGCATCTGTAGAGGGAGTGTCCCAACCTTTATACAATATAAGGTGGAGTCCCCTGTGTTTACAATGCTAGTCCCTGGATCAATAGCTAGCATCCACAGTTAAGATGTAATATCAAGAAACAAAGGTCATAATATAACTTTATAACCAGGAATAACATAATTTTATTACATCTTTCATAGCTCATTTGGATATTACATTACATTGCAGCGGAATAACTATAGTCATGGGGTCCTTCATCTTCAAAGTGCCACAGGCAGATGTTGGTTGTAGACTTTGTAATCCTAATCAATCAATCTTCACTAAAATCAATCAAACCTGTAACATTACAAGTTACAGCCACAAGGGTCAATACATTTGAATTGTATTGGCAAGTTTCACTACTAAGTATAATATGAGTGGATCCTATCATTACACGCATATTTGGCTAAGTAGAGTTTTAGGCTCATTTGCATAAAGCAATATTTATCCTATCTTTTCAAAATGGTTTTGGTCCTTTGTCAAATATCCTTTCAAAAAATCTCTTGAACTCCTTGGTAAAAACTCAAGTGTTCAAGTCCTTGTCAAAATCTCTTGAGCTCCTTGGTAACCCCAAGTGCATCAAGTTTTAAAAGTTTTCTTTTAGAAATTAGAGTGTCGAGATCTTCCATAGCTTCAGGCCTTAGTTGCTCAGTATTGTCCATAACCGGGGACACGGCTAAGTACTTAGAATTTGATCTTCTGCAGAATTTGTACACTTTACCCACATGGCACAATCTCGTCTTGACGCCACCAGTGGCCGCTGGATAAGTACTCACCAAAATGGAGTACCGGCAGGTCAAGAATGTGACAAAGTCTTTCCATAGGAGTCCTCCCAATACAAAATGCTAGCTTGTCTACCAGGCACAAATGTAGGGTTGCTCCCTTACACAAATCTAGTTAACCTGAAGATGCCAATGCA
This sequence comes from Avena longiglumis, assembly GCA_030063025.1. Lineage (NCBI taxonomy): Eukaryota > Viridiplantae > Streptophyta > Magnoliopsida > Poales > Poaceae > Avena > Avena longiglumis. The sequence goes on from CP125979.1 coordinate 253,547,965, forward strand.
TGGGACTTCCACTATGTAGTTGACTAAGCCAGAGCCCATTTAGCATGTGGCTGTACACGGAAGCCACTGTACGAGAAACATGTTCAATCTCTAAGTTTCCTGGGTGGTTTTCCTTTAGAGCACAACACAAAGAGATTGCCATAGACATGGTTCCTTTTGTTGCCACCTTCTCCAAAACTCAAAGTATCCTTGGCCACCCAGGTGGTTCATTGAGTCCTTGTTTTATTATATAAAAACACAAGTCCTTTTCTCAACTTCATAAAATCTCAACATGTATCTCTTTTCAAAATAAGGCATGGTTAAGCATGTATCAACTACATTGTTTTCACTAAGGAATGTATAGGGAATCCTATTAGGATTTAGCATAGCATAAGTATAAAATTCTTTTCATGCATGTTTCAAAATCCACTAAGTATAATGAAAATAGTAGGACTTTAGATGATAGTGTAACTTGCCTTTTTTGGTAGGTGAAGATCTTACACTTCTCTCAACAATACACGTTTCTCTCCGTTCAAGCTATAAGATAAAAAAAATAACACAACATAAAACACGCCATTCAAGAACAATACAATCAATCCATACAAACAATTAGAAATATTTGTGATTTTACTCTCTATATATTCATCCATCTTATGGCTCAAAGGGAGACGAAGATGTGGTATAAGGCATGAGGTGTGGCTTGTAAGATATGGCTTGGAGAGTTGAATTGAAAAGTAAAATACTTTGAAAGGAAGGATTATCGCACCATTGTGTATAGCGTGAAAACACTTGAATAGCACAAGATGCACAACAGGTGGTTAGGAATTAATAGTGATAGATAATTATTCAAATAATACATTTACAATATGAATAATTTAGATTTAGTAAAATAGGATTGACGAACAAAATTGATTTTGTAGAAGTGTGAGATGAGATAGTGTGGAAAGGCTTCTGGTGGGTTGGCATGATCAAAAGAAACAACTTTGTAACAGGAAATTTTCTCATATGAATTATAGAATTAAATCTATAAGGAATATACTCAAATACTCATAGTATTCAAATCCATTCAAATGTTTTGGGCGGCGGTGCTACTGGATGGAGGATTTTAATATTTTCTATTAGAAAAAATAATCAGTTAAATTTGGTTTATAGACTTTAAGTTATGACAAAATGATATATACCCCTCATTAAAAATTCGATTACTATATTGCTGCGAAAACCTGAAACTAATTACAAGAGTGTGTTTTACATAATCTAAGGATTTTAGAGATATTTTATTTGCTAAATTTGGATAAGCAGATCGAGAGATTTGAATTTTCTAAGTTCTTATGTTTTTCTACGGAATTGGATGATTCTGGTTCTGCTAAGTGACAGATTCAAAAATTCTATAATTATAAAAACTAATACCCCTATATAGCTAATTTAATTATGAAACTAACGCAACAAGAATCATTTAAAGCGGAGCTATACATCTAAAGTTACAATTTTTCAAAGATTTAAGTCAGCTAGTATAAAACGTAAGATCGATCGATCATATTACTGTGCGTGTAGCAAAAAGAAGGGCACGAATTATAATAGGATAGGCTCACACCGGTTCAGGAAAATAATACAGAATCTAAATCAACGGACTATAGGCGATGTCATTACCAGAGGTGACGGTAGTCGACGACGAGGAATGAGGTGGCGATTGACGCAGTTAAGTCCGCGCTCAGCGGTCCTAGGCGATGCTCCGGGAGGCGGCTGCGTACGTATGGATCTCGGGCGAGTGACGAACGCCGTCGGTCGTCGTGGATCTTCACCCGGCTCGTCGAAAGCCAGCGGCGGCATCGGCGGGGTGGACAACAAATGCGATGCGACATAACACCATGTCCTGGATGTAGGAGATTATTAGAGGAGCAGACTGATAAAAGGAATAGACGAATAGATCACCGTGTGCGACAAACTTGTCAGATGAACTCAGATTTTGGAAAAAATGGATCTTCTAGACACCGGGATGTAGAGTGGTCCTTGGGGAAGCTTTATGAACAAGAACGAGTGAGTAAGATGACATACATACGGTGCTCTTCTCCTTTTTGTGTTGCTATGGTCTGATGAGGGAGATCGAGATATGAATTCCAACGAGAGGCATTTGGTGCACCTGAACGGTTTGAGAGATTAAGGTAACCAAATAAGGTGTTAATTACCTGAATTGATTCGTGATTAAGAGAGAGATAAATTTTGTTTTTAAGGCTACAGTAAAGGACAACTAGAATTAGGGGTAAATGGGAGAGAACGGTTGAATGTCATTAGGTTTCCATGAACGTGAACTTGAGGATGAAGACGATCAGCTCGTCTCGAATGCCCAGCAAAAATAAGAGAAAAAAAACAAAGAGGGAGGGAAAGGCTATGGGTGGGCTAAATAGGTTGGGCCAAACTAGACCTGCTCGGTCCGTGTCTTTTTATTTTTGTTTTCTTTATCATGTTTCATTTTGTTTTTTTAATTGAAATCAAGTCCAAAACAAAATAATACTTTTATTCTTTTAGGATCTATTTAATAATTAAATAAATAGGCCTTAGTCATTAATTCAATTAGGGTTTAATTTATTTAAAAACTCTATTTGAAATCTAAATAATATCAAAACCATTTCAGTAGGTTTTATTTGAAAATACAAAACACTTGGAAAACTTATTTAAAATTAAATAACAAGTTTTAGTGTTTATTTAAAATGGGAAAAGCCTTTACTTTAATAAAATTGGATATTAATAAAACCTCATTATTTCATTTAAATAGACTTTTATTCTTTTTATCAAATAGAAATATTTTATTTCAAAAGCTTGGCCAAGATTTAATTTGGCTCATTAAAATAATATTTATTTATAATTCTACATTTTCTTTTGAAAACCAAATATTTTTATTAAATGATCCAAAAATAGTGATTCCAAATATTTTAACTTTATTGTTTATTTATCTTATAAAATCCCTTTAGGATTTTATTTGATCAAAATAGGTTTTGATATTTTCAATTGGAATCAAAAAGTTTCTTCTCACCCTAAATTTCAACAAAATTTTATTTTGTTTATTTATTTTTCACATTTCAAAATTTGGAAAATTTTGGGATGTGACAGCATCAAAGGAGAATACCACAATACTATGCTTTTGTATGCTAAAACAACGAATGATTCTTGCAAGGCACATTAAGCAATATGAATTGTTTGGAACAAGTCATGCTACAGCAATAATCACTAAGCATAAGGTCAAAGCAACATCTAGCATGACATGATAAAGTCTAAGCCAAACCACAATCAAAACAAGCTCCCTTTTGTACCACTATAAGCATGAAGCTTTCTACTCTTTTCCAACACCAATCAACTTATTTGAAACAACTCACACCGATAATAATCCATAAATACCAGTGATCTTGTCTCACAAATCCATAAAGAAGAACTAAAAAGTTCTAAGATGAAAGCACAAGAAAACTAAGGCTAAACACAGTGCTAGCAAAAGAGAACACTCACAAGACAATAAGAATGAAAACTAGAGTGTTCTAGGCAATGAAAACAGAGTGTGTCTCTCTCCAAAAGAAGTGTGTTGTGATACAACCAACTTAATCAAGCAAACCAAAATAAAGAAACCCAAAATGAAAACTAAGACGCTCCAAGAACAACACAACAATGCATGAAACAATAAAAACGAAGTGCCTAGAAAGACCTGAGCTTTTTATTGATGAAGAAGGGGATGCCTTGGGAATCCCCAAGCTTTGACGCTTGTACCTCTTGAATATTTATTGGGGTGACACCGGGGTGGCATCCCTAATCTTGAGCTTTTTTCTATTCTTCATCTCATTACATCATTCTTTCTCTACACCTGAAATTTTTCCTTCATACAAAACTTCACACAATCTCCATTAGTGTATTCAAAATATAATAGACCCTTGGGTTTAGTTTTAGAACAGCATAACTTTCACTAAAAACACAAGCTACTGTAGAAATTCCTTAAAAAATCTCAATTTCCCAAAAAGAACCCAAAAAGGAATCAATAAGAAGCAAATGCAAATAATAGCAGAAATCTGTCAAAACAGACCAGCAGGTAGAAACCGATTTTTTCGAAGACCATCTGTTGATCAAATCAAAAAGTGTTGAACTAGTGAAATTTAGCTAACATACTAGGGGATTTATTTGCAAAATATCAGCTCAATCCGACTTACATAGATTCCTCACGAATTTTTATGGTGGAGCACAGAAATCTGTTTCGCGACAACAATTCCCCAAATCTTACTTTCCTCTCATTAGAGGTCATTCTTGGCACAAAATGCAAAAAAAAGATAAGGAGAGGTCATTGCTGAAGTAATAACTTCCAAGACTCAAGGAAACTCCTGGGTTATCTCCCAACAAGTACTTTTCTTTAACGCCTTTAAGTTAGGCATAGAAGTTTTGATGATGCTCACATAAGAAATATCAATTGAAGTAAAAGATAGCATCAAGAAGCAAATTCAAAATACATTTAAGTCTAACCCATTTCCTATGCATAGGAATCTTATAAATAAACAAGTCATGAAAGCACAAAGCAACAAGCATAGGAAAGCAAAAAAAGTGCAACTTCAAGATTTCAACATAAAGAGGGGAAACTTAATATTTTTGAGATGCATAAGACCATGTTTCCCTCTCTCATAATAACCTTCAGTAGAATCATGAATAAAATTAACTATCACATAAAACATTCTTATCATGAGGCACGTGCATATAATAATTATTACTCTCCACATAAGCATAGTCATCCTTATTGATCATAGTGGGAGCAAATTCAACAAAATAGCTATCATTAATATTCTCATAACCATAATCATCAAATATTGGAGGCATATTGTAATCACAATTATTTTTATCCTCAATAGTAGGTGGACTGAAAATATCATATTTATCATTGTAATCATCATATATTGGAGGTTTGGTATCATCATAAGCAATAGAATAGCTATCTTCCAAAGTTGCGGAACTAAAAAGATCATTTTCATAAAAACTAGCTTCCCCAAGCTTAGACGTTTCCATAGCATTAGTAATAATGGTATTCAAAGAATTCTTACGAATAACATTTCTATTAGCATGCAAATAAAGCTCCATAGGTTTTTTAATTTTCTCTTCAAACACTTCATGTCCTAACTCAAGATAGATAATATAAAGCTCTCTAATTTTGTTGTTGTTTTCCATTAAACCTAACTAGTGAAAATAAGAAACAAAAAGAAAAAATTTCAGAATCTAAAGGAAATAACTTCGAGCACTCACACCGGAGGATGTGAGTACCTTTATCCCCGACAACAGCGCCAAAAAATAGCTTTGATGGATCTTGACGTGGAGGAAAGGTAAAAGGCCCAAAACCTCCCCGGCAATGGCGCCAGAAAATAGCTTGATGTCTACACACTTCTATTCTTGTAGACAGTTGTTGGGCCTCCAAGTGCAGAGGTTTGTAGAACAGCAGCAAGTTTCCCTTAAGTGAATCACCCAAGGTTTATCGAACTCAGGGAGGAAGTGGTCAAAGATATCGCTCTCAAGCAACCCTACAATCAAGATACAAGAAGTCTCTTATGTCCCCAACACACCCAATATACTTGTCAGGTGTATAGGTGCACTAGTTCGGCGAAGAGATAGTGAAATACAAGTGGTAACAGTGCCAGAAAATAACTACTGACTTGTTGTTGACATGGGGTAACGTGTGTGAAACTGAAATAAAGATGGAAGCAAGCAAACATGCAACAGATCTAGATGCAAATGGTGTTTCAATGCTTAGAAACAAGGCCCATGGATCATACTTTCACTAGTGAACACTCTCTTATATAAATATCCTCTCTTCATGATACTACTCTTAACTACTCTCCGGTTGAATACTGTAATCCATGGTAGGGCTATAACAGCACACCTCAAAGTCCGCCTTCCCCTTCTAGATAACCCCACACTGTCACCTTCAGTGCTAGATGGTTCCAACAAACACCAAAATTTCATAGAGACAACCAACTCAAAATATACTCATGAATATATATATATGTAACCTAGCTTAAGTGTCACACACGGTGTGCACGCTGTCAAATTCACACACGTGGGGAAAAGCATAAATCTATTAAAGCACGATCAGTGTTTATGTAGACTCTAGCCTAAGTGCCACTATGGCGTGCACGCTGTCACTTTCACACACATGGGGAGAGCAAAGATCTATTGAAGGACTTGAGTAGCAAGGTAGATCTACTTGATTACAAAGCTCATGACCACAACATGATCATGCATAGAGAGAGAGATGAACACATAGCTACCGGTAGAGCCCTTAGCCTCGAGGAAGAACTACTCCCTCCTTATCATGTGAATCAGCAACAGCGATGGAGATGGTGGTGGAGATTGATGGAGATGGATCCGGGGGAACTTCCCTGTTCTGGCAGGGTGCCGGAACAGAAACTTTCAATCCCCTGAAAGTCCCCTTCGGTGGTGGCGGCGCTATGGAGGTTTTCGTGGATTTCTTTTGGATTCTTTAGGGTTTTTGAGTCAGGGGCTTCTTATAGGAGAAGGAGGCAAGGTCGGTGGAGGTCCAGGGGGGCCACACCTCTATGGGCACAGCTAGGGTGGGCCCCGTGCCTACCTAGGGTGTGTCCACCCTGGTGTCCTCCTCCGTCTCGTCTTCGATTTTCCGTATCATTCAGGGAAAATATGAACTTTGGCTTTTGTCCCGTCCAATTCCGAGAATATTCATTTTTTAGCTTTCTGAAACCAAAAACAATAGAAAACAGGCAACTGGCACTGTGACATCTTGTCAATAGGTTAGTTCCATGAAGTGTATAAAAATACCTCAAAGTATAGACAAAACATAACAAAGTTGATACAAAACAAGCATGGAGAATCAAAAATTATAGATACGTTTACGACGTATCAATTACATGAACCAAATCCACTACACCAAATCCGATCATCACGTAAGTCGGTGTAGATTCAAAGGCGAGCATCAAATGGGCATCATATCTTTCATATGAGTCATGCTTAACCTTTCGGTCCGTGTTCCGAGGCCATGTCTGTACATGCTAGGCTCGCCAGGTAAGAACCTTAGTATTCGCGTGTGTAACTGTCTTACACCTGAAATATGATCGTGGATCCAAGAACACCCGATCATCACGTGATGTCTTGGAGAGAAGAAACATAATTGGTGCATACTTAAGGGAGAACACATTTTTATCTTGATATCTAAATGAGGGATCATATTATTATGAAAGTGAAACGCCAAACAAGCAATATAAGATGCAACGAACATCACATGTTAATAAGTGGAATGATATGGTTCTTGCACTTTATCTCCATCATGTGCATCGTGGTATGATCCTCATCATACCTTTATGTGTAAGGCTAAGGTCTATGGAACTTACACGTTATGTGTGTTTAAAGAGTATTAACTTATACTTCTACTTACAACATCACCATATCATGACACTAGCCCAGCAACAATCTAAACTAGACGCCTCTAATTTATCCATCGCAAGTTTTACATGGCTTAGGGCTTTTGAAGATAGAACCGTTCTTACCTACGAACATGAACCACAACGAGGATAACCAAATTGTTGACAATTCGTTGCAAAATTAGATATTGACTATAGTAGGAGAGACAGACACCCGCTAGCCCCTTATGCAAAACTAGTTGCATGTCAAGCGTGGAACATGTCTCATGTGCGAGAACATGTAAAGTTTGTCCGGACCTCTTCATCCCACTATGCCACCAATATCCAAAGTACAACTAAGAAGCAATAACATGATCATCATTGCCCACATACTCATATGTGTACTACCCGTGCAAAGCATCTACGCATAGATCCAGCTCTGATACCACTGTACGGTTTGCAGCATAGAAAACAAAAAAATTCTGACCAAGATCTATCTACTAGATACAAGCAACGGGTGGATATACATCCGTAGATAACATACCCTTGAAGACCGAAAAAGCTTAACGAGGTTGAACTCGTGGGTGATGTAGACGATCTCTTGCCGATCTCAAGATCGAGAGGAAGTCCTAGCGCCGCAAATCAGCGGCGCATCCGTGCTTGCACACACGTCCGAGGCACTGATCAACCTCCGCCTCCTCTCTCCAGCGATGCAGCGGAAGCACAACACTTTCTTGCCGAATAGCCACCAGGAACATGTATCTCGCTAGTCCGAGACCATGGGGGATAAATACTAGAGGGGGAGAGAGATCCTTCACGAGGAGGTGTGAGTGAGAAGTGAGGGAGGGGGCTCCTTTTATAGGAGGAGGGGTGAACCCCAAGGGGGTGGCCGGCGCATGGGGGCTGCCCCCTTGCCCTCCCTCCATTCATGTGGGTGGAAGCTCCACTCACAAAATGCCCCTTCAATTTTCTCCACTCATAATCCCGCTCAAATTCCCACTAAATTTCCACCAAATTTAATGCAAACTCTCGTTAAATAAAACTCCTTTTATTTATTCAGAATTTTGTCAATTACTTAAATGACAAACATTCACATATAACCCCTTGCTAGTATTTCATTTCACATGCAGAAACACTTTCTGCAATTTCACCCGAAACCAGTTTCGGTATCTAGTGAAATAAATTCCGGCGCTTCGTTATTCTTTTCAGCATGAAAATATTTGCTCCAAATGGTGTCGGTGTCTCTTAAGTGTGTCACCTATAGTTCGCGAATAATGCGGACATGATCGAGACCCCTCTTAGATCAATAATCAGAAGCGGGACCTGGAGATCCATACTGACTCCCACACATTCAACAATGACTTTATTGTGATCGTGAGAACCTTTTACGCTAGTATCTTAATCCCTTTGTTTCGCAATATATTACATGTCCGAGATTCGATCATCGGTATCTCCATACCTAGTTTGATCTCGTTACTAACATGTACTCTTTTATCGTTCCCATGAAATAACATTCTAGTGATCAAATCACTTGCTTGCAAGCTAATCAATGTGATATCATCGAGAGGGCCTAGAGCATATCTATCTGTCATCGGTATGAAAAAAATCCACTCTCGTTCCATGGGCCTCAACATAACACTTTAGTAGTACTGAACCCATCTTTATAATCACCCTGTTACAGTGTCATGTTTGATGTTATCAAGATACTCTTCCAGTGTACTGGATTGACATGATCTCATTGTCTAAGGATTAGGATCACTTCGTATGATGTTATAGGAATATAAACTCAGTGACTTTGATCGTAATGCTATACTTCGGATGAATGTTCATCACACCATTCCAATAATGTTGTGACCTCGTTATTAACAACATCCAATGTCCATGATCAGGAAACCTTGATCATCTTGTTAATCAACGAGCTAGTTTATAAGAGAGGCATAACTAGGAACTTTCTGTTTGTTTATTAAACACACATGTATTAATGTTTCCGTATTAATACAATTATATCATGCAAAATAAACATCTATCATATACTTGGAATATACATAATAACCACTTTATTATTGCCTCTTAGAGCATATTCCCATCACCAGGGTCCTTCCTATTGCTACTGCTATCCTTTCCAAGCAGGATGGTCCTGCTCCAGCTCATACTGCTGCTCTCCTTATTCATCCTCTTCGGGGTTAGGCTGGAGCTTAGACATGTTCTCCATCACTTGGATTTTGGTGAGGATCTAGTTGTCCTTCTCGAAAATCGAGAAAGCTTGTGGACAAGGCAGCGATACCTGCTCATCCTGTGAGGCATCAAGATAACCAAACTAATATGCTCGGAGACTTTTGTCAGCTCGGTAGACACCGATGAAGCCACAAGCAGTTATATATTTGACGTCCATAAGTATGGAGCCGTCAACAGGTTGCATAACAGGTATTGGAATGTTATAGGCTTGGACAAGGTGGGTTACCAATCCACCAATGCGAATGTCACCTTTCCTTTTATTGCTCTGGTGGCGGAGGTGCTGGAGGAGTAGAGCCGTGGGATTGGGACTCTATGGTGCATAGGGGAAGAGTGCCTTGGTGATCTTGGCCATGGAACCGGTATCTCCTCTTCCCAACATAGTGTTGATGAGGAACAAGGCGAAGTAGCGGATTGTTGGGTTCTGAATGGTGGATATCTTCTTGTGGTAGAAGTCCCTTCCACCATTAACAGAAATAAACTCCCAAGTTTCTCCACTTGAGATGCTATATAAATTTGTAACAGTTGATTCCCCATCATGAGGAAATCCAAAAACACCACAAAATTGTTGGAAAGAAATCTGATATGGCTGCTGGTTTATCGTGATGCTCATCGTGCACGCATTACCTTTCTCCATGTAGTTATCATAGAAGGAGGCGAGGAACTCAAAGGTGAACTCGGTGTAGGTGTAGTGTCTTGCATAGGCGAGGAGTGATAGACCTGCACTTGCACACATGTGGTCAAAATTTGTTCTCAACCCTGCCGCGGTGAGAAAGGCATCATCGACCCAACATGTGGGCATCACCCGCCTTGATGAAACCATGACGTACTAGTTGTTAAGCTCAGTTCAAAGTCCCGAGCCCTCACCATGTTGGCGCTTGCTCTTATGGAAAATGCTACCAAGCTTGTTCATCTTGATGTACTGAAAAAAATCAACATAAAACCTTAGGCATATAGTTTCTACATGATATAAAAAAGATTCTACGTGTGAAATTTAATCCTAACGTGAGAAATCAAAAGGGAAAATCAAACAAGCTTGAGTTCATCCACTAGATCAATGTGAGAGTTTCAACCATGGAATTCTAAAAATAAAGCATGGATAGGGAGAGAAACATACCGATCTGTTGATGCCCCAACTCAAACGAACGAAATCCGCAAGGAATCGAGAATTCTAGGTGGGTTTTGAGGAGTTTGGAGAGAGAATATGAGAGAAAAAGTGAGGAGGAGGAGGAGGAAGGACCCTAGCCCTGCGGGCTCGTTTAAGTGGTCGCACGAACTATACAGCGGGAACTATAGGGGCAGGATATGTAGTTCCCGCCATATAGTTGTGGCAGCTGCGAAAATTAGAGTTTCTTTTCGCCAGATCCCAACTATACGGGTGCAACTATACGGCCGAACCAAAAAGGTCCTGCCGTATAGTTGGTCGTTAAACGTTCTTTACCCCGAGATACAATTTGTGAGAAAGGGGTCGATAACTATACGGCCGCAACTATACGACTGTAAAAAATATTCCGGTCGTATAGTGGGTCGTTAAACCTTCAGGGGCATGCTTTTTCACCTAAATTTTCAGAGATTCACTTTTTAATCTGAACTATATGTTTAGGCTAGTTTTTGCAGATAAAAGTAAAACTTAATTTTTATACTTAATCTATGCTTTTTGCGTCGATATTTGTACTACCTTTTGACAGCTGCATCTTTACGGGCGCTTTTCCGCAAGGATGTATGTGAAAAAGTGGTAGGAATATGATGAACATTTTATTCTCAACTATTTTATTAATATAATGGGTTGAGTCCCTTCAAGCATTTTATTAAGAATGGTCGAATATTTCAACCTTCTCTCTGTTCTCGAATTCTTACCTTGGGTTGCCCCTTATCAAAGGCACTTACCACTTGAACTCATTTTGCCGATGGAATATACCTTTCTCCTGCTTGTAGCTTCTTTGGAAAATATCGGAAGATTTCAGCATCATAAACATTAAAGATTATTTTTCCCTCCACACAATCAACTGAAGCTCCTACAGTACTAAGAAAAGGTCTTCCAAGTAATTACAGATAATTTTTCACCCTCTGGCATTTCAAGAATAATAAAATCAGTGGGAATAACATGCTCATCTATTCTAAGTAGAACATTCTCAATCATACCAATGGGTTGTTTAGTGGATTTGTCAGCCATCTGTAAAGTGATAGAAGTAGGGGAATACTCCCCCAATCCTAATCTTTTATAGAGAGAATATGGCATTACACTAACTCCTGCACCTAAATCACACAAGGCATTATGAATATTAGTTTTTCCAATTGAGTATGAAATAGTTGGTATTCCGAGATCTCCTGATTTAGACAATAACTTCCATTAGTAGGATAACTAGTCACGATGGCAACAGTTTCAGTTATTTCTTTATATTAAGAATATCATGGAGAAATTTAGAATAGGTAGGAACTTTTATTGTATCTGCAAATGGAATTTCTAGACAGAGATCACCAAGTGCCTTTTTGAAAGAGTCACAGATTACCTGATCTGGTGCGTTCTTTTTGCGATCTAGATGTGGAAGTTTTTGCTCACCTTTCTTATTCGTGTATTTTACCTTTTGTGGAGGATCAGTATCTTTAGTTGTTTTCTTTTGTTTCTGCTTATCGCTTTTCTTCTTTTCTACTGCAACAACTTCATCTTCATTGCTTATCTCTTTTTATTCTCTTTGATCAACAGTCTCTGCATCAGAGTCACAACGGTCATCCTGTGCATCATTTTGCTCCTCCAAGGTTTGGTATTGTGTTTCTTGAGCAGTTTCATCTTGAGGATCCACTAGTGTGTCATCTTCTTGGCTTGCTTTAAGAAAGCATTTTTCCCTTCGATCTTTTTCAGCTTCATATTCTGGTGATCCTAATGGTCCTGTAACAACTGCACCTCCCCTTGTAACAACATTAGTATAAATGGGAATATTTATATCATCTTGAAGAAAAATTGATAACCAGATGCTATTTGTTCATATTGGGTTTCAATCATACTAAGGTACTTGTGAAATAATTTTATTTCTTGGCCAATCTCATCATAATTTTCCGTGAGTTCTGTCAAAATCTTCTTATGTCTTTGAAATTTCTTATGCAGGTTATTATGAGATTTGTCCTATAGATGTTTTAATTCTTGAAAGCTTTCCTAGTTTTATCTTCTTCAGTAAAAATTTGTAACAGATCTACATTGTTTTTCTTAACACATTCAGAAGGTATACCTTTTTATTTCATTGTTTTTCGTACTTCAGGCATATGATCTGGGTTTATACGAAGTATTCCTTTTTTCAGCTTAGTACCAAAATCAGGATTGTAAAGAGAATCATTCTTAGCCCTAGTGGACATCAATTCCATACAGGCTTTAGCAATTAAAGTATTTATCGATCCTCCTGATGATAAGTCAAGCAACTCTCTGCATTGAGTATTAAGACCATGGTAAAATAGGTGGCAATTAGTTGATTTGAAATAACCATGATTAGGAATACTATTGATGTAACACCCTCAGAATCGGACCTATGCAAGTTTCAGCGCTTCCCGCCAAACCCGCATAGAAACGATTCAAAGGTGCCCACCAGGCACTTGCGTGCAGGTGGAAAACGAAGTAATATCATTACACAATAGTCATCGATGGAACCCACAAAACAGATATATACAACGACTCCATCAGTCAAGAATACAATATACAGTACAAAGATCCAAATCACATTGAAAACGATATAGCGTCCGAGTACGGACAAGATGCAAATTGAGCTAAGAGCCCTGAAGAATAAACAATGGCGTCCATAACCCTACCAAGGCCAAAACGGAAGGGTAACCCTGCTAACGACGTCGATCTCAAAACCTGCTTAAACAAAAGGGGTGCCGACAAAGGGCAAAGGAAAAAGAGAGAGCGGTCAAGATCTTGAGGCGATTACACGGCGAGACTAGAATTCGGCGGTCCTCGCCTACATAGGTATGGTGGACTGAAGCGGCAGCGCAGCATGCACTAAACAACCTATAGAGACTCTATATAACTGTCGGCTATCAGGGAGGGATAAGAAAGACCTATTCGGAACCAACCTGATACTACCACCAAACATACCCATCCTGGTATTTCCCCCTCGAGACCAGACGAGGAAGTCAACCGAGGAACTCACACAGTTGGCAGTTTTATTTATCCAGTTATCGTTGCAGCAATTACTAGTTAGGTATAGATAGTCATCCTGATATAATAAGCAGTGGGCACTTTTAGTTAACCATTCCGTTGTAGTTGCAACACTTATTAGTCAGATACAATAAGCATGAGATATCCCAAACCCAACAGTTGTTGGTACTTTTATTTAGCCATTCCGTCGTAGTGAAGCTGATTACTAGTCATATCGGATACAAGTCAAGCTATAACAGTAAACTTTAGTTATAATTGTCTATGATCGAGAACTGTGCTCCAAGTCGTCCATAACCGCGGACACGGCTTCTCGAAAAGATTTAACCCTGCAGGGGTGCACCAAAGTTTCCACACGCACCTACACCCTTGTTGTCAGATCAGGTAGGTACAAGATCACAAAACATACACCCAACGGTATGTCGACAGGGTTTCGGACACGACGTTTGCCAGACCCAAAGCAAGCACATGGGGGGACAACCCACTAAGCTACCCGTAACGAAGTCGGCCGGTCTCCGAGACGGACCCAGGGTTTGCGAGAACGGTTGTAAACGACTGGGAACCCGAAAGTGTGACTGGGCTTGTCGATACCGCGAAATCGTGTTGCGATCCAAAACAGTACAGGCGCTCCACGCGCAATCGTAAATAAAGCAGTAAAATATGGCATAAGTACAGGATAGTAATAAAGCCCCAAACTACTTTGTGGCCCCCGATACAGTACTTTGAAATCAGGTACTAATCGATGGGGGTGCCCACACACCCCACCTGCAGTTAGCGCGCTCGATCTCGGAACAGGTGTCAAGAACTCGGGGTCCTACGGGACACCAGTGAGCGGTTAAAAACCAAATATTGTCTATTACCCACCGGTGCCTCTGCATTTACCTACTTCAATTTTAGTTATTAAACAGTAATTAAAGCCATGATCATCTCCAACATAAAGCATATGTCAGTCTTCCAACAACTGTGGTACTTGACGACACGCAACAGCACTTGAGCAAGCAACTACGACACACAAGGCCGACTATCTATGAAACAACAGGTAATAGGATGTGTCCAAGGCAATATAAGGCTGCAAGGGATATCACGGGTACGAAAACTAAGCATCGCAACATAGATAGCAATAGATCAACAGGAGGAAATAAAGACTATAAAAGTAAGATAGGTAGAAAGAGGGGGATGCTCGCCTGAAAACATTGTCGAAGGTTCATCCGAAGATCGGGTCGACACTCGCATCAACTCATCGGCCTAATCCTTGAAGAAGCAAAGCACTAGAAGAAACAACGAATGCACTATTTAATACTACGGCAGAAGATCGGGCATGATGCATGTATGATGTATGACATGGCAAAGATGCGATGCAGTTAGGCCATATTAAGTGGAACCGGGGTCCCGACAATTAATTAGAAGGTTCATGTTGTTTAGGTACCCTGCAATTTAAATGTTGTCTCAACATGGCAAAAGATAGCACCGGTTCTCTACACAAATTTAAATGGAGCCAATATAAGACTAGAATTGCCCGCATATGGCCTTCCTATTTAATTACGAGGTGAATCGACATAAGGCCCCCAACCCACATGACAATATGTATGCAAGCATGGCAATTTTATATGAAACAAGTAATATCATTTATAAAATATAGGTCACGGAAAAGAGGGTCACACTTTGGGGTTCGGCGAACTTGGGCTCGGAGGGGGTCACACATTGGTCGGCGAACTTGGGCTTCGAGGGTCTCGAGGTTCGGGTCTTCGGACTCCAGGATGGGGTTTCGGATCCGGGAAGGAGATCTTGTCGTTCCATGATGGCGATCTTCATGTCTTCGGGTCCGATAGAAGCCCTTGTCGTTCTGTGGTCTCGGTCCTCCGTATCGAAGGCTCGAGGATCGAGGAAGAAGTTCTTGTCGACGGAATCACAACGACGGTCTTGGATCGCACGGAGGAAGCACTTCACGTGTACATCATATCAGCAGGGATCTGCAGCTGCCTGTGCTAACTACTCAACATGTTCCCCACCACATCAACGGGACTTCACCAAACACGAGGGCACCGCGAGGCAAGCACTTGAACAAAGCCAAAGCAGACAAGGAGCCACCCGAACGACGAGCTTGAAAATAGTGACGGGCTTGGAGGATGCGACTGCAAGGTGCAGGACACAGGATAGGGGCGACACGAGCATTGATGAGCTCGAGGATGGGGGTCCCGCGCGACTGCAAGGACGACAGGAGGCGGGCGAGAGGGGCGGCGAGCGGCAGGGCCGATCAGAGCTCGCAGGGTCGACAGGCCCGGCGGGGACGACCGCCGCAGAAGAGGGCGCCGGGACGGCGGAGGACATGCAGAGCAGCGGCGGCTGGAAGACAGGGCCCGGTGACGGCGTCGGGTCGCGGACGAGGGGAGGGCGGCCATAGCGCAGGACGGAGGTCGCGCAGGCTAGCGGCAGGCGGTCGCTGGCCGCGAGGTGGATGGTCGCGGGGAAGAGGGGTCGGTGCTCCTGCACGGGGAGGAGGAGAGGTGGTCGGTGGCGTTGCGCTGGGAGGAAGCAGAGGAGGTCAGGGTCGGGTGAGTTTGCTGGCGGCGACGAATGCGGAAACAGGGAGAGACGAGAGGATGGGGATCGCGGGGTTCGTGGAGGTCGAGTGCGGGTGTGGAACGGGAATTGCGGGCGGAGGGACCGAGGTGGCCACGAGGTGGGGTTCACGCGGGCGGGGTGGGAGGTTCTGGGTGGATCGTGTCGAGCGGGCTGTGCAGGGCGTTCGAGCGAGTGGGTGCGTTGCCACTTGGCGGCGGCGGCAGGAAGGATTTGGGGGTGAGTGGTTAGGGTTAGGCAGGAAGATGTCTAGGGTTTTATATATGGGGTAGTAGGTGGTCCGTCTGGTTGGGCCTTCGGGCCCGACCGGATGGACTGCCTCTCCCTAACAAAATATTTACATTATTTATCTTCTTTTCTTTTATTTAAAACAAAACATTTACAAATATGTCTTAAGCAAAAGTAAGGATCCGAGAGGAACATGGTTTTATATTTGAATTAGAAAAGCGGTATTTGTAGAAAACAAAATAGGGCTTTTAGCAAAATAGTTTTAGGCAAAAGATGCATGCTGATGTCATGATGATGCACAAAATATAAACAATAGCGATTTTCTAGTAGTGGTTTTATCGGGGTGCTACAATTCGACACCACTAACAATGGATCTCGCCCTCGAGATCCGCCTCCTGGTATGGGGAAGAAAGCCGACGCTCTGAATCTTCTCGCTTAATGTAGATCTTCGCGACACCACTAACAAAGATTATTTCTCCATCTTGAAATCGGCGACACCACCAACGAGCGGTCGTTGATCATGTGCGTCGAGGGAGTACTCCGGATAAACAAAAGACGAAAATAGAGGCATCAAAAGATAAGGCCACCTCTAACTTCAACAGAAGGAGATAAAAGGTGCACTCTAATCCACTTAAATTTACAAGAGCGAATAGATTGAGTAGTCTGCATGGGGGCCAATCCATCACGCACCCAAACTATTACTTCGCACATGCAGTAGAAAATCACGCAACCCATTCTCGGAATTAGACTGGAGATCTCGACAAGCGACGATTGGAATCAAAGGAGGGGTGCAGATTCTCATCAGATCTGATGTAGATGACTTCATCGTATCGGAAAACATCGGAGGATAGAAAGAAAAAATTTAGTGAATTTTTGGTCCACTGAAAGGTACAACAGATGAAAGATTCATCAGATAGCGTGAAGGTCGGATGTCGACGCACCGTTACAAGAGGAGGGAGTGAAATCCTGAAGGTACGACGGAAACCCAACCACGAGAATTCCTAGATTCGAAGAAAAGATAAGAGAGCAGATTCAAAACACGTTGAGGTAGGAGAAGAATAGCAAAGGGATAAGGAGTAAAAGCAGACCTAATCATATCTACCCAACCGATTTTTCCAAAATAGTTTTGACACTCTACACGTCCGTTAGCTAGGTTATCCTACAGGCTGGACCAGTGGGGTATCGTAACTGCTGAGCTCTGATACCACTCTGTAACACCCTCAGAATCGGCCCTATGCAAGTTTCAGCGCTTACCGCCAAACCCGCATAGAAACGATTCAAAGGTGCCCAGCAGGCACTTGCGTGCGGGTGGAAAATGAAGAAATATCATTACACAATAGTCCTCGATGTAACCCACAAAACAGATATATACAAAGACTCCATGAGTCAAGAATACAATATACAGTACAAAGATCCAAATCACCTTGAAAACGATACAGCGTCCGAGTACGGACAAGATGCAAATTGAGCTAAGAGCCCTGAAGAATAACCAATGGTGTCCATAACCCTGCCAAGCCGGAAGGTAACCCGCTAACAACGTCGATCTCAAAACCTGCTTAAACAAAAGGGTGCCGACAAAGGGCAAAGGAAAAAGAGAGAGCGGTCGAGGCCAAGACAGCCATGAGACTAGAATTGGCGGTCCTCGCCTACATATGTATGGTGGATCAAGCGGCAAAGACAAAGATGCACTAAACAACCTATAGAGACTCGATATAACTGTCGGCTATCAGAGAAGGATAAGAAAGACCTATTCGGAACCAACCTGATACTACCACCAAACATACCCATCCTAGTATTTCCCCCTCGAGACCAGACGAGGAAGTCAACCGAGGAACTCACACAGGTGGCGGTTTTATTTATCCAGTTATTGTTGCAGCAATTACTAGTCAGGTATAGATAGTCATCCTGATATAATAAGAAGTGGGCACTTTTAGTTAACCATTCCGTTGTAGTTGCAACACTTATTAGTCAGATAAAATAAGCATGAGATATCCCAAACCCAGCAGTTGTTGGTACTTTTATTTAGCCATTCCGTTGTAGTGAAGCTGATTACTAGTCATATTGGATACACGTCAAGCTATAATAGTAAACTTTAGTTATAATTGTCTATGATCGAGAACTGTGCTCCAAGTCGTCCATAACCGCGGACACGGCTTCTCGAAAAGATTTAACCCTGCAGGGGTGCACCAAAGTTTCCACATGCACCTACACCCTTGTTGTCAGATCAGGTAGGTACAAGATCACAAAACATACACCCAACGGTATGTCGACGGGGTTCGGACGACGCTTCCTGGACCAAAGCAAGCACATGGGGGCCACCCACTAAGCTACCCGTAAAAGTCCGCGGTCTCCGAGACGGACCTGTGGTTTGCGAGAATGGTCGAAACTCGGGAACCCGAAAGTGTGTGGGCTTGTCGATACCGCGAAATCATGCCGATCCAAAACAATCAGGCGCTCACGCGCAATAAAGCAAAGAGTAATATGGCATAAGTACAGGATAGTAATAAAGCCCCAAACTACTTTGTGGCCCCGATGCAGTACTGAAATCAGGTACTAATCGATGGGGTGCCCACACACACCCCACCGTGGTTAGCGCTCGATCTCGGAACAGGTGTCAAGAACTCGGGGTCCTACGGGACACCAGTGAGCGGTTAAAAACCAAATATTGTCTATTACCCACCGGTGCCTCTGCATTTACCTACTTCAATTTTAGTTATTAAACAGTAATTAAAGTCATGATCATCTCCAACATAAAGCATATGACAGTCTTCCAACAACTGTGGTACTTGACGACACGCAACAGCACTTGAGCAAGAAACTACGACACGCAAGGACGACTATCTACCAAACAACGGGTAATAGGATGTGTCCAAGGCAATATAAGGCTGCAAGGGATATCACGGGTACGAAAACTAAGCATCGCAACATAGATAGAAATAGATCAACAGGAGGAAATAAAGACTATAAAAGTAAGATAGGTAGAAAGAGGGGGATGCTCGCCTGAAAACATTGTCGAAGGTTCATCCGAAGATCGGGTCGACACTCGCATCAACTCATCGGCCTAATCCATGAAGAAGCAAAGCACTAGAAGAAACAACGGATGCACTATTTAATACTACGGCAGAAGATCGGGCATGATGCATGTATGATGTATGACATGGCAAAGATGCGATGAAATTAGGCCATATTAAGTGGAACAGGGGTCCCGACAATTAATTAGAAAGTTCATGTTGTTTAGGTACCCTAGAATTTAAATGTTGTCTCAACATGGCAAAAGATAGCACCGGTTCGCTACACAAATTTAAATGGAGCCAATATAAGACTAGAATCGCCCGCATATGGCCTTCATATTTAATTACGAGGTGAATCGACATAAGGACCCGAACCCACATGACAATATGTATGCAAGCATGGCAATTTTATATGAAACAAGTAATATCATTTATAAAATATAGGTCACGGAAAAGAGGGTCACACTTTGCGGTTCGGCGAACTTGGGGCTCGGAGGGGGTCACACATTGGTCGGCGAACTTGGGCTCCGAGGGTCTCGGGGTTCGGGTGTTCGGACTCCAGGATGGGGTTTCAGATCCGGGAAGGAGATCTTGTCGTTCCGTGATGGTGATCTTCATGTCTTCGGGTCTGATAGAAGCCCTTGTCGTTCTGTGGTCTCGGTCCTCCGTATCGAAGGCTCGAGGATCGAGGAAGAAGTTCTTGTCGACGGAATCGCAACGACGGTCTTGGATCGCACGGAGGAAGCACTTCACGTGTACATCATATCAGCAGGGATCTGCAGCTGCCTGTGCCAACTACTCAACATGTCCCCCACCACATCAACGGGACTTCACCAAACATGAGGGCACCGCGAGGCAAGCACTTGAACAAAGCCAAAGCATACAAGGAGCCACCCGAACAACGATCTTGAAAACAATGACAGGCTTGGCGGATGCGACTAGAAGGTGCAGGACACAGGAGAGGGGCGACACGAGCATTGATGAGCTCGAGGATGGGGGTCCCGCGCGACTGCAAGGACGGCAGGAGGCGGACGAGAGGGGCGGCGAGCGGCAGGGCCGGCCGGAGCTCGCAGGGTCGACAAGCCCGGGGGACGCATCAGAAGAGGCCGGCGGCGGAGGACATGCAGAGCAGCGGCGGCTGGAAGACGGGGCCCGGTGACGGCGTCGGGTCGCGGAAGAGAGGAGGGCGGCCATGGCGCAGGACGGAGGTCGCGCAGGCTAGCGGCGGGCAGTCGCTGGCCACGAGGTGGATGGTCGCGGGGAAGAGGGGGCGGTGCTCCTGGACGGGGAGGAGGAGAGGTGGGCGGTGGCGTTGCGCTGGGAGGAAGCAGAGGGGGGCAGGGTCGGGTGAGGTTGCTGGCGGCGATGAATGCAGAAACAGGGAGAGACGAGAGGATGGGGATCGCGGGGTTCGTGGAGGTCGAGTGTAGGTGTGGATCGGGAATTGCGGGTGGAGGGACCGAGGTGGCCACGAGGTGGGGTTCACGCGGGCGGGGTGGGAGGTTCTGGGTGGATCGTGTCGAGCGGGCTGTGCAGGGCATTCGCGCGAGTGGGTGCGTTGCCAATGGGCGACGGCGGCAGGGAGGATTTGGGGGTGAGTGGTTAGGGTTAGGCAGGAAGATGTCTAGAGTTTTATATATGGGGTAGTAGGTGGTCTGTCTGGTTGGGCCTTCGGGCCCGACCGGATGGACTGCCTCTCCCTAAAAAAATATTTATATTATTTATCTTCTTTTCTTTTATTTAAAACAAAACATTTACAAATATGTCTTAAGCAAAAGTAAGGATCCGAGAGGAACATGGTTTTATATTTGAATTAGAGAAGCGGTATTTGTAGAAAACAAAATAGGGCTTTTAGCAAAATAGTTTTAGGCAAAATATGCATGCTGATGTCATGATGATGCATAAAATATAAACAACAGCGATTTTCTAGTAGTGGTTTTATCGGGGTGCTACAATTGATCATTCCAAAAAATCTATCCCAAGCTTGTGGGTAGTTATCTTGCACGTTCTGACTGAAGTTGCTTATATTCTTTCTAATTTCAGTTACCTTTTTAAAAGGATTAAATTTGTTTATGAATTTGACAATGATACTTGCAAAATGTATCTACTTTCTCGAACACTTTGCTATTGTTTCTCCTCTAAACTTGTGTGATTTGGATACAATTAACACGGACTGATGCTTTTTTCAGCAGAATTACCTTGGTGTTTAGTTTTTTTGTAGAAAATAAACTATCAGGAAAAATCCCGGAAAATATGCCAAAAATTATATTTCACCAGAAGACCCACAGAGCCAGAAGACGAGACGGAGAAGGGGCCTGTGGGACCCACACCCCTACCAGGCGCGGGTGGGCACTGCCCGTGCCTAGGGGGGTGCAGCCACCTCAGGCAACCCCTCGGCCTCCTTCTGCGCCTATAAGTTGCCTTTCGACCTAAAACCGAGGGGGGTTCAATAGTTTTCCAGAAAGAGTTCCGCTCCGCCGCCGCCACCAGAAACCAAGATTTGGATCCATAAACTCCGTTCTGGCACCCCGCCGGGACATGGAATTTGGAGAGGATCATCGCCATCGTCATCACCAACGCATCTCCATCAACCACCGATGTTTCTCTCATCCATGAGTGAGTAATCCCCCTCTGTAGGCTTGGGGGTGGTAGGGATTGGATGAGTTCTATCATGTAATCGAATAAGATCTGTTAGGGCTTAGTGCCTAGTATCTCTATTAGTGCTATTTGACTTTGTTGCAACTTGTTGTGCTTTATGCTTGTCACTAGGGCCCGAGTGCCATGATCTCAGATCTGAACTTATTATTGAATCATTATGATAGTATTGTTTGTGATCTTATCTGCAAGTTGTGTACACATATCATTGTCCAGATCCAAAGGCCCCAAAGTGACAATAATTGGGACAACCGTAGGGAATGGCTGTGGTGTGAGGATCACATGTGTTCACAGAGTGTTAATGCTTTGCTCTGGTGCTCTATTAAAAGGAGCACCTTAATTGTCGGTAGTTTCTCATTGCGAGCATGTATGACTATATTTGGAGCACATGCCTAGGATTGTTTAGTACTTGGATGCTTGTTATTATTTATCTGCAATTCTCTAGATCTTGAAGTTACATGTTTAGAATCGTCCATGCAATGCCCGTCCATCCATCCCTATGCCTACCGCACTCGAATCCTACTGTTACCGTTACTGTTACTATTGCTCTTGTTCCACTATTGTTGTTGCTTTGCTGTTGCTACTACCAAACTGTTGCTACTGATAAACTTATGTGAGCAAGAACTATTTCCAGGTGCAGCTGAACTGACAACTCAGTTGTTAAGGCTTGCAAGTATTCTTTGGCTCCCCTTGTGTCGAATCAATAAATTGGGTAATACTACCTGCGAAGACTTTTGCAATCCCCTATACTTGTGGGTCATCAAGACTATTTTCTGGCGCCGTTTCCGGGGAGCATAGCTTTATTTGTAAGTTCACTTGGTTCTATTATTGTTCACTACTACTCCTTTCATCATGGGGAAGTCTCGTGATGGAACGTTCCCTATTTTACCATCCAATACAAGAAGACGTACAGTCCTAAACTCCTCTACTGCTCTTGATTCATCGTCTGTTATAAGTAAGCTTGTTACACCACCACCACATACTCATGCTACACACATTGCTACTACTGTTGAGTCTGAAACTGCTTTTGATGCTCATGATGTTACTTCTACTGGGCTTGATGAGAGTGGTTCATTAGGTCCTTTTCTAGATGCTACTATGGCTAGTCTAGGAAATACCAAAACTCCTAGTGAAGACACTATTACACCTGTTAGCTCACCTGAGTCTAGTGAGAGTTATGATATTAATGATGCTTACATTGAGTTTACTGATGATTTTGTTGAAGAGTGCCGAAACACACATGGTACTAGTGCTATTAAGAGTCTCCTTGCTAGACGTACTATTATGCCTAAGATGTTATCTGATCCTAAGTTTGCCACCTCTCCCATAGATATTAAATATAAAGATTATGATTTCTCTCTTGATTTATCTTATTTAGATATGAAAATGAGAGTGTTGTGGCTCATATGAATGAGCTTTTTACTATGAGTGCTTTGTTCTCTGATGATTTTAAGACGCGCAAGTACTTTTTTGCTAAGATCTTCCCTTTTTTACTGAAAGGAGAAGTTAGGGCTTGGTTTAATAGATTACCTCCTGGTTCCATTGATAGCCTTGATTGTTTGATTGCTTCTTTCTTCCAGAAATATTTTCCTCCCAGTGCTAGACATGCTGCTTTGCAGAGACTTTTTGATTTTAAACAGGGAGAAGAAGAGAAATTGCCTGAGTCATGGACAAGGTTTTCTGCCTTGATTTTATGCACATCCTGGATGTCCATTACCTAAGAATGAACTTCTTGATATTTATTATAATGTACTAATTGATGATTCTAGGACATACCTAGATAGCTTTGCTGATTGTGTTTTCGGGAAAAGAGCTCCTACAGACGCTGAAGAATTAATGGCTAAGATAAGCAAGAATTATGATGATTGGACTTCAACTGAGCTAAATACACTTGAGCCTATTACTCCTGAACCAGAAGTGCATGAACCAGTTCCAACACCAACACCAAAGAAGAGAGGAGTTATTGCATTAAATGATGAAATGATGAAGGAATCTAAGAAGTGTCTAAAGGAGAAAGGTATTAGAGATGAAGATGTGAAGAATCTACCTCCTATATAAGAATTATGTAAGCCAATTCCCCACTCATCCACTATTGAGGTACACTCTCTCGAACACTTTGATGAAGGTGATATTACTTATGGTAAGCCTCCTGATAAATTTTTAGAGGAACTTGACACATTTATTGTTAAACAAGGGTATTTTAATAAACAAGTTCAGAATCATTTATTGGAAAACTCTAGAGCTATCAATGAGTTGAAAGATATTGTGGAAAGAACTTCTAATGATATTAAAATGCTTTGTAAGCACTTTCAAATGGTTCAAACCCAACTTGATCAACTTGCTAAAGTACAAAAGGATATGCTAGTTAATGCCTCAGGAGATAAACATGCTTATGTTAGAACTAGGAGTGGTATAGCTACTCAAGATCTTTTATATCCTGAAGGACACCCTAAAAGAATAGAGAAGTATTCTCAACAAGGTGAGAATAGTGGTAGTCCTCGTAAGAGAAAGAAAAAGAAACATAGAATAGTTGAGGAACCACTTGAACCTGCTGTAGATCCTAATAGTATATCTGTCTTCAATGCTGAAACAGAGAGTGGAAATGATAAAAATGAGTCTCCTGATAAGGAGGAAGGTGAGGAAAAACCTGAGAAGCTCACTAAGAACACTAGGTACACAAAGGAAGATTTTATTGCTAATAAACATGGTAAAGAGAGAGAACCTCGGGTGCAGAAACCTATGCCTTTTTCAGGTAAGAAACACAAGTCAAAGGAGGAAGAACACTACAATGCTTTGTTGTTTCTACTGCCAAAATATTGCTACTGACAAACTTCTGTGAGCAAGAACTATTTCTAGGTGCAGCTGAACTGACAACTCAGTTGTTAAGGCTTGCAAGTATTCTTTGGCTCCCCTTGTGTCGAATCAATAAATTGGGTAATACTACCCACGAAGACTGTTGCGATCCCCTATATGGGTCATCAGACAATACAATTTTCCCAGCAGTTAATGTAATGACGATCGAGAGAATATAACCAGTCTAGAGCCTTGCCTTTAAGAGACCAACGGAATAATTTTAGACGGGAGACATCTCTAGGCAAACCTTTTGGTCCAATTGATGTTATCACATCATCGAACTCTCTAAGATGTCTTCCTGGGTCTTCATCTTCCCTTCCACTAAAAGATTTTTCCTGCAAAATTTTAATAATCCCACCATCAAATCGATGTTCTCTAACTCTAGGATTAGGAAATTGTATTGGTTGTTTAAGATAAGCAGGATTTGGAGCACTGTATTCTCTAAGAGTTTTCTCAGGTTTCTTGGCAATTGTCCTGTGAATGGACATGATTTCTATGAAATCACTCAGGTTTTCAACCTCAATCTTATTTGATCTCAAAAGTTTTTCAATAATTTCTTCGCGCCTTTGAGTAGGCACGCGCTCAAAATAATCTGGTAGATAGGTCCTACCAGAGCGCATAGACCCTTTGTCTCCTAGGTAGACCATTTAGTAGTAGTAACACCTGAAATGTCAAGAGACAAACACTTAGCGCTTAGCGCCCCGGCAACGGCACCAGAAAATAGCTTGATGACTGCAAGTGCACAGATCGTTGTAGCTAGTTTCGAAGTTAAGATACCAATCCCACATGGGGCCCGAAGGAAAGTTTTTATGAATGAAGTATCTATCACACTCAAAGTTGTCACGGGTCTTCGAGTGAATTTACTGCAAGTGTTGTGATGGGGATGCGCCTGCCGGGGTATACCCAGCAGGACGTTTCCGACTGGCCCAAGACCTGGCGAGTGGGCCTGCAGGACGGCGACTGGATCAAGGCCCGGCATGGATCCAAGCGACTGGAAGCTGAAGGCCCAGGCGAGTAGATAGGCCCAGTCGGATTAGGTTAAACGAGTACCGAAGCCTTATCTGATTTGGTTGAGATATGTAAACCCTAGGGGAGGTGAGTCTATATAAACCTCCCTGCAGGGCGTGTAGAGATACGTTCCATCATACACCCAAGCGACTCGCCGCCTAGCCGCCAAGCTCGCCCATTGTACCACCTTCATAATACAATCTAGCAGGAGTAGGTCTTTACCTTCCGGGGGGCCGAACCTGGGTAAAACCCTGTGTCTCCGCCCTCATCTCGCACCGCAGATGTCTGGCCGCCCTTGCCCCTCGTTCTACTACTCGCTGCCGATTGCAGCATCTGTCGTGACCATTCCCACGACAGTGGCGCCCACCGTGGGGCCTAGCCGGTCTGGCCGGTGTTCTGCGGCGAGATCCAATCTGCCCATCAACGAGACGGTCGCCACCGGCCGCATGATAGCGATCGGCGAGATGCTCCAAATCTTGCCGAGCAGCTACGTCCCTGCGGCGCGACCCATCACGCACAGCGTGATCCTGCCGGTCGGCACGATCAGCCTCTTCGTCGGCCTCACCGACGTCATCGTCTCGGAGGACTCGGCTCGCATCCGCGAGTCGCCGCCACGTGATCGGCTCTCCGAGCCAGATCCGCACGATCCATCGCCTCGCCCGAGTACAACTCGGCCCAGAGACGTGGCGAAAACTCAGCGCCGCAGTAGACGCGCCCTCAACGACGCCGACTCGGCGACCGGCGTCACTCGCAGGTCCATCACCGCTTCACCCGGGCTCCATCGCCAGGTCTCCAACGTGGAGACTTCGAGACCCTCCATCCTCGGGATCTTCAATTCGATTCGGATCGAAATGTCCGCCGACCTCATGACGGAACCGGTCGCCACGCCGCGACCTACATGGCGACCGCACCGAGGACCCCTTCTCCACCCAATTCCTCCTAACGCCACGCGGCGGTCGAGGAACTCCGCTGGCTGGCGGGCGATGCGAGAACAAGCGGCGCGAAAAATTTCGCCTCGAGCGGTGTGACGCAGAACTATCGCGCTACCATCAGCGGATCAGGTCACGCTGAACCCCACCGTTGGGCGCCACGAACTTCGACGAAAACGACCACGCCCGCGTGGCGAAGCGCGATCCGCGAACGTGCCACGGGAAGCGCCCGACCCCCGCCAGAGTCGACGGCGATGGGCGCCCCACCTCCACCCAACCGCACACCTCCCAGGGACCAGCCGCGGATAGTAGTCTCCTCACGGGAGCGAGA
Organism: Avena longiglumis; assembly: GCA_030063025.1. Taxonomy (NCBI): domain Eukaryota; kingdom Viridiplantae; phylum Streptophyta; class Magnoliopsida; order Poales; family Poaceae; genus Avena; species Avena longiglumis. Next base: position 253,575,297 of record CP125979.1, read on the forward strand.
CGCAAACGGCCTCCCACTATTCTCCACCCCGATGGACAACCTCGTGGCAGGCCGAGCAGCAGCCGACAACATCACGGCCACGAGCGACGGCGCCCTACAGATCTAGTACGTCAGGGCCCTGCTCGCAAAGGCCATCGAGCAGCAAAACGCGGGCGCTGACTCGCAGGGTCGAGTATACTCGCGTTCTTCGGGAAGCAGAGCGGCCTCAAGCGGCCGCCCAATGGCGGCAAACACCCTCAACTTCCCGCCACCGGAGCCACTGCAGCTCCAACACCGACCCGCGAACGCGGCACTCTCCACCAACGACCCCAGGCCAGCGACAAACTTCATCGCCGCCAACGGTTAACCCATCGACGCCCGCACTCACATCATCAACAACCAAAGCTGTCGCGCACGCCAGCCCGATGACCTGCGACACACCCTGACCAATCGCCGGGACGGCGAGCCCATGAGGTCACTCAGTCGACTCGGCCCCAAGTGCTTCGGACCAATGATCCGAGGCGAGAAGTACCCGCCAAACTTCAAGGCGCCGAAGGAGATAGAAAAGTACGACCCCTCGTACGACCCCGCCGTTTGGCTCGATACATACCTCATGGCGATGGGAATCGCAGGCCACACCGACCTGCTAGCCGCCCGTTACCTCCCCTTGATGATGGAGGGGACGTGCAGGCAGTGGATCAACACCCTCCCCCAGGACAGTATCGACTCCTGGGAGGAGATGCGCGACGCCTTCGTCAGGCACTTCGAGTGCTCCTACACCCGCGCCACCACCATCGAGGACCTGGAGCAATGCGTCCAGGGACCCCGCGAGTCGACCCGCAATTGGGTCCAACGATGGCAAGAACTCTGGTACAACGCGGTCGGCATCCACCCGGACACCGCGATCCACTGCTTCAAGACCTTGTGCCGCTACGAACCCCTGGTCTCCAAGCTCAAGCGACACTCCCGCACACTCGACAACATCCCGGACCTCCTCGAGATTGCCAAACGGTACGCGGAGGAAGATCCAAACCAGGAAACTGACGATGAGTCAGGAGGTCAACGCCGCACGAGCGGCAACGATAGCGGACGACGGTCCGACCTGCGCTACAGCAACACTCGTCTCACCGGCAAGCGCCGCGATGGCGAGTCGACTTTCGCAACGCCAACGCACACGCTGGCGAGCCAAGAGCTTCCGCCGCGACGTAGGACAACGCCGCGACGGCGGCAACTACAAGGCCAAGCCAAGGTTCGACCCCGCGGCCCTCCTTAACCAACTGTGTGCGTTTCATAGCAGGGAAGGGAAGCCCGCAACGCACACAACCGCCGACTGCCACACCCTCAGAGAGATCGAGAAGGCACGACGAGCACGGGAGGACCCGACAACGACCCGCCAAATGGCGGAAAATTCGGCAAAGTGGCCGGCTCGCTCCACACCTTCACAGGCTTCAACACGAAGCGCGAGAAGAAGGTCATCGCCCGCGCCGTCGCCGTCAATGCGGTGGCCCAAGCGGACATTCCCCAGTTCCTCAACTGGTCGGAGCAGCCCATCACCTGGAGCCTCCTAGACCACTCGCCACGCATCGAGTACCCAGGTCGAGTCGCCCTGGTGGTCAAGCCTAAGGTCGGCGACTACTGGCTCCCCAAGACATTGATGGACGGCGGCAGCTCCATCAACATCCTGTACCTGGACACCTTCAGGCGGCTGCGGCTCCCGCAGTCGATGATCGAGACGACCCACACCACGTTCCATGGCATCGTCCCCGGTCGGAAGGCGTACCCGATCGGCAAGGTCACGCTGCCAGTCACCTTCGGCACACCAGCAAACTTCCGCACCGAGCGGATCGTCTTTGAGCTGGTGCCCTTGACAACCCTACCGCTGCGTCACAGGCGCCAGCGTTCGCCAAGTTCATGGCAGCGCCCCACTCGCATAACGCGATGAAGCTCCCGGGCGTGCGGCGTCATCACCATCAACGGCGACCCGATATGGCCGCCGAGTGCGAGGCCAAAGGCGAACTTCGACGCCGTCGCGGCAGAGACCAACCACGCCGATGAGCTCGCCAGAAATGCGGCGGGGTCAACAACGACGACCCCACCATACTCAAGAAGCCCAACTCGGAGGGCGCAAACACCTCAACCTTCGAGGCGACGATGCACACCCGCACCGTCGAGCTGGTCCCAGGCGACTCCAGCCAAACGGTGACGACCGGGACGGGCATGAGCCCAGCATAGGAAGGCGTGCTCATCGAGTTCCCCCGTGAGAACAGGGACATCTTCGCATGGAAGCCCTCTGACATTCCTGGTGTCCCTAGGGAGCTCGCTGAGCACAAGCTAAACGCCGACCCCAAAGTGCGACCCGTCAAACAGTCGCTGCGGCCCTTCAATGAAGAGCGCCGCCGAGCAATTGCCGAGGAGGTGCAGCGTCTACTCGCTGCAGGCTTCATCCGGCCAATTAAATACTCCAAGTGGCTGGCAAACCCAGTCCTGGTCGAGAAGAAGAACTGGACCTGGAGGATGTGTATCGACTACACAAACTTAAACAGCGCCTGCCCAAAGGAGCAGTTCGTCCTCCCGCGGATCGATCAAATAATCGATTCCACCATGGGCTCGGAGTCGCTATGTTTCCTCGACGCCTACTCTGGGTACAACCAGATCAAAATGGTCGTCGAAGAGAGGAGAAGACGGCGTTCATCACGCCATTCGGAGCCTTCTGCTACACCGCCATGACCTTCGGCCTCAAGAACGCCGGGGCGACCTACCAGTGGTGCATGCAAGAGTGCCTCGCGAGCCAAATTTGCCGCAACATCCACGTCTACATCGACGACGTGGTCGTAAAGTCCGCTCGCCAGGGTGACCTACTCGCCGACCTGGCGGAAACATTCGCCAACTTGCGAAAATACAAGATAAAGCTTAACCCAGGAAAATGCACCTTCGGTGTACCAGCAGGACAACTACTGGGGTACGTCGTCTCCAAGCGAGGGATCGAGGCGAACCCCACGAAAATCGACAAGATCGCCCGGCTCGGCAAACCCGAGTGCCTGCGCGACATCCAGAAACTGGCCGGGCGAGTAGCGGCTCTCAGTCGCTTCATCCCACTGGGCAAGGCGATGCCCTATACCTGATGCGCAGAACCCCACCTTCGGTGGGACAAGGAGGCGGATGACGCGCTCCGCGACCTCAAGAAGGTGCTACTCGCCGCACCGCTACTCACCGCCCCTGCTGACAAAGAACCCATGCTGGTTTACGTCGCGGCTTCCGAGCGCGTCGTCAGCGCCGTGATGGTCGTCGAGCGACCGGAGGAAGGAAAGGCGCCCGACAGCGACGGTGTACTACATCAGCGAGGTCCTTACGAGTCGCGCCGTGTACCCGATACCAAAAGCTGGTATACGCGGTCTTGAGCTCAGCGCCACCGCACTACTTCCGAGCACCCGATCACGGTCGTTTCCTCGGCACCACCGCAAGACATCATCCGCAAATCGGGCGGAGTCGCCAAGTGGGCCGTCGAGATCGGCGTCCACAACATCAAATACGAGCCACGAAAAGCGATCAAGTCGCAAGCCCTAGCAGACTTCATCGCCGACTGGGAAGAGGCCCAGCAGCCAGAGAAGCTGCCATACCTCCATTACTGGAGCCTGCACTTCGACGGCTCCAAGAACGCGGATGGCGCAGGCGTAGGGATCGTGCTAACTTCACCGAAGGGCGACAAGCTCCGCTACATCCTCTACCTCGACTTCACACCCTGCACCAACAACATGGCCGAGTACGAGGCCTTGCTCCACGGCATGCGAGCTGCCAAGGAGATGAATGTCAACCGCCTACGCTGCTATGGAGACTCCGACCTCGTCGTGGGGCAAGTCGCTGGCACCTGCGACGCCGTCTCCCCCACCATGGCGGCATACCGCCAAGCAGTGGACAAGCTGGGCGGACACTTCACAGGCTACTCCGTCGAGTGGATCGACAGGCGGAAGAACGAGGAGGCTGACGCCCTCTCTCGCATTGGGTCGGCTCGACTCGCACCACCCGCCGGCGTCTTCCTCGACACAATAACCAAACCATCAGTCTCTCCCCCGAGGGAGATCGACATCGGAGTCCCGTTACAGCCGGAGGCAGCCCTGGTCGCACTCGTCACCGAGCCAGACGACTGGACCAAGCCCTACATCGCCTACAGAGGCGGCACCTTGCCGGAGGCAGACGCTTCGGATGATCGCCGATGCAAGTCCTACACCATCATCGACGGCGAGCTCCACAAGCGCAGTGTCACCGGCGTGTTCCAACGCTGCGTCCAACCCGCCGAAGGACGCAAGATCCTCCACGATATCCACTCCGGTGACTGCGGCCACCATGCCGGCGCCCGCTCTCTGGTCGCCAAGGCTATGCGGCATGGCTTTTACTGGCCCACCGCACACGCCGATGCTATCGACATTGTCCAGCGGTGCGCCGGGTGCCAGAAGTACGCCAACCAGACGCACGTGCCAAGCTCAGCGCTCAAAACAATCCCCATCACCTGGCCATTCGCTGTGTGGGGCATGGACATGGTAGGACCCTTCAAGAAGGCTCCCTCCGGCTACACCCACCTGCTGGTCGCGGTCGACAAATTCACAAAGTGAGTGGAGGCCAAGCCAGTTCGGAAATGCAACGGGAAGACCGCCACTAAATTCCTACGCGAGCTCATATATCGCTACAGGTTCCCAAACAGCATCATCACGGACAACGGCACCAACTTCGCCAAAGGAGCCATGGCCGAATTCTGCGAAGAGCACCACATCCGGCTCGACCTCGCGTCGGTCGCCCACCCGGAATCCAACGGCCAGGCGGAACGGGCCAACCAAAGCATCCTCCACGGCCTGAAGCCGCGACTCCAAGTACCACTCGAGCGCACCGCCGGGTGCTGGGTCGAGGAACTGCCCTCTGTCATCTGGGGGATTCGCACCTCGGTCAACAGGTCGACAGGATTCACCCCCTTCTTCATGGTATACGGTGTCGAGGCAGTCATGCCCACCGACCTCGAGCACGACTCGCCACCGAAGGCTGCAAAGCGAACTCGGCTCGCCAAGATGGAGTCGATTAGCTCGACGAGGCACGCACGTTACCTCACTCGCACGCACCGCCATCTACCAGCGGGGACTCGGGCGCTACGGCGGCCAACTTCGCACCTTCCAAGAAGCGACTGGTCTGCGCCTCATCCGGGACAAGAAGGGCATGCAAGCTCTCTCCTCCGTGGGAAGGGTCATTCGCCATCGCGCGAGTACCGGCAACGCCCTACTACTACCTCATTGACGTCCGCGGGGACGGCGAACTCGACGTCAAGCGACCATGGAATGTAAACCTCCTACGGAAGTTCTACTCCTAGAACCCCACATATGTACTCCCCAGTCGCTATGAAATAAAAATAATCGGTTATCGCAAATTGAGCCTACTCTCCGTGTCTTGTGCCACTCGCACTCGTAATAACAACGTCAAGCTAACCGCAGAAGTCAACCTTTGGTACAGCGATCGGCACGGCTAAGTAGTACGGTGCGAGAGCACTGAGTCACCTCAGGTCTTGCATCGTCCATGAAAAACGCCTACCCGGAGCCCCATTGGAGTCGCCCAGCCCGACTGGCTCTACGAGCCAAGATAACTGCCTTCGCTTCTTATAGCGACCATGGTCCTCCGCATCCTCGACATAGCGACTCGAACGGCCAAGTACCACGCTCGGGGACTGACGACCAGTTCATCACGAGTGGCTCGGGAAAACGCCAAGTAGGAGAGCATGCCCAGGACTCGCCACGCGAATGACCCAACGGGCCAGGCAGGAGTGATGCGCCCAAACTAACGCGCCAAGTCCTCACCCACCCTCGAGTCGCGCCTAGAACAACCAAGTACCACGCTCGGGGACTCGTCCACCCGACCCCGTTCGCGCACGGGAAAACGGTGAAGTACAGAGCGTTCAAGGGAGTCGCCCTGCGACTGGCTCTTCGAGTCCGGGCGAGTAGACCACAATAACAAAACATTCAAAAATAACAAACATATCACACACGAGGTAAACCCCACAAAGGCGGGCGCTCGGGACTCGTTCAAACCTCAATCACAAAACACATGACAAATACCAAAACGAACCGATGTCTCATTCAATAGCATGTCGCATTATCTCAAAATACAAAATATGCCCGTACGGCAGACTTGCTACTAACGCCACCGGGCAAACTACCCTATTCTGCAGGCTTCGACGACGACTCGCCAACACCCCGGCGATTGCGGATGAACAGCGTGTCTGGGTCCGACGGTCGTCGGCTCACCCGCCATCGCCCGCGGAAGGCTGCTCGACCTTGAAATCGGTGCGGTAGCTCGGGTCGTTAGCGCGACGACCGTCTCTGATACGCAGGAGGTCGCCCATTGCCCGGTTCGCCGGAGTACATCGCAGCGATCCGTCAACAGAGCACCTCGGAAGCTCCACGCCCGGTCGATGAAGGGTAGCCACTCATCACATCGTCGAGGTCGAAGTCCTCCGGGAAGTGAGCAAGCCCAAGGCTAAGCGTCGTCGCTGCTCCGCGCCGAAATGCCGATCGCGTCATGAATTCAACGACCGAGGGCGCCTTCTCCAAGTACTTCCACACCTCGACGAGGTCGCTGGGAATTACCTCCGTGGGTGATATTTCCTGGAGGTAAGCGCAGATGCACGTCGCCGATAACGTCGCCGAGTCGACGAGCGTGGCCACACACTGCCGCGCATCGAACGAGCTCGCCTCTTCCGCACTATCAATGATGCGACCTGCGACTAGAAAACAACAGTGAGTACGTCGGACAAAAAAAAAGCACACGCTATTGGCAGCGGCAGATGCACTTACCAATCAACGGGCGGGCGAGGTCCGTGATGAAGCGTTGAAGTGAAGTATGGTCGTCCTGAAGCCCAGCAACAAGGGCGTCCGACACTTTACGATCTTCTTCGGCGGCCGTAATGGCGGCCTTGGCTCGCCCATCAGCCGAGCTCGCTTCCTCCTTCGCCTCCCGCAGCTTGCGCTCGAGATCGGCGATCCGCTTTTCAGCCGAGCTCAAAGCCGATTGCGCCGCCTCCAATTCACCCGCGGGGACAAGTCCCTGGCGAGCTTCCTCCGCCTTCGCGGCAACCGCCTGAATGTGGCATCCTGCAAAACCACTACTAGAAAATCGCGTTGTTTTTGTGCATTGCATCATCATGACCGCATGCTCATGTCATCATGCCACATTGCATTTGAGCATCGTCATCATCTTGCATTTGCTTGCATAAAAACTATTTGCAGAAAAACCTATTTTGTTTTCTAAAACGCCCCGTCTTGTTTTCAAATTCAAACCCGGGGCGCCGGAATATTTTTGTTTGTCTGCTATCGGTTTGCAAACGGTGCATTTAACATAAATAAAATTTTGAATTATTTTAGTGGGGCAGTCGAACGGGCCGAATCGACCCGAACGACCACCCCCAGAAATACAAACGGTCCACCTAAAATCCTACATCTACCCAACCTAATCTACCCACCCCTCCTCCACCTCACCCCCACCAATCGTCTCTCGCCACCTCACCCTCATCCCAATCCCCACCCAACCAGCATCTGCCACGTCACCTAACCCTCTCCACCTCCCTCAACCAGCCGGCCCACACCCACCCAGCACACCCCCAACACACGCACACCACGCGCCTCCTGTCCACACCACCCCTGCCACGGGCCCCAGCACCCTGGACCCACCCACACCCAGCACACCACGCAGTGCAGCCTCCTCCCCCCGTGGCCCACAGACCCGCACCACGCACGCACTCACACACGACCACGCGCGCGACGCCCCACACCCCCGTCTCCTTCCTCCCGCCTCCCCTCGCCTGGGCCTCTCCTCCAGCCCGTCCGCCGCGTGCCTCTCGGCAGCGCCCTCGGCCCTTCCGCGCCACCTCGCAGCCCTTGCCGCTCCCCCCTCCGCGGCCGCCCGTCACCGCCTCCAACCACCACCGTGTCCTCTCCCGCGCCGTCCCAGCGACCCTCGCGCCGACCCCGCCTCGCCGGTCCTCTTCCTCCTCGCCCCCGAGCAACCCCCGCCGGCGAGCTCCGCCCCGCGGTCATGCTCCCCGCCGCCTCCGCGCGTCAAGCCCCGCCGCCCCGCCTCGCCGCGCGTCCGCCTCTACCACCTCTCCGGCGCCGGCCCGCGCGAGCCGCCTTCTCCTCCCTCTCTGTCGGCTCTCGCCCTCCCGCCTCACGCTCCGCCCGGTGCCTTGTGCAGGTCCTCCCGACGCCTCCTCCTCAACGCCCGCCAGGGCGGGCCCTCCCTCCCGGCCGCGCCCCTCGGCGCGCCTGCTCGTCCCGAGCCGCCCGTCGCCCAGCCCGTCTTCCTCCCTCCCGGTAGCGCGCCACCGCCGCTTCCCGGTCACCGTCGAGGCCGGCCTCACACAGCCACCTCCGCGACCGCCTGAAGCCCTGCCCTCCGGCCCAAGCTCGCCTTCGCCCTCCCTCGGCCCGCTCTGCTTCGCCTTCCGCCGTCTCCGGCCAGGTCCGCCGCCGCCGGCTCGCCCGTCCGCGTCGGCCTCGTTTGTCGCCCGTGTGTGCGCAGGAAGTACCATGGGTGCGCGTGTATATGTGTTACCCTTGTTCCGTTGTTGGTCGCGATCGCGGTTAAGTGGGGACTCGTTGGAGGTACTGTTTAAAGACCGTTTCATCGACAAGATCTCCGTCATGGAAACCGCAAGATCCACTTCCGGAATCCGAAGGCCCCGATTCCTCGTCGAACCCCGAAGCCCAAACCTCGTGGGCCGACATGATCTTCTTCGCGGACGCCAAGTTCGTCGAGAACCTGGAACACCAAGGTCTACCTCATGGATCCGAATACCGATCTTCAACCCTCCGAAGCCGCCAAGATCGCCATGGGACGACAAGCACTTCACCGCGGAACGCCAAGTTCTGCAGCCCGAACGACAGGACCGACTCGATACACGGAACGGCAAGATCGCCCCACGGAATCCGAAGCGCGGACCCGACAAGATCGTCGCGACGACAAGAACGGCACCGACCCAGGAGAATCCGATGCGCCCCGGCGCCGAACCAAGACCTCCTTCTGGAATGCCAAGATCTACCCCAGTAATCCGAGAACGCTTCCGCCGAGACCGAACCCGTCGAACCCTGGACCCTAAGACCGAACCCCGAACCCCCGGACCAAGATCGTCGAGACCCCCTAATGTGTGAACCTTTTCCCGAGCCCCTATTTTATAAAAGCTATACATAAAACTTGTTGCATATTAATTGTCACACTCGCATCCATATTTGTGTGGTTTGGGGGCCTTATGCTGATTCACCTAATAATTAAATATGGGGCCCATATGCGGGCAAATCCAGTCTCATATCGGCCTCATTTAAACTTGTGTAGCGAACCGGTGATATATTTTGCCTTGTTAAACAACATTTAAATTGCGGGGTAGATAAACAACTTGAACCATCTAACTAATTGTCGGGACCCCGGTTCCACTTAATATGACCTAATTGCACCGCATATCTACCATGCCACGCCTCATACATGCATCATGCCGATCTTCTGCCGTTGTATTAAATATTGCATTCGGTGTTTGTTCTAGTGTTTTGGTTCTTCGCGGATAAGGCCGTTGAGTTGATGTGAGCTTCGCCCCGATCTTCGGATGAACCTTCGACAATGTTTTCAGGCGAGCATCTCCCCCTTTCCACCTATCTTACTTTTATAGTATTTATTTCCCTCCTATTGATCTATTGCTATCTGTGTTGCGATGCTCTAGTTTCCGTACCCGTGGTACCCCTTGCAGCCTTATATTGCCATGGCCACCTCCTATTACCTGTTGATTGGTAGCTAGTCGGACTTGTGCGTCGTAGTCGCTTGCTCAAGTGCTGTTGCGTGTCGTCCAGTGCCACAGTTGTTGATGTATTGCCGCATGTTGATGTTGGAGATGAACATGGTTTTACTTATCGCTCACTTTAATTCCTGTTTAACAACTAAAATTGAAGTAAGCAGAGGCATCGGTGGGTGATAGATAATATTTGGTTTCGACGCCACTTGTGTCCCGTAGGACCCAGTACTTGATACATTCCTTGATTTATCGCGCTATCCACATCCGGAGGTATATGGGACCCCCGAGCGAGCTTGATTCGGTCTTATTTCTTGGGGCCACAAACTAGTTTGAGGATTTATTTACTATCCTGTACTTATGCCATGCTACTGTATTTACAATTGTGCGAGGAGCACCATCTTGTTTAGGATTGGGACACGTTTACGCGGTGTCGACAAGCCCAGTTTTGGGTTCCCAGTCGCTCACAGCCGTCCACCCAAACCTTGGGTCCGTCTCGGAGCTAGCTTACTTCGTTGCGGGTAAGACTTCAAGGGGTGGCCCCCTGAAATATTTCTGAATCCTGTGATTGCTTTGTCGTGAAAGCCTCGTTGGGTTTTGTTTTGGTTTTTCCGAGGTTGATCGAGCGTGTGTTGCTATTGGTGCACCCCGGCCGGGTAAAACTTTCTGAAAGCCGTGTCCGCGGATATGGACGACTTGGACCTGATCTCGATCATAGACAAGCATAACTAAAGTAGTGCTATAAATTTGACTTTATAATGACTAGTAATCAGCTTCACTCTAATGGAATGGCTAAATAAAACTGCCAACAATTGCTTGTTTGGGAGTCGCTTGCGACCATTGTATCTGACTAGTAATCTTGCTTCTACGGAATGGCTAAATAAAAGTACCAACAACTGCTGGGTTTTGGGTTATCTCACGCTAATTGTATCTGATTAGTAAGTGCTGCAACTACAACGGAATGATTAACTAAAACGGCCCACTGCTTATTTTATCAGGATGATTATCTACACCTGACTAGTAATTCTGCAACGATAACCGAATAAATAAAGCGCCAGCGGTGTGAGTTCCTCGGTTGACTTCCTCGTTTGGTCTCGAGGGGAAACACGGGATGGGTTTGTTTGATGGTAGCATCAGGTTGGTTCGAATAGGCTTTTCTTACCCTCTCGATAACCGCCCGGTTGTCGAGTCTCTATAGGTTGTCTCGTGCATCTTGCTGCCGCTTGATCCACCATACCTATGTGGCGAGGACGCGAATTCTAGCCTCGGGTGTCTTGGCCTCGATCTTGGCGCTCCTCTTTTTCCTTTGCCCTTGTCGTCACCCCTTTTGTTTAAGCAGGTTTTGAGATCGACGTCGTTAGCGGGGTTGCCCTTCCGGCTTGGCCTGGGCAGGGTTATGGACGCCATTGGTTATTCTTCAGGGCTCTTAGCCCCATTTGCATCTTGTCCGTAGACGGACGCTCTATCGTTTCAAGGTGATTTGGATCTTTGTATATTATATCTGTATTTTGACTCATGGAGTCGTGTTGTATATATATCTGTTCTGTGGGTCCCATCGAGGACTGTTGTGTAATGTTATTACTTCGTTTTCCACCCGCACGAAAGTGCCTGGTGGGCACCTTTGAATCGTTTCTATGCGGGTTTGGCGGGTTTCGCTAAAACTTGCATAGGGTCGATTCTGAGGGTGTTACAGAGTGGTATCAGAGCTCAGCAGTTGCGATACCCCACAAGTCCAGCCTGTAGGATAACCTAGCTAACGGCCGAAGTAGAGTGTCAAAACTATTTTTGAAAAAAAAAAATCGGTTGGATAGTTCTGATTAGGTCTGATTTTACTTCTTACCCCTCTGCTATTCTCCTCTTATCTCGACGTGTTTTGAATCCGCTCTCTTCTCTCTTTTCGAGTCCAGGATTTCTCGTGGTTGGGTTTCCGTCGTACCTTCAGGGTTTCGTTTTCTCCCTTTTGTAACGGAGGTGCTACGATCATCAATCTGCAACTTGTCTGTTGTACCCTTCATCCAATCTTTTGTTCGTGAGCTCTTTATCCATATGTGTCCCTTGCTGGATATCCGTGTCGTTGAAAAACACATGAGAAGGACGAGCATTGGTGAAGTTGGAGTATACCTTGAGCATGTGTTGTTCATGCCAATGGAACCATCGCGGAACCTAATCATTGTGTCTTTCATACGATTTCTGTTGTATCTTCCGGTGTTTCCCGGTGGGATGACCTCAGCTACATCAGATCCAATGCAGAGCTGGCATCGTTCCTTTGTTCCGGATACCGCTTATGAAGATCTTCATTCTAAAATCTCGAGAGTTGAGTTGCCTGATTTTCTGATTCATGTATAGAGTTGATAGTGTGGGTACGGGATGGATTGATCACCCTACCCGACTCTTACTGTTCGCTCTGTACATCGAACTGGTGGATCAATGTAACTTTTCCTCTTTTAATGGAAGTTAGAGGTGGCCTTATCGTTTGATACCTCTACCTTCGTCCTTTGTTTCTCCGGAGTGTTCTCTCGACGATCAGGAACAACGACCCATTGTTGGTGGTGTCGCCGATTTCCAGATGAAGAAGGAACCCTCGTTAGTGGTGTCGCGAGGATCTACACGAAGCGAGAAGACGCAGATCGCCGACCTTCCTTCCGGTACCATGAGGCGGATCTCGAGGGCGAGATCCATTGTTAGTGGTGTCAAATTGTGGCATCCCGCAAAACCACTACTAGAAAATCGCATTGTTTTTGTGCATTGCATCATCATGACCGCATGCTCATGTCATCATGCCACATTGCATTTGAGCATCGTCATCATCTTGCATTTGCTTGCATAAAAACTATTTGCAGAAAAACCTATTTTGTTTTCTAAAACGCCCCGTCTTGTTTTCAAATTCAAACCCGGGGCCCCGGAATATTTTTGTTTGTCTGCTATCGGTTTGCAAACGGTGCATTTAACATAAATAAAATTTTGAATTATTTTAGTGGGGCAGTCGAACGGGCCGAATCGACCCGAACGACCACCCCCAGAAATACAAACGGTCCACCTAAAATCCTACATCTACCCAACCTAATCTACCCACCCCTCCTCCACCTCACCCCCACCAATCGTCTCTCGCCACCTCACCCTCATCCCAATCCCCACCCAACCAGCATCTGCCACGTCACCTAACCCTCTCCACCTCCCTCAACCAGCCGGCCCACACCCACCCAGCACACCCCCAACACACGCACACCACGCGCCCCTCCCTGTCCACACAACCACACTGCCACGGGCCCCAGCACCCTGGACCCACCCACACCCAAGACACCACGCTGCAGTGACAGCCTCCCTCCCCCCCGCGTGGCCCACCCTGGACCCGCACCACGCACGCACTCACACACGACCACGCGCGCGACGCCCCACACCCCCGTCTCCTTCCTCCCGCCTCCCCTCGCCTGGGCCTCTCCTCCAGCCCCGTCCGCCGCCGGCGCGCCTCCGGCCGGCGCCCTCGGCCTCGGCCGCCACCTCGCCCCCTGCCCGCCGCTCTCCGCGGCCGCCGTCGGCGCCCGCAGCGTCACCGCCTCAACCACCGTGTCCTCTCCCGCGCCGTCCCAGCGACCCTCGCCGACCCCGCCTCGCCGGTCCTCTTCCTCCTCGCCCCGAGCAACCCCGCTGGCGAGCTCCGCCTCCCGCCGCGGTCGTGCTCCCCGCCGCCTCCGCGCGTCAAGCCCCGCCGCCCCGCCTCGCCGCGCGTCGCCTCTACCACCTCTCCGCGCCCGGCATGAGCCGCCTTCTCCTCTCTCTATCGGCTCTCGCCCTCCGCCTCCCGCTCGCCACGGTGCCGCCGCCTTGCCGCATGGTCCTCCCGCGCCTCCTCCTCAACCGCCAGGAGGCCCTCCCTCCCGGACGCGCCCCCTCGGCGCCCAGTCGCCCCTCGTCGGCGGCCGTCGCCCATGAGCCGTCTTCCTCCCTCCCAGCGCCCGCCGCGGCTTCCAGTCGCCGTCGAGCCGGCCTCACAGGCCTGCGCCTCCGCGACCGCCTGAAGCCCTGCCCCTCCGGCCCAAGCTCGCCTTCGCCCTCCCTCGGCCCGCTCTGCTCCGCCGTCCGCCGTCTCCGGCCAGGTCCGCCGCTGCCGGCTCGCCAGTCCGCGTCGGCCTCGTTTGTCGCCCGTGTGTGCGCAGGAAGTACCATGGGTGCGCGTGTATCTGTGTTACCCTTGTTCCGTTGTTGGTCGCGATCGCCAGTTGGGGGACAGGGATTCGTTGGAGGTGGTACTGTTTAAAGACCGTTTCATCGACAAGATCTCCGTCATGGAAACCGCAAGATCCACTTCCGGAATCCGAAGGCCCCGATTCCTCGTCGAACCCCGAAGCCCAAACCTCGTGGGCCGACATGATCTTCTTCGCGGACGCCAAGTTCGTCGAGAACCTGGAACACCAAGGTCTACCTCATGGATCCGAATACCGATCTTCAACCCTCCGAAGCCGCCAAGATCGCCATGGGACGACAAGCACTTCACCGCGGAACGCCAAGTTCTGCAGCCCGAACGACAGGACCGACTCGATACACGGAACGGCAAGATCACCCCACGGAATCCGAAGCGCGGACCCGACAAGATCGTCGCGACGACAAGAACGGCACTGACTCGGGGCGAGTCCGATGCTCCCCGACGCCGAACCAAGACCTCCTTCCGGAACGCCAAGATCTACCCCAGTAATCCGAGAACGCTTCCGCCGAGACCGAACCCGTCGAACCCTGGACCCTGAGACCGAACCCCGAACCCCCGGACCAAGATCGTCGAGACCCCCTAATGTGTGAACCTTTTCCCGAGCCCCTATTTTATAAAAGCTATACATAAAACTTGTTGCATATTAATTGTCACACTCGCATGCATATTTGTGTGGTTTGGGGGCCTTATGCCGATTCACCTAATAATTAAATATGGGGCCCATATGCGGGCAAATCCAGTCTCATATCGGCCTCATTTAAACTTGTGTAGCGAACCGGTGATATATTTTGCCTTGTTAAACAACATTTAAATTGCGGGGTAGATAAACAACTTGAACCATCTAACTAATTGTCGGGACCCCGGTTCCACTTAATATGACCTAATTGCACCGCATTTCTACCATGCCACGCCTCATACATGCATCATGCCGATCTTCTGCCGTTGTATGAAATATTGCATCCGGTGTTTGTTCTAGTGTTTTGGTTCTTCGCGGATAAGGCCGTTGAGTTAATGTGAGCTTCACCCCGATCTTCGGATGAACCTTCGACAATGTTTTCAGGCGAGCATCTCCCCCTTTCCACCTATCTTACTTTTATAGTATTTATTTCCCTCCTATTGATCTATTGCTATCTGTGTTGCGATGCTCTAGTTTCCGTACCCGTGGTACCCCTTGCAGCCTTATATTGCCATGGCCACCTCCTATTACCTGTTGATTGGTAGCTAGTAGGACTTGCGCGTCGTAGTCGCTTGCTCAAGTGCTGTTGCGTGTCGTCCAGTGCCACAGTTGTTGATGTATTGCCGCATGTTGATGTTGGAGATGAACATGGTTTTACTTATCGCTCACTTTAATTCCTGTTTAACAACTAAAATTGAAGTAAGCACAGGCATCGGTGGGTGATAGATAATATTTGGTTTCCGAACGCCCACTTGTGTCCCGTAGGACCCCGAGTACTTGATACCTGTTCCTTGATTTATCGCGCTATCCACATCCGGGAGGTATATGGGACCCCCCTGAGCCAGAGCTTGATTCAGTCTTATTTCTTGGGGCCACAAACTAGTTTGAGGATTTATTTACTATCCTGTACTTATGCCATGCTACTACTGTATTTACAATTGTGCGAGGAGCACCTTTGTCTTGTTAGGATCGGGACACGTACGCGGTGTCGACAAGCCCAGTTTGGGTTCCCGATCGCTCCTGACCGTCCACCCAAACCTTGGGTCCGTCTCGAGCTAGCTTACCGTTCTTGGTAAGACTTCAAGGGGTGGCCCCCTGAAATATTTCTGAATCCTGTGATTTCTTTGTCGTGAAAGCCTCGTTGGGTTTTGTTTTGGTTTTTCCGAGGTTGATCGAGCGTGTGTTGCTATTGGTGCACCCCGGTCGGGTAAAACTTTCTGAAAGCCGTGTCCGCGGATATGGACGACTTGGAGCACAGTATCTCGATCATAGACAAGCATAACTAAAGTAGTGCTATAAATTTGACTTTATAATGACTAGTAATCAGCTTCACTCTAATGGAATGGCTAAATAAAACTGCCGACAATTGCTTGTTTGGGAGTCGCTTGCGACCATTGTATCTGACTAGTAATCTTGCAACTAGCGGAATGGCTAAATAAAAGTACCAACAACTGCTGGGTTTTGGGTTATCTCACGCTAATTGTATCGATTAGTAAGTCTGCAACTTCTAGCGGAATGATTAACTAAAACGGCCCACTGCTTATTTTATCAGGATGATTATCTACACCTGACTAGTAATTGCTGCAACGATAACCGAATAAATAAAACTGCCAACGGTGTGAGTTCCTCGGTTGACTTCCTCGTTTGGTCTCGAGGGGGAAACACCAGGATGGGTTTGTTTGATGGTAGCATCAGGTTGGTTCCGAATAGGCTTTTCTTACCCCTCTCTGATAACCGCCAGTTGTACCGAGTCTCTATAGGTTGTCTCGTGCATGCTGCCGCTGCCGCTTCAGTCCACCATACCTATGTAGGCGAGGACCGCCGAATTCTAGCCTCGCCGTGTACTGGCCTCAGTACTGACGCTCCTCTTTTTCCTTTGCCCTTGTCGTCACCCCTTTTGTTTAAGCAGGTTTTGAGATCGACGTCGTTAGCAGGGTTGCCCTTCCGGCTTGGCCTGGGTAGGGTTATGGACGCCATTGGTTATTCTTCAGGGCTCTTAGCCCCATTTGCATCTTGTCCGTAGACGGGCGCTCTATCGTTTCAAGGTGATTTGGATCTTTGTATATTATATATGTATTTTGACTCATGGAGTCGTGTTGTATATATATCTATTATGTGGGTCCCATCGAGGACTGTTGTGTAATGTTATTACTTCGTTTTCCACCCGCACGAAAGTGCCTGGTGGGCACCTTTGAATCGTTTCTATGCGGGTTTGGCGGGTTTCGCTAAAATTTGCATAGGGTCGATTATGAGGGTGTTACACTGAAGCCCCTTATTCGCTTCTTGGACGGTGGCCAGTTCCTTCTCCGTGCGGTGCTTCGCTGCCAATCGGTCAGCTGATTCACGTTGCAGACCCTGCACATCGTTTAAACAGTTAGCCAAAGCGAAATCCTAAGTGCCCACCCGCTGAAATTCAGCGAGTGCGCACTCGGGGACTGGCAATCAAAAACTTCCTAAGTACCCACCCTCTGAAATTCAGCAAGTGCGCACTCGGGGACTGGCAATCAAAAACTTCCTAAGTACCCACCCGCTGAAATTCAGCGAGTGCGCACTCGGGGACTGGCAATCAAAAACTTCCGAAGTGCCCACCCGCTGAAATTCAGCGAGTGCGCACTCGGGGACTGGCAATCAAAAACTTCCTAAGTGCCCACCCGCTGAAATTCAGCGAGTGCGCACTCGGGGACTGGACGCGCAAAATAACAATTATACACCAAAAGGATCAGACCGCTGCAAAACACCGACCTGATCCTCGGGGACTGGATATACCTGGATGGCTGCGCCAAGCATGCCATGGAGTTGTATTGCGTACACGGACGCAAGGAGAGCTGGAGTGTGCCCACGACGCTACTCGACTTCCGCATCGGCGACTCCAGGTGCATGGCTCGAGGGCGAAGTTCCACTCGCCGCGTCCTCTTTGGCCATGAAGCACGGGAATGTCGCGATGGAGGCACCCGCCCCAAAGGAGGTCGGTCGGCCGCTCCAGGCAAGGGAGTGCCCTCCTTTGTGGACGCGGCCGCCTCGGTTACGGGCTCAGTCGGCGCGACCTCCGTGTCGTCAGAAATCGTGACGAAGTCATCGCCCTTGGCCTTTTTGCCGCCGTACGTAGGGACGACGACCTCGTCCGCCTTCCTCTTACGGGAAGGATCCTCCTCGCTGACGACGGATGGCACCTTAGCCACAGTCGGGTGGCCCATCCTCTTCACTCCGGTCCTGTGCATCAATCATGTAAGCAAGATAATCCAAGCTGCTATGGAAGACAAAGGAAGGTGAGTGTACTCACTTGGCGATGGGAATGAAGCGTAGCCCCGTGCGGAGGCCGGCCGGTTTCTCCAGTTCAGGGACCAGTCGGCGGCTAAGCCCCATCTCCAGGACGTCGCGTGCCCAAGACACGGACGGCTTCTTCCTCGTCGAGGCTACAACCGGAGCCTCTGGGACATCTTCGGCAGGAGCCTCCCTGCGAGGCGAAGCCGCTGCAGCCGGAGCATCCCCCAACCCAGAGACTGGGGCGAATGGTGGAGGCATCGAAGCCAGTGGCACCTCGACGGCGGCCGTGTCCAGCACGGTTGTCGTCGGCGGTGCCTCGTCCTTGGCCGGGTTGGGGGCGTCAGAGCTGCTCGCCGAGTGCGGTGGCGAGGCCGGCCTCGTCTTCTTCATCGGAGGGGCCCTTGCCTCCTTCTCTTTCTTCTTCTTCTTCGACGGAGTAGCCTGGCGACGCGAGGTGGTTTCCGGAAGTTCGTCGTCGTCATCGTGATGCTCGAGACTTTTACTCGCCTCGAGCTCACGCTGTCGCTGCCCGCGGGTCTTGCGAACCAGCGGGGCGACCTCCTCCTCGGACTCGTCGTCGTCATTGTTCTCGTCGCTCCCGGAATCGCCTTTGGCGGGAGGCGACTCGCCCATGTCCTGGACGGACGAGCTCGAATTCTCGTCGTCCGAAGGCGGGAGCCATCCTTCCACCACTTGGAAAAGCTGCAATGAACGCAAGATGAAATTAGAATTACCGCGACTGCAAAAACTGCGACTGCGAATGAAGCGAGGTGATTACCGTTGGGGCTGGACGCTTTGCGGTGTAGGGGGCGACCCCAGCTTGTGCGTCCAGGTACACTGCCTGGGTGATCTTCTTCAGTGTTGGGATGTAGTCCTCGAGCTTCCACTCGGCGAGGCAGGCCTTCGTCGAGTCCTCCCGGCCCGTGTACTGGTACATATAGTGGTCGTGTTGAGCCAGAGGGACAAGCCGCCGCCCAAGCCAGCAGTTGTATAGGTTGATTGTTTGGAGGCCCTTCTTCTTCAAACCGCGGATAGTTTGGAGCATTTCGTCAACGACCATCCGCTGGTCGCTGGGGAGCTTGCCGACTTGAAGACGGCGCGGTTCGGACCGGTTGGCGGAGTACCGCGGGATCGCCGTCTCGCCCTCCGGGGTCGCCTCGGCAACATAGAACCACAACTTCTTCCAGTCGCTCGCTGCCTTGGCGGGCAGCATCAAGTCGAAAAATGAAGCCTTCGACTTCAGCTGGAAGGTTAGGCCGCCCGAGGCAAGCATTGGGCCGCCCGCCTCCTCGCGGCTGATCCATCCGTGGAACAGATCTTGCCATAGAGGGAAGTGTAGCATCCCAGTTGTCTAACTCCTGTAATGCTACATGTTATAATAATAAAAAGGGCCACTTCCAACATATAATTGTTGCATCATCATCATATCATGCTCATGTCATCATGTCACCTTGCATTTGAGCATCATATAAAACTCTTTCTTGTTTGGTTCTTATCTCATGTGCATGATTAATTGTGGTTGCCTCTTGATATTGTATTTGGTTCTTAATATATTGTTAAATGCCCAAGTTGAGTTGAGGGCATCTCTCTTATTGACTCCACCACCTTTTCTTTCACCACCTTATATTCCACCATCCAATTAATATGAGCTTGGCATTTTAATTTGGGTTATCTCTAGCTCATGTTGGTTGGTTGGATTCCACCATAATCTTTGCTTGGCCTTGCCCACCTTTTGGGAATGCATATGAATAATGCCAAGTTAATATTATTGTTTTCACAAGGATAAAGTTGGCATTAATTATTATGCATGGGCCATGCAAGTGCCACCTTTTCTAGTATTTGGTTTTGCTTGCATTCTAAGTGGTTCATCTTTTCCTTTGCTTAATCTTGTTTTGGGCTTGTAGTTTTCTTCATCAATTCATCTCCCTCCCTTCTCCCCTTTAGCTAAACCCCTACCCCCATGCCCCATGCACATACATGTGCTCATGAGGCATGCACCTACCAAACCACCCCTTTTCCTTGGATCTTGCTTGGTCATTGTTTGGATCATGCATGAACTAAAGAAGAACCCCATCATCATCTTAATCATCTCTCTCTCTTTTCTCTATTTTTCTCCTTGTCTTGATCTTGTGAGCTTGTCTTGTGAGGCATGATCAAGTTGACCCCACCTCCATCTATCTACCCCTATCCATCTACCCTTACCCCTAATCTACACCTTGTTCCTAAACAAAACTCTAGCTACACCTCCCCTTCCCCTACCTAGCATGATCACCCCCTCACCTAAACCCTAGGCTCAAGCCATGCCCCTTCCCTCTCTCTCGGCCCCCTCTCTCTACCTGCCATGAAGGCCACCCCAGCATCCTCTACCAGCTACCCTACCACCCCACACGTCCTAGGACCCCAACCCTAGCCCTAGCCCGAGCCGGCCCCTCTCCCCTCCCCTCTTTTTCTCACCCTCTCTGCCTCACCTGCCCACGCCCCCAGGCCCACCTGTCTGCCTCCCTGGCCTCGCCTACCCCACCTGCCAGCACCCTCTAGTGCCCATGCCTGCCCTGCCTTGCCCTGGCCTGATCGTGCCGAGCACGTGAGAGGGAAAAAGGTGGCGCCCTGGCCAGCCTCCCCTCCCACACGCAAGCCCTCCTGGCCGTCCTTATCTACCCCCCAGCACCCTCCTGCCCTCCCCAGATCTGCCAGGGCTGAGCCCTCTTCCCCTTCCTCCTCTAGCCATCTTCCTCACCTCGCCACACCGCCGTCTACCACACCCTGTCGATCTAGCCGGTGGCGTGGTGCTGCAGTGTCGGGAAGCCCGTGGAGCCTCTGCGGCCACGGACCGCACGAGGAGGAGAAGGCTGCCCCTCATGCTCCGGGCATACGAAAACCCTAGCTACAGAGCGTCTGCCTCGCCGCCGATCAAACGCGCCCCTGCCCGAACCAAGCACGTCATCGGCCCCGCGGTGAGTCCCTGGTCCTCCTAGACACCGTCCCCCCCTTGATCGCTTCCTGGTTGAGCGTGGCACGGCGACGAGCACCCTCGGTGCACGGTGTAAACGTCGTCGTCGTCTGCTCTGCCGCTCGCGTAAACCCTACCTAGCCCCCTGCGCTTTCCCTGTCAACAACCACGCACCGCCGCAGCGGTAGCCGCCCCGCTAGCGCGCCACAGGGCGCGGGTTCGAACCCCCACCGCGCCGCGCGCGTCGCGCGAGCGACTGACGCGCACGCTCGGTTCGTTTCAGGGAAGATCCACAGTACGCGTGGCCGTTTTGCGAAAAACCCCCTCTCTTTTGCTTTTGCCAACCCGCGGTACGTTTTGGCCCACCTGTCTGTGTCGCGGGAGTTTTATAAAAAGGGTCCTATGTTTTTCGAGTATCAACCCGCGGTCCTCTGTTCCCTCAGCCGGTAGTGGGGCAGAACCCTGGCCCCACCTGTCTGCGACCCAGACTACAGTAGGATGAGTATAAAACGTCCCAGAGACTGTTTTTAAAATTTAAATTTAGTTTAAACTATTTCAAATTCAAAATGAAATCTGTTTTCAAATAATTTTCAAAATATAAATCCAAACTTGACAAATGAGATATATTTGGATATCAGAAAAATGAGAGGATTCCAAATATGCCATCCATATTGCCTTTTGCACAAGTAAAATTCCAAGTTTAATTAAATTACAACTAATGCCACTAGAATTTAAATAATTAATAACTTTTGTTTTATAATTCCAAATTAAGCAAATGATATGTCTAAAATGATCAGCTCGACGAGACCTTTCTGCTTATGATATCCATGACTTGAATTGAAGCATGCATCATGTAAATATATAATATACAGCAACTAATTTGACAATAAAATGTGAATAAAACCCAATAAAAATGTTATTTCTTGTATTCCACACCTCACCCATGCCATGCTACCTTATTGCCATGTAAATTGTGCATCATTCACCATGGAATGGTTGTTTGCTTAGCATCTTATTCATATGCTTGTGCTCTATATTCATGTTGGCCTTGTTTGTTTGGTTTTTCGGATAGACCTTGAGCGGGGTTATATCAGAGAACCAGGAGCACTACCAGATCCGTCCCTCGCTTCAAGCTGAATCGAGGCAAGCAATTCCACATGCTTGCATACATACAGTACCTATTGCCTCTATCTTATTCTTGCATCATTGAGTCGCGATTGCATTAAATTGAATCCCAAGTATGCATAGCCTTTACTTTTCAACCCCACTAAGCTTGTTCCTCCATCCCATGAGCCACTACTATAGGACTTGTTTGAGCCATGCGAGTCGTAGAACAGCATGTGTAGGGTTTGTGAGAGTCGGATGGATAATGAGGTACCTAAACAACTTAACCTGAGTAGTTCTGGGATAACTAAAGAAAGTGGCACCGGTGAGCAACATCTGCTATTTGGTTTTTCCTGCTCACTTGTGTCCCGTAAGACCCCGAGTACTTGATTCATGTTCCTTGTTTTATCGCGCTATCCACATCCGGGAGGTATATGGGACCCCCCTGGGCCAGAGCTTGATTCCGTCTTATTTCTTGGGGCCACAAACTAGTTTGAGGTTTTATTTACTATCCTGTACTTATGCCATGCTATTTTCTTTATTTAAATTGTGACGAGATAGCACCTTGTCTTTGTTAGGATCGGGACACGATTCGCGGTGTCGACAAGCCCAGTTTGGGTTCCCGATCGTTCACTGGTCTACCCAAACCTTGAGTCCGTCAAAGCTTGCTTGCCGTTGCGGTTCTACTCAATGGGGTGGCCCTGAAATATTTCTGAATCGGTGATTGTTCGATCGTGAAAGCCTCGTTGGGTTTTGATTTGGTTTTCGAGGTTGATCGAGCGTGTGTTGCTATTGGTGCACCCGGGGTAAAACTTTCGAAAGCCGTGTCATGGATATGGACGACTTGGAGCCAGTTTCTTGATCATAGACAAGCATAACTAAAGTACCGCCTTAATCGACTAAGTAACTTGACTAGTAAATAGTGCAACACTCATGGAATGGTTAATAAAATTGCCAACGGATGGGGTTGTTCGTCCGCTTCCTTGTTGGTAGCGAGGAGGAGGATGGATCGGATGAGATTACCATTATAACTGTTGTACTTAATTCACGGACATCCGACTATCATTGGTTAGGCGGATGGTTAGCGTTATCTGTAGAACTGCTAGGGTTTATCTTTCGCTGCAATTCGTCACCCAGGTTGTGTCCCTTTAGAGGCATTAAGACTTGTTGAGTACCCTTAGGGTCTCACACGATAAATTCTTGATTCAGATGAGCAGGTACCTTCACGGATCTTTGGGTGGAAGAAGCCGAAGATGTGGGCAACGATCGTTCGGTGTAGAGATTCCGGGAACGGGGATCCGTGAGACCTGTAGTTGGGATGTGCTTATTTCTATGGCATCTTATGCCGATTTTCTTCTTATCCGTACTCGGATTTTGTTTGCCGCTTCCGCATGATACTCTGATGTGTGTTGTATGAGGAGTTATCCTAAAATATAGATCTATCTAGGTCATTTGAATCTTGCCGTATGGCATTGCTATATTTCCTTTCTTTCTAGATGGTATGGCTCTGATGTACTCTTGTATGGTGGCTTGCGTACATACTGTAACACCCTCAGAATCGACCCTATGCAAGTTTGAGCAAAATTCGCCAAACCCGCATAGAAACGATTCAAAGGTGCCCACCAGGCACTTTCGTGCGGGTGGAAAACGAAGTAATAACATTACACAACAGTCCTCGATGGGACCCACAGAACAGATATATATATATGACTCAAAGAGTCAAGAATACAGATATATTATACAAAGATCCAAATCACCTTGAAAATGATAGGCGTCCGACTACGGACAAGATGCAAATGGGGCTAAGAGCCACGAAGAATAACCAATGGCGTCCATAACCTGCCCGTGCCAAGCGGAAGGGTAACCACGCTAACGGCGTCGATCCCAAAACTGCTTAAACAAAGGGGTGCCGACAAAGGGCAAAGGAAAAAGAGGAGCGTCGATCGAGGCCAGTGCAGCGAGGCTAGAATTGCGGTCGCCCTACATAGGTATGGTGGATCAAGCGGCGGCAGCATGCACTAAACAACCTATAGAGACTCGATACAACTGGCGGCTATCAGATAGGGGTAAGAAAGATCTATTCGGATCCAACCTGATACTAGCATCAAACAAACCCATCCTGGCGTTTCCCCCTCGAGACCAAACGAGGAAGTCAACCGAGGAACTCACACAGTTGGCAATTTTACTTATTCAGTTATAGTTGCGGCACTTTACCAGTCAGGTTTAGATAATCGTCCTGATAAAGTAAGCAGTGGGCACTTTTAATTAACCATTCCGTTATAGTGGCAACACTTACTAGTCAGATACAATTATCATGAGATAACCCCAAAACCCAACAGTTGTTGGTACTTTTATTCAGCCATTTTGTTGTAGTTGCAATACTTACTAGTCAGGTACAATGGTCGCAAGCGACACACAAAACAAGCAATTGTGGGCAGTATTATTTAGTCATTCCATTATAGTGGAGCTGATTACTAGTCATTATAAGTCAAATTTATAGCAAATAAACTTTAGTTATGCTTGTCTATGATCGAGATACTGTGCTCCAAGTCGTCCATATCCGCGGACACGGCTTTCAGAAAGTTTTACCCGGCCGGGGTGCACCAATAGCAACACACGCTCGATCAACCTCGGAAAAACCAAATCAAAACCAACGAGGCTTTCACGGTGAACAATCACAGTTGAGAAATATTTCAGGGGCCACCCTTGAGTACACCATAGCGGAGTAAGCAAGCTCGAGACGGACTCAAGGTTTGCGTCAATGGTCAGAAGCGATAGCAGATCCCCAATCGGGACTGTCGATACTGAAAACATTCCGCTTACCTAAGCGATGCAGTGTGCTCCTCGCACAATTTAAATACGAAAGTAGCATGGCATAAGTACAGGATAGTAAAACACCTCAAACTAGTTTGTGGACCCAAGAAATAAGAATGAATCAAGCTCGCTCGGGGGTCCCATATACCTCCGGATGTGGATAGCGATAAATCAAGGAACAGTATCAAGTACTCGGGGTCTTACGGGACACAAGTGGGCTCGGAAACCAAACCAAATATTATCTATCACCCACCGATGCCTCCGCTTATTCAATTTTAGTTGTTAAACAGGAATTAAAGTGACGATAAGTAAAACTAGAATCATCTCCAACATCAACATGCGGCAATACATCAAGCGTGGCATATGACGACACACATCAAGACCTTGGAGCAAGCAACTACGACGCAAGTCCAACTATCTACCAAACAACAGGTAATAGGGTGTGTCCAAGGCAATATAGGGCTGCACGGTATATCAAGGTACGGAATCTAAAGCGCATAACACGAGATAGCAATAGATCAACAGGAGGAAATAAATACTATAAAAGTAAGATAGGTAGAAAGGGAGATGCTGCTTTGAAAACATTGTTGAAGGGTTCATCCGAAGATCGGGGCGAAGCTCACATCAACTCAACGGCCTTATCCGCGAAGAAGCAAAACACTAGAAGAAACACCGGATGCACTATTTAATACAACGGCAGAAGATCGGCATGATGCACGCATGATGGATGGCATGGCAAAGGTGCGATGCAAATAGGTCAAGATTAAGCGGAACCGGGGTCCCGATAATTGGTTATATTGTTCAAGTTATTTAATTACCCCGCAAATTAAATGTTGTTTAACATGGCCAAAATATGGTACCGGTTCGCTACATCAATTTAAATGGGGCCGATATGAGACTAGATTTGCCCGCATATTGGTCCCATATTTAATTATTAGGTGAATCGGCATAAAGCCCCCAAACCACATGATTATGCATGCAAGTATGGCAGTTAAGATGCAACAAGTTGTTATATTTAGCATTTATAAAACAGGGCTCGAGGAAAGGTTCACACATTAGGGGTCTCGACGATCTTGGGGTTTCCGGGGTTCGGGGCCGGTCTCGGGGTCCAGGGTTCGACGGAACGTTCTCGGGCTCCGGGGTCGTTCTCGGATATCGGGGGGTAGATCTTGTCGCATCGGGGTCTCGGTCGTGTCGACGGTCGTGGCGTTCAGGGGGAAGTTCTCGGTGTCCATGAGGTAGACCTTGTCGTGCCTTAGCGTAGATCTTGGGGAGGTTCGGGGTTACACGGGTTCGGCTCGACAACCGGGCTCCGGGAGCGGTTCTTGGTGAACTTGGTGTGTCGAGGTGTGGTCTTAGGGTTCGTGTCGGCGCACTTGGTGTTCCGGGTTGGCGATCAAGGCGCTCCGTGGAGAAGATCTCGTTGCATCCACGGCCTTCGGTACGGGGGGTCTCGACGACCTTGGCGGTTCCGAGGGGAAGATCTTTGCATCCGGTGGAAGTTCTCGGCGTTCTCGATGAAGAACTTGGCGAGGAGAGCTTGGGGGTTCCGCAAGGAGAGCATGTAGTTTCTTGTCGAAGATCTTGGGGCTTTTATCTTTGTTTGCTGAAGAGAAACTTGTCGTGGCACTCGGACCCGCGTATGCACATCGGTACCCAACTTCA